>JAJKLB010000001.1:0-2400000 GCA_022432525.1 Daldinia grandis
CGCGCCTTGATGAGGGAGCGGGGGCAGTTCATGGCCGAAGAGACGAAAGGGTGTGGAATACACGTGTTGCTAGGACCCGTCGCCGGTCCCCTCGGTAAGAATCCTACGGGTGGGCGAAACTGGGAGGGTTTCGGCGCCGACCCCTACTTGCAAGGTATCGCCATGGCAGAAACTATCGAAGGCATGCAGAGCGTTGGCGTTCAGGCCAATGCGAAGCACTATATCCTCAACGAGCAAGAGCTCAACCGCGAGACTATAAGCTCTAACATTGACGACCGAACTATACATGAGCTTTATCTCTGGCCCTTCGCGGATGCTGTACACGCAAACGTCGCATCGGTCATGTGCTCTTATAATAAGATTAATGGCACTTGGGCTTGCGAGAAGTAAGTTCTGAGTCGCCGTTCCATTTCTTTCTTTCTCTTTTTTCGGCGCATCCCTGGTCTTTATGAGCGCCAGTGACTCCAATTCTGCGAAATCTTATTTTCAGAGGCCCCGATCACACACATATTATAATTAGAAATGGTTGGCTGACGGTACTATAGCCCGTACGCTCTGGACACACTCTTGAAGAAGGAGCTAGGATTCCAAGGATACGTGATGACAGACTGGAATGCGCAACATTCTACTGTCGAAGCTGCGACCTCCGGGCTGGACATGACCATGCCTGGCACTGATTTCAACGGTGGGTCTCAGTACTGGGGCTCGAAGTTGTCCCAGGCCGTAAGCAGTGGCCAGGTGCCTCAGTCTCGTCTCGATGACATGGTACGCCGGATTCTAGCGGCGTGGTACTTGCTAGGCCAGGACGGTGGCTATCCTGCGACCAATCTCAAAGCGAACGTCCAAGGAACCCATAAGACAAATATTCGCGCGACGGCGAGGGACGGAATTGTCCTACTAAAGAATGAAGGAGGTATTCTCCCTTTAAAGAAACCCGGCAAGCTCGGATTGGTCGGCTCTGCTGCTGTTACCAATCCCCAAGGAATTAACTCTTGTACCGACCAAGGATGCAACACCGGTGCCCTCGGAATGGGTTGGGGCTCCGGAACTGCTGCGTATCCGTATTTCAGCGCTCCGGCAGATGCCATCAAGACTCGAGCCCAAGCTGATGGGACGCAGATTAGCTTGTCTTCGTCTGATAGCACCAGCTCCGTGAGATCTGCCGTTGACGGGGCGGATGCTGCTATTGTATTTATCACCTCCGACAGCGGTGAGGGATACATTACGGTAGAAAATCATGCGGGAGACCGCAACAACCTCGACCCGTGGCATAATGGCAACGAGCTTGTTAAGGCCGTCGCCGCAGCGAGCGATAATGTTATTGTGGTCGTGCATTCCGTCGGCCCCGTCATCCTCGAGACAATTCTTGCGCAGCCAAACGTCAAGGCGATCGTGTGGGCTGGTCTCCCGTCCCAAGAAAATGGAAATGCGCTCGTGGACGTACTCTACGGCGACACCAACCCTTCGGGCAAGCTGCCATACACTATTGCTAAGTCTGCTACGGATTACGGAACCAGCACCAGCCAGGGCAGTGACGACTTCAAGGAGGGCCTATACGTTGATTACCGCAGGTTTGATAAAGAAGGCATCTCGCCGAGGTATGAATTTGGCTTTGGTTTATGTAAGTTGGCTCGCTATGCTTCTTTTCGTATGAAAGTCCCATAACTAAATCTACTCTGTAGCGTATACTAACTTTACCTACTCCGATATCTTCGTTGACGGGCGGCCAACGGCGGGCCCTGCAACAGGGGATATCATTCCGGGGGGTCATGCGGACCTCTGGGAGACGGTAGTAACTGTTACCGCCACGATTACCAACTCGGGCGCCGTTCAGGGTGCCGAGGTGGCACAGTTGTACATAGGCTACCCGGAGTCCGCCGCCGCACCGCCAAAGCAGCTTCGTGGCTTCGAGAAATTAGCTCTAGAGCCAGGCGCCGAGGATATTGTCGCCTTCGAAATCAAGAGACGAGACTTGAGCGTTTGGGATACAGCAAAGCAAAACTGGGTTGTGCCCTCTGGAGTTTTTAACTTCACCGTCGGTGCAAGCAGCCGCGATATTCGGCTGAGCGGCACCCTCGAGGTTCCATGATCAAAAGGATGTAGACAAAACTCTTCCATTTACCATGTATATATACCATTACATACCTACGCGAGCTAGTACGTGACCGATTTAAGGATACCGTTACATATATACTGCTAGAACCTTTTATTTATGGCGAATATAAATGCACTCGTACGTACATGTCATGTCTTAATATGGCACAGGCGAGAGCTTTATCCAAAACCGCTATCTATTGTCTTTGCATAGTTATTTAATTTAACTTTTCAGTTTTATAACATATAAATAGATGGTTGAAGCATGAAGTGGCTTGTGTCACTCCATCGTTTTAACACTCCTCGTAAGTAGCTGTTCTCGGTCAGGAGTTTGGTGCATGTTTATGCCAACGTACAAACCAGAGTGATCCCAACGGAACAAGAGACCTTTTAACCTAGTATTACAGCAACGACCAGTTATGGCGATGGGTCATATCATATCTAACCGAATACCTTTGGTAGCAAGACGTGCTTTTTATATATATAAATGAAAAGCAGCATCCCAGTCATTCATGTTATAGCCGTCCTCTGTGGCGCAATTGGCTAGCGCGTCGTAAGTCTAATCCACTTGGTGTATGTTAAATATTCACCGACTAATCCTATCATCGCAGTGACTGTTAATCAGGAGGTTGGAAGTTCGAGCCTTCCCGGAGGAGATTTCTTTTTTTTCTTATACAGATATCTACTATATAAGTCTTTTTCATTGTGGGAAGGAATGCTTTACCAGTCTCAGTGCAGGCTATAAAGGCCAGGTTATTTGTGTGCCATAGGTGCCTACTAATAATATTCATATTTTTGCTATCCTCTTCAGTCGTGCGTGCTAACCAAAGAGGTGGGTAGTATTACGTGCTACTAGTAGGGTTTATCTTGTGGTGGGTCGTGTAAAGCCACTCGTTCTGTTCAACTACTATAAACCACTAGCCTTATTCAACTAACAATCGGGTTTACAGGTATTTATTATTAAACAGCCCGGGTATTGCAACGTGATATTTTCTATACGAACCCGCGTAGTCTTTTTTATACCAAGTAGTACGATAATATAACTTTGCTATGGGTTTTATAGTTTTGCAACAGCCGAAGTGCTCGTTGGGAGTAAATTACTCGCTTTTTCCGTTACTATTTTAAGTATTATCGCTGCGTTTCTACTATTATGGCAACTTTGTAATAACCTCTCATATGGTCACAAGTAATATTTACTTAAAATATTAAGGTAACGAACTTTTAAAGGTGAAGAGAGTATTGTTTGATCATATTTAAGTTATTCTCTACATTATGGATATCAGATAACACCCACTAGATGAATCATCTGTCCATCCTCGAGTTACCTACCTGAGGCAATAAGAAAACGGAAAAGTCATATATGTTACTTTATACATATGTACCTAAATATGAGTCTTATATCTAGCTGTATCGCCGTGGCTTCCTCGACTACGAATTTTGCCTGTGAATGGAAAGCTTAATATAGATTATCTGCCAGGATTCTAGATGAGATAACTAGAACAAAATATATGTACGGTATATAAGGGACCTATATCTTAGGTAGGTAGCTAAAGTTCCACGCGAAACAATGAAGTTGTTCCCGTGCTGATTGACTCCGCATCGGGACATTATCACACCTGTTGAGTATTTGCTTATAGTGTCTTAGTTGGCATGCCGAGCTTTTTACACAAAAGGTGTGTAAGCCATTCCTCCATAAGCTATATGAAGTACTTTAGGTTAAGTACTTATGGCTGCAAGTTCCTTTCAAATGTGCATTTCAAAAAGTGATATGTTATTTATATGTTTATTTCGGTAGTAAAAGCATACAATGTAACCATACTCTAACCTTTTAACTACTATATCATAGGCATAAGAAATTGCTTTATCGTCAACCAACTGACTTTGGAGGATTTACTCGAGATACTTATAAATGTACGCTTAAAACAATAATCATTTAAAAACTGAGTGGCACTTTAGTCATGCTAAGCTTTATGGTCAAAGCCAGCCCTTGGTTAACGCACATGTGTCCAGTATATACTAAACATACCTGGATACAATATTGTAGATATATAAGGAACAAGTTTGGCTTCCATTGCCCTAGGTAGTAAGACCGCATAAAGCCAAGTACATAGGTAACGATCATAAAATAAAAAGCTGTTTATTAAGATGACGGTTGTTACTGAATGCAATATAAGAGGCTAATACGGCAATGCGTAAGTCATGAAAACATTTGAGCAAATAGTTTCTAATAAATTATACACGATAGCGATATATTGTAGCGACTAGAAAGACGCTAGAGAAATTAGCGTTCTCTAGCTAAGTGTAAGCAAGAAGACTATAAAACTAGAATTGGCTACTAGTACAATTCGGAACAATGACGAAACTCCAAGAAGCATCTCATGTGTCTTATACAATATCTATTCTAGTTAAGTTTGGCCTTGAAATTGATTCACCACTTGCTTTTATTTGGTAATACTCTCAACTAATGACCCTCGACGAATTTGATAAGTCAACAAAAACGAAACATCACGAAAGGCTTACCGGTGAGCAATAATAACTACCAAAGTACCTTGAGTACAAGTAAGCAGCTTTAGACAATTTGCAAATAGAATGCATTACCTACATACATATCTACTAGAATAGTAACTATGGCAAGTACCTAACGTAGTACAACTTACAAGAGGCCCGCCCTCCTCCGTAGATCCCCCACTATTGACGTCTTATGGCGCTTCGGAAATCTGGGCGGGCTCAACAAATCTTGCATACTAACGAAATCTTTGGACTTCTTTCTCAACGCGCTGATTCACTCCGTACGTATTATGCCCAACGGGTCCGATGCCTCATAAAGCTCGTATAGCCCAACATCTTCTTTCATCGGCGAGACGAACTCTTTACTCCAGCAGCTTCCAGCGTATCCCCAATTTTTCAAGGTACTCGACCGTAAGCACCGACGGTTGGCACGCCATGTCGCAGGCTGAAATGTCCAAGTACCTGAAGCAGACGCACGACCGTGTGTTCGAGCACAACCGTGCCTGGGCGGAGGAGCAGAGGAAGAGGGATCCCGAGTTCTTCGATAAGCTCTCCGCAGGGCAGACCCCGGAGTATCTGTGGATAGGATGCAGCGATTCGCGAATTCCGGCTGAACAGATCACGGGCTTGGGACCGGGAGAGGCGTTTATTCACCGCAACATTGCCAACCTAGTCGTCAACACCGATCTGAACGTCATGAGCGTCATCAACTACGCGGTCCGCCACCTGCAGGTCAAGCATATCGTAGTGTGTGGACACTATGGCTGCGGCGGCGTGAAGGCTGCCATGACGCCGAAGGACCTAGGGCTGCTTAACCCGTGGCTGAGGAACATCCGGGATGTTTACCGGTTGCACGAAAAAGAGTTAGACGACATTAAAGATGAGAATGAGCGCTACAATCGCCTAGTAGAGCTCAGCGTCGTCGAGCAGTGCCGCAACGTCATCAAGACGGCAGCTGTCCAGAAGTCATATGCTCAGAACCACTTCCCTATCGTCCACGGATGGGTATTCGGATTTGAGGATGGTTTACTCAAGGATCTAAAGGTGGATCATGAGGAGATGCTACACGGGATCCAGAAGATTTACAACCTCACGGAGTGATTGGTCCTCCACGGCAAAAGGACGGCATGTGGTGTCATGATTTTATTATGCGCGGTAGCAGCGCCAGTCCGACCCGCCTTGTTCGAGCATTTTGCTATGCTCATGTAAGCTATAAAAGAATCCGTAGAGCCCCGCGGCCATCTAAGCAATTTTCAAACGCCTATAAACAACGTAGATATCCCTTCGTTATACATCTGACTTCGTATTCCTTGCTCTGGCCCATTTCTCTACCTACATAATACATGTATGCCTAGGTCCGTCAGAACATGCAACCCCAGTCCGTTCGTACCGTACATCCAAGACAGTCCACGCCGGCCTAATAGTTTATTAGTCTACGTGTTAATGCCGAATTGTATTCCTGTTATGTACTTGTGATTGCGTCAACCCGGTCCGTGGCAGTGGCTTGCCATCTCAGATGGCCGACGCTCAGGTCCTAGCGAGCCCTGGCAAATCGTGGGCGATATATATCTGTAATAACTTCTACCAATAACTTCTGCGAAGTAAAGGGTCGACCTTACTCGTCTCCGTCCATGTCGCCGCTGTCGGACTCCCAGAATCCATGCTCGAAGCTCCGGTTCTGCCTGAAGGCAAACCGTTCCCAGCTCACGCCTCTTCTGACCTTAACGCCGTCTTCGTTGGTTTCGTACCGCCGTGGCTCGAAATCCATCACGGCGCGCCAGTTACGAATCATCCGCCGCCAATAACAAGCTTCGGCAGCCGGTGTGAGATAGCGGTCTCGGAATACTTGGGCAGACTCTTTTGCGATCCGCCGCGCTCGATCGGGATCCGCCACGAGTCCATCCATCTGCGCTTTCAAGTCCGACCAATCACGTTTTACTTTGACGTAATTCTGGCCAAGAATATTAGTCGGATTCCGCAACAATGAGAAGACCAAGAAAGCATACCTGGTGAGGCCCGCTGTCTTTCAAAAGGGGCTGGTAGTGGAAGATGTAATTTAGTTTATGAATTATTGGGACGCTTTCACAATTCTGTAAATATCGCAGTCGTCCACTCCACGAATTGCCTTCGGTATGGGCAAGGTATTTGAAACGACAAAAGTCCTTCATAGCCATAATATTCGAGCGGTTGTGCCAATCGATGGCCTCGACGTCGTTCCAATCGTAACCTTTCGAAGCCTCTACCAAGGAGGTTCGTAGCTTGCGATTTACGGCCAGACTCCCGCGCCAGCACAACTTGTCCTCTTTATCATCCCAGCCGTTGGGATATTGAGCCTCCAGCTCCGTCGCATCCTCGCGGAACTGCACGTAGGACCCTATGCCATCGTCGGGATAGCTCCATCCGTCGAAATCGGGCATGACCCATAACCACTGATTATCTTCGTCGCGCGCCCACGTCCATCTGATACGTTCCTCATTCTTTTCCCCCCTGGCTGCTCGGTCTTCAATGTCCATGATGAATTCGACGTTCGGGAGCGTGCGAGGGTCGGGAATAGCAGTTATAGCCCGATACATGCTTGCGAGAGCTGCGAGGCCGCGGGAGCGATCCGGTTCTCCTTTCTTCTCCTTAATTACGTATAGTTCGCCGTTTGAAATCATAACGTGAAATTCGCCGTGCGAGAGACCGGTATAATCTTTTTTTGCGTCAACCTGGACGTCCGACTCTTTGACACGTTTATTTTGCTCTAGAAGGAAATCTCGGCCGCGGTCGAGTTCTTGGTACAGATCCGGGAATGCGTTCTATGATATGATGAGCGCCGATATACTTGTAATGACTGGAAATCATTGGCTCGTATTTACCTCGCATTGGCTATCGGAAAGCCCATAATTAAGACTATCCCTTTTCGTATCAAACGTCCAAGATTCGTCATCGGGCGGCGAGGGTATCGGGTTAGTTGGCTGCTCGACGGGCTTTCGAAGCGACTCATCGGCGGGTTCACGGAACGACTGCTCGATAGGAGTCTCGAAGGACCGCCTCACATCGCCGAAGAACGAGACAGCAGTCACGATAAATACTATCGCTAGAATCGGCCAGCGAAGGCGACGCAAGCGCGCCATGAAGGACTCGCCCTGCTGACTGCACAGAAAAAAAGACTTGCTGGCATGCATTGTTAAAACGAACGTAAGAAGTAAAGCTATAAGAGCAGTGTAGTGGAATACCGCCAAGGCGGGGAGGGAATGCGTACCGTCAAGAGGCGGAATAATTGTTAGAAAATCATCACTTCGGAGGCGGCGAAAGGGAGTCGCTCATTTTAACAGGTTTTATTTGTTCATTGCTTTGTGTTACTGTCTCGCCGTGCTACCCAATTTCTGACCCGATATTAGCAAAAGAGGTGAGTGCAGGAAATAGTATGAAGATGTGGAAGATGGTAGCGCTGATACGTCCGGGATGGGAACGGTATCATTGCGTGCCGTTGCGTGCCGCTGCGTCTGCAAACCATCAAAAGAGTTTGCGGTTCCGACGGCAACCCAACCCCTGTCAGTCTCTGCAAGTCTCTGCAAGTCTCTG
This sequence comes from Daldinia grandis, assembly GCA_022432525.1. Taxonomy (NCBI): domain Eukaryota; kingdom Fungi; phylum Ascomycota; class Sordariomycetes; order Xylariales; family Hypoxylaceae; genus Daldinia; species Daldinia grandis. The sequence goes on from JAJKLB010000001.1 coordinate 8,170, forward strand.
CTAACCCCTGCTACCCCCTGCTACCGTATCTAAATAAAAGGGGTACCCTAGCCAGATGTGGTGATCGGATACCGGGAATAAGCTTAATCTAGGTGTACCTACATATCTTAGGTCTAGGTACCTACTCTTATCTTTTCTATACTGCTTTTCCATCTCCCCGTTGGCCGATTCATATGTGAGACGTCGAAAAGGTTGTACATAATTGTCTAAGACATGCGATTTCAGCTCGATAGAGACCTACCCATCCATGAGACTGTCAGACCGTATTATATTATTGAATTGTGTGAATCGGCACCCACCTACATAAGCTCGTTTTTTCACATGCTATGTTATCAACTCAGTTGTATACCTCCATAGTGTATTGCTTTGTTAATACCCTTCCCTCTTATAATCCTCCCACCGTTTTAGACCAGATAAGCTTGATGCTTCTACCAGAGCCTGACTTTGGATTTATGCGCGTCATCAAAAGCTTGTACACCTCAACAATATAGATAAGATATTCCTAAGCCTTGCCCAAAATCAAGTTGTTGGTTATACATTTATACTCCGTAGGCAGTCATCATGTAATGTACATCCCTAATCGAAATCACCAAGTGCCGAGACCAGGCACTGAGTATCAAGGTGGCTATTCATTCATGTGGTTGTCGACGCACTGTTACGCTCCATTAATTATTGTTGGAAATTACTGTAAAGCCAGCCACTGCTAACTCGCTGCTCAGCACCTACCTCAATAGATGTTGCCAGTGAGTGTCAGATGAAGCTAAGCGAGCCTGTCATGATGCTTTATTCCCTTATATTGAAATTATTCGATCTAGGCTGGTCTATTCGCGTAAGCATGTGGTGGCGGCTATTGGATGGCACCGCTGTATCGTCGTATATCATAGAAGCCAAGCCTGGCCATGCCCCGTTGGTTGTAACCATCCTACGTTTTCCTTCAGCTGAATGCTATCAGATATACCATCTATCAAGCAGGCTTCGGACGCCCGATCTCGATACGCGGGATAACAAGGAAAGCAATCGAAGCAAAGAAAAAGCCACACCGTCGACAAAAGTATTTCTCATCAGCCAGGCGTGTAATATTTTAACTACGATCTAGTTCCCGGTTTGCAATTTCTACTTAACTAGGCCTGACATACTATCATTGGCAAACTATCATGAGTGGTTTCCAGACATCTAGATTTTGATAGTTCCAGTGACGAAAGTGAGCCAAGTTTCAAGCTACGATCAAGTGTGTGTTAGGATTTCAACCGTCCAGTCATCCTTTCATCTCACATTCCTCAACCGGCTATGCGTTGCTCCCATGCTCTGCTCGTTGCGTTTACTTCGCTCACTATCGCCCAGACTCAGTCATCTAAGCGTGGGTTGGTGTTTATCCCAAAGCCTGCCAACCCGGCGGATAATAAAGTATGGGTTCAGTCAGGATCCGATCTGACTTGGTACTACAACTATGGTTCGGAACCGTCATCAGCCTTTAGTGACATCCCCCAAGGCAAGTTCGAATTCGTCCCAATGCTTTGGGGCGCCATCGACGACACCTCCTTCCTTGAGTCTGTCCAGAGCCAGATTGACTCCGGCCGTAACATCACGCACGTCCTCAGTTTCAACGAACCCGACGCCCAGTATGGCGGTGGTAGTAACGTCGAACCCTCCAAGGCCGCGGATGTTTGGATAAAGAATATAGCGCCTCTCGCCGATAAGGGTGTGAAATTAGGACTACCAGCCTGTACCGGGGGCTGGGGAGGAATACCGTGGCTTGAACAGTTCCTCGGGAATTGCTCCGAACTGATCAGCACCAAGGATGATGAAAAGAATTGCACATACGATTTCGTGACTATACATTGGTATGGGAACTTCGAAGGGCTAGCAAGCCATATGGGCTCATATGCTGCTGCGTTTCCAAACGTAACTCAATGGATTACCGAGTACAATTTTGACAACCAAGACCTCGCCACGACCCAAGCGTTCTATAACACGTCCTCCGAGTACTTTGACCGTATGGATTCCGTCAGTCGTTACAGTTTGTTTGGCTCATTCCGGTCTAGTGATAGCAACGTTGGTCCTAATGTGGCCATGTTGAACAACAATGGGGAGCTGACAGACATTGGCTCATGGTACTTGGGTATGAGCGGCACGCACGTAGATCCTCAGTCAGGGGCAGGGGGAACTCGTGTGACTATAGCAGGCGTTGCGGTTCTTATGTTAGCTGGATGTATTTCCTTTATATTGCAAATTCAAATTTAAATTTATGGAACGTTTTACCAAAAACCTATAGGTATATAGTACATACAACCCCAGGATATCAAGGTACGGAGTAAGAGACCCCACCAAGCTATCTGCCGATGGCCGAAGTGACCGAATCAGGCCTCGGCAAAATGCAACAAACAATCCCCTGTAGGCTGTAACTAACCTCGATTAATATTCGTTCTTTATCAACTCCAGACAATGCCACTCGCCATCGATTTAACCTAGTGATATTCCTTTCCCTTTCGCACCATCCTTCTCAGCTGTTTCAATTGTCAGATAGTGTATACCGATTTGTAGATCCGTCCATCTGTCAAGATCATCTTTCAAGATGGCTACCGAACGGGTTAATTCCATTTTGAAGCACCTATCCCCTAACTCACCCTTAGCTACTATGTAAGTGGACGACGAGTCTTGGATTAACCTGACAGGTAGTCGTAGAGGCATCGGAACTGACCTTGCTCGCCCAATCTAGCACCTCAAAGAACCCCGACGATGTAGTCATCACGCTCGCGATCCGGACACCACTTTGTAAGGGTAAGAAGGGCGGCTTCAAAGATACGTCGGTCGAGTATCTCATGTATGCCATCTTGAAGGCCGCCCGGGAACGCCTGGGCTTCTCACCGGATCTTGTAGAGGATATCTGCATGGGTAACGTACGTACTGATATCTACCTACTCTACTACTGACGGCGCCGAGCCAAGAGACAACCGTTTTAACTCGTTTCTTCCCACGTAGGTGTCGGATAGCAAAGCAGCCTACAAGGCCCGTGCCGCGGCCCTCGCCGCCGGATTCCCTAATACGACGAGCGCCTCATCCGTAAACCGGTTTTGCTCCTCGGGCCTAAAAGCCACAGCCGATATCGCCCACCAGATCGCTGCAGGCTCAATTGAGGTCGGTATCGCTGCAGGTACCGAGTCCATGACTGCGGGAGGCGACAGTCTCGAGCGACCTTTCGACGAAGAGGTGACCAAACACAGCCAAGAAGCCATCGACTGTATGATGGCTATGGGCTGGACGAGTGAGAATGTGGCGAAGGATTTCGGGTTGTCCCGCGAGGTTGTCGATGAGTATGCCGCCGAGAGCTTCAGGCGGGCTGAGCTGGCTCAAAAGGCTGGCCTCTTCGACGACGAGATCGTACCTATCACCACCAAAGTGAAGGGTCCCGACGGCGAGCTGAAGACGGTTACGTTAACAAAAGACGAGGGCATTCGACCAGGGACGACGGCTGCCGGGTTGGGTAAAATCCGCAATGCATTCCCTCAATGGGGTCCCATCACCACCGGAGGCAACGCCAGCCAGGTCACCGACGGTGCTGCAGCAGTCGTGCTCATGAAACGGTCCATGGCTACCGAACTCGGTCTGCCGATCTTGGCCAAGTATGTCGGGTCGACTGTTGCCGGTCTGGCCCCTAGGATCATGGGTATCGGTCCAACCGTAGCGATCCCAAAGCTACTCAAGCAGCACAGCATTACTCTCGATGATGTTGACGTTGTAGAGATTAACGAGGCATTTGGAACGATGGCCGTTTACTGCAGGGAATACCTCAAATTGGATTGGGCCAAGATGAACCCCCGAGGAGGCGCCATCGCGCTTGGTCACCCTCTCGGCACGACAGGCGCCCGGCAGATCGTCACTGGTCTAAGCGAGCTCAGGCGGACCAAAAAGAAGATTTTGTTGACGAGCATGTGTATCGGAACGGGAATGGGCATGGCTGGTCTATTCGTTAACGAGCAATGATACCCGTACCCGGCGGATACCTTGGTTTTATAAAAGCCCACAGCAGGGTGAGAAGCGTTGAAATTAGATGGTGTTCCCATATAGTCGATCCGTGTACATGCAATCAAATTCCGGTATATGTGCCATATCACTTTGTCATATCACTTTGTCATGTCCTACATACGTGTTTATGGCCAATCTTGTGCTAGTATCTTCTTACTGGCCTTGTATGATGTAACAGCGTCTATATCGAGTACTTTGTAGTGAGAATTACTCTTGTTAGGGGGTATCATGCCTTACTATTTCTACTAACTACAGAGAACGTGATTATTAGTACCATTACATTCGACTCAACAGCATCTGCAACCTGCACATCCGTGTCTCAATAATCCACTCATAGAAGCTTGGCAAAGGCCCAATTGATATCGGCATCGTGAGACTTCTTCAAACCGCCTTTTAGCCAGCAGGTATGCAGGGTGCCCGTGTCTCCCTCGATATAGCCCCAACCGCAACCGGTGCACCCAGCCGTCCCGGCACAGTTTTTCATGCAGTCCAATATGCTCTCCGTAGGGACTTGGCGCAGATTTGTTGATTCGTCGTCGCTATAATCTATACCACAGATTCGTAAGAATCGCTTATCGGAACCGGGAACCTGGTAGGTAGTCCCATTAGCAGCCGGGCAGTCAATCTTTCCCTCGACATTGCCGGTGGGGGTGGAACTCGATGAAGTGCTGGTCTTCGATGGACTAGAAGTAGACGTGGTCGAGATACCGGTATTTGCTGCTGAGATTGAGGTTGAGGATAAGCTAGAAAGTATTAACAAGATAGGCATAAATATTAGGTACTTAAAGCTGCCCCTGTCCAGCGACGTATTAGGCATCACGAACCTCGACGATGAAGCACCACCATCACCAGCACCGGCACCGACACCGACACCAGCAGCAGCAGCTTCGTTAGAACTTTGCGACACTCCTCTACCGACCCCGACACCAACTCCAACCCCGATCGCAACAACTAATAAGAGCGAAATTAATGCCACTAGCCACCAGAATCGGGTTCTCTTCATCCCTATTATTCTCTTCTCCTCCAGAGGCGCCTGTCCACCGCGCGGGGCGGGAAGCCTGTCCCCTCCAGTAGAGGGCCCTTCATCGGAGGGTCGCGGGCTGCCAGGGGGTGTCGCATCGCCTAACCACGTGGATGGTAGGCGTTGGTGCCTTTCAGGATTGGCAGAAGGCGTAAAATAGGCACGCGACGCATTCTTCAGCTCGTTAAAGTCGCGATTGGCGAAGAAATCGAAGCCGCGAAACTCCAATGGTGGTGATTTATCCGCTTCCCACTTCCCTGGTCCTGTCGTTATATTCGTCGTCCCTGCTGCTCGCGCTGCCTTTTCCGCTTCTGCGGCGGTCTTGTGTCCTTCTAGGGGTGGCTTCGGGCGGCCTAGAATGGTAGTGGCCGTTTGATCGGACGGCGCCATGAGAGTCGTCAATCGTCGGAATTGACCACTACCGGGAAGTATACATTATATTATCATGAGCTTGACAAAGAGGGACCAGAGCTGAAAGCAATTGAAACGATCGGACGGCGGCAAAGAAGCTCACCTATTATGACAGTACGCAATTGCGAACGGGGATGGGGGAGGACGGGGGGTTAAGGTGGGATTCTGAAGGATTGTTATCACTGCTGTATTTAGACGTCGCTTTGATATTAAGGGGGGCCAGCCAATAGTACGTAAAAATAAGAGGTAGCTATGCCGCATTCATACAGCCAAGGATGTCTTGACATTGGTGTGGTAGTTGCGGATGTAGACGTAGTCGTTTACGCCTGTTGGGTTTATATTTATCAGTTTGAATTCCTGACAGGTTTATGTCTAACTTCGTCTCCTTTCTACCTACAACGTACACCGTATCGGCGTATATACTCTCAAGCCAGATATCTACTGTAGATTTTGAAGTAATATTAGGTGACATAAAAGGTAACAGGTTGTTACATTAGACGGGTCCAAGCAGATGAGCCTAGAACATGATTTAGCTATAGCTGCGCTTTGGTGTCGGTTTGCTAGCCCTAGATCGAAGAGCTAACGTAACTAATATGCCTACCTTTCATTAGACCGTCTCATGCTTAATGAGAATACTTGATGAGGCGAATGTCGATGCTCTGCTTAGAGAGTATAATGATTTACCTTACAATAAATGAGCCCTCTTAATTCTTCTATTTTCAGTTCCTACGAGCATTATCTCATATCGATGACAGTCGATCTAACTCGTAGCAAGTAGATTGAAGTTTGCAATATATGCCGAGTACTTTAGTAGCAAAGTTGGCTGTTAGATTATCAGGCAAATAGGTACCTGCTCAATTAATTATATCGAGCTTTTCTTGTCTTGCAGAATTATAAAAATCCACTTCATAGAACCAGTTTGGAGATCTTTGTTGAGAAATGCTCTTCTATGTACCTAGGTACCTCGAATCGTCTTGATTGGCCATACATTTAATATCGTTTTGTGCATATGCATCATGCAAGTTTAGAATAAAGTTCAATGCAATTGGAGAAACACCCATCTCCAGCTACGTGTTATTTGATATCACTAACCTACCTAGGTTAGGTTACTACGTTAAGAGGTGCTATCGCTACCTATCTACATAGTACATGTCCCTAACTTAAGTACCTACCTAACCACTATCTTCCTCCTACCACTTTTTTAGAAGAGGAAGAATAGACGTCCGTACATAAATCTACTGGTTTCTTCCGTCAAGATGGTATTACTCCGTGTCCTTTTGAACTGCTTGCCTGGCCTATTATTCTAGAGCATACCCCTTATTAACGTCTCCTAGAACACACAGTTCAACTCTGCGCTCAAGCAGTCCACCTCCATAAAGCGAGATCTCGCCGGTCTATCGTCATCCAACAGCGCACCTCCCACGCCTGCAGCGCTTGGTTCTCTCTCTGCATCGCTAACGGCTTTCTCGCGAACCCTCGACGAATACAATGCGCTAGCGAAGCAGGAATTAAATCCGGCAAAGCAAGAAAAGGCCTATGAGCGGATTAAGAATTTCCGAGCGGAACTCTCGTCGTTCCGGACGCAGCTGGACGAACTGAAGACGCAACGAGAAGATACGCTGCACACCCAGAACCGAACTGAGCTACTTGGCCGACGACCCTTCACCACCTCCACGCCCGAAAACCCGTACGCAAACACGCCGACACCACCGCAGTCTTCATCTTCCCCTTCGATCCCTGCGAATCGCTATGGCAGCGGTGGCCAACTGAGCATGGGTAGCAACGACTACACGCGGGAGATGCACGCTTTGCGGGAGCAGAACTTTTTCGCGAGTACGAATACAGCACTTGATGAGTATATCGCACGGGGTCAGGCCGTACTTGGGGACCTGGGTACGCAGCGCGAGATGCTGAAGAACACGCAGAAGAGATTGTACAGCGTTGCCAACACCCTCGGCGTTAGCGGGGACACGATACGCATGATCGAGAGGAGAGCGAAACAGGATAAGTGGATATTTGGCGCCGGTGTGATTACCTTCTTTGCGTTTTGCTGGCTTTGCCTACATTTCCTCCGATAGGATGGATAAGTAGATGTTCGGGAAGTTCATATTCTTGAGAACGAAGAACATTGCGGGGGGCTGAATCGTGAGTTTACACATCAATTTTGGCATTTAGCACGGAGTTTTGGCGTCATTCCAAACTATGTAGAGATGGGTAGGTTGTATGCCTTTGACGACTAGGCTAACCTACCTTCTACTTGTCTCTACCTCTTATTCTAACCAAAGAGGCAGGCCTTCTAATTGCAAGATTTACACCCCAACCCTGGGAGATAGGCTTGAGCTACGGCGATAATCTATCTCACCCCATTGCTATCCAAGACTTGGTTTAATCGTGAACGGCCTACGAGTACGCAATGCAGGCTGCTGTCAAATTCCCACCCTCTACCTCTTTCAATGCGATGGTGAAAAGCACATCCTTCGTAGTTTCGACTTCAACAACCTTTGTCTCGGGTAAAAGATGATTGCTTGTACTCATCTGTCCACCAAACTCGGTTGACCAGTTCTCGACATCCCACTCAAGGCCCTTGGTTGTAATTACGCTTGGCTCTTTGACCGGGATGATACCGACGTACTTGGCGAACGGCTCGCCGCTCATGCGGACAAAGTCGCCAACGGTGGCATCAGGCTCACGGACGTGTATACGATGCTTTCCAGCCTTGAGAAGGAAAGTCAAGCTCTCGCCGGAGAGTAAAAACACCTTCCCATCTGCGTAGGTTGGCGAGGTTTGGAATAAGTATAGATGATGTAGCTGACTCAACCCCTGGTCAACGCGGCCCCCTAGTCCGCCCATACATACAATGTCTCTCTTTGGGAACGCTATGCGAACAAACTTGACAGCTTTGGCGAAGTCGGTAGAATACTGATCGGGTTCGTGGATAATAGAGCAATCTACGGGGTCGGTAGTAAAAAAGCTTCTCGCCTTGTCGGATAGAGAATCTAGGTCGCCAATTATGGTATTAAGATTTGCCTATATAGTGGTTAGTTGGATAGACAGGTAGCAGAGAATGTATATCTCTCGTATCCTACCACTTACATAGTTACCACTAGTAGAAGACGTAGAATCTTTCTCTATTAATAAGGATCGTCGGTTGAGATCGTAGATCTGGTTGGCACCCCCATCGGCAGCGACGCGTGTTTGAGCTACGATATAAGTCGGTATAGTGACACGTAAGAATAATCTTAAAGGGCAGTATACCTATTCTCCAGAGGTCTCTAAACAAGCCCTCGTCGCTGATCGGCTGGTTTAGAATGATCAGAGCGAAGTCATATCCCGGGTAAGATAGGAACTGTCTGATGGGATACCACTCGGTGCATATATTAGGGCTTTCTTGTGTCGAACCCATGCTGATAGATTTACAAGAGGCCGCTGAAAGGCTTCCTTGCTGAGAACCTGACCGGATGCTTACACTGATGACAAGTTTCCAAAGACAAGGCCAAACACGAAACTCGAGTTTACTAATTCGATTGCACGAGTATCTCACTGTTAACCTCTAGGTAGGTAGTCTTAAATCCTTTAAGATGAAATAATAAAGTGGGTAGATGGTAGAACCTGATGGGCTGTTTGTGCTAGGTGGGCAAGCGGAGAGAGGATGAAAGAGGTTTGAAGAAATTCGGAAACTAACCAACTTCACTTTACAATAGTATCGAATAAAGGTAGTTAACAAACTAATATTTACTGGAAATCGTGATGAGTTTTGTTTTATATCTTTAGTGAAAACTCAGAGTGAAAAGCATAACAACTATATGGAACTTGATATATCTTGAAGGTATTGATTTTCATCTACGTTTTCATTTACATTTACATTTACATTCACATGTAAGCGAGGTACCTAGGTACTAACCTAGCATCCTTATTACCAAATAACGTCATTTGGGGCTAGATATGGACGTATTATCAATACAGATTAGGTACGTACATGTACCTCATAATCTAGATTTACCTAACACCTGCAGTTAAGTGGTTAGGTGCAACCCCACCCCAAATTTTAACGCGCAGAGGTTTCTCGGTCATTGTAGACCGATCCTTATCTAGGATTCAATTGAAATTCAATTCGAAAAAATAAAAAAAAAATAAAAAAGGAAGCGGGTAATTCTTAATATCGATGCTTCATGCTTACAAACCACTCTTCTCTATTTGTCCCAAGCTTAAGCTTCTTTTCCGCGCATATTTCTTCTCACCCATCCAACCTGCTTAGGAGCTCGTATGCTCTTTGATATCATTTCTCATTCTTTTGGTCGTTCCTCTTACGTATAGCTCGCCGGTAACATGTACAGATCTGCCTTGCGATCCGCGCCTCGAGTCGCAAATAAGCTGCGACCAACCATCATCTCGCCAAACGCACGACGCTTTGCTTCGACTTCGACTTCGACTTCGACTTCGACTTCCCCTACGAATAAGAAACGAAGTTGGAAGAGCTCGGCTGCAAGATGGGGTCTGGCTGCTGGCATCGTGTATTGGTACAGCACCAGCGCAGTCTTTGCCGAAGAACCACTGCGTATGCGAGTCCACTTTCCCTGCCGTGATCCAACATTTTCCTGTCTTTATTAACATCTCATGCGGGCGATCAGCTAAGACATTACCGCCGCCGCCCCAGTTCTCAGATGAAGACCTCCCCACGGTAGAGGCCGTAGTGGCACAGAAGCGTCGAGAAGCCGAAGCACGACTGCAGAAAGCCGCATCAGCTTCCGAACCACCAACAGCTGCCCTACCATCGGAAATCTCTCCTTCGGCACCTGCTAAAGATGTCGAGACGCAAGACCAAGCTACCTACCCGGAGGGAAGCCCCGAAGCTTTGGAAGAAGAGGCCGGTCAACAGGGAGCGTTCAACCCGGAGACGGGCGAGATTAATTGGGATTGCCCTTGTTTAGGAGGCATGGCTCACGGACCTTGCGGTGAAGAATTCAAGGCGGCGTTTAGCTGTTTTGTCTACTCTAAGGAGGAGCCGAAAGGGATGGATTGCATTGATAAATTCCAGTATGGCCTGTTGGGGAATATACAAGTTCGTGCACTGTACCCAAGCTAACATATGAGACAGACACATGCAAGACTGCTTCCGACTTCATCCCGAGGTATACGGAGAGGAGCTAGATGAGGACGACGCTCCCGCAGAGGGCACTCCTGAGATTGCAACGGAGAAATCCGCCGCCAAGACATCACCTGGTGAAGATGGTGCGGTAAGGAAAGTAGAAGAGGCGATACCAGCCCAAAGGCCAGCTAAGGCAGATGGGGAAGCCGTAGAGGTCGTAAAGGGGACGGAGAAGCAGAGCACCCCCTCGGCGCAACCCTAAAGTAATAGATCTCGAGTGCTTCGGGGCATTTAACGTACTCGAGTCTGTACTCGAGTATGGTCTCGTAAAATACCTAGATTAGGTACCTGGAGCCGTGCATTTTGTACAACATAATACTGGTTACGCTATTGTAACTGCTGAATGTATATTATAGGGCACATGAGATACGGCGAAATGAACCAAGCAACTCTTTCAACATGACTTCTTTTTATTTTTATTTTCTTTTATTCTTATTTATTTTCATTTTTTCTTATTTTATTCTTCATGTTTATTTTATTCTCAGCCTTATTCTGGGGTTGTGGGTTGATTTATCGAGGAGTAAAAGTGGTCTAGTATTTGGAGACAGGGGCTTGCGACAGGGAACCCTTGATGCTGTTGTGTTCTCGGTCTTTTTATTTTCGATGCGAAGATCAACGAGGTATGGAGGTATGGATTGCGATGGCCGTGCTGACTGACACCTGGGGTAATCCCCACACAGTCTATAAGACGTTAGGTTAATGGATCGTCATGTATGTATAAGTTCCCCTGCTCACCTCCAACTCCCAACTCCTGACTCCAACTTTACCTCAGATCCCATCTCCTATCTCCCATCCCTCAACTTCAACTTCAACTTCAACTTCAACTTCAACTTCAACTTCAACTTCAACTTCAACTTCAACTTCAACACAAACGCGACCCGATTGGTAACCCTACTATTCTTACGAAATACAAACTACTACTTCTTATACCTATCCCACGCATGGGACATGACAGCACCACATGGAGGAGATAAAATCCGTCAAGCTAGCTCTTTGGCGAACGGTTCTCGTCAAACTCGTAGTAGTACCGCTGCGGAGGACCATATAGCTGCCATAGCTCCGCCACGAGCCAAGCGGGCACAGGTCGCCCGAGCCTGCCAGAGATGCAGAAGACTACAGAAAGCCTGCAGTGATTCTCGCCCGTGTCGACGGTGTACCAAGGCTGGGCTTGCTGATGAATGCAGCGGTTTCCCCGGCCAATCCCGAATTCTATCACGGGCTCGACCTATTAAACCGCCAAGGCTCGCTGAGATACCGGTAGAAGAGGGCGTAAAGCCGTTGGATTTTGCTACGTCCTCGCCATTTATCAACTTTGACCTGCCTACGAGCCCGCAAGCATTTACTAGTTTTGCAAGGCAGTCGTTTGAGAGAAAGGTAGACCTGCTGCCGTCTCGGGTAGTTGAGTACTGTTCTAGGCGCTTCTTCGAACGCCTCGCCCCGACGATCCCGATCGTGACGCCCGAGTACGTTGCCAATCTTAGAACGCGGCTCGCCACGGATAGCGAGGCCTATTGCGTTCTACTTGGCTTATGCGCTATGGTGACGCTGCAGGTTGAGGATCCTAGGGGTAAATCTTTTGGGCAGTCTGTTACGGCTGAGAACAATGCCGCATACGGCTGGATGCTGCTCGAGGAGGCTCTAGCAGCCCACCGGCATATCACACGGAGATCGAATCCCTCTCTAGACTCGGTTCTACTCATATTCTTTATATACGCGTGTCACGCAAGTTTATTCCACCATTCTCAGGCTTTCTTCTTCCTCCGCGAAGCCGCCACGCTCTTCATCCTAATCAAACCAGAAACCCTCGATGATCTTTCGAAGCTGCTAGCCGAGAGGCTTTTCTGGGTTCTGCTCATTTCTGAGAGGTCTCACGCCATCCGTTACCGGCGCCCTTCTACGCTCCAAGTAACTACCAACGGCTTCGGGCTGTCATTCTCTAGGGATCGTGAACCCTCGCTGGCTGGTTTCCGTTGCTTAGCCGCTCTCTTTCGCTCCCTGGACATCAATTTCATAACCCTGCTCAACCAGGAGTCAGCTCCGGGTGCAGTTCCTGTTAATTCGTTTGACGAAGCCGAGTCTGCCATCAACGCGGCATTAAACCATACGTGTCCATCTGATCTTCTCCCAACGCAAAAGGCTAATCTCAGGGTCACGCAACTCTGGCTTCGTATTGTACTCTGGCAGTTACGGTTACGCTTGGGTCATCTCTCGGAGCAGAATATGCGAAGTAGCCGCACTTATCACTATCCGCTGGACGTAGCAAAGGACCTAGCACTTTCGACCCGCGATTTACCTGTGCACAGCATCCAGGTACATGGAGTAGGTATAACGGAGAAGCTATTCGATATATCTTGCGCTGTGGTTAACGTCCTTGCACGGGTACCCATACAGATGACCAGGACAGCGGCGGAAGACGACTTAAAGTATCTAAGACGGTTAATCCTCCAACTTCCCGGGGGGGCAACAGTCTACGACGCTTTGCTTTTAAAACATATCCAACAGACATTACCCACAATGGCAGCCGGGATAGAAATATAGCAGTCTTAGCCGAGTTTGCATCGCACGAGTCACCAGACGTGATAGAGCAAGAAATCCGAATATTGTACTAGGGAGCTGCACTATTGACGGCGCCAGAATTTAAGAGACGCTACGACTTTCTCTAGACATATTAACTGCGACACACTAAGTGGTTATTCAATCTAACCCAGCATCAGCAGTTATGCTTGGTCCATCTCCTTCCCTAACTTCCCGTCTGTCGATACCCTCTCGATAGCACCATCAACCCGCTGCGAGAATGGGTCTATCTTCGTCTTGGAAAAGCTGCGTGCTGGAACGTGATGCTCGAAGAGTAGATCCAATTCGGCGTATGTTCGTCCTAAGGTGTAGAGAAGCACGTCAGTCTCGACCCAGTCTGGTGCAAATCGATATCATACGGTGTGATAAAATATAAGATATCATACCTTTAGGTTCAGGCAATCGAAAAAAGACCCAAATCGAGGATATAAGACAAGTTCCTGCCCAAAAAAAGGCAGTTTTCGCGCCCCAGTTCCAGGCTGTGGATGAGAGTTGATAATTGGTCATGACATTTACGAATATATTGCTTGCGTTGTAAGCAACACGGGCGAGGACAATCGTTTTGGCCTTGAGCCGCGTCGAGGATAACTCCGAGATCAAAGAATATGTGACGGGCCCGACCGTGAAGTCGTAAACAAATGTAAATACAATCAACATCCCACCGATCGCCCACACGGAGCTATTCGTCCCAGGGAACGAGAGAGAACCGACGATGATCAGAATGAGAAGCTGGCAGCAGAGGCCGCTAAAGTGGATGGTACGCCGGCCCATTCGAGACACTTGAGCAGCGGGAGTTAGCGATGACGGATCTTACTGGGCCAGAAAGCAGGGAAATGACTGTAAGTACTGCATACTGAGAAACCAGGAGCCGGCTGTGCCAACCATACCCAGTGCGTATTGCCCCATAGAAAGAGAGAAGGAGTTGGAAGCGTCCAATCCTGCCTGGGTTCTACAACATGTCAGCTTCGATTCCGGGCTATCTCGGTTGCATTAGATTGTGATGAGGATTGGGACCTTACAAGAAGTATGGGAAATAACCCATAAGGTTCTGGCCTCCGAGTGTCTGCACGAGCCAGATGCCAACGACGATTTCGGTCCTTCGCAGGTCGGTTCCCTTGAAGCAATCTCGATAGGTGAGGCCTTGCTTCATCCGCTTCTCGAGCTCGTTGGTATGTTCAATCATAGCGATAGTCTCGTCCGCGTTGAAGCTCGGGTCATTTGGCGATGTTAATCTTAACAGAGACGCCCTAGCCGCCTCTCGATTGTCGTTTCGAATATACCACCACGGAGATCTAGTTGCTAGGTTAAGCATATATACATTTCTTGTAATTTTAGGCTCGACAACTCACTCGGGGGCGAATACCAAGCCGGCAAGGATAGGTACAGGCCAGACCCATTGGACTCCAAATGGGATTCTGTATGCCCATTCGTCAAGGCGGCCAACGGACCCTTTGTTCACGGCGGCCGCGAAGAATTGGCCAATGACCCAGCACATGTTAATATATGTTGTCAGGTATGGCCTAAGGACGACGGGGGCGACTTCAGATGCGTATGCTGGAGCAACGGACTGAAAAGCACCCCAGGGGATGCCTATAGGTAGCTATTGTGAGCCTCGGAGGAGCATAAAAAGGCCGGGTCTATTAAGTACTTACCGCAAAGTACTTCACCTATAACAAGCACTTGTACATTAGGAGCGAAGAACAGTACAAAGATGAACATGATCATCAAGATTAGAAACCCTATTGTCGTGATCTTATACCCATAGCGGTCCGATACCCAGCCAGCAAAGATGAGGCCGAGGATCTCGCCGGCACGTGCGCCGTTGGACAATCCCGACTGCCACGCGGCGGACAAGACCCATTTGTCGTTTTCCGCGCTGTAAGTACCGAATTTCTTGTTGAATGTCGGTGAGGCGTAGAGGCTACTTAGTAGCGCCAAGTCGTAGCCTTCCATGATGAGCGTGGATGAAAGCAAAACAGACCAAGCGATAGCCTTTGGGTAGAGCTTGATGGCCTCGAGGAGTGTCATTTTCTGCTCAACATCCGCGGCGTGCTTAGCCTCTGAGACATGTGCTTCGTCGTACAACAAGTCCTTGCCCTCGGGCTGCTTATTATCCCTCCCCATCGTATGCACATCTCCTTTTTCGGTTGCCATATTTTCTACTGGTAAATAACTTCTTTGCTGCTTCGGTCAAGATAGCCTCCTTTCTTGGTTGAAGGATATTCTTGTTGTGGCTGTAAGGGGTTTGTGCGAGTGGGTGGGTTGAGAGTACTGCAAGCAAGGACGCCATCGTGTCTATTTATTCCTTCCTCCTAAAGGGAAACCAGCCTTGCAGCCCTCCAGCCCTCTACTGGATGAATCGGGGTCTGTTTAATTTCTCCATGGCCTAGCTCCGTGTGGAGAATGGAACCGCGGTCAGCTCGTGCGGGGTGAAGCCGGGGGAACTGGGGATGGTCTTGAGATATCATCCCATCGCTATATCACAAGCCTTTTAAGACCGGAGTGTAATGTTAAACCGCAGGGGAGAGGTAAAGTGGATTGGAGTTCTGGCGGAGTCCTTGGGCCCTGATTGGATTAACCACGGTAAGAGAAGAAGATGAAAAGTCGGAGTTTGAGCGGAGTTTTCCAACACCTGACATTAGATCGTCTTGGCGAATGGTATCCCACCGCTGAGAAAATATATCCCTAATTCGGACAACCGCGGTGCAGTGCGGCTAACTTGGATGTGAACACCATTTGGTCAAACTTGACCCGACAGCGTGGACTCGATCCAAGTATAGAAAATATTTAATTACGCACAGCGCACAGCGCCGCCCTATACCTCACTCAGCCGCAAATGTACAGGTACGATCTTGTCTGATGGACGGTCGAGTTTACCTGATTTCCCTTATCCTCTCCTCTCAAGGCCTCGCATATTTTTAATCTACAGAGTGGAGTAGTTGCACACATACTGAAGCAACATGAACGGTTCATATCATAAGAATGGGTGGTTTGGCAAAGAGCCGTGGTGGAAAGATGCTACTTTCTATCAAGTATACCCGGCAAGTTTTAAGGACTCCAATGGCGACGGCTGGGGAGATATTCCGGGAGTTGTCTCCAAGATCGAATATCTCAATGAACTAGGCGTCGACGTTGTATGGCTCTCGCCCGTTTTTGAGAGCCCCCAGGCCGACATGGGTTACGACGTGTCAGACTACCAGAAGATTTATGCACCTTACGGCACCATTGACGACGTGGATGAACTAATAGAAGCGTGTCATGCCCGAAACATGAAGTTGATTCTCGACTTGGTGGTGAATCACACTTCTATTGAGCACGAATGGTTCAAAGAATCCCGTTCGTCGAAGACTAACCCGAAGCGCGATTGGTACATCTGGAAACCAGCGCGATATGATCTAAAGGGACAGCGGATTCCGCCGACAAACTGGCGAGGTTACTTCGCTGGCTCTACTTGGACTTGGGACGAGCACACCGAGGAGTATTATCTCCATTTATACGCGCCGGATCAGCCAGACTTAAACTGGGAATCGGAAGCGTGCCGTGAAGCTATCTACCAGGACACCATGCGTTTCTGGCTTGAACGAGGCGTTGACGGGTTCAGGATCGATACTGTTAATAAATATAGCAAACGCACCGAGTACATGGATGCGCCAGTTACAGATCCAGACTCGCCATGTCAGCCAGCGCCGGATATGTGGTGTAATGGGCCGAGGATCCATGAGTTCATCCACGAGATGCGGACCAAAGCACTCGCGCCCTATGGGGCCGTCTCCGTCGGAGAGCTTTCTAACACGCCGGACCCAGAACAAGTTCTGCCATACGTGTCGGCAGCGGCGCAGGAACTCGACATGGTCTTTGAGTTCTCTATGATTCGATTAGGTACTGGGGGTATGTTTGGGCCAAAGTACATATATGTGCCGTTTACCTTACAGCAACTGAAGACAATCGTAGCAAAGTGGCAGACATTCATCGAAGGGACAGACAGCTGGACGACTGTCTTCTGCGAGAACCATGACAACGGGCGAGCCGTCAGCCGGTTCGGCGACTGCTCAACGCCGGAGCTATGGGAGGCGAGTGCAAAAACCATAGCTCTCTGGCAAGCCACATTAACAGGGACGTTGTTCCTATACCAGGGCCAGGAGATTGGTATGACAAACATGCCGACCACGTGGGGGATAGAGGAGTATAAAGACGTTGAGAGTCTGAACTTCTATGCCGAGGCATTAGCATCCGGTGACCAGAAGATAATAACAGACACTATGCGGGGTCTGCGTATTCTTGCTCGTGATCATTCGCGTATCCCTTTTCAATGGGACGATTCTCCGAATGCAGGGTTTTCGGGAAAAGGTGTCAAGACGTGGATGCGTGTTCACGACGCCTATCCAGAGGTTAACGTCAAGAAGCAAATATCGGACCCTAGTTCCATCTTGAGTTTCTACAAGACGGTTTTAAAGCTGCGCAAGAAATATAAGGATATATTCGTCTTAGGAGCTTTCCGGCTACTAAAAGATGATGATGAAGCAATATTCGCATACGTGAAGGAAAGCCCCTTTCGAATATCAGATTTGCAAGCGTCGACAAACGGTTATTCTGTCCGTGGCCGCGAGAGTAAGAGAATGGCGATAGTGGTTATGAACTTCTCCAGGAGCGAACGGGATTGCCTAGACGTTAGGAACATACTAGGTTGTAGTAACGAGGATACAGCAAGATTACTAGTGAGTACACAATACCAAGACAATAGGGACCCCATTCTTTGGAAGGATACTATACCGGCGACTTTAAAACCTTGGGAAGGGCGCGTCTACGTCAATTTCAACCTGGATGATGTCGTATAATCATATAGACGAAAGGGGAAGAAGGGGTCAATAAGTCCCTACCTAATATAGAAGAGCAACAAGTACCGAGTACGGGGGTGCATCGAAAGCTATATAGATAAATTAGATCCTTCGGTTTTGTAGATGGTTATTTCATCCATTTAATTGGTATCAAGAAGAAATGGTATGATGTTCCTTATAAGACCTTCGATTCAGACATGATGGCGTAGCGATATGCAATTAAAAAAATCATCCAAGTCCCCACCTGCTTTCGTGCATATATGCAGGTGAATGGAGCTGCGAATACGTCATTCGATTATGTACATGGACCGGGGGGTAGACAGGGCAAGCACAATCGTCACGATCATTTGCTCATATTGTCACAGAATAGGTACATTAGGTACATTAGGTTAGGTACCTACATACAATATCTCCCACCTTCCAAGGTTCTTCTCATTGTCGCATTAATTCTTTTTCACCTTTTTAAACTACATCACACCACACATCATCGACCTTTCACTCAATTCCACCTCATTATTACTATCAAAGGTAGGTGCTCTTCTACATTCCTATTTCTTGTTCCGCGACGCAAGTTATTAAGTCATCGCTGACTCGCATTTTACTACTGACAGTCTCAATAACGTAGATCAAGAGTAAGATCCTGTGCTTCGGCATTGCTTGTCTAAAAGACGAAGCAATATTAGCAAAAATAAATCTATATAAACTACCTACCTAACACAACCCTTCTATTATAGTGTCATATGCTGCCGCGGCTGCATCTGGTCCCAGGCAAACGCCCGAGGAGGTAAGGCAATATCCCTCCTGCAGGCTTGATATATGATCTAGGTACCTAACATGATCACTCTCACAGGCTGCAGCTCCTCAACCTCCCGAGATCATATCTTCCGAGTCCGCTAGCACCGCGTCTCTTGTCGATGTCGATACGCCCTCGGTGCGCACCGTACCCTCCGACTTCGAGGAACAGGAAATCCAGACTGAGACTCAAGCTACTCGTCAAGAACTAGAGGATGCTGCCGAACGTGCGCGCGCTGAGGCTCACCTGGCCAAGAAGAAGGGCACCGGGAAGGCACGAAAAGCCGATAGCATTCTCACCCAGTGGTTTGCCAATTTAAGCGACGGTGCCAGTACAGCCCTCGTCGCCTCCAATCTGGCTGCCGTGGTAGGACTGAGCGCGTACTTGGGCTTCAAGGCTTGGGGTTTGTATGAGCGCGGACGCCTAGGCTGGAAGAGCGTTGGTATTGGTGCAGGCATCGTGACTGGCGTTGGTCTGATAGAAGGAATACTTGGAGGGTAGGTGATTTCTTTCTTTTTGGCTATTTAGATGTTAGCCATATAATTTGCAAACTAACCATTCGCAGGTATCTCTACAGGGGCAGGAAGAAGCAGTCATAGGCCAGCTCAATGATGCAGTATAATATGGCATAGTTGACGATCCTCATGCGTTATGAGCTTGCGGAGTAATGAATACTGTTAGCTCAATGGCACTCTACTTGTGATTTCATAAAGGTTCCGTTGTACCTAATAAACTTTCAAGTACATAAATTCAAAATACTACATGATTTGTTGCAGCTTTTTGCTATTGTTTAAATGCCTATATAAACCATAATGTACATTTTACAAATTCGTAACAGTTGAACTCCATTTCCCTCCCGTTACTTTTCTATTGGATGCCACGGGGTGGAACGAAATAGCAAGGAAACAACTCTACCCTAACTACGTACGACTATATATGACTACTGAGCATGTCCATTGTTCTAGATGTCTCACATAGAATCCTGTCAATAGGTTTATCGTAATAAGCCATCTGACGAAATTTTGGTCGAATACTTAGTCTAGTTTTCGAGAAAGCATTAATAAATTGCCGAACTTGGGCAGCACGACAAGGGCTTTTATCCAAAGATCTGGGTATCGCTCTGCGGTAGGAGATGGACGGCCTAAACTAGCTAACCTAACGACTTGGTAACAATATAAGCAGGGAGTAGATGACATCTACTAGATGTTACATACCTACCTAGGTACCTACTTAATTACAGTAGATTATTCGTTAGCACCGGCTATCTATTTGGGCTCTGATAATGGACGTTGTTGTCATAATTTGGCTTGGCGAGTTATACGCAGCCTTAATTCCTATTAATTAGGTCCTTTTAAGAAAGCTCCATGTAGAGTACTTTCCCTCATATGCGAGTCTCTCTGCTTCTCTCGCTACACTTAATGCCCGAGTTTTCGGGGAAGTAAGGTAAAGCGTTGTTGAACACGGGTCCGATGCGGTTCGGCCGATCATTTTGAAGCCGAGGTCCGCGTTTGATCATCGATGCCATAAGGTTGTCTTGATGCTCGGCTACCCCGAAGCCCGTAGGAAATCAGAGTGCCCATATAAATCAGCATATTAGTTTAACGTTGAGTTGTGATCAAGAAAGCCGCCTTGTTCCCAGCGGCATCCGGGAATAACCCGCGCATGTAAGTGGTTGAGCCCAAACTAATTTCCCGACCAAAGAAAAGCCTACCACAGCTTGTCATTTTTGTACTATTGTACAGGGCGTATGAGCGACATACAGGGCGGTCTAAACTTTCATGGTCACATTTGTGAGTCTTTGATATCTACGGAGGATTCTTGAGTAGACGAAACCATGATATATCCGGATGTGGCGTCGAAAATCGGGGTCACATTCTTAGTCATGGGATCTATATTCTTGGTGCCTCACGTAAGTTCTATAGGCCATAGTAGTCTTAGATTCGCTGGTTCGTAAATCCATAACACGAATTATGTCTATAAAATGTTATATATAAGAGTTGGTATCAATGGTTTATGTCCGACTATAACCGTTTAGGAGGTAGGCGATACGCCCCAATTCAGAGCCCCTTGGTTGATTTACTTTAGCCATTTGGGAAATCTAACAACACTGTAACATGTTGCTCCTATGTAACTTCGTAGCCTACCTAGGGGTAGATGTATTTGTAATTGCCCTCCACCGGGATTCGGATATAGGTCGTGATAGTATTTTCTTTTGCTGCAACCAAGATGCAACCATGACACTACATGACACGCCACGGAAATATCGGATGCCTATCCCATCACGGTCGTGACGGATGATGTTTTATATACTACGGTCTACTTATTGCTCCACCTAACCGAGGATGCCATCTGTAGGTACTCATTTTACTATAATAGCTGAGGCACTGCTCTCACCTCCCATTCCAAGAGTGTTGGCAATACTATCCGATCAGTTTCCTGGATAACACTACTGAAATAATGGCAATCGAAAAGAAATTAGGCAAGTCCGAGTTGCTGTACCTATCTCCCTTATAGGACGATCATAGAAGGAAAGGCGAGCTTCCGAATAAATACTAACAATAGAGATTTAGGAATAGACGACATGATAGAAAAAGAGATAAATGAATCCAAGCGGGATCAACATGGCAAGTATCGGCTAGTTCCCAATATAATCGATGACATCGCGAGGGTAGATCCTGAGAGAGAGGCGTTCCTTGTACCGCGCTCTGATAACCCTAAGGATGGTTGGAAATCTATTACGTTTAAAGAGTATGCAAACGCAATAAACCGCATTGCTCACAGGATCGTCGAGACATGCGGTACTCCGCCGCAGGGTTCCTTCCCTACAATAGCCTATGTCGGTCCAAACGACGCTCGTTATGTCATATTACTAGTTGGCGCCGTCAAAGCTGGCTACAAGGTAATATTCCTCACGAATATTGTCTATCTAGAAATAACCGTGTTCTAGGCATTGTTTATCTCTCCCCGTAATTCTCTCGAGGGACAGTTAAGCCTGTTTGATAAGACGGACTGTCAATTTCTCGCTTTTGCAAAGCCACTACGAGGGTTGGTCCATCCATGGCTTCAAGAACGCGAAATGAAAGCAATCGAAGTCGACCCCGTCGAAACTTGGTTCCCCGGGCAAGACGTTGAACCGTTCCCTTACGAGAAGACCTTTGAGCAAGCTGAATGGGATCCGTTGGTAGTGCTCCATACCAGCGGAAGCACTGGAATCCCGAAGCCGGTTGTCATCAGGCAGGGTTTGATAGCTATGAATGATATTCATCACGACTTACCCACCTTCGGTAATGGATTCGAACCTTGGCTACGAGGGCTTGCAAAGGGATCGCGCAAAAGCTTTGTACCGAGTAAGCTGCCTACCTAACTACCTACCTAGGTACCTAGATTCTCAAGATTTATGGCTCGATTTGCTAATACGTCTCGAGTGCCCCTTTTTCATGCGGCCGGGATGTATCTCTTCATCTACTGCGTATTGTACTTTGATACCCCGATCGCCCTCGGGATCAGTGATCGTCCTTTATCAATTGACTTAGTTATCGAGTGTCTCGATAATCTAGACGTCGAGGGGGCTATGCTTCCGCCAGCGATGTTGGAAGAGATGAGCCAGAAAGACGAGTGGATTCGGCCACTGATGAAGCTCAAAGTTGTTGCTTTCGGCGGAGGTTAGTGATGCATACCTGACAACATTTCTGCTTTTGCTAGGGAGGCTAATTCCAACAGGTAATCTTAACAAAGAAGCAGGGGACAGATTGGTTAAGAGGGGAATAAGACTTGTCAATATAATCGGTGCCACGGAGTAAGTCTACTTGCAGCGTAGTGGTCAATTCTAGTCATCGAATACATCTAACAATCTTAGATATACGATACTTCAGATGTACTTCCAACCGAACCCTGAGCTCTGGCAATATTTCATATTTAATTCCGATATGATCGGAGCGGACTGGCGCAAGGTTGAAGGTACCGAGGACGTCTATCGACTAGTAATCGTCCGACAAGATAAGCATCCAGGTCTTCAGGGTATTTTCTATACTTTCCCGGAGGCCGACGAGTTCGATACAAAGGACATGTACAAGCGCCACCCAACCCTCCCAGATCATTGGATGTACTACGGAAGATCTGACAACATCATTGTGTTTTCTAACGGAGAAAAACTTAACCCAGTAACCATCGAGGAAATCGTTGTCGATCATCCCGGAATCAAAGGCGCTTTGGTAGTCGGCTCAGACCATTTTCAAGCTGGTCTCCTTCTCGAACCCGTTACAAATCCTAAAAACGACCAAGAAGCCGAGCAGCTGCTTGATAGTGTTTGGCCATACGTTGCTAAAGCAAATAGCGGAACCGCCGCTCACGGGCAGATAGCACGCCAGTTCATCGCATTGGCTAGCTTAGACAAGCCGTTTCAACGCGCTGGTAAGGGAACTGTGCAACGAGCAAGTACGTTGAAGTTATATAAGGAAGAGATCGATAAGCTTTACGAAGAAGCAGACAAAGCTTTCGATGGGGTCGCTCCCCAGATGGATATGAATTCTGAGGATACGCTGGCAGAATCTATAAAGGATATATTCGGAACTAGACTTGGATCAAAAGGGGAACTCGAACTAGATACCGATTTTTTCTCGGCTGGTATTGACTCTTTACAAGTTATCAATGCTACTCGACTTATCCATAGCGGTCTAGAAGCTTCAGGTTTCCACGTCGACGCAGCGAAGGTGCCCGCTCGCATTATTTATGGCAATCCCACACCGCGACGACTTGCTCGGTATATCTATTCTATCGTGAAAGAAGTCGGCAATGGGCATACCGAGAGAAGTCAGGATCATGAACTTGAGGCAATGAAATCTCTTTGGAAGAAGTATACGGAAAATGTTCTGAGAAAGAGGGAAGGAAGACCTGACCCTGAAGATGAGAATCAGACGGTCCTCCTTACCGGATCCACGGGTATGCTGGGATCCTACATTCTGGATGTCCTCATGAAGAGTCCATTGGTGAAGAAAGTTATCTGCTTGAATAGAGCCGAGGATGGCGGTACCAAACGCCAGGTACAGGCTGCTAAGGATCGAGGTCTCAGTGCCGATTTTACATCTAAAGTCGAATTCTTACATGCTGACATGTCACGCCCGGACTTTGGACTTCATCCCGACACATACGATCGGCTGTTAAACAAGGCGGACCGCTTTATTCACAATGCATGGCCAGTCAACTTTAATATTCCTGTTGAATCATTCGAACCCCATATTCGAGGTGCCCGCAATGTTGCTGATTTCGCAACCAACTCATCTAAGCGTGTTGTTGTTGTATTTATATCGTCGATCGGCACCGCAGACCATTGGGATGGGGAAAAGGGGACGATACCGGAGGAAAGGCTCGAAGATCTAGGGCTCGCAGGTGGCGGCTACGGGCGCAGCAAGATGGTGGCAAGCCTTATTCTAGATGACGTTGCCAAAGTGGGTGATTTCCCAGCTGCAATAATCCGGGTCGGCCAAATCGCCGGCCCCGAGTCAGAGGCAGGCTGCTGGAATAAACACGAGTGGCTCCCTTCTATTATTGCGAGCAGCTTATACCTCAGAGCTCTTCCAGTTCACCTTGGAATTATGGACCGCGTCGACTGGACGCCAGCTGAATGTATTGCGAGCTTGGTTCTCGAGGTCGCCGGGGTGTCCCAGAAGGTTGCCGCTCAGGATATCACTGGTTACTATCACGGTGTTAATCCCTCGGCCACATCGTGGGCAGAGCTTGCTCTGGCTGTCCAAGAATTCTACGGAAAAGACCGTATTCCGGAACTCATTAGCTTTAAAGACTGGGTTGACCGACTAGAGCAGAGCCAGGCCAGCGATACTCAAGACATAGAGAAGAACCCGGGTGTCAAGCTAATCGACTCGTATCGAGCGATGGCAGGCGCCCACGAAGCAGGCCAGAAGCCTTTTGTTTTCGATATGAGGCGTACGATAGAGCGTAGCACAACCATGAAGACCGCCAAGTCAATTACACCTGAGTTGATGAAGCATTGGTGTAGGCAATGGGGTTTCTAAGAAGGCGTAGTTTGTACAGCAACTGGAGTTAAGAGGGATTTGCTCTTATCCTTCGAGTACTCCCTAGAGATAGTTATATGAGAGGTCTCAACAGCCTATATAGAATGGAGGATAAGACGTTGAATTAGAAAATTGATGATACGTGGCACTGCATCTTGAGTTATTTTAGTTGCCGGTTAAATAATACCGTTGCACCTCTCCAAGCCATCGGTGAAATCGTGATTTGATCCGAGAGACTTTATACCTTGAGATTTTACTCGGTAGCCTTTTAAGAGGTAGTAACCTAGATCTAGGTACGGACATGGTCGGAAATGGTCCAGGTTGATAAGTTACATGTAATCTTATTGGATGGCAATGTATTTGAATTGCTATATTTCTTGCTCTTCGTTAGCTCAAGGACGGGTGTTTTATATCAGAGTATTTATCTAAGTAGGTACCTAGGTAGGTAGACAAGACGAGTCATGCTGTGATGATGTAGTAGGTAGAGTATGGAAAGCGATGAGGAGTGGCTAAGGTTATTTCGTGTGTGGCTGGCTTCATGTTAAAAATACCTTACTGGCTTGATGCATGTACCTTGGGTACATCTGCAGGAGTGGGCTGGCTGTGGCTAAGCAACGCTATGTCAGCTGGCGGGTGGCTTGTACTTCTTCCCCTCCAGCTGCCTACATGTACATGTACATGTACTGTCCACCCTGAAATTTCGACAAGCGGAAAGAAAAAAAAATAAGGAATTTCCAAGTCGTCACCAGAAAAGAAACTCGACACGCCTTTACCCTTTACGCCCACCACATCTTGCAGAGCAGAACAACAGCTTTCATCTGTACCTATTACACAGAATTACAGATCCGACTATTGTTACGCAATCCTGCGACAACATTTTCATGAAACGTATTGTTCATTTGATACTCGTAACTCGGATTTCCAAAGCATTCACAACCGCATTAACAGCCGCATCTGCATCCACATCTACATTCACATCCACATTCATATTCACTTTCGCGTATGCATAAACCCTAGGTTAGGCACCTTGCTTTTGCACTTTCGTCGCGAAACAGCGACACTAACCAATAAATCAGACTGGAATACGCCTGAATCCTGAATCCTCTCCCGAGCCGTCTCGAATTCCCGAAGTTCAACACGCCACTTCGCCGATTATTACTATCGGTTATATTTCTCAAATAAAGGTTGCAGCCCCCCGTAACCGTGACAATGCCCTCAAATCTCCCTTCAAGTTTCGCCTCAGCGGCTGCTGGTCAGAACCCGAGCCGTGATACAAGATCAGGTGCTCGCAGTGATAGTCGAGGGAATAATACCAGCGGGGAATGGTACGTTGTTATTGTCTACTACTACTCTGCTACTCTACTACTATTGGTATTAGACATCTTGGATTGCCTTGACAGCAAGCTGATTACCTCCTTCTTTCCCCTTTTTTAGGTCTAGGTCAGGACGATCAACCAATGGCGGCACTTTAACTTTCCGTCGAATATCGACTACGCCCTCGAGCCAGTCGCTCAATAGCCAGATGCAAAATTCCGAAGCCATCCAGTCAGCCTCTGCTGACCCTGCCGTCATCTCTGCCATGCCGGTTGGCTCTACTAATTTCGACAACTCGGGCATTCTGAGATACTCGCGAGATCAGCTCCTCTCTATTTTCAGCGTCGCCCACGAGTCCAACCCTCAACGACCCGATGTCTCCGCTCTGTTCGCGCCCGGATGGACCCCGGGACATATCAATGGTACGACATCTAGAGGCTGGGGTAAGACTGCCGAGTCCCATGTCGCCCCTCAGGAGCCAGATATTTGTTGGGATGCACCAGGATCGACAACGGCTGTCGGCTTACAGGAGATGAGCCCTGACGAGAAAGAGGTGAGTCGCGGCCCCAAGTCTCGACCGTCAAAATATGCTACCTCGTGGACTAACTTTTGAAATAGTTGTTCGCGTCCGATGTAAATTCCACTGTAAAGCCCCCGGCTCAGAATAAGGACGGGAATCACCCGGGAGGAGGAGTAAATGGTCGGAAGGCTTCCCTTTCCCACGGAAGTTCAAGCAATTTTGGACTCGTATCGCCCTCAACAGCGTCGAGACCTGGTACGAGACGACGGGAAACTACCGATACGAATCCATATTCTGGCGGTGGTGGCTTGACTTCTCCGACATCCGCAACGCGCCCATCTCGAGATGATGCGTCATTCTGGTTTGGCCGAAAGAATATGGACCCGAAGGATTCAACTTTTGAGGAGCCTGAAGAGGATATTAGCGCGCGAGAGACTCCTGCTAAATCCCTGCCTTTCGGTAATCTAATGCGCAACAATACGACTCCGAACAGCTCGGGTTTCGGGGGACTATCTCCCTGGCAGACGTCGGCCCCGACCGCCTTACCTGGCATAGGTAGTTTCGGAAATTTTGCGCTTCCTGGATCTACAATTGGGGAGAAGCGGACTGGAAATCCTCGTGGCGAAAGCCGCTTAGCGCACTTGATTCCTAAGGAGAGCTCCGATAGTATTGCTACCAAAGCAAGTGAAGGCGTTACTCCGGATGCTAACCGTCATTGGCGCCCGCGCCAGCGCACCGATACGGACCCCTTCGGTGAAGACAGCGTCTCGGGGAGTGCTGTTCTGGGAGGCGCTCAAGATACGAGTCCTCCTCCAATGTCTCATCTACCTCTTCATACTTCGTACGATACACCAGTGAAAGGATCTACTAGTGATTTCGGAATGTCCAGTCTCAATTTGGGGGGACACTCCGAACATGATCAAGCGCCTTTAAGTCCGTCGGAAACGAATCCTTACAGAAGCCCCCCGGGCGAACGAAATGAGCACGAGGACATGGGGGACAGGCAGCATGGCCCAGCCGGTATCGCCGACCATGTCTCCGGCTACGGCGGGGGTCTACCACGTTCGTTTGCCCATGCTACGTTTGATGGCAGCGATCGTAGCCAAACATCCAGCGTGGGCGCGAAAGCCTACCCGCCGTTGAGTAATCTTACTGGCTGGCCATCTTCGAGTACGCCAGACCGCGAGCGCGCCCCCTTTTCGGGCTTCGGCGGGTCTCTTTTCGGCCCTGTTGGAGATTTGCAGTCCCCAAGCCTCGGCAATCTGGGAGGCGTGTTTGGTCCTGCGAGCACGACCGGCTTTGGTGGTTCCGGATCTTTTGGTCGAGCAAGCAAGCTCGGCTCTCTATTCCCCCCGGCTATGCAGGCGCAGATGCAAAGCCAGGACAATGAAAGCCTTAGCGATTCAATCCCGGATCTTCGTCAGCCTAATCCATTAGGTGCTATCGGCCGTACTGCCCCCGGGGATCATGGCCGCGAAACTGATAGCCCCATGCGTGCCGGCAGGGGAATATTTGCCGACATGTTTGCCCAGGCCGAGACTAGTCGAACGCCGGTCAATTCTGAAAGTCTGCATAGTATCTCGGCTGCTCCTCACGGCCAGAGTTTTACGGCGACTAGTAATGCACCATCCTATGCCGCTAGCCAGACGTCCGAACCTCCCTCTGTTCAGTCTCGCACGATGGTTATGCCCGATCGTATGAGATGGGTTTACCTAGATCCTCAAGGTCAGCAGCAGGGTCCATTTACAGGATTAGAGATGAACGACTGGTATAAGGCCAATTTCTTCACGCCTGACTTACGTGTCAAGAAACTGGAGGATTCCGAATTCGAGCCTTTGGGCCAATTGATTAGACGCATCGGCAACTCTCGCGAGCCCTTCCTTGTTCCTCAGATCGGCATACCTCACGGTCCGCCATCTCAGACTGGTCCTTTCTCTAACTCGGGTGGCGTGATACAGCCGCCTCTCGTTAATGCCTTTCCTAGTTTTGGTAGGACCTTGACAGCGGAAGAGCAGAATAATCTCGAGAGACGGAAACAGGAAGAGCAATACTTGATGGCTCGCCATCGCGAGTATTACGCGACCCAGCAGTCCATGGGCCGAGTCCCAATGCCCGGTGTCCCGGGGTTGCATCATCATTCCAGCGCTCACAGCCTCCAAAGCCAACCGAGTTTTGGTAGCATCACCTCGCCCATCACGATGCCCCCTCAGCCCCCCATCGGTGCCATTGGAACATCCGGCTCTTTTTTTGACGCGCCAGCTACGCATCAAGCCGCCGTACTGGGCAGTTCTGGACAAGGACTAGAAATGTTCAGGGAGGACGACCTAGCCCGTCTGTCAGGGCCAGAACGCCAGATGCTGGCTGGCCTTCACGGTACGGGCGCGATAGGCGGCGGCCTCGCACCACAGCCTATTGGTGCACCCACTTCGGAAGTAGGTGTGCGCAGCCAGCTCCCTAACTCAAATGAACTCAACGAAGACGTAGAAGGCTTTCGAGGGCGCTTGCAGGAATTCGAGAAGCTTAGGGCACAACACGATGCCGAAATGGCGGGACGACAAGCGTCACATCTCCGTAATAAGTCTAACGAGCAGGTTCCGCAAATGAGCTCACCCACACACCCCCGCCCCATTGAACCTGAATCGGCCTCGGAGCAATCCCCCGGCGGAGATGCTGCCCGTCGTCAAGTTGAGGATGACCAGTCGGCCGCCTTAGCAAAGCAGTATCAACAGGCCCAAGCTGCTGCAGTTGCCGCAAAAATCAGCGGGCTCCCAATGCCTTTCCCACCGCCTCCCTCCGCTACACCTTTACCTGCCCCTGCCCCACAACGTGTCAAATCCAATTTACCAGAGCAATACGCTACAAGTTCTCGATCTGGTACACCTGACATCACGCCGTCATCAGCTGCGGCTCAGCCGCCTCCGCTTGCCCCGTGGGCTAAGGACGGTGGGTTAGAATCACATAAAGGACCCAGCCTCAAAGAGATCCAGCAAGCGGAAGCTCAGAAGGCAGCCAAGGCGGAGGAGGCAGCGGCTTTTGCCCGACGTGCCCTGCTTGAACAAGAGGCAGCTCGAGAACGCGAGAAGGTCGCGGCTGTTGCTCCAGGTCTACCTACGACCAGCACGTGGGGAACCGCGTCCCCTGTCAATCCTAGTACAGCCAGCAGCCCCTGGGCAAAACCGGCCCCGGGAAAGACACCGACAGCCGGACCTACGGCTCAGGCGCAGATCTCAGACAAGAAGAAGACATTAGCCGATATCCAGCGCGAAGAGGAAGCTCGCAAGCAGAAAGCTAAAGAGGTGTCTTCACAGACCGGACCCGTATCTAGCGTTGGAAAGCGATACGCTGATCTCGCCAGCAAACCCAACATTGTCTCCGCCCCTAATCCAGGACCCAGTGCCAACGTCTTGGGGTGGGCTACAGTTGGGGCTGGAGGCAAGGTAAAGGCACCAACCGGCCCTTCTTCACAGGTACGACCCCCAAGTGCTTCTAAGCCAGCGGCTACCGTTGCGACCCCCCCATCACGACCCGCCGTCAAGCCGTCGAATTCCACGGTCGGCCCTGCCCACACCGAAGCCATGGAAGAGTTTACCAAATGGCTCCACGGTCAGCTGGCTAAAGGAATCACAGGTGTTACGGACAGTAAGTTGAAGCATATAAACCACGCGAATAATAGCACTGCTAACAAGGACGCGCAATAGTCGAAGCCTTCGCCAACACGTTGATAGGATTCCCTCTTGCGGGTGATCTTATCTCGGACGCTATCTATGCCAACTCCAAGACAATGGATGGACGTCACTTTGCCGAGGAGTTTATCCGTCGCAAGAAGTTGGCCGATAAAGGCGTGGTAGAGAAGCAGCCGGCCAAAAGCCCATCTGTGGATACACAATCAAGCACAGCGGGTGGTTGGAACGAGGTAGCCAAGAAGAGCAGCTACAAAGAGCCTGCTACCGACGCCAGTTTGATGCAAGGTGCTGGCTTCAAGGTCGTACCGGGCCGAAAGAAGGGGAAGAAATAGGGCAAACTGGTAGCAGATGTGGCGTACGAATATCGACCAGAAAGGTGGGCCTGTAATGAGTGAAGCCCTTAGGACTTGAAGTATCGTGCGTGCATAACACCGACTGGTGCGGGAATGGACGAAGGGGGTTGTACTTGTAGATAGCTTCATGGTGCAAACTGCAACTCTTTTCTTAGCACCGAGGTTGCTCAAGCTCGGTGCTCAAGAATTTTGCTATCGTCTACTCAAACAGGTACCGAATGACGTGACGAAACGATGATACGTAGACCAATTATTTTCCTCGGTTTATATTGCTTCTACAAGGCATGTCTCCTAAAGGACCATTTCTGTAAATGTTCTCTGCCCGAGTACTCGTTAAAGGGGTAAAGTACCTACTAAGGGCAAAAGCTGTTCACTAATAGCCCCGCACAGACCACTTGACGTTAAGTAATAAAAACCGAAGGAAAAGTTTAAAAAATTAAAAAGGAAAAAAGAAGAGAAAAATGCCAAGATTGCCCCTCCCCCGCCATCGATTACATCGTATTGCATTCTACATTCACTTATCAAACCCTTTTCTAATGCCACTCATACTTGGAAACGTCTTCACGATGCTCATCATTTGAAATATCTTCCACTCTCCATCGGATTATGAAGTTGATAGCTTATACTGCGCATAATGATTTTAATTTCACCGTCATCTTCATTCTAAAATTGGGTAACTAGATACGAAAAGAATTACCCTATGCCATAAGCTTTAAAAGCTTTAAAAGCTTGACACAGTTATACACTGATACGAGAGGATACAAATACGTTAGGCCAAGCTAGGTTCAAGATGGTGGACAACGAGTTCTCACCCGATGCCCTCATCTCGATCGAGAGATCTTTTGAGAATTCTTCTTTCCTCGAACCATTCAGCACCGAGCCAGCGCAGAATATAATATCCCAATTTATCCGACACGTAGTGGCGCAATCATCCGAGAAGCAAATCAAATCGGGGTTCGACGAGACTCACTTGGAATCTCACTTGGAATCTCACGCCGACACTGAGACAATCCGGCTTGGCCTAGCTTCTCTGGGCGCTTTCTTGCAGGCAAACGTTACAGGTCCGGTTCTCCAAGGTTTTAGCTCAGTTGAAGCTATTTTTGCTTCGGCTTTCGATAAGGAAAGATCACTTACCGAATTAAGCAATGGCACAAAGCCGGCAGACTTAGACTTATCCATAACGTCTTTGAGGAGATTGTGTCTCAGCTGGCTTGAGGTGGACGGCGTTTCTCCGTATCCTTACATACCCCATATAGAGCTATTTTGCTTGTCGAGATTCATCTTCACAGCAGGCCTTGTATTACCAACCGAATTGCCTGAAGTCTGGTCAGATTCGCGGGATTCTATCTCCCTACATCTTTCTTGGACTCGACTAAGGATTCACCTCTGGCATTATAAACTTATTACTCAACCCTCGCTAGGTCCGGGGTCTTTGTTCACCAAAAGCGGTCGCTGGACGGACGTGCCAACCCTCCAGGAGATTATTGAAAAAAGCATTCTAGAAGCCGACACTTCTGTGACTAGGCCGGCAGAGACAAGTCAAGTCTCGGAAAAGCCACAATGGCCTTCAGAGTCCCGTATCCAATATTTCCTAGAACGGGCAGCCTGTAATATCCTACTTGGCAATGACGCAAAGGCTCGAGAGGCCCTGGACTTAGCCATAAAGATCAGCGGCTTTTCTTACGCTCTTTCTGGAGCCCCTGGAAAGCGTACACGGTTCCAAGAGAAGAATATCAGCCAACTCGTAGTACTTGCTAAAAGCCACGCGCTGCCTTGTACAGTATCTGAAGAACAACACCACGCCTCCAACGCCACACCTATTGCGCTCCCCCTAAACGATGATACTTTGTTAGAGAACATCAAGTTTGATAACCATGGAACCAGTAGTCAGGCTTCACTTCTTCCGGCTGAGTTGCAGGATATTAAACCAGATGATCAACCACAGCTGCTCCCGGAGGACCACATCATCCTTTTAACAGAAGCAACCATGAGGGATACCTTTTCGCCCGCTGATTCGCTGACTTCGGAAGAGATTTTACCCTTTGCTCTCCGAGTGATTGACGATAAATCAACCAACTGGCAAACATACACTCAAGCCCTTCTTGTAAGGTCCCGAATTGAGTTGAACAGAAGCCGGACTGTTGAACGTGCAGTTTTGCAGATGCAGGCCCTTGTGGATCAGGTTATCGTGGAAACGCAGGAGAGCAATGGCTTACGGTTAGATGGGACACGACGTTTAAGTGCGAATAAGCCAGAAGCTACATGCACATCCGATATCCCCGCCATCCAAGTGACGCCTGATAGCGGGGAGGGTCGACAGGACGACCTTCAAAAGCCAACATCATTTCTCCCTGCTCCCAAACCGGCCGAGTCAGCATCACCGCAGGAGAGGCTACGATATGTCAATGCTTTATCGGCTCCACCTCGTTGGCACCTCGAGTCCGAGCTCGCGTACGCCTGGACGACGGTTGGGTCGCTTGTCTCGGCCTTGGAGATATTCAAACGCCTGAGGCTTTGGGCAGAAGTCGCGCTCTGTCTAGCAAGTAGCGCGGCGACTGATGATGAGGAAGGTCGGGGTGGCGGGGGTGAGGAGAAAGCTAGGGCTATCGTGCGATGGCGGCTATTCAATCGCACTCCCGATGCTAACGGCGTCGCGGATCCCAAGGACGACTGCGACGGGGACGATGCCGAATTCGACATCTCATCTCTAAAAGCGTCTGATTTCTATGGTTCAGAACGCTCTCCCCCACCTCCCAATGCCCCTCGCCTCTTTTGCATACTGGGAGACATGGAGGACGATCCTAAGCACTATCTACGCGCATGGGATGTTTCCAATAGACGCTTTTCAAGGGCACAGAGGTCTCTTGGTGAGCTCCATCTGCGGACACAGAGATGGGAGGAAGCTCGGGAAGCATACAAACTTGCTGTTGGAGTTAATCGGCTAAGCTCAGAGATGTGGAGTAGACTTGGTGATATCGAACTTCGTCTTGGAAACTTCCCTGATGCAGCTGAGGCATTCCAGAGAGCAATCTCAAGCGCGAATAACGCGTCCGGCGGTGAGGATGCGAGGACTTGGAGCAATCTTGGAACTTCACTCTTAAGTTGGCATCGCCAAATTATCTCAGAGACACGAGACCATCAGCAAAGGCTTGACAAGGATGATTCTGGCTCTTTGGATGGGATGACAAACACGAAGCGCGCCGCCGAACTCGGGAAGTCCGCACGTAATCTACTGCATGACTCCTTGATGGCCTTTAAGCGTGGAGCAACAATTGCCGACTCGAATTGGAGAATATGGGATAACGTAATTACTCTGGCGGCAAGTATCTCACCGAATCCGGACTTAGAAGATGTAGTACTTGGAGTTAGAAATGTAATTCGCATTCGCAAGAGCGAAGACGCATTGGATCTTGACATCCTAACCCTCCTAGTTAGAGAGGCGACAAAGACACCTGTCCCCACCAACATCGAAGAAGGGGAAATATTCGAGCCGGCAAGGGGCACCATCGAAAGCAAGATCGTCTCACTCTTCGAGGATGATATTGTGTCCCTCATTACGACGAATTCGGCGTTCTGGGCTCTGGTGTCACGCCTTCGTGCCTGGAGGAAAGACTGGACAGGGGCACTAGACGCAGCCGAGAAGGCGTGGAGAACGGCTGTTGGCGGGGTCGGGAGTTCGTTGTCAGCATCTGGTGGCGTACAGAGCCAACACGGGAGCTGGCTAACAGATGAAGATGCTTGGGATGGTGTAGTTCAAAGGACATCGGAGCTGGTGGCAGCATACGAGAATTATGGATCACGCATAGATACCATCGGTAGGAAGTGGAAGGGTAAGGCGAGAAGCGCGGTTAGGAGCGTAATGGGAAAGGCCAAGGATTCATGGGAGGACGATAAAAGGTGGCAAACATTGATCGGCATGATGGAGGACTTGAGACTATAGGGGGAAATACCACAGTGCTGAAATATAGTAATTCCTTGATGCCATGATGAAGTAACCCAGAAACACTAGATTTTTAAATATATCTAGTGGTTTAACTTTTGAGGAAGGTTGAAAATGTTATAAGTAATCGTATATTAGACTTGTTTTCTAAAGATGCGAACATAGCATAAGTAAGTTAAATAATACCCAGATAGACCAGATAGACCAGATAGACAACCTATGTCCCTGAAACGCCTTCCGCCATCTAATCCTTGACATGCATCTATTGCTTCTCCTCCTTTGCCTCTTAACATATTGCGCCCCGGCCGTAGGTAATTCCCATAACCCAATAATAAAGTAGACCACATCATATTATCTAGATTCTCATGGTAGTCCCCGGTTCCCAAATCCACTTGTCCGTAGAGTAGACACCCGGTGAAATGCATTTCTGACTTAAAGGTATTGATCTAGTAAAGCAAATAGGGAAAGAAAATAGAATAGGACAAAACAGCGAGCTAAAGTTACAAGAATAGCGAAACAAACAGGGTATAAAATGCTTTAAACAGAAAATAAAAACACCAACCGATCAAACCACCATGCGTGCCTATATCACGCTCTCTGAGTAGATACGTAGTCCTTCTCCCTCCTATCTCTACCCTTGATAAAACCTGGTCAGAGCCGAGGGTTCCTAGTCCACCGAATCATCCAGTTGGACCCGCGGGGACGTCGTGACCGCTCTAGCTGGAACCAAAGCAAGAATATTAGAAAGAGTGGTACAAAAAAGAGGTAATGAGTGACAGTGTATGCAGCTAGACACCTGAATGGAGGTTCTTGGCTTTAATATGAAGAGAAACGAAATATGAATAAACTAAGTCGAGATAGAAAGCAGGCCTGAACTACCTAGGTACCTAGGTACCTAATCAGTCCGAATAGAGAACAAAGCAAAAATCCGAAACTCGGGGAGGAAGATATAAATCCCATTTCTTAAGCATCCTAAGTCCGGTACAAGGATAGGTAAAAGACAAAACTTGACCGTAGGAAGTAGAGGGGTAGTATAGTAAGGCCAGCAAGTAGTGTACGATCTGAATCCCAGAGAGAGTTGATGTGTTGTGAGAGGGGGGGTTGCAAAGTAAGTCGTCCTTAGGCTAAGCAAAGCAACAGGTTTTGTTAATACGATAATAGTTCATCGTGCTCGAAGAAAGGCATGCAGGCATGCAGGCATCACCAGACCATCCAGACCATCCAGACCATCCAGACCATCCAGACCATCCAGACCATCCAGACCATCCAGACCATCCAGACCATCCAACTCATCCAACTTCGGTAAGGACTGGGGTTGTATATGGCTGGCCAATGTTCGTATATCTGGTATCCATAACCATGCCCCCAATACCCCTAGGTAAGGTATCGAATAAGATGCTAGTGGAGTCTGGTGATGAGCTATTGTGAAATGCATTGTGTAGATCATCTGTAGCTGTCGTGAAACCACCAAATCTGAAGAAATACAGCAATGCGGACTCCAAGTTTCGAGGTATTGAAGAGCGCTCCCGATGGTGCTTAGGACTGCGTGACGCAGATGGTATGCATGATGCAGCGGCAGCGGCGCGCACCCGATAGACACACATCTAGACATATGTAGACATAATCCATGCTGCCCACATGGGTGCATCTGCATGTCGACATGCTTGTGACCAATCAGTCACTCGAGACTAGCCATGCAAAGTCGATCATGGTTCCCCAGATTCGATCCCGAGAAGGGAATAAGACGTGGTGATGATGGTGATGGTGATGGTGATGATGATGATAATAATGATGATGGTGGCAATGGTTTGCGTCTACCTAACCATGTTAAGACACAGGTACCTAGGTAAGCCTGAGCTCTATGTAGAGCATGGGGGGGTTGGTTCATGGGGGTTGGTTTATGAGGGGCTTGAAGTCGTCACGGGTGCGGCGGCTCCAACGGGGGGAATAAATCCAGGAGGTGAGGCAAGGATGCCGGAAGATAAACAGGGGTGAGTTCGTTTGGTATCGTGCGATCAAGTTGGAGTGCCGGGTTGAATTATCATTGGTTGACCTCACGACAGCTGACCTTGGCCGAACTCACCCCCCTTTTTCCCCCACACACGATTTACAAAACCTATACACCCTCTCATAAGGCGCACTCCCCACCAACCCTCAACAAACTTAGCATATGCCATCATGCGAATGGCTCTTAGTATCCATCTTGTAGGTTCGAGCCTGGCATGGCTTCCCATCACGAACCACACGCGCGCACGCACGCACACACACACACACACACTCTCTCTCTCTCTCTCTCTCTCTCTCTCTCTCTCTCGCACTCACCCTCTTTCTCCCTTGACTCCTAGTAAATTCTACCGCCCCAGATACAGAACCATCTCCCGCTTCACACCACATCAGTGCCGTATAAGTTCACAGCGGCATAATGAAAGACGAGGGGGTTTATGTGCAGGAAGGTATGATACGGATGTCCTAAGTTAGATTCCGCGCTCTAGGCTACGGTTGATCTTGTTTGCCTCCCTGATAACTACCTGTGGAATAGTGGATGGCCATCCTGCAACCCTCGTCCTCTCGCGGGACGTGCCCGGCGCCCGGCGTCACACCAACTTCATCCCTGACGGCAGTAGTCGCGCCGCTATTCCCGGTGGCTGACATCACCGTATGCTCCAGTGCCGTACACATGACTTTGGTGATGCTGGTGACTCGTCGCGTAGGCAGAAGCTACCGTCGAGGCGTCGCCGTAGCCGCTCGAAACGGAAATGGGATCCCAGCGCTGCGTCTGGGGAGCCATGCCGTAGCTTGGCGGCGCCGGTAAGTGTTGCTGCGGTCTCGTATCTGCGTGTCTGTAGGAGGGAGCAAGGCTGGGGATGTGGATGCCCTGGGGAGAGTGCGACTTGATGCTAGGGGATATTGTTCGTCCGGGATACGCGGCCCATGCCGGCGGCGCTCCCGTTAGGGACCGTGGCGATGGCATCGAATGCGAGTCGTGGTGGGCATAGCCGCCGTCCGACACCGTCGGCGTATGAGGTGGTCCATAGAGACCCGGGCTCGTGCTACTAACAGGCGTAAGTAAAGTCGGTCCCGGTCCAGGGGGTACCGTAGATGAAGGCGATGCAGACTAGATCGTAAGGGTTAGCGACGGGAGGCCTCAATATAGAACACGAAGGATCTCATGTGCAGCTGCCAGAGCTTGTACTCACATATTTAGAGATGATCTTCTTAAGTGCTGAGCTTAGAATCTTCCAGGGGAACACTTTCACGTCCTTCTCGATATTACGGGGTTTTACGACCGAGTAGCCCATTATGATCTTGAAAAACTCCTCGGTCTCGGCCTTGGCCTTGCTGACCGTCAGGGGACGGAAGCCCTCCAGGTTTCGTCGGATACGGTTCTTCTCTTCGACGGTAAACCTGTTTGGCGCTGCCACGAGCTGCTCCAACAAGGAGATCGTGTCGACGCTCGTCACAAAGCACTCTTCTTTCTCCCCCCAG
The DNA here is from genome assembly GCA_022432525.1 of Daldinia grandis. Lineage (NCBI taxonomy): Eukaryota > Fungi > Ascomycota > Sordariomycetes > Xylariales > Hypoxylaceae > Daldinia > Daldinia grandis. The sequence goes on from JAJKLB010000001.1 coordinate 46,298, forward strand.
TATATGCAGCTGACGAATATCCCATTCTGCGGCCGCTCGTTGACTGGCACGGCCTTGAACGATGTCGAAAGGGTCGAGCCTTGCTGCTTCTTGCTGAACATGACGATCCGCCTTCGATCTTCCCATTCCTCCTGGGTCCACCCCGATACCATCGACTCGAGATCTCCATTTATCTTCAACACCGCCTTGGTCGAGTAGAGGGCGTACGGGTTAAGCTGTCCGCCCCCTGACGGCCCCGACGCCTGCAGCGTGCTCGTCCGGATTAGCTGCGGGGCGCTAGATGTTGTCGGTGCTGGCAACGTCGCTATACTGCTTGGCCGACTGATCGTCGTGTGGTTGACGCCCGTAATGGGGCTCCGTGCCGAGAGGGAATGGCCGTATGAGTTCCACGAAGGGGTTTTCAGCGGCGGCGGACGGGGATAGTCGATTGCGTAGGACGAACGGTGGTAAGTCCCGATCATATTGTCGTTGTTTGAGTAGCTCGTATCATAGCTGGACGCGACGGTATGTGGTGCGGTGGGAGCATAGCCGTATGTATTTGTAGCAGGGTCGGTTCCCATCTGGTCTTGTTCTTGTTGCTTGGTAGGGACATCTCTCTGTTCAGGTGATCTAGACCCCCTTTTCGCCCGCGTGACATCCTCAGGCGGGCCCTCTGCATTCCCAGCTGGAGTGTCATGATAAGTGAACGTGCCGACATCGATCGTAGCCAATGTCTGCCCGGCTGCGCTCTCGATCAGGAGTGATAAAGGCACGTTGGGACTGGGACTCCTCGTGTCTTCCAGCTGCGGTGCGTCTCCGCTGACTGCATAACCAAAGCCGCTCGCATCACTCGTATCCCTAACAGCGTGTGCCGGACTCTTGTGGGAACCGAACGCGAGGTAGAAATGGCTCGTGATCGCGATCAGATCGTACGGAGCCGATATCTTGATCAGAACCTTGGTTCCAAATATGCCCGCCGTCGGTTGGTACGAGATCAGCGTGGCTACGATTGGCGTCATGTACTGGCCGGCCGAGCTGTTGGCCGCGAAGGCCATCTGGTTGAGCTGTGCGGCAGCATTTTCAGGTTGCTGAGCGGCAAACTGCTGAGCAGAGTATTGGTAGTGAGGATCTTGGTACGATCTCGACGAGTCAAACGCTACGGCTCGAAATCGAGTTAGCTTCATGCTTTCTTAAATCCATCACTGCAGCATAATAGCTTATGTGCCTTTCTTTTGGATTCTAACCAAATAACGACCAAGCAAGCAAGCAAGCAAGCACTTACCATGCATCTGGGGCGGCTGTGGTTTCGAATACGTGGACATGGACAGGAGACCAGGCGGGGAATCCCCACGAAGGTCTCCTCCGTTCGCTCTGGCGGCCGCCTCTTCCTCGTACCTGAGAATCACCGTCTCGGGGGACTCGAGCGCGTCAGTATCGACGATGATTGGCCTCTGGGGATGGTACTGAGGCTATAACACCCGGTCAATACATCTCCTCCGGCAACTGTTTACTTTCTCTCGAGTTTGACTCACCTCGAACAGCTTATAGGTCGGGTATTCAAACTTGACGGCAGACATTAAGCTGCCTGTTTCGAGCAAGTCTAGGGGATTATGGATGGGGATACGTTCCGAATGGAACGAGCAAACACTTGTTTCGGGAGCAGTGTTGCAGAAGTGGGAAGGGCCTCGTATGTTGAGACTATAAAGCAGTATCTCCCTAGATTCTGTCCAGGTTGCGTCTAGAGTTCCTGGCGAGAGGGTTAATGGTTGATTATTCTCGCGTGCCGCCTGTCTTATGCGATACCGAGCTTACGGGGAGATCTGATATGACCGTTCTCCTGTTGGCGAGTCGGTGAAACAGCCACCCAAGAAATCTATGCGAGCGGGATAGGAACCCGTAGCTGCTGAAAACTCAGAAACAGGCCACTGTAAGAACCGGCTGGTTTGACTGGTTTGACTGGTTTGACTGGTTCGACTGGCTTGACTGGTTTGGAATCTCGATAGACTAGAACCGCAGGATGCTCCGCCGACTTATTCGTGGGGGGATTAATATGAAAACCCCTTCTTTCTTCCTTTCTAACAGGCCTAACAGTCTTTGACAACCTAGTTCGTAGGAGTAGATAGAAGCCAAGAGCCACTCATTGGTCGAAAGAAGCTGTTGGCAAACTGATTCTGAGTCGAGTCTCGGAAAGTGGAAGCATCCAAAACTTTTCCCCACCCCTAAAAGAGGATACTCAACTCCCTTGCTATCCTGTCCGTCCGGCTGCCTGTCAAGTACTTCTCTGCTTTCTTATTGCTTGTCAGCTAGGAGGGGATAAGACCTATTTATCCCAGAGAGCCCCGTCGCTATGCAAGTTCTAGGAATTCTGCCAAGCGATTATGCCGACAGTAGCGATGGCTGAGCCGGCGGGATTGAAGGCAAGATGCTATAACGTACCATGTACACTCAGGTTAGTTGAGTGTGGATACCTAGCTTGTTCGTATGCAGCCTGCCCGAACGTGTTCGCATGAAGGTGAGTTGGAATGGCTGCAATCAGAAGTAGGTAGCTATCCGAAAGGTTCGCGTGTCCCGCGTGGTTCGTGTCGTAGCTTGAACCAAAAGACACGAGCTGCCAACAACGAACAAGTAAACGGGCTAAAGAGCAGCAAGTTGTCGGAGAACCTGTCGGCAAACGAACGGGCTTCAGAGGAAAGTCTCTGAAATATGTGTGTGTGAGACGTTGATCCTCAAGCTAGAAACAGATGGAGGGAAGTTCTTCGAAGGGAATAGGAGCTGATAAAGAGACGAGAGGAATAAGTTGCAAGACACATTTCTCGGATCGCCGTTGTGAAGTAATGGGGCTGTAGTCAAGATTCCTATGCTGTGGCCGGTCGAGACCATTGCATTACACAGGAATATATACTATCGATGTACCTTTCCTCTCGGTTGTTCATCTCAAGCCTCCCCTGCTTTACTTTTATTGTTATTTTAATTCTTTTCTATTCCTTTACTCCGTCTATAATTTCCCGGGTAGCTCAGGTAGATACATTCAGACCTCTAATGTCTTTTTACAACTACCCCTTACGATCATGCGCCTTTCTTTAATCCCAAATTCTATCTTCTTCTAATGTCAAGTCGGCCAGTAACTTGCGTACGCAGAAAGAATGAGGCCAAATCCAGTGGGCGTATAGAGGGTGGAGGAGGTCATGAGCAGGGATACTGGCCGTTGAAATGCGAGATCCAATTGTCTTAAAAAGAACTGCAAATCATGCAAGGGTCTGTGATCGGGAGGGGGGAGAAGACTTTGGGGTCGTGCACTAGAATCAGGACTAGGTAAATGATAGATATGGACCCCCCGCATTAGTCGAAAGGGATAGAGTCCAGGTAGGCCACTAAAGGAAATGTCCTATAGTAGCTTGTAACGGGACGGGCGTGAGAAGAAGAAAAGAATTATTAAAAATTAAAAATAAAAAGCATGGGGTACGTAGTGGGAGGAGACGTACTAAAGGAGCAATGAACGGATGGGAATGACAAGACAAGGATGAGTAAACCTACACGACTTAGAAGGGGGCGTATATGAAAGATGGCGCAACTCCGTGCTAGCGTACGTAGGCTTGACTGCACTACACTACGTTGTATGATTTAGGACTGAAGCGGTTGAGGAAAAACGTAGCCGAGCAGGCGAACTTAGAGACTTCCAGTCGTTAACTGACAGAAGGTAGCTGGTATTGCAAGTACAGAGATATTGTGCATGAGGTACATGTAAGCAGGGGTGTTGATATAGACTGATGATTTCTACCTAACCTAGGAGGTAGGTATACATAATCCTCTAATACTCTTGGTTCTGATTGTAGTTGATCATTGGCTTGCAAATTAATGAAATGCGGCAAATGCAAAGTCAACATCGCACTCCCAAGCGGTAATAGGAATAGGAATAGGAATAGGAATAGGACCAAGCATGTTGGTGAGAGAGCCAGGTAGGTACGCGGAAACGCCAAACTCTCCCGCTATCAGATGCTCTCTTCTTTTTTTTTCCCTTTCCCTTTCTTTACTCTCCTTGGTTAAGTCGATCTATCGATAGACGCCTGTTGTCTGGAGCTTGGAGTTGGGTAGGCGAGTGTAAGTCGTGTGTAGATCGACAAGTGGGAATTACCGGAAAAGGGTAAGAGACTGGGAATATTATTGGCTGGCTGCTCATTCCGCTAACTCATGCAGCTAGCTATTGGACGATCTCCGCAGGTCAATGGGAGGATGTGGGCAGCCATCTGAAAGAACCTAGCCTGCTTGGGATGGTGGGATGACCTGGGAAGTTCGCGGTGGCCCGCCGCTCCATGCCCTCGTGAACTGATACTCCGTGCAAGTGCTAAATACATATAACCGATATGTGTGCCACTCGGCGAGATTTGCTCATCTCATAGTGGTAGGTTCTAAAATAGAAGGGGTAGAGAATAGACGACGGCATCAGCCGCCTCTAGTGGAACCCCAACCCTTGACTTTGGGAGCCGAATCAGGGAAGATGGTCAGGGGATTTTGTACATTGGTACTTGAAAGATGGTTGAGGAGCGCGCCACTGGTCCATCTTGGCAGTATCTTCTTTTTTTTTCTTTTTTCTTCTTCATCCTCTTCTTCTTCTTCATCATCATCTTCTTCTTCTTCTTCCTCGTCCTATCAGTTTCGGGCCTAAGCAATTTGTAAAGCGTATTGGTGAACAGTTACGAGAGCCAGCATTTACTGTGTCTCTTCAGAAAGAATATTCGGTCCGTTCACTCTTAGTCAGGAATGCTAACAACAATTCTCCGATGCACGAGAAATAGTCATTCTAGAGAAAAATCAACATACCAGGATAAGGCGATGAAGACGCTACCATGGCCTATAGGAATATATTCTTATTAGAGATTTTTGGAATGATCATCTAGTAGTGATGTTCTTTTTCTATTGTTTTATCAATGATTAACAGGTACCTAACTACCTACCTATACTATAAATTCTCACTTCGTTTGAACCCAAGCATGAACCACGATATCTATATAGTAGGTATCTACCTAGGTACCTATATATCATATATGCAAAGAGAGTTGTGTTAGAAGGATGGGCGATATAGACTGATGACATCCATGTAGTTCAAATCCAATAGCAACACGCCGTACTCAACACGTCGACTATAATCAGAGAAAGTTATATCTAGAGTTGACGTATAGTTTCGTCAAGTCCGGCTCATGCCATACCATTCGTTGTTTACCAGCTTGCGGAGGTATCACAACGTAGAAGGCGTCAAGCTCAGTGATGTAAGTCGTTTGTGAAGACTAACACGCTCGTTCAAGGATACCCATGGAAGAAATTACTAGTGGTGAGATTCTTTCCCTCTTTTAATGATGAGGCTTCGAGAAGCACTCGTCACCCAGAGGCTGCTCTATCCTATCCATTAGCCATTCCGACAACCAGTATGGGGGCGTGCGAAATAACATAATTAATCCAAGGAATCTGGTGCTAGAGGAGTGTACGATGATATGTATGTACCATCTAGGTACATACTATGTATGTACTCTCGTATGATGATCGCCCTTGGCAGTAGGGGAGTCCCTGCGGCAGGGATTCTGATGATGCTGCGGCGCATCTACAGTGGTGTACATAGAAAGGTAGTCACACGGTAAAGACTGGAGGCATCTATCTAGATCATGTAAGGCTTACTCTTCCGGCTTGCCGTATCTGTACGCACCTGTACGCACCAGTACCTATATGAATACAGTATGTATGACCATCTTCGTGTGCTACTGTAACTTGCGAGTTACAGGAAGCTATTTACATGAGTCTCGTGCAGCTCACCCTCGGCACCCTCAAGGTCGTCGATGTATGTACATATACGTGCATTCATATTCCATCACGTCGGCTGACTACTTTAGACCCGTATGATCATCCGGCCCCCAATTCCAAAGCTACCTGCCCACCAGGCAATAAATAAATTAAAGAAGCACTCCTACGATCTCATATAAATCCCCACCCTTCTCATTGCAAACGTAGAGGGCCTTTAGATACCCAAACACTGGAGGCTACATGCGTAGGTATGTACAAAATTGTATCTTTAAGATTAGCAATACCCTCACACGAGTTTCCAAGGTTCTTATTCCAGGCGCGTCAGGACTCGATCGTCACACCTCCGCTCAGATCTTAGATACGGCCGTATATAGCTAGGTAGCGTAGGGGACCGATGATATTGTCGCCGCAAAACCGATGTACAGGTCGTCATTGACAGGCCGTATCCTACAGGTGTAGTTTTCATGTTGTATGTTGTACAGAGGCCTACAACGGTGGCATGCCGTTCTAATGTTAAGGGCCGAGATGCCTACCTAGGAGGTACTTAGGTAGGTAGGTACGTAAACAATGAATATCACTAGATAACTATTATAAACGATACGTACCTAGCTACCTGGCTGGCTACCTAACCTATCCAGGTCGAACGCTTGACGACAGTCACGAAATAGACTACCTAATGATGCCTATCAACTCGGAACGGTTGCATATACTTACAAGCCCCTCGGAGAAGTGCTCGGCGTATGATATTTGCTTATTCGGCCCAAGCATACGATGGCCTTGAGTCGCACATGGGTCCTGCAAGCATGGTCCATTTACGTCCCAATAGTTTGGGCCAAAGTCCGGTTGGGTCCTTGTCTCGCACATGCTAGACGGCTATGGACGTCTCTCAGTGTCTCTACCTTACTACCTACCTACCCAGCGAGCCGTCTACCACTATGTCTAAAATCGAGGTTCCTGGATGTCGGGAACAGGTATCTGGCCCTGTCACACCCTGAGGTTTGTCGCAGATTCGCGATAGATGCCCCTTGTACGTAGCACGTCCCCGTCTCTTGGGACCAAGATATGTGTTAAAGAGGCGTGCCTGTGCAACTACGTAGTTCCGTTCCAGTTCGTTACCGACTTGCTCGGCTTGCCCAAACTTGCCCAAACTTGCCCGACTTACCCCTTTTCTGGTTTATTTTGTTTTTCCATCATTTCGCTCTCGAACTATCGCAGCAACGGAAAGCATGGTCTCGGGCACGGACGGAACTGTGGGCGGGGGATGTACCTACGATTCGACGTCGCCGTTCTCTTACATACATCTCGTAAACATCCAGGTCCCCGACATTGTATGGGCAATAATGTGCCTTAGACCAGGACCCGCAGACACGGCAATATCAGCGGGATGGGACCATGTAAGGGCTAAGGCCATTGAACGATAGCTTCGGATATTATTATCACCGATCTACTCCCCGCCAAGAGCGTCCAAACCCTTCTTGATGCTACCTAGGCTCATCATGAGCCAGGGTCAGTACATACCTATGTACATACATAGTAATGGCAAACCAAAGTCTACCCCATGACGGCGATCAGCCGCTCTTCTTGACGTAAGCCTCTTCGATCTTGACAAGGGAAATTGATGACCTGCTTACGGTGGGTCTGTAGGAAGGGGGGAGAGCACTAGTGTATGTGAGTGTATGTAAATGTGTAAATGTGCAGATGTAGGCTAGATGTGCACCTAGGTACCTAATGTATGGGATAGTAGTAAATGCCCAAGGTAGTCTGTAAATAATACAGAATACAATACGCTACGAAGCCATGCTACTGCAAGCTTCAGTGGAATTACCGCTCACATGCTCTGTTCTCGATGCATGGACGCAGCCACATAAAACTGGAGGGGACCATACCATTCGGCTCAGGCCGAGAATGGACAAGCCATAGTACCGGCAGGGTTTCAGAGCTTATTTGACCGATCAGGGGAAAGCCTTGAAGATCTATCCCTCCTCCCGGCTTCCCACTCCACCTTTTCCGTTCAGTAATATGGCAGGTTGGTTGATACGGCATACGGCAAGATCTATCACATGCGGTGGTATTCGAGCAGACACCACTTCATTGCCCTCCTTGCCCTCCTTGCCCTCCTTGCCCTCCTCCCTCCCTACCCTCCTTACCCAGGCTACCTACACCTACCTGCGGCTTCCATCCAAGCCGGTGAGGGTCAGGCCATCAGCTATTGTCGCACGGGGCCACTGCAAAGGCCCGCACAGGGCGATGGGGTAAACAGCATCAGTGCCCCCGGAGGACTCCCATACCATGTAGTGATGAAGGGAAGATGCGTGTAAGCGTGTAAGCGTGTAAGTGTGTAAGTGTGTAAGTGTGTAAGTGTGTGTAAGTGTGTGTGTGTGAGTGCGTGCGTGCGCGCGTATGCTGTAAGTAGGCGACACCAAGAGCATCACTCTCATTTATCGCCAACAGCGGCCTGGCCAAGAACAGTAACGGGAAACGAGGAACACGCTTAGGTGCGCAGAGATTATGCAGCGAGATTTTGTTTCCTCCAGATCTTGCGCACTCCCTTTTCCTGGGTGCCCCTCGATCCTGGCGCCTGGAAAAGACGTAACATGGAGCTACATATGCCGTACGACGGGTACAGCATCAGCTAGGAATAGCTAGAACAGGACGCCCGCTGTCATTTGCCTTGTGCAGTAAAGAGGGAGCCGACCATCTGGCTACCGTCTTTTGTCTTCCTGGTATTCCTAGTATTCCTAGTATTGTTACCCAAACAACCGCGACCTTTGGAAGCTCGGGGCTCTCATGGTTCACAACGTTACATCTTCCTGATGCCTCTCCAGACCAGATGCGATTACCCTGAAATATAGTAGGAGACATGGATATGCCTTGTGCTCTTGGCCTATAGCTGCTGTAGTTCGTCTTGACCGTCCGTGTTGTTGACGACGGAGATCGTATGACTCATTGTTGATGCGACAGGGGAAAACGTGGCCGCCTAGGGAACGCAGCCATCTCGTCGGGGTCTCCTCAACGGCTTTGTCTTTCGCTTCATTCAGGAGGGTGAGATGGCAAGGTTGAGACCAGACATCCTAACGTCTGATAGAAGATGTTTCGAGCCCTTGCAGTATCTGCTACGCTGAGACGCGATATATCACCTGGTCTGCATTGTTATTAATATCCTTACAGCAACGTGGTGTTCCAAGCCACCAGGTAGCTCAACTCCACGCGGTTCTGACAGCTGATTTATAAACGTGCCTTTCATATCATCATAGTTTTATCGATTCTTCTTGCAGCATCTCTACAGATGTTGACTACGTGATTTGCCTACCTGACATAATTATGAATAACATCAAGTCTACCATTCTTTTTCTTTTTAGATTTATACATCATCCTCATCATCATCATCATCATCATCATCATCATCATCCACGAGTACCCTACTGAACAAGTCAATGGCGAATATGTTTTACTAAAATACACCTGCTACGTGCGAGAAATGAACGAGGACAATATATTAGCTTATCCCATGATCACAACTCTATGACTTGCCAGGTCACTTTCACTTCGTCTACTCGCTTCTTGTGTATTCTAATACCTAGAATCCAATGCTAAACGTTGCACGTGTATTGGTCACAAATATAGGGTCAGTACAGCATCATGTTAATATCAACTGCATGGATCCACGGGCCAGCTCTGAATATGCAACGCAAGTGTCGTCAGATTCTTACGCCTATACCCCTTTTCCCGTCACCGCCAACGTCACCTCGTAACTAACCAGCTCCTACATTAGGATAATTCGGTTGCAACTTCAATAAAATCTAAGCCGACCTAGAATATTAGTGCACCCGTGGTGAAGGTAGCTATCCGTTCCTAGGTACCTCATCTCCGTGTGTGCCTCGATCCTGCAGCAATGCGTGCGCTCCGACCTGGACGAATTTTACGCCCGTAAAACAGATGTGCATGACCTGCAGTGCAACAAACAGATGAGCTTATGCTTTGTTTTTCCTGTCGGCTTGTGGCGCCTAACATTTTGGCCTTTGGGATGCGCATAGGCAGTGAGCAACTTCGTGGAACATCATCGATATAACGTACAGCTACCTTGTTACAGGTGAGGTACCTAGAGAATGCGGTTGGTTAGACAATAAGTATATTATTCGTTAGATGGTGATCGAAGCTTCGATAGTACCAGATTTACAAGGAGAGCCCATCTATGCCAGCCCATCTATGCCAGCTCACCTAGAGGGTCTTCGTCCTAACTTAAGGCTTGTGCTTCAAATTCGACACAGAAGTTTATTGCCGTACTCTTGTTAACGATAGGTAACAACTGGACAAAGTTACTTTAATTTAGTACGCGCCCGAGCATAATGCATTCAGCCGGCCTCAGAGCCAGCCATAGCAACATCCTACTCATTCCAACTTATCCTATAGTCTCGGTTTCCGGGCACCAGTTTATAATACGGCCTAACTGCCGCTGTACAAAGATATGTTCTACTCCCTAACCTAGTATCTACAGGATCCAGGAGGGGAGAGTAAGCTAGACTAGGTATTCCTAGTGTGAAATGGCTATCTGCAAGGGTTTAGAAAATGGAGGGAGAATGTGTGATCTGATATTACTTTACGTGGAACTGTTACCGGACTCCTGGGACCCAACAACCTGTAACAACTTGTTGATTTCTATCGCATGCAGCCTCCCGTTGCCCCACTGGTCTTATGATACAGTGAGTCCTGGAAGGTTGATTAGTTGGTTCCTTGTAATTTATAAGTATAGCTAGGTACCTAGTTTCTGTACCGGCAGTGCTCGTTTGTTGCCTACCTAGGTATTTCAAGAAAGGGGCACCAGGCAAGTAGAAAATAAGGCCTTTTTGAGCCAGATGTACCTATACGGGAGTACTGCGCCAACGAACCTGGCTCGGAAAGCTCCCCGTCTTTAGAGGTTGGAGCAAGTTAGCCTGCATCGTTGGGACACGTAAAGAGCTATTGTCTCAGTGTCCCATGAACGAGCCGCACGTGGGTTTTGTGCTCACCACCACCATCTCGGGCGCAGGTTAGGTACCTAGGTAGGTAGGTAGGTAGGTATGTTTGCCAACGTAGTACGTTTTTCTTAACCATTTCCGGGTAGGTGAGGACCTCGTTCGAGTTCTGGGCTACGTCCGGACGCATAGTTACATCACCCGGTTCAGCCACAAGCGATGAATTTCAGGGCTCGCGCGTAGAAGAGGAATGGATGGGTATAACCAGACTAATTCCTGCGAGGTATTTTGTCTATCGTATGTTTCCTATATCTGTAAGTACCCGCTTCCTAGGTAGACTCTAAGGATGCTAGGTAATCTAGTAACTACTTGATGTATCTGATCTTAAGCGATGGGCACTCCATCTATTTGAATTCGCTAGTCATACTCGATACTCATAGACGGTATGTACCTAGGTAATGTTACTTTACTTTACTCTTAAACATAATGGCCTCATGATTTAAGGAGAGGGGGCTTAGTATAGTCGAGCAGTGGAAGCGAAAGTTGGCGTTTGGCTCAAAGTAACAATAGCTCAACTACATACCTCCTAACCTAACCCTTTTTTGGCCACATTCACAATTGCACGGTTGCATATAATTAAGCGAAAGAGCTGCAGCTGGCCCCCAGTGTACAAAGACTTTGCAGGGAAACCCCGAGCAGGCCCAAAAATTGGCTCGCTTAGCAGCTCTCGGTGAGTGTCTCTTTGCTTCTTCCACCCGTACCTACCGGAGTAGCCCCCCTCAACCTAAGATGCTCCTAAATCTACTCGGAGATGAGTTGGCCCATCGGAATCTAATCACCGCTCTTTACATACTGAGAAGTGAATCCTCAGGGAAGTATTGGCTACACTCTTATGCTGGTGGCTTCAATCGCCATGCCATCCGGAACGCCATCCACCATTAGAAGGAACTGACCGCCTCTCTTTTTTTCCCCATCTCGTAAATGCGCTATATCCGGAAGGGCTCAGGATCTTACAGCATTCCAGGCTAATCTCACTCTGCTAAACCGGAACAAAGGTTTTCATATGCAACTACAACCGTAAATTTCTCTCATGTTCAAAAGTCTTCGTGTTATGTATATTCCATGGCTCATAAGAACCTATAATGTAGACCTCTTGTACAAGATAGTAACCAATAAAACACAACATACTCACAGTGACCCCTATCGTGTAGTTTTTATTACGTGTTTCTATCCATGAGGCCGAGTCATTAGTTTTTAGACTAAGAAGCAAATATTTATCTATGCTGGCTTAAGATTACCAAGACTATTCAATCTTTGTCTATAAGGCGATAGTGTACATAATCCAAGGGCCTCTTCTAGATTTATGCCTCATTGTGGCCCCAGTGTCAACTTCTACATACACTTATATCGTATGATTACTTCACAAGGCACCTTGTATCCCCGGGGGCTGTATAGTTGAAGCATATTCCCTTATGCTGCTAGCACCATTATAACAATGGAAGCATCGGATCTACGACTGATACGAAATTACGTGGTTGATTTTGGTGTAAGCTTCCATTCAAGGGGAGAGCGAACAGGGATGCTCGATCAAACCGAGATCACGGCGATCCCGACGGAACAGGAGTTAGATTTATAACTTCGCTTGGTAAGCTTATAGTCACCACTGACTAATTGGAACTCTTTTTTCGCACGCACGTACCAATATGTGCTTGCGTTGGACAGGTGTAGGTGATCAAGGTGAATCGTGATAAGCCGAAGACCTCAAAATAGTGTATCGTGAATAAAGAAAAGATTAACGATGCCTCTTGGGACTTATAGTGTTATAAGAGTAAGGTAACTATCACCAATGGCCGGGCTATTGCGGATATAGAGGGCCACGAAGGCTAATACCTATAACATATCAATGTTTCAAAGGAGTCATATATATGATATATTTGTTTATGGCTAGGTACCTACGTAGCCGAATAGCACTGGGCTTATACTTAATATGATCTCGAGGAATATCCAGATCTAAACTGGTCTATATTAACGGTTTTTGTCATTATCTTTCAACACGTCCTTATGCCTCTATTATCCCTCGCCCAATGCCCTTCCTATGAGCTTAGAAAAGTCATAAATCCTATTATCCCTATAGAAACCCCCCTCCTAACTTACACTAGTCACCTCTGGATCGACGCGGGTTGAGTCAAGATTGGGTTTTGTAGTGGAAGATGATAATGTCTGGAGAGCTTCATTTATTCATACTACTCTCTTTATAAATATTCACATAATTTGTTACGAAGCGTATGAGATAGGAATAGGTATCTTATATAAAACGGGAAAGTGAGGCTGAATTTAGCAATCATTCTGCTATCCTTCGGGTTAGTTACGGCCTCGTGAACATGAACCAAAAGCCATATTCAAAAGCTTCGGGCTAGACTCATTATTGCTATCGGCTGCTGAACTAGGTCTGCCAGATAATTATGGGCTTCGTATCCTGTAGAACAGTCTAGATTTTTGTATTGCTGAAGAGTGAAATTATAGCCGATCACCACAGAGTTAAGGAGAGGTTAGTATAGATTTAACACGTAACTTTAGTTGATAGGTAGACGCTGAATTCCCCAATAGAGGAGATAGGAAATGATTTAGTATATATTGTACTGGAGATCGATAGAATTACAAGCATTTAGAAGGTATGGACTACTGCGAGGGTTGTTTAAAGATGGTACTGTATTGTGATTGTAGTCCCTCTAGTGCATTGCGGGTTTGGTTTTTATATATCTGCGTTGTCGCACCTATCTTAAGTTGTAGTTAAGATGTGGCACTAGATAACGGATGTATATACTAGGGAAGGGGAGTCTGGATTACTTCCCCTTGTCTCTCTGGTTAATTCGGTATATCTGCCCGGCTCGTGAAATATTTCAGAGAGCTTCCGAGTCGCCCCCTAGCCTTTAAATTTAACTGGCCTCACGCAACAACACTAAAGCCGAATGAACCATCGAAAACATCGATGTCCTCTGGTTCCCTTCCACCTCGCATGGCCTGGAGCATATCTAACTGGGGGACGTTGTTAGGAGGGTAGAACTTTAGAAGGTTATCGATGTCTTCGTCGGTAAGCCCACACATTTCATTCCAACTATAGGCATCGCTAACCCTCGTCATCCAACTCATCCTCTTGGGACCTTCATCGGGGCTTGGGGCTATCTGGCGTAGTTTAGCGCGTAGTGCGCCGATCCTCTCGATAGCATCACCAATGTTCGAGGGCAACTGACTCCCGATCCACTTTCTAATACTAGCAGCGAGTCTCGGTCCTTTCCCGTTGGTACTGACCATGATCTGCAAGGGCCCATCACGATATACGCTTCCAAAATAAAAGTCACATTCGGGAGGGACGTCAGCAATGTTAGCCGGAATGCGATGCTCCTTGCATAACTTCCAGATTTGTGTTGAAGCAGCAGGATCATCGATAGCGACAAGTACCATGTCGGGCGGACCGTTGTTTGGAGGTAACGTCTCTAGATCTGAAGGCTGGAATACGCGATCGATATAAGTGACCTCGTCGTTGTCGATACGATGCCGTACTTCGGGATTGAGACCGGAAGAAGGGCTTACGACGGTAACAGCGGCATCGGCATTGAGAACGTTAAGGATGCGGCCAGCCGCCACCTAAGCAGGGTGATGTCAGTTGGATATCTCTTTAAAAGAAAGTCTCTAAGAATTTATAGGAATTAGGGTATATAGGTAGGTAGGTAGGTAGGTAGTCTTACCTCGCCGCCGCCAATCACCAGAACATGTTTGTTCTTGACCTGCCAGGCTAGAATCAAACTGCCACCACCCTGGACCGCAGGGAATTTGTCCTCGCTATTACTCGCCATTATATCATCCAACTAGCTTCGAGCTCTAGCAAGTTACTGCATGATCGTCATATCAAGAACAATGGATGGGTCTAAGGTGGTTAAAATACGGAGGGAAGAAAGGAGGTTGTAACCTAGTAAGTTAAAGCATGTTTATTTTATATTTTATTTTAATAGGTACTTCCTATACGTGTTTCTCCGAAAAGCTCAAATCGGAGAGTGGACGAATAATGAGCATAAAGAGATTTGATACGTTGCGATAAAATAATAATAATGATAAAAATAATGTAATGACGAAGAAGCTAGGATCCATTTATATTACCTATTATCTCTCAAGTGGCTATCGTAGTGGCACAAGACAGTACACAGCTACATAGGTACCTAGGTAAGCTAGGACAATTATTAGGCTGTGCTAAGTACTAGTATACGTCATATTGATAACTGTGGGTGATAAAGTTAATGTAATTAGGAGGCAGTAACTCTAGCTGGTAACGCTAAGCATTAAACATTGTGCTTGTACCACTTCTACGTCCCTGAGGTACCTAACATGTAACATACCTAACATTAGGTACATAGGTGACCTTAGCGTTACTTCCATTGCATCCTGCCTTGCGCCGCAACTCTCCAACTCTCCAACTCCCCAACTACAAACTACAGATTACAGATTACAGATTACAGACTACAGACTACGAGAAACAAATCGAACCTACGACTACGAGCCGCGGACCGGGAACCTCTGCAAGCGACCTGATGGGCAGATTGAGTTCGTTATTTTTACCACGAAATCCTGTCTCCTCCGACACAGATTCTCACATCTGCGACTTAACGTCTTCTCGACATCTTCTCTCACAAGTTCCGACGGTGGTTGCGGGAATCCGACGTCCTCATGGCTTTTCAAATACGGGAATCCTAGAAGAAGCCCAACATGTCCGGTCGGAGGCTTGGCGGAGGGAGGATACTTGGTAGCGGGAAGGGTTTGGCCCCTCCAGCGCCTCCAGCTATCCAAAGGGAGAGAGCTGCTAGCCCCTCAGCTCCGTCTGACAGCACATTGTCCATCGGCTCTCCGGCTACATCTATCTCTCCCGGCACCCCTAGCCCCTTAACGAGCTTTGCGCAGGATTTGACCTCCAACGTTAGTCTAGGAGGGCCGAGTACTGGCGGTCAGTCAGGCTCTAAGCTCGTATGTCCCATATGCGAGGAAGAGATGTTGACGCTGTTGCAATTAAATCGTCACATCGATGATGCACATCAGGAGCTACCTGAATTCGAACAGGATGAAGTCAAGTCTTGGATAGACAAGCAAGTCCTCAAGGCTAAGAAATTTCAACCTCTTTCCCTTATCAATCAAAAGCTTCGTGGCCTCGAAGTCTTCGAGTCCAACGAATCGCTCATACCCTCTCTCCCCATCGCCAGTAGGGCACATAGGGCCCCCCTTGCCGATTCGCCGCTAGATCCCGACGATATAATCACCAAAACCCATTGGCAGCGACAGGGTCTAAATGATCTATGCACAGACCCGGCTTGCGGGAAGCGACTAGGTGCCGTCAATGGCAATATAAACTGCAGACAATGTGGGAGACTGTTCTGCGAGGAGCATACGATGTACCAGATGAAACTGTCAAGGTCGGCCTCGCACGAACCTGTGAGAGGTTATTGGTATCGTGTGTGTGAAACGTGCTACAAGTCGAGGGAAGGATACAACGACCACAACGGGCTAATAAGGGATCACATGCAAGAATTTTCAGCGATACGCGGGAAGAAGGTCGATAGGCAAACTCTGGAGATATCGCGATTAGAAAAGAGGCTTACGAAGCTGACTCAATTGCTCATTCACCTACCTGAAGAGGCGGGGGTAAGCGGTGGTGCGGGCCTGCTATCTCCCCTAGCCGCGCAGAGGAATCAGCGGAAGGCGATCGAACAATCGGTTGTGACGTGGGAGGATGACGGGAAGGTCCCGAAATGTCGCTTTTGCCAGCAGGAATTCTCCTGGACATTCAGAAGGCATCATTGTCGAATCTGTGGGCGGGTAGTATGCGCAGATCCCCAGACCAATTGTTCGTCCGAAGTAGGCCTAAGCGTCTCGAATCCGGCTGTTCCTATATCAGAAAAGCCAGGAGGGGGAAACTCTATAGGCATTGATATCCGCATGTGTCGTGATTGCAAGTCTACCATATTTTCGAAGCGGGACTTTATGGAATCTATTATGCACAAACCGCCTGACCAACGGGCGTACGAGACGCTGAAGCAATTTGAACGGGGAATCCAGCTCATATTGCCTACTTTTCAGAAAGCCCTCTTACCGCTTCAGGATGAGAGTAACACACCAAGCCATGTGCAGATCCAAGAGGCGTCCAAACTCAGGAAGCGGCTCACAGATAGCTTTACTAAATACGACGTAGCAGCGCGACGAATCCGTGATATGAAAACGGACAGCCCAGCACAACAGCAACTGCAAAAGGCCATCCACCAAGCAGCTTCCGCGTTCTTACATATGCATATGCTACCGCTTAAGAATCTTCCACGGATGCTAAAACACAACAGCTCCAGCTCTAGTTCCGCTAAGAGCCGCTTGCTCGCCAATGGCCACGTGGCAAGTCCGCTACGGAATGGCAGTGACATGCTCGAAACGGCCAGCCAGACCAGTGAGGCTAGTACGGCAGTGTCTGCGTTAGAGACGGAAGAGAAAGAGCTGCGAGAGCGGTTGATCGTCTTGGAAGAGCAGAAATATATGGTACAAGCCATGATCAGCGGGGCACACGGCGCGAGGCGGTTCGAGGAGGTTAGCGCCCTAACGCGGAACGTTGAGGAGCTAGAGACCGAAATCGAAAGCGTGAAAGGCAAGGTCACGGTTGTCGAGGAGAGGTGGCAGGGCCTCTACGCGAATGGCGGGCCGGGTTTCATCTCATGAAGTGTCATGCTTGAACCCGAATCAATCCTTATAATTTAGAAAGTAATCTATTAAGGTGTAATAGTGGGGGAGAAGACCGCCGAGGGGGACCTAATACGAGGACCTAATACGAGGTCGGACGTGAAGACACGGCTTCCTTTTGGTGACGAATTTGGATTACTGCATAGCATTGGCATGGCGTTGGTTGGATAGAGGCTGTCTGGTGTCTACCTACCTATCTACGAAGGTGCCGTTATTTTAAAGGGGACTTGGAGTGCGAGCAAAACATTGTAAGAGCCTTCTATAAGGCTTCTGCTTCTCATTATTCAAATTCACCCCGTGTTTACATAATTGATAGCTTGACATTTGGCGTATGGCAAGGTGAATAACCTTACCGTTCAAACCTTTTAAAACTCATGTATGATTAGGTAGTTTTGTTCATACGTGCATGACACCCATTTCTACCGCAATGTATTGCAGAGTGAAAACATTTCAAGACGGATGACTAGCAGGCCTCTTTGGCGACTGCAGCATCGCGGACCGCAAATATCGGAGCCGAATATTGCTGGTCTCGGGCCATATCTTGGTGAGCTTATAGTCGGCAAGAAGGTCTGTCGAGCTCCACGGAAGCGCGACGTACCGGTCTCCGTAGCGATCCCAGAACACCTCATCCCAAGCGGTAAGCTCCTCGACGCGGTGTTGACCCAGCTCCTGTTTCGACGCGTCAAACATGACCAAGGGCACCTGGGCTAGCATCACCCACGAGTTCGCATTCCGGTTCTGGGAGAATGATAGCATGTCCCGGAGCGCCTCGTTGGCACCTTGGAGAGCGATTCGATCGCCGCGAGCCATCTCGATACATATCCTTGACCGTCTAATGGTAGACGGTAAGAGTGGTGTTAGCTGCGGGTCGTAAGCCCATCCCAACTCATCTTCGTCATCATCTGGTGGGCCACCACTATAAGAAACGGGTCTGTCGTTGTTGGTGACGGGTATCTCCTCGAATGGGAGGTTAAAGCTACAGTTCTCAATAGAGAGGCAGAGCACGTCATCGATATGGACACGGACCATCCGGCGCTCCAACGGTTCTAAACGCTCAGCTCCTTGCTTTGAAAAACTAGAACGGTAATGCACAGGAATCAATTCCCGTAGCTGACCGTCTGCCGCTCTCACAAACAGGCCACGCCGAGGGCGAGTCAGTGTGATAGTAGCGGTCTCGGCTGGGGAGAGGGCACACACGTCACGGGCTTCTCGACAAACACGACGTAGAGTCTCCCGAGCCTGCCATGCCGAAGGATCGTACTGGGAGACCGTCTCATCGTTGTCATCGATGGACAGACGTCGCAGGTCCAGGTACAGCCAGGAAGGGGAGGTGCTCCTATTGGTACCGGGATGGTCGTTAGGTATGCAATGAACGTTGAAGAAGTTGATGCCAGGTGTAGGAAGGGCCATGCGCCAGATCTGATGCCGTAACTCGGGCGGTAACTCCTGGAATCTGGAGAAGATGAGATGTGGAACGGATGGTTCCGGTGGCTCGGATTCTAGCGAGCGCGTAGATAAACTCATAAATGAACTTGTAGATGAATTGGATTGATCGTATAGGTGGTTATTCTCAATTGGCGCCATTGGTTCGGCGTACAGTTATGTAGGGGGGTAGCTTTATGGAGCTACAATATCTTGAAGTTTAGGGTAGAAGATGATGAAGATGAGAGACGCAATATTAAGAGACTTAGGTAGGTATCTATGTATTGGGTGGGTACCTAGGTAGGTACCTAGGTATATTATATGGTCAAGCCGTGCAATGACATCAAAGCGAAAGGTTTAGGTTAGGTACCCCGCATGAAGCTACAATTAGGTACATTAGCGTGTGTAAGGTACAATTAGGTACGCAAATACTTCGTACATTTGAATTACAGCAGCAACATCCTTCGAATTCTAGAATTTAATTCATGTAAACCTGGAAACTAGAACTTCAAACATCCCACAATATCGAATATCAGCTTCATCTACGTTTACCTACGCGTCAATTCGTTTAATCCTTCCAACTACCTTGTCATTGTACAATCTGGGCCAACATTAGCTCTGTTGGGACGCGACGGTCACAACGGTCGCAACGGTCGCAACGGTCGCGACCAACACGCTGGCTTGCATCGTTAACTCACCATCACATTTATATCCAGTCCATATCGAATAGATAAAACACCCAATGCCGCCCCGAAAACGAAAGAATATACAACCAGCAGAGTCCGCCGCGGAACCTGCTTCGCCATCACCAGATCCAGATCCAGACCCAGACCCAGACCCAGAGCGCTCCCCTCCAGGTTCTCATGCGTCGCCCACTTCGCCCGCGTCGCTAAATGCCGACTTATCCCACAACAATTCGGAGCCGCCACGCTTCTTCAACACTACCTTTACTACGTATCGCGTGTCGCCTCTCTACGTAGGAAAGCAAAAATTAACGCCTGCGCGTCTGCAACTTCTATCCAAGCGCCTACGAGACGCTCTCGTCGGTGATGTAGTGCGCGGCGTACAGGTCGGGTTAGACAGTGATGCAGAATTAGGGCGTACAGGTGCCTTATATGCTGTGGAATGGCGATGGGTCGATGCCGAGAAGATACTCGGAGGAGGCAGTCGGCGAGGAGGTAGCATAGACTTGGGGAACGACACTGATGAAACTGGTGAGCGAACGCAAGGGGGAAAGCAGCGACTTCTATTCATAGAGCTAAGGTACGAGAACGCTCGGTTTAGCGCTTTACTCTTGTCCGATCTATCTGGAGACGAAAGTATACAAGGCTCTGATCATCGGCCCTCGTGGACATGGCAGACGGATGATAATAGTGGCCCCAGGCCAGGAGAAGGTGGTCAAACGGCATTTTTACACCTACCATTGCTTCTATTTCGGATGCCTGCACCTCTCAAATCTGTACTCATCGATTTTCTGTCCAACACTTTTGACTGCCGTATTAGCCCCCTTGCGTTAGGCACGCAGACGCTCGTGAGTAGTTGGGAGGCCTGGTTGTCCGATAATCACTCCAAGAACAACCGACATATGCCGAGTAAGCATACACTTATTACGCTTGGTTTTCACGTTGAGCCAAGGGAGCCTCGAGGACAAAGCAGTGGGAATGAACTGGGCGATATGAGTGAACAGAATCAGGGCCAAAAGCGAGACCTACCTCATCTAGGCATAAAAACTATCGACGTCACCATTCCTGCCGTAGATTTGTACAGGTTCCTCCGCGTGGGCGAGAAGCTTGACGGCAAACCTACAGCCGCCGCCATAAAGAGGAAGCGGAAAACGGACGAACAAACCACTTTATCAGATGACCAACAGAGTAGAAGACGTCGAAAGCTCGCGGGCGGCAAGGACGAAGAGGGATGGACGTGGCGCAGGCAGCATCGCGGTAGTATCGAAAGAGAAGCAGATGAGAACGTCATCAAACAGCCATTCACCGATGCCCTAGCCGCGTACATGTGGCACCACCTTGGCCTGGATATGTTCCACCCGGGTGTTCGCGTACTACGAGTTGCATGTGACGGCTTTGCGCTGTCTGAGGGGAGGCTCAAAGTATTCGCCCCGGCTCGTGGGCATAGCAGCGATGGCGATGAGGAGGAATCTTCCACGTGGAAGCTAGTCCAAGGGTTGGTGCGGAGGGCTGATGGGACGTCAAGTTGGGCTTCTGAAATAGCAGCAAAGATAATACCTAGGACAGCGATAATGTGTGCATAGAGACACGAAGTGTAACTTGCAACCTAAGAAATGGAGAGGATGCTGGCATAGTAGAGATACTGTAACATACCGGAAGTTAGGAGCAGCCTATAAGGACGAGGATGGTTAATGATACCCTCGGATGTAGCAATGGTAAAGAGTCGACAGGTCAAATGAAACTTAATTTATTCCTCATCGTCGTGTCTGCTTAGGAGGTATCTCATATTGTTAATTGTGTCCCATCTCTGTTCGCCCCTGCATCAAGAAAGAGGAACAATCATGGGAACTCATTCGAATCCCAACATAGGGTTAACGGCTAACTCGCTCTCAAATCCTCAACGATCATGGGCGGATAAAAGTATCGCGACAGAAAACCCATCGTGTGATATGTGCGTTTAAAAATTCGACCCCTTGCTCGCAACTTACAGTGCTCAGCATGTTAGGTACCTAACCTAGGTATATACAATCGACCGCGGAATAATGCTGGACGTGGAATCATAACCCCCCTCCCTAAACCTACCAACGGTTGCTATTAAACATAGCGAACACATGGTCCTGATATCGAAGATGTACAAATCCAACAATGCCATACCTCATACAAAACCTGATTGTATGTAAAACCCCTTACGCCCAAAGCCGTTACACAATTTCAATCCATCAATGCACCCCATCAACACCACCAAGAAATCTCCGTATGCGACCCATCTCGAGTTCCCCTTTTTCGCTCTCTACGGCACGTAATAAGCCGTCTACGACGACGTCAACTTCGCTTTCCGACACGCCGGTACACAACGCTACTACACGCCGGTATTTGACTTCGACATCTTTGCTACGGCCTTTGAGCGAACCTATGCTCTTCCGCATGGCATCTTTCCTATTCCTAAGTGCTTGTATACGTGCACGTAGGACCACGGAGTTGGGTAGCAGAGCAGCATTCGGTGCATCCCCATCCGCAGGCTCTAAAGCTGCATTAAGTTCTGTCTCCCAAGAGTTGTTTGCGTCTAAACGACCATAATTTTGCTCCAGTCGCATCAAGTGCTTCTGCTCCTCATCACGGCCCCGACTAAGGTTGCTTATCTTCTGACGCGCGAGAGATTGTGATTTAGCAGCCGTTTGTAATGTCTCAAGCTGGCGCCGCGCATCTCCTAACTGTGTAGACGTCGTTCGCAACGAGACATGAAGTGTATCAACATCCTGTTGCTTCTTCCTCAGTTCCGTTTGGAAGCTGTTGGAAGTCTCGTTCAGGAGGTGTGTGATGGCTAGGATAAGGTAAGATTAGCATATAAACGAATGGGATCTTCTCGGTAAACTCACAGGTAATAATCTCAGCACTACTCTCTCGAGTCTTCTGGCAATTGCCGACAAGATTTGCCTTGTCAGTTACTGTCAGGTCACCATTGGCCCCGTCTTCCCCAACGTCGCCGCCCACTCCAAAGTCAACTGGTCTGAGGCCTGCCTTGTTAGCGATACTGGGATCTGCACCCACTTCAAGTAACTGCGAGATGATACTCCTATTCCCGATCCGCGCCGCGATATTTAGCGCGGTATCGCCCGACTTATCTTGCGCATTTACAATCTCGCTCATGAATCGGCCGATGCCCATCTTCGGCTGGCCGGGGTTGCCATTCGCTGTCGTGTTTTGACTGCTCGGCGCACTCCCTTGTCTCACAACCCACTCCAGCAGACTCTCCAGGTAGTATCTGCTGGAATGGCTCCTACCCTTCACAGCACTTGTAACTGCAATATGGTGCAAAACGGTTCGGCCCTTGTTATCCCGAACATCGATAGTGTTACCTAAAACGTCGAGCAATTCAGGGAACGAAACCTGGTCCGAGTTATTTGTTACTGCCGATGCTCTCATCAAAGCTGTTTCGCCCGAGGCATTAATTCGGTAGGGATTCGCACCCGCCGATATCAACGCCCGCAGAAGAGGTATTCGAGCTAGAGTAGCAGCCCAGTGAAGAGCAGTATGACTCGATGCATCTATTGGTGCGTCGAGGTCCAAGAGTGACAGCGTCTGAAGAGCTTCGTTTTGGAAGTAGTCGGAGGCGTTGCCATTAGGATCTAGGAAGAGCCCCATGAGTAGGTTGCGCTTCTGGTCCGCCTCCGGAGAGAGCTCAAAGGGTAAGGGGGGTAGTGGCACGGCGTGGTTCTCATGTACGTCGATGCCGGCTTCAGAGTATTGGAAAGATTCGTTGGGCTCCGTAGGCGAGCCAGGGAAATTATTGGCGTACATATCCATAGAATGCGACACGTATCCAAAACTATCTGCGGGAGTAACAACTTTTTGACGTTTTCGCGACGGCTCTTCACCGTTGAAGATCTGTGTATTCTGGGTTGAATATGCCGAATCGACGTTTTGGCCGTAGTCGGTGGTAAAGCTCTGCTGAGAATTCACCGGGAAATCGTCAACGTTCTGCATAGAAGACTGCCGACTAAAACTAGGTGGTCTTGTCGGGCCATTCCGACCCCTCGGGCCGGGCGAATCGAAGCGAGCCTTGCTAATAGCAGCGACAGCGTTAGATGCCGTACTCGAGATGTTCTTAAAGAAGGTTCCTGATAACCCATTGGCGCGACCGTCGTTCCCAGCGCTGTACATGCGCTTTCTCTGCGCAGCCATGGCCTGCTCCTTAGTAGGAGTATTAATATCTCCTCTACCCGCGATGCCACCATCCTGGCCCATGTCGTAGATTAAAAGAGGACGAAGCAATTCTTCAACTCCGTATTGACGGCATACCTCGACGCCTCGATCGAATTTAATCCAGGTGCCCTGATATTTCCCATAACCACCCTGCACCTTTTCATGTTCTCCCGTCTGTATCTCCTTCTCAAGGATTTTCGTTCGCTTCCCCTTATCTATGTTGGCAACCTTAAGGATCTGAGTAGCATTCAACCAACTATCTGCGCGGCGGCGCATGACAGCGACCCCATTAACTTCCATCTCGTAGACGTCGGTGCCAGAGTAGACGGCCTATATATAGATAGAGGTTAGTGGATCAAGCCGGACAGGTTGGAGTTGATATAGCCTAAGGGAGATGAATAGAGGGGGACTGACAGAATATATTTGCGGTGTATTATGGTCGTGGCCATGCCCATTTCCCAACCTCATATTGGAATCGGAGAACTGCCTATATGGTTGAGCCGGTTGGCTCATAGTAAAAGACTGCTGCGATGAAGGTTGCGATTGCGACATTTTGGCGCTGTCTATAGCAGCGACTGTGCCGCCGCCTCTATCAGTGGAGGCTGGAAACTGTGACGTCGACAGAACAGAAGACTGTGATTGGCGTTGAGAACTCGGTAAAGCTTGAAGGGGTTTATTAGCTGGTTCGGCAGCAGTGCGTGGGAGGTCAAGCTGTTGATAATGGTGCGAGATAGCGGTTGTTGCCGAGGCCATCAGTAGCAGAGTAGTAGTAATAAGAGTAATATGTAGAGTAGCGGGTCGAAGTGGATTCCAGATGTGCAGAAATCCCGGACTCGTCAATGAGATTAAAGGTAGAAAAAATTAAATCTGAGTCTAGGATAATGTGGATCGGTAAGGGGGGGACAATGCGCCGGTAGCGTTAAAGATAGCATATGCTCAGTCGTTGTTGCTATCAATTGTCTAACCTACTTCCTAAGGTAGATCCAGGTCATATGAGGTAGGCATGTACCGTACCGTACCTACTGAGGAAGGAGTTGTGCGATTCGTTGCGAGTTGCAAGGTACATAAAAGGTACCTTCCGACACAATAAGAACCGGAAGAAGGAAAGAAGGATCGAATTGACGACCAATATGATGCTAGTGCAACTGACTATGACAAGATTACGAAAAGCTTTTGAGGTGGTGATATGGAATGATGGTTGGAACAATAAAATAAATATTATTTCAACCTCGGACTAGTCGGCATAGGCTGGAGTGAGGTATGATTTAATATAAGTGTATACTTGAGATGCAGAGATGCAGAGATGTAAAGAAGCGAAGACACGGGTGAGATCAATCAGATTAATCAGATCACACTGACGCGCTTTTCGCATGCACTTCCTCGTTGGACAAGCCCTTGGATAGACCGTAGGGTTACTCTCGCGACTATTTTATTAATTCCCGTTCCAGGCTCCGAAGATGCCAAAATTGGAATTCAATTAAAAGGTAGGAATTAGGAATAGTGCATTGCCGCGCGAAAAGGGCGAGCATAAACGGACGTGTCAGTTTCGTGTAATCGTGAAGTCGTGACTGGTGCCGAAGAGATGGGGGGGCAGACGTAATGATATAAATTAAAATGGAATAAAATAAAATAAAATGCTTAAGGTAGGTAAACCATACCTAGGCGAGACACGCGCGTGTGTGGCCACTAGAATTGTAGGAAAAAAGGAACGTGATGCACAGACCGCCTCTTGAAATAATTAAAGTGAGGGGAGGGTGCCTAGACTGAAAGCTGACTAGCGAAAAGTGTACATGGAAAGGTGGGGTTCTTCTCTGGAATTTGGTACAGATTACATACAGTGTCATGTACCTACGGATGTACATATGTGCGTACATGAAGCTACCTAGGTACATAGCTTTATTCTCTTCATCGAATGTTCAAAATGGATATTGCATGTATCTACCTAGGTACCTAATTCTAATCCCATCCATCTCATCAACTTTTTCTACCACGATGCCTTTACAAATCCCCCACCCAAACACTCCTCTACATCTTTATCGACACCTGCTTCGAGAAGCCACATACCTTCCTCTCCTCTGTCGACCGTGGATCACTGAACGCATTCAGGCCCGCTTTCGCGATTGCGACCAAAAACCAGATCCCAAACCCTACGTCAAAGATGCTCACCACTATCTCCGATACCTTCGTTCCGCAAACACCGGCCATGTCAACCGGATGTTGCGCCTATGTCGCCTAGCCACAGGCAGGATGGGCAAGCGACGCCGCATTCTAAGCCGGACAGAGCTATCCAGCAGCCTTCCGAGCAACTCTGATGAACTAGAAGAGAGGATCACACTAGCCGATGGCAAGTCGCGAGAGCCCGACTGGTTAGACAACTGGTCTGTAGAAAAGGTTGCGGCCATAGCCACTTCACAGACCCAGCATCAAGGCAAGAACCTGCCTTTTAGCATGCGCAGAACCATCGATCCGAAGCGAGTCATTCCGAAAGAAAATTGTTTTGGTCGCCCGCTTACAGCGAAGTTGGCACGGAACAAGCTGAAGAAACATTGGGTATCGATTCTCCGCCAGTTACTACCCCCGCTACCCCGAGGAGAATGGGATCAGTTAGGCGCTGTTGCAAGAGGTGAAGCCGACGCTCGGTATTATATGGTACCCCCAAGGAGGCAAGTCGCGCAGCCGCTTTCAATCAGCCACCACACCCCAGAGTCAACCTGGACAGGCTTCGTGACGAAACCAATACGATCTCTGGAACGAGGAAACTCGCGGAAGATGAAGAGCCTTAGCGGGCGCGAAGATGACGATCCCCGAGGACATGGGCGGCCCATTGGCGTCCGAGTATTTGGTCGAAGGAGACTACGTCGCAGTTTATATATTGGCGTATGGCAAGCATCACCTTTTGCAGAGAAGAATCCCCGGTCGGGCAAATGGTCTGTCACCTGGGGTAATAGCGAACAGCCGGTTCCCCGTCCCAGGAAAAAGGATCTTCAGTTCTTTCAAGGTATCAGTAAAGCCGGCGTACCTATATAGTCCGTGGGCGGTTGGCTACTTCAACCTTTGAGGTTCCCCTCGCTTCGTCAATTTACGTCCTCTACGGCACTGTTGAAAAGCAGGTCATAAGACAGATGTATTTTCCCTAGCCAGATTGCTCAGTCTAACAGGCCAGCTAACTTGGTCAAGCCCTCGCGATCGACTCGCATCCCTACCCAATCGTCCATCTTCTTAGCTCCAATGGATTCGTAGAATTGGATGCTCGGCTCGTTCCATTTCAGCACGCTCCACTCAAGCCTACCGCCATTTGTTGCCACGACCTCCTTAGCCAATTCAACAAGTAGCTTCTTCCCGTACCCCTTTTTCCGGTCCGTCGGCCGAACAAATAAGTCTTCAAGGTAGATGCCTGCTTTTGATCGCCACGTGCTATAGTTGTAAAAGTACAGTGCCATGCCAGCCGGTTTATCTTCTTCATTAAATAGAAGGAGACACCGCGCCGGCCTCGAAGGCGATGTGGGCTCGGTATTGGGGGCAGTGGAAGTCGATTCAACATTATCGGGAGCGAAGGCTATGGTAGAAAGGAGCGTGGCTTCGGTTGCTTCAACCGCATCGAGTTCATGCTCGTAGTCAGCCAATTCACGAATTTGCTGGAGAATTATCGGTACATCTACCGGAGGTCATACAATTAGCTTTTTTCCTTCGCGATGTATTTGGGCCAAGTATTATTCAGCATACCTTCTCGACGAGCATGTCGAACTTTGCAGGATGCCAGTGCCATTGTGGGAGGTTAAATCGAGGACAAAACTTAATACGATACAAGATCAATAGGTATAGACTGGTTGCTAGAGTGGATTCTATTCAAAGAATACTTGTGGGAATTTATACATAAATACCACCAATATTGATACGCCCTTAATGTAGTGCGGAAGCAAGATGCTGGGCGTTGTGGAGGGGTAAAAAAGGCACAGCACCGAGTTTCGGGAATTTGAATCTTAGGTTCCTACATATTCCCTACATATTCCCCACAACACTACCTATGCATACCTTATTCAAGATTGTCGAATAGGAATTCATTCTGCTTTCTCCTTTTACTTCAGAGAAACGAAGAGGTGGATACGTGTATCTATCCCCTTTGTATCAACCGCAGGTGTGACGTTGCTGAAGCTACTATTACTGAAGTTACTGAAATACCAGATGAAGTGGAGGTTAGTTATACGTAGGTACCTAGGTAGGTAAACAAGAACGAAGCCGGATCAACCATACCCTATTTATTTCTAGAGGTCATGCAAAACAATAGAGCATTGTTATACTGTTATCAATATCATGAAATTACTTCTTTTATCTACAAGCAACTAGGTTAAAGACCACTACCGACAATACACCTAAAATTTGAGCGTCAAAGAGGTAGTCGCTAGCTGAATAAAATATTGAAGTACCTAGTTTCTTTAAAGTACATCGCAGTAGTCCGTCTAGAAGAGGTTTTGTTAAAGGAAATATATAAGCATAAGATACCTATGAAGTATACGTCAAGTAAACAGTCTTTATTAAGGTTAGGTTACATTTTGCCCAAGTGTAACAACCCATCAACAACGAACTAAGACTTACAACGCGATGTAGGCAATTCTACATGGACGTATGAAAGTTAAGTTAAGCTAGAATGAGTTCGCTCTATCATACGTAAACTTATACAGCTACGATAACTAACTGAGTACCTAGGTAGGTAGTTACACTAATAGTATTAGAAACTAGGGATTTCTCGAGTGTAACTAAAAGTTGGGATAGGAGTTACATACCTACCTACCTAAACCCCAACTAGTTAATGTCCCTGATCTTCGATTAAGTCTGTTACACTACAGTGGATATTAATGATATGAGGTGCTGGACAGGTATGAAATCCGTCACGTCAGACCGGGTCGATATGTCGTGATCCACCACATTCAGAGCTTTCACCAATCACGAAGCTTAGCAGCGTTGCAGACTCGGCTTAACCTCTCTAAAGGTAACCTACATCGTCTATAGATATCTTAAGTCAGTTATTGCTACGATGATGCCATGGACCAGGGTCGCGGGTCTCGTCATCGATATGCTCGCAAAAGTCGGTCTTTGAAGTAGCTGGATTGCGCACTTCAGATCGGCCAGACTATGTAGAAAAACTTGCCTCGCCTCTGTCTGTCTCGACTACATCGAAAAGATTACTAGTAATTATTTCTTAAAGGTTTCCAGCACGGTTGTGCTTGTGCTTGTGCTTGTGCTTGTGCAAAATGGCCGAGAAGGCTTTAGACGGCGCTCCAGGAGGCAGTTCTGGCGCCTCTGACTCCGAGATCACCGTTTCGGGAATCAACGAGCGCGCGCTGTTAAGAAAGTTGGACCTGCGACTCTTACCTGCGGTTGGGATATTGTACTTGTTATCTTTTCTTGACCGAAGCAACGGTACGTCTTGGGAGTTTCTCTTCGTCGTCTCTGCTTGGGTATCATGTTCGCTAATTTTAATGCTATATAGTCGGCAACGCTCGTATTGAAGGTCTACTTGATGACGTTCACATAAGTAGGCGTCCGTGGTAACCTGATAATCAGCTTGCCGCTAAACTTTCATATAGCTGGAAATCAGTATCTTACAGGCCTAACACTGTACTTTGTGGGATATGTGCTGTTTGAGGTGAGACATTCGATAAATGTAATGATTCTCACGGCGGTATATTAATCAGAGGATAGATCCCCTGCAACATCATCCTCAAGCGCACCACGCCCAGAATTTGGCTGCCAACGTTGACAATAGTATGGGGTATCGTGGCAACTCTAATGGGTATAGTTCATAATCTAGCAGGTTTCCTCCTGAGCAGATTCTTTCTTGGTGTTGGTAAGTATCCAGAAATATTATACTATCATCACCACCATCCCCCCTGATGCCACCGTTATTTTCCACAGCAGTTAACTAACCTATTGACAGTATGTGACAATATTTCTCACTGGTTAACCCGTTTGACTGTTCTGTTCTACCCCAGCACATATAACTTCAGTATAGGCTTCCCCTAAAAGCTTGTACGAATACTCACATGAAATAGGCGGAAAGCGGTTTATTTCCAGGAGTAGTATTCTACTTCTCTATGTGGTACAAGAGGCGGGAGCGGCAATACCGCATATCCCTCTTCTTTAGTGCCGCATCTCTAGCCGGCGCATTTGGCGGTATCTTGGCTTATGTTTGTATATTCTTTTCCATAACTCGAAAGAACTCGGTAGCTAATCCGGGCATAGGGAATCGGAAGAATGGGAGGTATTGTCTGGGAGAACGGGTGGCGCTGGATTTTCATCTTGGTTCGTCATACCGACACTGATAGTTGGGTACTTTGGAATTTCTAACTTGAGATATACTGAATTAGGAGGGCATTCTCACGGTCGTTGTGGCAACTGCGGCGTATGGATTTATTCACAACTACCCAGACACATCGAAGTTTCTAACTGAAGACGAACGAAAATTTATCCATCAGCGGTTGGCGGCAGACAGCGATTCTACACATGACGAGCGCTTTAATTGGGGAGCTGTGGTAGAAGCACTAAAAGATCCAAGTTGCTGGCTCTACGGATTGGGATTTCATACAATGAGTCTACCTCTCTATACGCTGTCTCTATTCTTGGTATGAAATGCCTCGGCTTTGGTGGCATCGACATAGCAGCTAACCGTCTTATAGCCAACCATTATATCCAATCTTGGATATACAGCGGCAACAGCGCAGCTGCTCACTGTCCCACCGTATGCGTTCGCATTTATAACAACAGCCTCTGTAGCTGTTCTCTCTGAGCGACTTGGCCAAAGAGCAATCTTCATTGGTGGCTCTGCTATCTTCGCTGTTATTGGTTACTCTATCCTGTTAGGAAACAGTGATCCGGTTGCCAGGCCCGGAGTTAGCTACGTCGGCGTGTTCTTCGCTGCAGGAGGTATATATCCGGCAAGCGCCCTGGTGCTATCCTGGCCTGCTATCAACGTCTCCGGTCAGACGAAGCGAGCCATTGCGAATGCCATGCAAATTAGCATCGGAAACCTCGGCGCCGTACTGGGTACACAGCTGTACCGTTCTACAGATGGACCTAGATTCATCGTGGGCCACTCTGTTGCCCTCGGGTACCTCGTCGCTAATGCGGTTGTTGTAACAATTTTGGCAGTGAGGTTAAAGAAAGAGAACAAGAGGCGTGAGGGAATAGTAGAAGAAATAAAACACGTAGGGGAAGTAGCTGACTGGCGGGGAGATTCAGATCCGAGATGGCGGTTTGAATATTAATGCCTAGGTCCCTACCTACCTACCTACCTACCTACCTACCTAGATACCTACATTAGGTGTCTAGGGCAGCTATATTGAGCACGTTCGGTAGAGTATTTGACTACCTACCTAGGTACCTAGGGAATCATCTTGGTGCGGCAAAAAGAAATTGTTAAAAGCAGTAGAGTTGGTCCCCTATTCTACATAGGTACCGAAGGTAGTCGTACAATTTAAGAAAGGGAATTCACCCGTGGGCTATCTATAAACTAATAGTACAATAATAGTCATCTTATACTTAAACACGCTATCACTAAAGCAGCTGAAATGAAATTCGGTGTTCTCTTCCTAACGGCTGAGGCCTGATAATCGCCTGAAGGCCGAATTCTCTAGTATCGGGAATTCACCCTCCAACTGTATATCATTTGCCTTGAACTGATCCTTATATCTTCCCATAGCCATTTCTGTCAAGAAGCGTCCTAGATCCTGCGTAGGGCTCCAGTACGTCTTGGCGCCATACCTCATCGGTGGCCCTAGAAGTGCATAAGCAGCCTTGTATAGCGCTGTCTTGACTGGAATATAGGGCTTGATAGCATCGTGATCGGCGGCATCAATGAATGCTGGGCGGATTGAGCTTGCATGAAAAGATGGGTTTCTTTTGCGCATGTCAGCCAGCGCCAGTTCAGTCTCGCCCTTAACCCGTGCAAATATAGCAGAGAACCGACCCGGCTGTGTTGTTGCACCCGTTCCCGAGACGTAAACGAAATTAAATGGTTCCTTTTCGGAGCCTAGTTTCTGGAAGGCTTCTGATGCTGCCAAAGTGTAGTCCTTGGTGATCTTTACATATTCCCTAAGATAATTTGTTAATGGAATAAAAATAGCAGTAAGGATGTTGTTTTAGGTAGGTAACTAACTCGGGGCCGACTTGTGTCTGGCTGATACCTAGAGCCCATACGCAACCCGAAGCACCCTTGAGCTGAGAGAGCAGCTCAGAATCATACTTCTCGAAGTCTTTGTGGAGAATAACATGAACCCGAGGGTCCTTGATATCCTCAACCATCTTGACAGGACGACGGCTGAGGACAGAGATCTTGCTGACGTCCTTCATCTTGATCATGGCATCGAGAACGCCGGAGCCTACTAGGCCAGTGGCTCCGGTAAGTATTAGATGCATGATAGAGGAATAGGTATATGACAAGGAAGAAAGATATGGGAATTAGACACGATGGAGTCAATATGTAAGAATCTTATAGTAAACAATATTCTGTTGCTGTTGTAAAATATAGGTAGTAACTGATAATTGACGACTCTTACGCTGGGCGTTTCTACCCAGGCTATGGCCTTACTTATAATAATAAAAAATAACAAATCCGACCACGCATACCCATGGCTACCTATCTATCTAGACTGGGTTTTATGATTTTCAGCCCTACGAAGGCAGCTTAGAGCTGACGCTAGGAGGCTTAGACGTGATTAAATGATTAAAGCAGATGGGTGTAAGCGGACTTAGTGGACATCAACACTAGCCGTGCATTAATTCCGTGGACGCCGTAGATGGTACTCTAGGTTAGTATAAATATTAACCCCGATGGATCGATATTTAGCCCGACGGCTTCCAAGGTTGTTTCCGAATATGAAGCCATTTCGAAGATGACATAGGGTCGGGTGTTGTAGTGAATATAAAAATGGTTCTATTTTGAATCGATTCGATAGACAAGTTGTGAGTTCTATATTTGCCGCAATTATGACCTGAGCTGGATTTGACTGGGCGGTCTCTCGTCTCCTACGATTGCGGATCCCAGATGCATCATCTGTGACGATACCCATCGAACACACTACTCCAAGTCTTATAAGTATAACAATAGTAACGTACCTAAGATACCTATCTAGGTTAGGTATCTGCCGGCAAATATATTAACTAAGAGCTGTGCATCGTTATATGTATAATGTCGAATTGATAGTGATTACATTATTTCAATTGATGCGAAGAATATGTTACGTCAAAAAAACAATAAGCAAAGATTCAATCGAAGAAAACGAGGAAGCTAGAGAAATCATCTACTATGTAGTGTCACATCTCATCAGTTATGAGATAATTTTAGCCTTTCGATTGAACAGGTCGAACAGATTCAACACGGGGTGGCGTTCACGGACTTGGTTACCGCGATAGGTAGTTGATACCTTAAAAGGGGGCATAAGCTGCGTGGTGCTTGTCTAGTAATGCAAGTTAGAGGGTTGACATACGCAATCGAGTCAACGGCAGCTGATTCGCCTGTAGATGTGTGGCAAGAGTTGGTAGTATTACTATTACCTACTGCATAGGTAGGTAGGTAGGTAGGTAGGTAGGTAGGTAAGGATAGAAGATCAAGTAGGAGGTATGCATCCTTATCAGCTGCAATTGATGCATGTTCTGACCACTTAGGTGTGGTAGCTCAGCCCCGGATTCGCAGCTGTATTACATTAGGTGCATTAGTCGAAAGGGGGCCTTGTGTTCGACCATATACATAGGTAGGTATGTATGAACCGTAAGGCCAGATGAGGAATGTGTCAAGTAAGCAGTCAAGCGAGGTGCGATTACAGGACCCTGACTAACTTTGATCGACCACGAAGCCAATCGATCTGCGAGACTTGGTAAAATGGACCTTAAATGGTAGCATTGCCCAGGAAAGTCTAGTGGACCTTGCAGGACTTAGTAATTCTAAAAGTCCAACGGATCGAAGCCTTCTGGAACTGGATGAGGGACAGTGATGTAGTGAATCTGCCTGAGGTATTACTAGGTAGGTATTTATGTAAGAGCTGGATCTTATAAGAGACACTCTTATAAGACTAACTGCTATCACGTGATACTACATATATCCATCAACAAGGGATATCCCTCGAGCTCTTTAATACATACCTACCTACATACCTACCTACACTACACTACTCTTGACCCCTGACAAGAACTAATCAAGGTGCGGGGCCCCAAGACAACTTCTGCCGACCCAACAACCTTTTAGACCCTCCAAAAAAAGACTCCACGATTTCACGACAACTCCCGGAGATTAAATTCACTTGGTCATACCTCCGCAACTTCTATGGCCTCCTCTTGTCTGCCGTGTCCCCATGTCGGATCGAATGGCGCCGAAATCAGATATTGATGCAAGAGAAGAGGAGCGCCTTGCCGCCTGCTTCAACTGTAAGAAATCAAAGCTCAAATGTGTCCGACCTAGCGGATCCTCAACCTGCACGAGGTGCACTCAGCGCTCAATCCAATGTTCTGCACCGCTCTTTCACGTAGGTAGACACAAGGGAGTTAAGAAGTGAGTCGCAGCTATTCGTATTCCCGTGGATCCGCAAGGCACAGCTTGGCTAATAGTTCCGATAGCAAGCATTCGGGACTAGAAAAGGCCGTCTTTCAGATTGAGCAAGCTCTAAGAAGGTCTAGCTCCGGCGCTTTGGATCAGATACAGACGGCTGATCAAGCTACCGAATTGCGATTTCTGCTTGAGAGGAGCCGAGAGCTTTTGGGTAGTGACAATGGATTCTCCCGGCGCATATCGTCCCAGAATGGTATGGAACACGATCAAGCGTCCGTGTCTCCCCAGCAGACATCGACTTCATTAGGAACATCCCCTTCCCAAACTTGTTCGCATGACGATTCGGCAGTGCACACCAAGGTCGAGGAAGACCAATTAAGCCTGGACGACGCTGAGAACCCATTGCAACTGCTCGCTCGGACGTCTGAGCTTCTATCATCCATAACACCACAGATGCAAGGAACCGGAGCAGGACGACTGCTCTCCAAATCTACATCCAGTCGTGGTGTGGTTGGGGAGGGCGACGACCTACAGAAATTCTTCGGTCGTTTCCAAGCGCGACTGGATGTTGGCGAGGACCTTGACCCTATTGAATTGGGACTCATCACCCTCGCAGAGGCTGAAACATTATTCTCTTAGTATGAGCAGATCCCTTAGGAACTAAAGAGCTTCAGACCATCAAACTAATACCATTCTAGCTTCTACGAAAAACTCGCACATACGCGCTGGGGCATTGACCCCATCATACACACGGTAGACTTTGTTCGAGGTCGTTCGGCTTTTCTGTTGACCTCGATAGCTGCTGCGTCAGCACTGTTCTCTCCGTCTATGGAGTCATTATACAAAAGACTTTCAAATCATCGACAGAAGCTAGCTAGTCTTGTTATGGCGAAACGCTACAAGTCTGTGGAAATTATTCTAGCGTTTATGGTTAACATACCATGGATATCGGCTGGTGAGCATTGGGCCGACGATGAAACCTCGACCTACCTTTCTATGGCCCTAACAATCGCCTTGGATTTATCCCTGAATAAGGTTATACTGCCTCCGTCCATAGAGCCGCGGAGCCCGAGGGACACTATCGCTACATCTGATTGCATATCCGGCCGAAGAGCGCTTAGCATAGACGGGTTTAGCGATATTGATCCAGACTCTCCGAGAGGCCGCAGGCTCCTGAGAAGAAGGGAGAGGACTTGGTTATCTCTATTTGTACTCGAAAGAGGGTAACGAAGCACCAAGACCCTGCTTCAAGTCAATCAGCTAACTTCGTTTCTTTGCTATATAGCGTCTGTCTCGCGAGAGGAAGGAATTATGTCCTACCGATGTCGCCACTTATCGAGAATTGCGATCAATGGCACCTGAGCGACCTAGCCGATAGATGGGATGGCTCAATTGTCTCGGTGGCAGTTCTAAGGAGAGATTTGGTAATACTCACCCTCGCATAACCATCGATAGGAGACTTACACTACCTACTAGGCAAATCTGATCTCAAAAGTAAGATCAATATGTGACAGTTATGTCAACGGCAACAGCGAACTATCTGTTGTTGATAGGTATGTTTCCTCGCCCTTGCAGTTGGGAATAGCGCTTACTGAGAGGCTACGTTAAGAGTAAAAAGTGAAATCACCCTGTTCTTCGATCGGTGGTATCAAACTTGGCCTTTGCAATTAGGGGATCGCGAACGTCAGTATTTCAACTCTAACAATCTAATGCGTGCGGACTGGCTAGCTAACTTAATCACAGAGCTTTCGCTACCCCCGTACGTCGAGATCCTTGCATCTCATACACGGTTATCCCTATATAGTTCTGTGATTAACCATGGTACTGCGCCTGTGGGGGCACGCCATTTTTTCCGTGCCGCTGGTCTCTCGTCTGCGCTTAACGTCTTGAGAGTGGCTGTTCAAGGTGAGGGGCAGCTTAGATCGATGCCCAACAATACCGCCATCATGATATCTTTCGCAGCCTGCTTTGCCCTCAGAGTCAGCACGGTTGCTGATGGTCGAAGCTCAAGCCTGGCACCTAGCATCAGGGCTCTAATAGCAGAAACTACGGACGTGCTAGAGAGAATAGGGTCAACCCCCATCCAACGTAAAGGCCTTTCTTGTCTATTTGCCGGCCAGTTGAGACAGATACTGAAGTACGCGTCGCGCGCTTCAGAAGCAGCACAGACTCTACCGGAGCTAAACGGAGACGTGGCAAAGCACGCCTCCATATATACGGATTTGAACGCCGGTCACATGGCAAACCACCAAGGGGCAATACAAATGCCGGTGGCATCGTCAAGTCTACCGCCGGACTATTTATTATTCTCCACCATGTCTAACGAAAACCAGCTAGACGAGGCCATCCACAGCACCGACATTGGGCTTAATGCGTTCTGGGAAGACTTCCAATTCCAAAGCGCTGACCTGGACTGGATGGACTGGTCAACTTTCAGCACTTAGATGTACAAATTCCAAGGTCTATTGTTTGGGCAGCACGGCGTTTCGGCGTTCGCGGATTAAAGGGAGCATCAACGTGGTGGTGTTGGGCACGGGGTAGGAGGGCATTCGGATACCATCTGTTCAATGCATTGTCTATTACGATAGCCTTAGTCTTCCCAACGTTTCTAAGATAAGAGACGAACTGATCACACCCTGCTAAGAACCTTCTCGCATAAGATACTACGAAGGGTTGCAAGGATACGTTGATTAAAAATAACGATTTATCATCTTGCATGCGACTCTGTTTACTAAGGAAGCCAGAAGAATTCCAGCTAGGTAACTATTATAAGCATTACAAGTTTCTAGAACAGCGCTCGAAGGTCCGGGACGATGCAGCCTAGAAGCAAGAAGCAAGACATTTTTAAATACTCCGGCATTGCGTGTGCCCGATGCGACGGCACCTAGCATACACGATACACGACAGGGCTGTTGAGGCCAAGTTAAAAGATACCATAAGGACCCTGAGATTGTGATATATCTAGCTACGCAAAGCCATTGGCCAAGTTAACGACCGTCTACCGCTTCGTTACCATCGATCCCACACACACAAACGTCCCGGGGCTTATCGTGCAGCAGTTCTGAGCAATCATACCTGTTGGTCAGCCTTTTCAAGCCCACCTATTCAAGCCTTTACTATACTTTGGACATGCAGAGTTGTCTAACTAGTAATGAATAACTGAGACCTTGATACTTGAACCTAGCCCCATGGCTTCAAATGCCCTGTCGGCCGTATATCAAACTCCGCACATAATACGCCTCCCCTAGTGTTAGTACTACTATCTCTTGAGTCTCGACTTATCCAGTATGATCGGCTTACTCTCTACTAGACTAAGACAAAGGCTTACCCCACACGCCAACTCGAAATGGATTCGATGCCCTGTCGGTCCCCCCCTGGCTTCTCCCCAACTCTCACCAGGAGTACTAATGTAGTAGTAATCTAAGTCCCCCGCAATCTAACTGGTGTTCCCGTTTAGGCCTGCAAACTTGCTTTCCCAGTGCCCTGGTCCCGTATTTAGCTGTTGGTCGCGAAGCTTTAAAGGTTTGGTGTTATACGGCGTTCTAAACAAAGGACAAACCGCCCAACCTTCTTCTTCCCTCTCCCTCTGCTTCTGCTTCTGCTTATTCGCTTCTTCTTCTCTCCTTCTGGGCCGTGACTTGGAAAGGAAGAAGAAAAAAAGAAAAGAGAAGAGAAGAGAAGACAAGCTACACGATGTCGTCTTCGGATAATGGCGATGTGCCTAATAAGGCGACGGTGGAAGAGATCGAGAAAGGGAGCTCGGTGCATGTCAGTTCTACAGATAAGGACCTGACGCGCAAAGTCCTATGGAAACTAGACACAAGGTTCGGCCATACCCTTTCCTTTTCGCATTAATTCTGTTCTCCAGTCTCCAGCAACGGAGAAGAATGGTGTTTAAACGCGTACAATTAGATCCCTTCATCTAACAGCGATCAACTAGGATTTTGCCCATCCTCGCCGTTCTGTTCCTGTGCTCGTTCCTGGACAGGACCAACGTGGGAAATGCGAAGCTCTACAACCTTGAAGTAGACCTTGGTATAACGGACCACCAGTACGACCAGGGCCTTGCCGTCTTCTATGCAACCTATATTCTGAGCGAGATTCCGAGTAATTTGATTCTCAAGAAGCTGACGCCCCA
This sequence comes from Daldinia grandis, assembly GCA_022432525.1. Lineage (NCBI taxonomy): Eukaryota > Fungi > Ascomycota > Sordariomycetes > Xylariales > Hypoxylaceae > Daldinia > Daldinia grandis. Next base: position 84,764 of record JAJKLB010000001.1, read on the forward strand.
GATATGGCTGCCATGCCTGACCTTCTTTTGGGGCGTGTCCGCCATGTGTCTTGGATTTGTCCAGAATTTCGCCGGCTTCGTGGGTGTTCGTGCACTGCTTGGGTTAGTAAATATTATTTGTTCTTCATGTTTAAGACGGAGTAATTCTTATCATACATACGAATAGCCTATCGCTTGGCATAAGCAAATACTAACTATAAACGATGTAGGTTGACGGAAGGCGGTTTGCTGCCAGGAATAGTGAGCGAGATGACTTCTCCATAAGAGAATCGGAACTAATGAGATATTGCAGGTCCTTTACTTGTCTACCGTCTATACGCGGGGTGAACTCGCCTTGCGCATTGGTATCTTCTATACGGCCGCGTCTTTATCGGGTGCTTTTGGAGGTATGCGTTGCATTCCTCATCGTATATTTTCATACGCGAAGATCCCATCTAACAACGCCTTAGGACTTCTCGCTCGCGGAATAGCTGAGATAGGTACTCGAGGCGGTCTCAACAAGTGGAGATGGATTTTCGTGATCGAGGGTCTATTCGTGAGTGGTTAACAGTCCTGCGATTGGAACTTGGCATTGTTAACTCTTTTGAAGACTGCCCTGGTCGGAATCGCCGCGTATTTCATCCTCCCTAACGGAGTTGGATCGGCGAAGTTCCTCAGTGCAGAGGAGCGTCAATTCGCTGTCAGTCGTCTCAATGCTGTTAGCCAAAGCGATGGCGGCAACCGCGAAAGGTACATCTGCTTCACGCCAACTACCTGGTTTGGCCCGGCATTATATTAACATATCTATAGGGAGGCTACGGAGAAGTTTACCTGGTCCGAAGTAGGTCGCGGCGTCTTCAGCTTGCAGACCTGGTTCACAGCTGCTGCGTACTTCGGCATCCTCAGTGGTCTGTATAGCTTTGGACTTTTCGTAAGCAACCGCCAGTTTTTCTTGCTTACAAGAGAGGCACTCTCTAATGGACGATTCTTAGCTTCCAACAATCATTACGGGCTTGGGATACACGGCGGACGAAGCTCAACTGTGGTCTGTCATTCCCTACGCGGTAGCCTCCGTGGTTACAGGTGAGCCCACGACACGTACCCTTACCACCTGAACGTCCAACTTATAGAAAATAGTGATAACTGCGTTTCTTTCCGACCGCTTTCGCGTCAGAGGATTGGTCATGCTCTTTTCGTTGCCGCTGGCGATCATAGGGTATGGCGTGATTGCCAACGTCGACAATGTTAAAGTCAAGTACGGCATGACGTTTCTCATGGCTACTGGTTTATATAGCAGTGTGCCGCCTGTCCTCGGTTGGCTCTCAAACGTAAGCATCGCCCTAGAAGTACTCTATATATTGACGGCTTGTATCCGTCTTACTGTTGTTCTCGCGCTGATATTAGGCAATGTAGAACTCGGCCGGCCACTATAAGCGAGCAACGACGAGCGCCCTGCAGCTTGCCATCGCGAACTGCGGTGGATTCGTCGCCGTGTTTATATATCCGAAGGCCCAAGGACCAGCATACCATCAAGGTCATACCATTATTCTAGGAGTATTGTGCGCTGGGTGGTTCTTGTAAGTACTCTCTCATCGCGATGAACTAGATCGCCGTCTGTCTAACGAACTCCCAGGATCCTCTGCAACGTGTTGTACTGCTGGAAGATCAACCGGGATAAGGCGAATGGCAAATACGATAAATACCGCGGCTTCGGTGATGACCGTGATCCTACATTCAAGCTAGTGCTATAGGCAGCCAACGCCATGACTGAGTGTGAAAGGACGGTGTTTGCGTATATGATTTTTATGAGAGGCGGGTAATAGTATCGTTCCGTACGGCGGGTATTTGCCTTACAAAATAAAACAATATCAACGCTCAGTTCGAGTTAAGAGGTATGAAGGAAGCACGGTCTTTTTCGGGACCTTCCCATAGTATTCGACCGGATACTTCCAAGGCCCCCTGAAGTATGTTATACGCGACCGTCGATGAGATTTGGACACAAGCATACATAGTAGAAGTGGGATGGCGGGTTTCGTTAGGAGTTTTGGGCAGACCATTTCGAATAGTGACTATGGAATATAACTTTATAGTCGTGAAACTTGCAGCAACCACCCGAGTGTAGACGTGGGTGTTATTCTTTTGGTGATGGCTTCGTTGCTGAGGCGGTGCTGATTATGTTTAATATAGTTATATAATTTATGTTGTGACTTTCATTTAGCTACGGGCCGATAAGCTCATATTTACATATCTCGTAACATACGAAGTCTCTACATATGTATGAAAAACATGAATAAATCGCATGATACCCTCGTGAGAGCACATGTATGTTTTGTGACCGGCATCATAAATATTACCCGATACCCGAGAGTTAAAGGCTAGGGCCAATGGATGGAACCTTGGTTGCCCTTACAGTTTCCTACACAGGTACATACATATGTACATACAACCCTTGTCCCTGAATTGGCGGTCCGATACGGTAAGATATACCGTACATGGGAAGCAAACAGCTGTGGCTAGGGGGAATTTATCTACCTAGGTACCTCCTAGGGTTCTACATGGCGTCGGTGGTTATTGAATTACCGAATCCATTCTTCCAAGGGTTATTACCGCGGCATTCCAAAAGCTTAGCTTTTCCATGCTAAAGCCGCGCATTTTAGTGAAATGGGTACTTAATTCGCATACTAATGGCGTCAGATCCATCCCTAACCGCTACGTACCCAGGTACCTAATGTATGTACAAGCCTTTGGAAGACGAATGCGACAAAACGTCGACGATCGGATATTATTAGGCCGAAAAGGAATGACTACCTATAGGTACCTATCTGAATATTAGCTGCTTTCTATACCTGCTTTTATCCTTTCCTCTTGGCTCTTTATCCTGCTCTGCGCAACTACGGAAATAATATGTCGAAGCTTTCAGAGGCCGTCAAGGCGCTCATCAACGCCGGCCACGCGCGGCCTGGCTACACTCCCTCGTCGGCAGGTGTGCAGAATATTCTAACCAAGTTTGCGAGCGACGCTGCCGAGAAGAAGGTCGGACTACCGGCTTGGGTGACTTTGTCGGTATGTTTTTATTGAGCCTGCTTTGCCTTGCTGAATCAGGGAAGATGAATAGAAAAATAGAAAAATAGAAAAATAGAAAAATAGAAAAAGAACAAGAACTCATAGCTAAACATGAATACTACTACCTACTATAGACAGCCGTCTCAGCGACACTAAACTGCCCCGAAGCCATGACGCAGATCTTCCACCTAGCTAACTCCACCACCACGACCGACGAGCAGCGCACACCCGTTCAGAACGCCGAGCTGATCCGCGAAGTCGGGCTCAAGTGTATCTCTTTCAACGGCATCCCGCGCAGCATCAACACGCTGGGCGCATTCCGCAATAGCCTACCCGCCCATGTCGCCTCGTCGCTGAGTACGACTCCGACGCGCGAGCTGACGCCGTCCAACCTTGAGCTTCGTAAGCGCGACGGCCTCGCCCTCTGGGATAGCGTGTACGTAGGCTTCGAGCGCAAGCTTCTCGACAAGCTGGCACAGTCGCACCCGGATCTACCCGTCCATATCCTCAACGGCCACTACTCCAACCTGCTATCAAACCCACGAGGCGTAGATGCTCCCGTGAAAGTCGGTCGCGTACTCACGTCGCTTGTAGCTATCGCGTGCCTGCGCACACAGACCGGCGTCGGGCCTCAGGTCGTCTCGCACATCTATGGTCTACGGAAGGCGTACGACAACGGCGATGCGCAAGCCGAAGGCGAGGAGCCTGTCGAGGGCGGCGCGTGGCTGGCTACCGAAGACGGCAATATCTGGATATTGGAGAATATTGATAGGTTGGTTAGTGTGATTAGCAACGGCGAGGGGACTACATTTGCGCCTGGAATACGGGCTAAATTATAAGAGGGTAGAAGAAAGGTATAAGAAAGGTATAAGAAAGGTATAAGAAAGGCATGGTACGCAAGTAATTGGAAACTACATGTAAGTAGCCAAGATATGTAGATGAAGTTACAGAACTGTACCTATGTATGTACATATCTGGAATAACAGCTTGAATGATGAGTTAATATTCATATAGCAGGTACCTAGGTACCTCAGACCAGGATTGTGATCGTTCATAAGGTTGTACATACCTTCCTAACTGCATCCCTCTTTAACCAATCAAACCTCTCTACTTACCTTTTACACCACTCCGAATCTTTCAGAGCTCGGGGAACACAAGCTATGCGTTATACATATAGTGCAGTTACACCATATAAATAATACTTATATCTTACACACAACAAAAGTTAATAGTACCTCCCATTCCCATTCCCATTCCCATACCTGGCAGATACGCTTCAATCTATATACAATAAATATCAACACCCGGTGCGAACCATATCCCGTCTTGACTCGTCCCGTCTGGTATCATCTCGTCGTCTCACTCTCACCCTTCTACACCTCTAGGCTCTATCTATGCTTAGAACGTCTTCAGATCATCTGCAACTGCAAATTCGGCATCGGTCTTGGCCTTAACGCTCTCAACTTCTACACCTTCCGCAATCTCGGTAAGCGTCAGGCCGCCCTTGGTGCGGTCAACCTGGAAGACGGCAAGGTCTGTGATGATTGTACTGACGACACCCTTGCCGGTTAGGGGCAGTTTGCAGTCCTGGACAATCTTGCTGCGGCCTTTCTTGTCAACGTGCTCTGTAGCCACGACGATCTTGGTTTGCTCTGGGTTCGACACGAGGTCCATGGCACCACCCATGCCCTTGAAAACACGACCGGGGATCATGTAGTTGGCCAAGTCTCCCGACGCAGATACCTGGAAAGCCCCCAGGATTGACACATCAACATGACCGCCTCGGATCATGCCGAACGACTCGGCCGAGTCGAATGTCGCTGCTCCTGGTAACAACGTTACCGTTTCCTTGCCCGCGTTGATCAGGTCTGGGTCTGCCTCCTCCTCTGTCGCCGGGTAACCGCCCATGCCTAGGATCCCATTTTCTGACTGCAGCCATACTTTGGTATTCTCAGGCAAGTATGACGCCGCCAGCGTCGGGATTCCCACGCCTAGATTAACGTAATAGCCGTCTTGCAGTTCCTTAGCCGCACGTCTGGCAATGCGATTTCGAGCATCAAGCGTGCTTGGTTTGCCCGAAGTTGGATCCTCCTTAGGCGGCGCCACCTTCAGCACTTCGAAGTGCTTAGCCGCCGTGGCCGGCACGATCCGGTCAATGAAGATGCCCGGAAGGTCGACGTTGTCCGGATCAATAGACCCGATCGGTACGATATTCTCGGCTTCAACGATGGCGATGCGGGCCGCCTTAGCCATAAGGCCCGCGTACGTCTTGGTTGTGTATCTATGAGGCACGTGTAAACATTGTATACTATACAAAAGTTACGGCTCAAAAAGGAACTCACTTGAAGACACAGTTGCCTGCCTCGTCGACCTTCCAAGCGCGCAGGACTGCTACATCGCCGGGGAGAGCTGTCTCCATAATGTAGGATTTCCCATTGAATACCCTAGTCTCTTTTGGCTTGCCTTTTTCGAGGACAGCCTCCGGGGTGAACCTCACGGGTATCTCGCCAGTCTCAACGAACGTCTTCCCTCCTGTCGCTGTATAAAAAGCCGGTATGCCAGCCCCAGCCGCTCTCAGCTTCTCGGCTAATGTGCCTTGTGGACATAGCTCGACAGCTATTTCTCCTGTTAAGTATTGCTTCTCTAGCTCCTTATTCGACCCTAGGTAGGAGAGGATAATGCGATCTAGTCGTCCGTCCCTAGTAAGCAGGGCTAAGCCGTGGTCACCAGAGCCAGCGTTATTCGACACGGCCGTGAGATTCTTAAGACCCCTTTTATGTATAGCCTGAATGAGAGTTTCTATGCGCATTGCCAGTCAGCCAGTCGCTCATTCCAGTCGAGTACTATTAAACGATAGCTATGATAGCTCGGACCAGAAACTTGCAAAAAGTCGAGATAGGTAGTTGGCAAAGCCGCTTAAAGGTTGAGGAAGCCAATCACTTTGTTCAGTACATACCAGCCACACCACATAACCCAAACCCAGCACTGAGGACTACGTCGCCGTCTTTCAAGTCTGCGACGGCCTCGTCTGCAGACTTGAAGACCTTTGAACCGCCCCGCCCCGCCTTCGCGGATGCCTCAGTCGCGTAGTAGCGATATGATCTCCGGAGGCACGGCGTGAATCTTAAGCTAGTTATAGTGGCTGTTGCTATAGTTGTAGCAATGCTATATTGTCGTCGCGCGTGAGGCACCGCCCATCGATGTGAGAGTTGGACGGAAGCCCTAAGAGCAGCACTCCGGGGTTGCGCCATCGTAGAGGGTTGGAGGGGTAGAGGGGTGGAGGAGTATGTAATATAAGAAGATTCTTTTTGAAAAGTAGAAGTCTAAAAGACCATTTACGTTCACAAAAAGAATTGCCTGCCAAGGGATGTCTATATCTCAGATCTATTTACAGAGTTCCCTCATAATGTATAAGAGGTAGCTGATCTATTGGTCGGTTAATTGGTTTTATTTATCATGACGAAATGCGCTTGCGCCGAGGTTCGTTTTTCGGTGCTCGCAGGTTTAATTGCTCTCTGACCCTTTGGTCGGCTATTGATTTATGTCCGTACCTTTTTTGTTGCCCTCTATGTATCCTGCTCTAACTTTTCCGGGGATAAGTCCCACGCGACAGTGGCGAGAGTGGATAGGGGGAGTTCAACATCTACTCGCCGCTGACTTATAAGGAAGCTATTCAAATGTTGTAGGGATAAGCTAGGTAGGTACCTAGGTACTTATTATTGGCGCTGGTCTCATATGCTCCCATCAGAAGAGGGAGCTCGACCATATCAAAGACGTTACCATATAGATTTATTATTTATCAACGCTAGACAAGCCAGAATACTAGTATACATCGATGACAGTGAGTATTCTTGTTAAACCCATCTTCCTCGCCCAACTTCTCTTTATGAAAAAGCCGCTATTTTCATATACCTAAGCTTGTAAAATCCAACTACTCCCAACAAGAGTCTATAAAGGTATATCCAACCCCTGTGTAATCTATTAGGCCCTTTTTGGGCTACTTGCTCCCCCATAACATGTAATGCAATACTGTAACCAGAAATCATATGCACCCAGGTACGAAAACGACCCTGAAGAAAAAGAAAACCGGGAAAAGGGGCATTCTAGCTCCAACCCTCACTGGCGCCCAACACTTTCTACACGAATACCTAAGCTGGCGAGCTCGTTCGCATCGATAATGCCCTTGCCGTCGAATAGCCATTTCGGCTTGCTCATGGCAAAAGAGATTTTGCTCCAGTCTAGTCTCTCTTTAGGCCTGTCCTCGCTCGAGTTTCCCGCTGTGGAATAGCCGCTTGTCTTAATCAGGCCACAGTCGGGACAGTCGCTCTCGCATGCTGGCTCTGGCCTATATCGCTTGAGAGGATCGTTATCGGGGTACGTGCCGGCGGGTGCGGCATGCAGGAAATACTTGTGGAGTGATAATATATCCGACTCCGTGACCTGGTAAGCGAATGGTCGGGGGTCAACTTTCTTTGCAAGTTTTAAAGCCGTGTTAGGCTTGTCTGTCTTGGCCGGGACGCTTCGAAACTCGTCGAACTCGGTCGTTATTAGGACGGCATGGCTGCCTTCGCAGGCGGTGTAGGCACTCGAATAGATCTCGATCGGGCCCCCGTCTTCCCTGAGAGTAGGCTGGCCTCTAATGAGCTCCTTGATCTCGGCTTTCATGACCACTGGGTTGCAGCAGGGGTCAAATACAGCAATCTCCCTAGGGCCCTCCTCAAGAAGCGTCTTGATGATTTCGAGCGCGGGCGATTCTCTCGTGTCGGAAGTATTGGCCTTAAATGCGTAGCCAAGAAGTGTGATTTTCTTCCCAATCAGAGTGTTATTGAGGCGCTGAATTACACGCCTAGAGAAGCGATCGCGCTGGTATTCGTTCATCTTTACCACCTGTCTCCAGTATTCGCCTACTTCATCTAAGCCTAGGGACTCGGCCAAATATACGAGGCTAAGAATATCCTTCTTGAAGCAGCTCCCGCCGAAACCAATTCCTGCTTTAAGGAACTTATCGCCAATGCGGGGGTCACGGCCAATAGACGCTGCTATCTCATCGATGTCCGCTCCCGTCTTCTCGCAGATGGCAGATATTGAGTTGATGCTGCTTATACGCTGTGCTAGCATCGAGTTCGCTACAAGCTTTGCCAACTCGGAAGAGTAGACATTAGTGGTAATGATGCGGGATCGAGGGACCCATGCCGCGTAGACGTTCGCTAGAGCTTCCGCGGCTCTACATCCAGATGGTGTTGTCGAAGATCCGATCAGGATGCGATCGGGATACGTAAGATCGTTCATGGCTGTACCTGCTGCCAGAAATTCCGGGTTTGAAAGTATCTCAAAGTGAACCCCGGGGCGGTGGACTGCCATCTGTTAAACTGTTAGCCGGCCAAATATCGTCTTGGTAAGCTGCTACATAGTAGGTGCCAACTTACAGTCTTGCGGACAAGCTCTGCCGTCCTACAAGGAACGGTTGATTTTTCTACAATAATGGTGCCTGGCCTAGCATGCCGGGCAACCTCGCTGGTGACAGCCTCGAAAGCCGTCATGTCGGTGGCGCTTCCCGCTCCAGCCCCTTTCGACTTCGTTGGCGTGTTAACTGCGATCAAAACTATATCGGCCTCGCCAATATATCGTGCTACTTGAGTCGAAAAGAATAAGTTCGGCTTCCTAGAAGGTACGGTCGCCTTTGTGCTATAATACACATGATCGGGACTACAGTAGTGGTAAGTTTTCGACGTGCCAAGATTGGTACTGGTTGGCTCATTGTCGAAGTAACACTTCCTGGACCCATCACGAGCAATGCGAACAATATCCGCCAGGCCTGGCTCGTAAATAGGCAAGTGCTCCGAGTTCCATCGACGGATTCGCTGCTCATTCTTGTCCACGACGGTGACGCAGAGGTCTGGGTTTTGGTAAGCCATGACAGCAGCTGTCGGGCCGCCTGCGTTATCCTTTAGCTTCAAAGCACAATAGCAGACAGTAAGGGTGGCATGTATCCGTTCGTGTAAGAGCAAGTCTCGCAAAGGAAGGGGGAATCACTTACCGACATAGCCAGCGCCAACGCAACATACGTTACGAACACGACGGGTCATATCCTGAACGACGGACATCATTATTTGCGGTACGGCGGTTCGCTCAAGCTCCGCGGTTAATTCTGCACGGAGGAGGGGACTAGATGTTAGGCTTCCATCTGGGGTGGTCGGAGCAGTCGAAGCAATATCACCATCTTTAGTTCCAGCCGTTGAAATAGCCATCGGAACCTGAATAGAACCCATAGCAGCTAAGTAAGCCCAATATAGGCTACTATTCTCAAATGCTACTCGAGAAGCAGTTCGCAACTTGAAATCTCAAGTAAAACGAATATGGAAAATGTTCTCTCCCAAGTTGTCTTGCAAGTTCGTGGTTTCGTACGCGATATACGAACAAGGGGTAAAAAGACAATGATGAGACTGGGGCTGTACTGTCTTCTAAATCTGGTCTAGAAAGTTTGCATACAAGTAAGTTGCGTAGTTGATGAGATGTCTGGTAAAGTAGTTGCGTAAGTCTAGAAGGAAATTGACAATGAGATTGGTGGATAAGTTTGAGAGAGGTAGTCACGAAGAGCCTGTCTGGATGAATGGAAGGGTGAGACTTATAAGAATTACTGGCCTCTTAGATAAGGGGCTGGGCTAAGTATATATATCTCTCTCCAGACAGGTACCTACCTAAGACTATAAGTAAAACTATATCTAAACTTAGACACTGCTAGGACGCCGCTTGGCTTAAAAGTCCACAAGCAGCGCCTTCACTAGAAGGGTAGGCAAGGTCATGTTTCCCTCTTAGCTTGGTAAAAAGACGTGCAACTGCGTTAAGCTCTTACGAGAACCCATGCTATAGACGCAGGTGGCGGTTCCGGACAAGAGCTTAGAGCCAGTGCTCTTTCTAACTCTGTGCCACGAGCCACCATTGTATCGGGTAGATGTGGATGGACGGGGGCAGCAGATAGGAAACCTAGGGTACTGCTCGGGCAAGTCAAGTGCCAGCCCATTGCCGTAAGTTAAACAAACTGTATACCTAATATACCTAAGCTACGACACGTACAGTACCGTTAGCTGACGTAGTATAAGTACCTACCTAATGTAGTGATACCTTATATTACCTACATAACAGGTGGGTAGGTATATATATACCTAGGTACCTAGGTATACAGAGATAGCTGCCAGGTGGTTCAACTTGGGCGAGCAAGCCCTACATGCACATACCACCTTGGGTACATGATAGATAAGTCTTTGCAGGGCTTAGTGAAAGTTGGATTACAATCTAATGAATTCTACCTATGCATTAGGTATGTAAGGTACGTGCCAACCTGCTACCCACCGGATGTAAGAGCGGGAGGCTTGAGAGGAAAAGAAAATAGAGTATCTGGTACGTATCATGGTTGGTATAAGCGCGCAGTATGCGGCTCAGGCGAAACGAGCTATGCAAGCCGGCCGTAGATATTTGACTATGCGTCACTGTATTAGATACTGTAGCTAAATGCCCACCAGGGTAGAGAGTATAATGATGGGATCAATGTGAAAAGCCAAGCTTGGATGAATCTTTGGATCCCGCCACATCTTACAGTCGAAGAAAATATTGAATCAGCTGGAGGGAAGAAGTGAGAAGTGAGAAGAAAGTAGGAAGACGGAAAAGCGAAAGAGAACGATTTAGCAATACTCTAACCCAAGTCATATCTCAAGTATGATGGTGCAAGTATTACTTAGGGATAGATAGATACCTAGGTAAATAAGGTAGCCAGCCAACAGATAAGCGTACCAGACACACGAGGGTCTAATGAAGGGTGGTAATTCGTAGATGAGACAATCTAGATAACCTCAGATAAATGGTGAATGTGCATGTGACATTGAACACCCTAACCTAGGTTAAAGGAAAGTGCCTTTGAAGCCGCGATGTTGCTTAGGCGCGATGTGGGCATACGTGCAGATCTATGCTTATTGTTGTAAGGTTTGTAGGACCCCGGATTCTCTTGCAGGTCTTTGCATGTAAAGTTGTTATTGAGAATGTGCTGTCAATACGCCATATGATTGGTGTACTGACTCACTTTGCGTGCTGTCAACAGAGCGTGTTATTGGGTAAATCGGTACCAAAGGGCAGACGGGAAGACGAAAAAGGCTAACCAAAGAAAAGGCTGCAGAATACAAGGTTGGATGCCAGTCAAGGTGCGTGATGAAGTATAACAACTGGTCTTGTGCCCTTCGAGGTCTAGACAATAAAAAAGAGAAAAGAAGGAGATAAGCTTGAATCACTACATAGTACCTAAGGTACCTAGGTACCTAGGTAGGTTAGGTAATACCCCATGAGCCACCATGCATATATCAAGTATACTGACCTAGGCACGATACCAACATCTCACAGACGCCAAAGTCAATATCCCGTATACTTACATGCATATGTACCTCCTATGCATTATCATGTTAGGTAGGTGCACATTAGGACAGACTCTCTTTAGCTAGGTACCTAGGTAAGTTTAGACTTCTAACATACCTTATCTTCTTATGTCCACCGGACCATCTCATGCTCAAACCATGGGAATAAAGTAATTAGTAAATACTACCTAGCCACCGTTGTTCCTGTTGAGTTGGCACGGGACCCGATCCCCAAAAGAGCACAGGTCACTTGCTCATAGTTTACCTAGTATCATCTTCCTAAGCTGGCCAACACTTTTTAGTTTCATCGCGTCGAAGCTCTGGTCTCAACTCTTCTACTTCTATTTCTACTTCTAATGCCATCTTTATCCCCCATGCTGGAATAATACTTACATTTATTTCCTCCGACTGCCAGAGTTTTCTGGTTCGGTATCCTCACCTGCAGCATTACGTTGGTATATATAAGTGAGGTTAAAGAGAAAGAAGCATTCCTGATCTGCATCTCTAACTTCAAGCCAACGGGCTGCTTGTAGGGCACAGAGCACAGAGTACAGAGTACAGAGTACAGAGTACAGAATGTCATCGAGGGACTACACTACGTCAACCTGTCAGCTCCATAAGGCTGCAACCATGGCGAAGGGACAGAGAACTCATAATTTCGACGACTTCCCGTCTGGCTTGGCCGGGAAACGTATCCTGCTATGTACCGAGAGCCTTGGCCCTGTGAACGGCGTGTCGCGCACCACCAAGATGCTAGTGGATCAACTCCGGTCTCACGGGGCGCTCGTCTCGGTAGTTGCGCCGTATAACCACACTGAAATAAACACCTTTAACCCTATTAGCCCTTCCAGCGACGCCAACTCGTTGTACTGCGAAGAAGTACGGCTGACAGGATATCCTTTGCCTTTCAACCCCGAACTCTCAGTGGCATATCCCGTACGGCTTTCCGAGATATATAGGCGAACGTTCGGAGGGCCTCCAGACCTAGTCTACTTGGCCAGCCCTGCATCTCTGGGTTTTCAGATAATGCTACAGGTGCGGCAGCATGCGAAGGAGTTGCAAGTACCTGTCATATGCAATTTCCAGACCGACCTGGCAGGGTACTGCTCTGTTCTATTTCCTTGGCCGCTAGGCAAGATCGCGAACCGAGTCTTTGGCTTCGTCCAGGGCAACCTTTTTCGCGACTCTTCCGTGAAGACCATTTTCTACCCGAGCACATTTGTCAAGACATATTTAGACGAAGTCGCGAACGTGCCAACTAACAAAATGGAGGTTCTGAGACGGGGAGTCGACACCAAGGGCTTCGATCCGGCCAAGAGAAGCTTGGCGTTGAGAAAAGAATGGGCACCAAATGGAGAGCTCATCCTATTCACCTGTTCGCGGATAGCGGGCGAGAAGGGGTTTGGATTCCTTGCACAGGCGGCCAAGGAGCTGGATAAGGAAGGGTTGGACTTCAAGCTCGTCATCGTCGGCGGAAATCGTAACCCAGTCGTCTTCCAAGAAGTAAAAGACATGTTTGGCTCGCTGAACGAGAAAGGCAAGGTCATCTTCGTTGGCTTCAAGGTTGGAGAGGATCTGATGGTTCATTACGCCTCAGCCGATATCTTCCTACATTGCTCCATCACCGAGACATTTGGACTAGTAGTCTTGGAGGCGATGGCGAGCGGCGTTCCGGTGATTGCAAGGGACGAAGGCGGACCAAGCGATATCATCGAGAGCGGAAAGACCGGGTTTCTCGTGCCACCCAATGACTTGGATGGCTTCGTGAGAAAGACGCTGTTGCTTGGTCGAGACTCGAGACTCCGCGAACAATTTGCTCTAGCTGGCCGCGCGTTTGCATGCGACGCCACATGGGAGAGGATCAGCAACAAGGCGGCCTGGCAGATGTTCGACACCATCGAGCAGTTTGAGCAGAACAGCAAGTTAGGCGCCTCGACGACGCAGGTACCCGTCTTCGGCTGGCTACTCCTGAACGCTCCTGTGAGACAATTCCTCCTCTCTAAGATCATTACGGCGAAGATAGCCTTTTCCCTCTCTATCATTTTAGGGTTCTGGGCGATCGTCGGTAGTTATCTCGTCTTCACAGACATCGGACATCTGTTCAAGACCCATACGTCGCGGGTCTCTACGCTGAAAAATGTCATAAGTTATTGGATAAGGGGCTGAATTGTATTTACAACTTCCCCTGAATAGTTTGCTTTCCTTTTAAATATACCCAGTTTATTTTACTGCATCATTTATTGCTTACGGGGCTGGTTGTTCGCACCGCATGATACACCATGGCTTGGTGAGATGTCAGGCTGCGCAGGACTAACGGGTTATATGATTGATTTCTTATTGATCGGTCCTTTTATCGAGAGCACATAGGTATATTAGGTAGACGCCCCCCTCGAGTGGCTGGTAGATGAAGATGCAAGTTGCAGATAGATAGCAATCTAGTTTCCAAATACGTTACGCAGAACCTCTTGCGTGTTTACAACCTGAGCAAACTCATCGTTTAAAGAAGCAAGACTCACTTTATGCACCGTTTCGGCGTCAAATCCACCCTTCGAAAACGTGGCGCATGCATCGCTGACGAGAACAATATCCCCCTCATCGAGTTCACCGGTTGGGCTCGTCACGGATACGACCCTTAGATTATTGGCCATCCGTGTAGTTGTGCTGACACAGTGGTCCGTCGTAAGGCCCATTAGTACGAGTTGTCTAACTCCTTGGTCTCTGAGATGGGCTTCTAGTTTGGTGCCAATGAATGACGAGTTGACATCTTTGATAAAGACGGGTTCGTGCGGTCCTGGTTGTGCAAACGACAGCGGCTGTACCGCCTCGACTAGTTTGCCATCTATCTCAACCTGAGTACCGGGATAGAGTATCGAGTCCGGATAGATGCTATGATGGTGGACGTGATAAATGTCTACCACGTCTTTACCGAGCTTCCTGTTGTACTCCCGTGCCGCGTTCAATAAAAGTGCGACATTCTCCTCGAATTCAGGCGTACTGCGGTCAGCGCCCCAATGTGTTGGGTGTCGGAATCCATTTTGAACATCGATGATGATTAAAGCTGTCTTGGTGGAGTTGGCAGGCTTCATTTTGGCTTAATGTGATTGTTCTTTTCTTTTCTTTTTCTTTCTTATACAAAAATAGCTTACAACTTGTAACTCACAGGATGGAGTATGGTATCAAATGCGTGCCTACATATATGTACCTAAATTAAGTAAACCATCGTGGACTTCTCTCCGATGACAACCGGAGCTTCTATCGTGAGTCATGGAATCTCGGAATGATTAATAATATTCATTAGGTACCTACGTTTGAGGATCATCGATATACCATACCATACTAATTAATACCAATTAATACCCTCGCTTGCCCGATTCAAACGCCGGCGCCATACGCATTTCTATACCCATTTAGAAAAGCGTAGCTAGTATAAACGAGACGATGGCGTTAATGGTGACACGCTGAAGAGGGTAGTTGAGTTGCCGATAATAGTAAGCAACTGACCTCAGCAGTCGAAGGATTGGATGTCTTGAAATATTAACTAATGTTAGATGGAGGATCAAACTATAGTACGCCGTTTCTAGACAGTCATTATCTCCTCATCTCCTCATCTGCTCGTGTAGAGAATTAGGTACTTTCAAATATCAATAGTTCTACCTTAAAATCGGTGTAAAGAATGTCATTGTTATTGTTGTATTGTTGTATTGTTGTAACTTTACGTGCACTCGTAAGATGAAATGGGTTCGGTAAACTCGAGCATCTTGCTTCTACGTACCTACATACCTAGGTACACTACCTAGGTACATATGTACATACCTAAGTTAGGTAGGTAGGTAGGTACTCAAGTATCTAATCTAATGCATTCCGTTTTTCATCGCAGCGTCTCATAGGTCCAATCCCTGTACTCGGTGCTTGGCTACCAGGGCCTGTGACACGAGGACAGGGGTTGCTTAGGGGAAGTTGGGGGCTTTGAAGGCTCAAGATACGACTAGACAGGGCTCAGGGGTCTTATTAGGGATCTTCCTAACCCAAGCGTTCGTCTCACTGACGCCGGCCTCTCGAAACCTTTTCCTTCTTCATCAACGTCGCATCATTAAGCGACCCGACATTATCGGAAACCAGCAGAGCGTCAAAACATATCTCATAGACCTCATGTACACTGCAGTCCAGTTTCTAAATACATACATGCTATTGTATACCTGTTATACGATCCAATTGTTATATTGATGTACCTCCAATAGGTCTAGGTCGGCTTCACTTTTCATTCGTTGGCTTCGCGCCGGTGCAGTGCCAATGTTGCCAATGTCACTACTCTTCTTCCGTCTCCACAATGCATTGGCTCTCTCATCATCTTTAACTCCTCGTTCCTAATCCCTTCTTGTCGTAAGGGGGTGGTCCTCGTTGCCGCAGAAGGAGTATGATAATCAACAAGGGCAGAAGGGCTAACAACTCCTGTCCTGTTTGTCTTACATACCTATGTACATACATTCAGAGATCTCCCAAACCCTGCATCTTGATCTGTTCTAGGCCACCGCACAAGATCGCTTGACGGCCCACCGTCATGCCATTTAGTCGGTCTACTAGGGTCTGTTTTCGTTACGGATCCCTTGTCTTATTGCATCTATTCTAAGCTATCGAGTTGATATCCGCCTCTTTTCCTTCCAATTCTCTCCTTTCCCGAATCCCATTGCTGCCCGTTCTGTCCAAACAAAAACATTGCCGCCTTTCCGTTCTTGTGGGCAGGTCCCTTTTCACTCTTCTTCTATTTTGCTGGATCTCCAATCTGATCGGCGCCACTTGGGTCTCCGCTCCTAGCGATAATCGAATAGGTACAAAACAATACGGACAGGTTCCCCACGCTCTTTACAAAACATTCTTTACAGATATACCGATATACCGCCTTCTTCAACCGCCGGCCGGGCTTATTACTGTTCAGCAGATATACACATACCTTAGTCCAATATCATAATCAAAAAGTGAGGGTTGTCTCGTCAAGATGTTTTGGCTAAGTGCTGCCGTAGCTTCGCTGTTTGCCTCGTCGGCATTAGCTAGTATGGAGCCTATGGTGGGAGGATTGATGGACACGCGTGCGACGATGTTGGACACAAGATTCGATGATGCCAATGCCGATGCCGATACCGATTCGTTAGAAAGGCGACAGACGGCGTCGACACCAAATAATTCGCAAGCGAACATGACTCAGTGGAACACGGATACTTCAGCGGCTTGCATGACGGCATTATCCCAGCTCGTAGCTGCGTCAAACCCTTCGGGAACAGCCGTTTGCTACAATCTATTCAGCCTCGATACGAATACCGGCACATTCATGGCGGACTTGCGCCTCTTCCAAGTATCAACACCTTTCGGAGAATTTGAAGGTATCCCCCCAGAGGACATCTCCGTCGGACTTCAATACAACGGGGCTTCTGTCTCGCCAGTTGGTCAGGGTGCGCAACCCGCCAATGTCTCTAAGCGACAGAGCTCGACGCCTACGCTGCTCCAGTCGTACATGTTTGTTGGTCAAATAGACAAGGCCCAGATGGCTCAACCTATGACGATGTAAGTGCCTAACCTAAATTAGATGGGCATCTCATGTCGTATTATTGCGCGCAAAGGCTTATCTTTTTTTTCTTAAAATAGGGGCGTGCTAGAGGCTTTAGTGATGCCGACTGTCACATTGACAGGAAAGAACCTAGCGGGCAAGCAAGTCAGCACGAATGTCTCTTCTAACGAAGCTGCCTTCGTCAATGGCATATTTTCGACCGATGTTGTCATGTCTGATTTTACACTCGCCTCGGTAGCGGTCGAGAACATCACGGCCGAAATGCTCGTAGGCAGAGTCGCTTTCGTCTTACCTGGCGTTAATATCCTAATCTTCCCCGTGGGCTTAATCATCACCAGCCTCTGGTTGGTCGTTGGACTTGGATTTTACGCCTTTGGTACGTACGAGCGATACAATTACCGGGATACGTATAGGAGGCGAAAGGCAAGAGCTGAAGGCAAGCCCGTCAATGCAAGAATATAATCGACCGCATTAATAAGATGAAAATTCATGTGTGGGTGTACAGCGGGATGCCATCGAAGTGGGTAGACTAATGTTTAAATGACGGGCAAAATTTGGATTTCGGCAGTGGATTTTAGACTATCAATCCTTAAGGCGTGCTTGTTTAGTATTCGGTTGGTATTTGTATCGACTTTAGTTATGGGCGGATTAAATTATTCGGTATTACCAAGTATATATGCTAGGTTTATATAAAGAATCAAGAGGTTGTTATAAACGTTGGTTCTCATCACAGTTCCAGATTATATATAGAGAACTAGATTTTGTTGACGGCCAGCTTGTCGATATACCTTGTATAGGTAGGTAGGTACTAGGTTAGGTACCTAAATATGCTGAGAAAACTTGACTGTTGAACAAGGCGTCGACACGAGTATCCCAAGACTTACACGAACCACTAAAGAGAGGGAAGAGAATTTATCCAAGTATACCTACAGATAAGTTCTATATATACCTAACCTAGGTACCTACCTACCTACCTACCTACCTTAACCTCCCCCCTATTCTTCACTCTTCACCCTCCATATCCAATCAGAAGAGCTGGCCGTCCGGCTTCCTAACCAACATACCCATTATCTCCTCTAGCTCATCCAGCAACTCCGCCGCAACGCCTATCCAGTCCTGGAATGTAACCAGCTCCAGCGTCAGACTATCCCCATCCACGAACGCCTGTACTTTCCACTCGCGCAACGGCTCGAGATGCGGGTATACCGTCTCCAAACGGCACGTCGCCCCGCCCTCGTCCTGGCCACTCCCGCTCTCACTCCTATTCCCACTGCCACTCCCAAATCCAAACTTCAGCTCCTCGACGTGGACTACATCCTGGTGCACCACCGAGTCAAACCAATCAGCGCCTTCCGGCCAGCCCGGGAACGGCCCGCACTCACGCATGATCTCCGTCAGGCCCATGCACTCGTGCAGCGCGCTGGCGACGTGCTGGTGCTGCACGTATCGCAGCAGATCGACGGCTTTCCAGTCATCCTCGAAGCGCACCCGCACCGGGACGTACTGCCATGTCGGCCCTGCGACGGTGTCCGCGCGCGGCAGATCGGTATTCCGGCCGCTGACCACCTCGCCGAATACGACGTCCTTCCGTGCGAGCCGTCGCGCGAGGCACAGGGCCCACGCGGCTGTGGGTAGCGTCGCTACCGTGATGTCCCTGAGCCGCGCGGAGATGTCGACCGTGCGGCTGATTGCGGCGGGGGTCTTGGATGTTAGGGGTAAGTCCGGACGGAGGATGGTGAGCGAGCTGTCCTGTAGTAGGTCTCGCCAGTAGGGGATGCTTCGCGGGATGCCCTTGTTCACGACGTGGTATACGAAGGAAGAGAATGGAAGGGAGTCTATGGTAGCCTTGCCGTCGTATAGGGCGCCGAGCTGGTGTATGAGGCCCGGGAGGCAGACTTCGTCGTATTGTGCGTGTGAGATGCGGAAGATGAGACAGCTCTTATTAGCCTCGCCTTGGACGAACATGAACTTGACGAAGGCGGAGCCTAGGGGCATCTTGGTTTGGACGTCGACGTCGCATAGCTTGTGTGCGAACGAGTCCAAGTCCCCCTCCATCTCGTATTGGTCGATTGCAACATCAAGTGCTTCAAGAACGACGCCGAAGCACTCCTCGCCGCTCTCTACAAAAACCGTTCGCAGGATTTCGTTACGAGCGACGAGTTCCCGACAGGTCTTAAAGAGCCTTTCCTTATCGAGGTACCCGTCAAAATGGAATAGTTCGTAGCGAGCGGAAAACCGAGGGAGTTGGGTTGTGCCCCTTACCGCGACTTGCTGGAGCGGACGTGCGGGAAGGATATCTCTGATAGCATGATCGCCTTGGACAAGCTGTGGCCTGACCGTTTCAGCTATGAAGCTTTCCACGTCTGGGACACTGAGCAATGAAAATGGGGATGGTGGCGGCTCGGTAGACTCAGCAGTTACTTGCTTCTCTTCCCTCAAGATCTTCGCCATATCGTACAATGTCCTATGCTTAAAAATCTCAGGTACCGTCAATTCCATCCCCCTAGCTCGGAGTTCCGACACAAGTTTCATAGCCCCAATAGAATCACCTCCGAGCTGGAAGAAGCTGTCATTCAACCCAATTTCATCTTCGTCGATTGCTAATATTTGGCTCCAAGCCTGTCGAAGACTCTTCTGCTTAGCCGAGGTGGCTGATACGTGCTTTTCTCGTGGTCCGGTAGAGAATATCCTAGTAGAGCTCGTCCTTTCGACGGGGACAATGTCACCGTCCGCGTCATACTTCACGAGTTTATGAGTTTTGTAAAACCGACCCGTCTTATTCTGGTCAGCCCACTGGGGAGACGATATCAACTCGAGACCAGGTTCACCCGAGCACCGTATCAAGAGTTCCCCAACAGCGCCCAGAGGAAGTAACCGGCCCGGATCAGCAGTATCGACGACCCACGTCTCGAATACCTCACAATCAGTCGGAAGTAAAGCAGTAACAGCCGGGCCTTTTGCACCAGCCTGGCCTAGGCGAGTGAGCTCAGACATGTCCTCTTCGGCTAGTATCTGAAGCTGACTGCATCTAGCATCCGGGTTCTCGACGAGCTGCTGCGTAATCCTTTCGAGCTGGTGTAGCATTCTCTCCATCTGTGGGCTCGTTACTGTTTTCGAGTCGAAGCTTGCCATGACCAAAAATCCCCGTGGGTCCAAGGAACATACCAGCATCAGGGCGTACGTGTTGAACTTGAGCGCTTCCTGTGCTGCCTCGTCATCACCGGCGGGAACAAAGCCGTCCGCTGGTTGCTTTTCGCTGGGGGCAATTTCCTCGGCATCTGCACTAGGATGCAGTACTAAGCCGGTTCTCAGCTCGCAGGCCTCCCGCGCATCCGGACTTAAACGTCTAATATGTTGCAGACCAAAGTGCTCGTGGGGGATTCCGAGGACTGATTGGTCGCGGATTTCTTGTAGATACTCTCTCACGGTCATATCGTGGTTAACGGTTACTCGAACTGGTATCGTAGCGATCATAGGTCCTTCAATCTCTTCAACACCTGCAATAGGAGCGTTGCGCCCAGTAAGCGTCTCTCCGAACACTACATCGTCGGTCGAAGTATAAGATGAGACCAAGAGGGCCCAAGCACCGCGGATAACAGTGGCAATAGTTATCCCGGTATTAGGCTTGCTGGTATGTACGTAGTGTTCTAAAAGAGAATCGGCTTGTTGCTGATAGCCCGAATAGGGGTGGGTGGGAAACTGTTCATTATTGGCGCCATCTAGTCGTTCCCGCCAGTAGGATTCTGATTCATTGCGGTCCATATTAGTGAGGTAGCTAATGAAGTGTTTAAACTCAGCTGGCCGCTTAGTTGGGAGGCCGTTGTATGCTCTATTAACTCGTTCGACCACCAGAGGCATTGACCATCCATCGTAGAGAGCGTGATGCATTGTCAAGACAAAATGCGACTTTCCTGTGGACTTCTCGTTAATGACTACACCGTATCTAACTAGAGGCTTGCCAAGTTGGATCGGTTCACTCCTGTCTTGAACTAGATAATCGTTCAGACTCTCCCCGGATAACCATTTGCAGTGAAAGTCATCTTTAACGACTACTTGCATCAAGCCGTAGCTTGTGACTTGCACTATCCTCGTCCGAAGAATTGCGCAATCTGCAGAAGCTAACTCGAAAGCCTTCGCGAGATTCCGCGCTGCCGTCTCGTCTTCAAGTTCGACCACGCGCTGCGCAACATAGGCTTCGCTAACCTTAGCAGACAGTGCCATGAGTCCTTCTTGGAGAGGCGTACAAGGGTAAATATCCTCAATCTTTGAGGGGTCAACATCGCAGATAGCAGCACAGTCTCGTCGAGCCGAGTCTTCGGACCATTTACTATTAAGGAGAGAGAACGGCAGAACCTCGACCACGGTTTCGCTAGATGCGGCCCTCGCCACAAGCGCCATATCCGAGAGTACAGGGTTAGCGAATATGTCGGCGACGGTAAGCGCGGTGCCTTGTGCTCGCGCTTGAGCGACCAGCTTCATCGCGCGAAGAGAGTCACCTCCTAAGTTGAAGAAGTTATCATGAGCGCCAATATCGACATCCTGTCCGAGGACTTGGCCCCATAACTGGGCAAGTTTCTTTTCCGTTGGCGTGGAGGGTTCTTTTCTAGGGACCGTCGCTGTGGCGAACCCGGCGATGTCTTTCCTACTGAGCGTATGCCCCAATTCTCGGAGGCGTTTACGATCTGTCTTGGCCGAAACTAACAAGGGCATGATCTGTAGAGGAATATACGCCGCCGGCACCATATATATTGGTAAGTGTTCTGATATGGCCTTGTTCATCTCTGTGAGAGAGTCTGCCACTTGGGGCGATAATGATCCAAGAAGAGGTTCGGATTCGGGTACAAGGCCTGCTCGCTCTGCTATGAACGCCACTAATGTCGGTTCGCCAGCAGGTCCGCCAGGTCTGATAACCTCAGCAGCGACACGAGTACCCGGTGGTAATTTGTCCCTCATGTTGTACTCTATTTCTGCAAGTTCGATCCGTTGGCCACGTAATTTCACCTGCTGGTCGCCTCGACCAACAAATATAATCGTTCCGTCCGGATCATATCTTACCAAGTCACCAGTCTTATATAGTCGTCCACTGCGGCCTGCATGCTGTGAACTCCCGGCTAGAAGCCATTTCGGGTCGCTAATGAACGCAATAGCTGTTCTCTCAGCATCGTTTAAGTAGCCTGGTCCTACTATAGGACCTTCAACTAGAAGCTCGCCAACTGCGCCTATGGGCATGAGCCGGTTGTGATTAGAAGGATCAACAATCCATAGTGTTCCCCCAACTCCCCTACCGATGCTGACATGCGCCTTTTGGCTTTCTGCACCCACATCGCCATTCACAGCGCAACCTACGGTGCACTCCGAAGGACCGTACGCATTTATCACTTTCGTATTTCGACTCCAAGCGGCTGCGTCGCCTGCGGATATAGCCTCTCCCCCTAACCCGAGGACTTCAAGCGAAGGTATGATATCAGGGTCTAGAACGCGGGCGACTGAGGGCGTCATATGAGCCATGTTAACATTCATCTTCCGTATAGCGCCGCTAAGATCATTAACTCGATCGGCATCTGAGGGAATGCATAGGCAACCCCCTACTGATAATGTGCACAACATGCAATCGATGCAAACATCAAAGGCATACGACGCAAAGTCAAGGACCCGCGAATGTGCGCGATATCCGACTATTTCTGCGCGTGGTATCGCACCACTAGAATAATTCTCGTGCGTTATAATAACCCCTTTCGGCTTACCCGTGCTGCCTGACGTAAATTGTATGTAGAGATTGGCGCTGGCTGGTACAGAGGGTAGGCTTAGAGATGTGTTGTGGTGGCTAGACTGTTCGCTAGAGAGCGTAATACGAGTTGCGCTTGGTGCAATGCGATGGCCGAGGCTCTCCTGTAGCTTCGACGTTATGATAGTAGAAGCACCCGTTTGCTCGACGATGGTGCGTAGTCTGCCTTCGGGCTGGCTCGGGTCCATGAGCGCAAATGTCGCGCCGGATTTCATGACGGCGAGAACGGCTACAACGGTCCATTTCGATTTCTCGAAACATAACGGCACGATCGATCCTATCCTGACACCTACTGATACGAGATGAGCTGCTAACTGGTCCGACTTCGTGCTAACATCTTGGTATGTGAATGCACCATCCCACGAGTTAACAGCCGGCCGGCTAGGATCTTCCTTTGCCTGCTTTTCCACCAATTCATGCATGCAGGTTTCCAAGGTAGGGGGAACTGGTGTGTTCCAGCTCCATATCTGTTCCAACTGCTCTGTGGTTAAGCCATCTTCTTCGAGATCTGTTGGTGGTGTTGTAAGATGACCGCTCGAGATACCCTCGTCAGTGCAGACGGAGTCTATGCACGAGTTGTCTACATCGGTTTGGCCCATTGTTGAGTTTGGGATAGCAATAGTGACAACTGCTCACGAGTCGATGACCGGGACTTACAGATCGATATACAATTTTTCGTCGGCCAGGATAGCAGAGCGCTGGGACATTTGATGAGCGAGGGTGGGACCTTAAGGTGGTGGTCCTGAATTCAGACCGAATGCCTAGAAGGCCAAGTGCCTAAGTAGGGAAAAGGCCGCAATAGGCACATGATAGTCTTCATACCTGTCTCCATTCTTGCCGACAACGGCAACCTGATTCTTGAATGATTTACTAAGACTGGTACGAGAGAACAGTCACGAATGGAGCTGAGTTGGAAGCAACTTTCCTTTTCGGCATTAGACGCTATTTATGGAGGCCGCTAGAACTGAGCTAAAGATGGCACCAATGCACGCCTTCTCCACAAGGGACGGATCAGATAACTTTAAACGGATCAGATAAATCATAGCCGTTTCGGAAACCTGGTTAGTGTATACACTAATTGCTGTTGTGCATACACTAGGCTGATAGGCAGATAGGCAGATACATAGGTCATGGTATAAGTCACCAAAGACTCGATGGCATGTTCAATACAGGTAGGATTTAAAGTCATTCGATTTTCCGTCTTTAAAAGATCTGCGTCTGCCATTAGGCTCTCTTACGTATTCACTCCGGCCGGTTATATACTATCTGTAGCTGCCAAGGTACCTAGGTAGGTACCTATATTCTACGCTCTCTGCCTCCTAAGGTACGTGGGTATGCGTCAATTTCAAAAAGTCACTAAACCCCACGCACTCGCAAATTATGACATACGGATACTCACGGAAGGTTAGGTAAGTGAAGTGTAGATTGGGCAGGGTTAAGGACTCTGTTTAAAAATGATTCAACAAGGAGTTAAATTAGAATTGGAGTTCAGATTAGCTCTAATAATATGAAAAATAAGAATAATAAAACTATGAGGTAAGGCTTGAGATATTATGTCGAGTTGTAAGCTGATGAGTGACATAAATAAAGAATCACCATCTAGACCCGTCGGCAAGAACCAGGTTCACCGCATAGCTCAATGCATCAACCTGCGTTAGCAGATAAAAGTTTTACGTCAATTAGTTAACCTAGGATGTAAAGCATTAGAATAGGTACTATGTAAGGCGGGTTGAATTGCATTGTACCTGATGCTTCTGGAATACAAAGGCGTGGCATTCAAGAGCCAATGGTTTTGTCCGACTTCGGACATTTTACCTACGAAAAAGTATTAGAATTGACTTTATGAAGTCCCGCTTAAACACCAAGAACGTGATGCCATGATGGAATAGGTTTATTGCGCTTACACAGAATAACTTGGTGTTACATGTTCATATCTTGGCTTTATAACGAAGAATACCTATTCAATTTTTAAAACACTGTTAAAAGCAATTGTTTACACTCAAGTACTTGGGTACCTAGGTACATAGGCCGAGGTAAGTCATGTAAGTGCCCATTCACATACTTACGCGTAAATGGGCCTTTCATTTATAAGTAAATTAACCTAGCTTAGTTTCTAGGATGCACGTAGATGATGAGTACCTGGTACCTACCTACCGCTCGTGTGGGTGGTACTCTGTACGTAATTGACCTTCTCGGAGCTACGATATATCCTTCGTCTCTAGCAAACAACTACAACTAACTAAATATATCCATGTTATCGCGCATATCTATCTAAATAAATATTTAAGATTTCCCATTTCGCATCGTATAAATAAGATCCAGTAGGTTTAATATTTAGTAGCACTTAGTTGTAGGGATATTATAAACCAACGGCTCTATCATACTTGTAAGTCTCTTTAATGACAACTTTCTTTAGGGAACTATTAAATCAACCTTCAAGATTCACAATTTTAAACGCTAAAATCCTAGCCAATCCGACTACTAGATAATTGCTTCCGAAGCATACTTTGATGCTGCTAAGAATGATCATATCGTCACTCAGCCACTCGCAACCTTTATCTCCATGGCCACAAAAATAGGTCTACCACTGTCTCATATTGCTCTACCTATCGGGATATGATACGCCATCATCTATGTTTTCAACTACGCGGTATTCGGCCAGATGCCTGCGCCCTCGGAAGGTGATCCTTCCGGCAAACCCGACGGCTCTACCAACCGAAAGGAATCCCCTCAAACTGCATCCTAATGCAGAGCGAAAGAATCTGTAACCTCAGTTAGAGGAGTCTGCTTGCTGTAAGGGGTTAAGAATAGAAAGCATAGCATCTATCTACACAATGGAGGCTATCTCCTGCAGACACTACAGCCACGAAGCGGACCTCGCAAGCATAATAGGCGGTACAAATATCACAGTCTGTCAATTACCAACCAATAGAGTGGATGGGATGGATACGGTCCACGCAAGTGCAAGTCTACTATTATGGCCGTACTCTTAGGAGCGTTTTGAGTAGCCGGTTTCACGCGGGATTCATCGCCAACTAGGTACAGTAATCGGAGTTATTCCTATCTTCGTGCCTTTGTACAAGGATAGTGGCTGTAGTATTGTCAATCCTCTAACTTTATTATTTGGCTTATTGTGGTTGTAAATGCCCTTTTCAAAATACACGGGTATGTACGAGTAACCATGCCAGCCAGGCCCAATGAATTTTACGGCCTCCAGTAAATCCCCCAAGTCTACTGTACCCTGACACATCCCTCTTGGAATCAAAAATCTCACATGGTATATACAGTTGATGGCTATGGCTTACATGCAAGGAAATAGTATACATAATGTCACATCTATACGTGCTGTGCAAATCCAAGAGTGTTGTTTCCGCCATTAAAGGCGACAAAGTTGCTCTTAAAGAAGATATCACCATAGATCTGGAGACCTGCCGGCGAAGCTTGTAGACCACCGAAACAAGCTATTATTTACTGTTAGCATGACGACTTCGGAGCGGAACTGTAGCGAACTTACTCTGATCATCGACTTGGGCAAAGTTGATGTCGGTGCCCTTGACGGTGGCCATGGCGCCACCCACATCCAGCTGGAGATCGGGCAGCTGTGCATCACAAGGGAACGTAAAGCCACCTTGCTGTTCGTCATCTACGGCGCCGTCGACTTGCGCGTAGTAGGCCTGTGCTACGGCGGGGTCGGCTAAAAGGAGAGTGGTACCGGTGTCGGCAATCGCCTGTGCGCCGGCCGTAGAAGTCTGGGGAGTTGCACCGTCGACTGCGAATTTCTCGCTCGTGAATTGCCAGAAACCATCTGTTGTGTTGACAGGAACCCATGTCATCTCGCCTGTGAACTTGCTCGTATCCACACGACCAAACTCGTATGCGCCAGCTGCTTGCGCGCGGAGATCAGCAGTGAAAAGAGGTTCGGCAAGTGACGACTTTACGTTGTCGAAGAACGTCTTCTGCTGAGCTGGCTGGACAGTATTAAGTTGACTGAATGCGAGACCGAGCAGACCGTTGTTGTTGGTATCTTCGACAAAAGATTGGGAGACAGCGGTGGCTAATTCTACTGCTTGCTTGGTAACGGTGGCGCCGCCAATGTCCACGGTATCAGTGCCGACGTTGCCCGCGGCACCTGAGCCGTCACCGTAAGAGATTTGGAATGATGCACCTCGCATGAGAGCAAATGTCTTGGACTGAGTTGGGTCATAGATAGTGTGGCCCTGGGTTGCGGCTTTGCTAAGCTGGCTGTTGAAAACCCATAGGTCGGACGAGCCGGAGTCGAAATCGAGGTTCAAAGTTTGTCCACCAATGGTGACAGGAGACAGATACTCAACATCGTTAGCCTCAGGGGTTGCCGTCACAAGACCGGTTCCGTTAGTAGCGGACCCGGCAGCCTGGCCATTTGTGGCTGCGCCTCCTTTGTGACCTTTTTGACGGTGAGCTCTTCCTTTTCCTCTCTTAGGTTCTCTCTTTGAGATCATCTCATTCTGTTGCTGAGCAGCGCCTGCAACGGACGCCGGTATAGGCATCCTATATTTCCGCAGCGTCTTCAACAGAGCTCTAGGACCATTGCGGCCGGTATAGTTCGGGTTCGGAACTCGTTCAACCTTGTATACGCCTCGTTTTTGGATTCCGGCCGGAGAGGCAGAAGCCAAGGCCAAGAGCCCAAAGAGGATTAACAACTTCGCGAAAGACTGCATCTTGCTATAATCGTAAATGAAGTGAAATAAGAATGACGTAAACAATACACGTATCACCACACCAGGTGGATTAAATGAAAGAAGAGACTCGTAAAAGACCCGGGTCTGGTTGGCAGTTGGACCAGGAAGAGTCGGTTAAGAAGCGGGAAGAATGTACAAAGAAGGATAACGAAGCCAAAGAGCTTCGAGGAGTAAGAAAAGACTGAATAGAAAAGGAACAAAAAAATAAAGCAGCTGCTGAATAGAAGTTGTCTCAAACAACAACGAACTTCATGGGAGTTGAAGCATAGGAAAGAGGGTAGACGAGAGCCAAGAGCTCTGCTTTTGAAGGAAAGACGAAAGCCAAGAGAAACGGAAAGGGGTGTTGTGGGGATTAACCCCGGTCAGCCATCGTTCGATCTGCATGGAAGTTAGAAACAAGCTCTAGCCAAGCTAGCCAAGGTCGATCCTAGATTTGATGCGCAGTTTGTCTCGAGTGCCAGATGGACGGCGGAGCTGTTGACTGGAATAGGATCTGCGTCGTCATGCTCTCCGCCGCCAGTCGAAACGAGGTCCACTAGGACTATTCCCAGACAGATGATGTGGCATAACCAGTGGGGGCTTTTAAGTGACGAGTAAGTAAATTCGTAATACGAAGCTTGACTGGTTGAAAGGAAGAGATATCGTAGTGGATATGGGACCCCGGAAACCAATGCAGGGGCTGCGAACTCCGTAACGGTTCCTACGTATGTATTGTATGTAGAGATTTGCGCTTTGGTAATCCGTGGTCCTCCATATAGACCCTATCTGTCGATAAAGCCCAGGAGCCTCCAAAAGTTGCCGGGTAGGCGAGCCATCATACTAACCGTAGCCAATTCGATGTAGCCGGTTCTGGCTGATGTGAGTTATAGATCGTGACTTGAGAATATATTCACGCGTATTGAGCAAAGACGACCGACAAGGCCAGACGAAAAGGACGGGACATCTCCTGGTCTCGAACTTTTGAGGGACCAATCGTAGAGCCTTGAACGGAGATTTCAGAGTGTTTCAAGAACGACGCAGGGTATGAGGATATAACCCAGGTATGAGATCAAAGAGCAGATCGTAATGAGAATACGATTGTATTTTAAAAGGGTCATATGGAGGGTCGAAGAACTTTTCATTGTAATATATCGACGCTAGAAGAAGCTTGTCTGTGATAAGATTTCTTCTTGTTTCCAGTTGCGGGAGAGAAGTTGAGATGAAAGTTCCAAGTTCCCGTCTTGGGGACTTATCGGCAGGTACATAGGTGTTAGTTGCTTCCGCTACCATGGGCAGGTACATGACGTTACAAGTCAGCGTACCTGTTTTAGGTGGAATTTATGTACCTATCAGTCAGCCAACATTGGACGTAGGTACCTTAGGTGCCCCCCCAAAAAAAAGAAAAAGGAAAGACCTTTAAGCCACATCTGACACGTGATACCTATTTATTTACCACCAGCCACCAACTATCCTGTTTCCACGACCGTTTGAAACTGGCAAAAAGTCACAACCTCCCAACCTCGCCTTTCCCACCGTATTAGTCTGTTTCCCCCCCGTTCCAACCCCGGAAGAGCTTCAGCGATAAGCACCATCGCATCTGGGTTCCCCCCCGTAGTAGCGATAACAGCTTTTCCGTCTAATCGGAACAGCTCATCCCATAATCGCTACGGCATCCTGCAGACGATCGTCATCGCTGTCGTTATCGTTAGTCAGAAACTGCCGTCATCATGTCCGACGACGATATTGAAATCACGGCGTCGCGAAGCTCGCGCCGCAATGCCGACAGACGAACCCCGCGATTCAGCTGGAACTTAGCATACGAGGAGACATTCTTCAGATCGCTATGCGAGTCCATGCAGATGGGATACAAGGAGAACCACAGCTTCAAGTCGGGTGCTTGGGAACGCGCGGCCATCGCTCTGCGCGACAAGCACGGAGCATATCCCGAGAAGAGCCACCTCATCAACAAGGCAGACAACGCGCGCAAGAAGTTCCGCATGTGGAGGGGATTAAGGGAGGATCCCGAGTTTCTATACAACCCCACTACGAGAATGGTCACGGCAAGTGAGGAGGCCTGGAGAAGACACTTCGAGGTAGGTTAGAAGAAGAAGAAGAAGAAGAAGAAGAAGAAGAAGAAGAAGAAGGAGAAGAAGAAGAAGAAAAGGGAAAAGAAAAGGGACGAAAAGATGAAAAGATGAAAAGAAAATAAATAAATAACTACCTACTTCAGAACAAGGTTGTCCAATAATACTAACCGGTTGTGACTTACAGAAAGAACCGTTATCAAAAGCACTTAGGGGCCGTCCCTTTGATCATGAAGAGTATATGGAGATTCTATTCCCTGACGTTGTCGGTTCCGGCGGCGCGCCGAAACGTATTATGAAGCCGAGACGGAGAAACCCCGACGGCAGTTTAGGTAGTTTGTCAGGTCGACCGAGCACCGCGGATCAAACCGTCATCGATCCCTCCCTAGACTCGAATATATACGCTCAGACTCCGGCCCAGAACCCAGCTCAGCAAGCTCAGCAAACTCAACCGCTAAGCCAACCGGTGCCGACCCCTCCTGTTCCTCAGCCCATGCAGAGACCTTCGTCAACTACCATCCCACCTCGAACATCTATAACCGCAAACCCAAGTGCGCTCACGCCACCAGACGAGCACGTCCCGAGTACCCAAGCGCAAAAACGGCCAAACCCCAATCCAAATCCTAATTATCCAGAGAAGCGTCGCGGCAGACCCTCGCGATTCTCTTCCAACTTCTACACACAGCAGTCTACTAATACGCCATCCTCTTCTTCCGCCGCCCCTCGTGCTGCCAGCCCCTCTGCGCCGCTTGGCCTTCATTCGTCCTTCACCTCTACCAACCTTGTCGAAGACGGCATCTTATCTCTAGCCGAGGCCCTCAAGACCCGTAGCCCGCCTAAGTGGTCAGAGCAGGCGGTCGAGATCTTTTTCCGCGAGTTTGCAGAAGAGGATGCGGACTTGCAGCTCAAAATCGCCGAGAAAGCTCTCACCGATGAGAATAAAGCAATGGTATTCGTCAAGATGACGCCCGTGTTGCGGCGACATTGGGTGGGCAGACTTAGGGAGGTCCACATGCGAAATCTAGGCGGCGGACTTGGCTTAGGAGGACGAGTCGGGGAGGAAGCTACTTAAAAGTCATCTATCTATGCTCACGGGAAGCGCTGTCGAATCTGGTCTGGCTTTTGGGCGGAGTTTGGCGCACGGGCGTCGTTCAAATATATCAAGTCGAGGGCGGCGGAGGGTGTACGGCCAAGGGCTAAAAAACTGTGCATGAAAAGCCTTGAAGAGTCCAATACTGCCCAAGCGGAAGATCCTACGACTTTGTAGTTGAGGCGGTTGGCAGCCAAGATAGCGCCGATTTGCCTTTCTTACACTGCTTTACGAAACTTAATGGTATTATTTAAAAGGGGTGTTATTTCCTCCCTAAGCCAAAGCTGGCTCTTTCTCTCCTGTCGACTTCATTCTTTATATGGGTTTAAAAACGAGATTGGCAGGTTTGACGAAGATCATGGAACTTCCATCGTCATCATATATACCTATTTATTATATCCCGATGCTGAATTCCCTGGTGGACGACTGGTATATACCATTGCTATGCTACGAGTATTGCGCTCTGTGCTTCTATACTCTTTGATTCCAATGTATCAATAGGCGATTCCGGCCGTGGGTTCCAGTTAGATACCATTCTGTCAGCGAATGTGCCTGTTATAGCAAACAAGTTCGCGAGTTTATTGATAAGAGCTTATAATGCCGTACATATACCACACAACCCCTTTAGAATATCAGGTATCAAAAAGGCCGTTTCAAGAAGACTAAGCCTTCCAGTGTTAGTAGCATAGCGAGCGACGGTCCCTGTGAAGAGGCCCATGACGTGGAAATAACAAAAGCCTACACTGTCGGTAGCTGGTGAACTTCGTCAATGCACTTTTATAGCAAGCCCCGGCCTTGTAGGTGTGTTTTTCAATGTTTCGTAGGGTCGAAGTTTGGAAGTTCGTGCCACAATTGGACCTTTCATCAAATTACAATGTACTCTTGGATCCTATCTAGGTATGTTCCCGTTAACTTGGTCGCTCTCCGGAACGATATCCTTCTTAAGGCATGTGTACTAGGATAGACTTCCTCTTAGGGTCGTTTGACTCTAGCTCTAGCAAGATAACTCAAGTGTCCTCTTACCCAGTCACTAGTCCGCCCAGCTCTGTTACTATTCTGTACAATTCTGTGCAATCTCATTTCTTTCTCATCACCCCCTACCTTCGCGCGTACCCCCTGAATATTAGTAGAAAGGGAAATGGTGGCCCATAACGTGGACTTACGTACGAAATCGAAGCCGCACATGACAGCCCTCTCGCAGATGACGCTCAGGGCCTAATGCTCTCAAATCAGCCATTATGTCTCATCAACAGCGTGACTAGGCATGTACGGATTCGAGGGCGTTACACAAAGGTTAACTCCAAAGGACTTGTTGGCTCTCGGGGAATACCAACATAGCCGCGGCTAGTCCAAGAAATTCAAGGGAGAGGCTAATTATAAGACGACGAAGCAGATCTCGGATCCTATAATAGAAGCAAAGCACCCTGGGTATTTAATGGATGAGCGGTGAATAAATCTGTCAAGACTAAGATTGTAAAGGCGGAAAGGCGGAAAGGCTGCTGTGGGCCTCGACACACTTGGATTGGGGCGTAAGCTTAGTTCTCTAGTCGGGAGTCGGGAGTCTACGACTTATGATTCGATGTCTAGGAGGCAGGCAATAGGTAATCGAGGAGAAAGACGCTATTTTAGTAGAGGAGTGTCCACGCTCTCTTGTAAGTTGGTAGGGTAGACAGGAAAGCCGTGTATCCGCGATGGGATTGCTAGTGCTTATGTGTAGCACTACTACTGTCAACTGTTATCTCTTTTGTCTTTTGTGTGCGCTGGGTATATGTGTTGGTGCTATGGGGGGAGAATCTTGTAGCTTGTTCACTGTCTCAAGGTTAGGTTAAGTACCTACCTAGACAAGTACCAAGTGAGTATAAGATTATAATAACTAATAGCTTACTCTAAATACTGTTTAGTTATTTGATATATTTATACAGGGCTATTGTTGAATATTCTACTGTTAGATGTTTGAAGATATATTACCTACGTTAAGTGTCTAACCTAGTCATTAGTTAAATACGTTTTAATCTAGGGAGTTTCCCATACCTAACCTGTATCGTGACCCTACCTACCTGGGTACCTTAGGTAGTCAGATAATCAGCTACAAGGGTTAGCCTTTGTAAAAGGTTGGTTTCTCCTGGCATAGGTACGGCTTGTAGTGCAGTTATGGACGCTTCAAGTAACGTATCCTCCAACTACAACGGGCTTATCATGGCTTCATTTGCCTAGGTTGTGTGTGTATCAACAGAAATTATAGCCCGGTGAGGCTGCAAATGATTGGTACTTTTTGTATATTACAACCCTTTCCTTCTGTTGACTAGTAGACTACTATTGTAATAGTCTGTTCACGGGTTTTATAAAGGTTATTCTAATACTGAGGCAGGCTTTATTTACATTACTTCTCGCTTAATAGTTATTACTATCCGACGAATCATTATGATACCGTAGGTGGTGGCATCTAGAGGACTTATCAGCCTGGCAAGACAGCTTAAACCGCGCAGTCTGTCTTACAAGTTCGTGACCTACAATGTAACCTAGCTATGTTTAGCCGCTGACCTTAATAAGATCTTACTGATGTAACACGACGAGTCGAGTCATTGGCTTGTTACACAGTGGGCGTATAATAACGTGCCCCGATGCGATATATTTGTGCTGCGTTCTTGGCTAACCAGCCGGAATCGAATGGTCATGTTTAACTGTCGTGTTACCACATTTATTGACCCCGTATTACTGCCGCCGCTCAATACCATAATGGCACATCGCGCGAATGACACCCAGAACGGAATAGGGGAGCGAATAGGATGCTATTTACGAGATCTAATGATGGTATGACAGAAGCATGTGGACTGTTAAGTTCGAACCGCTTTAAGAAGAACGTATCCTGATTAATCCACCTGTACAGCTCATTCCTGTGTGAGTTGGCTACCTAAAGTGAATATCGTTTGGGTGGTGTCGGTAGGCAATCTGTATTAGAATATCGCGCTGACGCTCGTATCCACTAGAGACTAATCGACATGAAATTTGGCCGTTTCCAGTCTGACCTCGTTTAGAATAAGTCCAACAGATAGGGGTTGGGGATACGCCTAGCTGTCCTATCAAGAGTAATGAAATAGTGGTTCTGCAGGCCTTTCTTATGCGTCTTCCACTCGAACCGCTCCACCTCGCCCGGGGTAAACTGCCAATACCTTAAAGGTGGACGGCGTACTATTTTGAATGGTAGCCCCTCGTGAGAGTCAAGATTTTGCATTTTGGGAGCGTGCGTCTTTATAGGCAGCGAGGGTGGTAGCTCGAGGGTAAAGTTATTTAACACCTCGAGATCTTTTAGTTGTGTGGTGACGCCTTGCTCGGGAATCTTCCGCCACGGGCCATGATCGTAAATATCTAAAGATATACGCAGACTATGCAGGCATGAGATACGTTCTAGGGCTTCCCATAGTTCTCGAACCCTGCTCTTAGGACCATCGACTATGAACGGGGCGTACTCGTGAAAAGGAAGACTAAGTGATAAGTCAAGGTGGCGGATACAAGTGATATATGGTGAAGGGTTATAGGCGAAAAATCTGTGAGCTGAGAAGAAATCGTTGAATAAGAACTGGTGCGATTCAAGTATCGATTCCAAAACCTCGGGAAACCTATATGCCCACCGGGTTAGTTTAACAATAGCGAGTCTGACTGTAGCTGGAGATATGATTTGAGAGTAAGCGCGGGCAAGCTTTGTTGAAGACGTACATCCGTTTACAAACGAGCATCATGGACATGAAGTTTGTACCATCTACGGACTTTTGCGTACCGTACTGGATTCTCTCCTCGCATCTCCAGTGCCGGCTGCCCCAAGTCGACGCCAGTCTCTTTTGCCACATTAATAGGCTCCCTTTGCCCGAGTTATAGGCTATGTCCACTGGAATAAAATGTTAGTTTTAGCTATGGTAGGTAAGGTAAGGATAGCTTTTGCGCCATGAAAAGGGGTACGTATAAGGTAGCTACTATAGATGAAGGCGTGGAAATATACATACTGTTTTTCTGGATGAGATCTGGATCCTCGTCATCTTTATGCATAACGCATCTCATGTTGACCCAGTGGCCATCTACAAAGTGTATATGCCTTCCACGGAGCGTGTGGTATTTGTGGTCATAAGGTCCACACCAGACGAGCTCATATATCATCCGCCTAATCTCAATAGGTAGATTCCGGAAGAACGGGCTTGCGAGCTGAAGATCAAGCCCAGGGCCGCTGTTATCTTCCATTGTTGAGGTCGAAGTATTCTTTAGCTTCTTATGTTCGTACTCTGAATATGAGTTGCTTAATCTTCTCCTTCTCTTTAAGCTTGAACGGAAGAAAGACTTAACCTTCAACTGGATCGTACCGACAGCCATCTTAGCTAAGTGTTAGGTATACGAATCCCGATAAGAGATGAGGAAATGAAAGTAAACTACACCGGTGTTTAAGAAGGCAGGGCAGGGCAGGGCAGGGCACACGGGGCAGCCTAAATACTGTTGCGTATAGAATAGGGAGTACGATTGGAGGCAAGTAGTGATTATCGACATGCACCAGGGAGGCGTCTATCATCGCTCCTTAGTTGTGTTAAGACTAACTCATAGGCTAGCACATGTTATGTCCATGTCACCACCCAGGCGAGAATGACATGTCTTACAGCATGATAACGACAAACAGACTAAGCCACCAGTAAGAAATTCAGACTTCGCCATCGTGACGGAGTTGGCTTTAAAGGTCGAGATGGATTCGTGGACACTCATGCCGGAGCTGTGCTTCATCAAGGTTGTCCGTTAAAGTAATGGGGAGTTTCCACCGCCTTTCCCCTGATTGGTTGTCTTGGGTACTCTATACAAGTTGTACAGCGTACGCCTACGAAAGTTGTTACAGTCGTGTGCCGTTAGGATGGTAACCAATCAGCGTGAAAGTTATACCCGGTTTAAGCTGACGATGCCCAATAAGGAACAAGAGTTCTCCCAGGATCGCTTAATGTTAACGGTAAGGCTAGGTATCAGGGTACGTACGTGTAGGTAGCCATATTAACTTAACGGCCGTGCGTAAAGTAGCAATAGAGAGATGCCGGCCGGGTTCCCCGATCCAAAACTATTATTTTTACATTCTCACACATCATCGCCTGTGATCAAGTTGAAGAGTCAACCGTCTTCAGTCAGTCATATCTTGATCACAGGAATAGTCCTATCGCCCGATGCTATTGGGGATCCTGAAGGATGACTCTTTTCTGGCCTTCCAGGTGATCTGACGCACTGTACATTGTGTGGCTGCGGCCCACGAATGGAGCATGGTATCGTCGATGGGATTCGAGACCCCTCAGACCACACCCCCTAGGAAAAAGGAGGGTACGATATATCTCAACTCTATTTCCAATACTAATGGGACACCTAGACAGGTTTCAAAGGTTCTGGTTGATGGAATACGCATCGACAAGTGTCTCGTCTTTCAACATTATTTACCCCACGTCCCCCCCCTTTCAGCTTCGCCAACATATTTGAAGGAGCACAAGCCAAGCCAGCGTCACACCATTTTACATATCTATTATTCCCAACTTAAATCCTCGTGAGGTTTACTACTCTGCCTAATAGCAGCCCCATCTCCTCTCCTCGGTTATAGTAGCACATTTTGCGGTTATTGGTTATTTAGTAGACGCCTCGCACTGCCTCACGCAACATGTTTCGTACCGGGTAGCGATAGAACTGATATGGGAAGATGCTGCGCCGTCATTCGTTAACGAAAAGGACTGGGGAAATATTCATCCTGGCCTATCCTAAACAGTATCTCGGCTGCGGGCATCATATAATAGATTACCCTGCAAGCTAAGCTACCCTGATTAACTGAGTTGCAGTACGTACGTACTCGATGCGATGCAATGCAATGCACGCCCGTCAGTCCCGAATAGCCGACGAACCATCCAACTCTGACTTTTGGTAGACATGTCGCCTAAGGATTTATATAGAATGTCTTTGTCATTATCTCTATTCTCTCTAGGCGGAATAATGTGCTGGATCATATTGACCGGGCGGCCCCCTTTCCCGCAGTTCTGCTAATACCTACCTACCTACCTATCAACCTACCAAGGGTAGTTAGTATACGGGTTAGCTGTCATGTTCTATAAGTCCATAAGTCCATAAGTCCTAACTATACGATTTAGTACTGAAGACTACCTACCTACCTTACCTAACCCAAGCAGTTGGTAACCCATATAACCTACTGTCATAACTTTATCTTACTAGCGATAGGTACGATCAAAAAACTAGAGTTAGTGAACAGAGCTAATATTGATGTGCGTCGTGGCCTCGGGTCCGTTGGTGGTGTCGTCCTCGCCCAGTAAGCGGTGTCTTCGAGGGGTTCATTATTTACTCTACCATCGGCGATATGGTAAGCTATATGATCCCTATCATATAAGAGTAAGATCGTTCGTCGTACCGAACACTCGCGGGCCTATTCGCTTGCTCGGTCGAGGGAACCCCAATGGTCGAATTCATCGAATTAGAACCCGAAATTTAATCCATCTCTACCTACGTATATTCTTCTCTAACGGGTGGCGCGAGCGTGGGGAGGATGAACTTGGGGAGGGTCGTCAGCACTAATGCGCGAGATCCACTGGGGAAATCATGGCGAAATCTGTTGGTGGTGTACTCGATAAGATATACCTACCTCCTATCCATGTTACATGTTACATGCTACATACATGCTCCATGCTCCATGCTCCATGCTCCATGCTCCATGCTGTGGAATCTAAAAGCAGATCCGTTTCGCCTCTTTCGTCCGATGTAAGTGATCGAATTAGCGAAGTATTACATATTAAGGAGAAGTTGAGCGACCACACTTTGAATATAGTTATATCATTCCAATACTACATGACTAGATTCTATTCCTTCCGCAAAGGTTGCTGAAATATAACTGACTTAGGTTCAAATAAGCAATTCTACTTTCAACTAGGTATTACTAACGTACGTCCCAGCCAGCCACGTACGCCATCGTGGGTTGATGGTTGCACTATCCATGGATGCGGGTTCATCTTACTTACACACACGTGGGTGTCCCGGTGTTCCCTGTCATCTACCCCGTGGAGAAGATTAGCCCTGCAAATAATTGCCGCAAAGCGTGGGCGTTGTGGGCGTCGTGGACTAGGCTGTGGGCTGTACATAGAAGAAGCAAAAGGCGTTCGCCACCCGTTCGGTAGGGAGGCCAATAGGAATCTAATAGGAATCCAATAGGAACCAACCCGTATCTCATATAGAATCTATTCTTTAGCTGTAAGTAATAGTTATGCATAAATGCAAAAGAAAAACGTCGTCAAGCATCATGTCAGATATATCTACACACCACCTCGACCCCCCGCGGTAGCCGTTCCGCCCACATGTGACACGACACATGCGGGCAACATGATGCTTCTCTTTCGTGCGATTGAACGTCTCCGAGTTTATACCGGGCCTATGTAGACCGGCGAAGATCAAGCAGCCAGGCACCAATAGAACTTACAGGAGACGACGCCACCCTTTATGATATATCCGCCTAGTAGACGTAGCAAGTGAACGCCGAGAAGCATAAATGGGTTGCGTAACGATCTCGCCAGATGTAGTGGAACATCTCATCGAATTCCGTTATCTAGATGAATACTACGCGGCCGCTTTCCGGTGTGGCGCGATGAAACCGGCCTCGCAGTGTTATTCCCACCCAGTATGCCGCAGTAAGAGGAGGGAATACAATCTCCCTGCCTATCTCCGAGTGCGACATTTTCCATGTTAGCCAGGATTTTACGTTATGCGGCAAGCCTGACTTCGTGTTGACGCGCTCATTTCTTCTACTCTCAAGTCCTAAACTTCCGAGTCCTTTTCTACACACTAATAGCCCTACACCACTCCAGATAGACGACATCATAAGTTCTCTTCAGATCAAACTCTTTATTTTCTTTTCCAGCTTCTACCGAATTCAAATAACACACTAGTCAGCCAATCGGGGCTTCTCCTATTTTTACGCCCTCTTCTCTGCCTACATTTTAATAAAATCACTGCGCCATCTTTGCGTAGATATGCAAGAATAGGGAGACCGAACCTGCGGAGAATCTTCGTCATCAATTCATTAATAAGCTACTTACCCTGCCGAGTAGCTATACACTCGTGTACGCCGTCCTGGTACATACCCTTTTGCTCACCAGAGCGCAAACCTAACCCGTCCCTATCTCCGGGCTGGTAGTACTCGATCTAGACATGCATGAACCTAAGTACAGTCAGTTAGCGAATAGTTTACTTTGGGGGGTTAAGACACGCATAATACTCACTTCGGGTCCCCAGACTCCTTGGTTTTCTAGATATCTGCTCATCCCCTTGATCAGTTCAATCTGCTGCTCTGGTGCCAACCCCGTAATAGCCATCTCCATGACGTTTCCGACGTTGACCTTGTGCTGTGCGATGAAAGTTTGGTAGTAGATGAAGGCGAAGAATCCCATAATAAATTGACAGTCCATTCTGTCGGTCATGCCACCGTGGCCGGGAATCGAATCGCCAAAGTCCTTGATCTTGAAGGTCCGCTTGAGTCCCGATGCGAAAAAGCCACCAAAAGGTGCGATCAAGGATGCAAAAGTCGCTAAGACGATAGCGTGAAACTGCACGGGCTCGGTAGTGAAGGAAAAGTTGGCCCTTTCGGGAAGGAAGAATAGATTGGGGAGTGTATACGTGTGCGGGAGGAAGACTGGGTTAGGATCACACTCGAGACCGGTGAAAATGCTGGATCCAAGATTGTTGACGGGGCAGATGAAGTATTTAGAGCGCATCAGAACGTTCGTCAGAAGGACAGCCCAGACAATGGTCATAATCCAAGCACCCAAAAAGCCCTCTACCGTCTTTTTGGGGGAAAGCTTGATTAGCTGCGTTCGACCAAAAGTAATACCGCAGATGTAAGCGAAGATATCATTGGTGATAACCAAAGCCGCGGGCAGGAAGAACCAGATCATGCCCTCAAACACGTTGTTCATGACGAAGTGAGCCTGTACGACGATCAAGTATAGTGCCATATGTGTCCAAGCAAAGTTGGTAAACTGAAACTTCAGATGCCCGGCCTTGAGGTTGGCGACGAAGAAGACGAAGCCGATGACATACAAGACGAAGCTAATGAAGCGGTGATGGGTGGCTAACGGAAGCAGAACCTTGTCGACGAGTACGATATGCTTAAAGTAGTAAATGACGGTCTCGCCGTAGAGGAAATACATGGTGGTGGCAAGCCAATACCAGTTCAAGCTCTTAGTAGGCCGTAGTTGTCGAGCTCGACTGGGAACACTAGCGATAGCAATGACTTCTTTGAAGGAGACGATTTGCACAGCAGTGATGCAAGCGATGATGTATATGTGACCTGAAAACAGAGCTGCGAAAAACCCTCCTATCATGACGAAGGTCCAGAAGGTTCGCGTAAGGAAATTGGCCTTTTTCTTCTCGTAGTCAGACTGCTCTGGCGCTTTCTATAGATAAGATAATACGTTAGCTCTGGGTTTGAAGGTCTACCATAAAGTCTACTTGTTGAGGCAGTTATAACAGAACATACTTCGCTGATACCGTCTAGTTGCGGCGAGCTTTTAGTTTTGATAGGAGATCCTGATCCATCTTCGCTTATTTCGCTGAAGCTGGATCTCCTACCGTCGGAAGAGACGTGGCCATTGGCGCTTCGACCGGGGAACCGAACACCACGACGTGGTTTTGTCATGACGGTTATTGCTTATACGCTTGCACGTATATATATGGTATATATATGCAGGCGTGGGTGGAGCGGAAGTCGATAGTGAGTATACTAGCTAGCAATGGTCTTGTTTTGCAAACGCGACAGCTATTTAGCGAATGTCCTTTATGGCTGAGCTGAGCTGAACTGAACTGGGCTGAGCCGAGCCGAGCCGAGCTGAGCTGAGGAGACTTGAGAGTTTTCGTTGGTTAAGGAACAAGGAGATCGACAGGTCGGACTGTTAAGCTGAAGAAGATGCCGCGCCGGTAGAGACTATAGGACAGAAGACGAAGTGTTGAGACTCGGAGGGTGGGGGGGAGGAGAAGGATATCGGATCGTCGGCTGGTGGTTACTTTTAAATCCTGACACTGAATGAAAAAGGTGATGAGAAAAGAAGTAGTTAGTCAATAACACAATGAAGAGATCTGAGATTTATTCGGCTACTGCGGTCCCTAAATAGTCCCGAGAGTCCGTGTTGTTGACTCTTTTTTTGGTCCGTGATGATTTTTCTTGATTTGGGGCCGCGGTTTTCGATGATTGCAGGTGCTGACGGGCTGAACTTTAGCACCAGATTTACCTAACCGCTAAACCTTGCAGACCTTGCAAACCTTGCAGACCTTGCTTTGCTTTGTTGCTTGCCTGTGGCATGCTTGGCTACGTCAAAATGTGGCGTAGGCATCAATAAACTGTGGCATTGTAGCGTGGCACTAAGGTTATCTACCTCATAGTACTGGACAGGGCAGCTAACACTGTCGTCATCTTATCAACTTCACATGTCAACATGTCATTGGATAGGTACCGAAAATTAGGCACTGAATGCATATGCAGGCAATATAAACTTCCACTCCACCAGGAGCCTCAAATACTCTGATACTCAAATATACTCAAATATTAAAGAGATTATCGTTAAAGGTTAACCACCTCCTAGTTAATAGGTACCTATCTTTGAAGAAACGGCTAGGGTTACTACGTTGGTATCTCCAGACCTCTGATAATTTTAAATCAACAATACCCTAGGCCAATATCTTCAACGCCACTAGAAGCCAGACCGAGTCACAAAGATGACATGATTCCGGTATATTTGCCGGCTAGATGGCTGGCGCCGTCCAAATGCGCAACAAAAAAAATGCTTACCCCCCGAAAAAACGTCCCAACTCCTCACCCTCTTCCGGTGTTACTGCTAGCTCCAGTAGCTCATGCGCGAGTTCTGCTGTCTCTTCTGACACCAAGTCTTCTGAAAAGTTGAGTCTTCCTAGGCTGAGCAGGTACTTCTGCGATACTCCTGGTGGCTTGGCTAGTTTTCCTGACACATTTACCA
Source organism: Daldinia grandis (assembly GCA_022432525.1). Taxonomy (NCBI): domain Eukaryota; kingdom Fungi; phylum Ascomycota; class Sordariomycetes; order Xylariales; family Hypoxylaceae; genus Daldinia; species Daldinia grandis. The sequence continues at coordinate 126,442 of JAJKLB010000001.1, forward strand.
AGTCAGCAGTCAAGGGGTTCGTGATGATTGTGTGCAATAGTAACACCGAACGCGCTACCAATGTCTGTAGCTCCTTTTGTAAATCGTCGCCCTCCGAAGATTCGTACCGCATGTCGCCATCGTAGAGCTCATCTATACACGAGGAGAGCAGGGTGACAAGGCGTGGGATAGCATAGTCATTAATGGCTAATTGCGCAAGTCCAAAAGGAGACCTTGCAAAGGATGCCAGCGTTCGAAGCACGGCGTTTCGGACACCCCGTTGCTTATACTGGTCGATTTCCCAACGTGGTTTTTCGACAAGTTGATGCGAAATGCGCTCAATCAACGCACCCGCCACGACTTCTAACGTCCTGTCTGGACTGATAGGCCCAATACTTTCGGGGAACACCGACGTGCATAACCATCGCAGTATGGTCAAATAATCCTCTACTGGATGTTTTTGACTGAGATGTAGGAGGACGAATTCCACCTGAACCTGGCTCCAGAAATCAATTGCAGGGTCTGTAACACCGTCGACGGGCGGTGAAGCTGCGCAACCTAGGGCGGTTAAATACAATAAAGAGAGAATCTCAGGGGTCGAGATATTCCTGTTGAAATTTTTCCAGGCTTCCTCCGGTGGATCACCAGGACCCTCGTGATAAAATCTAGGAATCCCTACCTCAAAGCACGAGTCCATAGCCACTGGGAGAAGGGAGGGTGCAATATACGGAGAAACAGCAACGGTATATAGCTGCACAGTCAAATATATCAAAGACACCAGCTCCATTATAGGCTCTAACTATAAGGTGGTCAGCCAATGCTCCTTGATTGGGTCGAGGAATTGGACACCCACAACACCCTCCTTGTGACAGCTACGCCACAGCTGGATAACTTGCTCGCAGAATTCTATCGGTAGGCGCATGGGATCGTGAGGATCTCCAATGACGGCCAGTTTCTGGAAGAGGGTGGAAGCAAGGCTTTCTGTAGGTCTCGACGGAAGCCGGTAATTAGCGAGTGACTCGAAAGCCAGCGGGCCACCACGTTTAGAACTATGATTAAGTATCACCTTCATATACTGCTGGCTATTAGTATTCTGTAGGTCATATATTGACTGCTTACGAGCTTCCGAAGACGACATACATCGAAGGAAGCGGCTCTAGGTGGCGCATCTACGTGTGTAAATCGTGCGTTACTAGTATCGTTCACGCCAGTATCATCCTGCATAACTGCATCTTCAAAGTGTATTTCTAGCGCCGCAACAGGACTATCGGCAGCCAGTCGTTTCCTCTTTCCTTTAGTAGGAGTTCTCGTTAGTCTCGTAGGCGGTTCAACCATGGCGCCGGCTACGGCACCGGTATTCCTACCACGCCGTCCCTTGCTCGGACTACCGGCCATCTCGACATCTTCAAATCCATCTGCGATGCCCCACGACTTGGCAGCAGCGTTCTTCTTAGGCGTCGCGGGTCCGTCTTTGCGCCTAGCGCGATCCAGTTCGTCTTTGAGATCTCGCCTTGTAAATTCAAGTTCCGTAGAGGCGGCCTGCTGTGCCGCCTTAGCAGCGTCAAGGGCCCTTTCATGTTTCGAAACCTGCTCGGCTGCCTGCTTCTTGAGCGTCTGAAGCTCGCGCTCGTGATCTTCGCGTGTCTTCTCTAGCCGTTTCCGGACAATGCCTATCTCTCCGTCTTTAGTTGTAAGTCTCGTTTTCAAGTCTAGTATCTGGGCTTGTAAGGCAGATATTTCGTGATTTGACGGTACATTGGGCCTTTGAGCTTGCGAGGCTTGGTACCTTGGAGGAATAGAAGGCGCTGGTCGGGGCAAGGGAGGCGGTGGGCGAATTTGGCTATATGTTGGAGCTGGGGCGCGAGAAATAGGTTGTTGGGGTTGACGGGAGGTAGTGGGAGCTGGTAGTTGATCTCGAGAGGTTGGATGGACAGGCTGAGGGCGGAAGTGGTTGGCGGGAACAGGCACCTGATCACCCCATTGTTGCTGATATTGCTGTTGAGGAGCTATCCTCGACGGCAGCTGGGTTGTTTCTTCTGGTAGGATGGGATTCCCGCGCTGCTCGTCTTGCACGACGGCGTCGTCGAGATCGTCGAGGTCGTCGAGGTCATCGTCTTCGAAATCGGCAACAAATTGGGGCTGAGTCTGAGATTGTTGGTACTTCTTCTGTGCTTGAGTGAATTGAATGGCATTATTCTCGAGCTCCTGTAGGACGTTCGCATTGAGGGTGTCGAAGTCATCGTCAGAAAAGTCGTCCATGGCGACTCGAAGAGTCAGGGTTGGCTACCTATATATAAGCCCATTGACAAAATCCCATGGCCCGCAGTGCTGTTGTTTATTGTTTTATTTTTAAGTAACCTAACCTAAAGTATTAAGTTTGTCATTAACTTGGACCGTTTTGTTTTCTTGGTGAGGGAAGTTCAATGTGTCGCTCTTGGGTTATGCTTAGGTACTTTATCTTATCGTCTAACGGGACCTATCGTTTATCAATTCGTTACAAGGCAGTACCTAGATCGCGTAGCGCGTTAAGTGGTGGATACCAGAAACATCACGTCAAATGTAAGGCACATTTGATACATGTACGTCAGTAGGTACCTGCATGTACTACCTATGTACCTATGTACCTACATAACATGATTGGCTTCCACTCCATTCTTAAACTCTATTACCCACTTGGATACCCAATACTCAACTTACATAAACACTATTTAACTATGCAATCGTACGTAATTCTTATATTCATTTTGTCCCAGTTCAGTCCTCTGATAACACGCGATGATCAGACTAAAAAAGAATGGCAAAACTACCCTAACCTAGATCATAATTAGCTGGTTCGTTGCCTTAGCAAGATAGCCCTACGCCTAACTCTTTTGGTTTCTATCTAGTCTTGGTATTTGGCTCGGAAGACGTAAACACTGTGCTATGGCCTAAGAAGGGTTCTCCGATCTCCAATTCTGTTGGGTAAGAAACGTGGCTGGATGATATGGCGGTAGCACGATATGTAACCAGGATCAGATTCCGGATCCCCCTCGAGGCCCCCTATTGCATTATTATATCATATTAGCGTTTGGATTTAAATTGGTATGTTTAGCTAGATAAACTCATTCCTACCTCATCAAAACGCTTTGGGATATCTTGAGACCTATATCTTGCGTCGTCTCTCTCCCTTTTCTTCCACCAAGTGTTCTCGGTATCCCATTAATATACCCCCAACATATCTGCTTTATACCACGCGAGGGTAGACACGCGACTTACCTATATCATGAAGTCTCAGAAGCAACAATATAATAATCCACACCCCCCCCACCGGTGAGCCTTCAGGTGAGCCTTCAGGTGAGCCTCAACAGGGATATCAGCAGCCTCCCGCCAGGCCACCAGGTCCAACATAGCCCCCTTCCCAACAACAGTCTTATTCTTCTTACAAAGAAATTCAGGGTCCTCCTCAGGGCCCTACTCAGATTAGTCAGTATCAATACAAATCCCAGCAGTGCCTGCCATGTCCGCCTCAGCATCCGAGACAATACCTTCTACCTTACCCGAGACGGTATTCAGATCAATCTTACCCACCCCAGCAGCAGCAACAGCGACCATACAGGCAACCGTCAACCCCATACGAGCAATGTGGTCCTGACTCACAAGCCCTAGTCGCTTATTCTCCGCAGCTGCATCAATACCAAGCTTTTGTAAGTATGAGATTGGCCCTTTTATATACTATCTATGTTAACAATTACACACAGCTGGGTCATACACAATGGTCGCAGCTTCAGTACCCCGGGCCCGGTCATGGCTACGCTGTACCACCGACCCCTGGGTCGCCTGGTTATGACACAGCTCAGAGAAGGTTCTTGGTCCCCGTCGATACGTCGGCCGACATCGAAGTTATCCACGAGGCTATGAGGGATATAGGATGCAATACAGAGGCTCTGGTACGCGCATTCACTTCATCTAAGTACGAAATTCCGTGGGCGATGGCTCAGCTTACTACTAATTATAACAAGCGCTTCACCCGTGACCTAGCCAAGGATATAGAAAGCGAAACACATGGGCGTGTAAAAGCCGTATTCCTCACTCTGATCCAAGGGCCACTAGGACAGGATGTGAGAGTCCTCATTGTTGCTCTCGATCGAGTCGGCACGGATGATGATGCCCTCATGGACGTCCTTCTGTGTCGATCGAACGCGGACATCCGCGCAATCAGCGCCGAGTACAAGAGAATCAAGGGTAGCGAACTCCTGGTAGATATCAGAAGCCACGTAGATGACATGATGTCACGGCTCTATTGCATGGTACTCTCTGCTACGCGTACCGAAGACCAAGTGCCTGTAATTGATTCACATATCTACCAGAAAGTGACAGAGCTGCAGCGCGCAGCTGAGGGCACGACCAACGCTAATGCCATTGCAGTGGCGGAGATTTTCACAAAAGCTAACGCGGCGCAGCTATACGCTATCAGCAAGACGTATGAGCAGAAGTACCAGCACCCGTTCGAGGAAGTCATTGAGAAGAAGTTTTGCGGAAATATTGAGGACGCACTTCTCTACATGCTAGAGAACGCCATGGACCAAGCACGCTTCGATGCCAAGAGGTTGGAGAGACTAATATATAAGACTCCGCGCAAGGACTGGTTGTTAATTAACAAGGTCGTCAGCCTGTACTGGAATCGTCCGCGTCAAGACGCGGTCAAATCTGCTTACCAGATGCACTCTTTAGCTGGGATCTCAATGTGTGATGCGTTTAGGGGTATGTGGAAAGGAGATTACGGGGATCTTATGACTGCGTTGTTTCGCGAGAGGAAGTAAATGGAAGAAGTTGTTCATTTTAAATACCTACCTAGGTAAGGGAGTTAATTGACTTACGTAGTTAATATATTTGATATTGTTTGGGATTGATTGTACGTACCTAGATACGTATGTTGTGAACCCAAGTATGTGACGTGAAAGTGAGGTACGTAAGAGAGAAAAAACCACAGAGGTGAATTATTCTTGGTAAATTCAGGTATGCTTTGAGAAGGGTCTCATTTATATAACCAAGGTACCTTACGATTAAGTAATGTGGATATGTACATGTAGGTTCCAACTCTTCTATGTGGGGATAGTATAGAATTAAGTTTAAAGGAGGGGTGTGGGGGTATCGTGGATCGCGATATGGTGCCACGTGATTTCGTGTTAAATTGGCTCGGGTGGTTTGTGTGCTGTGCTGTGCTGGACCGAGCCAGGCCGGTCGGTAAACCTAGGGTAAAGAAAAGCGCCATTTTTTATCTTATTTTTTGAATTTTACTTTTTCTTTTCTTTTTTGCTCCCGCTTTTCCTGCTGCAGTGGTTTGACAGGGGACAGGTCGATCTCATTAGTAACCTAGGTAACTTATCTTAAGTACATTTATGGAAGCCCCCAAGGCAGCAGAATTTCTTACAACCATTTATCTCTTTTAATCTTGCCACCTATTTTGTTTCCCTGCAACGAAATAACTTTTACTTACAATTAAATGACGCCCTCGATTCTACGAAGAAAAATAAAAGAATAGAAAAAAAGAATAGGCTCCATAAAATTGCTGCAGGGACAACGTGTATGTGGTATATGTGTACATACGTTAGGTACATGTATGTACCCAGCAAAGTAAAAGTACATGTAGGTACCCATAACTAGCAGAAAAGGAAAAAATCAAAAAGATCTGCCTACAAGGTACAGGCTTTTTGTGTGTAGTGGCTGCAAGGCGCTGGGGCCAAGCGTAAATCTAAGGAAGTCTTAGCGCACATGATCCCCCGACAAGCAGATCCAGGTGCACCCAAGGTGTACCTAAGCCTCTACGTATGTACCTTAGGTATACTAAGAACCTCAACCCCAGCCAAAAAAAATACATTAGGTAGGTGCAGTCGCGCGACTTAGACCGCGTAATAAACGGCCAATGGCTTCCCGCCATTTCTTCCCCTCCTAATATTGGAACCCATTCGCTACTTTGGATACTTTGCCCGAGTTGACTCGTTCCTATTATTCCCTTGGATCCAAGTCAAAGTCAAAGCCAACGTCAACGTCAACGCCAACGTCAGCGTCAAACATTCCCTCCTACTTTTTCAATAGGTATCATCACCTGATGGGGGGTCAAGTTAACTACCTAAATTAAACTGATGCTTCTATCGTCAACCCGCGTCGCGTCTAACCCATAGCTGGATTTCAATTCGAGCTCTTTTTACTATTAATTCCCGTGTGGCCGCATTATACCTATACCTATATCTATGTCTCAGTCTCAGTCTCGGTCCCAGTCTCAGGTCTTCTTCCTCTTCGAATGCTAAGTTTGCTGAGTATTGCATTGGCTCAACGCGACTTATACCAATCCGAGTGTTATAAGTCTTGATCTATACTCCCGCAATAACCGCGACTCTGACGACAACGCAACGCGTACACCTCGCTAAGCAACATCAGCGCCCACAAAGGAAATCTTTCGTTTTCTAGACGTGGAATCTTAGAATCCCACCGCTTTCAGCAATATCTCTCTGCCTTCCACATAGGCTAGCTTCAAGACATATGCTTTGATGGGAAACGCGATTGGTAGCTTCCACTGATTAGTTGAATTACGTCCGCATCTAACAAGACGCGACAACCTCGTGCCTCTGGCCGTGGTATTTTCTCTAACTTCATATCTAACCCAGCTAACTTTCACACTGGATCATGTCGCAAGTCACCGCCTCAGGTTCCTTGACGGGCCTCGGCCACTCGTCACAATCTCAAAATATCCCAAGTTCCCAAAATCAACCATTCAATTATTCAAGCAACGATTCCCAAGATACTACCGCCTCCAATGATACGGATCGCATCTTCACTCCACCCGAAAGTGATAGTGAGGGCAGCAATGGGATAAGAAATAGCCATAATTCGAGTCAAGAGTCCCAGCTCCTGCAACTCTCCCAGCTCGCTGCAGCACAGCAGAGGATGAGCGAGGTAGACGGAGCGCCTACGGTTGGTGGTCAGTCCAGAAAGCGAATGGCCGACGGTGTGGTCAAGCACAAGAGGAATGGCTCAAGCGTATCCCCAGTTCGTCCTGGTCATTCTAGAAATACTAGCACCGTGAGCATGGCTTCTACCTCTAGTCGCATCGGAGAGGTAATTCGCCAGGATCTAATAACGCATTGCCGCGGTCTCTGCTAACTCAATCGTAGCTATCGGCTGAATTGAGGACCAAACTGTCTTACGCCATGGTCAAGGTTAACAACGGCTGGCAAGGGCATTCTATCGATGAGGTCGAGTCTCTCGCGTCTCAAGTTGCCTCTCCCACCTCTAGCACGTCTACGCTACATGGTAGATATGGGGCGTCTGCAAGCCCCCGAGTCGCAGTTGCTCCTACAAGACACAGAGCTTCAAGTATGGTTACCAGCCCTACAACGCAACACCCATCCCAAGGTCGCCCGTATGAGCCATCATGGAGGGAAGGTAACATGAAGCCATCCGCTTCAACATCACCTAATACCCAAGTGCCCGCGCTAGCTCCGCCTGCGCCTATACAGCCGCGCCAGCCCAACCAGGCCCATCCTCGTCGTAGCTCCAACGCGAGGTTTGCACCAGCTTACCTTTCCCATCCGCACCACGTTTCTCCCCATACTCCGGCTCAGCCAAGCCCGTTACAAGCCACCCCGAGTCACGGAAATATTAGAACACCCAATGTCGACCCTATCCTCTTTTCTCCACACCAGAACGTGCGGGAGCAGGAAGCGTTGGAGACGTTAATGTTTATGAGCAGCCCTGGAAACTCGGCAAACGTAAAACATGCATTTCCCTCATCTCTCCCTTCATCACAAGGGTCGCAGCCAGTGCAGCCACTACATCCGCCGCAAACGCGCAACGGCGGACGAACTGCCCTCCCTACGTCGCGACTGGGTTCGGGACCCGAGGCCGGGAACCAGGGACGCAAAAGTTTACCAACGGCGCGGCCGCAACATAACCACGCGCCCCAGGTCAAGCGGGTAGGATTCGAGAAGTCGCCGGGCGTCTACGGTGGGATGGATATTGACGAGCCCCACGTATCTCCGCGAAGTAGAGGCACACCTCGTCGCCGAACGAATGGATCGGTTCCGCGGCCATCTCTATCTATCCCTGCTGGGCTAAGCGGCCCGTCCCGGCCGAGAACAGCACTACGGGGTGACGACATAGAAAGGATGCTGGACCGGGTAGCGGCAGACGACAGCTCGGACTCGGAGGGTGAGATCCACATTCCCCAGAGCAGAAGAGTGAATGGCTCAGTGGTCGGAGTTTAAGGCAATATTCCTATTCATCAGGTTGCTATACGGCGCACTTGGCGACTGAGATTGTCATTTTTATCAGTTGTCTCGCGTATATACATGTTTTCCGCATTGTCGAAAAAAGGATGTAATTTTTTTCTCTCTCGATGTCGCATTCACGACCATGATGCATTAAGCTACTGGGGGGTTTTCATGAGATGACACTGGGGATTGCAGGAGCAATGGGCTGCATTTACGGGGGACTTATGAGCATGATGACTGGGGGTAGATGTCGATTGGGTGTATATGTTGGGGTGGGAGAAGGGTTTGTTCAAGCGTAGGCTTACCGGGCTACCGGGCTACCGGCTACCTTACCTGTCTTGTCTAAGTAGGGTTATCTTTGGGAGCGATTGAATGCATGTGTTAAATGATTCACCATCCAATCCAAAATGCTCTCAGTAGTGTAAACGTGTCTACCCGGGGGTTATGACATAGGAAACGAGTCATGTTTACTGCTGATCAAGCCCAGGCGTAGAATGCCATGGTACAGTGAGGGTGTAGGGTAGGATAGGAGTCTGGGATGATATTTGTACAACGAAGGCTGGCATGTTTCCAAGAACGATGTCTAGATACCTAGGTAGGTAGGTTAACCTGTTAAATTAACGAAATGATAAAATTTACAACGACACCAACAAAGTTCCCCACGTGTTCATCCCGGCTGTTGGCCTTTGCGTGCAGCAGGTATGTCTTACAAGGGTATACCTGAAAAGGGGGGAAGGGGGGAAGGGGGGCAGCCGACAGCTCCGTAACCTTGAAAATCAGCCTCATTCAAGGCTTGAACAGGTACCTTAGGTACATAGGTACCTACCAGGTATGGAAGGTACCTACATAAGGTAGATACCTAGATGTACCTACGTAATTCCGTATCGATTATCTAATGAGGCGCAGCTGATATCTACCACGGCAAACGCATCCGAGTTTTCTCCATGTGACGACTTCTTTCTTTTTCCTAGGTGCAAGCCGCATTCACTATCGCCGCCTAGCGCAACGCCGGCGATGGCTAAGCTCCGTCTACGTATGCTTTGGTTGCATATTATAGTAATCAGCTGCGAGGCAAAATGACTGCGCCTCCTTAATCACGATGGCTGTTGTCAGCAAGCGTCGGTGATTATTGGCTGACTCTGCTTAAAACCAGCCTCAACTTAATATAAGGTAGGCTGCTACTTATAAATAAGCTTTATCAGCTTTCTTTTACTTTTAGTAAACTTCTTATGTTTTCTTCTTTTCCTCTCTTCCTCTTTTCTTACCATAACTACCTACCTAGACATTTCACGAGTTATACTTCCGCTCATATCCCTAAAAGCCATTCTTCATAGCGTATAAATATCAGTTCGCTACTTTCATCTTACATATTTCCCATTCCTAGGAAAGGAAAGGAAAGGAAAGGAAAAAACCTACTTCCGTCATCGCAAGCCTCGCCATCAATATCAACATGTCAGCAGCAGACTACTATGGTAACAGTGGAGGCGGTTATCCCCCACAACCTCAATACGCTCAGACACCCTCGCATTCCCCGTATCCATCTCAACCAAACTACGCAAACGGTACCCCCTCCCCTGCGCCTTACCCCGCGCAACCCACCTACGCCCAGTCGCCAGCCCAGTCGCAGCAGCAGGGCTACCTAACTCCCTACCAACCACAATCTCAGCTCTCGCGACCCGGTTCCGCTCACTCGGATGCTGGCTATGCGTCGCCTCCCTACCCACAGAACGACGGCCGTCATGCAGGATCACGCCCTCACTCCGCGGATCCCTACGCCCAGAATGACCGCGACCCGAACCACAACCAGGCGCAAGCCGGTGAGGACGGCGAGCGTGGTCTAGGCGCCACTCTACTTGGAGGCGGAGCCGGTGGCTTCCTCGGCCACAAGCTCGGTAAGGGCAAGCTGGGCACCATGCTAGGTAGTGCCGTTGGTGCGGTGGCCGCCAATTTAATAGAGAACAAGCTGGAGAAGCGCCATTCGAACCAGGGCCATGATCAAGCTTATGGACAGGGCCAGGGATATGGGCATGGTCACGGACATCATGGTCAAGGCCACCACGGCCATCACAGTCATCATAGCCAGCATGGGCATCACGGGCAACATGGACACCACGGGCAACATGGACACCACGGCCAGGGCTGGTAGATTGCTGCAGTGGATGCTAAGGGGATTCCTTAACGATTAGTTTGATATTATAAACGGCGGCGCATTGGTCGGTATAAGTCTGCCTTATTGGTGTAGGCTTCGGTAGTTTCCCGTTTCTCTCCGATTCCAGTGAAGAGACGATGAGATGATGTTACGGTTCCTTATGTGGTTACTACAATAAGTACCTAGAGAGTTGGTTGTATGGGGAATGCTTATAATACCTACATACTACCTCCCTTATTACCCTCGTCGACGGGGGTATTTTCAGCAGCCCACAGTTGGCTGTCAATAGCTTTGAATATACCTAGTTGTATACTTAACCTACCCGTGTTTTAACAGTGCGATGATAAAGACACTGGTAAATCCCCAATGAAAAACGTGTTTGATCAATAAGTCAACCCACTCACTGCCTCTTATAGAAGACGATAAAATGCTATTACAGTTGTATAGTCGCTAGTGTCAATAATTTACTGCTTGATAGCGAGCTACTCGATACTATTATATGATGATAGTAGTGGATTTATTGATGTCTAGCAGACACGATTTGGTATATACCTATGTATACCTCATTTAATCTTTTAAAGCGCAGCCATGGCGCACAACCCCCTTTTGTTTATTAGTTTATTACTAATATTTATGATTTCAAGCATTGGGGATCTTGTGTTTTAATACACTTTCGTGCTGTTTGGTTTTACCTATACTTAGGTAGCGATAGGCTTTTTTTTTTTTTTTAGATAAGTGGGTGTAAAGAAGTTGGTTTAGAAAAGTCTATCTTAACCTAAAGATTTATTAAAAAGCTAAGCTAGGCTAAACTTAATTATTACATGTAAAACTCCTCACACTTAGCAATTTGGTATTGCTATTATTACTTTTTCGCGTTGGGCTAAAGGTGTAGTCTGCTAAGTACTATATGTAAGTGCTTGGTAATAGCTCGTTGTGTTTATGATTGATGGATATCCATATAATTGTTTGTGGGAGTAGGCCAGCCCCTAGGTTAGTCACATGACATGGTCATATGACTGCTGTCCCAACAGTTAGGTGGCTAAGTCTTTTTTGCGATTTCCTTTCAGGTATAGCATTTATAGCTTGATTTTGTCTCACTCCAGACTCGGTAACTAAAACAATAGTTGCGCTGTTTAGACACGTGATTTATAAGTAGTTTATGATGTTAAATACGAAGGTTTTCTCCATGTTGTATTTGTTGACTAAAAGGGGGGATAGGAGGTTCTTTAATCTAAAACTGTTAGTTTCCATATTATAAAGCTTTCAGTATTCGATAGTATAAGCCACTTACTAGATTTTACTTTTTAATTTGTGATTATGAATGCTTCTTCTAAAGCTTTTATCCAAGTAGAATAATTTCGGAGAGGAGAGGCGCGGTTTATGTATCAGACGGGAAATGAGTATGAAATGACACCGGGCTATAAACGAGTCTCATGTGGCCCACTACGCCACTAACTTGAGTTCGACTGATCTTAATCGTAGCAACCGCCTGTCTGATAATAGATAATCTCAGACAGCCTTGCCGACGGTCTCTCCTATTGTTTGGCTATAGTCTCTCCCACAGGCCGCTCCGGATAAGTTTTCGATGAACCGAGGTGTGTTGCTTAGGTACACGAGAAATCTTAGTCTTTCTTCCTCTTAATGGTGTCGACGCCTTCAACGGTCCAGTGCAGCTGTCTATGTAGGTTATTGAAATACTTTTTTGGGGTGGCTTTTCTTTTATTAATTTTTTATTAATTATTTTCCAGGGATCCTACTGTTCGCCCATATCATTATATGGGTGTCGCTTGTCTAATTTACAACGCCGGAGTTATTGGCGAAGCTATTAAGCTACCAGTACATCTATCATTATGCCTTTGGGAGGCTATGTCTCTCGGCCCTGCTTTAACAGTAGGTAGTCAGATGCCAACCTCTTCAAGAATGAGATATCTGTGATTACTTGTTAGACTCACTTCATTTTAAGTTTATAATGTTGGGCACTTACCTTGCATACTTTGCGGATATATGGAAGCCAAGCGATGGACGGGATAAGGTAGAAGCTAATAGCCCTGCGAGAAGAAGGCGAGAAGAAGAGAAGAAGGGGATATAATAGTCTAGGACCACGACTTTCGCCCAGGCAAAAACAAAATAAAGATAGCGGCCCATCTTCCTGTTGCACCACTCCAAGGAGGGAAGAGAACTGACATTAATCAGCTAGACTACTTTCCAGGCCCCCAGTAATGACAATCAGTACAAAGACCCTATACCAAAGCTCAAAGCCCCGGGCGAAGATCTCATCCTTCAGACGGCATATCCCTTTGAATCGGCACCAATCATAGATTGGTATGCACACCCATAAATTCATGATACATGTTGGCCCGCTTGCGAGGCAGGGCCCGCGCCAATCCGGCGAAGGATGGCCATGGGGTGCAGAAGGGAACTATGCCAAACGAAGGAATTGAATGCTTACGACCGTACAACTGTTGGGTTGGCATTGGGTACAGGTGTAATTGTACACTACCAAGGTTCTGGGAGCAGTCTACTTCTTGTCCGCCGGCTTCTTCGGCCTCTTTGGGGTGATGAACGGGTTGGCAGGTCGCTTTTTTAATTTCATTAGTGATTGGAAGTCTGCGTCGTTCTTCTTCTTTTGCCACCCCTCCTTCAACTTCTTCTCAGCCTCCGCGACCAGAAGATTCTTCTCGTTCTGCTCGCCTCGGTTGTGTTTGCTTGCTGTATCTAACCTCTCCATTATGGCACTCAAACGTTCCTCATCCGATTCTGTAAATGGAAGCTTATCGGTCTCCTTGTGAGGCAAGCCCTCGGAACCTATTGTGTAGTAGGTGTCAGGAAGGAGGGCTCCCTTCACAGCTGCTTGGTCGAAGGCCCTTTGCTTCCCGCCTCGCCCCATCAAGCTTTCCTTTGAGCGCCCTTCCATATTGCTTTTCAGGGTCTTCTTGAGGGCGTTGAGATCTAATTTGGCTGTCTCTCGCGGCTTTGATGGAAGTAGCCAAGCTGTAGGGATGCTCGAAAAGGCCGGGGCTTGAGGAGTTCCCTGGACGAGCGGAGCCTCGCCCAGAGAATCCTCGACAAAGGGATCCTCCTCCATAAGATCATCTTCCATATTGGAACCGCTGGCAACCACAGCTGCTTCAAATACCAGGTCCTCATTCCCTGTATGGGGATTACTTGGTGGGGCGATAGTAGTCTGGCTTGATATACCTATGTTGTAGGTGAAGTTAAAAGCGGATGTAGGTGTATCGGTAAAGGGGGTGGTGATGCCAGCTGGGTTATGGCTCGGTATGGAAAAGGGTATAGGTGTATGTATGGCGGCAGTAATGTTAGTCGGATTATAACTTGGGGTAGTAGGAGTATTAGGAACGGGCTGGCTGTGTATGGGTCCAGTCCCTGTAAATAGATCTTCCGTCATAGGGTCATCCGCAATATCTTGCTGCCCCTGATGGCCATCTACTCCTGGTGCGACTCCCATGGATTCTCCGTGGCCAGATCCTTCGCCTGTTGGGTCTTGGCTATTTCCGAGATTCGTATCTGCCAGATGTATCGCCAGCTCCTCCCGGAGTCCCTGTACCATCATTTCTAGAATATCATCAGCTTCTTGTTCATCCATTTTGACGTCGTCAGTTTCATCCATTGCCTCTAGAATTCGATCATCGGCTTGGGGTTTCTATTCCCTTGAAGCCGAGTCATCGGAATTTGTTGGCTCGTTTGGACTAATCTGCTGGATTTGCTGATCTGAGGAGCCCTGGTCATCTTGGCTCTGCCCAGACACAGGTTCCTCGATGGCTGCTCCTTGAGTAGTATCCTGTGAGCCATTGTAAAGCTGCCCCGGGAAGGCGAGTTGTCCGATATGACTGAACTCTTGGTGGCTAGCTAAATAGGACATTGAACCATACTCTTCGGGTCTGATAGGCTCCTCGTTACCGTAGAACATCAGCGTAGATTGCTCATCGCCGAAATTGAAATTAAAGGTAGGCTGTTCAGCTTCCGTGAACTGCTCGTTACCGAAAGGCGGCACCGGGATTGGCTGTGGAGCCTGAGTTGGCTGCTCACTAAAGAAGGATATAGGTTCATGTTGTTCGGGCTGAGTAAACTGTTCAGCACCGAAATTAAACATGGCAGCAGGATATTCCACTTCCGTGGGCTGCTCAGTGGCGAAAGAGAACGTGGATGTGAATTGTCCAGCACCGAAGTTGAAATTGGAGGTAGGTTGTCCAGCTTCAGTAGACTGCTCACTACTGAAGGTGAACACGGGGGTAGGTTGGGTTAAAGTAAACTGGTCACTGCCGAAAATATGACCATTTTCGACAGCTTGTTCCATATCCGTAAGGTTCTCTAAGAATTGTATATCGGAACCGGACTCTGCTGGCGCGGGGATAATAGGCGGCTCGTGGATAACAACCTGCTCACTGCTAGACTGGCTGTCCTCACCCTGCTGTGAAATATCTAGAGTCAGTATATTATGTAATAGACCATTGTAAATATCCTCTTCGTATTGAGCCAGCTCATCGTATGGAAGCTGCTCAAAAGCAAGGTCCTCCTCGGTGGACTCCGCAGCGGCCTCCTCGCTAGGCTGTTCGATCGCACATTGCTCAGCGGAGGGTTCCCCTACAAGAGTCTCCGAAATAGCAAGCTCCTCCATAGAGTGCACCTCAGTAAGCTGCTCAGTAGGAGGCATCTCCTGAATATCGGGGGACTGAGAGGTAGGTTGATCAGTAATGGCCGGTACAATGGATTGCTGCTCAGCGGGAGGCTGCTCGAAGGTGGCAGAGTCGTCGATCGGGGGGTTTTCGGTATTACGTCCCTCAAAATCAACGGCTTGCTCAGTGACCAGCTGCTCTACAGCAGGCTGGACGTCTAGAGGTTCTTCGCCGGCGGGTTGTCCAAAGGGGGAACTGGGAGCAGGAAGTGTCTCCAAAGAAGGATTGTCATCACTGGGCTTCTCAAGGGTAGGCTCCTCAGGAGTAAACTTCTCCGTGACATACTCCTCGATGGCAGGCCGTTCAATGGTAGACTGGTTCATAGTAGACTCCTCGACGATAGGCTGCTGAATACTAGGCTGGCTGGCAATAAGCTTTATAGCTTCAGGGGTGACTTCCGCTGGCTTAGGCTGGTTAGGTAGCTTGGCAATGTCCCACTTATTCCTAAGGTATTCACGTGAAGAGATCGTCTGATCTGGAGCCTGTAGTATCTCCTCGACAAGCCTTGCTTCGATACCCTTTTCTCTCATAAACGATGATCTTCGAAGAAATGTAATTCTCGGCTTAGCCTTTCGAAAGATCTCCAGAACAGATTCGTGAGAGTAGATTGTGGATGTAGGCATAGGTGGCTTAGGAGGGGTAATAGGTGGCATGTCCGTAACAGTCATGACCCCAGATATGGCCAGCTGGGGTGGAGGTTGGTTTTGAGTATCCATCTGCGTGCTGGTGTGAACCATCTTAGGCTTCCTCAGAACTCGGCATAACTAGCGCCAGAGAGTAAGAGGGAGCTTGAAGATAGACAGAGCAAGGCGTAGAAGGAGAACCAAGAAGTGACGCACGAATAAATATGTGCGGTAGGCTAATGTGAGAACCCCGTTGAATACCTGCGATAACACGTCAAAATCAGGAGCGAGCATAAGGGTCGGGATGAGAATTACCTGAAGAGGGATGCGACGGAGAGAGGGGGTCGCAGCGCAGATAACCATAACGAGATCAAGATAAAGCATATTCTTATCACAAGTGAGCAGCTTATGCATTATCATGATAATCGCAACAGTAACCGCGCTGGGATACGCGACCCCCCAAGAATCTTTACATGCGCACATGAGCGCGATTCCATGGATCTCCCGGAAGACACCGCCTCCAAAGCCGTACTGCACGCAAATAGCCGCGAGAGTGTTTGCCGAAAGGGCGGCTATGTTGGCAAGGGGATCGCTGTCGTCATAACCGGAGAGACAAGAGATCATAATAATGCCGATAACTCCTCCAAAGGGGGCGGCGAACATGGCGTCAAGGGCCAGAAGGAAGGGGATGAGGATGGTGATGGCGTACATGATGAAAGACTTGGTCGATATCGATGTAGTAATAGAAGGGAGGGTAAGTAGAGGAGTAAGGTGAATAGGGGAGTGAGAGGTGGAGGGGGAGGTGGAGGAGGAAGGGAGAGAGGATATGGTTGGTGATAGGTAGATAGATCAATGAATCAACTAAAGTCAATGATTAAGACAATAGGATGAATCGATTGATGAATCAATAGTCGAGTGAGTTGATGGATTGATGGATTGATTAGGTAAATTGCTCGGATCGAAGAATCAATAGATCAATGAATCGGTTTGTAGTTGGATAGTGTAACTAGTATGTGTATGTCGAAGTCGAAGTCGAAGACGAGAACAATTGTTGCACTTAACTTGAAGAAAGAAAAGAGGGAAGAGAGAAAGATTAGTTTGAGTGGAAGGTCTGTAGAATTAAATAGGGAAGGTTTGCCATTTGTGATTGTAGGAATAATCAGTAGTAACATTGGTACTTTGGTAGCAGATCAACTTTGGAATTAGGAAAGAGGAAGGTACGATGCTCGAATTTTCATATGTACCCAAGTATTATGAGTTGAATCAACCACTCAACAAATCTCAGGCAGGTCGTAACTGCAGTTTTGCATATATCGTCTGTGCATCTTCTCCCTCTGCTAAAGTTATAAGGCTGTAAGGTACCTAACACAATAGCAGCCATGGAATTAACTTCTGTAAGTGATTACATTACCGGTAGTTATAGTTATTTCGCACGAGGGACTGTTCCTTCCGAAAAGATTTAATTCTTGTCTTGATTTAATTATTTTTCCACTACAGGGAAACTAAGATCAACGGATAAACAATTATTGACTGTTGATTCAAATGTAATACAGCATTACTTAATCATTTTATTCCAACGTTAGGTTATTAAAGGGAAGTATTGTACATTAACGATCCGGGTTGACTTTAAATATGACCTCAACTAATGTATTTTAAAATGTAATGCTGAATTGATAAGTATACTCCGACTATTTAAACAGCTCGTTGCAATATTCATTCTAAAGCCGTGACTCACTAACTATGACTGTGTAATACGAGAAGTTGTTGTGTAATACTCTAATGGTTGTAAAGGTTGGTTTGGTTATTTGATTTTGATTATGTAATATGAAATTGAATTGTTTGTGCAACTATGGAATGATTTGATTGGCTGATGACGCAATCCACTTTCCAAAAATAGCTCTAAAGCAAGGTTCCCCAGATTTTAGGTGCAGATTAACTGATCTAGATCTTGCAAAGGGGTACGTACTAAGATCAGTTGATTTAAATTTTGGAAAAAGAAACAGAAGTCGGTACGTATCAGTCATTTAACCGCCGATTGACTGCAAAATGTTGATTGACTTAAGTGTGTACCTTATGAAGTACAAACATGCTAGAGGCAGGTACGATCCTAGCATAGAAGCTTGGGTACAACAAATTATGCCCCTTTAGGATCCATGTGTGGGACTGGTTTCGTATGAAAACGAGTTGTTGTTTCTGTACACTTGTGGCCTTACAAGCCTTACTCATATAGCGTACATTTGTGCCTGGCAACCCATCAGCTGCCGTGGATCACGTGCCACCAACTGCCAACACCATGGGAATAATCCTCAAAAGGAAACAATCATATATTAACTGAGTATGAGTACCTAGGTAGGTACCTAGTTAAAAAAGATGTGTAATTTCGTACCAGAACATGGTCGAAACCGCTACTCGGTCTAGAAGCTAACCTATACAAGACTGACTACCAACATCCTTTCAACCCGAGAGCTAATAGCAGGCAAAGGATATCTCAGATAATGAGCGATAAGTGCCATGCTTTATAACGTCCTTTATGTATTTAAAGTCCATCGATACAAGTGCGTAAAATGCATTAACTAATATAAATCCAAAACTCGTCGCTAAATGTCATATGTTCTATCTAATATACAAATAAAAACCATACATAGGTACCTACCTACCTAGGTACCTTAGGTATATATATTTTATCTCCGCCCCTGTTCTAGATCCTCTATTATTTGTATTTCTGGGCCGCTATTCGAGAGAACGCCATCGGAAACTACGATCTCGGGAGCTGCCTCTTTCTCTTGGGTTTTATTATTTTCTTGCTTCTCTTCCGACGACTCTTCTGTCTTCTTCGACTTCCACATCCTGCTAAAGACGGAACCGATCTTGCCAAAGAATCTAGCCAGGAGCTCATATACAGCGACGATAGGTGCGGTTACGATCTCAACGGTTCTGGCGAATAGGGCGTCCGGGAATAGTCGGATAACGATAGCCCACGGGAGCGAAATAGCCGCTGCAATCAGGCAGATAGCCCATTGCACGCCGTTGATGGCAGTGATCTCGAACGCAGCGCCTCCCACGAAGACGATGGCGATTTGAGCGCCCACCATAATTAAGTTGATTACGATGAAGAATTTGTTGCGAAGCACGCCCTCGAAGATGTTGAATTTGTTATCTAGGCGTCGGTTGTTAAATTCGTTGAATATTTGCATCCATACGAACGTGTTGAAGACCATAGTGTTGAGTTCCGTCTTCTGGGTTTGGTTATTAGGATCGTAGCCTAGGATGGAAGCGCCAGCGAAATGCAGAATTAATGTGACGATGAGTTGGTAAATTGCCTGTCCGACAATCATTTTCCACATATTGGTGGTGATGAGGGGTGCGCTCTTCGGTTGAGGTTTGCGGTCGAGGACCTTTTCAGTTGGAGGGTCTGTTGCGAGTGCAAGGGCTGCAAAGGTATCCATGATGAGATTTACCCACAGCAATTGCACGGCGGTGAGCACGGAATGCATGTCCGGGTCGGCAACAGCAGATATGAAGGCGAGGAGGACGGCGGTGATATTGACGGTAATTTGGAACTAGAAAATGGTTAGTATCACATAGAAATATTTGTTTGTGTCGTGTTGACCTGGAACTCACCTGAAGAAACTTCTGAACGGAGTCGTTAACTGCCCGTCCCCATTTGAGAGCAGTAAGAATAGAAGCAAAGTTGTCATCCATCAGTACAATTTCCGAAGCCTCCTTAGCAACCTCAGTTCCACAGATGCCCATCGAAAAACCAACATCGGCAGTCTTGAGAGCTGGAGCATCGTTGGTGCCGTCTCCAGTAACAGCTACTGTTTCTCCAAGAGCCTTGAGTCTTGCGACTAGAATCCTCTTGTCCTCAGGCGACGAGCGCGCAAGTACTTGTAGCTTGGGTAATTTCGCATCCATTTCATCCTCGCTGAGTCTCCTGAAATCAGGGCCTTCCATGATAAGGCCATCGGTATAAATACCACATTCGGCTGCGATGGCCTGAGCAGTCACAGCGTTGTCTCCAGTAACCATGCGAACGACAACGCCAGCAAGTTGAGCTTTCCGAACCGCTTCGGGGACACCTGGTCTCACAGGATCTTGGATACCAACTAAGCCAAACCAAACCAGGTTGTTTAGTACCGAGCCGAATTTCACATGGCCATCTTCTATCTCAGCTTCGACAGGTGGCCAACTTTCAAAGTCCCTGTATACGATACCGATGGTCCTTAGCGATCCCTTGGCGTAAGAATCAATAATAGATACTATGCCATCACGATCGCTATTTGAAAGCTCGCCCGTGGCAAGAGACTGAATATCTGCCTTTGCGTTGCAATAGTTTAAGAGGATTTCCGAAGCTCCCTTCACCAAGAGCCTATATCCAGAACCATCTCGTAGCTTGATGACTGCGCCCATACACTTCTTAGCAGAGTCGAAAGGCATCATTTGAATTGCCTGCTCATTGTTGCGGGCCTCGGCCAATGATTGCATACCAAGGTAATCCCTTGCTAGCTGAAGCAGTGCTGTCTCAGTCTTGGAGCCAATGAAAGCGAATTGGCCAGCTTCCTCGCCCTCGAAGGCGGTGGAGTTGATAGCCACTGATTGAACAATAGCGTCCTTGGCTTTTTGACTAAGGCCGGCCGCCCATTGGGAGACGCTCTGGATACCGGGCTTCTCGCTTTCGGATTTGTCGAAGTTTGATTGGCCGAATGTTCCCGCGACAACTGTCATTTTGTTGGTTGTCAATGTTCCCGTTTTATCAGAACAAATTGCGGTGGCGTTGCCCATCGTCTCACAGGCGCGTAACACACGAACGAGGTTATTTTCCTTCAGCAATCGAGTGGTGGCGAAGGCCAGCGCCAAGGTAACCGCCAGGGGCAACCCTTCTGGTACAGCCACAACGATAATAGTCACGGCCACGATCAGGATGTCCAAAAAGGCGGAGGCCTTCCCTGAGCTAGAACGCGTGTCTGTTGAAAGGCCACCGAGGAAACGGAATAGGAGGACGAAGAAGAGAAGGCCAGCTGCTGTACTGCCTAGTTTCGCGATAGCAACGGCGAGTCTTTCGAGTTTCTTCTGAAGGGGGGTTGCTTCGATATCTGTTCGAACAGACATCATAATCTTTCCGAAGCTGGAGTGCACGCCGACAGAGGTGCAGAGGAACGTGCCGACACCTTCAAGTACCTTGGACCCTGAAATGATAAAGGGGTCGAGACTTTTTTGGCTGGCACCTG
The DNA here is from genome assembly GCA_022432525.1 of Daldinia grandis. Lineage (NCBI taxonomy): Eukaryota > Fungi > Ascomycota > Sordariomycetes > Xylariales > Hypoxylaceae > Daldinia > Daldinia grandis. Next base: position 147,364 of record JAJKLB010000001.1, read on the forward strand.
ATTCTAATATTTCCATGACCTGCCCACTCGGTGTCTTTTTAATGGCGTCAGACTCGCCCGTCGCTGAAGATTCATCGCATTTCAAGTCGTGGCCATTAATGTAAATTCCATCGACAGGGACGAGATCGCCAGGCTCGAGGTGCAGGACATCTCCAACGAGGATGTCGTGAACATTAATCATGAATGACTTCCCAGACCGAACAACTTTGATCTCGCGGTCTTCTTTCTTGGCGTTAAGTCTGACAAAAGCACGTTCCTTCTGCCAGTCATTGAGCGACCCTACCAGTGTGACGATGAGTATAGCGATAATGATCGCGACGCCTTCAACCCAGTCTACGGATGGTGGTCCCCCTGGTTCAGGAATCGTCCCGAAAGTTTCGTAAAGGCCAAGTGCTAGCGATATTATTGCGGCTATCGTTAATAAGATGATGACCCTGTCGTTGTAGGCATTCCACATGAGTATCCATATCGGCGTGGCTTTCTTCGCTGGTAAAATATTCTTGCCGAAGACTCTTGCTCGGTCAACAAAGGAGTCAGATCCGGGTTGAGGTGCCCGCTCCGGTGTCTCTATAAATTTATCCGATGTCCTCCGTACGGCCTGCTCAAAGGTAATAGATGTTCGTACTGTTGCCTCGTCGAGGCTCAAGCCGGCGTTAATATCAGACTGCAGCCCCCGTGCTATTCCGGAGATGCCGCCTAGCGCCCGAAATGCGGGTAAAGATTTTGGATTTTGAAGTTTGTTTAATTGTCCCGGGCTGAAAGCAAATGGGTTATTTTCGACTTGAAAATCCGCCTCCGAGCCGGGATCTGGACGGAGAGCTGCTTCGGGGTCTACCGATAACACACTTGCTCCGCAGTCGGATGGGGCTGGTGTTTGGAAAGGATTAGAGTGAGCCGGCGTTAGAAAAGGATTCGATATATTCGAAATATTAGAGACAAAGGAACCAGCAGGCGTCACCACTCTGGTTTCATTAGTATCGCTCCTTGGACGCGTTCGTGTATCGATCGCCAGCGTTGGCGGCGCCAAACTATTGCTCGCCATGATTACGAGAATGTATGGCTGTTAAGTCTTATCTTAACAGATGAGAGATGAGTAAATATATGGTAGAGATCATGGGTTGAGATGACAATGGGCTATTATTCCTAAGATATGATGGAATATGATGGAGTATGATGAGGTATGATGACCATGTAGGGTTTCAAGAACAAGCTGGTCGGTGAGGGAGTATCATATAAGAACAGATTAAATCGGACGGCTGTGAGGTGAGGCCTAGAAGAGGCACATGCTCATGCTTTCGAGGCTCACCGTAACAGAATTTCCACTTTTACCGAGGCCGAAAGAAAGGGTGTCGTGGTAGGGTGTCGTGGTATGTTGCCCCAAGCTAAACCGGCGGCTGGATAGCAGGATATCCTAGATGGCAAGGAGTTTTCTTGAGCAGGCTGTGCAAAGCGGAGTATTGCGATGGCGAAAGTGCCGGGTTAAAGGTACCAATGTTTGGTAACTTGGTAGGTAGCTTTAGATGGTGGACCCGTCGTAGTGCATACCGCAGCTTGGATCTTGGATCTTGGTGATGGTATACTGCCAGGTATGTAGTACGCGTTGGGAGTAAAAGAAAGACGCGACTCTTTAAACGTTGAGAGTCTGTTCACACCATCTAGACCCGGGCGCAGCTATCAAATCTGTCTTGAAAGTGTAGCTGACGAAGAAGGCTATGTTAGGCGTATGACGCAGTGAGAGGCAAATGCCGTGTTGGAGGCCGCCTTTGCTGGACTTGAACATAAAAGGGCGCTTCCCATTCTGCTCTCAGACTTTGACTATGACGGTTTAGCGACGGAGGGTAGGGATCGGTGGTATTGGCGGTATTGGTGGTATTGGTGGTATTAGTGGTATAAGCGACTAGATCATGACAACCAAAACATGCATGCAACCTCCGCTTCTCATGATTAACAAAATACAAAATACAAAATACTATGATACTATGATACATGCATGCATGATGTACGAAGAGAGGAGAAGTTTCTGACGTTCCTCCCTTATGCCAAGAGGGGGTCGAGTGAGGCTGTGTAGATGTTAGATACCGCTTTGACCAATTAAAAGCTGGGCGATACGCACATTGAACATACCTAAATCTATATCCCATCGGTTTATTGGTATTTCTTTGTGATTTGAATTTAAAACCCGGACCCATGGGTCATGGTCAAGGTCATGGTCATGGCCGAGTTTCTTCAAACAATATCGCGATTCATGAGCGAAATTCGCTTTTAACCAATGACATGTGGGAAACTATCCAATTATACTCACAGCGACGGCAATACCAAATATACCGAACTAAACTAACCCCAACTACTAATTCAATTCAATAATATTCAAACTGTGGGAAAGATACGAACACGTTCCCTTGCTTTAGTCGATGATTGATGATGACCTGACACGCCAACAAAAGGGCGGAGTGGTAACAACCAAGAATGCCTAGCTTTTAGACAAACAATACCAAGTGCGGCATTATCACTTGGCTTAGAGGGTCTGTTTGGCATGACGCATACAATTACTTCTTTATCATCGCAAAATTCGAACAATTCTTGCTTTCGTGGCCATGTGGCCATGTGGCTCATCGAACCAAATCTAGGCAATGCACGATCCGCATCGTCCGTAGCTAGCTATAGTTTGCTCTCTACCCAATGCATCAAGCAATAACTTTGGATATCTTACTAGCGACGTCTATAAAGTGGTCGAGTGACTTGATAAGTATTAGCGGCACACCTACCATGTACCTAAGGTAGGTAGGTAGGTAGTTATACTAATACATTTTAGATAATGGCCCCTTATGTACCACTCGTTATAAACCACGTAGATCCCCAGTCAAGCACAAACCCACAAGGAATGGCTACCTAGGTAATTATACGGGAGTTAGACTTTATAGACGGAGTGGATAGGATGCCCAAGTCATCACTAGAAATGCTAAGCCTTTACCCATTGCAGTATCTCGTCAGCGCCAGTTTAGACTTGTCGGAATTCTTTTCTTTCTGGGAACTAGTAGCTATCACACCGGCATATTGCTTAAATTACGATGTGATGCATCGTAAGACATCCCCCACGGCACGCTACTAATCGGGTAAGTGAGAAGGCAGCTTGTGATTTACAAACTCCAGGAGCCGTCTTGTGCCAGTTAAGATATGATCCTTCTCGCAAGGCAGACTCGGAAGGCATAAGAAGCTCGGTACGAAAATCGCTTGATCGAATTATACCGAACAAAGTTTGGAGTCTTGTTAACCTCAAAGTGCTAGACGTCAAACTAATTTAATTATTAAGCCTTATGAAACCGATTTGGAAAGGATCCCTAGTATATCTACGTTAGGTCGATATGGAAACGGCAGTACTAAGGGATATTTTTATCTCGGTTTCTACCACGATTTGTACGAAATATTTCATCGATCAGTGACCTTAGGTAGTACTTTGCACATTCGGAATAGGGGGAACAAATACAGGAGTTACTAGTCCTAAAATTGACATAGTAATCATATTTCTCAAAGAAAGCGTATAAACATAGCCTTAGCATGAAGATAAGCATGATACATAGTATATTGGCCTATATACTATACTTATAAGTGACTGCTGATCGAGATCGATATAACTGATGGCGGATTATTTTGGGTTGACGCTGAGCATCATATGAAACCAATACCCCAAGGAACATAATACAAATTCCGGATTCACTAGTTCTACGCTACTATACACAGCCTCGTTATATAAACCCAAGCAGGCAAGCCGAGGCAGAGGTGGAGAGACACAACTTTAAAGTGCCTAGTTGTATGCCTTTTAAAGACAACTCTCAGACGGCGTTTGGTATTTTACGGTAATACATAAACCATAAGATGATATTTCAATAAATACCTTATTACACTGGGTTTGGTGATGAAGAGTGCTCTCGTAGAGCAACAATCAATAAGCCTCGGAGTAATTTCCTATCTAGAGTGAGGGAAATAACATACCCAAAATATATCAAGAAAATGCCTCATATCATGTAACACTGGAGTCACATTTGGGGTGGCTATGCTCTCGTTCGGTGGACGGAAGCTGCAGCTCGCAGGACAGTAAATATGCAATTATTTTACAGTGGTTTGACGGAAACTGATGAATCGGACACTTTTGTGTATCTACCTCGAGGCACCTTTTCTCCCTATTTATAGTATATTCAGGCACGAAGGCATCATCTCATACATATTATTTAAGTTGTACCAATTCAACTCATGAGGGAAATTGTAATTCAATACCGCTGGCTTAATGTGATTTCAAACATCTGTTAATAGACCACATGTTACCGAGACCCTATATCACAGACTCGGTATTAGCCAATCAAGACGAAGTTTTATTGTATTTCCTAATAGTGATTTGTAGCTGAAATTGATCTATAGTACTCTTCTATATATTAGGCATGTTGTATATAAATCTCAAATAGAAGCCTTTGTTGAAGCCAAATCAAGTATGTATAAGGGGTTCGTCTCAAGATGGGATCCTGCATTAGATAATTTAGCAATATACCATCGGAACATCACTTTTCTATCTCGATCAAGGTTACGCTCAAGTGGTTGATCGAGTACAAATATGTAGTTGCTGTATATAGAAATCGAATATAGGGTATAGGGGGGCGTACTAATTAGATTGCATCCGCACAAGGCAGACTTTGAAAGATGCCTACCTCAGGTAAGGCTGATATGATCTTAGGTAATAGTAGGATCCCCTCCTACTTGGAATGAATTATCTACGATATGAGCCTCAAACTAACTATCATACATAAAGCTACATAAAGCTAACCCGTCGCTCCAAATCCCTGTCAACTTCTGGAATTATTCTGTGACTTCCTGCAGGAATATGGAGAGTTCGGGAGTAATCAGCGTAAATCGCACTTCAACAGAAAACAGCTACTACTTTTACCTGCTTAGGTACTAAGCCACCATGAGAGCGAGCCCCACGATAAGTACGACCAAACATCCCCAGGATCGGACTTCATTCTAGTTTTATATTCTCCGGTCAGTCTAATTGTTAAGTACGACTAATCGTATTCTCGGAAGTTAGAATGCGCCTCATGGGACGACTTTCTTACCTTAGGTATTCTTAATATTCTTAATAGACCAAGGAGGTATGTGTATACCTCTGCGATGCTACTCATCTAGTCGTACATTGCAACGGTAAAACAATTCCGTATTTAATTTCCTGTAGAAATAGCCGGAGTCAAAGCAACGTATCTGGATAGATAGGTAAGGTACCTATATAAATGATATAACCAAGCGAAAAGATAAGTTGAGGCTAAATGCCATCTACACGATATATACAATGCATAAGGCAGGATTGCACATCGCCTACGGCTTGGCTTGGCTTAGATACGTAGTAAACAGAAATTTACATGCCTAGAGAACAATGAAGAGGGCACCAAGGCTCATCGCATTGCTCTCCTGGCAGTGCGCCACCGCAGCCTCTTCCATCCAGAGCAAAAGGCAGAATCCAAACACCATCTATCCGCCCTGCACACAAGACGGATACAAGCACTTCTTAATCCGGAACTGGCACAGCACAAACTACAACGATAGCACCGAAGCCTTCACCTTCGAGCTCCAAGCCAATTTCAGCGGGTACGCAGCGCCATGCCACGGGACGCGCAAGGGCGACGACAACAGCGGATGGACGACATGCGACGACGAGAAAGACAATACCGAGGACCCTAGGTTCGCCGTCTCCTTCGACTTCTCGTCCAACGACTACCTCAGCGTCAGTCACACGTACGTATGCGACCGCGGCGAAACCGAGACAGACCCTTACAACCGTCTCGCGAATGTGCTCGCGACAGGCGACGGCCGGCTGCAAATCGGGCTCGTCGACACGCCCGAGGGCCATTTCACCGGCACCGAGGGGGACAACATGACCATCGTAGCGTACCCAAAAGTCGCACATCGCCTACCGAAAGCCGACTGCGCGGCAGCATACGAATTCAGCGAGTGGGAGGTGCGGGAATTCAAATTCGGCGTCCGGGTACAAGCCGGTAACCCGTGGACCATCGGGACGACGGTAGCTAGTATTGATTACGACTTGTATAACGGAGCGATTGATTACCTGATCAACTGCCAAGCCGTTAACGATTCCGTTGCCGTGTTCCCGGATAGCCCGGATCTGATCAATCCCAAGGCGCGGTTCCCGTGCCCGATCAACTACCGCGATGACTTGATTCCGCCCGAGGCCTATCCGAAGACCGGGTTTAAATTCGATAGGCGTGTAAATGAAGTATCTATCGAGCAGCAGTGGGATTGCGAGGATGATGATGGGAATGAGTAAGTAACGTGATCAAGTTGATTTCAGGGGCTGGTTTACTAACGGATATTTAACCCCTTATAGAATTACGCTTCTCGCAGTTGGCAGCACGCTTCTACCGCTAGAATGTCATGAGACACCTACTTCGGATGATAACCCAATTCCCCAAGTAGTGGATTGTGATCCTGTAACTGTAAGAGTAAAGGCAAAACTGGTATCATGAACCAAATCCGCAACGGGGTGTAATACCGAGGTGGCTACGGAGCCTTATGATATTAAGAGTAATGTAGAATATTTGATGACGAAATACTATTAAGCATAGCTGCAACACTTTTAGCCACTACCCTACCAATGTCTCTCTGCTCGGCTATGAAGTATGGTATCGAGCAGAGCAAGTACAATCTAAATCTGCAAGCCAGTGTTATGCATCACCGTCCCATGGCATTGAGCTCATAAGGACTTGTGGCTCGTGGCTAATGTTAACATAAAATAATCAAGCAGGACTCCCGCTATGCTTTTCTACAAATCTAAATATCCAAAACGCCACCCTCGGATGCTTTCGAATGCTTGAAACTGCTATGCAATATTTACCGTGAACTGGCTTCTTCCGAACCTAGGGCCGGCCTGTAAAATGGTAGACTAGTAACCGACAATCCGTATCGAGGCACCGGTTTTGGCTTCATCCTTCGAGAAGTGCGCCCTCCTCTTCATCTAAGAGAGGATATCGCTTGCGGCCGCGCAAGCGCCTGTTTCTTCGAATTCCTCTACTTCAGTCATGCGTATGGCTTCTCCTACGTCGTCAACGAAGCGGTGTCTACCACCAACGAGTGCGACAATGCCACTTCGCTCCATCAATTGCCACACTTCGTTCTGTCGGCTGACGGGTCGGCTGAAGAATACCCTAACGCCTTGGTCTCGATAATTGCGCACTATCTCCTCTAGTACCTGAGTACCAGAACCGTCCATTGAAGTGACCCCGTGGATATCAAAGATAACATTTTTGTTGCTGGCCTGCGGACGAAGACGCGGCAACGCTGGATGTGCATTTCCTGTACCGTACAGCTCGAGCCGTCGTAGTCTATTCTTCAATTCGCCTGTATTCGCAAATGTCAAGGGCTCGGGAATCTTCACAATCAGACATCCCTCTACAAATTCGAGATCCTGGGGGTGCTCTTCGGCGTTAGCGAAGCGATCACTGTTGGGGATCCTACCCAGGATTTGTATACGAGGGCGTGTTGCATGACGAATGACTTGCAAAAGCGATAGGCCAATGCCAATTGCAATGCCTAGGTTGAGAGAAAAGAAGACTGTGACGGCTAGGATGACAGCCATGAGGGCAAGCTCAGTCCAGCCCTTGATTCGTAGGAAAAACGATATGTCATGCGGCGCTTCTTCGATTAGAGACCAGGCAACTGCCATGATCAGAGCAGACAGGACGGGTTTCTATACCGCAGTTAGTTTGTTATTTAACATGGCGAGCACTTGTAGTAGAAGCTCAAGGGAGGCCAGCGGATGGAGTATGAAGGTGGATCACTCACAGGAAGATAATAAAACCACGGTAAGAGGAACAAGATACATATGACAGTAAGGACGCTGAGTATAAGGGAGCTCATGGGACTCTTCCCGCCTGTACTTTTATTGACCTTGCTTCGCCCGTAACCTCCAAAAGCCGGAATGGCCATAAAGCACGCACCGACGAGGTTAGCTGCCCCGAGAGCTACGAGTTCTCGATTAGGGCTCAACTGCATCCCTTCGATGATTTCTTCGCCTCCCAGACTCTTGGCTGCAACTGAAGACTCAAAGAAGCCAAGCATGCCAATCAAGAAGGACGTGCCCATAGCCTCTCGGATGTGGGACATATGCGATAATTGGAAAGGGTTATGAAAAGTGAAGACGTGACCGGACGCGGCTTCGACTTTGCCCAACACTGGAACACCACTCTGTTCCCAGCCCAGATGCCAAGCCATGACTGCAGAGAATACAACTACAATAAGTCTATCAGGGAAATATGCTACCCCCGGGTATCGTGGTTGCAAGCGTCTCTTGGCCTCCCTACCCACATAATTAGCTGAATTAGATTCCGAAGACAGCAGAGTAGTCCTCAACTTACCGTAATACCATAATGACAACAAACCCCACTATCCCGACAATGGCAGTAAGATTGTGTCTGTCGCCAAGGTGTGTGAGTACGAACTCGAGCTTCTGCATGGTGCTTCCGTGTGTAACTCCAGGCGCTGTTTTAGCTGCATGGTTAAGTCCCAAGACGGGGATCAATTGGTCGATAAAGATCACCACGCCAATGGCGGAAATGAAGCCTCGTAGAAACGGTCGGCTCAAGACGCTATCAAGAAATCCTAAGCGAAATACGCCCATGAAGAAGACGGTCGCGCCAGCTATGCCGACGGCCACACCGGCGACCCTCGCTTGTAGAATGGCATTGTCGTCGTCGCCCCCTCCAAGGTCGATGCTATTCTTAACAATTGATCCAACGAGTAGGGAACCAGCTGCCTCCGGCCCGACCACCATTAGAGGGCAACTTCCTAGTAGCGCGTATATGAAGGGGTTGATGGCGAAGGCATATAAGCCATTGATAGGAGGAACATGTGCCAGGTTATCGGCGTACGAAAGAGCCATGGGGAGGTACATAGACGCAATGGTGATAGCGGCCGTAAAATCACCTTTCAACCACGACCACTTATACTGCCTGATCCATATGAGGAAGGGCACATAGTATGACAAATACATCACCCACGAGTCCTTGACGCCATGTTGTTGTGCCAGTGTGCTAGAATCCGTCATCTTTTTGCTTTTTACCCTGTTCGAAAATGTCTTTCTCCAGTTCTTAGGCTGCGTCTCGCTAGACGGCGCAGAGCCGTCCGAGTCCGCCACAGACCCTACCTCGCCATCAAGATTACCGACTCTTGGTGGTGGGCTGGATACACGAGGAGAGAATGTGCCGTGGTCGCAAGGGCCATCATGCGCGCGTTCGTGATGGAGGAGAGAAGTGGTCTCGTTTGTGTCGTCATGAGAGTGATCGCGACGCGTGCTAGGACCTGCAGGATCTATCCCTTCTAAATTGTCACTCGTCGAAGAGGATGAGAGGGTGCGGCTATGGCGAAGGCCACTCGGAGTCGGTGGAGCATGGTCGTGAGGATAGGGTCGACTAGTCGTAATAGAAGGAGGTCGTGATGACGGCGACATACTCTCGACTTCGGCTATTAGATACTAACTAACCTAGAGACGTCAAATGTAAGGCAGCTAACTATTACTTTCAACTTTGGCAGCCTAGAATTATGAGATTGTTAAGAGCAGCTGAGCTTTCGTTTACGATCCAGCCGCGGTGTGTTTGCGACGTAACAGGTAGTAAGAGATTATCATCAGGTCAACGAGAAAACCGGGAGAACACAGATTAGAAGAAGGCTAGACGATCTACATTATGCATAGAACTGGAGCTGCTAAAGGTAGAAATGATATGGGGATATTGGAGACATGATGGATGATATGCAAGACGAAGTAGGAAGGGAAAAATAACGTTTTATTTAATTGGTTCGTTGACAAAAGAATGACACCAAAGTACTTTTGTACTGTTCCAAGGGTTCCGTAGAACAACAAGTGGATACAGCGGGGAGGGGAGGTGGGCTCCATTAGTATGTGCATGTAAGAGGAGCATTGGGTAACAACTTCTTCTTGGTCGAAATATGTGGTTGTGCTTACCATCTTATAAATCCGAAAGAAAAAAAGAAGGAAGGAGAAGCTCAAGAATGGTAAAGGGCCTTACCTTCCTATCTCTTAAATAGCCTTGCACAATGACAAAAAAAGGTTCAATGGTTACATATTTCATAGGATAGATAAACCCTAAATCAGCCATGCGTCTGCAGTTTACCGAAACGCAAGATCTAGACCCCTTACGCAGGTCACGCAGTGGAGATTTTAATGTACCACGCGAGCCGCAGCGGGTAGAACGGCTGCATATGTAGAATTGAGGTTACCTAATAAAAACCTACCAAGACGCCAATATTATTTCAACGTTTCAACAACGTGGGCTTCGCCTAAGAAATATTAAGAAATATTTAGGTAAGTTTAAAGGCTAGTCGCTTCAAATTTACTTGGTATCTCCTTGGTATTCACTTGGTATGGACATTATTCGGTACGGTTATAAGTCAGACGTTGAAATTTAGCTGCCTATGGATCATCTAACCTCGTGCAAATTCAAACGAAATAATTCATCGCGCATTTGTATCATAATAACCCAGCGAAAGTCCTCCATGATATCGTCCATCCACATATCGCGTGACGAGAGAGGGTGCTATTATCGTGTCAAGCAAGTCGTCGGAGAATGGAAATGGAACATTGACGATGATGAGTGTAAGCAGTGGTCAACAATAGTTGAAATGAGTGCACTATCCGAAGATGAAGAAGGGGGGCGGATCTTCATTGTTGAGTCGTCGTGATGGCGTAAAAGATCTAGCTGATAAACACGTTGTTGCCTGCGATGACGCGATTACACCAAAGCATTCGCATCCTCCTCTTCTTTTGCTTCCTGAGCCTTGATATCGGCTTTGATCTTGGCATTGGTATCTTCTTCGTCTTCGTCATTATCGTCCCCGAACTTAGGAAGAGTCTTTCTGGAGGCCTTGGTCTTCTTGTCGGAACCGGGAGTCTTCTCAGTGTTGGCCTTGCGCTTTTTGCCGCCTTTGGTGGGCGTGCTAGGCTCGGCGGCGCCAGCTGTTGTCGATTCTCCTGAGGCCAAGGCGAGCTTTTTCTTGATAGGTCCGAAACAAGCACGGGCAGTTGAGGCATTCTTGAAAAGCGCAAGCTTGGCAAGCTTTTCCCAGTTAATCTAGAAATACGGGAATACGGTTAGTAAATGCTAGGTAGGAATTTGGTCATGTAGTTTTATAAAGGAAACAACGAGGTGTGAGCCAAAAGTCCCAAGATGAAGGTCTCAAGGTAGCAGGTATATGATTGGTAATTTATAATATTCAAGGGGTCTTTAATAAATGAAGGTGGAAAGATGGGCTTGATCTTACCTTTGGAGCTACCTCAAAGCACTGCCAAGCAAGTCCTAGGATCTCCATATCTCGAGCGGTGAATTGGGTATCCTTGATGGATGTTGTCTTTGATGCCATGGCGACGGATAGAAGTACTAGTTGTAGAGTGCGTTGATGAGAGATGCCTTCAGCCTCTAGATGTGTGAGGGAAAGAAAGGGGGAAAGAAGGAAGTGTGTACCTAATGCGTAGGTATTATCACAGTGGTGAAGAAGAGTTGGAAGCTTTGGCTATATTTCTTCTAACTGTGAACAATATGGATTAGAATCGGTATGCCAACGTGACAGTAAGTTAGCCGCAGCCCTAGATGATGTATTTGGATGGACGCTGATAGGTGCGCAAGTAAAGATGAATAGGTAGCTGGGCAAACAAATTTGATTTGAAATTGTAGGATAAGATGGCAGATATCATGTTTTAGAAGGCAACGGCGATTATTGAAGTGGGAAAGAACAGAATGTGTTGAGATAGTTTGTGCACTTGTTTTCACAAAATCACACAGAATCTACTTTCACGTTCACGAAATATAACCCAGACTAATATTTCCAACCGCCGCATTCCCTTACTATGATATTATCCAAATAGCTCTTAGCTTTCCCTACTTCTTATTTATGGCAAGCTATATTCTCATACACAATTCCTCTTACTGGACCTATAATATTCTAGCAGCTCTTAAGCCTTAGGGATCAGCCCTTACTCCTTGGTTATGATAATTTAATAGTAAGTCTGGTGTGTGCACACAACATGGTTGATTTCCATGGCGTAATGATTTGGTTGCACAAGTCACAAGATGCCAGTTGAAATTTGGGGTATTATTCCAAACCATCTGCTCAGCTTATCAAACATAATGGTCCAAGCATATTTAAGATGTACCTATAACATCTAGATACCGTTACGGTTGATAAATCTTGACTAATAAAATATCCTAGTATTTGACTTAAGATTATTTACCAGATAGTAAGAGAGATGATATCTTGCCTTTGGCTTAATGATTCTTCAGCTCATTATAATTATAGCATGGTACGGATTACAATTCTTTAGGTGAGGGTTTTGCTCGATGCAACACATATAACACATATCCAAATGACTGTAAGAAGTTAATAAGGTTATAAGATTATCTGTCCCTCAGCCTTAAGATCCTAATCATTACCATGAATCTAAATAGTATCTATAATTGATAGTCCTTATATATTTCGAAGAAGGGCTCGGTGAATTTATGCCAAGACTCGGTGTAAGCACTATCTAATAATTCAATACGACACAGCAGTAGCATTTTTATATGTACTAAAGCGGTATAAACCTGCCATAATGCAATTAGAGCATGATTATAATACGGATAAGTCGTTTCAGGGATTATGCTTACTTCGGCCGATTATCAACATCAGTCGGATTTGTCCCTGATCCAACTCATCACTGATTGATTAGATTAGATCAGAATCATACCAAATCATCACTTAAGCCTTTTCTTCACTTCTAGGCATTGTACCACCAACCACCATAAGTTCGTCATGGAAGAGGCACAGAGCCTCAAGACCGACCGTCGTCGTCGCCGCCCGGCTCTTTCGTGCGTTAGCTGCCGGAGGTCCAAGATCCGCTGTGACCGCAATATGCCTTGTAATGCTTGCGTTCGCTCTAAACATAAGACCTGTGTCTATGAGCCTCAAGGCCGGCATTCGGAGATATCGTCTTCTGCAATCGGCCCACATCGCCCAGTTGATCCCTTTCCTGCCGTTGACTCCGATACGGCCGTCTCTCCCGTGACCAGTGGATTAAACCACCCGCGTCACGGTGAAGCTTCACACGAGGATCACTCGACTCTTTCCTTGAATGGCTCTACGTCCGTCGACTCAACCTCTTCCCAAAGCTATGAACCGTATTTTGATGTTAGGTCACTACTAGACCGGATCAAAGAGCTTGAACGCCGCTTAGAGGAGTCTCCGGAGAATCACCCTCATCCCAAGAAGGCCACACAACCCTCCACCACCGACCCGGACCTTGTAGCTACCTATCCTAGTTATCTAGCAGGAGAATTACATACTATGAGTAGAAGTGTCATGACTAAAACCCGGTATCTAGGCCAAAGCCACTGGATGAACCAAGTAGGAAACGTATGTTCCGCACATATCCTTTTCTTCTCATTCTTGCCACGTCCTGAGTGAGCGTGTAAATATATGCGTTGACAGTTTACTTACCCTTCGTTAGCTCAAGTCTATATTAGAAATATTCGACCAGCAGTATCAAGGAAAGATGTCAGAGCCGATAGCGATGGTAAACCGATGCAAGTCTCTGGCTCGGACCATTAAGGCGCAAAGGGCACCCGTACAAGTTGTTAAATGTGGTTCTAATATACCGCCACGAGAAGTCGCGGATAAGCTTGTAGACGCATACCTTCGAACGTGGGAAACTGTCTTCCGAATATTACATGTCCCGTCATTTAAAAGGGACTATGAGAATTTCTGGTTGTCGCGCGATTCGGCTGATGTCGCCTTCGTGATTCAACTTCAGCTCGTTATGGCGATTGGTGGCGCGTTTTATGATGATTGCTATACCATGCGCAAGTCGGCTATGCAATGGGTATACGAGGCGCAATCCTGGCTTATCTCTCCAATCCCTAAGTCAAGGCTGACCCTCACTGGCCTACGGGTCATGCTACTTCTTTGCCTCGCGCAAGAGACTGCATCGGTGGGTCAAGATCTGGTCTGGATCCATGTGGGACAATTAATGCGCACAGCTATCTATATGGGCCTTCACAAGGACCCAAAGAAACTCCCCAAGATGAGCCCGTTCCGCTCCGAGGTTCGCCGCCGGTTGTGGAATACTATCCTCGAAATGGCGCTCCAGACTAGCGTTGACTCTGGAGGGCCGCCCCTAATCTATCTTGAGCAGTATGATACTTCCGCGCCGGGTAATTATGATGATGACCAACTGGCGGACAACGACGACACGTCAGCCTCGGTTAATCCTCCAAATAAGTTCACAGACATGTCTGTCGCTATAGCACTTCGCGCTAGTTTTCCGGTGCGTCTAGCGATTGCCCGGCTCCTGAACGAAAGCAGCGCACGAAACACATTCGATGATACCATTCAACTTCACAACCAGCTCAGTGCCGCATACAAATCCCTCTCGCAACAGCTCCAACGATTTACACTCGGTGACCGACAACCGACAGATTTTCAACGACGCCTTGTAGATCTTCTCGTGCGTCGATACTTCATGGCACTCCATCTTCCTTACTTTAGCCCAGCTATGACCGAGCCGGCGTACGCTTTCTCAAGGAAGACTGTAGTGGAGATGAGTGCGAAACTATACTCTACTGTTTTTCCTTCGGCCGCTTCCAGTCCTCGGCCACTACGGCCTCAAATAGATGACCTAGGACAAATATCCATTGTACCAGATGGGGATGACTTGGCTCGATTTACTACTTGTGCTGCAGGCTTTGCCCGTAGTATCCTCTCGCAAGCATCGATGGCCATCGGTCTCGATCTGCAAAACCAATTGGAAGAGGACGATGGTTTAGGGCCGCCTACCCCCCGAGCGGACCTACTTAATATTTTGAGGGATGCCACGGCATGGACATACCGTCGCGTCTATATTGGGGAGACGAACGTAAAAGGTTATCTGGTTTCTTTAGCACTACTAACACATATTGAAGGGTTAATGAAGGGCATGAAACGAGCAGACCTCGTAGATTCAATCATTACAGCTGGCGCCGGATCAATGCAAGACTGCTTTGAATTACTCAAGCAACAGGCCGCCCCACAGCCCGATGAAGCCGCCAGTACGAATAATGAACAGCTTGACTTCAACAGTATGATGGCGATGGACCAAGATTGGGAATATAATAGCCTGGTAAGCTACTAATGCCCAGGATAGTAGTAATAATAGACTAACATATAACGACCAGATGCAGGATGTCCTCTTTAATTTTACCAATATCGAAGCCGTATTGGGCGTGCCTACAGGCTCTGATATGATGACCACCAATTTCTCATAATGGTAGCAGTAATCGAGGACATAGCTACCTCATATATAACCACCTGCGTACCAATATACGTTAAGCACTTCTAGCACGACAAATATCTAAGGGACACTAGAGACTAACTAGGTTGAAGAGGCAAGTCTATTATAGGCAAAATTCGAGACGCCGATGCTACCACTCATCAAGCTGTAGCGTATGGCATTTTACTAACTAGGTACCTAAGGGACTAAATGCAACCGCCTACTTATTATATATAACTACCTCATATCATTAGGGGTTTGCTTCTACGTAGACGAAAACGCCCCTCATTTCATATCGGACTAGCCTTTATATCACCCACCTACTTAAGGTCGAGTAACTGTGTGGCGCCGTTTAAAAATATTTCCTAGGAACAGACTACAATAGAAATAAAACGCCGGGGCTCACCCATATCTTATTCCTCTTGTCAGTTATCAAAGCGGTTTCCTAACGCTGCCGACTGCCTAAATATCCACTCGTGGGCTGTTAGTCCTTCATCCTCGTCTTCCTTTACTTCGTCAGGGATACCTTTCCCTCTTATTGTTTTCATGACACACTTGTCTTCTGGTCGGACGAAATAGACGATGCTATAACGCGGATATCGGCCCTGGGATCCAGGAGATGGGATCACTCTATGGCGCCCGGAACATAACACGCCGTTCGTGAACCTGACGGCAGCATCGCCTAGGTTAATAATGGCGCAACCTCTTTTTGGCTTGACCCAGAGCCATTCTCCCGGCACGTCTGGCTGTCCGTCGCTAAGCTGCGCCTTCCTGGCTGACTCGGACCAGACCTGGAGTCCACCCAGCCAATTCATCAAGATGGTAATCCTGCGGGACTCGAGATTAACGAAGACCGTACAGGAAACAATTAAACAATTACTTAAATTACTTACGTCCCGAAGTCAGTGTGCGAGGGTGTCTGGATCTCGGGCATCTCATCTGTTTCTCGGGGCGGGCCCCTAGTGATACGGACGTGGTCTCCCGAGGGTTCTTCTATTCTGTGGCGGTTCATGAACTCAGACGGATCGATGCCGAGCCTTTCCGCAAGGATAGTCATGATCGTCATGCCAACAGAATGCGCGCTCTTCATATAATCAGCGAAAAGCGGCTTCGCGTCCAGGATAGCGGGCGGCCATGGGCGGCTCATACGGTCGTTCGACACAATCATGTCATTCTTGCCCACATTGAAAAACTCGGCAGTATCTGGAGTGCCAGCCTTATCTGTCACGGTTGATCCAGCATACTTGTACCCGAATAGAGACTTGGCCATCTTATAGTCCATCTTCTCAGCCAGTGGCAACCGGAATACACGATCCCCCGCCAGCGCAATTTGCTCAGCACCCCGGCGGATGGTGTCCCCCGCAGCGCAGCCATCCAGCTCTAAATAGAAAAAGCCGCGTCCGACACATGCCTCGAACACGCGATGCTGCTCGACGACGTCGCCATTGAAAAGCTTAGATAAGGTGATTGTCTCTAGCGAGACCGTGGGAACATCTGAAGGGAACGGCGGGTATAATTCCGGAGTGAATTCGGTATATACTTCTTCCTTATGAGGCATAGCTACCTAGGTTAGGTACCCTGGTAATTACTTGTGAAATGTTTTAATCAGTTCTACCATGGTCCAAGACCATATCGAGGGGGTCGCAGTTCTATATACCTAGGATAACTGAAGCTCCGTCTCGTGTTGATCCGGAAATAAGACGGAAGCCTCGGGAAACCGAGTGGAGGTGAAGCGGGGAGAGGTCCAGCGAATCCTATATAAATATGTCGAAGATGGAAGGTTGCGTAGGGAATTCCTAATATGGGAATCCTGCAGCCAACGAGACGCCGATCGCAGTGCCGACGGAGCTTCCCCAGCTTCTCCGCATAGTCTTAGCCGGTATTTGTCCCGCTTGTTGGTATACAGCAACTTCTGCGCGTATACTCAAAGGGGTCGGAACAAAGAAGTTAGGATGTCAAAGGGAGTCCGTGTTTGTATGCGACAATCTAGAGGAGATTGTTTAATGATATGTAGGTACCTAATGCTTAGACTTAATCTAGATACCCCATCAACGATCATAGACCACTACTATAGTTTTGAACTAATGAGCATGTAATAAGCATGTAATAAGTATGTAATAAGCATGTGATAGTTCTTAGGATAGATAGGTACCTAGGTAGGTAGTTATTTCCTTGGCCTTTATAGATTTATTGAGGCAGGTGAAACTATAATGATTTGGGGAGCTAGACCCCGAGCCTAGGCATTTCCCGTAGTAATTGCAGGCCGCTCTCAACGTTCTTTCTAATATGTACCTACCTAGGTTAGGTAGGTACCTAGTTATACCTGATGTTAGGT
Source organism: Daldinia grandis (assembly GCA_022432525.1). Lineage (NCBI taxonomy): Eukaryota > Fungi > Ascomycota > Sordariomycetes > Xylariales > Hypoxylaceae > Daldinia > Daldinia grandis. Next base: position 165,045 of record JAJKLB010000001.1, read on the forward strand.
GCATACGCCTGAACAATAATCCGTACTTCACGCTTATAACCCTGCAACCCTTGAACTCCAAATTGTTTCCATGAACATACATCAAGATAACTTCTTATTTAGGGGGTTGGCCCGTCCTAGACTCATCCCGACTTCAACTGAGACTTGTATCCTCTGCCGGCTAAGGTCCAGCAGATCTCGGTCGAACCGGATCGCCCCCTTTTGGAACGCGACGATGATGGAAGACCCGCCGAACTGGAAATAGCCGATTTCATCCCCCTTTTTTATCTCGGTGCCATGCTTCTGGAATTTCTCGTGGATACTGTTTACCAGGATATTAGCATTGCGTCGCTCGAATGAGAATTAAATTATCCTATAGGTAGTGCGACTTACCGAACAGTACCGACGTCTGTTGCGCCGATGGCTACGAATAGCACGTCGCCGAATTGCTCCGTCTCGATAACGATGTAACTGCGGGCGTTCGATGTGAGGATGTTCACGTCGCTCTGCAACGCGACCGGATCGACTTGGTAGTAGTCTCCAGGGATGCTGCGGAAGGCCTTAATAGCGCCCGTCACAGGCGAGTGGTACCGATGGTAGTCCTGCGGTGACAAGCGGAAACTGGCTACGGCCGCGTCGCCGAAGTGTTGCCCGAGCTGCATGTCCATGACTAGATTCGTGATGGTGAAGTCGGTGCCTTTGATCCACAGTTTCTTGGTCTCGGCTACGGAATCGTACGCTACGACGCGCGAGTCGGCTACCACAACGGCGCCTGCGGGATCATCCGAGGCGTCGATAGGTCGCGACCCCGGGCGGTGCGCGCGCACGAAGAAATCCTCGAATGTCCGGTATTGCTCGATGTCCGAGGGCTCGAAGTCGGACATGCTGATGCCGTACGTGTCGACGAAAGTCTGGATTTGACTATGAGAGGCCGGTGTGCCTTCTTCTTCGCCCTTCCGGACGGACTTGTTGTGGATCCAGAACCGCATTAGATGCGTCGTGTCGATCCATTCTGTGAGTGGGTTGAAGAGGAGTAGCAGTTTGATCTTCTTGGTTAAGGGTTGCTGCTCGCGCGTGAGCTTGCCGGTCTAGTTCAGGTTATGTTAACTTAAAGGTATGCTTTAAAATCGGCTGGATCGAGTTATGCTTTAACCTAGGTACTTACCTTGCGATCAAGGGACTTCCATCCATATTCCCCGTTTGCAGACTGTGCGTGTTACGGGTTAGTTAGCTGGAGTAGGATATGTGAGCAATGGGTGCTACACTTACCAAGTGACATTTCGCGAGCAGATGGTTTAGAAAGGAGTCGACGAAACAGTATAGATACTGGAATAATCCGGCGAGGCCCATGGTCGTATACGAATAATGCGTTTGCCCATGTAAGTCACGTTTGATGTCTTTCGTATTATCCCCTTTACTGTAGCCACGATGCGAACTGGTGAGTATCTCGTGGTCAAATCTTTAAATGGGTAAAACAATAGTTAGTATTATCAATTTCTTCGAGTAAACTTCATCTATGTGAACATAGTAAGACTCCTGATTCCAGCTTCAGGGACGCTCCTAAAGCTAGAACCCTTAACATGTTCAGCATATGGCTTGTCTAGTGACGTCATCGTGATCTCAAAATTATACCGTCTTGATCACCATGGGGAAGGATGGCAAAAGAAAAACAGGCTTCGACTTGGTCAACCATATATATATTTATTTACTTCTAGATAGTATTGGCCATTGTTCGAGCACAATAGACCTATTAGATTTAGGTGTCTAGTCATCGGGATTCCAAACATTAATAATTCGATACAAGTATGTAAAAGTTGACGATGCCGGTAGAAAAATAAGAACGGAGCCGGGTACGGAGGCCCATTAGTATAACTGTGCCAAAATCAAGAAATAAGAGGGGAATCTTCCAAAAAAGGTAATATTAACATAGCCACACACTAGCCATACATTTACAATTAAATTTTCTTTAAATTTATACTTTAATTTTAAAAATATATAATAAATAATAGTTTAAATTATTATATTAATTTTTTTTAATTTTAAATAAATTAAATATATTATTATAATATAATTAAATAAATTTAAATTAATTTATATAATATTTAATATTATTTAAATATATTTAATATTATTTAAATATATTTAAAAATTAATTAAATATATTAATTTATTAATAAAGAAAATTTAAATATTATTTATTATAAAATAATAATTTTTATATTTTTATATTAAAACTTAATATTTTATTATAAAATTAATATAAATATAAAAATAAACGTTTTATTTTATAATTATTTTTATTATTTACTTTTTTATATTTTTATTAAATTAATATTTACTTAATTCATTTAAATTTCTTTTGTTAAAAATATAATTAAATTATTTATTAATAATATTAATAATAAATTATATTGTTAAAAGTGGGATTATATAATAAATTGTTATATAATCGGCGTGGGATTTTACTTTATTTATACTTTAACCATTTTTTACTTAAGTTATAAATCGTAAATAATATTTTAATTAAACATTATTTAACTTAATTTTTAAATATAACGTTATATACTATTAACCTTTATTAATTTAATATATATTTTATATTTAACCTTAAAATAAATAAATAAAATAATTTTATATAAAAATAAAAAATAAAAATAATAAAATAATTAATTTTTTAAATAATTAAAATTATTAATGGTTAAAAATTTATTAATAAAAAATATTTTTATAAATAAAATTTTAAAAATTATAATTATATTAAAAAGAAATAATAAATATTAAAATTAAATAAAATTAAATAAAATTAAATAATAATTTTAAATATTTTATTATTTATAAATATTATATTAATAATTAAAATTTAATATTAATAATAATTATAATTATAAATATAATAATTTTTATAATAATAATAATAAAAAATAAAGTTTAATAATAATTTGTTTTAACGAGTTTAAATTAATGTTTAAGAAATAGCGGATTATATTTGTTATTTTTCTCGTTTTTGTTAACGTTATAAACGTTATTTAACGTTTAATTTATATGTTTATATTTATAAAGTTTTTTTAAAAGTTTTTTTTAAAATTTAAATTAAAATATTATTACGTTAAAAGATTTTTATATATTAAATTTAAAATTAATTAATATATTATAATAATATATAAAATAATTTTAATTAAAATAATTTAAAATTAATAATTTGTTTAATTTATTTTTTTTATTCTTTTTATATATTTATATAATTTTATATAAATATATTTTAAGTTAAAATGTTAAAAGTATTTATTAATAAAAATATTTAAAATTAATTATATTATAGTTAATATTATAATTAATTAATAAATAAAAGTTATGTTTTTTAAAAAGTATGGTTTATTATTTTAATTATTTAAATTTAAAATAATTAATAATAATATTATTTTTTTATAAAATTTATAATAAATTAATTAAAAAATAAAGATTTTAAATAATATAATTAAAATAGAAGATTATAAATAATAGTAATTTATTTAAAAATGGTAATAATTAAGATTAAAATTTAATTATATAGTTTTAAAAAAATGTTATTAAATGTTTTTTATATAAGTTAATTAAAAGGAATATATAAAATAAAATTTTATAAAAATCCGTATTAAAAAAGGTTATATAATATTATTTTATAATATTTTTATAATATAGCATTAATTTATTAATATAATTAATAACGTATAAAAATATTTTTTATTTTATTTTTAATTTAATAATAAAACTATTATTTAAATTTTTTTTAATTTTTTATATATTTATATAATATTATGCGTTTATATTAAACTTTATTTATTATATTATATCGTTTATTATAATATATATTATAGTTAATTTTAATTTATTTTAAAAGTATATTTAATTAATAAATTTAATAATAAAATTAATAATTATTATATAATTAATTAATTATTTATAATATTATTATTTTTAATAATCTTTTTTATTATATAAAAGATTTTTATTAAAAAATATTTTATAATTGTTTTAAATTATAATTTAAAAAAAATTTAAAAAGATTGTACGGTATTATAATTAATTAAAAAGTGGCGTAATTAAAAGAGTATAACCCTTTAAATTTAAATTTTTTAAAATTATAATTTAAAATTATTTAAAATAAATAATAATAATATTTTTAATAATTATTCTTTATTTTTTAATAATAATAATAATAATTATAATAATAATTATAATAATATATTTAAAAATAATAACGTTAAATATAACTATATTATTTTAAATATTAAAAAAGAATTAAAATAAAAATATTTTTTTTAATAATTATTTTATAAAAAGTAAAAAGTTTTTAAATATATTATTTATAATAAAAATTAATTGGTTTTAAATATAATAATTAATAAAATATATATATATATATTATTAAAATATTAAATAATTAAAAAATTAATTAATATTATAATATAAATTTATTATTATTTATTATTTATTAAAAACTTTTAAAATATATTAATATAATAATATATTTATTTATATTTTTAATATTTTAAAAATAAAATAATAATAATAATAATTTATTAATTTTATATATAAAAAATATTTTTAAAAATATTTATTATATTAATATAGTTTAATTAATTAGTAATAATATTTATAATATAATATATAATTAATATAAATTATTAATTAAATAAATAAGTAAGTAAATATTCTTTTACGTATATTTTATAATATAATATATAAATTTTAATTAAATATATATAATATTTTAAAAATTATTTAAAAATATATTTAAATATACGTAATTTAAAAAAACTTTTATAAAATTTTAAATTATAATTAATATATTAATTATTATAATTCTTTTACTTTTAAATTATATTATAAAAATTTTATATTTTTATTTTTATTTTAATTAAAATATTTTAATTATATACGTTTTATTTTATATATATAATATTTAAAAATTTATTTAAAAATATATTTAATTAAATATATATATTTTTATTTAAATTATTTAAAATTAAAAATATTTATTATAAATGGTTAAATATATAATTTTTAGTGGCTATATTATGCTTTTCTTAACTAAGATTAGTAACACTCATTTTCTTGATTTTGGCACAGTTATACTAATGGGCCTCCGTACCGGGTATTGATCACGTGGACCGGGGCAAAGGAGCAAATCTCTTGTCCGTGAGAAATAACCGAGTCGGGGCCATCTTGTGCCACTTGCTTTCCCACTAGGTTTACCGTCTTGACTTTGAGAAAAACAGGAGATGTTCCTGAGAATCGACATAACCTTAACCTTGCTACTGGTAGCTGGCTTACCTTAGGTTAGGGGTAAGTTAGGGGTAAGTTAGGGGTAGGTAGGTTTATATGACAACGTCGATGTCGATATAATTCTTAGACCGAGTAGCACGTATCTTTCTCGGCTCGAGATATATCGAAGAAAGTAGTCTTTATTAAGCACCCCCATAAAAGGAGATCAGCGCAACTACCACGTCGCCGCGTCCTGGGTATGTACACTACTCTTTATACTATTACTCACTAGTCTAATATCCACGTGTTCGTGTTCATTCTTGTTGGGATACCAAGGCAATGCCTTAATTCTAAATTGGATTCTTCTCCGCGTTGCCCAGGTCCACAGCGAGACTATCTTGGGGGTCAAAGTTGGAGAAAGATGGGGGAACGGTCCCGCTCTTCGGTCACTCGTTTGCGCAATTAGCGAACGGCATCACCGCGAGAGCCGACTGAAAATTCAACCTTCCCTAGTCCTAATAAGGCTTACGGCTTCCAAGAAGTCATCTGCTCTTCTGCGTAGAACATGGCCTCTGAAGATACCAAGCCGGGTAGCGTATGTTGAATCTAATGTTGAATCTAATGCATTTCAACTCATCGCTAGTAACAACGGGAGAGAATTTTTCTTTTTCTCTCTCTTCCCCTGAGGCGATTTGGGGTTGGATTTGGAGACCCCAGATGGCGCCGTGTCTAAATGCCGTCTAGTCCGTAACACGGGAAGCATCCGGGGGTGAAGCCGTCGGTTTTGTAGCCGCGCTTATGCACACGAGGTCTTCCAAAGCTCTTTTCTCGAACAAGGCAAATTCCCGGGTCTAAGAAAACGGTCATTCAAGTAAAACTTACGAGGCCAAGGAATAGCTTTGTGGGGATGGTGCGCCTCCTGAACTTCCCGACTCATTGGTAATAGGTATGCATTCCCAAGTTTCTGGTTGGGCCATGACTAACAATCTGGAGATCAAGACTCGGTCCTATTACGACATCGTTCACTGGTGCTCTTCTATTCAACGCTGACCGTTTATTTCAAGCGTCAGTTTACCCGGCGGTGGGCTGACCGGGATAGATTCCTACGGTTCGTTCAATCCAATATTTAACTCAATCTACCTGGAGGTATCACCGCATTGAATAACAAACATCTCGTGTTGTTTTCTATATAACTAGTTCCCATGCCAAGTAAAAATTTAATTACACTATGTATTAGACGAGGGTTGTTTGCCGACGTCTTTCCCTTGGAGCCCACATCAAGTAGCTAACCTAGCCATACGCACACTAGTAGCTAACAAGTCCGGTCCTTTGTTCGTGATGTTGGCTAGACTAGTTAGACAGGTTAGACAGGTTAGACTATTTCTCCTCAACAGACACCCCTGGCCACCCCGGTGCGCCCCCCCATACCCCAAGCGCCAAGACACCGAAGAAGAGCCTCGTCTGCTCGTCTCCCCCAAATCTTTTCCTCGTTATGATTCCTCTCACGTAGTTTGCCCCGCATTATGGGGTGCTGGAATGGAGAAACGGAGATTGGGAGAGTGGCAAGCCCTCCCCTGCCTTGGCCTTTAGTTAAGCTTCTGCAGCTCACATGGACTGCATGAGCTGGTCGGTACACGAGGGTGGTACCACAGCGCGTGTCTGGCCGGGGCGGGTTCCCACGATGCTGGTTAGATAAAAACCTCCCCGCCACCCACCATCTCCTCTGCCGGCCATTCTTCTGGCATTCTTCCCGGGTTTCCCTAAAGTTTGGTTGGACAGTCCCCTTTGTTTGGGTTACCTCCGCACATTCTTCACACTCAAATCAGCCATTGGGATAAAAAAGCTAACTAGGGGAATCACTGCTTTCGACTAATATCCATCATGGCCGACGAGATAACAAGAGCCGAGCCTTCTCAAGGCCTGGCGGCGAAGCAAGATGTGGAAACACTAGAGCATACGACGGCACCTGTAGCTACTCCTCGAAACTTACTTGCTGCCGCTTCGATGGATCCGGCGCATCGTGTGCGCGTAGAGAAGTCGCTGTTACGCAAGTTGGATGCGCGATGCTCCCTCTTCGTCTTCATTTATATCCTCAATTATCTTGATCGCAACAACATTGCGGCCGCGCGACTTAAGGGACTCCAGAAAGATCTAAGTCTCGATGATGTATGCTCTCACCTCGGCATAATTGACGATTTGTATCATCATGCTAACTTCAAATAGACGCAATATTCAACCTGCCTAAGTATCTTGTACGTCGGATACATCTTGATGCAGGTCCCATCGAACATGTTTATCAACCGGATCCAACGACCGTCTCTCTACATTTCATGCGCTATGCTTCTGTGGGGTCTCATCTCTACACTCAGCGGGAATACCTACAACTTTACTGGCATGGTTCTCGTGCGGTTCTTCCTGGGCTTTGTCGAGGCCGCTTTCCTGCCAGGAGCGCTCCTGATCCAGTCTAAGTGGTACACGCGAAAGGAATTGACGACGAGGAATGCGATCCTGTTCTGTGGTAACATTATCTCTAACGCCTTCTCGGCCCTGGTGGGAGCCGGTGTGCTATCGAATATGGATGGCGTTCTAGGCCACGCCGCTTGGCGATGGCTGTTCTGGATCGAGGGTGCTGTTACTATGGCCACCGCCATCTCTGCTGGTTTTATTCTTCCCGATCTACCGCACAATTCTCGCGGATTTACCGCCGAGGAGCTTGAGGTTGCGCAGCTGAGAATGATCGAAGATGTGGGCGAGGCCGATGTGGATGAAGCCAATCAAGGTATCTTCGACGGTTTGATTATGGCTGTCAAGGATATTAAGATTTACCTCATGATGCTTACCTTCACGGCCTACGTCGTCGGTCTTTCCTTCAATGCCTTCTTCGTAAGTAGCGACTTATCAAAGTCCCCGTAACGTTCAAACTGGCTAACCTCTGTACAGCCCACTCTTACTGGTACACTTGGATTCGGTGATATCCCGACGCTGCTCATGAGCTCGCCGCCTTGGGCCTTCTCGTGCGTCGTGTCCCTCTTGAACGCCTGGCACGCTGATCGAACTCAGGAGAAGGTGTGTATTTCCGTCCTACAAAGTCCACTTTATTATTATTAGTGTATGAGCGAAACAATCTAACTTGACTAATAGTTCTGGCATATTGTTGGTCCCATCCTTGGTGGACTTGTCGGTTTCGTCATCAGCATGTCGACCCTGAACGTAGCTGCGCGATACGTAGCTCTATTCCTCCAGGCCAGCTCTTACGCAGGCTTCATCGTCTTCTACTCGTGGATCAGCTCGTCGTTCCCTCGACCGCCGGCTAAGCGTGCTGTAGCGATCGCGCTTATCAACGCTTTCTCGCAACTGGGTAACGTGGCGGGTAGCTACGTATGGAACCTGAAGGACAACGGATACCGCAAGAGCTACGGCATCGTCACGGCCATGTTCGGTATCACCATCGTCGGCTGCTGGGCGTTCCGTGCCATCCTAGCAGATCTTAACAAGAAGCTGGAAGAGAGTGAGACGCAGTCCGAAGAGGCGCGCGCATCTAACACGAATGCTCCCGACGAGGCGTTACGGTTGCATAAGGGATACCGGTACATATTATAAAGGAATGAATTACGTATATGTATGGAACAGGCCACTCAAGATTTTAGATACCCCCTGTTTAGCTTTACTAGCATTTAGACGAAGATGATGATGTTAAAGAAGACAAAATAAAAGTAAAATAACAATACTCAACATGCAATCCTTGATGGTATCGTGGTGACTTAATGATAGGATATAATGAAGTTTCATATACAATATAGATAGGTAGGTAGGTAGGTACCTGTTATGGCGTCCTTAAATGAGATGCTAGGGTCATGAAATGATTACGACATATGAAACTGGAAACCAACAATAATAATGTTTACCGATATGAATAAAGGAGGATATGTCCGTCTGAGCAAATGAACCGGAAATTATTGAGCAATTGCTAATTTAGATAGTCTACCGGTTGTTCTTACCAACTGAACCATGGAAAGTGAACGGAGGGTCCACGCTATAAACGTCATAGCCACCCGGATGGCCGATCGGGTCGGCCAGTTCCTGATAGATTGGGTCCGGTCGGATACATGTCCCGCCGGGTCCTCAGTACTTCAAAGCAGGAACAACCGTAACTACGATAATAATAAGGTTTGACTATATCTTTCATAACACTACCTAGGTACCTACCTATATATAGTGTAGTCAGGTGACATCATTTTCTTAATATCTCCATCTCAAATCTCTTAAGCCGAAACTTAGGTACTCTAGTTACACATCTAAACTTTGAACAATACATAATGGGACGAACTGAACCCTCGGTCGGTAGACCACCCGCTAGCTTCCGTCGTGATGCCCGTGCCAAAAGGGCCAAAGTAACTATCAATAAGATCATACCGCCCCTACTGGCGGCGCATCCGCGGGCTCGCCGGGGGATCGAAGCTTCGGAGCTGATTATCGACCCCCCTTCCCCGTCATCGTCTACTCAAGCTCCCGGAATCGGAACACGACGACGCACTCGTCGAGGGCCTGCCTTGGATGAAGGTAATGGCGGGAATAGAGAATCAGGAGAGAAGGGCGGAAGTGGAGGCCCTCGTATCTCGCTACGCGTTGCAGATACCCTAGAAGCGGCATACTCACTACTCCTCGTCCCAGGCCACGAACCAGAGCAGCGGCGAGATCTCTCTAACACGATAGCCCGTGTCGGAGTGTTGAACATGGCATCGCCACTATCTGGAGGTGGCGGGTTCCTAAACGGCGCATCGAGCCAGGAGGAGTCGCTATGTATGCGCTCAACGCTTCTCCCGTCCCTACGGGATGAATTCTACCGTCTCCCCGAGCTTGGCGTTGTCTTTACGCCTGACGTGTTAGTGTTTCGTGGTTCTGGTAGCGGGCCCCAGGGTAAGAAAAAGAGGGGTGGAGAAAAGATAGGGGATAATGAAGACGAAGAAAAAGATGAGATAGGAATAAGAGACGCGGGAGCAGGGCGGGGAGGCGAAGAGGAGGAGCTTCTATCGAAGCGCGGCCGCTGGTTCGTCGATATCGTGTCTGCGGCCATGATACGAATACCCGAAATCGAGGTCGACGAAGAATCTGGATTTGCTCGGTACGCCAGCGCTGTAGACCGCGAGCTAACCGTGTGTAAGATGCGCGCTGTGCTACGTGTATTTACTGCGAAGGGCGTGCGTCGGGTTGTGTTAGGGGCGTGGGGATGCGGCGCATACGGCAATCCAGTCGGCGAGATCGCGAAGGCGTGGCGGAAAGTGCTAGTTAGCGGGAGTAGGGGCGGGAATAAAAGGGATAATGGCCAACATAAGGGAAAAGGGAAAGGGAAGAAAAAGGAGTCGGATTCAGATTCGTGGGAAAGTTTCGAGCACGTCGTCTTCGCGATTAAAGACCCGGGAATGGCACAGGCGTTCGCAACGGCGTTTGGTGAGGAATTTCTCCAAGTAAATAATTCTGAAGCGGGAGAAGGCAATACTGGCAGCGAGGATGGAGAGGATAATGAAGAGGACGCTAGCGTGAAGGAGCTTCGTGATAAAATCCGTGAGTTAGAAGTACGCGCCAAACAGGCACAGACGCCTCAACTCAGAGCCGGGCTTAGTTCTGTGCTCGCTGGGTTAAGAAGTCAATTACCAGACTCTGATGATATTCCTTCCCGGGTGGACCCTGTAGCCCGTAGAGGTGGCAGGGATGACGAAAGTGAGAGCGAGGGTGATGACGAGTCCGCCAGAGAAGACTCGGGGAGCGATGAAAACCGAAGCGGGCATTATGACGAGAGTTAAAATTTAAATAAACGATTTGAACCTGCACGTGTTATATAAATGTCTTATAATATGACATAGTATAAGACAGAAGCCATGCTCGGAAGAGACATAGCTAGGTAGTTAGTGGAAAGCAAAACCTAGTCTAAGAATATCATAAAATAAATTCATTGGAATTCCATTCATAACTACCTACCTACCTAGGTACCTACCTCCTAAGTCCTTTCTAGAGGGAGTCGGATCGCTAATCTTCTCTCTAGTATAACACAATTCTCTGCGTAGGGTATAGTAGAGATCGGATTTGTCTCTTAATATTCACTTCCGAAAAATTTATTATTACAATTCATGCGGCATAATGCTACAAATGGATCTCATCCCTTGTCTATGGCCAATCATTTCCCTGACGCCCCCGGGTACGTAATTTTTTGTTCATTCACAGAAGCAGCTCAAGAGGGTTCTCTACTACCTTCTTGAATTCCTTGATCCACTCAGCGCCGACTGCGCCGTCAACTACCTTGTGGTCGAAGCTTCCAGTGACTGTGATCTGGTCATCCCACTCGACACTGGTACCATCCTCACCGGCGGGGATGGCAACCTTCTTCGTGGTACCGACAGCTAGGATAGCGGCCTGCGGGGGGTTGATGACGGCGGTGAAGTTGTCGACAGCAGCGTTCATACCCATGTTGGAGATGGAGATAGTACCACCCTGGAATTCCTCGGGCTTGAGCTTGTTGTCACGGGCCTTCTTGGCGAGCTCCTTGACCTTGGACGAGATAGATTCTAGGCCGCGGGCCTCAACACCAGTAACAATAGGAGTGATTAGACCGTTGGGGGTAGCGACGGCGACAGAAACATCGACAGTGTTGTACTGACGGATAGCATCGCCCGTCCAGGCTGAGTTGGCAGCAGGGACCTTCTTAGAAGCAACAGCGATAGCCTTGATGAGGAAATCGTTAACAGACAGCTTGTACTTGCCCTCGGATGAGCTGTTTAGAGCTTGTCGGAGCTTTAGAAGCTTGGTAACGGAGATCTGACTGCTGACGAAGAAGTGGGGGTTCTCCCTGACGGACTCTTGTAGGCGCTTGGCGATCGTCTTCCGCATGTTGGATAGGGGGGTATCTTCGTAAGAGGCGACAGGGGAGGCAGAGGAACCGGCAGTCGTGGTGGCCTTCTTGACATCGTCTTCCGTAATCTTACCACCGGGACCAGTACCCTTAAGAGCAGAAACGACAACACCCTTCTCCTTAGCTAATCTCTGGGCTTCCGGAGTTATGTTAGGTTGTCGGTCAAGAGCGGGCTCGATCTTCCCTTCGTGAGAGTATTGTTCCGGCTCTTGAGCGGGTGTCGGGGCCGGAGCGGAGGTAGCATCAGACGGCGCATCCGACTTCTTTTCCTCCTTACCTCCCGATGCTGCGGCGTTGCCTCCTGCATCTGCGAGACTGAAGGACTCGAAGGCAGATATATCGGTTCCCTCCTCGACGAGAATAGCAATTGGCTAAAATAGTAATGTCAGCATTTCGGAGTACGGAATGGGGAAGCTCAAAAGTCACGCACGTTGCCAACGGGGACATCTTTCTCGCCGGCGTCCTTTAGAATCTTAGCGATGACACCCTCCTCTTGGAACTCGAAGTCCATCTGGGCCTTGTCCGTTTCAATCTCGACTAAAACGTCACCGGGGGCGATGGTGTCTCCGGCCTTCTTCTGCCATGCGCCAATGTTACCAACCGTCATTGTGGGCGACAGCGCGGGCATCTTGACGACTGTGTGCGGCGGGAAAGATGCATAGTATCTGGCCAAGGGCATAAAGCCCGATCTGAGGGTTGTTGTCCTTAGAAGGCCTTGCCTTCTTAATACGGCGCCGAACATTTTGCTAGTGGAAGAAAATAACTCTCCCCCGGATAAAAATATATATTGAAAAGAGGAAGTCCGGAGCAATTCGATGAGGCAAAAGTAAGGAAAAGAATAGGACAGGCCGGGGATATCTCAGAGCAGACAAGTTGCCAGCACCTGGGAATGATTGACCGAGTCCAATTGAGTTGGGGTGTGGGAGTTGAGGGAGGGAGACGGCGCAAGACGGAGACGGAGACGTAGACGTTGGAGAGGGAAAAAATAAAAAAAGATTAGATCTAAGAAGTTGAGGTCTGGGAGTTGTTGATTGGCGGCGGGTTATTTTCGTGACGGGGTCCCTTCTCAGCAAAGTACGGAAGTACCGTCCGTCTACGGTGCAGTAATTGGCAGTAATTGGGAGCCTTGCCCCAAAACTTTCTAGGGACGTTGAGAGAAGCTCCGAACTGCTAACGTGTTGCACCAAGAACCACTAGCGTTACATGTAGGTACCTACATATATTTCTGAGTCGTGATGTATCGGTACCTTTTATTCGTGTAAAATGGATTACTTACTTTTATATATGAATCGTCTATAGGGATTACATCTATGTTTGGAAAGATAGAGTAATAAATAAGGTAATCAAACTCACTTGCAGAAATTATAATTTTCATTTTATACCCTCATTGTTCAACGTTGCTTTCTATGCGACTGTGCGCTCATATGTGCTGTTGGTATAGGTAATTGGGAGGTAGAGATACACCGTCCTCGTCGGAATCCGTAGGAATATGGAAATGGGTCTCCCCAATGGATTCCGCCGTGCGATCTGTTTCTGATTGGCCGAAAGGTGCAGGCTAGCCAAGCTAGTAAGCTCTAGTCAAAAATGTGAAGTTTAAAAAGTACATCTATCTCATCTTTATCATCTACCTATCTTAGAGCTTCTCTATTAAACACTTACGTCGATACTTAATAGTAAGATATGAGTGTCTATAAACCAAAGGAAAGAGTCGGAACTTTGTTTCAACGCTGTGGGAAGACTATCTTAGTCAAATCCTGATACGCCTAAAGGATTTGCATGATTATGAGATCTAAAAGTTAGAGGTAGGTAACTAGGTAGGTACCTAAGTAAAATGGTTGAGCGAGCTTAGTTGATATGTAAGGTAAGCAAGCAGCTAGGTTAGGGTATCAGAGCTTATCTACCGACTGTGGCAGCTGTGGCTGATAGTGGAAATCTTCAATTCTGGAATTAAGGCTCAATTAGGTCGGTGTGGCTAGGATCGGTACTCGTATAAGGCCGCCCGGTTTACATAACCCAAGGCCTCTTTTTGATTTATCCGTTCGTAGGTAGTATGCAACTCCCCACCCACCCCTTGCCGCGGTTTTGGACCTTGGGCGGCCTTGTCATCAATTAATAAATCTACAGTGGAGTGCAGCCCTTGTTCAGGGAACTTTGCCAGCTTGGCCAGACCAAAAACCTCCAAAACTAATAAAAGTCCCTAGGTTACGAAGTTCGTCATTTATTCCGACTGCGCCTTCTTTTCCCCTTGGAGGTATAAGTTGTTAGTTTGCGCTATATATCTGTAGTGATCGAGGCGACGAGATATATCACGTCGAATATTGAGGAACGCGAGTGTCAGAGATCGGTCGAAAAGGACAGACTTGACGAAATTACGAAAGTACCTAAAATCTAGGTAGTTATCCCTGGATCACGATCAAGTCGCGAACTCACGAACTTGAACTCGAACTCGAACTCGAATTCGAAACCCGAATTAAACCCCTATTCTCAGCTACCTAACCGACCCTCCTCGAATGGCCACTATTCCTTCTCCTTAAGCTCGGCGAACCATGAGCTCCCTAGTCTTTGTGGTGTCCTCTCTCGAGGCCATCGCTGCATCCAAAGATGCACAGAGGAATAAACTGCTCGCCGAACTTACCGAGAAGGCCCTCAAGGCTATTAAAGATGGAGAAACTCAGTTGCCCGACCCTCAGGTTGTCTTCGCGCCCTTGCAATTGGCTACCAAGACTGGAAGTAGTCAATTGATCAATATCGCCCTCGACTGCATACAAAAACTTACGTCTTCCTCGTACTTCTCCGTAAACTTCGCCACAGACAGCGCGCAGGAGGGTGGCACGGAGCAGGCCCCTATGATAGATCGTGCTATCGATACAATATGCGATTGTTTTCAGGGCGAGACTACGCCCGTTGACGTCCAGCGACATATTGTCCAGGCCTTATTGGCTGCCGTGTTGAACGACAAGATCGTCGTGCATGGAGCTGGGTTGCTGAAGGCTGTGCGCCAGGTATATAATGTCTTTTTGCTGTCGCGAATTCCGGAAAACCAGCAGGCCGCGCAAGGAACCTTAACCCAGATGGTTGGCATGGTATTCGAACGGGTCAAGACGAGACTACACATGAAGGAAGCTCGCATTAATCTTGGAACGCTAAAAAACAGCTCTAGCAACGTGACCTTTGAACAAGCAGAGTCCGTCGCCAATGGAAATGACGCTACCGCCGAGGAAGAACAGGAGACACCCGATGAGGCGACCATTGGGAGTCTACCTGAGCTCGCACGTTCTCAGTCGACAAATGAAGGAGGGCCTAAGTTGACCTTGAAGGACCTCGAGCACCGAAAGAGTTTTGACGATTCAAATCTGGGTGATGGCCCGACTATGGTCACGCAGTTAAGACCGCCTAGGAAGACGGCAAGGAGGGTTTCTGATCAGACGCAAAGCGACACGGCCACTGAGGCGGAAGAAACTGCCGAGTCCCTCGAAGCCGAAGACGAGGTCTACATCCGGGATGCATACCTTGTCTTCCGGTCTTTCTGCAACCTATCAACTAAGGTCTTACCTCCGGACCAGCTTTACGATTACCGAGGCCAACACATGCGATCTAAACTCATTTCACTCCACCTTATCCGTACTCTTTTGAATAACCACATGCTCGTTTTTACTTCCCCCCTATGTACCATCACGAACACAAAAAGTAATGAGGCGACTAGTTTTCTACAGGCCATCAAGTTCTATCTCTGCCTTAGCATTACCCGAAACGGGGCCAGCTCGGTTGATAAGGTGTTTGAGGTTTGCTGCGAGATTTTTTGGTTGATGCTCAAATTCATGCGAGCGCCATTCAAGGTAAGACTGACATCTAACATCCAGTTTATATATCTCCACTATTCTAACACTGTGATTATAGAAAGAGATAGAGGTATTTCTCAACGAGATATACCTGGCGCTTTTGGCAAGACGGACCGCGCCGCCCTCTCAGAAGATCTACTTCATCACTATCCTCACCAGATTTTGCGGTGACCCTCGCGGATTAGTCGAGACATACCTCAATTACGACTGCGACTCTCATCTCGACAATATCTTCCAGACTGTTATAGAAGATCTGTCAAAGCTTGCCATCAATCCCGTATCTATCACGGCTGCCCAGGAGCAACTATACGAGGAGAGGAATTCGAATCCCAACGTTGGTTCAGATTGGCAACTGAAGGGAGTACTACCACCACCTCTAAACGCGAGAGACATCGTGCCTCCTAACGAACCTGAGCCTGAGATACCGCGGGAATATGTTCTTAAGAGGGCAGCCTTGGATTCTCTCGTTGAAGCTTTGCGATCACTTGTCAATTGGTCTGTAGTTGGCCGTCCAGACGTGAGCGGTTCATCGCGCGATAATGATACGCGCGCTTCAGCAGACGATATCCGGGAGTCCATCGACCCCTCGGCTGCTGATGGTAACTCTCGCTTTGAAACACCGCTACCCCCTTCTACCCCCGTTGTTGACGATGACCCGGCCCAATTAGAGAAGGAGAAGGCTCGAAAAACAGCACTGGCTAATGCGATCCGTCAATTCAATTTCAAGCCGAAGAGGGGAATCAAGCTTCTACTCCAGGAAGGTTTTATTCTAAGTGACAGTCCCAAAGACATCGCCAGATTTCTAATATCAGATGATCGACTCGATAAGGCACAGATTGGTGAATATCTCGGTGAGGGTGAGCCAAAGAATATCGAAATTATGCATGCTTTCGTCGATACTATGGACTTTGCTCAAAGGCGCTTCGTTGACGCCTTGCGCCAATTCCTCCAGTCGTTCCGTCTTCCTGGGGAAGCCCAGAAGATCGATCGATTTATGTTGAAATTTGCCAATCGCTATGTCATGGGCAATCCAAATGCTTTTGCTAATGCAGACACCGCCTATGTTCTAGCTTATTCAGTAATCTTGTTGAACACAGACTTGCACAGTAGCAAAATAGCTAGGCGTATGACAAAAGAAGACTTCATCAAGAATAACAGGGGTATTAACGACAATGCTGACTTGCCAGACGATTATCTGATCGGGATATACGAGGAGATTGCCGGTAATGAGATAGTTCTCAAGAGCGAGCGCGAAGCTGCCGCGGCTGCAGGTAGCTTGCCTGCGCAGTCATCAGGTTTCGCTGCTGGACTTGGCCAGGCTTTCTCGAACGTTGGTCGGGATCTACAGCGAGAAGCATACGTTCAGCAATCTGAGGAAATCGCGCTTCGCTCAGAGCAGCTTTTCAAGAACTTGTTCAAGAATCAACGGAAGAACGCCGCAAAGGCTGGAGTCAAGTTCATCCCGGCAACGTCTTTCAGGCACGTTGGGCCCATGTTTGATGTGACCTGGATGTCCTTCTTCTCTGCCTTCTCAAACCAAATGCAAAAGGCACAAAATTTAGAAGTAAATAAATTGTGCTTGGAAGGGATGAAGCAAGCCATAAAGATCGCGTGCCTTTTCGATCTGGCAACTGCGCGCGAAGCCTTCATGTCGGCGCTGAAGAACGCTACTAACCTGAACAATCCTCAACAGATTCTCGCCAAGAACGTAGAGGCATTGCGAGTCATCCTGGAGCTCGGACAGACAGAAGGCAATTATTTGAAGGAGTCTTGGAAGGATATCCTCATGTGCATAAGTCAGCTGGACCGGTTACAACTCATTACCGGCGGTGTCGACGAAGGTGCCATCCCCGATGTATCCAAAGCGCGCTTCATGCCGCCTGAGAGAATAGGTACGAATGACTCTCGTAAATCGACGGCCTCTGCCCGACGCCGAAATAGGTCCAACCCTGGGGCGAGAGGCTTTTCGATGGAAATTGCGCTCGAGAGCAGATCAGACGATGTCATTAAGAGCGTAGACCGGATTTTCAGCCATACCGCAAATCTAAATGGCGAGGCCATCGTCCACTTCGCCAAGGCTCTCACCGAGGTGAGCTGGGACGAGATTAAAGTATCAGGTTCCAACGACTCCCCGCGAACGTACAGTTTGCAGAAGATCGTTGAAATCAGTTACTACAATATGACCCGTGTCCGTTTCGAGTGGACTAATATCTGGGTTGTTCTTGGTGAGCATTTCAACAAGGTGGGGTGCCACAACAATACAGCGATCGTGTACTTTGCGCTCGACTCGCTACGGCAGCTGTCAATGCGTTTCATGGAGCTTGAAGAGCTTCCAGGTTTCAAGTTTCAGAAGGACTTCCTAAAGCCATTTGAGCATGTTATCGCCAATTCAAACAACTTGACTGTTAAAGATATGGCTCTACGTTGCTTGATCCAGATGATTCAGGCACGGGGTGAGAACATTCGGTCAGGTTGGAGGACCATGTTTGGTGTCTTTACTGTCGCAGCGCGGGATCCTAACGAGACTATCGTAAACTTGGCTTACGAAAACGTCACCCTTGTTTATAAGACACGGTTCGGTGTTGTCATCTCCCAAGGAGCCTTCACAGACTTGATAGTTTGTCTCACTGAATTCTCAAAGAACATCAAGTTCCAGAAAAAGAGCCTACAAGCAATGGAGACGCTTAAATCGATAATACCAAAAATGCTGAAAACTCCGGAATGTCCACTATCGCAGAAGTCCAAGCAAGCATCTGTATCAGATGGTAGTCCGCTAGAGTCGCCTAGCACTGTGCCTAGACAGCAGGGCGGCACTTCGATCGAAGAGGGTTTCTGGTTTCCAGTTTTGTTCGCATTCCACGACGTCCTAATGACAGGGGAAGACTTGGAAGTAAGATCAAACGCATTGAATTATTTCTTCGAGGCCCTGCTTCGGTACGGTGGTGATTTCCCGTCTGATTTCTGGGATATCCTATGGAGACAGCAGCTATACCCAATCTTCATGGTACTACGATCGAGGCCGGAGATGACGAATGCTCTTAACCACGAGGAGCTGTCTGTGTGGCTTTCGACTACCATGATCCAGGCACTTCGTAATATGATCATCCTTTTTACACACTACTTCGATGCCCTCGAGTACATGTTGGATCGCTTCCTCGAGCTGCTAGCGCTTTGCATTTGCCAAGAAAACGATACGATCGCCAGGATAGGTAGCAATTGTCTTCAGCAGCTAATCCTACAGAACGTGACGAAGTTCACCGAGAGTCATTGGGCCCAGATCGTCGGATCATTCTGCGAGTTGTTCGAGAGGACGACAGCTTACCAGTTATTCTCAGCCACAACTATTAATGCCCCATCTGCGCTATCGCCGCCTCCCGATGGACTGGGTTTCGAAGTGCCTCTTACGCCTACGAGTGACTCGCCTACAGACGAAAAATCGCTGAAGATTAATAGTACAGATAAGGGTAGCATTTCATCTGGAATCGAATCTGCTTCAGATGCCACTACTCTACATTCCCATGGCGAAGACTCCCTACGTTCACCGAATGGCAGTGCCGCGACCCGTCTTGAGGACTATAAACCCGCATCTTCGCTTCAGCAGCAGCCTGTAGTGGTAACGGCTGCTCGACGACGCTTCTTTAACCGTATCATATCTCGCTGCGTCCTACAACTTCTCATGATCGAGACGGTTAATGAACTCTTCTCTAATGACACCGTCTACTCTCAGATACCATCTAGAGAGTTATTGCGTTTAATGGCGCTCCTTAAGAAATCGTTTCTTTTCGCTAGGCAGTTCAACGAGGATAAGGACTTACGCATGCGCCTATGGCGGGAGGGGTTCATGAAGCAACCGCCCAACCTCCTAAAGCAGGAGAGCGGCTCCGCCGCGACCTACATCCAGATCTTATTCAGGATGTTCGCCGATACGTCGCCGTCTCGTGCAGAGAGTCGACCCGAAGTCGAGAAGGCCCTAGTGCCCCTCTGCAAAGACGTCATTAGGGGTTACTTGGCGCTAGAGGAGGAATCGCAGCAGCGAAACATCGTGGCGTGGCGTCCAGTCGTCGTTGACGTGTTGGAGGGCTACTCAACATGGCCGGAAAAGGAGTTTGTCGAGCACATCCCTTCGTTCTATCCCTTGATGGTGGAGTTGTTGGGTAAGGAACTTAGTGCGGACCTGAGAGTTGCTCTACTCGCCGTCCTGAGAAAGGTTGGCGAGGTAGGTCTCGGGATTGAGGGGATGTCCGGCGGCCGGCGAGAGAGCGTTGCCAGCGTCGCCATCGGGGGGGAAACGCCAACTACGGAGTTAGAAGTCGGTGAGGTTGGTATGGGTGGCATAAGGGCGTGAGATGGCGGGCCGAGTCTATCACGTCGCTAGTTAGTTACTAGCGGCCCATTCGGCACTTCCTAGAGCGCGATGGAGGCGAGGCCGTCGCGAGTATTGATTTGTCATAAAAGGGGCATTGGAACAAAAAATGGACGCGATTAATAGACGACTACGGTCATATCCGGTGTTCGGCTGGGCGGGAGGGTCCATTACAAGCAAGTTAAGCTCTTGTATGATAGATACAACTTTTTGTGTTTTTTTCTTTCTTGGTGTTTTGCGTATGTACATAGGCACGGCACTATACGTATTACGCACGTTGTTTCAGCAGTGGTGTCTCGTATTGTACAATTTTAAACTCATTTTGCCTGTTGAAGGGGGCGAGATAGATAAGTAAGGCCTCATATCTAAGTATATCGAGTCCTAATTACTTACCTACCTAGGTAGGTACCTATCTAAGGTTAGAGAGACAAGAAGCCGGAACTAAATTCCGAAATTGGAAATCGGTGTTGACGGAGATAATCTGTTTCGTCTCCTTGTAGTTTGTTTTTGGCGCATGTAATATTTAGATTAACCTAGATCGTATATGCCCAGACGCCAAGGTTAGATGCGTACCTATGTAAATAGGTATCTATCTAAGGTAAGGAGGTAGGTGAGATAGATAGACATCCTGCACGTCACAGCAGCTCCTCAGACAAGCTTTATCTACTCCCTGTGCGAAACTAACGGTGTTCGTGGTAAGCCTTCTAGGTTAGTTCCTGTCTTGGAAGTCTTCTGCGTGCCGATTGGTTCGTTGCCCCTGGTTGGTTCTGGACTATATATATCCGTTCCCCATGTGGTTTCTTATGGTATGTCTATAGGAGGTAAGTAAGTACCTAACCTAGGTAGGTAGGTATACGGGGAGATATTCCTACTCGTTTTCCAAGTGAGGCAAGAAAAGGGGGGCGCGAAGAGCGAAAGGGGGTGTAAGCTACACAAAGAACATAGTAAACTCTTCCGCGCGGTTAAGGATTACGGGAGAAGCTTGGATTGCGGCCTTCTGTATTAGATACTGCTTATCGATTCTTATTCATATCCCTCATCGCTCGCGCCGTCACTATCGGCGAAAGAATTTGGTGCAACCTCGCGTCGTCTACGGGAGCCGAGATGCTTACATTTTCAGGCATCTATCCTCATCCACGTCAAGGTCGAGGATATGAGATTCTCGATTAAGTTTTGTATCGGCCGATAAGTCTCACCCATCCTTCCGGTATGCCTTTCAGCGATTGCTTGCTTGCTTGCTTTGTCCCTGGTTTATAAGGTGCCTATTATCTACCTAACCTAGTTAGATAATTATAAAAAAAGGCGCGGCCAGTAGGACTAGTTTAGAACTCTAGACGATGGCATGACTGCATGGACTTGCAAGAGATTGCGATATGTGCAGACCGTGGTTCTCTAATACGACGGAATGTCGGAATATTAGGAGAGGGGCAAATAGGAGGGCAGTATAGCAAGGCGTGGGAGGAGGCATGTCAAACAAAACGGCATCTTATCTAAGTCGAGCGTGTAGTTCAACCGGTATGCGTTTGTGTTTGGTACCTCCCGGTAGGGCTGCTAGGCGACGTGAGTACATGTACTAATAGACGAATGAGCGTCCGTATTTCGAAGTCGAAGGGCGTGATTCCGTATTATAAAATTATGCATTTAGAAATTGAACCACCGGGGACAGAAGACACCGAGGTTTAGAAAGGTAAAGGCAGTCTCTCATTCCGGAGTTTATTATTATTGGATAGGATCCCGCATTGCTCCCCTTGTTAAGCCTCGCTTGCTTATCTTCATACTCTACATGGCTCGAGTTACTAGGGTAGCCAGTATGATATGTGATAGATCTCTTATGTACACGGGAATGGGAAAATAAATCACCGTATACCCAGGCTGTCTATTGGTAGACGACGTTCTATTTACGTGGAAAGATAGACACATGTGCTTACATTAGGGCTGACCGGCGAACGAGAGGAGAGTTGGACAATCTATTGTTCATTAGGTAGTAGATATTATGTTGTGTTGTGTTGTGTTGTGTTGTGTTCTGTTGTGTTTATCTAAGACAGATACGTTACGATGCAACCCTCAAAGGAGATAATGTATAACACAACATTCCCAGATAGTAGGATAGAGGACGACAAGTTAAGCAATAGCCTATTCTAAAGCTATTTCCATACCGTACCTTAATACAATGGAGACCAATCCTTTGTCTCCTTTCGCCCCTATTCGTCTCAGGTAGCCCCGAGAATATTCTACAAGGGGGAGAGAGAGAATACGACAGCGCGTCTACCGCGTTAATCTTCCAGAAAAGGGAAGAGAATCTGCATCGTTTCCTATTTGTGTTTACTTACATAGCATGCTATACATATCTTACCCTGGCTGCTCCACGATAGCCACCCATTAATTCTCTCTTGTGATATCGCACCAGTAGTACCCCTTCACGGCTTCTATTCATACGTCTTGTTCCAGTTCTACGGAAGACTTGGAGGCGAGTGTCTTCCATACTATATGATTGGCTCAACTGGACCAATAAGAGGCCATCCAGGGGTCCAAGCATGTGTATGAAATTTCCTCTTTGGGGACCTTGTTGCGTTTGCCCCTTGATTGGTCAATTCCTACCCCAAGCAGCATCCGCTTCTCCCTTCTAAGCCACCGGCAGTTCTGTAGGTCTTTTCCATAACGGGAAGTCGAAGACGAATAGAGATGTGATATATCGTCAGCTTCTAGAATGGTTCGACCAGAACTACATAGTTAGAGGGAGGCGATAAAATAAGCTATTAGTGCATATACACAGTGCACCCTTAGATGTGGGTGGCACTTATTAGAGTCTTGAAGTCTTAGCTACCAAAGTATATCACTCCCCAAAGCCACAGTCCGGGCATGTCCGAGATTCTTGTTTATAGACTACAACATCTTCCCCTTGCCCCTGAGCTGGAACCTGTATGCCGGGACGACTAGTCAGCCTTACCACGGCATATTGCAAAGTATCTAGGTTAGCTACGTACGTACCTAACTATTGCAAATAAAACTAAGTGATTACGTGAGAGTGTGTGGTAGGCTCGAAAAGGTGTTGTTGATCCCCACCGGATAGGAATGGCACCTCTGTGGTTATCTGAAAGCCGACCCTTTGGTTCAACACTCCCCTCTCAAGTCAGCTGCCCGACAGGAGGAGTTTGTTGTGGCACGCTATAGTTCGGATCTACTCCGTTGCCTAAGGCTCAGCATCCCCGTCGTTATATTACTCAGCCCTAACTGGCGAATAATGAAGTTTCAAGGCCCAATAGTCACCGCTTTAAGGGGCCCTATTGAGTAGTTGATCAAGCATCAATAACTCCTTTACATCATCAGCGAATAAGTTTCAACCTAGCTCAGCTGAGGTTACCTGAGGTTGACTCGTACGTGGGGGCAAAGGAATCGAACCCTGACCCTGACCGCTACCTGGAGATACCGTTGCAGAGCCCCAAATTTATTGGGCTGTACCTTGCTTCGAATCCCCTGACGACGTGCCTCGTATCGTGGCTATTGAGGCTGGAAGGTCTTACATACGTTAATATCTCCCCGGCCACCGGCCAAGGAAAACGAGCTAAAGCAATTAGGCACATAGAGTAGCATTGGATGCCACTCTCACTTTCCGACGCTCTAGAAATCTCGGCGTGCTTAA
The DNA here is from genome assembly GCA_022432525.1 of Daldinia grandis. Taxonomy (NCBI): domain Eukaryota; kingdom Fungi; phylum Ascomycota; class Sordariomycetes; order Xylariales; family Hypoxylaceae; genus Daldinia; species Daldinia grandis. The sequence continues at coordinate 189,014 of JAJKLB010000001.1, forward strand.
TAAACGGCAGACCTCGCCGAGTCGGAATTTCTGGCGTGAGATATCTCCCTGAATACAACGTTACGCTACCGCAGCAGTCACCAACACGAATGCCAACGCAAGAGAGGTCGTCTAAGGTGTGTAGCATAACCGGCGCATCGGTACCCTCACAAACGAATCAAGCTAGTCGTTGTGACCATGGTTGGAATACCGAAGAGTAATCGTTGCACGTTTTGCAAACTACGAAAGACGAAGGTAAGCCGTCTAGACTTGCTTTACTTCCCCTATTTCCATAGGCCCAAGTTAATATTTCCGAATAGTGTGATGAGAACTGGCCAACATGCGGTGCTTGCACTCGGGCTGGCAAGGTCTGCTCTGGGGCACGGAACAATTACAAGTTCGTGGTGAACGGTTGCCATAATGAAGCAACCAGTTCGGATGGCGCCAGCGAAACCTCCGATAGCAGTAGCCAGGTTCAAAGCCAACGGCCACGAGAATCTAGCCTAAATGGCACGATGATCGTCGATATGAAGGAGTATACCGCCGCCATGGGTCCCGGCACGTTCCACCGGATGCGGCTTACACGTCCACATCGCCTTAGGAACGCCAAGTGTAGTCGACCAGCGCCAGCGCCAGCGCCAACGCCAACGTCATCACCTACACCGTCGCCAACACCGTATCCATCCATAGGAGTTCCGGATCGACTGGCAGCCCAATTAGTTTATTGCTTAGAGTCTGCGTCTGGGACGGGTCGTGATATGCTGATATGGGGCCCTTCGGTGTGGATGATACCGCAGAGACTAGGATCAGAAGGCGCAGTATTGCGAGATACAGTCAAGTTAGTTGTCACAGCTTGGACTAACAGCCAACGGGGTACGCTACCACCAGAAGCGTGGTTGGATTTACGACTGCATACACAAGCTTTAGGGAGCTTGCGGAAGGCTCTTCAAGAATCAGGGCAAGACTCAGTGACGGACACAATAGCGGCGCAATGGTTGCTACAGAAGCTTGAGGTGAGTTTTATCTTAGAAGACTACAAAAGTGTGTCGAGAGAGATAATCAAGGAAATGTATCTAATGGTTGTAAATCAGCTCACATATGATTTCGAACGAGGCGCGAACCAAGAGCGTCACGCTGCTGGACTAACCGCTGTCGTCAGTAGAGGCGGCCACTGGCAAAGCTTCGACGAATTAGGACTTCATGCCACATTCGACAGCTTTTTCAACATGGTAAGTCAAGATATTGGTAACATATCGTGTACCTAACTTTCAACAACTAATAACTATCTATTAGCTGCAAGAAGACGTACGCCTGGGGAGAGACTGCGTATTTATGCATCCGGAATGGGCAGCAGCTTTCAGACAAGGAATAGACTTTAACACAACACGGCCCGTCCTCAAGGCCATGTACCATCTATGGGTCGAGATGACGGCCTGGCCGACCCTAGTAAGACTTGTTCGCACCCTATGTCAAGATCCTACAGATACTATGACCGCAGCCGAGCTTTTACTTCGAGCCGCGCCAGTGGTTGAGTACCTGGAGCATGAGAACGAAACAATACTGCAATCATTAATGGAGTCCGGGGATATAACCGAAGTAGAGAATTTACTAAACCCGGACTTATTCCCAACATGCTACCGGTTTCGAGACATCGACACGGCGAAGCTGTTCTATACTCATGCCATGTATAGCATCATCATCCACCGGACTCTGCAAGAAGCGGACCTCGCCTTTAAAAACTACAACCCGAGCGTGATGAAGCGGTGCAGGGAATATAGTAAGCGAATATGGATGTCGTACTGCTGGATGAGCGCGAAGATACCGCTCGCCGTCGAATATACAGCCGCGCTGGTATTTTCTTACGAATCAGGAAACGAAGAAGAACGAGAGTTCTGCATGAGAAGTTTGGGGGATCTCGAATACTATAGGAGGCCACCGCCGGTGGGTCGATGGATAGATGCAACTATTATGGCTAACGTAAAGGGGTATACTGGCCGTCTACCCTTTATCAAGAGTCGAGATATGACTATCGAAATATGTGGAATAGGCTGCCGGAGCTAATCAGGGACGTGAAAATTTTGAACTCATACGTGGGTTAGGTTAATGGTAAAAGAGCACAAAAGTTTTTGGTAATCTGATATCATTGCACTGTTCATGGCATTGTCTTCCCTGTTCTGTAAGACGAGTATTGGCTATTGAGTGATATATGCGACAGGCTATACCCATCGCTCCCAGCATCCGCATTCTTGAGGGTTAAGTATGGTGTATTGTAAATTCGAATACTGGGCAGTCTATTAGGCTTGCTTCTATACACTCGGATCATCAGAATACGGGGGCTTACGTGGCTGGTCTGGTCTGACTGCATGCATGTATTTCCTCAAGCTATTATGCTATGGAATTGGCTGACCCCTGAATGCTAAGAACAGCAGAGGGTCGAGTGTATGGATTATTCAGCCTTTACCGAGGATTTAGAATCTCTCGGATGAATTGGCGGAGGTCGTCGGCTTCTTCAGGCACAGTTCGTTCGGGTAGGGTGAGGATTGCCGCCTTCAGGGCATTATCTTGTGCAGTAGCATCTCTTACAATACTTTTAAGCCCATCAATCTTGTAGGTAGAAAATGGCGTGACCCGCTGAATGCTTAGAAGGGCCTCGAAGAAATCAATGAGATTGAGATGCACCAACATATCGTCTTTATCAATCATCGACAAGGCAGCAAAATGTAGTAATCCTCCATTGCTGTTAGACTTGACGTATTTCTGATTCAAGTCGGCAAAATCGGACCAAGTGACAGCGCGGAAGTTCAGAGCCGCTAGACGAGGTAAAACTCGAAGAAGACGACCTTGGGCGAGTGACTGCTGCTGCATACCAAGAGGATGATCTGCGCAAAGGCGTAATATAAGTTCATATACGTCGCGATCATAGAATATTCTTCGCCACAATAAGCCTTGACCGGGCGGCTTCCTAATTGCGATTTCCATACCATTAACTGATAAGCCATCGGGTGGTCGAGTATCGCAGTCAACATCTAGAAGATCGCCTAGGACTCTAGAACCCTTCTCGCCAACTTCGACTTGCGGTGCGCTCAACCACAGTGTTAGGAATTGCGCAACTATACTGTTCATCCTAGCTAGAATAGCAACGTCGCCTGGTGACTTGGTGGCTTTTTCAAGCACGGTCATGGCAAGAATATTTGCCGATGGAGCGGAGGACCGTAGAGCTTGTATTAAAGTCTCTTCCGAAGCTAGTGATAATACCTGAGCGAAGCTAAGGGGTCCAAGGAGCTTGATCGCTAAGCTACATATAATTTTGGGATCCTGCTGATACTGCTTAAGGATCTCGGCGATTTTGGGTAGAAGCCTCAGAATAAGAGGCGGGATGTTGGCGTCTATCGAATGCATGTTAACTACTATTAATATATCCATAGTTATATGGTCTCGGCTGGGTGAATCTGGCTGGGCAGGCCTACCAGTAAGCTGGAGCTCCACATCGTCGAACAGTTTAAGAGTTGGTTCTAGATTCGGATCTGCGATGAGCTCATCAAGATGCTTTTCCAGTTCCTCAACACCGGTGACTGGGATCGTATCTGTATCCATTTCAACAGCTATTCGGCTCATTGTGAAGCCTAAGAAGTGATGAGTAGGGGAGAGGATATCTACTACCCAGGTAGGTAGATATCGGGAGATGTCATGTAAGTCCAGGCAGGCAAACGACGCGTTGTATTAGTAAAGTTGACATTCAGGGATGAAGATGGACCAAATAGTGGGGGCGGGGCCATCGTAGATCTACATTACTTACAGTCAGACCTTACCATAACGAACCTATTCTATAGCGAAACTTTGCCTTAACAAATTTTTTCAGCAAATTTTTACAATTTGTATATAAAATAATAAATTTTTTCATATAACAAAATTTGTTAGATTTTAAGATTAATCACCACTTAATTTATTATATAAAAGTAAAAATTTTTAAAAATTTAACTATACGAATTAATTAAATTAAGTAAATTAAAGTTTATAAGTTATATAAATTAACTAAATTAGGTAAATTACGGCTTATAATTTGTAAAAATTATTTAAAATAATAAAGTTAATAACGAAGTTAATAACAAGGTCGATAATAAAATCGATAATAAAGTTAATAATAACATTAATAACGTTAAAATAAAACTTTATTTAATCGTTAAAAAAGTTAAATAAAATTTTAAATGTTAAATAAATAATAGTCGGTATATATTATATATATAAAAATACGTGGAGTTTATTAATAAATATATATATATATATAATACTTTTATTTAAAGTGGGGAAATATCTTTTACAACGAAACCTTGCTATAATAAATTTAAACCCGTGTTTTATTTAATTCGTTATAGCGAGGTTTGACTGTACCTAGGTACCTAGGTACCTATGGGACGGCCAATCCACAGTTACATAAAAATGTACCTTAGGTATTCCAAGTACCTACCTAAGTAAATAAGTACCTATGTACCTAACCCACAGACCCCACCAAGTCCCCGCTGAAATTTTAAGAAGCTTGACTCTAAATTCATCCTTTCAAAATAACTAGTCACAATTTCGTAACTCACTTCTACAATTACACTTATCCAACAACGACGTGTCTAAAAGGGAAGTAAGGCTACTTCATGTCCTAAAATGTCAGGTCGCGGCGGTAGAGGAGGCCGAGGCGGCCGCGGTGGCCGTGGTGGTTTCGCAGCAGGTCGCAAGGTCGCGCCTCAAGGAATGCCCGGCGCCGACGAGCCTGGTTTGATGTTTAACGAGAAGCCTCAAGATACATATCCGGTAAGTCAACACCTCCTATCTACCAGCCAGGAACCAATGGTCGAGCAATATTAACATCGCGATCCACCCCCACAGAAATCCTACAACCCCCCCATCGCCCCTCCTCTCGACGACTCTGAAGTCCGCGCCATAGCCTCCTTCGTCGCGTTCCGGCGCGCCTTCCACAGCACACCCTTCTACACGCACCGACACCTAGCCAGCACGACCGGCGACGCAGCAACATCCAAGCCCGCAGACCCTGTGCGCCGCGCCTACGGACAGCCGCAAATCAACGCGCGCTTCGCCGTCAAGAACCGCGCCACGTTAGACCCCTTCCAAGCCGTGCCCATGTACAGCCACAAGTTCGCCGACGAGACGCGCACGCTGCCCGACCTGAAGGCGCGCGAGCACGAGTACGTCCGCGCTCTGTTCCCCGAGGAGCTGTGGGCCACGCTCGACGGGAAGGACACGGGCGGGCCCAAGGGCGGGTTCTTAGGGAGCAAAGCGTCGCGGGAGAAGAGGGGTATTAAGCGCAAAGCAGTGGTAGTAGATGGCGACCCGTTTGCTAGCGACGACGAGGGAACCGGGACTGGACCAGGCGGCCTGCGCAGACGTCCGCACGAGGACGAGACGGAAGAGGAGCGCAAGGCGCGCATCGAGGCGGCGATAAAAGACGGCGATAACGAGGATGCCGCGAACGCCGAGGACGTGGACTTGGACGAGGAGGAAGAAGAGATGTCGCAAGAAGACGATGATTATGGCGATGACGAGGGCGGTGATTACGATGCGGAAGCTTACTTCGACGCCGGGGATAACGACGACTACGGGGAAGACGAAGGGGTTGGGGAGAGCGCTATGGATTTTTAGTCGCTTATTTTCGAAACTGACGTCTAATCGCATTGGGGTCGGCGTTCACGAGGGAAGGGCCTTGTACTATATAGATATATCACAGGGCCTATGATACCATAGCATTTTGGCATTTTAGCATTTCTTAAATGGATACAACTCTTTCCTGCTTCAATTGACCTACACATTTTCGACTTTTTTTTTTTTAATATACCAGCATCTCATCGCGAGCTTGTTGATATCAAATCAACCAATATGGGTTTTCACCTTAACACACAATTTGAGAACAAGAGAAACATGTAGGTAGGTACCTTAGGTAGGTAGTTTTACTGAATTATATACGCCACAATATGTCTTATATTGCCATCTATCTACAGGAGAACCATTGATTGAATAACTACCTACCTACCTACCTATCTAGAAAGGTTTAAGCCTTTTTTTTTTCTCTTCTCCCGATATACTCGCTAACCGATAATGCCAATAAAGAAAAACAACGCGCGACGAGGCCAAATAAAAGAAAAGAATCCGAGTCAAAAGAAGGAACTAATAGAGGACCATGGAGAATTTACCCGACTTAGAATGCAAGCTGTCTTGTGCTATGCTAAAGCACGCATCTTTACCTGCAACTTCATACCCCGACCCCTACAAATCAACCACACCCCCCGCTCCATAAATGTATATTGGGAATAACGCTATCGCGCTGTATCATCAACCTGCCAGGCCGTCTGATTCATTTGACGGGGAGTTGTGTTAAGTGAATTTACCCTAGGATTATCTCTTCCTCGTCTTTGGTTCTCGCTCAGAAGCAGACGGAACTTCATAGCCAGTTGCTCACTAAAAGTAGCTACGCATGGCTTCTTGATATCCGGAACCCCCTTTCAGGTCTTGCTCAAAGTTTTGCTGCACATTAAGGACCTCGCGAATATGGCGCATATTAAGGGGCTCTCCCTTGTTGACAGCAAGTGCTTGGGCAGTGCCAATCGTGTTCTTGATCTGTCGGCCGTTTAAGTTATGCCGTGCCAAGCTTGTGTAATCTTCCTCATCAAACGGCATCAAGTCGATGCCTGCGACTACTCGGGCACGTTCGATAAAAATCTTGAAGATAGCTTTCTTCGCCTTCACGTCCAAATCGTCATATCGCAGCGCAATGTGAATTCGGGATTGGAAGGCGTCATCGAAAGTCTACAAGCGGTTAATTTGAGTGTTAATTTTCTTTCACCCAATACACTCAGGAAGAGCGTAGGAGTTTACATACCTGCACACGATTTGTAGTAAGGAATAGTATCCCCTGGAAATATTCCAACTGCCGGAGAAAGATGCTAACGAGGGCATTCCGGTGGATGTCATGCATATTACGTTTCTCCAGAAATACGTCAGCTTCATCAAGTAGGAGAATAGCACCCCAGGCATGACAAATGTCGAGGATCTTTTGTAGTTCTGCTTCAAGATAACGCGAGTCGGTTCCTAGGTCGCCGGCTGATACCATATACAAGGGGCATTTGAGAAGCTCGCTTATACCCTCTGCTGTCAGCGTTTTCCCGGTTCCAGGAGGCCCATGCAGAACAGCTACCAAGCCTTTGCCCTTGCCTTGAATAACATCATCGATACTTGCGGCTGGGTGGTACTTATGAGACTCCACAAGGGCCTGGGGGTTCCAAGTTAGCAAAAAGTTCAACACCTCCAAAGGCCGGCTTAAGTAGCTGCTTGTGTATATCTAACGACAGATGGAAAATAAAACTTGATCACTTACTTTGACGATTTCCTTGGTGTTTGATTGTAGGACCAATGAGTTGTAAGCGTCCTCGTTCCATGAAATTTCCTTAATGCCAGACACAGTGAACTCAAGCCAGAGCTTCTCGGCAAAGGCAAATCCTAAGACGACAGGTGAAGCAATCAAGTATTCCTCGTCAGTAAAAACTGGCGGGGTATCCGAATTTCCGTCTTCCCCAGCACCCGCTTCGTCGCCCTTGGCATTCTCATCTTTGCCCTCCTCATCTTTGCTGGGAACTTGATCAAGCTTCTCTTTTGGTGCTTCCGTATCAACAAAGTCTTTTGGTACGCGGATGGTACGTACATTTCCCTTATTGTCCTTGTATACCTTGGTCACAAATCTGACTTTTCCACTGCTGTCTCCAGCGACACCTCCGGGGCCGGCATCACCAGTACCCCCTGTATCGTCACCCGAGTCACACCCACAACCCTCGGCCTCGTCATCACTATCTTCGTCCTCGCTAAGAACGTCGTGATCCTTGGGCCGTACAAGGGAAACCGGGTAATTGGGGTTTATACGACGATGGATGGCTGGATCAACCATGATCCGGCCGTTGATGTTGACCTTGATTACAGACTTCTTTTTCTTATAATATGCCATACCTTGGTGACCCTTGTAGCGCACACCACCAAGGCTGACAAATTTCTTACCACGCTCGATAAGGTCTTTGCGTAGCTGACCTTCGTTCTTGTGGTACTTGAGAGGATAACAGCCCAAGCTCGTTATTTTACGAGCACCACGGAACTCAGCTATCTCTTCCGACATGCTGCCATACCCGAACTGCTTGCCGTCGTATTCAAAGTACTGTGCTCTTCATGTTAGCGATCAAGTTTACGATTTAGAGCTAACGCTTTGTAAAAGGGGAGGGGCCCACCTTGCCCTCTATGTAATAGAATTCGCCCCTGATCATACTGTAGTGTTTTTCGGCCACTTCGACTTTGAAGACGCGGGGTTCATCGACAGACCCATATGTTGTTGTATACGCGAACGTATTCGGCTTCCAGAGAGCCCATAAGAGATCGAAGGTAATAAGGCCATTCTCTAGCATAGGATATAAACTGATAGCCATATGAGCAAATCATGTCACCGGCTACATAGAACGCTTTGATCGCTTACCTCTTTTTAGTTTCAGCATGATCTGTGTCTATGTACTTGATAAGGACCCGTAGATGGCGCCTTTTCTCGTCAATCCACTTCTGAATTTTCCTGCGTTCTTTCCGTGAATCTCCTTCTGGCTCAAGGTCCTTGAGGCTTTTCACATATGAACGCATATCTTCAAGATATCTGTAGCTGCGGTTAGCGGCTGGCAAATACGACAGAATGCAAGTAGCTCACAAGAATAGCATCTTGGGGTCTAGCTTAGGAGTCTCTTCGACCAAACTGACACCCTTGACGCTTCCGATGATATCCTTGAGGGCCTCTCGTAGTTGTTTGCTTTTAATATCGACGATAGTCGTCTTATATTTCCCTTCCCAATCAAATGTCCTCCTCACATGAAAGAGGTACTCATCATATTGAGAGCTACTGGGATTCTCAGCCGTATCTTGGAGCTTGTAATTATGGATCTGTGAGTCCCAAATTTGATCCACGCGTTTAAACTCGAGGTGTTGCGCGATTGGCTTAGTACCGCGGGTGCCCTTTGATTTATATTCCTTGTTACGGCTTGTGCTGTCGTGTAGCAAATGGTCGTTAGAGGCAAGCCGCTTTCCTTGACCTGTGGGCGGCATGTGATTACCACGGCCCCTATTCATGATCTGCATAGCTTTTGACATGCTCTCCAGCTGTTCATTACGTATCTGCGCATATCGATTATCGAAATTGGCATCATGGATACCCATCATAGGAGCAATTGGAGAAGTCTGGTACCCGGTTGAACTGAGGCCGCCTTGGATACCTAATCCAGAAGTACCTTGGTTGGGACCATGGAGAGTAGCGCAAGTGAATCCCATAGATGCAAGCTGGCGGTAGAGCTGCTCGAGCCGCAATTTTATTTGGGTGAGCTGTTGTTCTGCGGTGTCATCGTTCATTTTCCCCTTTTCGTCGGAATCGGGGCCATCTTCATCCTCGGCATCCGTATCGCTAGTATCGCCTTCCAAGACCTTGGTTTGAGACTTTGCCTGCCTAGTGCTCGTCTTGGATGACTTGATCGATTTTTTGGCTTTCCGTAGATCCTGGCGCTTCTTCTGAAGCTTCTTCTTCTTCGCGCGCTCTTCGCTGCCAGATGCAGACTCGGTGTCGGTGGACTCATCTGAGGATGAGTTGGTAAACTCGTCCTCGCTACTGCCAGAAGAACTCTCGCTATTGGCAGGAGATGCCTTCTTGGACTTACCAGACTTTGTTTTCTTGCCTTTTTTATCACGTTTACCACGGGCCTTCTTTTCATTCTTTAATCCTTTAGTCTTCTTACTGGCTTCGGGGAGAGTGGTTGAAGGGCCATCCTCGACCGGGAGAGCTTTGGTATCGCCACTGTTAGGGAAATTGCCTTCATGACGGTCCGCCGAATGGCCGGTTTTGGTATCCTGCGATTCGATTTCCAAGTCCATGTTGGAGGCCATATCTGCTAACTAAACAGCCCCAGCGTAGGGAGTTCAGGATTCTATGAGGGACCAGAAGTAAATGCGCCCAAGAAGAGTGCACAAATGAGTATCTTTTTAAGAGTTAAATGGGTTGGAAGACAGTATAGAATGGCCTGAAGATGAAAGGCGGGGAAATTCCTGCTTCTGTTTGCTGTGGGCACAATTAAAACCTTCAAACGTCGTGGGTGATCATAACTGGCTGGTCCGTACCCTTAATACACCGTGTCAGCAAGGGAAAAACAATAAAGTCTGATGAAATAGGAATCAAAGGGTGCGGATGAGTCGTGTAATTAACAGTGCCAACTGTCAAAATTTCTTTGGGCCGCCTTTTTCTTCCAGTGTCGGGTCCAACAGCAGTCGCCACGCTGTACACGGCAGTACAAATAACTCTTCTTTTCTATCCAATAGTGCTAATAATGAGACGTTACGCACCTTTTACGCGACGGACATTACCGGCAGTGTTTAAGAAGCCAGCCGGGGCGAAGTGAAGAATGGACAAGTGGATGATATTGGAAGAAGATGGCGGGAGCGGGCAATGGTAAGAGGCAATTGTATAAGACAGCTTCACAAACAGAAGGTATATGTGTCATGAACTGAACTGTTTGAGGATAACATGTGTGTCCTATGTCTCTTTACTAAAGCTTTAGAATAGGAGCCAATATGACGGACTAGTATTGAACAAAGGGATACTAGAACGAAGAATGACACGGTAGAGAGACGTGTGTGCATGTGTGAATATATGTTGAGAAGTGTGGAGGGTGTAAGATTATGGTAGTGATAAGGCAGAACAAGCTGGGGGGAGACACAATGATGAGGTTTGCGGATGACGATGCCTGCCTTACGAAGTATGTAGGTAGCCTGTGTATATGATATGACGAAGAGAAGTACGAATTAGGCACTCTACACGTGCAGATGAAGAGGGACAAAGTTGATAGGAAGGATAACCGAAGAGTAGCGAAGAACGGCAACAGCGATTCCTCTGGAATAAGAAAGGGCGACTCCCGATGCTACTACTTCAGCTGTACGATTTAAAAGTAGGCAGCGGCGTGGCGCATGCGGTGGTATAATACGTGCAGGCAGGACCTCAATGTATGTACTTGCACCTTTTGGTTGGATACCTTACACAACCTTAGCGCTGCCTGCTGCAGCCTATGAATCTTCCCATCTTGGATTCCCAGGGAGAAGCGACATCCTACCTATAAGAGGATAGAAGTAGCGCTGATACCGACGGTCGCCTACTGCTGACAGGGGTTCGTAGCTGAGTACATTATGTACCGAAAATTCCATGGGAATAGATTAGGTATAGGTACCCAGTCATGTAAGGAATATATACACCTGGGTTTGTGTACCATACCTACATGTATCTGTCATCTGTACGACTTATAACCTTACCTTATAACTTGAGTGGTTGATAATTTCTACATGACATGGAAGAGAAATAGCGGCATATTTCTGTACCTCTTTAAGTGCATGTAAGTAATATGTATAAATCTGCGGATGTGAGATCGGCACCACCAGACACGTCTTATGTGTAGAATGATAAACCTATTCTCTTGGCTACATCTAACGTTAAACCGCACATACATACGATACATGTACCTACCTCTTAAGCAGCTAGGTTATATACCTAGGTTAAGGGAGTAAATCTAGGCCACGATTCACCCCACCATGCCGGCCCATTCAAGATGACGGCTTAAGTAATACACATAACGTATCACTTGGTACCTCCTATGAATATGCATCTTTTAATGCAGAAAAAGGCTTGGCGTAACATACCCCAACCGCGTATAGGGCTACATAAACTAGGACCGCCTGCATTCAACATACCTACAATAGGTACTAACAAGCATTGGACGCAACTATACATGTAGTAGTACATGTTATTTGATATGCAGGTTATAGAAGAAGTTTGAATAAAAATAAATCATGGTTGTGGCCGCGTGGTTGCCTTACGCGCCTGTAGATCACTCCGATAAACCTGTCCGCCCTGCTATGCGGGTCGCTAATAGTTTAAGCGGCTCATTCTATAATGCTACCCGTTATGTGTGTATGTGTTAGCCATGTTAGGTAGCCTATCTGCCCTACCTATTGTATAGCTACGCCATATGACCAACCTTGGAACGCTTGTAGAGGACCAATGAGACGGCATTTAAACCAAGAGACTAATGGATACATACATACCTACTTACCTAGGTACGTAAGACTTTATGTTGAATCATAATGCTGTATTGTCTATAACACAGCATCTGAGTAAACAGTAAGTTGGGGACATGGGTGCACGCTAGGCACTCACGGCAAGCGTATGATACAATGGACGGTATACGGTGCTGGTTCTGGTTCTGGTGATAGTCCGTTGCAGTTCACATGCTGTACGAACGTAGTTCTAGCTTGCTGCGCCGCCAGCAGCCTAGTAGGCATTATAGCACCGGTATGTAGTCTCGTGCGCGGCCACGTCGATCGCTTCTATCATGTTTTATGTCTTTCCCAACTAAGTTTAGAAAATATTAAGTTTAGGAAATACCTTGCAGGCAGTAGCTCTAGTGCGCGTATTAGAATCCAAGGACGAGAAGGTAAAGAGATGAGGCTGAAATCGTGACTTATACGGCTCGGGGCAGACTTGCGATTTTCGAAGTCACCGGAGGTAAAACCCCTCTTGAGAACTTTGGCCCCCATCGCTTGCAGCATTTGGATGAGGCCGCCGTTACATTCTGATCAAGCGGCCTTTCCAGTGGGATACTACTCTCGCATCCCGCATTCCCCTCACCGAACGCGGCATTGCTTTCCTTACGTTTCTGTATGAGATGAGTCGCGGGCTATCGGATGAATGAATGAATGAAGTTTTTACTTGCAATCTCACATTTTGCGGCGGGCAGTATGCAAGACCATACATTGAATACGCGCACCGTCGCAGCACTACACCGATACTGCTATCCAATCAACTGGGTAATCCCACGAAGCCTCACCTCAACAAAATCAGCCTAGGTCAACGGAGATGTGCGTATCGAATACAGCAGCCCATTCGCGCTTAATAGGATTGCCCGGACCCGAGATTCGGAAGTCATAATATGACCGCGGTCCATATGTAGGTAGGTATTCGACAGGATTCCAGGTCGTTGGTGTCAAACCTTTGGAAGGTACATTTAATTTAAAATCTTTTTTCTTTCTTTTTAGAATTCTCATACTGGCGACATTTATCGTTACTGCACCGGGATACTGCAGAAATCAAGGCAGCGCCATCGGCTAGGGTCAGACAGCCGATAGTTGATATCCAGATGATGCAACTCATAATCCGAGAGCTAAGTGCCTCATCTTAGAATCGTGGCCAGCAACAGGCGAATAAGCGAAATACTTGCAGTGATATGTTTACAAGTAGAGGATCCGCCGCCATGGAACCTATGATAAGGAAGTTTTGAATTGTAATGCCAATATAGTGCGATAGGTACCTAATTGAGGTATGTAAGTATGCCATATACGTTAATCAATTATTCAGTAAGGATGGCCAATGCATTCTAATAGTAAGTATTTGAACCAATGCGAGATTTCCCCATCCCTGTACGTACTCCACCTGGGCGGCAGCATAACGTCATGGCGACTTGCGAAACTACCTCTTTTATTTCTCCAACCAAAAAGCATCGCAGACATCACGGACCAAAGGTGGTCAAGATAAACATGAAATCAAGAATTTCTACATTTAATAGCATTGCTTTTGGGGGACATCAATCCACCTAACCTATGTCATTAACTTTCTTATTGGTACATAGTCACTTGTTATAACTACCTTTACTTTTTCACCCTTCTTTCCCCTCTTTGTTCGCATCGTCAACTCTTCCTCAAGCAACTGTTGCGAGTTGACGACCTCATCATAATCAGCTTATGCTTTCCCCGTAACCAACCCCAACTCTAGTTTTGACCATCTCAAGGTCGGGGCGACACTTCCGAATTACCAATACCTTCACGATTTCTCATTAAACCGATTATGGGAAGGTTCAATTGGAAGAAGCTCCTGGGATGGGATCGTCACCCGTCGCACAATCATCACGATTGGTCATTTCATGAATCTCGTCGTCGACGTAAGTCAATTCACCATTTTCCCAATCTACCTACCTACCCAGCTACGCTGCTGCCCTGATATATACGCCCTTGTTTTCTTGGGTGTTTTCCCGCAATTGATCAGATATGAGCTTCTGGGCTAACACGTCGGGCTTTCCGATATGAAGTCCTCCCTGTTCATCGAGATGATTCAGTCGAATCTGCCATTCCCGCTCCCGAAGTTACAAAAGTTGCCCTTCGCCTCCGATACCTTATTGAACAGTGCGTACCGTGCGAACTAGAAGAGTTGCAAATTACCCAATCTCATAGCAAGATAATTACACCCAAAGTCATTAAAGCTGCAAAAGAGGCCGGCGGGTCGGAGAATGGCTCATGTGTAGTGTTCTGCCTCTTGGTTGTCAAGCGTTGGTTTAAGCATCAAGCTGTAGCTGAGCTTTGGGATGCAGACCTACATCAAGTCCGAGCTGTCGCTTGTGAGGTGATAGCGAAGCAGATCATCGAGTCCGAGGATGATGTAGCATATCTCCTACAGTCCGTTCTGCTTAAGCGCTACTCGATCGTCGTCGACGGTGAGGATACCCCACCTGTTAACGTTATCGAGAAAGCTGTCGATCTTCATGCCCTACGTGTAATTGCTTCTTCGGGCTACCAGAAATGTATCAACTATCTCTGGAGAGGTTGGCTCGTCCAAGATGAGAATGATCCTGCAAGCTTCGTCGACTACAAGGATCGCGACAATACTACATTCATACCTCATCTGGATCCCGACCGCATGCGAGCACCGATGTACCAGAACGCCTTCCAACTAATCATTTCTTTCATCTACTTGGCTCTCTACACTGGTGCGATCAACACCATTAACCCTGACGGTGATCTGGACTTTGTCGAAGTTTTACTCTACGTTTTCACGTTTGGCTTCCTCTTTGACGAATTGGCGAAATTCTATAAAGCTGGATACCACATTTTCAGCTTCTGGAATGCATTCAATAACGTCCTATACTCATTGCTGATGGTTTCGCTCGCTATGCGCCTAGTCGCCTTCACCCACTCACCAGACGACGATTCCCGCCAGAAGTTCAACCAGCTTTCGTATAACTTCCTTGCATTTACGGCACCTATGTTCTGGATTCGTCTGCTGCTCTATATGGATTCGTTCCGCTTCTTTGGTGCGATGCTTGTTGTGTTAAAGGTGATGATGAAAGAAAGCATGATCTTCTTTGCTCTGCTAATTGTTGTCGTTATCGGTTTCTTGCAAGGTACGTGTAGAGTAGATACGTGTATGAGAAGCAACTAACATATTGCATAGCTTTTATTGGCATGGATTACGCAGACGACATGGCGGGAGAGGATACGATTTTCATTCTGCAGGCTATGGCCAATGCCATCATGCAAAGCCCAGATTTCAGCGGGTTTGAACGTTTCAGCCCGCCGTTTGGAATTATTCTATACTATCTCTTTACGTTCGTCGTCATGGTCATCTTGCTAAACGTATTAATCGCACTGTACAACAGCGCTTACGAGGATATCTACGATAATGCCGACGACGAGTTCCTGGCGCTCTTTTCTCAGAAGACCATGCAGTTCGTGCGTGCGCCGGACGAGAATGTTTTTATCGCCCCGTTCAACTTGATTGAAATATTCCTGTTAATCATTCCTTTTGAGTGGTGGATGCCCAAGAAGCAATACGAACGCCTTAATGATATTGTGATGGGAATAATATACTCCCCCTTACTCTTTTGCTCTGCCTTATTCGAAGTCAGGGCAGCCAAGGACATCCGTCGGAATAGGAGGAGGGGTGAGGAAGACGATGATACCGAAGAGGAATGGGAACAAATGGCGAATGAAATCGACTTTGAAAGCGAGGGCTGGGCAAAGAAGGTTGCCGGTAGTAAAGCTAACATCGAGGAGGATGCTACCATGCTAGAGGTCAAGAAGCTGAGAGAGGACGTTGAGCAACTCAAAGCATTACTGGAAAAAGTTGGCAAGAACATCAATGACAAGGTTGGAGGTGACGGTTTACTTGATATATAATACCCTCAACAAGAACAACCTACTTGTATGGCGATTGGAATGAGTCCTAGTTTTATTTGATAATATACTTACATTAATACCGATATAGCGTCTTGCTTGTATTACAGTGATCAACTGACGAGCTAAAAGAATAATGACATGTGCCTGGTGTATATCTACACGACAATGAGGCTAGATTATTGAACAACAATCCCACCTGGCTAAGCATCTCTTTCTACGAGTTTGCTTAGCCCAATCCCCACATACCACTAAAGTCCCAGTCTCATACTTCCATAATGAATTCCTAGGAAGTCAATGCCCATTGTCTCAACAACGGCAACGCCATGAATACCTATATAAGCTATAGTGCTCATCTTGGTAGTGTGCGTGGCATATCCGAGTTTAAAGCACACATACCTTGGTAAGTTATTAGTCCAGTTGCCGCCGTGGTACTACGCTTTCCTTTGCTCGGTATTTATAAACACGAAAAGGGGTCGAGCGTTGATTTATGGCCATTATTGAACTCTGTATAGTTGACTACCTGCTTACAATGTCATAACGTTAACCGATTGCAACACATCTCCAGGTATAAATTCTCTCCCCCCCAAAATTTCTAGGCAGTAAGAAGAAACCAAATCACCTCCTTTCATATTTTTGAGTCCCTCGACTATATTATTGAACATAATCCCCAGGCATATCGAACGATTAAGTACCAGCAAGCAAGCAAGCACTACCACAATATTTCACCCCCGAATAGACAAAGGCTTGTAGTTTAATAACAAGAAGTTCAAAAGAGATCAAGGTATGTAATCACAACGGCTACCCTTGTGAACAAAATGAGAATCTAACAACAAAGAATATATAATTTCGCCATGTCGAATTGTCCTTTATACCCACCCGGCTTATATACAGCCCAACCGGTTTCCCTATTACCTATAGGGAAAGCTGAGGAACATAACGACATTATATCTCTAATGGACCATCTCACTCTCGACAACTGTACTGATGCAGTACCTGTTTTTGAACCATGTATCATAAACCCAACGCCCAGTCAACTTTGCTGTGCGTGCACTCAATGCAAATGCACCAGCCTCCCGCGAACCGCCATGGTATACGTCAGCAACTCCGGTCACACTTCGGTCGAGCCGCAGCCGACTCTTTGCCTCGTCTGCGAGAGGCTTGAGTTATGGGGCAAGAATGACCTCTCATATGAAGCCTGCAAATGCGAGTGTCGATGTCGACTCCAGCGTGTAGATGGCGAGTTGCAGTGTGGCGACTGCCTCGTGCGCAACCAGGAGAACCCTCACCGCCATCGGCCCCATGGAAAGGCGTAGGAAGCCGGGTCAGAACTATAAAGAGTTGGGGGATACGGTTGGATATATCCTGTAACCTTAACACTATGCTGTATTTTGGGGTGGTGGAAGATGATGCCGGTTTTTGATAATTAATCATATTCATCATAGCGGGAATGTTTAACAGTTATATTCAACCGGTTTCGGGATGAAACGGTCGTCTAAGTCGGCGACATACATCATATCCTGGTAGTTAGTTTGTATTATACGACTCTATACAATATAACTTTCTACAATAAATTTCATTCTCGTTTATGTCAATAGCTTATTATCAATGCAGTGATGCAATATAATTTAGTTGATATTATTTGTATTCTTACCTAACTACCTCGACGGGTTTGTAACCATGGATATATCGTGTTAGCCTTGATCTATAGACAGACCATACATAACGTACCTAGGTTCTTATACACGTTGACGTGGTCACTTGTAATAACGAGGTTTGGCTCCTAGCTTGCTAGAATTAAAATGGATAATCCGTATTACTGACATATCCCTTCAACACCATAAGACAATGCTTTCGGCCAGCCGTTCGCATCGTATCATCAGTCTCTCGTGAGCCACACCCTTCGGGATACAGGGTTTAATCAAGCCAATCGTCAACAAATATCATCTCTGCAGTACCAGCTTAGACCCAACACATCACGGAAAACGTTTATCTTGTTATTGCACCGTTTACCTAAATCTTCTTCGCCCATTCGCTCCTCGCCACCCAGCTCCTTAGTCGCTTGCCGTAGATGTAACTAGGAATGGTGAGGAGGCTAATCCCCAGATTTAGCATTGCAATCCCGATGAATAAGGTCTTGGACCCAAACTTGGCAAGCAATCCATTTCCGATGGTCGAAGCGATGAAGCTTAAAACGGCCTTGACGAAGTTGATAGTCACAAATGCTTGGTTGGCATCCTTGGTATGGCAGTCGATAACGTAGCTGATTGATGCCTGAGAAGCGAAGGGCACGGCTACCGAATGCATCGTGATCCACGTTAAGCACCAAGTTAAGGATAAACCTTTAGAAGATGCGATCCCGAACCCGATAAATCCCGCTGTACTAAAGGGGATAGCAATGAGCATAAGGACCAAGCGGAACTCAGGCTCGAAAACCCCGCCATTCCGCTTTGCCATCCAAACCGGGATCGCGTCTGCCATCCATCCGGAAAGGGGCGAGAAGATCAACGTGGCGCTGGCGAGGGGAATGTTGGTGAGTCCAACCTGCGCCGGTGTAAGATTGTACGGAGGCGCGGAGAAGATGCTGACAGACAAGACACCAACCATCAAGAGCCAACAAAAGAAGGATGCGTAGACGAGAGTTGAAAATATGACGGCAGGGAAACAAACGAGAGGGAATGGCTTAATAACACCCCTCCAAAAGGAGTCATCAGATAATCGGCCACGGAAAAGACGGAGCTGGCTCTTATAGCTTTCCTTTGACTCGCTGGCTGGTTCGTCGCCTTTAAGATCCGTACTCCCTATCGAGGACGCTCGCGATCCTGGGCGCTTCTCGTCAAACTTGGTGCTGCGCGACTTCGTATACGTGGTCTCGACGATTAGGAAGTACATAAGTGGTAGTATCACGCAGAATATGAGGGCGCTAACAGCAAAGGTACCAGTGATACCCATAGCCTCGATGATGTAGCCGGAAATGACCTGACCTAGCAAAACACCCGTCCCTAACATCACTCCCCATAATGACAAGCGCAACCCCCGCTGGTGGACGAAGAATAAATCCGAAACCGTCGACGTGACCAGCGTCTCT
This sequence comes from Daldinia grandis, assembly GCA_022432525.1. Classification (NCBI taxonomy): domain Eukaryota; kingdom Fungi; phylum Ascomycota; class Sordariomycetes; order Xylariales; family Hypoxylaceae; genus Daldinia; species Daldinia grandis. The sequence continues at coordinate 208,131 of JAJKLB010000001.1, forward strand.
AGAGGGGCGGAGGCGATTCCTTGGAAGATGCGCATAGCGGCCAACGAGGGAAAGGACTATAATAGGGTGTTAGTACAGAGAACTAGGAAAGGTGAAGACATTATGGGTTGACGTACATCGGCGAAAGTACCCCAAATATTCGATATCAGCAGCAGTATTGTAGATATCACGAAGAACGGCCTCTTCCCCCAGATGTTTGCTCCCGAAGCCGTAAAGAAAGTTACCACACCCGTAAACAGAAGAATAGATCCGACCATGAAGGTAGACACCATGTCGGGGCTGACTTTGTACTGTTTACTAATTACCACCAAACCAGGCGAAATCATCGGGCCAAGCCTATTTACATTAGATCGTCTGTACAGCTGAAAGCTATAGCTCCGAGTCTTAAGTACTTACGAAGTCGTAACGCCGGAGCTGAAGGCGAGAATGAGCATGATTGAGTTTTTCTGCACCATCGACCACTGTATCCCCTTCATTAGTCTTCCATCCCTTAAGCATTGCGAACCGAGAATACTGACGTTGAGGGGATCGTTAGGCGAGTCGCTCGGCTGCGGAACCAGGATGATATCGCCATCTCTCTTTAAGTCTCCGGTACTCTCTAAAAGGCATCTTTTAGCATGGGGATAACGTACAGCTACCACAGCTATCCGAGCAAGCGGAGCTCTCTTATATATGTAACTGACCTGCATCGAAAGACGGACCCTGTTTCTCGCCAAGCTTCGATGTCCCCGGCGGCCGGGTCATATGTCTATCCTCTAGTACCCCGAGACCCATTTTGAAGAAAGAAAATAAATAGTATCTAAGAAATACAGTGGTTGAAGGGAAGGTAATGGAATAAAACGAAAGGTAAAAATAAAATAAAAAGACACTGCCGGCAGCGTCTGGTCAGATAGTTAAAGATAGGATGAGAAAAGGGATAGTGAGAAGAAGGAAACATATTGTCGTAGAACATACGGCGGTACATGTCTTACTTATTCTTCCCAAAACGTCCTTGCGATGATCATGTCGCACAGATAGCGGTCGGTAATATGAGGTATGTATGTAGATAGGTTAGGTAGGTAGGTAGTCTATCGTGTGTTCTTAGTGGACTCAAATTGGGCTTGTCCCTGAGTCAAGCGATTGATCACCATCCGATGGACGTTTGTCTACGTTGTACGTATCGGCCATAGTGAGCATGGCGTACATAAGGGGAGCCCGCATCGTTTCGCTTATGGTAAACGATTCTCGTACAGCCAAAGAGCACGGTGAGCACAGAGAAAGGACCTACCAAGAGGGCCGGTGCGATTGATCTTCGTCTCGACTGTCCCGTCCTACATGAAGTACGTCCATGTAAGTCCATGTAAGTCAATGTAAGTAAGTCTATGTTAAGCAGTCGACGGGGCCGAGAAGCGCGGATCATCAGGGATATAAAACAGACATCCTTCCCACAACCCGGTCGGAAACCGCCACGCCCCTGACGATCCGGCACGATTCATCACGGTAGTTGAGGTAGTTGGATGGGGTCTTTCTGCCTTTCCAGCCTTGTAAGCCCTTGTGCGCTTTCTCCCCAGTGCTACATTCGTTTCGATAAACGCCCGATTCGGTGTGGCAGACTCTCGGCATCGGGATGGGGAAATCTGGCTGGCCCGAGTCCTTTATCACACCAGGGGGATACCAATAATAGCTAGGTTAAAGATATCCCACGTTTTACGACGAGTTTGGCGTATGATGCATAAATAAGCCTGGATAATTATGTTTCGCCGTGGATTCTTACAACTTGAAACGAATCGGGGGAGATAGGTACGGTTAACCGGATAGAGTACTATGCCAAAATGAAAAAAAATCTGCAAACTTAACTTAAAAGAATAGTTAGCCATAGGTTAACGTAATTAGCTTAATTTACTGTAATACTTTATATTTTTATATAAAAAAAAGAAATTATCTTTTATAAATATATATATTATAATTTTATATATAATATGTTTTAATAAAATATATTTATTTTATATCTTTTATATTTTATATTTTAACATTTTTCGTTAATCTCTTCGTGTAAATAATCATTTTTACACGTTATATAAAATATAAATAAATAATTTTATTTTAACTTTTTAAAAATTTCCTTTTTTACTTTTTTATATTTTTAAATTTTTTTAACTTTATTAAAAATTACTTATATAAATTACTTTTACACTTTTATAATATATTAAATGTTTATAACCGCCTTCTTATAATTTTATAAAATAATAAAATTAAAAAGGTTACTTATAAACGTAAAATTATATACTAAAATTATTATAAAATTATAGTAAATATCTACCTCTTTTTTAAAAACAGTAAATAGTTTAAAATAATTTATTATAATTTATTACATCATATATTTAATAATTATTTAAATATTTATCATTAAATAACTTATAGGTTAAATATTTTATTTTAACGGTAATAAAATCTATTATTTATAATAAATATTATATCAAAAAATCGTTTTATTATTATTATATTTATACTAATCTTTATTTATATAATAATTATATATTAAATAATTTATAAATAAACCATCCCTATTTAATTCTTATTATAAGCAATTTTTAAAACTTATATTAAACCTTTATTTAAATTATTAATAATAAAGTTTTTAATTTAAACGCTATATAAAATAATTTTATATCGTTACATAATACTTAAAAAAAAGAAAGTTAAAAATATAAACGCCACTATTATACCTACAATTGTATCGTTTTACTAAACAATAAAATAAACTTTAATAACTTTATATTTATAAAAACTTTTAATAAACCTTAAACCGCCAAAAAACTTTAAATATTAAATAAAGTTTAATATACCGCTATTAAATAAAAAAAAAAAATAAAAATAATAATATTAATTAAAGAATAAAAATAAAGGTAATATCTTTATTTATTTATATAATAAACCTATATAATATTTATTATTTTCCTATTATATAACTATTAAATAGGTATTTAAATAAATATTTATTTAAATATATATTTCCATAAATTATAATTAAAATATAAACTTCTTTTAATAAATAAATATATTAATAGTAATATTTATTTTTTATATTTATTTATTTTCTTAAAAATTCTTCTTTCTTATTATTTTTTTTCCTATTATATATACATTATATAATACAAAAATTTATTAATTTTAAGTTATATAAAGAATAAATTACTACCTGGTTTTATATAAACTTATTAACCGTAAAGATTTAATAATATATTTTTAAAAAGTATTATTAAAAATCTTTATTAAAAACTTTTAACCGTACACTTTAAAAATGGAAATTACAAAAGTAACGTTACATATAAAACTAAAGTAATATTTTAAATAAATTAAAAAAGCACTTTTTAATTATCTTTTTTTAAATATACTTTTCCGATATTAAGATTAATAAATATTTACGTTATAAAAGGTTTTAAATTTCTTCGTGGTAAATAAAGAAAATTTGGTATGATTTAAATTTTAAATATTGTAAAAAAACCTTAAAAAAAAACAATAATAAATCGATAAAATTAAGGTTATTTTAACAAAAGAATTTACTACATTTAAAAAGTTAAATAAACTTAAACAAAGTTATATTTACAATAACGTATTAAATTTTAAAAAAAATAAGTTTTTTTAATATATATAAATCTTAACTTTTATTAATATACACATTAATAATTTTTAAGCGAAAATTTATAAAAGCTTATTAAGAATTCTTTCCTTTAATTATCCACCGTTATACCTAATAGGTTAAAAAAGAAAAAAGAAAATTTATTATATATAAATTTAATTAGGTTTAAAATATTAATAGCCACAAAAAATTTAAACGCTAAAATATTTATATATACGTTAAAATTAATAAATATTTAAAATATTTAATTTAATATTATATTAATTAATTTAAAAATATTATTATTTTTACCTTTATTTAATATTTACGCGTTATACGTAATTTAGGATAAATATTTTATATTATTCAAATAAATAAAAGTAAAGAAATTCCTTTATTTGCAACAATATATTAAGTTTTTATATAAAATTCTTATTCGAATATTAATAACTTAACCGTTAAATTTAATAATTGTTTTTATTATAACTGCAATATAGATAATATTAAGATTAAATATTAATAGGGATAATTTAAAAGATTTTACTTTAAACGTTAAAGAATAAATTAAAAGATTTATATAAAATATAAAGTAAAAAAATATATTAATTTGTATAAGATATTTTTATACAAATGGAAAATAAGAAATTTTAAATTAAAAACGATTTAATTTACAAAATTGCTTTCTTTATCGTATATATGTTAATTATATAAAAAAAAGTTTAAATATTTATTAAAAAATAAAATAAATATTTTATTAAAGGATAATTTAACCGCGTCAATTTCGTATAAAATAAATTATAAAAAAATTATTTTTTATTAAACCTTAATTATATATTTTAATAAAGGTTAAAAATTAATACTAAACTTTTAATTAATATTAAAATTATATTATTAAACGAAGATATTAACCGATACCTCCCAAAAACCACTTATAAATAATATAAAACATTTCTCACTTAAATTGGTTTAAATTATATAATTGAAGATAATTATAAATGGCTTTTTATTAATATTTATAATTAATTTTATATAACAGTTTAAATAAAATTTAACAATGGTAATCCTTATAAACTATTTTTAATTTTAACATTTTTATTAAAAGGATTAATAAAATTGTAAAAAAAATTAGCTTAAATCAACCGCTTTTTTTTAAGTAATAAACTTATTAAGATTATAAAAAAGATAAATATTTAACATAAAAAATTTACCGAAAAATTTAACTTTTTTAACGTTGCATTTTATATAAATATTATAGTTAAAGATAAAAAAGGAAATAATGATATTATTAATGTAAAAAATTGGTAGGATATTAAATAAAAAAATTTTTTGAATAAGGAAAGTTTTAATTAAATTAAAAAATTATATATATATTATAAACATTTATTATAAAATAAATAGTTAAACTTACCTTTTTTTTAATAAAGTTAATTGTTATAATTATAACAATTATAAAACGTAATTATTTTAGTAATATTATTATAAAAATAATTTATATACTTTAAAATTAATTTATTTCTATGTTAATATATATATTATATATAAAAATAAAAATTTCCTTAATTAGTGTTATATAATTTTTTTTTATATTATTATTAATATATAATTAAATTTTATAAACGGTATAATTTTAAATTTATACAATTATTTAATTTATAGTATAAAGAAAACCGTACTTTTAAAAATCGGATAAAAATTTAATTAAAAAAATAATTATTTTATAAAGTAATAATTTACTTGTTAAATTAAATAGTAGGAATAGTTTTTATAATACGAAAAAAAACTTATATAAATATTATTTTTATTTTTTATTATTAAAAACCTTATTATTTATAATATTGTATAATTTGAAAAATTTTATATAAAGGGTTGGATTTAGGGTTAAAATGAGAGGTATAATCGAATAAGGTATAATTAAACGAGGTGTTGGCGTAATAGGTTCTAATATAATAAATGTTGGTGTAATAGGTATTAACGTAATAAATATTAGTTTAAAAGGTAATTTATTACTTTTTTTATAAAAGTAATTTTTTAATAATTTTAAATTATTAATGTTATTTAAGCGTTTGATAGGATAAAAAGTAGGGAAGTTATTAATTTTACGTTTATATCTTTTCTTTAATTTAATTTTAATAGGTTTATTTTTAATATTATTTTTTATTTTTTTTTTTATATAAATATTGGAATTATTATTAATATTATTTTGAGGAATAATTTCCATATTTTAATAATATATAAAAATTTTATAGTATTTTTTTTTGTTAATCTTTATTTTAAATAAATTTAAGCTAATTTAAATTATGTAAATATTTTTAATTTATACCGTTAGTATGTTAATATTGGTAAAAGAAAAGGTAGTAAAGTTTTTATAAAAGGTTATAAATAAATAAGTTTTATTTAATTTATTTTTTTGGATAAAAAATATATTAATAAGCTTTTTTTACCAATTTATAATATTGGTAATTGGTATTTTTTAAATTGTAATTTTGTAATTATAAAATATTTCGAATAATTTGGTTACGTAAATAGGAATAAGAAAACGGTTATTATTGTTTAAGATTTATTTATTATAATAAATTGTAATATTAAAATAGTAAAATTAAATGTTTAAATTATTAAGTGGATTATTTTTAATTAATTTATTTTGTATATTATTAGAGTAATATATTATGTTAAAGAAAAATTTAATAGTTAATTTTTTATTAATTTTAAATAAAATTAAAATATATATTATTTTAATAGTTAAAGTAAACTTTTTTTTTATAAAAAGAGGAAAAGTTAAGCGTTATAAAATACGGGTATATTTATTTATTTTAAAAAAATTATTATTATCGATATTATATAATATAAGATTTTTTTTAAGCTTTTTATTAAGTTTTTAAGGGGCGTTTTTAATAATATTAATAGTATTATTGTTGTTAATAATGATTGTTTTAATAGGTTTAATTTTTGTATAAAAATAAGGAGGTTTTAAAAGTTACTTGTAAAATTAACAAAATTTTCTACTTAAATTAACGTGTAAAATGTTATTTGTTTTAGGAGTTAAATAGTTTATTTTTAATATAGGTAAAAAGTTAAAATTTAATATAAAAAATTTTATTTTTAAAAAAAAAAATCGATATAATTATGGTGGTTTATAAAGTAAATAAAAATTATATTAGTTAAATAAATATCTTTATTATAATAAACGATATAAAGTTTAAAAATATATATTTAATATTTTTTAAATTATGGCAAGTGATTATTTATTAATTGTAGTTTAGCGTGCAATAATTTTTTTCATTTTGGCATAGTATTCTATCCGGTTAACTGTAATAGGCTCCGATACCCCGATCATAGCCACCCCGGTATGATGCGGCTGATAGATTTTATTATCATTCTTCTTCTTTTTTTTATTCGGCGCACCAACCCTCCCATGTGGCTGTTATCTACAGCATAAACTATGTGGCGGTAAAGAGGTAGTTGACCTACCTAAGGCTCCATTTTACATGAGAAATACCTGATGAAGGAAATCTAACTCTATAACCAGTATCTATATAGGTAATTAACGTAAACATCTAATAACCCTTAATGTAAGCCCATTTAGATCGTCTACTCCTTAGGAGTTATCCGTAGTGTAGTCTCCTGTATGAGTTGTTCTAAGAATTCCTTGGTGGGAAACAACACTAATACTATTATAGATACCTAGGTAGGTAGCCTAAGATGAGCTCAAGCCTGGCGGCTAGAAACCGGTGTAAACTATTGATATATCTAAACTTACATTATTTGAGACAGATTCCTAATCTCTTTTAGCAGGGAGCATCTTAGCCCTGTATTAGTCGACATAGCAAGTCCCATTAATCGCTTTATATTTTCGCATCTTCATGCTGTTCTTGACTTGGTGTCGACTGTTCAGGCTCCTTATCCTCCAATCCCCCTGTTTTCTCCTCATCCCTTTCTGCCTCCTTAGTCTTGGCACTGTTACTCTTATCGCCCTCATCTGCTGTGTTACCTACGTCGTCATCAGCGTCGTCATCCCACTCGGGTATCAATTCGTTCGTGGCCTCGCCCTCATCACTCTCGTCGTAGCCGACTAGTACACTCCTAGCCGCCCGCCTCCCCATAACTGGCAGCCGCTTAACTCCCGCATCGCTAGCTTTCTTTGGCACTACCTTCGGATCCAATAAACCTACTTGCACTAGTACACTGGCCTGGTCCCAGTAGACGTGTTCGTGATATAGCTTGCCTCCCCGCAAAGTCACGATGCTTACTACCAGAACCTCGACTTTCTTGTTAGTCGGAGGTACGCCTGGAAGTATCCAGGGCATTTCTTGCGTGTGCTTGAAAGATACGTATAACTCATCGACGACACGGTCGGAACCGATTGTGCGTGAAAGCAAAGTGAGCTTCATGGATTCAGGGTTTCTATCAATGAAGAACTCGGAATAAAATCTCTGGAGCTCTTCAGAGCCAATTGCTCCCGTCAGAGTAGGGATATAGGTGACGTGAGGGCTCTTGTGGGTCGTATAAGTCGACAGGGTATGTTGTAAATGACGATTGTAAAATTTACCTAATCGACGTTAGTAATATTAGGGTTATCGTCTTATTCATTTGTTTTCTATTGTTAAACGGGACAGGTAGACAGTTTCGAAGGAATCAGAGTAGGCCTTCACGTACTTTCAATATTCTGCTCGAGAACCTTCTCCAGGTCGACATCTCTCCGAAATGCCCTTTGCGCCGTTGCTAAGCTCCTACTCCAGCTAAGCTCTGTACTGACCCTATCAAACTCGTCTAGGTCATGTTCCGCAAAACCGGGTACTGCGTTGTAAGTGTAGCTTGGATACGATACTTGCATTGTCCCGCCGGTACCCATGCCACGATCGATTTTCCGTTTATCAGTCTTTTTCTTCCCCTGTATCCCTACTATTTGCGTTTGCTTCACGATGCCAACTTCTTCACCGGTGGTAAGGTGGACAAGTACATGAATACCACCTGGGAACTCGGTACGTGTGTCTGGAATGCGCGTAGGATAGTAGGCGATGAGACAGCAGAGCTTGAACTGGGGGCTATTATCGAGTACGTGGAAGTGCTCTAAGCAGAAGCTGGCTGCATCGCCATATGCTGGACTCCCGTATTAGAAAAAAAGAATACACGCTTTATCACTCTTAGGGGGTAAAATCTGGGGACCAGAAAGCAGTATTCTAGTTTGTCTAGACCGTGAACATACCAACGATGCCATAGGTTTCGCAGGGGCCCAAGTTACTCCTACTTAATGATTCTAACTTCATTCGATACTCATTACCGCCGTTGCCCATGGGGATATACTCGACGTTGAACCCCTCACTCCTCCATTCATTGATAGTGAGTTGATCGAATTCATCGTCTTCAGCAGTGATATATAGCTTTGGGGGAGAATGTAGAAAGTCCTTAGAGGGAAACCCGAGGTCATTATGATTGGGACCAAGGTTAGACGAGATAATCCCTACGTTCCTGTTACCGCGATTCGGCATGGCGGCGTCGATAATATTGGGGAGGTTAATTTCCATATCTATGATGGAACAAACGGAGATGTAGATATTTGGAACACTGGGACTTTTCAAGACTTGTATGATTTTAATGTTGATCAAGTGTCTAAGTTTCTATATCTAGAATTGTTTAACCTCATAGTCGCGTAGAAAAGAGTTATTGATTCCCGGTCGGTCCCAAAACCGGGCATAAACAAAGTTAAGAATTGAAGGTTGATTTGATTATGACGTCAATGTTAAGTCCAAAACCTGTCTCTCGACCAGTGTGGCTTAAGTACCACACCTCCCAACACATGCGACACTGAAAGCCAATCACAAGACGTAAAAATCAGCTGTTATGATAGTTGTGTAAATATAAACGTGTTATTTCATACAAAATCTATTAACTACCATACCGGTGGTGGGGGTTTTTAGGGAATCATTCCGAGATTGGAATTATTTTATAAGATAGAACGTTTTAGCGTTTCAAGGCTTTTGATTGGCTGGATTTAAGATTTAATGGGTTTATAAATCTTTTTTTTTTTTTTAAAAAAAAAATTCGTTTTATTTATTTAAAACTATTCCGTTTTATAAAACGTTTTGTAATTTTAAAACGATAATTATTAAATTTTACGTAATTTTATTAAATTTTTTTAACTTTTTTTATTATTTTATATAATTTTTTACAATTTTTTAAAAAGTTTTTAAATTTTTTTTTTTACATTTTATAATAAAAAAAGTTATAAAAATTAAAATTAATTAAATTTCCATAATGAAATAATTTAATAAAATTAACTACTTTATTTTATTAATTTAATTGTTTAAATTTTAAACTTTAATTTTTTTTATTTTAAAGTTTAATGTTATATAAACGCAAAAGTTTTAGGTTTAAAAATTACACTTTTTAATTTTTTTTAACTTTTTAACGTATTTTAACGTGTTTTTTTAAATATCGTTTTATTTTATAAAACGATTTTATTTAATAAAACATTTTTATTAAAATAAAACGATTTTTATTAATACGATTAAATACGTATTATAAATTAATTTTAAATTATAAAATAGTTTTATATTTTTAAAATGATTTTATATTTACTTTTTTTATCGTTATAATACTTATTAATATCGCATTTTTTAATGGTTATAAATTATTTATATAAAAAAATTATATAATTTTATATCGTTTAATCGAGGTTTAATTAACCGTAAAAAAACTTTTATAATTTAAAATTATAAACTTTATTAATTTAAAATTAAATTTTTATAAAAGTTTATTAAAAATGATTTAATTTAAATATTTAATTATTTTAAAATAATTAAATATTTACGTAAATATTATTTAAGTTAAAAAGTATTTATTTAATTTAATTATATTTATTATAAATATTTATTTTAAATAAATATTTTTTATAAATAATTTAATTAATGTACGATATAAAAACGATTTTTTAACGATAAATGGTATTATTTATATATAAATCGTTAAATATATAAGTAATAAAAGATTTTAAATTAATTAATTTATAATTGCGTTTTATTAAAATGTATAAAAAAAAATATTAATTAATGTAAATAAAAGTGTAAGTTAAATTATACTTTATAACAATTAAAATGACGTAAGCGGTTATTTTTTAAACGTTAAAATTTAATATAAAATAGTTAAAACGAATAATATTTAAATTAACTATTTAATATTTCGGTCGGTAATTTTAACCATTTTTAAGCTTTATTTGCTCGAAAATTACATTTATTATATAATAACGGTTACGATTAATAAGTTTAATAAATTAATTAATAATTTGATTTAACTTAAACTTAATTTAATTTAATTTAAATAAATAGTTTTTACGGGATGTTTATATAATTTAAATATAAAATTTTTTTATTTAATAAATAATTAAATAAGTTAAAGTTTTTTAAATTTATTTTAATATATATTTAAGTGATTTTATTAATGGATAAAAGTAAATTATAAGTAATTATTTAACATTTATTTACATAATTGGCAACGTTTTATATATATTTTTTTTTATACTTTTATACATTTAACGTAATCGTAAATTATTTATTAAAGTATATATTATAATAAATATTAAGTAATAAAGCTATTTAAAATCGTGTTTTAAAAATCACAATAAATTTTTAATGTTTTAAATAAAAAGTTGTATTATGTATAAGTAAAAGGTAAAAAAGTGGGGTTGAATGGATATATATCTTTAACTACCTTGGATCTGATCAATCGGATCTTTCGGTTATTTATTGCCCGGACTTTTGCCGTTATCGATACCTCGGGTGCCTCAGGCCAATCCCACGATACGGCCAAGTAAGCCTCATTTTTCAACTTATTTAACCTAACTTGTACAAAGTCAAATTTTTACGATTATTTGACTTGGCTCGGCTCATCGAACTCGCTGGTCACGATCAGAACTCGAGGCCAAGAGATCGCCAGTCATACAATTACACCTAAGTTATCGCCATCCAAGACAATATGGTGGTACCAATAACAAGAAGACACTGCGTAAATATCGTACATGCAACCCCCAATTCGCATGTAATATATCGCCGGAGAACATATCGGCCTACTTGTAGCACCATAGCAATAATACAAAGGATGGGCTCAGTCCCAGATGGGTTATGTACTTGCAGACTAATAATGAATCTTATTTCGAATCATACCAATCAATCATTATCGTCAACAAGTAAATACAGAACGACTACCTACTTTGGTATCGCTATCCTAAGTCAATGGTATCAAAACGATCCCGGCCTTATCCTTTTATCCAAATACAATATCCGCGTGTAATTCCGATTGTGGAAAACTGATATCCCAAAAGGAGAAAACCCAAATTTCAAACATGATCATCAGTGAATGACAATTGCTAGAGGTTCCTGTTATATAGATCCGACATAGTCATCCATGGCGGGTCACTGGCCATCTACAGGCCACTTCTCAGCGCCGACCCGTGCCCTTCCGAACATATGGTCAGGCTATTGCAAATTTACTCCTAAGGAGCATGAGTAACGGTTCCTTTCTCCGGATCACCATCCTCGCTTGCAGAGGCTTCGCGTCCGGCGTGTCCGGCGTGTCCGTGCCCAACGGCTTTGCTAACGCTCTCCAGACCAGCTGCCTCTACCGCGTCGGCATCATGGCCGACATCCATGCTCCTGTTCAAATGCTCAGGACCAAGTAGAGTCAGTAGGATAACGTAAGCGTAAACGCAACCCATAAAGATGCAGACGACAATGCCGTAATTGTACCGCTTTACCTCGCCCTTAGGCGGGAGGGGGAAACGTTCTCCAATTGTGGCTTCGATCGTGGAACTGGCGGACGAGACTAGATTACCAAGCTGGTAACTGGTACCGACAACAAAGGTTCGGAATGCACCGGGCGATAATTCCATCAGATGCACAGGGATGATACCCCAAGCACCCTGGACGCAAAACTGCTCGAAAAATGCGGCGGCGATGATTCTTTCGTTAGAGACGAATGTGTAAGGGTACAGTAGAGCGCCTCCGATGATGCACATAACGATGATGCTGAGACGGCGACCAAAGATCTGCGAGCAGAAACCTACAACGGCTCCCCCAGACATGGCTCCCAGATTCGCGACAACTTGGGTCACGGTGACTTGGTTGGCGTTGAAGCCGAACTGGTTTTTCAGCATGGTAGGATACAAATCCTGAGAACCATGAGACATGAAGTTGAAACCGGCCATGAGGAGGACCAAGTAGGTAAGTAACATCCAGTGGTGCTTCAGAGCAACCTTGCCCTCCTGCATGAATGTCTTGCCGATACTTCCATTGGCACGTCGCATTGCCTGGTGTTGTTCGTACGTATCGGTCTCAGGCAGAAAGAAACGCCAGATGATGAAAAGGACAGGGGGTCCAGCGCCGAACCAAAATAGAGGACGCCATCCGTGGGATGTGGAATTGACCAAGCCACGGGCGAAAGCCGTAGCGAGGAGATAGCCGAAAGCATATCCCTGCTGAAGGATACCACTCATTAAACCTCTCGCCTCGTTCGGTAGATCTTCCAAAGCCGTTGCGGCGGCGTTTCCGTAAAGACCGCCCATAGCGACTCCGAAGAGAGCTCGGCAGGCTAGAAATTGACCGTACGTATTACAGAAACCGGTTCCCTATAATTCCCAAGTTAGCGATCCAAAGATTCTGGGAAAGGAATAGCAATATGTAGCAAGGGAACCACAAAAATGAAGCTTTGCCAACGCTGCGCCAAGCGACGCCAAGCTGTGGGATAGTGATTGGCATCCCGAGCTTAAGGAACGCCACGCTACGAAGTAACTTCATGGGGGTGTTCTTGGGTGTGGAACCCTCCAATGGATTTTCTGGGGAGCATGAAGCATGATGTAAGTGATGTAAGTGATGTGCAAACGTGCGACATACCAATTCAAGTGCGATAAATAGTAGGTTATTTACGATGAAGGGCCACTTCCGACCGTAGCGATCGGACGCGATACCGAAGGCGATGGAACCGACAGATCGAAACATGAGGACGAGCGTAATGCCCCATGTGATATCCGTGTTGGATTTCTCGAACGATTCGGCCAAGTCGTCAACTGTCAACGATACAGTGAAGAAATCGAAAGCATCCCATGTCTATTATTCGCACAACACATTGTCGAACACGGTCAGCAACAATAGCACACAAAGAAAGAAGAGGAGAGGAAAACGGCTAGACTTACCCAGGCCCAAAATGCGACACCAAAGAAAGCCCATTGGCGTCGATTCAGCATTCTAATTAAGCGAATCGGATTGGGTGCTTTGGTCATAGGAGGCTTTAGCGTAGAGATGCGCGTAGCCAAATATTCTCTCGCCGACATGCCATGATGAGGAGGATACATGTCGGACTCATCGACAATTGCATTTCCGTAAGAGCTGTGAGGCGCTGGTGCGCCCTCGTTCCTAGCGACTGTCGCCATTGCTGAGCTGTATCAAGCAAATGAGGCTCGTTGTCTGTGTGATGTTCACTGCAGTAAGAGAACACACGATGACCAGAGTCGGGAGGGACTCGGTCGTATTTAACAGAAGCCGGGATGGCAAGACGAGCAAGTAAAATAGATGGTTTACGGTAGACAATGGAGATAATACGGGATACTCGACAGATTATTATAATGTGGTTTCCCTCACCTAATGACTAAAAGCTACATACAACAACCTGGTCATCACCCCAACCCCGAGGTCCTCTTGCTTCTAGCCTCTAGGCGGTCTAGGGGGATTTAATCTTGGGGTGGTGCGGGGGAAGGGAATGGGATCCCTGGAGCTACCGGGATCCCATATGCAAGTTACGAAGATGATGATTGGGCAGGTGTCCGGGCGGATAGCTGACGTTATGTTGCCAACAGTCATGAGAATGAGAAGAAAAACCCGAGGGCGGTACCGCCGCGGGCTCTACAGGCTTTACAGGCTTGGCCTATCGAATACTCTCGCCATTTTTCTTTGTGAGATTCGAGCCAAGAGCAAAAGGACCACGAGGCTTCTTTCATCCTTTGGGCTAGACTATCCGACGATCGGTAGTGTACGGGAGCTATGATATAAGCGTTGCGTCGAAAGAGGAGGAGGAGGAAAGCAAGGGCTGCTGGTAACCTATTGTACCGACTAGGTTGAGTTACTATGGTATGATGGGTAAATAAAACCCCTGTCACATGTATTGCGCTAGACATGGAGGTAAAATAGACCCTTTTTGAGGATGTACCTTACGGATGCCTGGGATAAACTAGTACTGAATTAGTATAGTAACTTGTTTAGCGCGCCCCACGGGTACCTGACAAGGTAGTTTTACTTTGGCCTGCAACCATAGTAGAAAGCTCCGCGAAGTGTTGCTTCTCACCCCTGATGGATGTGGAGATGATGAGGGGAGAGGTTTGTTCCGTTTGCTCGAACCGCGTATGTGCTTTTTTTAGGGTATTTATTACCACGGACTTACATACAGTCGTCCATGCTACCATGCTACCATGCTACCACACCACATACACACATACATGCATACCTGCTATGAGGTATGATGTAAATCTAATTCGATACCCTCTATAAGGTCGTGCATTATCATAAAGTTGCATCATTGCTAGAGGCGAGAATAGCAATGGCATACCGAAAGAAGCCGAATGGTCAGCCGCACAAGTAAGCAAGCCGAACGGGGCAGGGGAACCCTAGGGAGATAGCCGGGTAGCAAACTAGACCTGGACGGCGTTTTCTCGAACACGGACTCATACGGCTCAGTCCTCATACGATTTACTTTCCTAGCCATCCCCTCATTTCCCCACGCTGGGATAAGGATCCTACCAGGTTCGTATGTCCAACAAGCTAGACTATGAGCACACATCTACGGTAGGTAAAGTACCTACCTAGGTAGGTACATAGCTCAGCTGGAGACCCCCATTCCAATTAAACCTGATACTCTGAGACATACAAGTCACCATCGAAGAAACCAGATCCTTATGGCGTCCCATTACGCCTCAACAAATATTGAGGCGTAAACGATTCTGTACCTATTTAACTGAACATGCGAGCCTAACCCCTAACGGCTCGTCCCAAAGTCGTGTGGGGGGAGATGGGGGGAGATGGGGGGACTCCCCAGAAAACAAGGGCATCGCCGGCGATTTTGACCATATCGTCGGACCCTGCCTGCTGTGGAGCAGCTAAGTTATTAAGAAAGCCATGTCGCTGTCGCCAAGTTCTTATTTAATATTCCCTTGACGGACATTAAGTCTAATAAGTCTAATAAGTCTAGGTCTTAGTCTTGGTCTTAGTCTTGGTCTTGGTCTTGGTCTTGGTCTTGGTCTTGGGAAACCCAACGCAACGCAGCGTAGCGCAAGCAGTCTATCGGGTCAGTGGCTTCGACCTATCCTACGAGCTTCCAGATCTGTCCCTCCCTCCTGCTGCGAAAGAAGATGCGCTACGACGTAAATGTCGTGGCACCAGCGAGAGCTATCCTATGGGCGGCTGCAGGCTTAGCCCACTGATAAAGCCGGATGCGACTGAGCACAAGATCCGGGAGGACGAGATGATGTCGCTTAGCCCTAAGGACTGTGATCTGGACCTCGCAGCCAAGACTTGACTGATTGGATGGTTTTACACGCGCTGTTTTTTGTTTGTCGCATGTTTCCTAGGTGAATGAATTCGACCATGTTTTTTTGCTTTTCTTTTCATATATGCTAACCTAGGTTAGGTAGGTAGGTAGTTAGGTACTTACACCAAGGTAAACAATGAAATATTCCCTTAATGCTGTGCTCACGATATCGAATGTTCGCGTTAGAAGAAGTCTTAGTCCGTCGCGCAACTTACGGCGAGACCGAATACTTATCTGCTGGCCACCAAACATACCTGTTGCGCCGGCAACGAGGATAAACCATCTAAGATGAGTCAACGGTGCCAATATACGTGAAGGCTCCAGCTCCTGTTTTTTTCGGGATATTGTCGGATTTGCTTCGGCTGTAAGCCGTTTCTTCGCCACTCCGTCCGAAGGTCCGAGAATCCTTTTTCACGGAGGCAAGTGAATTTTACCCATGAATGCATATATCTAAGTTAGGTACCTACCTAATTACTTTCAGTTCTGTGGAAGAAAATATCGCCAAGAATATCATGTGTCTAATATGACTCTATGGTAAGTTTGAAAATGCTAGGATAGCGCGTACAAAACTCCTAAATGTACCTAGGTATGGTATAACACTAGGTTAAGGAAATGAGACTTTGTAACACAATACTAGCTATACCTATTGTTTTATGGCTGCTACTTAAGTTAGGTCTGACAGCTATATTTAGTCTTTACCTTAAGTTGGTAGGATTCGAACAATGTTAACATGCTAACTTATAAATTCGATATGAGCAACGTCAGAACTAACAAAAAGAGACAAGTTTTAGTTCAATATAAAATTGTAAGGATATTAGTAACGCAGCTTACTTATACGACAATCAATCACACCATACACATGTATATTTCGGCTTTCCTTCTACGGTAATTACCCTCGTGTTAGGTAGGTTGTCGTCAAAGTCTCAGCCCTGACATGCTAGACAAGACGCTACGAAATCTTGGTTTATATTGGCATCAGCAGTACCGGTAGTAAAAGCCGGCAAAAGTACGGCACCGGCCCGCAGTCTTATACCTACCTACCTACCTAAAGTTAAGAGGTTGCTAGAACACCTGGCACTTGTTCACCTCTACCCGCTCACTAAAGCTCTTAGCATCCGGCTGTGGGGATAAGAAGATTGCACTCGCCTAATCTCCTACCGGATTTGGTCGAAGTATTTCGCTAGAAGAATTACATGAGCCTGGGATCAAGGCTAGGAATTACATTTAGTAAGAACTACACAGCTACATGGTCTCTGTAAAAATGGGGTTATAATACACGGCTTGTCGTTGGCGAGTTTCTAATGTTAATGAGGGGCTCTGTTGGTGGCGTACGTAATAAGTCAAGGGCAGCAAGACATAGAAACCAGAAATAGAGAAAGATGAAATGAAAATCTCACGATGGCTTCCCCATGGGAAAGTAAAATTTCCGACTTTCCAAGACGGAAAACCCAAAACGTGGGCTGGTAAGTCGGAGAAAGGTATAAATAGGGAATAGGACGGACGCTACGCTCTGGGCATCCCAATGCGCTACGCGGTTATTACGTACGTAATCGAACCAACTTACGCCGTCTATCATAACTCTAGCTTGAAATACAGACCGACGATGCCAACATTCGCAGTAACTTGTTAGAAGCACAACATAAATTAACATAGGTAGGTACCTAGGTTAGGTACCTACCTAGGTAAACCCTACCCTCTGCCCAGGCTCTTATTATGCCTCCTTACGCATCGGGTTAGTGTCAATGGCGAAAGCCGGCAGCTAACTTGCTAGCTGGCCCCCCCTCCCCCCCATTCCCCATTCCCCATTCCCCATACCTATTGTACCTCGCTCGCTGGATCCTTAGCACCGAGAATGAGGAGAAGCCAAACGCGGGGTCCCCATGGTGTAGGTATTTTTGTACCAGGATCACAACTCTTAGCTCTGGTTGCACATAGCATGGGGCTAGTGTTTCTTTTTTTTCTTTTCTTTTTTTCTTTTTTTTTCTCTTTTCCCTCCCTTTGTTACTTGGAGAAGAGGTCACGCTGGATGGCGCGTGCCCCGTGCGGCATGTATCGCTCAAGTCAGCGTAAGATAGTAGAATGAGCTACCTACCTACCTAGGTACCTACCTATATAAGCTGAACGATCCCCTGATGAGAGGTAGCTGTCTGTCTTGTAATAGTAGCCCCCGTAGAGTCTCAAGTTCCTTGATAGTATACACCGAAAATGGCTGGAGGCGTCAAGAAACCCGTCAATATCTTCAAATTGAAGGATTTGGGAGAGCCCAAGAACGTCTTCAATTGGCGACTATGGTTCGCCGTCATCTCCTTTGGTCTCCTCGGCGCAGCCCGGGGAGTTGACGAGGGCCTCATCTCAGGCGCGTTCAATTCTAAAAATTTCCAGAGTACAATCAACTATTCTTCGTATGGCGATGTCGAGAAGACTAATATCAAGGCCAACGTATCTGCTATGGTCCAGATTGGCTCTGTTGGCGGTGCTTTATTTGCCTTCATCATTTGCGACCGCATCGGTAGAATATGGGCTACGCGCCAGCTCTGCCTCTTGTGGATTTTGGGCATCGCTATCTTTATGGGTAATGGTGGCAACCTTGGAGCTGTTTACGCTGGTCGATTTATCGCAGGTCTCGGAGTTGGCCAGACCCCTGTTGTTGGTCCTATTTATGGTATGTGTTGGAAGAGTTCACTCAAGTCCTCCAATAATTTTCTCTCCCATTCTTTACTTTACTACATGTATGCAGTCGTCAATATGTGCTAACTTATTCTCAGTATGTCAGAACTCAATCTCATCTTTTATCCGGGAGGCTTCTTCTCGACTGCTCCTATGTTGGAGACTAGAAGGCCTTCTTTATAGAATTCCTATTATACGTCCCCCCAGATTTAATACGAAGTACTGACATTGGAATAGATTGCCGAGATTGCGCCAGCCTCCATCCGTGGCCTGTGTACTTGTATCTTCACCGGTTTTGTATACGTGGGCATTGTCCTCGCTTACTTCACCAACTACGGCGCCCAGATTAACCTAGGTGATTCTACTCACGTCCGATGGGTATGTATTATTCGGATACCCCTATTACTTGCCCCATTACTTGGCTCATGAAACTGACATTGGCGATTGCTAGCTCGCACCGACAAGCCTGCATATCATTTTTGCTGGCCTCATTTTCATCCTGACCTTCTTCCAGTATGAGTCGCCGCGCTTCCTCATCAAGCAGGGCAAACATGACGAAGCTACTGAGACCATGGCTCACATCCGCCATTTGGCAGTAGATGACCCCTATGTCCTCTCGGAGATACACGCCATTCGGACCGCACACGAGGAAGAGCTTGAAGCGACCATGGGATCTAGCTGGTACGGAGTGTTGAAGGAAATGTTCTTAATCCCTAGCAACCTCTACCGCTTGTATCTCAGTGCTATGGTTCAGTTTCTGTCTCAATGGTCCGGAGCTGGGTCTATCACTTTATATGCGCCCGACCTTTTCAAAATCCTTGGCATCACTGGTCAGAACGAGTCCCTACTAGTCACTGGTGTATTCGGTATCGTCAAGTTCGTGTCGGCCGTTATATGTGCCCTGTTTCTTGTCGACGTCATCGGACGCAAGCGTGCCCTGCTCATCGGCATCACATTGCAGGCAGTTGCCATGATTTACGTC
This sequence comes from Daldinia grandis, assembly GCA_022432525.1. Classification (NCBI taxonomy): domain Eukaryota; kingdom Fungi; phylum Ascomycota; class Sordariomycetes; order Xylariales; family Hypoxylaceae; genus Daldinia; species Daldinia grandis. The sequence continues at coordinate 227,942 of JAJKLB010000001.1, forward strand.
GCAGGGTTTCTGACGGCGGTACCCGAGCTGGGAGTAGACGAGAGTTATATACTGCCAGATGCTGAAGCAACCGCCAGCCGTGGCGCTATCGCCATGATCTATATATCAGGATGCGGTTGGGCACTTGGCTGGAACTCGATGCGTATGCAACATCCAACCCCTATTTCTAGGATAACTACCTCCCTAACTAACTACGATTATAGAATACCTCCTAACGGCCGAGCTTTTCCCTTTACGCATCCGCGCCCTTTCTACATCTATCGTAATGACGCTGCATTTTGCAAATCAATACGGCAACTCGCGCGCCGTGCCCAATATGCTACTACCCACGGCCCAAGGAGGTATCTCACCCATGGGTACATTCTGGTCATTCGCAGCAATTACCATTGTTGGTGGTGTTTGGGTCTGGTTTTTCGTCCCCGAGACTGGTGGCCGTTCACTTGAAAGTATGGATCGTCTGTTTGAACTGCCATGGTACAGGATTGGGCGTCGCGGTAATGCCGATGCCGAGCTCAAGGACGAGGCCTTTAATGAGAAGGCGGGTATGGGGGCGGAGGCAGACCAAGTCGAAGTAGTCGATGAGAAGAAAGCAGGCGGAGATTTACGTGTTTGAAATGCCTAAGTGTTCTACTTCACAATTTCAGAACCCATGATTAAGGCATTGGGGCGCACCTAGATGCTAGTAATGCAAGAACAAATGCAACCTTTTTTCTTTTTTTTTCTATTCTACGAGTATTTTAGAAACAACTTAAGCGCAAATCCCCAAAGCTCAGACCAGGCAACTGATCCGCGACGAGGGTATAGTTTCATCTTTCAAGCCCCAGGCTCTTACTTGGCCTCTTCATAAGACACCGCAAATATTTTTGTTAGGTAAATATCGTTCAGTCCCCAGCAATATATGGGTTTCTTCCCCTTTCCGGAATACTTCCCCATCCCCCAAAACGCCCTCTTCAGGGGTTATATAGCTTGAACACCTCGCCGGATGTATCGCTTGACATGTATAACTGCCCAGCCTCGTCGAAAACTAGACCAACAGGTCGCGCGCAGCTTAACGACGAGCATTTTCCCTCGTCGGGCGGATAGAAGATATCGACATACCCGGTCTTACAATTACCTGGTGCGACAGGTGCGTAAGCTCCACCATTGGCGGCATCACGCTGGAATGGTACCGCAACAAGCTTGTATCCAGCTGGAGGTTCCCGATCCCAACTACCATGCAACGTGACGAACAGGTTGGTGTACTTGGGTGCGTCAAATTTAGCATCAAGCGGTGCGGTATGAGCTTCGAAGGTAAGCCGCGGCGGTGTCGACATCTGCGCACATGTGTTGTCGTCGAACGTCTGATTTGGCGCCAGGACGAATTGCTGGCCGACGTCTAGCTGATTCCCGCTAGTGGCATTGACGATGGCCTCCTCGGGTTGCCATACCGTAAAGCACGTTGGGTACCCATACCACTGTAGTATCGAAAGTCAGAATTTTCTCTTCCCGAAACATGCAGCGACTAACTAGGGGGTTACACGAATCAAATTACTTACATTATCATTAGGAGCCATGACGTCGCCGAGGAAATTGAGCTCCTCGGCTGGATTGTCGTTGTGAATATCCGTCAATGTTCCATTGATGTCGCGTGTGAGTTGGTCAGCACTGTTCTCTACGCCCCAGAGCCTACGTATAGTCAGTCAACCTATACCCGTATTTTCTTTGATGGTAAGCAGTAGGGAGAGGTTCTGCCGTACATATGATTGCCGTCGAATACCAGTCCTACTTCATTTCGCAAGCCATATCCAGCACGCCAACCGTCTTTGACGTAGTTGTAACCACCGGTTGGTGGGGCCGAGATATTAAAGACTTTGACAGTAGCCCTCGCTATTCCTGGATCGGCAGCCGCGTAGTCGACATTACCCGTGGAACCGTGAGAAACGACTAGAAGGTCTGGATAGTGAGGTGGAATAATCAATGTCCTTGTAACGTGGTTGTTGGGCGACATGCCTGAAATCACAGTGGTTGACTCTCCATCTATATCGCCGGTTTTGGAGTTGTATGACCATCTAAAAACCGTCGTGGCTGAGCTAGCATAAAGTGTATTACCGTCGATTCCAAGGTAAATTCCGTGGTTTAGGTCAGGCATGGGAATAAGAGCGCGCGAGGAATAAATGCACCCATCAATATCTAGGTTGTGTTGGCTGATCCCGATCCCCTTTTCCACAATTAGAAGTCGATCCGCACTGTCAATAACCATACCACGAGGCGAAGATAGACCATCTCCCACCTTTTTAGCTATCCAGCCTTCGGCCAGCTTGAACGGATACCGGGCGGGCGGGATACCGCGACAAGAGTCACCCAAGCCTCCAACTAGAAGAGGTTTTTCGTTAGAGTAGATATTTCATTAACAAAACATCATATTTCCCTCCTAGGTGCCTACCGATGAAAAGTAGCACCGCCACTACACTTGCGAGAAGATTATGCCACATGTTTGTTAGATTCGGCTCGAAAGACGGCTATATCGTGATGTATAAAGGGAAGATTTAGTGAAAAGGAGTTGGCAAGGGTCGGTTGCTATAAGTAACCCATCCCAAGTCGAACAATAGAAGGCAACTGCAATAAGATGAAACCTTATCTTGAAACTGAGTGAATGAAGAGGGCAGGTGGAGAATACTGAGCATATAAGGTTAGTTGTATCACGGTAACCACGGTGTAGGTATCAAATTATTGGAAGCCGCACCCAATGAGCACCAAGGCATCGTGATAAGTAAACCCATCAGGTGGGACCTGATCTGACAGGTAAAGAACCTACTCTTGAATTTTTATATTAGGTAGGTACATGAGTATACGGCAAGTACTCGCCCACATTTAGTCAAGTACACAGAGATCCAGCCCTATTAGCAATAGATATTATTAAAATATATCCATCTAATTTTGGAGTCTAGGCTTGCCAGTGCTATAATCCTACATTTAAGAGTCTTTTTCTTTTTTTTAATCTTGTAAGTCCAAAAACTACATCCTATGCTTCACTTCCAAATCGTTGAATGACACTTAACTAAATATTCACAAGACTTAATGTTGACTATCTAATTCTATTCTTAAAACTTTAACACTATATTAGGTTATCGTATTGATATATGTTCCCAATAGATACAAACTAATAGAGGTATGTACTCGTCAAACTGAAGAGATGTGGTTCTGATGATGATACAATACTGACGTCATGTATGCTCTATGGTACGTATTATAACGAGAGGTCTAGTATCATAAATAATTAGAACACCTACAATGCTATTCTCAAATTCAAGGTGTCGAAATATCGAAAATGAAACAATACACTGCTGAGGAATGGCTGCCGTCCGAGTCAGGGCTAGGTGAAAGCCCCTTATACCGTGCTCATGACAACACATTCTTCTTCGTCGATATCAAAAATAAACTGGTTCACACGGTGCCCCTTTCCAAAGGCTGGGATGGAAGACGTACACTCGAATTAGACGAGCCTGTCACTCGGCTTGAAATCGTGGATGAGTCGGACTTGCTGGCTGCGCAAACTAAACTGGGCTTTGCTCTACTTGACCCAACTAAAGGGACACTAGATCGGATTACCGACATCCACCATGTGGAAGATGCGAGCATAGATAACAAGGTGCGGATGAACGACGGTGCGATCGACGCCCGGGGCAGATGGTGGGCTGGTACAATGGCTTTGGACGAGGAAACTAAAATTGGCCGGCTATGGTGTTTACAAGGCGACAAGGTGGATGATGCGTCAGCTGGAGACCGATCAGCGGTATTAAACGGTCCTGTGTGGTCTCCCGATGACAACATCATGTACCTTTGCGACACGCCGGAAGCTAAAATCTACCAATATGACTATGATGTCGAGAGTGGCAGAGCTACCAACAGGAGAATTTTTGCACAGCTCGAGGGCGGCGGTATGCCGGACGGCTTAGCAGTCGATGTCGAAGGCCATGTTTGGGTAGCTGCAAATTCCCAGGGTAAGATAATCAGGATGTCGCCTAAAGGAGTAGTGACAGCAACATGTGTCATACCCGGCGCGAAGATGTGCTCATGTCCAGCATTTGGCGGTAAAGACATGAAGACAATATTTATCACATCAATCAGGGATGAGAATGGAAGGTCTACTGGTAACGTTTACCGCGTCAACGTCGATGTTACGGGTATCCGAAGGCATGCTTATAATAAGATTTCAATCTAGGAGATCAATCTCATAGAATAGCCTGATCCTGCAAACACGGCTATGAGATGATTATATCTATTTAATAATTTCTCTTGTACTTTAGATACGTCTACGCTTCACTACTTTCCCCCTTTTCAACCCTCTCGCAGAGCTCACGAAGCACCTCGCCAGCCCACTCGAAATCCTCAAAATCCAGATAAGCCTGTGCACTTATCCTCGCCCACTTGCGGCCATTGTGCGTAAACAGCGGGATAAAAGTTTTATAGTCAGAGACCATCCTCTCCATCATCCATGCAGATGCATGAGATGCCTTGTCAAGTGTCAATGGCAACGCAACGTTTGTTGTCGCACACTGCGACATCGTACCGGACTTGTTATCCAAGACTTCAGTTCCAAGAATCTGCGCGATCCTTTTACCCCCTGCCGAAGCTAACCCATGGGTGTACTTGAGTATATTATCTTCGCTACCGAAAGTCTGCTCTCGCCATACAATCGCATCTTTTACACAAAGATAGGCGCTCGTATCTAGAGTCCCCATGAATTGAAAGTTGTTGACAAAGGGCGACTTATGACCCTTCGGTAAGGGATTGAATCTATCGCCGGACTTGGAAACGTATCCGTGAGATGTGGGGATTGTCGATGCTATCAATGACTGATTTCGGGATGGGACGTACAGGACGGCGCAGCTTCTCGGTACGTAAAGCCATTTGTGGCAATTCGAAACAAAGAAGTCGGGATCCAGAGCCTCGAGATCGAGATCAAGCATCCCAACACCCTGGGCTCCATCTACCAGGCTCAATATCCCTTCTTCTTTGCAGACTCTCACAACATCCTCGAAGGGGAATCTAACGGCCGGAAGGCTAGATACTGTGTCGAAGAGACACACTTTAGCGCGCTTCCCATCCCTTTTCCCGGTCTCTATTGCATCTTTGAGAGACGCTACAATGACGTGGTCTTCACATGGATAAGCTATCTGTACTTCTCGCGACGAAACTCGGCCCCGGCCCGAGTCAACGAGATAGTCAATAGTCTTCCCACAAGCGCCATATACAGTGCTGAAATAGAGAACCTCATCCTTGCAGTCGTCGTTCCATTCAATGTTCCGAAGTACCGTGTTCACTCCTGCAGTGGCATTTGGGACGAACACTACTGTATCCGTCGGTGCCTTCAGTAACTTTGCCATGGCTTCTCGAGACTCGTTGAGAATATCGGGTAGATCGTAACGAATGAAGGTATCAGGCATTGCTTCGGTGCGATCTTGGTACCGACGGAGTTTATTTCTTATTTCGCGTGGGCTTGCCCCGAAAGAGCCTGTTGACGATTTAGTAAATGGGTATAGCTTAAGTAGTTGACGAGACTCGTTTACCATGATTAAGGTTACGGTGGCTTGGGTCAAAGTCAAAGTGCTGAAGAGCTCTTTTGCCAAATATATGCAGGTTGTCTTCACGTTTACTTCGCGCCATATTATCCGTTGCTCTTAGAGCTAAGTTGTTGTTGTCAAGAGTCATATTGAACGGTATGGTAAAAATATGTCGTTTTCAGTAATCAAAATATAACTGGCCTCGACCTACCACACGTAAAGATGCTCTATGGTATAATTTCTATTATCAAACCACTATGACTTTCGAAGCCTTATATAGGCTTTGTTACTAAATAGGTATTTAATATTGCAGATAGCTACCCCAGTATTACAGACTACAGTATTAGTTAACCTAGGTTAGTCACTATCGATCAGTGCCAAGCCCCTCCCATAGGTACGGAAGGGCGCGAGGCGTACATCTGTCATGATATACTCCGATATCGAATATATTCCTAAGCCGATCGCGGAAATATACCCCGGGTAGTTGCGGGCTAAAATAGCGTGTGCTAGGAGTATATTTTGTATTTTGTTTATATTGATCCGGTTTGATATCACTATTTGAATTCTGTATATTATGGCATGAGTCATGCTCCTTTTTCCTTTAATCATCCCCGCTATTTTTACTAGGAAAACCATTCTTATAGCATCTATTTAATTGCCTACCAACATAGCCTATTAATATTAAAGTTACTTTAAACTGGATTATAGCTTTAGGTACCTTACTGCGTAAACTCGTAGTTTATTTTATCATAACTTAGGTACCTAATTAACAGGCTTCTAATAAAATGGAATTTCCTATGAGTTGTCCATAAGTGTAAATAGTAGCCGGTAGGGACTTACTACAAGGTACTACTATAACACTAAAACGTAAACGAATTAGTATAATTTACCTAACTCAAAGACTGGATATTACTCGCTCTAAATTCTTAACGGGAATCTGGTTAATATGAGATAAGCTGATGCGTTTCCTATATCTCTTTAGCTTCTTCGATTGTATAATATCCATTATAATGTCCCCTTCTTGGCAACTTTATGTTGTTCCTCTCAATTCCTAGAAACTTGTGTGAACTTCCCCGTATTCTCAGAGGCGGAAAAGGCCCCTCAAGCTAGAACATAATTAATCATTACCGGGAGGTAGTCATGCGCTTCTAGTATCAGTACCTAGCTAACATTCCCCGCCCGGGCGATATGCGTTGCTACGAATATCTACGACGGTTCTGGTCTTGCTGCATCAGCAGTGCGGGGGGAATGAATGCCGGTTAGAGTACAATACTAGGGGGATATTAGCCACAAGGTATCTCGGTTATCTATCTTAGATTTATCATAGCATCCGTTGCTTTGATTCAAACTCTTTTATCTTTTCTATCATAATTCTTCCTAAACATTTATATTGGTTTCAAATGGCAGATCAAAAGAAGCCACGGATAATCCTTGGCCTCATGGTCATTGGCCCTGAGGGAAGCCCGGGGGCACGTATGACAGATCCGGATGATTTCAAAAAGGCCCTGGACATTTTTCAAAAGCGAGGTTACCATGAGCTTGACACGGCACGCCTATATATTGGTGGAAAGCAGGAGGCATTTACAAGACAGGCCGGGTGGAAGGAGAGAGGTCTCTCCATAGGCACGAAACTATGGCCACTACCACCAGGATCGCACGAGCCAGAGACACTGACAAGTACATTTAACACTTGTTTAAAGGAGCTTGGGACAGATTCTGTAGACGTACGTGCACAGGAAATGAAATCTTGCTATCTAGATAGGTTGAAGCAACGTAAGAAGCGAGACTGACGCAAACCCAGATCCTCTACCTTCATGCACCTGTAACGGAACCTCTTTATTACCTAGAGAATACGGACAATGAGCCTTAGAATTCATAGGACTCGCTAACCAATGACTCCTTAGGACCAGTCTGTGCCTTTCGCAACTACACTTGAAGCTGTAGATAAGCTGTATAAAGCGGGAAAGTTCTCGCGACTGGGTCTTAGTAACTATGCGTCTTTCGAGGTAGCCGAGATTGTCATGACGTGTAAGTATAATGGATGGGTAAGGCCGACAGTGTACCAGGCCATATACAACTGCCTATTTCGGACCATTGAGGACGAATTGTTTCCAACCTGCCGTCGTTATGGCATAGCTGTTGATGTATACAGCCCGACTGGGGGCGGATTCCTTCTCGGCCGGATCACATCGAAGGAAGACGATCCGAAGGAAGGAAGATACGCAGCAGGCCCATTTCAGCACTTGACGCGAGGGCGATACTTCAGAGACGGCATAATTGAGGGGGCGCAGCTGATCCGTGAAGCTGCTGAGGCAAGAGGCATGAATCCCCTGGAGGTAGCAATGCGCTGGTTGGTACATCACTCGAAGCTACGAGTTGTCGAAGAAGGAGATGGGGTTGTTATTGGCTTCTCTAATATACAGCAGCTAGAGCAAAATCTAGACTACCTAGAAAAGGGGCCGTTAGACGCTGAGCTGCTTCAGGTACTACAGCAAGCGTGGAAAGCCGCCAAGGGGGACATGGAGACATATTGGCAGTTACCGATGGTATATACCTACGACACGAAAGAAGTGCTTTTCGGGCGAGAGAGCAAGTGAGGTGGCCGTGTATATTTAGACAGGACGTTGTATCCTGGCAGCCTTTGTTGCTAAGGAGGAACGAAGAAAGAATAAAAGGAAAGAAAGGTCTAACCACCCCCTTATGTTTAACTAATGTCATTACTAGTGTAATGCCTGGACCTATTCGTATGGAATATACCAGAAGAACTAAATCCGGGGGCAGTTTTATGACTCGAGTTAAAAGGGGTTAAAGTGTGGCAGTTTATTAAACTATGGTCCAGCGTTACTAATGATAATTTTCCAATCTAGTCGCATACTGGCCGTCTCCTTGATCTCGATATCGTAGTTAAATAACATGATGACAAGGAACAATCATTGGTAGAATTATATTCATATAGAGTCATAGGATAATACACAACCAAAATATTACTGATAGGTCTATTTATAACCCGCATTACACAGCTCAACAATGCTTTCTTAAAGGTGGGATCTCAATGATCAAAGGCAATAAAATCGCAGAAAAGCCACCATGTCACGTAGATATGATAGACTATTACCTTGTTAGGAACATGGGTTTATTCTCGATAGCATATCTTCGTTCCGTACCGGATACCATCGTCTAATTTATGTAGGTACCTAGATACTCTACGGAATACCATTATCATTTCTCGTCCCAATAACGCATGACTACCTACCTATCCTTGGTGATAATTACTCTTGCTACGTCACCTCTATTTTACTAGCACACTCTAACGGTCCGTAGTTCCGGTGGTAGACACATCGGGAGGCTGGCTGGTATCAGTCTTGGTGCCCGCAGTGCGCTCTTGAGTGGCTTCATTTTCAGTGCTGTGGGCAGGAGGGAAGTGGCGTCTATACAATGGTGTATGTTAGCAGATATAAACTGGAATCCAATGAGAAGGTGAGGCAGGGATGAAAGACTTACGGTATAGTGTTATTATAGGCTTGGACATCCTTCAACTCAAATGTGACGAAGATTACTTTTTCCAGCTTCTCGCCATTACCACTGTCCATGAACTCTCTAACAGCGCCACAGGCGACGTGGGCGGCCGCATTGCTTGGATAGCCGTACACGCCGGTGCTGATTGCGCTAAATGCGATAGTTTTCAGTCCATTCTGCACAGCGAGCTCCAAGCTCGACTTGTAACAGCTGCGAAGGGCAGCCTCGCTCTTAGCGGGGTCGTATTTATCGTAGACGGGGCCGACGGTATGAATGACCTTCCTGCAAGGGAGGTTATATGCATCGGTGATCTTGGACAAACCAGTAGAGCAACCACCTAAGGTGTGACACTCGGCACGTAGCTTCGGACCAGCAGCACGGTGGATGGCACCATCAACACCGCCGCCGCCGAGTAGAGAGGTGTTGGCAGCATTTACGATGGCGTCTACGGACAACGTGGTGATGTCTCCACGGAAAAGACCGATGCGATTGTTATACGCGGGAGATGCGCCGTTAAGGGGCGGATGCTTTGGAGCTTCTAGTTTGCTGTTGCGGTAAAGAAAGGTAAGAGAGCGGATATCTGACGCTGAGGTGTGAGCCATTCTGGTGATGATACGAAGCATTCGTGCGTTAGGACATCACATATTCGTAAGGGAAGTTGAGATTAAAGTTGTGGAATCTATGGTTTGATGATTTTTGATGATTTAGGTACCTAGGTACCTAGCTTGAAGATGGGTAGAGCAGCTGCAGAGGCCGAGAGCTGTGATGTACATATGTACATATGTACATAGGTACCCAGATACATCATAGTACAGGTAGATACCTAGGTAGGTACGTATGTACCTGTTGCATCAATGCATGTACCTACATCTATCAATTGATGAATCACATGTATCGTACATTAATTACAATGACGTCTTCATACCGCCCCTTCCCCAGTTTTGTCAGGCACCTCTGCTCTCTGCCCCTCCCCCGCGTACAAGTACCCAGGTACCCAACTACCATGCACCTAAGAAATAGCCCCTCAATGCCCCGGCATGGAGGTTGGACCTAGGTACCTAGGTACCTAAGGCTTGGACTTACACTTACACATTCTAATAATACGCTGACCTTTATAAGACAATATCCGGATGCGTCCTACGTCTGCTTTGTGAGCAGAGATTTTCTTTACAGAGGAAAAGGAAGTGTCGAAACCAAACGTTGAAAACAATTATGGAAAATAGGTATCTAAAACAATTACAATATAGCCAATATGACAGAACCCAGGTCCCTCGGTCTATGCTCATCATATCGTCAATTCTTAAACCAATTTACCAATCCACCAATTCGACCACACTCGTACTCCTAACTGCCGCTTCGCGTTGCATCTAACTATATCGTCCCGAAGAAATCCTACCTACTGCCTGGCACCATGTCGGGTCCGGGTTCGGGTTCGGGTTCAGGTCAGGATCCTCGGAATCCATTCAATAACCCATATCATGTTCCCTACAATCCATTTCAACCCGAGAATCCATTTCGGCCTCCGGATCCAAATCAGAAAAATCCGTTTGTAGTAAATCTACCGCCAGATCCATTTCTACCGGATAATCCGCCTCCAAACCGAAATCCATTTACGACGAATACTCCACCCGCAATACAGAATCCATCCCTAACAAATAATCCACCTCAGCCTCATAATCCATTTGCACCCCCAAACCCATCTTCAAATCCATTTCAACCAAATAATCTACCTCCAATCGATCATCGATCAAACCGGGATCAAGATCCATTTCCAACCCCCCATCCAGCTCCGTATCAATACACAGTTCCAGCTTCCGTCCTATATCAACCTCCCATCCCAAATTCAAATCCAACTCCATATACACTCCCATATCCGCCTCAGTTTCCACCTCCTCAGTTTCCACCTCCAAACTTTATACCTCCGTTACATCAACTGACTCTAACGAAACAACCGCCCCCGTCTCAAAATCGGACTATACATTCAACTCTACCACTGACAAGACCTCATTTCTATCATTTGGACGTACTTCGCTCTGAACCCATACGGGCTGACCCCACGAGACCTGCAACGCCATTAGCAAGGAAGCATGGCATCTCCGCGATTCCCTTCCACCGCCTATATAGACCCGACGGCCGAGCCCATTCCGGTTTAACTCCAGAGTTTCCTAGCACGGTACCCCCAGAACTGTCCGATCCAGTACCAAAACCTACCCCTGAGGAATTGAACAGAATTTTCAGGACGGAGAGGGAGCAGATCCAATGGTCCAATCCCTGCGTCAAGACCTGGAGACTGGGTGCCCTTAACGACGGTCTCGTTGGCGGATGGCCATCCGCGGAGGACCGCTTGAAGAGCAATTGGGATCAATGGGAAGTCTTCAAGACTAACCTGAGTATCGTGGACGAGAGTCGGTGGCTTTCATGTTTCCGGAGGGATCACTGGTTCGATTCAAGACACAATGTTTTAAACGCATTAAGTGAACCTATTCCAGGTCTTAATATGTGGCCTGATGAAACGTGGTACACTGTTGACAACCCTATCATTTGGCAATATACCAGTCACGCTATAGAAATCTTCTGTCGTGTTATCCGACTGCTGTGCGAAGAACAGAATGAATGGCATGTAGCTCTTTTATTTGTATTATCTCGTCTTGTTCTTAATCTGGTTATTTGCGAGTTAGGTAGCTAATATTCGGTCAAGGCTCGATGCTCTGTTGTTCACACCTCTAATACCTATAGGATACAATCCTAATTACCAGTTTCCTGACGAGCATAAACCTTTCAAACTGAAATTTATTCCTCGCCCACGGGAGCAGAGAGCGTCTGGTGCTCAACTTTTCCAAGCAATCGAAAACCTGACCAAGGGCAATATTATCAACATGTTCTGCGACGAGACAACTCTTGCCCACCCGGCCCAGGCTGTCACAACAAGCTTCGCTCAGTCGATAATGGGGAAAGCAACCATTATGTTCAACGTACCTTTTTCCCTACGCACCCTGCTTGAAATGGAGACATCGGTCCCCGAGAGATGCATACAATTATTCAATTTTTCTAGTCTTGTACGAGACCCATTCCCTACAACGCCACGACATTTGTAACTAACTACTTTTTCTATTTCATAGCTCCTACACGAGTTTATGGTAAGTTTTAAGACCATTGTCCCTTCCCTCATTCGGGCAGTAGAAGCTGAATAAGACGAATAGCACGCGATGTGGATGTGCCGATTTGATTCGACACTTTCGCCTGGAGATGAACCGGTAAGATAGATTTTGCTGAAATGTTTGCGTTACTAGATAGCTTACCTCCTCTTCTACTAGTTCTACAGAGATGAATGGATTGCAGAGCTGGGCCATTCATTCACTGGACAAGTTTGGGGCGGTTCGGTACACCCTGGCCCTGCTCGGCAATATATACGCGGGAGACACAGGGGCTTCGCAAGCTCCATCCAACTTGAAACCTTCCCCAGCCTTACATATGCTGCACGAGAAAGGGATTATGACAAAAACACTTTCGAAGGATTTAGGAGCGGCGGCCTGTATAATTATCATTTCTTGGTACCCGCCGTATGGGCCTCAGCTATCATATGCGAAGAATTCTGGACCAAGATCATACCCCAACGCGGTAGTGTTGCGCTTCGAGCGCCCCTACTTTTCGGAATGACAACTGTCAATGCCGGACTATACGAGTCCCGTAGAATAATAAACCCGGAATTCTGGACTCCCGAGCTGAGAGGAGATTTCGAGTCGGCTGTGACACGATGGGTAGACGCCGGAGCGCATATAAGGCTCGTCAGAAAGGACTGGTACGAAGAAGAGTACAATAAATGGAAATGGCTACCCTGGAGTAATTCGTGGTTCATCTCCATGATTGAGCAGTTCACTTACCATCATGCAAATCGGAATTTGGCCAGTTGTCGAGAGTTAGCAGCACAAACCGTACGTAGCACAAGGCCGTCGAAAGGAGGCCTACCAAACAGTTCTACGGGCCTCAGCTATTTAATAGGTTTACTAATGTTATTATCTCGTATGCTAGCCTTTCCATCACTCCCTGCCCCTATTTCCCCTAATCAAATTGAATAATAGGTTGCTCTTCCCAAGCAAACCATAGAACTGCCACCATATTCTTAGCCGGGTTTTACTAACTTTCAGATATACAGTTCCTAGAGAACCTTCAGGCGAGCTGTTGAGGCCACAGGTACCGAGGCAGGCCTTCTTCTATCCAAGTCGTGCAGCGGAACCTTGGTTCAATACTCTAGGGCTTGGATCTCGTGTAGGGCCTTATAATGTCTTAACTAGTGTCCCACCAGATATTGTAAAAGGGATGAAAGGATTTGCAGATTACGCCAGTAACATAAAGCACATTATTCATATTCTCGCGTACGTTGAGTTTGAAATCGGCGCCCCATTGTAAGTAATACACGTCTCCATACCGAGAGCCATATGTTTTTAAGCCGTCTCCCTAACGAAACTGTTCCAAATATAGAGGGTGGATAGCAAGTATCATCGACTGCTTCATTTCACTGCACGTGCAACGCGACTCAAATCCAAGGCTCGATACTTGGGGAACCTTCTCCTTCAAGGTACCCCCGTACGACCCTGGTTGGGTTATAGCAAGAGAAAGTAAACAATCACTCGCTATACCGATACAGCTTAGATTTAAGGCTGTTATTCCTTGGCACAACGCAGCCCTGCCTCAGCCACTATATTCCGCTCCAAGTAGTCCACATACGTTACCAAAGCAATGGGGAGGAGCGGATTTCAGGCGCCCCCCTAAATACGAAGCTGAAAATAAACCTATAAAGAGAGAATATCCTCAACACTTGTACATTGGCGATGTGGCAAACCATAGGGCCCTTGGTGATGCCTGGGTGGTTGAATCAGACAGAGACGATGGATTCGATGTATTCAATATTACGGGCGAGTTACTCTTGACATATCTCCCAATCTTGGCCCTGACTACCTACTAATTAAGCTCTAGGTGAACTAAAAAGTGTAGGTGCTACGGAAACCGATTATGGCGCCATGGTAGTGATCGGACCTCACGGTCCGGAATTGAATCAAGATGCAAGAGCAGAGGTATTTCGTGCAAAATTACACACCAGTATCCACCCAATTGGCAAGTTGATGCTACGAAGGCGTATTGAGGAGGTCGCAGAGTGCGATGGTCGGAATGGACGACCTGCCTGGACCAGCTGGGGCCCGCTCATCTTCGATATAACCCGTAAGTAGAAGACATCGTATTTAGCAGAGCTATGCTAACTCTTCCCAAGATTTCCCTGCCCGATCTGTTGAAGAACAAGAGGCGTTAACCGAGAGTTCTGGTGGTCCATTGTCCAAAGATCTGGCAAGATCGGAACACGAAATAAGCCAACTACTGCAGCGTCTAACTCCCTATACCTGCGCGTATCTCCACGTAGCACAGCCAGTACGGAATATGAGGCATTTTACACTAGAAATGCTACGGTGGTATGATAATCCCTCTCATGGGGTCTATATTGCACTAGGGAATGCGGTCTATGATATTTCAGGTCAGTTACTCTTCGCTATCAAGGGCTATAACGAACTCGGCACTGATATGATCTAGACTATCTACGTTTTCATCCTGGAGGTTCCCAGTTGTTCATCCACTGCTCGGGACTCGACGCTACTCAACAGTTCCTGCAGTATCATAATACTGAGATAATGAATGTTAGTAGCCAACAGAGATATTCCTTTCTTACCCGATGGCCCGAACAGACCTGGACAATAATATATTGCTATCCTGTAACTTCTATGTACCGTCAACTAACCTCCACTTCTATAGTCTTACGGGTTCATGCAAGTCGGCTACCTCGTCCCAGAGTGTACATGGGAGCAGTTGAAAGATAATCATGTTGTGGTCCATGATTGGGTATTTAATATAAGCTGTATGGCTCCTCCCACCCCTAGACCCTTAATCGCGTCAAATCGCTAACCTACTATGCATTAAAGCGCTCCAGCAAGGGGACCCAAACCTTTTTAATTGTCTGCATAAATTTATTTGCCAAGATACTTCGATTGCCATAACAGGTCATGATAGCGACGCAGCAGCATTACTTACGTTATTTATCGACAAAAAGTACCTCATCGTTGCAGGTTTGGCGACGAAGGAATTATTGGATATACCGGTGTGGGAGTTCCATAGACACAGTAACTATGAGGGCGTGCAGGGCGCGTGGGTTGCTGTCGAAGGCTACGTCTACAACGTTGGGGGTACGTTCACCATGCTAATATTTCCACTCGCTTAGGCTCATCATATGCTAACTTATTCCTAGATCTAATGAAGTATCCCGACTATTACGATCATAAACTAGGATTTAATTGGGCTGGAAAGGAGTTGGCTAACCCCCCCTTAGCCCAATGGCTGACGACAAACTACCGAGCTCGATGTATAGGTAGGCTCGTTGAGGGACCTATCATGCCAGAACCAGAGATAGAACCGGATTTAGCCTTAGAAGATCTAGATCCTCCTAGAGGAACTGTAGATCTGATTATAGAGGGAAGAGAGGGTGTGAATGAGTAAAAGGCTCAGGAAATTTGAAGGTAGAATTCAATTTATACAAATCTAGCAAACTGGCTTTACATTAAAATAGTTATCAGAGCCCCTATATCGTCTTCACTGCCCTGGTTAGGCGGCCCTGGGCAGTTTTAGCTTCCGTTTTGACAGATTTAATAAGGGACACTCCTTTTCAGACCCCGTGAGATTTATTCTTCTGAGGTACGCATACTTATTAAGGAACATCTCTAAAGGATGATTAGATGGCCCTAGTACGCAGCCGTTTCATTCCACCCCCTGAGCCTTTCTAAACCCGCCTTGAAACTCAGCAGCAGTAGTGACATATCCCCTTATATTAAGGATCTTATTGATCATAATATCATGGACGTTCTCATCCGGATCGGCACAGCCATCGGAGATAACAGTGGTAACGTATTCAGCGTCGGTAGCCGCAACCGCGGTTCTCATAACACACCCGGATGTGCTTAGGCCGGCAAGGACTAGCGATTTGATGCCCCTTCGTCTCAGAAATTCGTCTAGACCGGTAGATCGGAGTGCAGAGACATGACCGGGCTTTCGAGTAAATGTAACATCGTCGCTGCTACCTTCAGAAAGCTCGGTAGCTTCTTCGCCGCCGCTCAACCTCGCGCTCGCGAGCGTTTCCAAAAGTTTATCGGCCCCGCGACACGTCTCAAACGTCGGCGCGTTTAAATCGATCAAGGCATGGACTACCTGGATCCCTTGCGATTTGGCCCAGGCCTTCATATTGACTGCTACGTGGAGGGCCGCAAGAGCCCTCGGTCCCCCGGCCTTTTGTACAAACAAAGAGTGGAAGTCTAGGAGAAGCAAAGCCGTCTGTAGGCGTCCATAATAACCAGGCGTGGTTGTATCCGTCTTATCGAATATGGCGGAAGGATCTGACATAGTTGGTGACGATGAAAATTCAGGAAAGGCTGATAACTTGTGATTTCTTACAGGAAGCTTTAGCAATGATGTCTTTCTAGGGGCCGACGAAATAACTATAATAATATTTCTAATCAATTAATTTGAACGGGCAGAGATTTATATTCTCGAATGGTCCCGTGTCTGTCGAGGACTTTGCCGACGCCGGCTCCGGTGTCTAACAAATGTATGCCCGGACTCGCTTCCGAAGCCATGACCCACCCGGACTCGATATTCAGATGCTGTAAGAAAAGTGTCCGGTGAGTGTTTGAATTGGTGGTCTTTTACCAAAAGCAAATACTGTAGGTGGGATGGAGGTAACATCTACAATGAATTTCCAGGCCTGGCAACTCGCCCTAGTAGGTTAATCACCCAGCGGCTGTAATTACAACTCCCTAACCTAGTGATTGTTGTAACCTTTCTAAAATTAACAATTATTGCATCCTTACTTACTGATGTCCGCACATTGTCAGATACTAGTGAGGCCTGTTTTATAAGTCTGACAACCTTCTTACAGACCAGACCGTATCGTATCTGAACGACTCGGGGATTGAGACTAGATGATAACTCGGTACAAGTAGACTCAAAAGTAATGAAGATATAAATTATAGAGGCTGCTGCATAAGCCTTTTCCCTAAGTGTTGAATCCTTGGTCAACTTGAAAGCGTTCAATTGGAAGCAATGCCGAGCGAGGTCTAATACACTAACCTAGGTTAGTATATATGAAATCTTTAACCTAGTAGATCCATCAATCGGATAAGAATAACTTGGTATCGTTTTAAATGCAGTAGCCAAGTCTCTTACCCCTGAGTAGATGCTGACCTCCACATTCGGGAGGCGGTGCCGATCTTCGCTTTGTAGTCGTCAGCAACTAGAATGTAACAATGGTGGCTGAGACCGCCTAGATGTCAGATGAATTTACTATGTATGGAACATACCAGGATCATATATATGATCGTCGTGTATAGTGCGTATTCAGCAGTCCAAAATAGAAACCTCTCTGATTTCATCCTAATGCGGTTCCACCCTTGGCTCGATTAGTGCCTGGCACCAATCCCATGATACCCGCTTGCTGTTCTCGTAACCGAATAACTGGGGAAGACGCCCGACGGTGATAGGCTGGCTGTCCGGCGAAATGAAGTTGTTGTGCTATGTACCACAGCACACCGTCAGCGGCGTCGTAAAGGCGACAAACCCTTGCTGACTTTGCTAGCATATATAAAGGGCACGATAGTACTCAACAAGATTAGCAAGATTCTAGTTTAGGTCATCAGTCTTACACCATGTTCTCTCCTTCGCTTGCTTCTGTCGCTCTTATCTCCCTCGCCAGCACGGTGCAGGGACAAGCCGCTGGCTGTGGCCAGAAACCGTCTTTTACACCCGGTGACTTTAAAAACTTCACTGCCCCGGGAGATCGCGAGTATCGCGTCTGGCTGCCGGCAAACTACGACTCCAGCAAAGCAACGCCGCTTATTCTTAGCTACCATGGTGCCAACAGGGTCATATCACACCAAGTTGATCTGGATAGGTTAACGGATCCGTTCTTCAATAAGGACCATATCGTAGTGTACCTGCAAGGCCTAGAGGTGAGGCACCGTATTATGCCAACCGCCCAAATACGTATTGCTAACATCTAGATAGGTCAGTCGACCTGGTCACACGGAATGGGAGGGAGCTCCGGACTGCAAATCGGATGACATCGGGTTCACGAAGAACGTACTCGATGCCGTGAGCAAGGAGCTATGTGTGGATGAGAAGCGCATATACGCGACGGGCAAATCCCAAGGCGGGGGTTTTGTCGGCCGCCTTGCATGCGACTCGGGTCTCTCGAAAAGGATCGCTGCGTTCGCTCCGGTCTCAGGGGCTTATTACATCAAGGAGGTCGACGTTAAAGCGGACTGCCATCCGGAAACCGTCGAGGTTCCTTGCAACGCGGGCCGTTCTAACATTCCAATCCTGGCTTTCCACGGCGGTGCCGACACCACTATTAAGTACAACGGAGCCTTCCGGTCGGGAGCCTGCTTACCGGCTGTCAGCTCCTGGGCGAAGCAATGGGCGGCGAGAGACAACTTGAATCAGACACCGGCTAACACGACAGTCGCCCAGTCAGAGAACGGTGTTAAAATGAGCTATGGAGGCGGTTTGGTCTCGCTGGTGTATGATGGCGACAACATTGGCCATGACTGGCCGTCTACTCAGACGAACGCGGATAACGAAGGAAACGTGGCGGCCTTCAATGCCAGCACCGCCATTATGGAGTTCTTCCGAAGCCAAAAGTTATCTTGAACTGTTCTGTCGTATTCCATTCGATAATACCTAGACTTGGTTACTTATTATCATATAATCATTAGAAAATAGACTTATTGGCTGTAACTTACTCTACCCATCTATAAAATCTTGCCGTCTTGACTCGTGTTTCTTTATGCTAGGGACTGAACCTAACTCAGGAGAATACTTTGCCAACTCTCGCCCGTGAAAGGATGTGGCGTAGATACCTCAGTGCCGCATGGGAGCTACTTATATTGATATCATTGGAAATGGACACCGAGCCACGTTGAAATAGCGTCAAGTAATCCATGTTTTTAGCGTCGGTTGTTGCGTAATTTGTAATGAAATTAATTACCTAGGTATATAATCATCCAGCGCCGTCCATCGTATAGCGGAAACCCCCGGATTTAACGGACCTATAGATTACAAAGTGGCACAGGTTACATAACCCTGCTATATTTGATTCTAGGCGGTCTGTTCTAGCTAGTTTGATACTAAGAATATACCTATCGGACTCCGGGAACCCTCGGGACGGGGATCACTTCGTCCGTAGGCAAGACTTGTCCCGTACAACGAACTAAGCTAAGAACTGCACAAAAAACCGTAGAAATGATAAGACTTACTACCCACCATTAGGTATAATATCCACTGCTAGATATGATGATACTATAACGTTACGGGGTAGTTAGGTTTTTGCTAATTTGTAATAATATAGAATAGATAGGTGGTGAATGTGTATCCTTTTTTCAAGTCAGAATAGGGGAGTGGCTATATTTTACGATACGGCCGTTCTCCGCCTCCGTATCCTGGTAAAACCGACAACACGGAGAGATTTGGCTCGCGGACTTAATTATAGGATTGATAATCAAGGTAGGCCGTATCAAAGCTGCCCATAGTCTGGTGTATTAATTGTCCGTCATGCTCTGCGTTTTTCGCTTCATAATTACCCAGGAGAAATCTTCAGGAGAATAGTCTTTACTTCAACTCTTTAACGTTGCTCTTAAACCAAGAAACATGGCCTCGAAGCTCATGTATTTTGTAGGGCTCATGGGAGCTTTTCTCCCCGCATTCGGGGCCTCCATTAGGAGTCCTCGTCAGGTATCCCCTCCATTATCGTCGAGAATCATTACCAGAATGAACCAGTCCGATGCCTTCGTCGAAAATATTGCCGTCCGCAGTAACGGCGACCTTGTTGTGACGCTCCTTAACCCATCGGCCTCCGTTTATACCATAAAGAAGCCATATACTGATTCTCCGACTGTGTCCCTCGTCCATACATTTGAAGGTGCCAACGGCACAATTGGGATTTCCGAGACGAGTCCCGATACATTTATCGTCGTAGCAGCACTCATCCAAGACGCTGCGAGGCCCTTGCCGAACACAACGTCGCTATGGGAACTGAAGCTAGGCGACGGAGATCGGCAAGCTACTGCTCGTAGAATGGTCCACATTCCCGAAGCAGGTTTAATAAATGGCATCATCTCCGTACCGGGCAACGAGTCTATTATCTTGGCTGCGGATAGCCAACTTGGGGCCATTTTCCGAGTTGACGTCGCGACTGGCGAATACGAAGTTATACTTGACACCCCTGAGCTGAAACTTACTCCCGGAGCAAGTATCCAACTTGGCGTCAACGGCCTAAAGGGTATGTGGAAAAATATATGTCGTGTTGATATCAGGACTTTCTAATCCTCTATTGGAGACTTATCCTTCTATAATAGCTAACAGTTAATAGTAAGCAAATAGCGCCCTCTTAGATATATCGCTGGGTTTACCCTATGCCTAGGTGTATAAAATCTAAGGCTACCGAGCTTTTCAAGGATTTTTAAAGTCTAACATGTCTTGGCTACTAGATTCGTGACGGATATGCGTATTTGTCTAACTCGAATCTATTCTCGATTTATCGCTTCCAGATTGACGAGCAAGGATATCCTATACGAGGCGTCGAGGTTGAGAAAGTCGCCACGGTCGAAGGGGTTTCATTCGTGGATGATTTTACTTTCGATAGACATGGAAACATATGGGTTGCAACAAATACCAATAATACAGTGGTAACTATTGGGAAAGATGGTCGTCAGTCCGTCGTGGTGGGCTCACTCACGGAACTTACTGTTGCAGGAGATAGTTCTCTCGCGTTCGGTAAAACGTTGGTTGATCAAGACGTTCTTTATGTCACTACGTCAGGGGGAATTCCTGCTCCTGTTAACGGTACAGTTACAGAGCCAGGCAAAATTGTCGCTGTTGATGCGAGAGGATATTACTAGCATGAGCTGAGCTGTAAATGTAACCTAATCTAAGTTAACAGGGCAGGGCTAGACTAAGGGAGAGTGATGATGTACTACTAAAGACTAAGTTGGTCTTTAAGGGGATGGTATACCATAGCTAGTAGAATATGATAGTATTAAAAAGATGTTAATTACCTGAATTGGGAACACCGTTCCGTTGCATTGGATGGATCCTAAGCTCTAAGGGTCCAGACACTAAGACCCGAATGATGATCTCGAAGTCTAACCTAGGTACCTAGGAAATGCTTCGGTTTGTAACCGGGGGTTGAATCACAAGAGGGGGCTGGCTAACTATGTAGTCGTTAGAGCATAATAACACTGACGAATATTATAATGTTAAGGAAGTTGAGCATGAAAATAAAGACACGTAACCTAACCGTAAGAAACAAACGAATGCAATTCCGTGTTTAAGCGTTTTAAGGCTTGCGGGAGACACGGATGTAGTCCCGGATTCGCAAGCACAGGCGGAATATCTCCAGATTTTTGAAATATATCCTGGTACTTTATGCGGGCGATGGCAAAGATTTTGGCGGAGAAGAAGAGAGATGGACAAGTCTGAAGAAGATTTCGCCTTCATTGCTTGACCGCCTTGCCAAGTGTACATAGGTACATATCAATAATACTATGTATGTACATACCTGTATTGGAAGTTATACATAGGTCCCTACTTCATTGCCCCTGCCTCCGGAGGTCCCTTTTAAGCAGCTAGCCTGTCCACTTCTTTTGATGCCTAAATGGGACTAGGTCTAGATGCCTAAGAGAAACTTTAAGAGCTTAGGTACATGATGTGTGTATGTAGAGAAGGAGAGGAAGCGATAAATGATAAGCATGAATCATGCTGACCCCTGGCTCGCCGGCTATTGGCCTTTTCATCTTAAGTGGGCTTAGGTACTTAATAGAGACAACCTAAAGTGTAATCCGTACCTAAGGCAACTAAAGCTACCCTGACCTATTATGAGTACACAAATAGTACATACAGATATAGTGCCTGAACAAGGTACCTACCTATGTACCTGTAGGTAGCCAATCCCAGCAGAAGTGGCAGTGGCGTTTTGACAATATGTAATTGGATTTATTGGGGGTATCAGCCCCACAAGTTAATCGATTGCAGTGAGAACCCTGCAATCTTGTACACTCCCCCTCGGCAGCCCACCTATCAAGGTTGCCCCTCGCGGGCAGAAAAAAAATTTGGCCGCCAAAATTTTTTCAGTTAGGATTTGGGACATAGCATTTCCTGCCACAGGGACACCATAAAACCTCGTCCACCACTCCCAATCCACATTCCACCCTTTTCCCAAATCCTCCCTTTTTTTCTTATCACACATACAATCTCTCTTTTTCTTTCCATTTACTCTCTTTTCTTGAAGAGTGACCATCTGAGCCTCTCCATCTCAGATTTGGGTTCATCCTCTTCTCGAGACAAAAAGAGATCTTTGTTCTTCGCCGAGATTGGGCTTAGACTGGATTAGACGAGCCACGATAGAGTAGGTTCTGAACACACACGTTGGTCAGAAGTTCTACAGGCTCCAGAAGAAGGCCACTTCCTAGACTTGGGTGTGTCTCTTTAGACTTTTTATCGTCGGTTACCTATTACCGCCTTTACGACCGAGAGAATTCATCGACTCGAGATAATATTCACACTCGACGACTTTCGATCGACATAACTATCCTAATCGATTTCCCCTCCGAACAAAAACAATCAAAATGTCTACGGCTCAGGAAAACGCTGAATCCATCAAGATCTTGGATGATCTGATGAAAAATCTCACTGTTTCTAAGGATGCCGCTTCTATCAAGGACGCATCCCACTCTTTGGCCTCTTTCATCAACGGTCGCATCGAGGACCAGGAAGCCCCCACCAGGTAAGAAAATTTTGACGCTATTATTCATTCACATACACACACATACACGCATTCATTGTTTATTATTGCATTTTGCAATTTACAGCGTCTTTTCTGTGTGCGGCCCTCCTCCTTTGCCACCTAAATTCTAGCTCCATTTTCATTTTTTCATGTCCATTTCGAATTCTGTTGTTCCCCTCCACCGTTCCCATCGGTTTGCCCACGTCCCCACCATATGCACGTGCCCAAAGATATCCTGTGCATTGGCGCTATGTCAACCCCTCCCCCCACTCATTAAATGGCCATAATTATCTGCTGGGTGAAATAGGAAGAAGGGAGAAGAAGAGAAAAAGGGCTACGACTTCGTGGGAGTATTCCTCAGCATGTAGTCCCGATCAACAATATTTACATTCATCATGATTCTTATTTTACCTAATAAATTAACATATGCTAACATAAGATCAATTCTCGCAGAACCGTGGAAGCCCTAAAGAAGCAGATTACCAACAAGAAGGATGCTGCCGCCCGCGAGAAGGCAGCCAATGCCATCCAGGCCATTGCCCAGCACTCTGAGATCGCCCCCAACGTCGAACCCTACCTGGTTCTCCTGCTACCTCTGACCCTAGCCGCCATCGGCGACAAGATTACCAGCGTCAAGAATGCTGCTATTGCTGCCACCACCGCCATCGTTGAGGCTGTCAACCCTAACGCTGTCAAGGCCATCCTACCCGTCATCGTCAAGTCTATTCTCGAGTCTCAGAAATGGCCCGAGAAGATTACCGCTCTTGACTGCATTGATATTCTTGTTCGAACATCCCCTGCCCAGCTGGCATTCCGAGTTCCTGAGCTCATCCCTGTTATCTCCGAATCCATGTGGGATACCAAGAAGGAAGTCAAGGAGCGTGCATACAAGACTATGGAGAAGATCTGCGAGTTGATTGTCAACAAGGATATTGAGCGATTCATTCCCGAACTCATCAAGTGTATCGCTAAGCCTGAGAACGTTCCTGAGACTGTCCACTTACTTGGTGCTACGACCTTCGTCACTGAGGTCCAAGAGCCTACTTTGGCTCTGATGGTTCCTCTGCTCGATCGTGGTCTGGCTGAGCGAGACACTGCTATCAAGCGAAAGGCCGCTGTTATCGTTGATAACATGTGTAAACTTGTCGACGACCCTAATATCGTCGCTCCTTTCTTGCCCAAGATGATGCCTGGTCTTCAGAAGAACTTCGATAACTTGGCTGACCCCGAGGCCCGTGAAAAGACTAAGCAGGCCCTAGATACTCTCATACGTGTTGGCGACATCAAGGATGGCAAGATTCCCGAGGCTCGCCACGACGGTGATGTTGCCGTTGTCTTGAGCCACCTCCAAGCTGTCATCCCCAGCAAGCACGCTAAGACGGCCGAGAAATTGACTCCTGTCCTAGAGTACATCTCTGCCATCGGTGGCCAGCTCGTTGATGAGAGGGAAACCGAGCCCTCTACTTGGGCCGCCGCTGTCAAGCCTTTCGTCACAGTTGTTGTTGGTGATGTTGATGCCGAAAAGGTTGTCGACAGCCTTAGAAGGCGAGCTTCTTCCGGTGCCGCCGATGAGGCCGAGGAAGAGGTAGATGACGATGAGGGCGAAGACCTTTGCAACTGCACCTTCTCTCTTGCCTACGGTGCCAAGATTCTTCTTAACCAGACCCACCTTCGTCTCAAGCGTGGTCGCCGCTACGGTCTTTGCGGTCCCAATGGATCCGGCAAATCCACTCTCATGCGTGCTATCAACAACGAGCAAGTTGAAGGTTTCCCAAAGCAGAGCGAAGTCAAGACTGTTTTCGTTGAGCACGACCTGGATTCTGCCGACACTGAGATGACTACCATTGACTGGACTATGAAGAAGCTGGATGAGGCAGGCGTTACCACTAGCAGGGCCGACGTCGAGAAGCGCCTTGAGGAGTTTGGTTTCACAGAGACGATGACTCAGGGTGAAATCACTGCTCTGTCTGGTGGTTGGAAGATGAAGTTGGCTTTGTGTCGTGCTGTCTTCGAAGCGCCGGATATCTTGTTACTCGATGAGCCCACTAACCATCTAGACGTGAAAAACGTCAAATGGCTCGAGGACTACTTAATCAACTCGCCCTGTACTTCTATCATTGTTTCTCACGACAGCAGTTTCTTGGACAATGTCACTCAATACATTATCCACTACGAGCGCTTCAAGTTGAAGAGATACAAGGGTAACCTAAAGGAGTTCGTCCGTAAGAACCCCAGCGCCAAGTCGTACTACGAGCTTGGAGAATCCGAGATCGAGTTCACTTTCCCCGAGCCCGGTTTCTTGGAGGGTGTCAAGACCAAGGCCAAGGCCATTCTGCGTGCCACCAAGATGAGCTTCCAATATCCGGGTACCCCTAAGCCCCAGATCTCCGATATCAGCTTCCAGTGTTCGCTCGGTTCCCGTATTGCCGTTATCGGCCCCAACGGTGCCGGAAAGTCAACCCTCATTAACGTTCTCACTGGTGAGCTGATCCCGACCGCTGGTGAGATCTACCAACACGAGAACATCCGTATTGCCTACATTAAGCAGCACGCCTTCGCCCATATTGATAACCATCTCGACAAGACCCCCTCCGAGTATATTCAATGGCGATTCCAGACTGGTGAAGATCGTGAGACCATGGATCGTGCCAACAAAATCATCACGGAAGATGACGAAAAGGCAATGGACAAGATCTTCAAGGTCGAGGGCTCGCAACGCCGCATCATTGGTATTCACAGCCGCAGAAAGTTCAAGAACAGCTACGAGTATGAGTGCTCTTTTGCCCTCGGAGAGAACGTGGGCATGAAGAACGAGCGCTGGGTCCCTATGATGACAGCCGACAACGCCTGGCTTCCGCGAACCGAACTCCTCGGCTCTCACCAGAAGATGGTTGCCGAGGTCGATATGAGGGAAGCACTTGCTTCTGGTCAATTCCGACCTCTAGTCCGAAAGGAGATCGAGTCCCACTGCGCCAACTTCGGTCTTGATGCGGAACTCGTTTCCCACTCGCGCATGCGCGGTCTGTCTGGTGGTCAGCGTGTCAAGGTCGTCCTATCTGCTTGCTCGTGGCAACGACCCCACTTGATCGTTCTTGACGAGCCCACCAACTATCTCGATCGTGACTCCTTAGGTGCCCTGTCCAAGGCTCTGAAGAAGTTTGAGGGTGGTGTCATCATCATCACTCACAGTGCCGAGTTCACCAAAGACTTGACTGAAGAAGTGTGGGCTGTCATGGACGGTAAGATGACGCCGTCAGGTCACAACTGGGTCCAAGGTCAAGGCGCTGGCCCTAGGTTAAAGCAAGGCGACGATGACGAGGAGGATAAGTTCGACGCAATGGGCAATAAGATTGTGACGACGAAGAAGAAGGCTAAGTTGACTAGCTCTGAGGCCAGGAAGAAGAAGAAGGGTAAGTCCAATATTCTAGCAAACTCCCTAATCCCCAATCCCCAACCCAGTGACTAACCTGACTATAGAGCGCATGGCCCGCCGAAAGCGTGGTGAGGAGGTCTTCTCCGATGAGGATGACTAGGCGATTCGCCATCATTCTCGCTGGCACGCATCCTTACGACTTACTCCTGATTCACGAATATGATTCACTTTTTCTTTTGTCTGATATGAACATAAAAAGTTCGGATTTGCATGGTTAGGCATTGTCTCTGTTTCTTGCGCGCCAAGGTTGCTCAGTGCTCATTGCAACTGAAGGGGGGCGTTTTATCGCATGGTCGAGCAGGATGAACTAGGAAGGGCGTGATACCGCTGGATTGGAGGCCCAGAGGTTAGCCATTCGAATTCTTGACTGCGAGAATACCATAGATAGATAAGTAGGTCGCTGAATAGACTTGATATAGAGTTTTATATCTTCATTTTGCCCGTAGCTGTTAATGTCATACTGTATCTTGATTTATACTATATACCTAGGTACCTACCTACCTATCTAGGTGAGTACCTACCTAGGTACCTAGGTACTCATTTGCTTTTGGGACTGCTCCTACGCGAGCTATGGGGAGCCAGATTTTCTAACTAAAAGAGTTACAGACATCTAACTACGACAACATTCATTCATTGACTTCATGCCCTTTCTTTGGATTCGTTAGCATTTCAACAATACGTATTTTTTGAAATGTCGGATCCGGGTCAAAATGTAGTGTCGCTAGTGGGAGGAGTCCTTTGTTATGGGCTTTGTCGCATTTGTACCTCTCCTTGAGTTTCCGAGAACGGTAAGATAGACACATGGGATACCCACAAAGGCTTTCTAGATATGCATTGAGAGGTAGGAAAGGGAAATATCCAGGCCTGGAGCCTGGAGGGAGAATACAATTCTTCTAACTGTTGGTTTGCATTTCGTAACCTTGACAAACGCATACCTTGTTAACGTAGAATGATAATAGACAACAACGATAGGAGGAGAGCAATAGCGGCATCATACAAGCTCCAGGGTCATATTTCAAGTAGACCTAATGTCTAACCCCGGACCTAACAATGCCGTCCCCTCGTACAACGCCGCAATGCCGGCCCATCCCCCGCCGCTGCAGCCTGGCCAGACTATCCAAGAAGTAGCAGCGGCATATTTAGAGTCGTTTAGGGCGAAAATGCCTGATGGATATTTCTGGGACTGGCAGCCGTTTTTCGAGGCGCTGGTCGAAGGGAACATCGCCGCTCATGGCGTTGGCGTTGTATTCCCGCCCGACGATGCCGATGCAATGGGCTCTCCGGCTGAAGTAGACCGGTGGCACGACAGCCACATAGCTCTCAGGGGAAAGGTACCGAAGCCGCCTGGTAGCGGGTCATGGAATTACTCGTGGTATATTCCCGAGTGGTCTCACCCTGATTTTGACCCCAGCTTCACCGTGTCTTATACGAAAGGATTCCGCAGCCTGGGCTCCAGAGATCCGGTTGTTAGGTTGCACCCGGCGCTGCGGCCCCAAGACCAGATTAGGCAGCCGACAGAGTGGGCAAAACGCTTTGGTATCTATCCGGGAGAGTCTAGGGGTCGAAGTCGCCTTAGCCCGACGCTATCTGCGACTCGAGATCCGTGGGAGGACTACGCAAACCAGATCAACCTGCTCTCGGATGAAGCCAGAAGAAAACTGGCCCAAGAGACGAAAGATGCGGCGGTGAAGGCAGGGAGACCCCTTCCCCCCGAAGGTTATATCGACAAGGATGCGTTGGAGAATCTGATGAATACCGAACAGAGGATGACGGGACAGCAGTTACGAGCAAAGCTAGCATCACACCTGAACGACGACCATGTTCCTCTTAATCTACAAGTTGAGCCTCCCACCACCTTGGAAGAGTTCGTAGACGACATACGACAGAACTATCCGCATATATTGGACGCCCACGAGACGTATTTCCAGAAGGCCTTGGATGATCAAGATTACCAACGGATTATGTTCCACGATATGACGTCCGACGAGATGGTATACAACAATATTTATACACAGTCTAACGATGAGGTTTGCGATCTTCAGGGCCCGGTTCACGCGTAAGTACTGGTGTTTGACACGTGGTGCTTTATCAGCTAGGCTAATGGCTTCCTATTGCTCCAGCATCCTCCAAAGAGACAGGTGGAAAGACAGTTCGGCAAAAGGGGCTGACAGATTCGATCCTCGATTCTTGTATAACATCAATGGTGTAAGAGAGGAGTGGGATATGGTGAGTCCCCGTCCCCGTCCCCGTCCCCGTCCCCGTCCCCCCTTTTAACCCCTTTTAATCCTTTTTTACCCCTGGACGCAAACGAGCGCGACGAGGTCAGAATTGGTAAGGATTGGCTGACTCATTTTCCCGATAGAGAACGAACGATACACTATGGACCGCGATGCAACCCGCGTTACTGCTTTTATCGAGAATGCTCTTAAGCGGCCACCCCGGCATACGGGATTTGATGGACCTAAGGACGCGGTACAAGATTCCGAACGACCAAGCTACAGAGCGAGAAAATCCCACAACTCCCGATCTCGTTGGATATAGGCCCATGGAGAAGACGGTCTTGAACCTAGAGAACTCGTGGCCCGAGATGATTCAGCTAAGCAACATGGGATACGATTTTATCGAAAATGTGTGGAGGGTTCTATTCTATAGCCTTCGCTTCGAAATCAGTTGCGCGTGGTTTGAGCCCACCGAGTCGGATGAAAGAGATGCTGTTGACGGCGTCAAAGAGTCGAGCTCCTTGGTGTATGGGGTGACTCAGTCGAGCGGTCGCGGCCCAGATACGGTCATCACTATTTGGATAGCGGCTGAGTTGATATGGCCGTTGCTGGTGCCCCAATATAGCCAGAGCGAGAAGGTGACGGCATCTTTCCTAGTTGCCTCGACGTTGATGCATGAGTTCGCTGTGAGATAACCCCCTTGCTTCTTAGCTAGGCTCTTTAACTGTCGCGTATCACGTTTGCTAACGTGACCCTCGTCGTCTTTGCGTATTCTAGCATGCAGTCAACTGTGCCCAATTCATTCTGACGACCGACCTATTCTTTGCAGAACTTCCAGGCCAACCTACGCTGGTTTCGATCCTCCTTAGACAACTGGGGCATGTTCTTTGGGACATCGATACAGAAGGCGGGGACCCTTTTTGGGATGGTATAGGCACGGCTGAGTTAGGCTTCGATCTCGAGAAGTCAGTTTGGGGTTTCCTCACCAACGCCATGATGACTGGCTCATTTATCAAGCCTTCCAGACAGATCACTACTTTGCCATTGATAGCGGAAGCAAATCCGTATCCCGTTGCTAGAAATCCCCCTGCGCCTGGATTTTCCCGCATAGGACCTATCATAGGTGCCGAGTTTCCCACCGAGAATTATTGCCATCCCATCCCCATCGACTATATGGCTCAGTTCTTTAAGGAGTCCTTCTGGACCGATGTCTACCCAGTATGGGGCCCCGAAGCCTTGAAGCTGAGCCCCAAGGATCGCATCCTGAAGACTACAATGACAGCTTCTTGGGTACACGCGCCCATGGGTGAGCAGCTCTACGGTGATGCGGAATGGTGGTTTCTATCCTTCGTATACCGGACGCTAGTGAGGAACGACTACCACATATTAGGAGAGTATTTGAGACGAAAGACGTGGCACTTGATACTGCCTTCGCTGTTATCGCTCCGTTGGGAATATGATAGCCAACAATGGGAAATGGAAACCATTATGCCCCTAAATGCCCACATTGTGAAATTAAATGGCGATATAGAAAAGGGGCAAGAGATCTATCGAGTTTGTGGGTTAGACTACGATAACCTGCTCGACACGTACATTATTCAACACAATAATAGCATTCTTAGCGGTACGGATCCCACCGTGATGTCCTTGATGCAATGGTCCCAAAAGTACGAACGGGACCGAGATCTGTATTTTGCTGAAGGCGGGATTATAATGCGGGAAATATCAGCAACATATAGGGCTTTAATGGAGGACCTGGCGTACTTACAGCGTGTGATGGTAGAGTTTCTCAGCTTAGACCTCAATTCTCGGGCCTATATTTATACAAACAATGGCGCCGCGGATCAAGGCCCCCTTGGGATCATGTACCGACACATACAAGAGGCGTTTGAATGGACGCAACACTTCGTAAAGACATTAAACATATATTCAAATTCAACGGCATATGAGTCCGTCCAGCGCTCGTGGGTCATCTGGGAAACACGTTACCGATCCTGCAATATGGCCTATACGGACCTCATGGAAATGCTGGGTGATCCGGACCGGTGGGACCCGGACGACATCAACTGGAAAAGACGTTTTGCAACAGTACCATCCTCCTACTGGAAAAACCGAATGGATCGATTACGAGTCCTTGCGCACCGACAGTACGTCAAGTTGGACCCGCGGATCCGTCATGTTTTCGATGAATGCGAAGCAATCATGGAACGCGTACAGGGATCGAGCAATCTCCCTGTCCCGTTCCAGGATTTCGACGGATCTGTTCACAGTTTACAACAAGTAGTAAGAAATGTGAAGAGCCTGGGTCAACCTCCGCCCGCAGATAGAGTGTATAACTGGACTGCCCCGGGTCCAACGCGGCGACCTCCAGAGAACCCACCCCGAGCTTTCACACCGGATGTGCAACCTGATAACCCCATCGACCTCAAGCTACCCAAGATAGACTTCACTCCCTCGGGTAGGGAAGACATAAAAGACACTTTCGGTGTACCGCGCGACCCAGTATCACTAGGAACACGCGCGCCTCGACGGCTTAATATACCGGGGTCGGGGTCGGGGTCGGGCGGTGGAAACTTAGGTGGTTCCTCGTCCGCGTCAACATCACGGGGCGGTGCTCTGGGGACAACAGGAGGTGGACTCAACAAAAACCGGCGTCAGTCGCATAAGGGTTTCGGACGTTGGAACAAGGATCGCGACGGCGCACAATTTATCCTATCCGCACAAAAGATGAATAGCTTAGAAAGCCTCCAGGAGATAGGGTTATCAAATTCAATCATCGAGGATGTGGTTAGGTCGGGCCCCTTCGGAACAGGAGCGAGTTTTCAGAACAAGAAAGGAGATACCATCTTCACGGCAAAATCCATCGGGACCAGAGCAGGAAAGCAGCCGACTATATTCCCTAATCCGTATGCAAATCCTTTGGTCACGACAAATGATTCTATTTCACATGACAAGGAATACCTCTTCCAGGAGGCACAGCAACAGGCGGACCGTAGGGGGCAACAATATCGGACAGAAGATACCTGGCGGGACGCGCGAGCCACAGGCTTCGATAACAATGGGGGCCAAAGTCCGGACTCGTCCCCTATATCCCCAAACGCATTCCCATCCCCTGCTCCTAGTAACCACTAGGATCGATCCCGCCAAGTGCTAGTGGGATTTTCTCGACTCTGGACAACCCCCTAGTTAGAAGCATACAATGACTTCTCTCAATTTCTCATAGGCGGCTAACGTTACGGAAGATGGAGATGAGTATGTATAATAAGATAAATGCGAAGAGGACGCGAACCAATAAGCCAACAAGAGCAGCTATCATGTTAGAGGCCAAGCGAGTTTGCGTAATTAGGTATTCAAGTCTTGCTTTGCCATTGATGTTAATTAGGTTAATTTGTTTCGGGCGCGTATAGAAGTGTCTTATCAGTAGACTCCGTATATCATCATACTTCCGCCCACTACCCACCACCCACTTCAAAGGGAATGGGGGGCGAGGATCCGTTAGCTGGTACTTGAGTGATAAAATAAACACTCGGCGTGACTTACTGAGTAGTAGTTCCCCTAGATAGGTATAAAGCTTCCAATCGAAACCTCAAGGTGCCAAGGGCGTGAATATCTGTCAAGATAAAACGAGTCGGATATATATGCTATAACATCAACTATTGTAAAAACCACTGTAAACAACCATATATAATAGATAGCTATACTTTTTTTATTACTAAGGGTTGGAAGGCCTCAAGTAGGCTTAGTATGTGGGATCTTCTACTACTCATCTAGCTACATAACAGCTATGGTGTCAGATCATGCCTCATCTCGAATATTTCAGTCCTTCGAGTACCTGGGCTCCCTCGAGGGCTTCCTGTTGGGCCAATTCCCATCGAAGTTGGTCTGAAGGGCTTGGCGGTTTGTCGTAAGCACCTACACTAGATTCCTTAGGTGGCCTTCTGTAATTCGTCGTCTCGTATCGTAACTTGATAAGCGGATCGCTAAATAGCATAGGGTACGTTGCCTGGCGTATGGCAAAAATCTGGGGTCGTGCTATTGGTGGTAGGTCAGATAGTGGACTCCGTGGTGATATGTTCAAACTCGGCTCCAGAGGCTTGATCCTCGCGGGGGGCGAACGCTCCCACCCAGGGTGGAAAGGGGGTAAAATTGGTCCTTTAGAAGGAAGCGCCCTACAGTTTGTTGAGGGAGCCAACCCATGTTCAGTGACATTTGCTCCCTTAAGGCCATGGCCTGGTGTAGAACGTGGAGGTGCAGGCTTTTTAGTTCGAGGAACTGTTCCACCAACCGGGATTCCCTCGATCATCTTTCGTTTCCGCCGGCGAGGATTAATTTTAACAGCGGCGGTGATGGAACTGAGCGGTTCATACGAAGGAGGCGTGGCACTCTTCCTATGGGGCGTTGCGCTACGGTTTAATTCTGCTAACCTAATCGGGGTCGGAGATTTACCAGAGCGTGCGAGCTCTTGAGCAGCCTTTGCGTATGGTCTCCGGCTATTGCAATTAGCTAAGAACGTACCTTTGTTAGCAGGTCCAAATTTGATCTCCGGATCTATCCCTGCATTGGCTGAAGAGACTAGGGCCGCTGGTGCTGATTTCCTTGGTTTCTTTGACCTGATAGTCGGGATGATAGTTTGAGATACGGGAACAGGGTGACTAGAAATAGAAGGCGAGACAGCCGGTGGAGGTTGACAAGGGAGTGTATATCCGAGATTATCAAAAGGACGGTCACCAATCTTGGCTAGGGTTTGGAATATCTCCCAAACTACGTATGCTCCACATTGGTAATCGTTTCTCATGGAAGACGGATTTTTAGGAGGCGGCCGAGGTTTAGCAAATTCGACCGTGTGTCGCCTTTTCTCGCCCAAGCTTTCCCGCTTCTTAGATATAGTCTCCCTTTTCTTCTCGGCTAAAGCCTCGCGCCTTTGCTTTTCAGATTGTAAAATCTCATCGGGAGATAGCCAAAGGTGCGGCTTCCTATCTTTCAAGTCGTCGACCCAGGCATCACAGTCCCACTCGATCCAATAATCTATGATATCGCCCCAAGCACTATCGGACGGCCTGGTCAGGTTAATAAATATGACTTTGCCTGCCTTGTTATGCACAGCTTTAGCAAATTCCTTGACCATCACCTTCAGACCGTGGACCTTAAGACTAGTCCCTAATATTAGGAGGAGGTCCGGCCCGACAGAAAGGTCGTGCTGAACTATGGGGGATATGAGATCAGACTGCGGATGCTCTTCCCCATAGAGGACAATGTCTGGCCTAAGCTTGCCGATGCCTAAGGCTCTCTTCCCTTTTTCCTGGCGCGCAGCAGTTGCTCCTGCGCAGTGGGGGCATTCGGGCTGTTCGCCCGACATCGTACAAGATTCCCGTCCATCTTCATCCCAATCACAGAGCTTCCCGCAAACAAAGCAGCGAAGGGCATGCAGAGAGCCATGAAGGAACACACATTCAACACCCTTGTCCTGAGCTAAGATTGGACGGGTAATGTTTCGACCGGAAGTCTCAGAGCCTTGTGATGTTTGTCCTACATCCACATTAGGGTCGTCTTCGTCTTTTGAAGCTTCCAAACTCTCCTTGGAATCCTTCTCCCAATCCGCCAATTGTTGTTTAGCAGACTT
Organism: Daldinia grandis; assembly: GCA_022432525.1. NCBI lineage: Eukaryota > Fungi > Ascomycota > Sordariomycetes > Xylariales > Hypoxylaceae > Daldinia > Daldinia grandis. The sequence continues at coordinate 262,140 of JAJKLB010000001.1, forward strand.
CCTCCTTTTGTTACCTGCACCGTTCTTCAAGTCCGTAGAGAGACCAATCTTCTTCTCGATTTCGTCGATATTCTGAGTATATACTCTCGCAAGTTTTCCAACATCACGTAGTTGCGCGATAAAGCGGTGGGTTGTGGTTGGTTCAACGTCCTTTACCTTTTGCCTTAGCGTAGTAGCGAAGCGATAAAATACGGATGTCTTCAGTGGATCTGCCCATATATTACAGTCGAATAGATCTCGTCCTTTCATATTACGTAGGCTCGAATTAGAGGTCTGCGAAGACAGGAGATCTAAGGAATTTTGTGTGTCTTCCAGGTCGGATGCCTCAGAGCTTTCTGCACTCTCTCGTGAACTACCCTCTGTAGAGGAGCTCGCATTTTCGAACGGGTCGAATAAAATAGGTGGCGGCGAAGAGAGGGGGGACGAACTAAATACCTTGCCCAGGATCGCTCTCGGAGTAGTACCCCTCGTTCGAATGTTACGAGAGCCTTGTCTTACGCAGAGAACTGAGTCATCAGTCTGAGACGAGGTTCTTGAAAGTCGGCAGCTTGAAAATAACGACTCTTGGGATGTTGAAGACTGCACAGAATATTGCGAGGCATGTCGAGGTAATGGCGGCCGCAGCCCTGACTGCGACCTAGTGAGTCGCTGTAACGATATTTCAGAAGCTATCATTTCTTGTTTTACAGGGGCATCCCTCGTGGATCGAACAAGGGTTACCGGATCCCCATCAGTGCTGCTGATTAACGTATTCGCCCCATCCTGGGCTTTCTGACTATCCGAGCTGTCTGCTGCTTTCGTGGGCTTAAGTTGCTCTGTTGTCCTTTCAGTAGTATGTGATATTCTTCTTCTTTTGGTCGGGCGCTCGCTTATAGCAAAGTCGACAGTCTGTCCTTCGGTATCTTTACTATGACCGGCCTCCGCCCGTTCAAACTGGGCTTGGATGAGTGAATAAAGCCCGTTTTCTGAGCGGAAGTCCTACACGAATAGTCAGTCTCTAGATATCTCCAAAAATGGCAAGGATATGATCATACTGGGATACCGGAATTAGTACTTATCCCAGCACCTGTGACTATTACAACCTTTTTAGCCTTCCCCAGCGAGTTGGCGACGTCTTGGAGCAATTCCGAAGAAGTAGGTGTGACCTGGAGTATCGTCATACTGAATGTCCAAGGCCAAAATACCCAAGGCCAGTTGCGAATTCGGAGCGGTTGTGTTCTAAGCGCGTATAGGAGTCATCGCGCGAGAATGGTAAAAAATTGTAGTCTAATATGTATCTATGAGCTTGCCGTGTCCTCTTCCTCTAGGGGCTTTAGAGTGAGCGCATAAGTAGGTAGGTAGAAATCGAGGATAAAGACGCGTCAGCACGCGTGTATCGCGGATTGGTTAAGTTGTTAAAATTTCGGCCTTGGCATATACAGCTAAATAGAAACAACGGGGCATTGGTTGTTAGATTGAAAAGGCGCGATGTAATAGCTTTGTGGTATGTCGACGGTTAGAGAGACGTTAATCGTACACAAGACGGGAACATGGGAGCTATCGATCGTGGGGCGGGAGAGGATACGAATAATCGGACAATCGATCGTGATTTCGAATACAAATGACGGCGACAAAGGTACGAGGACGAAGACAGGACTATAAAGTGTAGAAAAGTAAGCAAATTCTAAAACACCGAAGGGAAGAAGAAGAAAAAGGGTATAAACTAAGTTGTGAGATAGTTAAAAAGTACGAGTAAGTACGAGGTCGGCAGTACATATGTAGCAATTACCTACCTTCAATCTTGGGTACAAAGCGCGAATCATCTTTAAGGTAGGTAGGTACCTAGTGTGGAGTCAGTAAACACTGGCGAAGCTGACTGACTGGCAGTAACGCGTGCTAAGTTGCTAAATTAACCCCACTAGTTTGGTACCTCCGTACCTCAAAATGCGGAGATCATTTAATTAATCGCATTAGCATCTACATCTGCATGGGTTGTAATAAAATATATGCATATATCTGCTTAATACTTGGTACCGAGGTCCTCAAACAATAGGTAGGTAACCAAAACAGGACCAAAAATAAAAGGTTATATAAATCCTCATCCCAACGTATTACCTTAACACATTCAACAACTTCGTAAAGTCACCCACTGAGCCGAGGCCAGTTACGCAGTCATAGCCCTTTGCGCTCTCCCATCCAGGCTCTTTAGCATCACCAAATACACAGTTCTGACTGACACCCGTCGTGACGTCTTGTAGCGCTTCCCTAACAGGCTGCGAATACAGCGCTGGATTTAACCATCCTGTGCTATTCTTCCCTGCCTTCAACCTCGAATCATTAATAAGCGCCACTAAAGCGGCTACGACTGGTGTGCTGGCACTCGTCCCAAGTACGTCGGTCTGATAGCCGCCTACTTGGATGACGTAGTTCGTACCGGTAGCACTGATATCAGGAAACGCCCGTCCGGATGCGTTATATAGATCTCTGTGTGATCCGTTGAGGGTAGATATGTACTCGTCCACGACGCCCTTTTGCCACTCCGGCCTAGCGAAGTAGTTGCTGAAACCACCTGTACTAAAGTCGGCTCCCTCTAAAGGTAGAGTGTTTCCTGTTGCGCCCACAGCCGTGACGTATGGGCAGCTGGCTGGGAACGTGGGAAGGAATATTTTGCGCCTTCGACCATCGTTGCTATAGCACTGGTTCTGCCCTATGCCGCCAGCGCCGCCGTCGCCGGAGCCAGAGAGAACCGTAATACCGCGAGCTGCAACGAGAGCAAGAAGGTCGCACACGCGAGTAGCATCTATTAGCAGTAACTATTAGTAATGACTTCAGTTCGCCGAGTTTAAATATGCCTCGAGGGTGGCAACTCCTCGGCCGACTAAAAGGGAGAAAGAAAAGTATCGACGTCACATACATGGAGCTGGCACCGACTGCTCATCATCAGCGTACGAGATACTCATTACGTGGGGTATTTCTTCGTCCTTGAGGTCAAGAAGGTACTGGAAGAACTCCAGGTATGGCTCATTGTCGCTCCTGTTTGATGGCATTAACTCTCCCTCGCGGTCAATCTTTTCGCCCCGTCCTCCTGTTGAATAGTAGATCACATTTGCCGGATAGGCAAGGGCCATGGCGTACTCTACATCTAAACTAGCCTCTAACCCCGCTCTCGATTCTGGTGCGTTAGGCTGAGGATTCGTGCCATTATTTAGCGTGACCACTGTGAAGTTATAATTCAGCGGTCCAAGTTCCGGTGAATACCTTCCAAGGAATTCGGAAACGTCGTCGTATTTTATCCACTGCTCAAGGAAGCCAGCTATTCCGAACCGGACAGGTGAGTCTATGGGCGTCTTGGTGTCGGCGTATGTCACATTATAAAGCTTTTTGAGACACGCCGGAGTAACACCCGATAGACAAGGCTGGTCGTCATCGCTCGCCTTGAAGGCTGCTTTTCGAGAAGGACGGTGCTTGATCCTCGATTGAGGTGGCGGCATGAAGTTGGAGATTGGATATATGAACTCGACATTTCCGTCAAGTATCCGAGGCAGTGCATATGATTGAGCACGCATGAATGATGAAGAGTCCTGGAAAGAATAATATCCTAGATTGGTGCGAAGGATCCTATTAACTTCCGCAGCAGTCGATGTGAATCTCACCATTGAGCTTTCGTTGGTTATATTTGTAATTCTGTTCGACCTGAGCCATGAGTGGACCAACCCCAACGTCTTCCGGTCGGGTGCTTGGTAGGCTTTCACTTCATCCCTCGTGAGATGGTGTCCGTATTCAGCATGTCGTGGATCGCTGATACGATCGAGACGGGTTTTTAGTTCATTGATTCTGGGCTGCTTGAGTGCGATTGACAGTTGTATTGGCTCTTCTGCCTTTGCTGGCTTCTCAAACCTCCAACCAGCCGGGAGATTAGTTACCACCTCGCGAGTGACCAGCGTTTCTGCGGCCACATAGCTTGCCCATGATCCAATTAGAGCGCCTGCAAGTGTTAACCTCATGGTGAACTTCCTTAAGAATTAAGGGTCACTTAAAGTAAAGAAACGAAACGCCTCTCTATCCAACGAGACTATGGACCCCAATCTAATCGCAAAGAGAAAGCAAGCTCTCCTACTTCCCCGAAGAAATATTTAAATGAAATAATTGTCTATCAAGATATCGCCTCCGAGAGAATTCCAACACCCCCTGACGGAACACACCTATTATCTAAGCACATAATCGCTTGGGATCGATTATGCTAACATATACAGCCGGTTTAGCCGGGGCTGGCGTTATACAAATCGGTAGACCCGGCCAGCGGCCGGAAGTGGCTGGAGCTTTCCTGTTCCATTCTAGGCTTACGATGGACACATTCCTGCACTTTTATTAAGGGGGTTAATCAATACTGGCTGGTGGCTAAGCTTAAAATAGAAACGGTGCCACGGAAGCAATATGTTTATAATAGATCACTTTGGAAGATCTGGCCTATAAATACGCTTGCCTAGAAGACTAGAACATTTGAACATCGTCGTGCCTAGCCATGTTGATGAGTATCATGCTAGATGACGTCTATAACGTATGTTGCTACCTCAAGTTCTGTAGACTGATCTCTCTTTGGTAAGGCGGTGATCCACCTTCGCGGTACGGCGCACCGATACAGCATTCAGTCGAGGTTGAACTTCTCCCCGATCAAATCCTCACTTAAGTACCAAAGACGCTCAGCTATGTTGGGATCTTGAGCGAAGTCTGCGCTAGGAAAGAACTGACAATCGGCTAAGTAGAGGCCACCGCGAGCTAGTATTACACATTAGAATATACACCCAGCCAGTAGATAGAGTGACTCACTATTCAATGCTGGGTCTAACGCTGCAACAAGGGTTGTCGACGCGCCTTGGTCGCAGTTCTTCCAGAACGTCGACGTCTTCGCAATAGCATCGGCCATCTCATCGTCGTGTTCTCGGCCAAGCTGGCTATCCACACCTATACAAATAGTAAGCTAGTCTGTTCTTCGTGGTCAGGGGGTAGGCTAAATTTGTTTTCTACCTCCTGGGTGTACGGCGTATGACATGATCCCCTTCGCCTGTAAGTGTTCTTGGAGATACAGCGTGAACAATACGTTGGCCGTTTTGCTTTGGGCATACGCAATGGTAGGCATGTAACCATCCTCTTGGATCCTTCCGAAGGCAGGTGATAGAGGAGAGAAAGGCTTCTCTTCTTCAGGGACCTCCTTGTTCTCAATATTGTAATCGTGGAATCTAATGGTAGATAGTCGATGTCCATGACTAGACAGGTTGACGATTCGAGTTGCCCCAGCAGGTGACTGCTTGGCTGCTTCTTTTAAAAGAGGAAGTATAAGCTTCGTGAACAAGAACGGCCCGATATGATTTGCGCCGAATTGTATCTCGATTCCCTCAGCTGTCCAACGGCGAGCATTGTAAGTGGCACCAGCATTATTCACTACTATATCCAACTTCGATATTATACCAGCGACCTCAGCAGCTGCTTTACGGATTGAGACTTGTGATGCCAAATCTATTGTAACAACTCGTACATCGACTTCTGGGTATAATTCTCGGATGTGTGATGCTACGTTATCGAGCTTTTCTTTGGTCCTTGACACCAGAATCAAAGTTGCAGGTTTCTGAGACGCGAAGGCGATGGCGGTCCCTTCACCAACACCTGCTGGCGCCACGCCAGTAATCAGAACTATTTGATTCGTTAGAGCCGTAGCTAAGTGTCAGGCAGGAAAATATACTTCCCATTTCTACCTTCGATGTATTGGGCATAAGTCCTAGCGACCTCTAGTCCGGAAGTCTTTTCTCCCCACTCTGAATTCGACGTCATTTTGACTACTTGGATCCTATGGCATAATCCACATTCACGAAGACGGGACGTAGAAGATGATGCTATAGCGTTATTACTTGATTTTATTTTGTTTTATTTTACTGAGGTACCTTTAGGGGACGGATGACAAGGATAGGTACCTAGGTAGTCACCTTGAATTATCATTCCTTGCTAACCGAGCCTGACTCCCGTTGCGACAGACTACACCGTATTCCTACAACTTGGGGTTCTCCAAGAATACCGGCATTATTTGCAACTCGTGAAATTGGCCGTTCTAGGCATTCCAGGCCGAGAGTCGATGATCAAGTATAGGCTAAGGTTGGGGGGTAGTATACGTCCGGGATGCCCCGTTTGGAGGTTATCAAGGTATCTGCCCAGTAGTCGGCTGTAGTCCTCGGACAAACTATCCAACGTTCCATCAAGGTCACAACGTGGCCCAGCCCCTTGTCAAGCCGAATCCTCTTACCTTAGGCCTCGGGAATATGGCAACGTGACTAGAAAGGGTAGGCGCTCCACCGACTTGGGGAAATCCCCATGTGAGAATCCCCACCCCCGCATCGTGTGTTGGGTTTATGGAGTCGTCTAGCATTAGGGGCAACCGGCATATTTAAATGTCGATGGTATTAACACGTTATTGGCCGTTTTCATATACCTAAAACAGATTGATTATCCAGTCGCAACTCTCGTGTTCCAAAGTCTACTACGAGGAGACTCCTATCTTCTCACACCTCGGGAGATTCATTTGTGAATTAACTATTGAGATGGCAGCTAACGGTCATACCAATGGAGTAGTAGAGCGACCCAAGACGGGTATAAAGGTAATAGTGGTTGGGGCTGGTATGTACTCTATGCAAGTTATACAACCCCTCCGAAGCGAGCATCCGACTAGCGATCTCTAACCTCAACCTTTTAGGATTTGGTGGCCTAGGAGCGGCGATAGAATGTCATCGTCAGGGACACGACGTCGAGGTATACGAAGCATTCCCAGAGCTTAAGACGCTTGGAGATATCATCTCGTTTGGGCCAAATGCAGGGAGAATTTTCTATCGGTGGGCAAACGGCGAAGTAGTCCAACGAATGAGGCCCCTGAGTATCGACCTGAGGAATTATGGTTTCAATATTCATAAATATGATACCGGCGAGGTTGTTATTAACCAGAAGACACCTCAGTATGCCGAGGATGCGCCAAATTTTAACGGCCACAGAGGCGAATTGCATGAAGTAGTCTTTAACTACGCCAAGGATGATCTCAAAATCCCGATTCACTTAGGACATAAGATTCAGACATATTTTGAGGACGAAAAACAGTCAGGCATCGTGCTCGAAGATGGCAGAAGAGTCAGTAGCCTATTAAACTAAGTTTTCGCTATTTTTATTGGCTAACCATGTAGTAAGATCGCCGCCGACGTAGTCATCGCGTCAGATGGAGTACGATCTAAGGCACGGAAATCCGTGCTGGGCTACGATGATAAGCCAAAGAGTAGTGGATATGCTGTTTGGCGATCATGGTAAAAGCAACTTACTGTTTAATACATAAGATAATAGCTAACAAAGTACAGGTTTCCAAACAAGGACATGCTTGCCGACCCGGAGACTGCCCAGTTCTGTAATAACGGCGATACTTTCAACGGGTGGATTGGGCCGGACATGCACTTCTTGTTTAGCACTATTAAGGGTGGCTCCGACTGCTGCTGGGTCCTAACCCATCCGGACGAACATGATATTGACGAGTCGTGGAGTTTCCCCGGGAAGCTCTCGGAAGTTAAAGAGGCATTGAAAGGCTGGGATCCTCTGTGCACTCGAATCGTCTCGAAAACGCCCGAGGATATGCTTGTTGATTGGAAACTGGTATATCGAGATCCTTTACCTACCTGGGTTAGTCCTTCCGGGCGAATCCTGCTCCTAGGAGATTCGGCACACCCATTCCTGCCTACGAGTGCCCAAGGTGCAACCCAGGCGCTCGAGGACGGCGTAGTTATTGCGGTGTGTCTGCGCCGAGGCGGTAAGGAAAATGTCCCAGCCTCTGTCAGGACACACGAGAAGATAAGATACGACCGCGTCCGCCAGACTCAGAAGACCGGTGAGAGTACGCGAGATATGTGGCACAAGACGGACTGGGAGAAGGTTAAGAAAAACCCCGAGATGATCCAATTCCCGAGGCAAGAATGGATTTTCGATTTCGATGCGGAGAAGAATGCCGAGGAAACATATGACACTGTTGTCAAAGAATTTCTTGCGGTATAAACCATGCGTTTCCATGCTTAAGATAGAGGTATATATTAAGATATGTTATGGCTTGTATTCGTCTTCATCAGTGACACCTCCATTTTGTCTTTAATAAGCAGTTAATGTTTACGTGATATAATTAATGCACCGGAGGCGCCGTCAGTTGATTTACAAACGTAGAATAACTGGGCAATTCCACATGCAGGCCTGGTGCAATAAGAGTCACCTACCTACCCAAGTACCCTATTTACTATTACCAACCCTCTCCTCGAGGTATTCTGTTTGGGTCTTCTCGCCAAGGACTGCATGCTTCCCCGTGCAACGATATTTGCGAAACTTTCGTGCCGGAACCTGAGCTTCGAACTATTTCGCGAGAGTTAGTAAACACGTCTATATTCATGCAAGTTGGATGGCCTACCATTTCGTCTATCTCTTCTAATGTACGATCCTTTGCTTCCGGCAGGAAGAAGAAGATCCAGATTCCGGCAGCGGCACAGGAACCAGTCCAGATATACCCATACTTCGGTCCCCAGTTTAGTGAATCGGGATTAATGAAATACGGCGCTGTGAAAGCTACGCCGGGTTAGTACTAAACATAACATATACCTAGCATTTATAAAGCATTGAGACGTACTAGTAAGCCACTATGTATACCTAATTAGTTTCAGCCTTGTGATGAAGACATTTAAAGGACTTACAGCAAAGAAGAATCCAACACCCGTAGCTAGACCAAAAGTGTGCGAGCGTAGACGCTGAGAGGAGAGCTCGCCTCCGGATAACCATGCATAAGGTGCGACCATAGAGTTGTAGGCGACTATGTAGACGACACTCATACCAACGAGAGCTTTTCCGGAGCTTTCCGTATTGGGATGGACCGTGTACACTATAGCTATGACGAGCTGAGAAATCCCGCAGAAAATAAAGCCTGAAATCATCATAAGTCGTCGACGTCCGAATTTGGTAATCAAGATGGCGGTAGCTCCTAGGGCGGCCACCCCGACTCCGGTGAGGATGCATGAGTTCTCAAAAGCATTTCCTACGTTCGCCATCTCGAAGAAGTAAGTCCCGTAGGCTGTTTATGTTAGTTGCGTACTGGGGACTAGGAGCGATTAGATGCACGAACATATGACAAACATTGCACCTGATGCTGCTTGACTTGTGAGAGCAAGTATAGCGATGGTTGTCCTGCGGCGGTCGATGGGGTTTTTAACGAGGTCCACGTATCCAATACCCGACTGTAGTCTGGCTTCTGCCTCTAGAGTCGTCTTCATATCTGTCAATTCTTGCGAGACAGACCATCCTTTAGGCCGTAACCGATGTAAGGACCGTTCGGCTTCATCAAATCGCCCTTTAGAAGCCAACCAACGGGGCGATTCGGGGATGAAGAAAAGTCCAATGAACAAGATCCCAGGAACAATATGGACGATGCCTAGAGGCATAATGTAGGCGCTCTTGGTTGCGATCTTGGCTGCAAAGTTATCGACGATAGTTCCAATGAGGGATCCTAGGCAAGTTAGGAAGGGTACGACTCATATAGTTAGTGCTTGATACGGATTCTTACCGAATGAGACCCAATATGTGAGGAAGGATATGCCCAACCCTCTATAACGGCTGGGAACACTTTCCTATACTGAGGTGTAAGTTACTGGTGGTAGTTGTTAGCGCTACACGAGACTGCATACCTGGATCTACTGCCTGTTAGCCTTTACAACACATAGGTAGGTACCTAATATATAAATCTAAGGGGAATTTTCGAGATATCCAACCATCCCCATTCTTCTTCTTTTGATTCTTAGGGCTCTTCTTTTTTTTTTTCTTTTTTTTCCGTACGAGATCTTCACAAGGTCCCTCCCCACCCCTTATATTTAGGTTATTCTAAACCAAAGAGCACCAAATGAATCAATCGCTTACTATCGACCCAGTTAGTACACATATAAGCTAAATTCAAAATTTAAGAAACAAGATTGCTTGACGTACCATAAAGTTGTGAGTGCGTCATCAGCAGCCCATTAGCAAGGCCAAGTATCAGTCTTCCTGCGTATAGACCCCCTATGTTTGTAGTAGCTTGCATGAGAGCGGTCGATGCAAAAACACCAATGCATGCTATCCACAGAGATAACTTTCGGCCAACATACTTGGCAGTGAATCCAGCAGACGAGGAAGACACAAAGGCGCCGAGGACCATCAAAGACGCAATAAGCTGTTGTCTATCGGATGGAATATTCCATCCAAGTGGAATTGATGGGTCTTCCTGCCCAAAGACCTTGGAAATAAAGCGTAAGGTACTACTTTTTCATTTAGGGATGACTGGATTACCTTTAGGAATGGTACCATGGCTTGAAGACCGCCAATAATACCGAAATCGAGTCCATACTACCACAAAAGATATCAGTACATCTCAGCAACAGGATGGCAGCCATCAAAGTCAAAAATCGATAAGGACTGTGTGATAACTCACTTGGAAGGAACTCAGAGACACCAGGGTCATCGCGATTATTGCTTTCCAGTGGTCCTTGACCCCTAGGGCCTTTTCTTGGTCTGTCGACATTTTGACGATAGACAAGGAGGCTGACGAAGAGAATGTTGTAAGTCGCGTAAGTACCTAAGAAAGGGCTGCGATTGAGGATTAATTCACCTGGCCAAATTTTAGCCAGATATCTCGACTTAAGAAGCAAGCACCCATGGCATGCTCTATGCATGATGACAACCCCGGACACTTGGAACAAGGAATCCGTATATCAACTCGTAGTCTGGATTTGCCGTTATGGGAATGCATACCTATTCTAGTACACGTAGCCATAAATTAATTCTAAGCGATCCCCTGCTTCCCCGGTGTTCAGCAGACCTCCTGGGGCTGATCGCCCCCCCTTTCCCCACACTATCACAACAACCATGGGTGGTGTAGTATTGCCGGCTAATTCATTGCAACCTCATTTTGGAGTTAGCGTTAACCCTAGCTACAGGACGGACGAGAGGGGCCGAGGGCATATTGATATTGATATTTGTGGCTGCGCGAAGATTCTCCAGGACTGGAATAGAGCTTGGCTGTATAAACGGAGCTATGTACGTATAAAACAATAGGCATGGCTATCTCATGCCGGATGCGACGTGGCCAGTCTAGTTCCTTGATTGTTATGAATGTAGGAAAGCTATAAACCCAAGCGAACCAATTATAAAACGTGTGGTATACCACGGCACATCACATTTCATATTGTAACTAACTAGCTGATCTAAGAACCTGTATCTTCAGGATAGTCCATTTATTCTTCAAGAGCTATTCTTCTTTATCTACCTCCTAGTCAGTGCTATTGTTCATGGAAAGGTTTCTAAATGGAGAAAGCTAGCATACATCGCATCATGGCTTAATAGAAAACATCGCTGCCAGGTGAAATCCCGACAGAGGAGATATCCAATGCTACCCAGAAAATAACTTAGTATTCGGTATCTTAGCTAGGGAAGTGGTTCCGGGATGCTCTGCGAACACCAAGAGACTGTCTATTTAGACAGAGAGTTGAATACATCCGCGCAATCATGGTCGCGTTTTCTTCGAGTGGCGTCTGCGGATTCGTAGTCGCTGGCTTCTTGATACCAGCTTTCGAGGAGCGTTAGCGTTTCGTAATAATTCTTTCCAGGGGGCCAGGCTTTCTCTTGGAGGTTGGCCGCCGTCTCCAGGTATTCCCTTGCCAACCTATGGTCAACGCTCGTCGTGGAATCGTCCCCAACAGACCGCGCCTTGCTATAACGGGCCATACAGTACAAGCCGACAAATTCAAGGTAATCCGAAGGCTTAGGAGACGACTGATTTTGCTTTAACATTTTCAGCGCAACTTTTGGAAGTCTATCATCGCGCCAACTACACTGATTTCCAAAGATAAGTAATAAATCTGCTCGTAAGTTCGAAGGATCCTGAACCTTGTCTAGATTCGGTAAAGTTGCCGTTGGTATCTTATCGACTTCCCAATGATTCAGGCATAAGTAATACCGGTGATATGAATCCCATATAGGTCCGAGGTCCCACGGCTTGAGCAGAGTGTAGTCAAATGGTTTACCGTCGAACGAGCTATTGAACCTACCCGAAGCCCACTGCAGGGCCCAGCCTAATACGTTGGTATTATGTTCTAAACTGTGCTGCTGTGAAAACTTGGCGAAAGACACCAATACCCGATGCAGCGGTTGGTTCACCCCATCAATAGCGGCAGCGTACCGCGAGAGGTAGCTCCAAAGTTCCCTCATGATCTCCGCATTCGGATACCTTTGGATCGCCATCATCATTTCGAAGAAGGATAGGGATGCAGACGTCTCAAGAATATGGTGTAGAAGGGCAAAAGCACCCCGACAGAACCAGCCACCCTCCTGATTACGGCTTTCTGAGAAGAGCCAGCATCCATGGGTTAATAGCTGGACGGAAAGGAGAGCATTGCTCGTATGATGGGCATCCAGCTTCTTCAGATAGTCGGTGTCTATCGGGCGGGGCTTGACGAATTTCTGAGATGTCCATTGGAAGAACCTCTCCTTAATACAGAGGTCTCCAGGGGAGTCCAGGAGCCTCGGGATTGAAGGCGGTGTCCGGCATCTTACAGTTGGCGGCAAGTCGCCCGAGTCCGCCACTTCGACGAGATCGAACGCGCTAACCCCTCTTCTTCTCATATACGCCTCTACGTCGATTAATTTACCATTTCTACGGAAAGTACTCTCTTTGCCGATGGCCAGACGGTGACGCTGTAAGTAAAGGAGGTTTGCTACGTCAGCTTGGCGATTATTCTTGAAGAATTTCCATTGCGTGAGCTTCGTCTTGTACATCTTTTGACTTTAAAAGCTGGCTTAGTTAACGGACAAAGAAAATTAAGGGAAATTCCTAAGCTTACGATGCGCGGAAGCCCCATCGGTTCTCCATAATTTCCATCACATCCTTGAGCCGTTTATTCTCGTCCAGGTAAAGGCGGCCAATCTCCGCCTTGTGTGTTTCCCAGACTTCGGGAGCATGCGTTCGTTTACGATGGCCGCGATTAGAACCCGTCGGCTTCGGCTGCGGGGTCTGTCCCGAACAGCTAGACGGTCCGGCCACTCCGGGTATTACCATAAGCTCGCCGCTAGCTGTCCCTAATGACTCTAAGGTCGCTTCTTGTCCATATTCGGTGGAGTCTGATCCCGAATCCACGGAATCGGGTGAGAACTGGGGCTTCCGAGTTAAATGTACAAGATCGCGACTCATCGCGTCCGACTTCTGTATTCTTGCCTCAAGCCGGCCCATCTGTTTCCGGCCAATATCCTAGACCTTTCACCGTGTACTAATAAACGCGCGATCAAAAAACAAAGAGCCCATGATTCCAAATGAGCGGATTAGGCTCAACAAATATTGCTCTCAGACCTTAGTCTATCGCACTGGAGTAGAGACGCGTCGGTGGGTACGGTATTGGCGAGCGGCCTATGTAGAATGAATATCTATGTAGTAAAAGTGGTATGTAAGCATGGAAAAGAGGGACAATTTACATGGATTGAGGGATAATGTAAGTAGGGTTTTTGAGTGGGTTGCAGGCGCTTAACCTCTTCTTGCTTCGCCCTTAAGCTGTGCATAACTGCCTAACCTAGGTCCTACAGGTGGTAAGAGCATTCTATTACATTACATCATATCAGTACTTGCTCTTAGTTACACCAAGCTTATAGATTAACAGTTTAAAAGCTTAAGTCTTAACTAATGTAATAGAGTATCATTCATACACTTCTTCTTTAACATATTCAAGTTAATAATACCTATAGTTACATCAATAACGCAAAATATTTAATATCTAAAATCCGAAATCCGTCAATCATAAAACCTTGGCAACCACTTATGCCGGCCGTTGTATTAACTCCGGCATAGCCCTTAACAAGGATACCAATCTATGAACCCATTACCTATTGTTTAACGCGGTTAGTCTTTATATTGGAAGATATATGTAAAGGATCGAATGGTGGATTCGGATATAAACACAGTTTCACTAATATTTAAAACTTCTTACATCCAACGTATTATTTCTCCAACTCTATTGGGCTCGTGCTGCTCCCATTGTTGTCGCCAAGTCCTTGTGCCGATCCTACGTAGCTATCACGTAAACATCACTCGATTCGCGGCGTAAATATTATTAGTAGCCTTTTTAAAGAGACCGATCGGATTGTGTATGATTCATGATTTATCCGCTCGGATATTTAAACACTCTGCTAACGTCCGAAATATAAACCTAACAAACCAGATGATTTATTGCGTTACGCCGGATCCGCTTGCAACGCATTGTCTTTAATAGACTTCCTCTAGGTTCAAAATCAAGTAGCACAGCTTATTTTATAGCTCAGACAACACCTTTGCGCCAGGAAGAGTTACGGTTAGACTGCCCACGCAAAGGCGGCCAGGCGTCGAAGACAGAAATACCATACAGCGGTCTCTTTGAAGCTTTGCTCAGGCGGTCAAGACACGTAAGCAAGTAGAACCTCATTGCAAAATATAATTAGAGGATAGGTCTTAACTACCGAATCCCATATCATACGCTCAAGCTGCTCGTATTTTAGCCAGTCTCTCCTTCGTACTCTTCACGATATCTTCTTCGTTGTATATTCCTGTCACGCTGGGATGCTTGGAAACAGCTTCTCCCCATTTGTAGAAGTTAGGCGCCTTGGTAGAGATATCGGTGAGTATGTGCGCAGGCAAGATGCCATGCTTTGGTAGCGTGAAAAGGCGTATGACGAAGCTCCCCGTCAAAACCTAGTATGGTTTAGCTCGTGCAATTCAGACGCCATGACCAAAGGAAATAATTACCTCAGCCTGCGTAAGCTTTTCACTACCGCCGAAGAAAGGCGAGGCATTGGCGAGAAGGGGCTCGAGTTCCTTCACGACCGCATCGACGTATTCTTTGACAAAGCCCTCTATTTCATCATCGGTCTTGGCGAAGGAGGCCTTGAAGAAGTTACTGTTCACCTTTGAGATGAAAGTATCGACGAAGAAGGCAATCCTAGCACGTTGCAAGGCTCCACCAGGAGCACTTGAGACCGGGATAAGATGAGACGGGTGAGCATCGGCCAGGAAGTCGGAGATAATACCCGACTCGGTGAGGATCTCTCCGTTATACTCGATAGACGGAACTAAACCCCGAGGATTGATCTTTAGATACTCAGCAGTACGGGGGGTGCTCAAGTCAATGATCTCCTCTTCAAACGGCAGCCCAAGCTCGGCAAGAGAGATGTGCGCTCGGTGAGCCCCTAGTGAATATATTTATCAGCTCCTTTTCCATGAGACTTGGACGGGGCGCTCGCACATGGGCAACGGTGGTTCGTATACAACTTAATCTTTGGTGTTGCCATTTTCTTAAGAAGGTTTTGGAGGAATAGATCAAGACAATGAGCTGTAGATGTGATACTAGGACACTTGGGATGAAACAATTACTCCGGCCTCACGACTTCAACTTATATCTACGGACCCAATGTTTCTACCGGCATCGACGGACGCTGCTTACCAATATGCGGGGTTATCCTACGCGCGACTCGGGGTGATTTGATTACCCAATAATAAAAAGAAGAGGCACGTAAAGAATTGCGCAATTCGTCTCCAAGAATGTCTCACCTCAGGCATTTTAGAGTTAACTATCCCAAAGAGCCTTTCGTAGCAGACTGATTCACCAGGTGCTGTTGATTCTAGTTAAAGCGGTAGTTATCCTATCAGTTAGGCAATCTGTGTATAAAATTAAAAGTTGGCATCGTTCCGTCGGTGTGTTTCGACGTATTCCCCACTCGAGAATGAGGCTATTCGTCAAATCCGTATTAGAGATAGCTTCGTTGTAAGCTAATAAGTGGCTATCTCCGATTAATGAAAATAATCAATTTATCGCGTTGAATATAAACTAGAATTCCCCAGAATCTTCACGGTCAAATCATATTAACCGAGATCTGCGAATATATTCACCTTCACGTCCGTCGTGACGTAAACCTGACCTCATACAAATTTATGGGTGCTGGAGATGTCGATGACGTCAGAGATATTATACTGTTTCTGTCGACTTAAATACTCAAGCCCAAGCTACATAGATGTAAGATCTCTCATATTCATCAGATGATTATCAACACATATCCAATATTCACACATTCCAAAATCACTATGCCTCGAGACGGAAGCGGTCGAGCCCACAACGCTCAAGATCTCTCGCCTGAGACCGACCACAACATTATCCACGGTGCCGGCAACGAGACTGTAAGCTGAATCCATTAGTCACCTAACCTTGGACAGTCTTTTCGCTGACGATATTCATGAAAAAACAGGACCCTCACGTTGCACGAGCGGACAAGACCGCAGAGCTACCCAAACATGAAGACGGCGCAGGACTGAAAGGATTAAATGCTAGTGGTGGTTCAAGCCAGGGTCTAACACATGGTCCAGAAAGTGGACAGGGAGGACGCGGAAGCACAAATTAATGCCTTAACTTCGTCAAAGTGTACATGAATGCATGAATGAAGAGAAACAAAACAGTTACCAACTACACTCATCGTTTTACATTAACTGTGTATTCTTGCTAGCACCATCGGGAAGCTTTGACCGTAATATCAACCCTGGATAAATCCTCCTATCGACTCCATTGTTCCAGCTTGGTTGGTATGGCAGCTGGTTGATTGTAACGTAAAGGTATCCATCCCAACCCACGTTGGCGCTGTCTGGCCAGACAATACGAGGGTCTCTGATATACGGTACCGTCAATTGGGTCGTATCGCTTAGGCATGTTAGCGACTTGGACAATCCTGGATATCAATCGACTTGAATAGGCACGAACTTGTATATAAATATGGCATTATGCTCCGGCATTAGCATATATACGTTGCCAAGGCTATCTCCTGCGAACCCATTAGCATTCCCACCTCTCTGACCTAAATTCTTGACGTTGTCGAAGGCATTCTTATTAGCGAGCGGGTCGCCATTCGGGTTCGCCCGTAGATATCGGGTCTCTATCGAATATAGATAATCTGTAGTGAGCGCAGAGTAGTACATGACCTACTATGGTTAGCCGTGCTTGACGTCTCTGAATTCGTGTGCTTTACCTCTCCGCACTGATCTAACTCGGCCCCATCGAGTCCCTCTTCTTGGAACCCTAGCGCACGCCCCTGTTGACGTAGATAAAATGGAATCCCATTGTAACTGGGAACAACTTCAGCTATAACCTGGGTACTAGGATGCTGGTTCAACTGCCTCCAGCTCTCCCCTGTCGCGAGGTCGATCATGATGAACCCCGTTCTCCCTTCATTACTGCTGTCTACGATGTACGCGATGCCGCCTCCCGACTGGGTGATGTTAAACCGAAGGTCAAATCGTAGGTCGTTCATGTAAGAGTCTGGATAATGAACCGTCGGAGGTAAGGTGTATGTTTTTTTGATACTATTTGTAGTTAAGTCTATAGCTACCAGCTTCGGACCTCCAGGTGCGGCGTATGGCGTGCTGATCTCCTCCTCTTGGGTAATGGTAGGGCGTCCAGTGTCCAGCACCCAGAGTGTGTCGTCGGGGGTCACGTATAGCGCTTGCACGCTAATAAAGTGGCTCTCATCGTTACTACCGAACGTGATGCCATTGCTAACCGTGGAGAGTCCTTGAGGGGGTGTATTCAGTTCCAAGTTGGGGTACGCCACCTCGGCTGTCTCATTAACGACTTCACCCAAGGTGTATGCGTATGTTCCTCGCGTGTAGCAGGTGAAAACTCGCCCATCCTTGGATACGGCAAGTCCAATGGGCCATTGATCGTAAAAATAGTGGTATTCTTCTACCGGTGGCCCGTATGTCCCTGTGTCGACGCGGACATTTCGTGCCCCGGAGGTCCTGAACGTACTATTAAGTACTACTGGGAAGTTGGCTTGTGCCACTACGTGGCTAAGAAGGCCAGTTGCGACAGGCAGGGTTAACTTCATGTTTTATATATTGCGATATGAAATCAAAATGCCATAAATTTGTAGAGATTGTACCCAAATTCTAAGCAGAACTTGTACAGTACGAAGGGCGTTAATACCATTGCACCACATCAAATGCCGAGCTCCCGGGCTCACGAATACGAAGTAGACGTCAACCAAACTGCTATTACATATTCTTTGGAATGCATGATGCTGAGATGTCTTCTAATTTGGAGGTGATGTAGTGCGGGGATTATCCATTGACATGTTAAGGGGGGTTGCAGCAACATTGCGTATTCATAACGGCCCGTTAAGCTGGTTAAATCCAAGTTCGTATCTAAATATTCCCCATTACTTGACCTAATAATAATATAAATTATTAACTCCCCCTCTTGTACGGAAGATAAAAAGGAATAAATGTGAACAGATATGAAAATATTAAGCAGTTAATCTTGAGTATAATGAGACACTTTAGAAAGGTCCGCTGCTCATAGCAAAAAAGAAAGGTTAGTCTTCAACTAACTTATAAGGCTTTAGCTATGAAAAGGTAAGGCTTTATTATACAATCAGTCTATAGTATGTAGGCTAGAAGAATAAAAGAAATCAGTTCTCTAGAGTAAATTATAAATACTTTATGAACTCGCAATATCGACTAATTAAGCATTGTTGTCGGACATATGGACCTCCTAACCTAGGCAGGTTAGATATATATATACCTGTTATTCGCTTCCAACTTAATAAACCGCCACCAAGTTGGGCAGCATGGTAGTAATCTTCATCTTACATTAGGTAGGTACTTAAGCTACTACCTAGACTAGTAGTCTCAACACGACCCTATATACCCTATATAATACCGTCAAGCCACCATTACTTGAGCTCTGCAAGTAATTCCAGGGTTCAGTTCTATTGGCGCTATATGAGATTAATCATAGGTAAGCAAATCCACCTATACTTACCTGGACATCTTTCTTAGCGGCTTCTTGTTCTACAGCAAAGTTTTCTAGATACTACCAACGACGATACCCAGGAGCTTGTATGTAGCCCCAAGCTTGTAGCTCCCCGGTAATCTGCAGGTTCATGATGGGATGATTTCTCATGGAGCCATGTTTTGGAATTAAAAGTATGGTATTGAACTATTATATTGAACTTAGGCCTCTGCTGTGACCATACGCATTGGACTGGTCTGTAGTTTAATTCAAGTGCAAACCTTCCAGTCATATCGAGAACCTTACTGCGTCCAAGTGTTCATTACTGGGCCCTCGGTTGTTGACTACTTCCCTGGCCCCTTGCTCGCCGCCTTTGCACGTTTATCTAATTATTCTACTAAAGCCCTGTCACATTCCTTCCGTCATATCTTCTCCCAGTCGTCCATGTCATCATATTCTCTTTTAAAATCACCTACAAGTCCCCTAGTAAATTTCCTTCCCTCGATTTAGTATATTATCAGCTAAGGATTCCAATATGGATATTCCACACGTCACTATACAAGACTGGAATGATCCGTCTGAACCTGATGGAGCCAGGCCTGTGTCCTCGTCGCGAAGGATTGCTGGCGGCATACGGGCATTCTTCTGCTGCCTATGGTCGAAACGGCACTTGTCAAAGTGGAGGTCTAGGAAGATATCTTTAAATGGGGAAAAGGCAGTACTGAAAGCAGATGAAATGGGTGAACTGTCTAGTTTGTCCCCGGGTTCGACATTTAGCTTGCCACGGTTGTCTTTACCAGATAGCGGTGCACACCTTAGTCTACTGGATGAATGCCGCAGGTCTCTCCGTTGTTCTATATCCCTAGTATCATCCGAGGAGGACACAGAACCAGCAGAAGAGACTAGTGCGATGGATGAACGAGAAAAGACACTTCGCATACTCGAGCAGCCTAGAGATGAACGAGCGACCAAAATCTCCGATACTCGGGATGCGGCATGGCGACATATACGATCTTTTAAACTGGCTACTGACCCTCAAATCGAGGCTCAGCAGTTTGAAGAGTTTCAGCAGTATCTTGAGGAAGAAATTGCTGCAGATCTAGCTCTTTGTCTCGGCGTGTGGCGGAACCTCACCGACCAGTTACTAAGTCAAGCCTGCGCTCCTATCCCTCCCGAGTATCCAGCGGAGTCATCAGCTCCCAGGGTTGCATCATCTACGAAATCTTCTACGAAGGGACACTCGCAATCTATAAATAAACCCGATCGGTCCTCATTACAGGACATCACTACCGCTCGACACTCAGAGTTAGGTACCAGAATCAGCGAGGGGATGGAACACCAAGATGGTGCAAGGAAAAGGCGAAGGAAGCCGAGCCACGAAAATTCAGCAATAAAGAGCCCAGATCCACTGGTCGGATATGACATGAAATTCCAAGAAGCTAAACATTCATCGAGACCCAAGAACAGCAAGCCTATGGGGTCCGAATACCCTACCGTGTCCTTAAGAAGATGTCATCGAAAAAGGTGCGCATCCGCTCCAGGCTTAGCACACACCGTTACGGGATCATTCATAGACGTTTAAGCTTAAGTACCTACCTAGATAGTGTTGTGGGAGTATGCAATAGTTATTATATATGGGAAATATAATACTTCTTATTGTTTAAGGGGTTTACCGTAGGTTGGGAGGAGTACGGATTGATAGATGAATTATTTGACTTAAGATATAATGAATACACCTAGTTGCATTACTTGTTACCATGGCCCCGACATTATAAAGATTACGAAATATCCTTTACCACCCAATAGTTAATTGAATTAGAGGTGGTCAGGCCTATTGGTTAGGTACCTCCTAAACCTGGATCGCGACTTAACAAGACTCAAAGTTGAATAATAGTCTGTGCGTTTGATACTTCCACATTCGAATGAACTCGTTATGACTTAATGTCTAATTCATCATGGCGTAGCTTTAATAAGTTACAAAACCTAAGATTTAGTCCTGGTGACTCCAACAGATAGGTAACTACTCGAAGCTAGGGAGGCCTCATACGTCAGTGGCTGAGTGCATAGCTCTACCTAGGTACCTAGATACCATGCGTAACGTTTTAACGCCATGCCGACTTGGGGATGCAGCTATCGTGCAGCCTAGCGAGCACCGTGATTGGGCCGGCCGTGCCCTTCCCGCGTAGTACGATGCAAAGCCCCTCGCGAATATCGACTGCTACTCCTCACGCATGAAACAGATAGCTAGGTACTAAATGGAGGGTGGGAGATGACCCAAAACGACGTGCGTCCTTATTTATCTTAAGAAGGCAATCATAAGATCAGTCAAGCGACCAGGTGGTATAAAGGTATATAACACTCTGGTTGGGGCAGCAACTTTTGACACTCTCATTCTCATAAGTCTCTTACCGCCAGCTTAGTCCTCGCAAAAGGCTACTCATTAAATATCCACCCCGCATGATGGCAGCTAGCAAGGCTATCCCGCGGGAACGACTCTTGGCTCTGCAGCACGCTTACGACACGCTCTGCATATATCTCGGGTTCCACGATGATGAAAAGCATTTCTTGCGGCAGATCCTGGATGGGGACTTCGTCAGCCCCTTTTTTGCGGAGTACCGACGCGACTACCTCGAAGCCGAAGTAGAGATCGAGGATGTAGATTGCGATGAGCTATTCCGATGGTGCGGATCCAAGGACGCGTTCGCGTTGCCCAAGTACGTAGGCTCTAAGACGCCGAGTAAGGGAAACTGGATGGCGCTCGATCACGCGGCTCGGTTTCTTGTCCGCGTTCTTCAGTTCAGTTGGGAGAACGATGGCGAGTGGACCCATGGTAGATTCGATCCTGATAACGACCAGGACCTAGAGAGCGATAGGGAGTTTCATCAGATCTGGGCTATCTTGCGGTATCTTCAGATAGAATGGGAAGCCGCCAATATCGACGAGTGGGAAGGGGATAGCATAAGTGAGACTCTCGCAGATATGCTATCCAGCCGATTATAACCCAGGGATGGGACTAAACCCGGGAAGATTCGATCTCGTTATGTAGCACCAGGTATAATGCGGGCTGGGGCGCATGAGGATCGGTGGCGATTCGAAGCAGGTAGTGTGACTAGAGCCAATATTTCTCCTGATAGGGTCTACGTTGCCAGCTCTTATTCTATTCCACTGTATCTATAGATGCCAAGAGATGTCGCAGGTAAAGAGAAGCCTTGATAGTATAAATCCATCGCACTCTAAATTAGATGCGTCCAATTATCGCTATTAGATTATCGCTATTAGGAGAAGATTTATCGTTCTACAGGGTATCGTCATCTTCGTCTACAACCATCCCATCCAAATTAGAAATTAAATAGCTCCAAATATAAGTAAATCAAACATCTAAGATTGTGTCCTTATGACGACGTTCCTTTTCAACCGTAATCTTCCCGACACTTCCTGACGCTTCCTGACGACGACCCAACGCGGCCAGAGTAGTGGCCCGGCTGACTACTCCCGTCTGGGATGTAGAATCGTCTATCTACCCTGTTTAGGGTCAAGACACATAGAATAAGGATCTCCACTACGAAATTGAAGACGTAGAATGGAGCCTTGCCGTGGTACCAAGCAGGATCATTGAGTGCTCGCTGGGTCGCAAATGCGGTCCCAATTTTAAACCCTGAAGTCAATATGCATAGACAGGCCGTCGCAAGGACGATAGCAACCTTGAACTTCATTCTGCCATCTCCGAACGTTTCTTCTCTAGAGGATGGAGGCAATAGGTAAGCGGCAGCCGTCAAGAAGACTGGTAGGGTTGTGAAGACGAGGAGATAGGTGCCAGATGTTAGTTGAACGGCTCGACAGGCTCGTAGCGTATACGGATCCAAGCTATACATGGATAACAGCACAGCAGTGATAACCATGATCAGAGCACAGGGAATCCCGATATAGAGTAGTTTAAATGTGATACGAAGCGCCGTATGCCAACCGAGGGATGGTTTCTTTGCTCGTAGGATACGTTGGGCGAAGATTAGGTTGATAACGTACACAATGAGGATTCCGGCGTTGACAAAGATATTAGCTGCGATAGCAAGTCGAACATTGGTCTGTCGGTTCGCCCATGCTATTCGTAAGGTGAGGGTAACTATACGGGCCATACAAAAGCCGAACAGGGCAGCGGAAGGGATAAATTTATGGGCTCTTCGATTGTTGATTTGAAATATCGTCATATTGGTTGCTGCGAAGACCATGTATAAGGCGATGAAGACAGCGCAGATAGGGACGTCGGGTATAACTGAAGGGACGCCTCCAACGGCCGCCGCAGTGGGTGCATAAGGCGGACCCGATCGATTTTGCTGTGCTTGTGACATCGCTATGTGATGATGGTGATGGTGATGGTGATGGTGATGATACTAGAACGCAGGTATCAATTTCAATCTTGGCTCGAGTAACGCAGATATAACCAAGATTAAGTTAAGGGGCGTAGACCCGACTCATTGGATAGATCTGACAGGAGACACATGCAAAGTATAAGAATTTAAAGTATATGCAGATGTCCCGAGGAAAGGTAAGGAAATAAGAATGTGGAAAAATGTAAATGTCAAACCAAGTAGCTCGGACTCGATATGAAGATGTCTGAGAATATCGAAGCTCAGGCGGTTGGTGTGAAATTTAAACAGACTTAAATAAAGACTTAACTATAGCTAGTTACCTTAGGTAGGTTAGGTACCTGTTATTAAGTTATGTAAAGGTCATAACTAATCGCCGTCTCATGTCCTTTTGGCGCATTGCCGCGTATATCTCACGATCCCGAGAGTACGAAATCGATCCACAAGATCTAATCACATCTTGTTCTAGTGCTACTAGATCGTTCCAGCTATGCAGCATATAGGCAGGCTAAGTGGTTTTTTGTGTTGCTCGACTCGGGACTACATCGTCATGCCATCCCTGTTTACGGATCCGGTCTGGTGGATTCACGCATGAGTACCGGTCGATCGGCGTTGACGAAATTCCTAAAGGGGTAAATTAAATTTGAATCAACCAATAGTATCCTATCATTCTCCGCAATTAAATGGCAATAGAGCCTACAGACATAAAAGATGGCGGCGTCTTAGAATGCCGATGGCCGACGTCTCAGCCAAAGCAGTGGAAGCTTTATGACCTCTTACAATGCCAAGGCTCCAAAGCTACGACATTGTTATTGCCAACAATGTTATTGTCAACATCGCTTACAAAATTTTCTAAGCAAATATCACAACTTCAACTCTAAAGCATCAGATTATTTATAAAGAGCGGCTCAAAGTAATACCTACCACACTTAAAACAGTAACTCAATTTGTATTATCGCTACATAATTACACGCCTGAGACTCATCTAAGCGAAACTATCCAAACATGAAAACAAGACCAGGGGTAAATAGAAACAAAATGAAAATAGAAACATGATCCAGAACTCGTAGCTCTTTACTCTCCTTGTCTTTTGGGGGGGGGGGGTTCTGGCTTCAGACTTTTTTTTTCGGTTTTCCATAACAAAATCATAAATCCGTAAGCCCATAAACAAACTAAATCATAGCGCTCATATATCATCACACATTAAAATTGCTTACAGAGACCACCCACAGTCTCTAGCAGTTTTATCTTGTTTTCTTCGGAGATATCTCGAACGTAAATGAGATGGCCAAAGCTGGACCACCTTTTCGAACTCCTTTTCTGGGTTCGCTTCGATTCCGGCAGAAACACAGACTCGATGTTCAGCGCAGTACGGAAACAACCCCAACTTCTCGTGGTTTATGGTGGAGTTGCATTCCATGCAAAGAGCATTTCGCTGCTCCTCGCAGAGCTTCTCGCAGCATTTCGGAAGCACAACACGATTCTTGCATTTCTTACTATCCAGGGCCTTGCGAGCGTCTGGACAGTAAGTCAGCCATTCATACTTCTCGAGCCGCTTCTCCTTGCAGCCTCTGCCTCGCTTTGCGCAATACTTGTACTCGCTGCCTCTCCAGGTAAGACACCCGCAGGAAAACTTAGTAACGGCAAAATAACACATCGTAGTGTAATCTTCGTAAAAGCTTCGGTACGAGGTTTCGATACAACTTACTCGGATGTGCTCTGAACACGGCTCGCTTGCTCGAAATGGTACAAAACACTTGTTCGGATGCTTTGAGTTGAGGAATAGAGAGAACATAGAAGCTTCCATGCCACTTTAATATCAGATCATATGAAACATGTTATCGCCTTCTTTATACGAACCGCCTGCTTGTTATTTACCTGTTGTCTATCCAGCTCAATGATTAAGTAAACAATTTCATTCCTCGGAGAACAATCTCATCTACGAGATGTGAAACTGATATATAAATATGTAGGTGTGTTGGCTGCACACGTCGCTGTTGTACTGTTCTAGGCCGGCCCAGCTCTACTTAGTTTCGATACTTGACTAAAACGTGTCCCATAGTAACTCCCATGGCTAAGAAGTTGTTCTGTCTTGTACGATAGGTATTTCCTACATACATGAATCGAGATTCCAAAATGTCTCCTCTAGAGATAACAACTTCTTTACGACTTGAGCCATCACTTATACTACCTATATGCTGGAATATGTGTGGCTGGTAATTCAGGGGGCTGGATATACGCCCCACACCCGTGACTATTATATACCGTACACACCCATATCATACACCTAACTACCTAGATAACTATTCAATGCAATGAATACACACCTCATAACCTGCGTCTAATTTCAACACTATATACCTCCCCAGAGCTACCTATTGCTAACAGACGCCTGCTGCATGTACCTTAGGTACAAATAAATAGGGCCTCCCAAGAGCTGCCGCCTAATACCCAGGGCCTTCCCGGTAGCCGGGCTAATGCATGCAGGTCGCATATTTTAAAGGCAGCAGCGTTATATACATGCTATATTAATACATAGGAAAGTTAATGGGAGAGTCGATAGGAAGGCATATCCCGGTTCATAACCTAATAAATCAAGGAACACCTGGTAGGGGCTTGGATGCAAACTTCAAGTCTCTAACGTAAAAGTTCTCTTCCGGTTCCATTCTCACTATCGGCTCTGTACTACTAGTTATGGTAACATCTATGCAAACCGGTTCACCTATTGTAGGTTCTACGGATATCTAGCGATAGGGTAGGGAAATTATATCATTTACTTGTCATTCGGTTCCACCATGGCTTCCGAAACAGCGTTGACATTCAGCGTCGAACTAGGGTTTATGGTCACCGTCAACCACAGCCATTATGATAACCAAGCAGCACTATGGTCAATGACCGAAGTTTTCTTGCAAAATCTAGAGAGTCTAGCAGTGGACCTGCCTTGCGCCTGTATCACGAACGAATCTAGTAAACCTACGGGTGAGGACTATCAATATAACTATCCGACTCCCGATAAAGTCCCTATGGAAAATAATGAGTGGAAAGATCACTACTGCCTATCTGAGAGCGTAACCGTTCTTTCAAGCGGCTCGGAAACAGCGAAATTAGCAGCAGAAAATAAACGCGCGGTTGGCCTGGAACTTTTCACGCGCGTTCTTGACTTTGATAAGCAAGGATGCCCCGAACTGAGAACTACGTTCACGGCCATCAGTAAGGGTGGCAAACTCAGGAACAAGGAGATTGCTGAAGAGTTCAAGCCTTCGACCCACAGCAAAGCTGGACTCAGCGTCCATATCGGCGTCAAAGATGGACTCAGCCTGGAGACAGCCAGACAGGCAGCTGTTCTTGGGTGGCTTCTAGAGCCATGCCTATTCTCCCTCTGCAATGATGACCGGGGGATGACGTGGCTACACGCACCGATCCGAAAGCATTCTGTATTATCACAACAGCCATCCACATCTAGTAACGACGATACGGGGGTACTTGGTTCCCTCTAGGATAGTATTGCTTCAGGCTCCAAAAACGTCAATACACAAATAGAATATACGTTCTCAGACGAAGAGAGGATGCGGATCAGGACAATCCTTGCAGCAGGGAATATGAACACACTTTTAACGATTTTGTCTGGTGCGCCGGAGGACCCGGCAGCCCAGAGGCTATCCCTAGCCATTCGCGAACGGGGAAATGATCATACTACTATCGAGTTTCGCCATTTTCAGAGCACGATGGACTACGAACTTGCTTGGAAGTGGATTCGAATCGCAGCGAGTCTTGTTCAAGTAGCTTCAAAACCAGCATCTGAATTCGACCAGAAGCTGCAGTTGATCGCAAACAAATATCAGGTAATGAAATACAAGTGGAGGCTGCATATGTTGAATAGAACGTTTAGTACCGAGACAACAGACCCATGGTTAAACAGTTGGAAGTGGATGCTCCCAATTCTAGATCTCCAGGATGACATTCCGTTCTGGCGCGATTATGTTGCCCGTCTACCTCGGAGAAACAAACAAACTTGGGGAGATGTGAC
Organism: Daldinia grandis; assembly: GCA_022432525.1. Lineage (NCBI taxonomy): Eukaryota > Fungi > Ascomycota > Sordariomycetes > Xylariales > Hypoxylaceae > Daldinia > Daldinia grandis. The sequence continues at coordinate 289,379 of JAJKLB010000001.1, forward strand.
TCCATTAGTCGGCTAGATTAAGCAATAAGTGCGGAGCATCATATGCAATCGTATTGCACACACAGCGTTGTAGCGGTTATTTTTTTGTATTGGTAATTCATTTGAACAGGTAGACTTAGTTACTCTGGTTCCCTCTTCCTTGAACCCTAACATCTCGCTGGTGTTAGGCTCCCTCGGGACAAAGGGAACAAGAAGATTGGTTAACAACAAGCCATAGACACATTGTTATATCTAATCTAGGAATCGTATCAAACCCTCATCTAGCTCGTGCAAGCTACACAATGAAGTATTATATTCTAAATGGCTATGTAATTAACTAAGTCCTTGTTTCTTTCATACCAGCCTCACCAGACAATGCCGAGCTTCAAAGATAAAACAATGTTCATCGCCAGTTCTCAGGTTTGATACAGTTCCAACCCATAGTAAGCCCCATCACGGAAGAGATAAAAATACAGGTGACTAAAATAAGTATAGAGGGTCTACAACTGACAGAGGCAGGCTAGTCAATCTACGCATACCTAGCTAATAAAGATACCTTACAAGCAAGCCGGCTTGCTAACCAAGATGTCGATCCTACTACCGCCAACCTCATCCTTCTACCCAGCTGATACTCCTATGGCGAGTCTCTGGCCTGCCGGAAAGGGCGCCGCGGAGAGGCCGCAAAATACGGGAGTTGGCTGCCAATTTATAACCTTCTATCATAGCTGCGGGTGCAAATCTAGCAAAGAATCTGCTTACCTTTGTAGCACTAATACATGCCAGCACACGAAATCAACTGTGCTGTTAGGAGAGCTGCCGTTCGCCTGTGGGTCCTACCCGGGACGATCAGCGGCGTGCAGTGTTGAAGACCCTGCCAAAAGGGGGTTCGTCAGAGAAGTAGACACGGCAGACAGACTCGATAAGCTATTGATTCTCCCGGACTGTACCAGGGCCGATATTGATATTCTGATACCGCCGTTTCATAATCCAAATTGGCATGAACATATCTACAGACACTACCAGCAAAGGCAAAACCAAAGCAGCATCATATCCCCTCCGCAACTTCCTACAAGTGATTGCCGGGATGTTGAGAAAGGAGATGTCAACATTGATGAGATTGTGCAAAGTCTCCTATCTAAGAACAAAGCACAAGAGGAGTACAAAGAAAGCATGGTGGAAAGATTCGTAGAGGAGCAGCAGCAGCAGCTCAGTTACCAACAATTAGAAGATGCGGAAATTGACCAAGAGGTAAATGACATGGGGCTAAACACACCTCTAGTAGGTGATCATTGGGATACCACCGATTACGCCGAGAGCCTTAAGGACGACAATCTAGGTGATGCGGTATACTATGATGAGATCGCCGCCAACACCGTCGTGTTCAACTTCGACGACGATACCGGAGGCTCTGTATATGGTCTCGAGATAAGCTATACCGACCCTTCAGCTGCAGTGGACAGCGCAGAGGACATGTATTACGAAGAACACCCTCAGAGCAATCATTACCAGGGCATCACCCCTGACTTGGAGGCCCCCAGTGCACCTACGTATTCCGACGACAGATACGGCACTGCGGATGAGATAACAGATGATTTCATTGACTTCCTTGCTGAAAAAGATAAAAAGCCTCAGGGAGGAAGTCCGGTGATAAGAAAGATTTGGTCATACTTTAGGGGTTCTAGGTAGTTAGAGGGTTCTAGGTTAGGGGTTTTATTGGCCTGGCGGAGTTCTTGGCCTTAAGGGGGTCGGTAATCTGGTATATAGGGAGAGCTGGAGTTACAGTATGGTTATAATTAGAAAAGGGAACATTTTGCTTTAGTAAACGTATTTGCATTGTTATCGTCATTCGAATTGTCGCCTTTGTGAGGTTTGACTTTCCAATCAATGCTGCTATAGTAGCGACTTAATTAGGGACCAGTATCACGGACGTACTGTATCCTAAACTAACCCATATCATCTCATAAGACGTTCGTGAAGCAGCCAAAGCGGCTTATCGAAGTCGGATTGTTCGTCTCCAGCACCTACCCATTCCTCTACAATCTTATACGCGAACTCATTATCACAGTTCTGCACCGCGGCTTCGTAATCCCTCCGGTGTTTCTGATTCCAAAAGACATCAACCCATTCCTGGCATCTCTGCATCATCTCACCAATAAAAATCTGGCGAAGCAGGGTTAGATGATGCTGTCTTAACTTTATGCCGTACGTCCGGACTTCTTCATCGATATCCAAGTGGGCTCGGGTAACACTATAAGGAGTCAACGGCTCGAGGGGTCTATCCCACGCCTGGTGCAGGAAGGCAGGCAATTGACAGGCTTCATATAGAGGAAGGCATGAAACACACGACCAGCCGGTAATACCCATGAGTATGCCGTTCTCGTCGACAAGAATGTTGTCAAGAGAAATGTCATCATGCCAAAGCATGGTTGGTTCATGTAGCTTGTTGCTCCTGTCGATAGCCTCTGTATCCTCGTCAATTGACTCATCCTCATAGACTAGTTGCTCGCTATCATTGGAAAGTCCAGGAGCTGTGAAGAATTTGCCTTCTAATTCTCGGAGGCGGTCGACGAGACTTAGCATATTAGACGTGGTCTTGCGATGGTCTTCGTCGATTGCCTCGTCTAATCTTAATCGAAGCTTGGCAGAAATAAGACGGAGGCGGCATTCCGTCCACTTGAATGCGGTACGGAAAGGCATCCTGTGATGACGCATATTGGCGCGCTTACCCTAGAAAAGCGCCATCGAGGCCATCTCGCCCATGCGAGGTTGTAGATCAGACTGATGCGATTCCAAAGGGTATATATTGCCAATGCCTCTGAATTGTTTCGTGAAGGAAATAGCGGCATATTCGGCAATTTGCTTGACGATGCGTTCCTTGGCGCCTTGGGTGATGGATTCCCAGCATTGAAAAAGAGGAATACCATCTATGCGATCCATTAAGATCCATTCGAAGCCTATAGGGCTATTCCGTAAGGAATCGTAGTGGCGAACTTTAGGAACAGGTAGACGTGTGTTCTCGTGGATCCATCGCAAAGTTGCAACTTCGCTTTCTGTCATAGATTTAGGACATACTGGTAAATATACCTTCAAAATAAGGCGTATCCCGTCGTATGAGACGCGGTATACTTTACTATACAACCCATTCCACTCATGCTGGACTATGTATTCTTTATCCGAGCCAACGACTTTCTGGAGGGTTAGGATAATAGAGTCGACTGTCGGTTCGACGGTCCATTCAGGTCTTACGGAAAAGGAACTATCGTCTCTGGTCCACAGGAGACCGTATGCTGGGTCATCTTGGTAAGGCGGGATATCCGCAATGCCTAAGGGACCATCTTTGCTGCCGTCGCCATTGATGGACTCAACAGGGTCTCCAAATAAGGAATCTATATCTTGCGAGAGAGCGCGGTCTCGCTCCTCATACTCCGAAAAGCTACCCCAGAGCAGAGGATCCTCTGGTATCTCACCAATGTTAGGCTGCATCTTGGATTAACTTGAGTAAAGGTTCATGAGTATTGGAAGTGCGTGGTATATAGGGAATTAAAAAATAAAATAAAGGTTATGCCCAGTAGGAAGGATGGAATATTACGCATTCGTAAGGTGGACAACTTTCCTAAGCTTACTTCTCGTCCAAGTCTGTAGATAATTCTTTAATATATCACGAGGGACGAAGAAAAAGATGGCCTAATATTTACACTTCGTTTGTGCTTGGATGGTTGACGTTGCTGAAGAATTGCTCTCTAGGCTTGAGATATTTATGCCAATCACCAGCATCGGGTAAGAGAAGGATCATGTCCGACCCTCTGAGAAAGAAAAATGTTGTTGGCTAATTTTATTTTGAAATTTGGTACTATGATAGTGAGTGTTTGTACCTAAGGGAAGGGAGCAGATAGGTGAAAGCGGACGGCGTTTGTTGGAGGTTAAACCGTGATCGGTACTTCAGGTAGGTTAGGTGCCTCTAATACCTCAAACGGTAAAACACCGAGCTTTCGCCGGTCCAGTCAGGCCATCTTCTTCGACATACTAAGATGCATCAAGGTTAGTCAGGTATCTGCATACTTTGTACATGGGAGGACCACAAGGCAGGAGGTACGGATGTATGTACCCCGGTAATGCCCGGGCCGACAGTGGAAGCAGGTGTGTGTTTTCCAATGTTCCTTCCCCAGAATCTTACGGTCGATCGGCGAAAAAATGGGTTACTCGCACCCATTTTCTCTCTTTACCTCCTACGCCTTTTTTTCTTCTCAACTTATCCACCTCAACCTACTCTACCTACCATACCTCCGCCCGCTCGACTTTGCGTGCTCTTGATTTCATAACAACCTTCTCCTCATATTTTATCTGTTACGTGTTGTAACACGCATAGTTAATACATTTATATCACATATAAGTTCAAAATGGTTATCGCGCGAGCTGTTTTCGGTGGTGTTCAACGCCGAGCTTTCTCGGTCTCGGCGCGAAACGTAAGGGAACATTTCTAGACCTCAGTTGTAGACGAAAATATTATCTAGGGAGTCAATGACTAATCTACTTCTCTCTAGCTCTCCAAGGTCACCGTTCTTGGTGCTGCCGGTGGTATCGGCCAGCCGCTCTCTCTTCTATTAAAGCTCAACCCCAGAGTAACCGAGCTTGCTCTCTACGATATCCGCGGTGCTCCCGGTACGCTATACTCCCCAATTAGCGGACATGTGGTCGTGGAACTTGGTTCCAGCTGCCCCGCCATGTCCGGATGAAATTATACCCAACTAATATATAATTGATGCATAGGTGTTGCTGCTGATGTCTCCCATATCAACACAAAGAGCACCGTCAAGGGCTATGACCCCAGCCCCACTGGTCTCGCCAACGCCTTGAAGGGTAGTGACATCGTCCTCATCCCCGCCGGTGTCCCCCGAAAGCCCGGCATGACCCGTGACGACCTCTTCAACACCAACGCTTCTATTGTCCGCGATCTTGCCAAGGCCGCCGCCGAGTCTTGCCCGGAAGCCAACCTCCTCATCATCTCCAACCCCGTCAACTCCACCGTCCCCATCTGCGCCGAGGTTTTCAAGGCCCGTGGTGTCTACAACCCTAAGCGTCTCTTCGGTGTTACTACCCTCGACGTTGTTCGCGCTAGCCGGTTCGTTAGCGAGCTTAAGAACAGCGACCCTAAGGACGAGAATATCACCGTCGTTGGTGGCCACTCCGGTGTCACCATCGTCCCTCTATTTAGCCAGAGCGGCCACCCCGACCTGACTTCCAATGCCGAGCTCGTGAAGCGCGTCCAATTTGGTGGTGACGAGGTTGTAAAGGCCAAGGACGGTGCCGGTTCCGCTACTTTGTCCATGGCTATGGCTGGTGCCCGCATGGCTGAGTCCCTTCTCCGCGCCTCCCAGGGCGAGAAGGGCGTCATCGAGCCCACCTTCGTCGACAGCCCCCTCTACAAGGACCAGGGTATTGAATTCTTCGCCTCAAGGGTCGAGCTCGGCCCCAACGGTGTTGAGAAGATCCTTCCTGTCGGCGAGGTAGACGCCAACGAGGAGAAGCTCCTAGAGGCGTGCTTAGGCGACCTCAAGAAGAACATCGAGAAGGGTGTTGCCTTTGTCGCCTCCAACCCTCCCAAATGAAGAATAGCAATCTAGATGGCTAGAACTCGGCGTTAGTTAACGTGCGCACAATTAATCACGAAGGAGAAGCAAAGTTGATGAGTATGCTTGAATGATATATACTACCTACTGTTTGGTCATATGCTCGCATGCACCCGCGGCTAGCTCAACCTCCGCTACTTGTCTCATGGGAAAACGCGATAGACTTAGTACCTAGAGATGTACGATAGTAAATGATAAAAATATAATATCATGATATCCCCCCTCGTATTACAGGCTCGAATAAGACACTCGCTGTGATATATGATATACAATTCCGGTGCTATGTGCACAGTAGGGCAAATACAGGTGCGTTCACTGGCCACTGGTATTTCTACGACTCCTCGCCATCTCAGGTTTGCCTATCACGGCCTCGAGGGTTCTCGCCAAGCCTCCCTCATCATACTTGAGCATACCGTCTACCCTCCTCCCGTAGACCCGGATACAGTCTATACCTAGGGCGGCTAGTTCTCCCTTGTTGACCTTAGGCGCGCCGTCGCCCTCGAGGTAAACCAAGTGTGTGACATACCTACTGACCTCCCCTTTACCCATACCGTTCTCATCTCCAACAGCGAAGTCTCCCTGGCTCTGTGCAGCCGCCCGCGCAATCGCCCTAACGAAACCAGTCGCCGTCAGCGGCTCCGTACTCGGCCCCGTCTCCCGATCTACGCTTGAATTTAGAATCAACACCTTATACCGGACCCCCGGATCCGCGAGCACCATTCCCACCCCCCGCAACACCAAGCTAGGCACAATGGACGTGTATAAGCTGCCAATACTATAAATTACAGCCCCGGCGCGACGCACGGCATCCAAGACCTTGGGGTTTGCAAGCGGCCAGATCTCGTGCCCGTACGGGTTAATATACCAAATCCTCTCGATACGCGCGGGTAAGTCCTCCTCATCCGTCTTGCTAAAGTTAATATACTGCTTACGCAGGGTCGGCAGTGAGCCGGGCAACGTGGCATCCTCGATGCGGTCGTGCTCATCCATTTCTCGGCGCAGGTGCTGCTGCTGCGGAAGTTGCTCGTCGTCGGGCAGGGAGGTAGGCGCCGAGGGGTGCGAGATGGAGTTCTGCCCCGTGATGTACGTGCCATCGGCTAGGCCTGCTGAGATGTGATGTGTGAAGTTGCTGTTGATGGCGGGAAGGGCAGATACGGTGGGTGCAATACTGCAGATTGTGGAAAGGAGGTATATGGCTGATTCGAGGGAGCCGGTAAAGACGCGGCCTCTATAGGGAGTTGTTAGTACGGTGACACATACCTATATATGTGTGTGTCTACCTATATATAAACGTACCCAGTCAAGAACAAATTCCCAATACTAGCCTTGGAAAAATTAAACACGGAACTAGGCCGCGCCCTCTTGACTATCTCCAAGTTGACGAGATTGAACACAGACCGGATGAGCTCACGCTTCTCGCTCGAGATGTTGGCCCAGAGCACGGCTCGGCCCTCGACGATATCTAGCCATTGCAGCCGCGCATGCGTCGGATCAGACGAGAGTCTGTAGTTAAACAACTCCTTAAGCGATGCTCGCTCTGCGTCTGTTTCCGATCCGGGGATCAGACGCACAAGACGGCCTGGAGGGGGTGCGCGATAGATATTAGTCAAAGTACATATTTCCCAGTGCGAATTATACAAGTGAGGTATATTACTCACTGCGGATATCACCGATACCTATTCATCATTATCAGCCATGTACACGAAATATCATATAACTAAGAAATATATACCAGGACCCCCGAACACACGGATCAGCTCCGACGAGCTTCCTCCATTGTCGCTTATAGGTATGACGTAGCTAAGCCAGCAATTACGGCTCTCCCTAATACTCTCAAACACATCGACGAGGCTATTAGTTGCAGTTCCGCCTCCGAAGACCACAATACCTCTAGAGCGTGCGTCCATGATGCACACACGCCGGGTAAGTAAAAGGTGCGGGTCTAAGTTTATATCCGCAGTAGTTAACAAAGATGCTTTGCTACACGTAGTATCACGCTACCAGTTTAATGATGAGTGACCGAAAAAAAAGGGGGGGGAGGGGGGGATATATTAAGCAAGCGATCGGAATGTCCAAATTAAGTTAAAGCGATATCTATGCCGATTACTGGCGACTGAAAATTGTAAACACTTTGAGACCCGTGTGCATGTAGGTAATTCCCCTCTGAAGACAAAACAGGAACCGGCAAAAAATAGAAAGGAGCGGAGGCAGCTATCGAATAGCATATAGGTAGACTTTTCCTTCCGAGGTTTGCCCGATCCCATACTACCCATACTATTATACCTTAGGTTCTTACCTATACAGTAAGTATCATAGTATCATCACTTGAACAACACGTATTTGGCTACGATATCGCTAAACAAGAAAGTAGGTGGGTTGATCTATGGAACCAGCGCCTTTTCTATGTCTACAATGTCATATCTATGCATCAAACATCCCACCTATCCCTTATATAGAAACCAAGTGCTTTCTAAGGGAACATAAAGCATTACCTCGCAGCGCGGGCAGCTTGTGTCGCCTCTCGGAGTTTCTGCTTTCGTTCCTCCAACTTCCTCTCGAAAGCTACTACCTTCTCGGCCTGCTTCTTCTCCTCCTCGGCATCCTTCAGCGCCTTCTCTGCCTCCTTTCTCACCCTCTCACGCTCGTTCTGCTCTGGCCGGCGCATCGCAATGTCACGAGGACGGAAGTCGCTGAAAAGGCGCTTGAGGATCACCTCGATAATATAGCAGGCAGCATAGTCGATGACCATGACTGCAGTCATCGTGGTCTTGAACTCCTCCGTAAATTTCACAAGCTTCATCTGCTCATTAAGTTCCGGGAAGAATTCCGTCGAGCAAGCGAACGCAATACCAGTAACTGAGATGATGCCCCAATACATACCTCGGTTCTCAGACAGAGACTCTCTGAATGGCCGGCCCTGATAATTGACTGCAAACGTGGAGATCTGCTGGATCAGTTGCAGAAGGTATACGGCACTGTTTAGTAGTGACGGCTTAAACTCGGCCTCGAGATCAACCATCTCGGATCGTCTGTGGCACTATTAGCACGGAATTAATTCTAATAGTAGTAATTTACAATAACTTACGGTTCCAACCTATCGCAGAATCGGGCGATATAGATGAGTGTAGCAATATGAACAGCGAATTGGCCTAGGATCGAGCCAATGATATAGAAGTTAAATATGTTGGGCTGTGGTCTCTCCTTTGATAGTCCCTCGACAGATTTCGCGCGAGAAATCGAAAGGAAACAAACGCTCATAAGCATTCCGCTGATAGTAATCTGCCCGTCGCCAAATTTGATACCCTCGAGATAAAGAACACTAAGGCTGTAGGCACTAATGAGACAGTTGAGAGCTAAGATCTTATACATCTGAATTGTGGCGACTAGGGTGCAACGGCCTTGTCGAATAATGTTAGGGACAGCAATAACATTTCGTAACTTGCTGGTAAAAGGTGCAGCGACTGATGCGTCGCCTAGCTTGAGAGTAGGCGGCTCGTCGTCGCCTAATTCCTGCTCCATCATCGCGGTTGTCATCTTGTCAGCGAACCCGGAGGCTTTATTAGCCACTTCTTGCTGCCTAGACGCTCTTGGATCTTGGTTTAGTAGCTGCTGGGCCCCTGGGCTAGTTACGGTTTCGATGTTTGTGCCATTTAGCTTCGAGAGTTCTTCAACAGTAACACCTCGCTTCTGCGCCTCTCGCTCTATCGCCTTTTCGTAGTGAGGGTTAGAAGGGCCAGGAGGATAAAGATGAGCAATAATGGGCGGAACAGGAGGCGCGGGCTGGTTGAATCGTTTCATAAGATCGATCTGCTTCTGGTAGAGCTCCTTCATCTTGATATTGCGGGAATGCTCTGCGATCCTTGTCAAGTCTTCTTGGGTGCCATTCAGAAGAGCGATACCAATGTGAGCCTGCTTTAAAGCTCCAACATCATTGGTTCCGTCGCCAGCCATCAGTGTAAAATAGCCCATATCCTTTAATCCTAAGAGAATTTCTTCCTTTTGCTTTGGAGACACACGAGCATAAACCCAAGTATGACGGAGGAGCGATCGCCAAGCAGCTTTGTTGTCCTTAAACTTGGCCAGCGCATATCCAGTAACACAGATGTCTTTCGACTTGATGATTTCGAGGTCGATCGGTTTCGACGCATCTACCTCGATATTAGTCCTATCATCAACACTACGCCAGACTAACTTCTCCCCTCCGTGGTTTTGTTCTGGGGCGTCTAGAATGAGAACCTCACGGTCAACAATCTCGACCTCTCTAGCGACATGCACAGCCGTAAGTGGATTGTCTCCCGTAATCATAACGACACGATGGCTGCTCTCGTTCAACATTTGCACAGCTTGCTTCGCATCATCCTTTAGAGGACACTGGAGAACCAAGAAACCGGCAAAGGTAAGATCAGCCTCGACTTGCTCACGCTTCAGATCGTTAATTTTGCCAGAGCCGAGTTCGCTACCGTATGTTAATTGTTTGTAAGCGAGAGCAAGCACTCGGGAACCACGTCGAGTAAAATACTTGAAGGTTTCTTCATAATCCTTAGGGATGGAAACAAGCATCCTCATTATGGTTTCTGGAGCGCCCTTCACACCCACGAAAGTACCGCGCACCTTATTGCCAGTCTTAGGATCAGCAGCATTTACCGTAGCGACGGAGCTCTGGCGTTTCAGGGTAGACGAGAATTGGAAGCGGCGCTTGATCTGAACAGCGCCCGAAGTACCCCCTGCGGCCGTGACGGCAGGCTTCGCAGCGAGGGTATCGTTTTTGCCTAGACCCCAACCAAGAGCCGCAAGCGTGGCCTTTTCCATAGGGTCACCCACAATTTCACCATCTTCAAGCTTAACGAGGGCGTGGGCGCTAGCTAGCACGAGGGTTGTCTCCATTGCAGCATCCTTGACAGAGGTCAAATGGCTATGAGCACCGTCAGACTCGCGAGGGGTATCTGTGCCAGTGTGTCCAAGTCCAAGTCCTGCAATACCTTCGACGACCAGATCCTCGCCGGTTAAGGTGCCAGTCTTGTCAAAGCATGCTATGTCAATACGGCCGGCGAAGGGGATACGGAAAGGCTCAGTACAAAAGATAGCAAGTTTAGCCAGGGCCGCCAAACTAGTATTGACTGCCAAGCTGAGTTCCATAGGAAGCTCGGGAGGTACGACGCTAGTGACGATCAAAACACAGTCGAGGAGCAATTTTGATCTCTTGCGATCCTTTTTGACGCCCTCGTCCCAGACATACCATGAAGCGGCCACCGCAAAGATGAGGAGAAACAGGATGAAAAATAAAGCTTCGGCATTGTTCGCAGAAACACGCTCCGTCGAATAAATCATAGTGCGAACCAGACTCCCCTGCGACGTCTCGAAGCCAGTTTTCATCACGATGGCCATAGCGCCATTGTCAGGAGGCGGGGGAACACCCGAGGCGAGCTGAGGCTTCTCCTCGTCGGGATTGCCATGTGTAATCTGCAAGACTTTGGTGCCGCCCCAGAGGAAGGCATTTTTATCCAGTCCCTCGGTATCGATAGAAGCATCGGCGGGTCTAAGTTGTATCGAATCCTTCAATAACGGTGTGCTCTCTCCCGAAAGCATGGCTTCGTTAACGATAGCTGTGCCCTCGACCAGAAGCATATCACAAGCAACACCGCTATCCTCTTTAGTTCGGCCAACGGAAACAAGGTCTCCCGGAAGCAGCTTGTCGCTCTCGAGCTCAATCCACTTGCCCAATCGATACACCCACATATCGTACGGCTTAACACTCATGCCTCGAAATTCGACCAGGGTACGCTGTCGTTGCCAGACTACCGTGCTCTCGAATGCGACAAGCATAAATAAGGTAAATAGAGAATAGTACCAGTACTCATCCAGCATCCAGAGACCAACGCAGAAGACCTGGAAGACGAAGAAAGGGGCAACGGCATGCTCTCGGAAGAGCTCGGTGAAGGTAGGGACGGGAATATCAAAGGTATTAGAACCATAGTATTGCTCAAGCTTAGCAAGTTCTGCTTGAGACGAGATACCCGTCGATTTCTGAAACTTCCCGATCTTAGGCTTGGGCTCAGCGTCGATCTCGTAGGTCAAGGGGCGGAAGGATTTATTCGCAGAATCATAGAGAAAACGGCGCTTCTGGAATAGAAAAGACAGGTTTGTCTTGTCGCCGACCTGGAACGAGCAAGACAGTTAGCAAGAGCAAAGGGACTAGTATGAAGGGAAAAAGTATACATTATCGCGAATAAGTTTGCAGATGTCGGCTGAGCCGGCGTTGGAGATGGGGATAACCTTGATTAGTTGCGCATCCTCGATCTTACTTGATTTCCTCGCAGTGAAGAGGGCCTTAAGATTAACGCTCCAGTTTGTGCTAAGCCAGACCAAACTCTGCAGAGTGATGATGGCACCGCACCAGACGAAAGTCCACTCAGATGAACCGATATGCTTGGCGTATAGCTCGGGCGTATAGAAATAACGCGCGAATATAGGCCATATTATGGTAAAGGGCGCGACATATGTGTGAAGATAGAGGGGGAGCGGCTTAAGCAACTCAGCGCCCTGAATTTGGGAATTGTCGACGAGAGCCATTATAACACCGGGCCTCTCGGTGATCCCATAAGTCTAAGAGACTTAAGAGACCCAAGAAGTATTAAAAACGGGGTCACTCTTCTCCCTTATAATCAATCGTACGCGGGCGGTCAGGGCGGATAGAACAACGTTAACACGTCTGACGTTGAGTGGACAAAAAAAGAGCGAAAGTAGAGGGAGACTATTTTGAATAGAAATTGTTGAACTCGGAAAATCGAGATGACGTGTGGCAACTGTCGCTTATGACAAGTGTTGGCAACTGATTGATTGAGTGCTTTGTAGTTACTTGATACTAATCTTAATACGGGCTGTGTACTTTGTACTTCGTACCCCTCGTCGTTGCACAAAACCACAGATGCATGTATGTATGAGTTAAGCACCCGCTACATATCATTGAATTGTACTTACTGCCACATGCACTGTGTATACAAGGTTTCTGCAGGGTTGTGGTTCCTTCGTTCCAGCGCACAGATATGCAAATGTACCTACATAATTAAAAGTAAATATATCCTATGGCTAAAGTTATCTCAGCGAGCCAAGCAGAGGTAAAAATTAATTGCCGGGTTTTAACATACTTTTTTATTAACCTTTTATTGTTATTTAATAATAAAACTATTAAAACAACATTAAATTATACGAATTTTACATTAAAATAATTATAAAATGTTATTTTATTTACGTATAATTTTTTGATTTAAATAAACTTAAAATTATACTTAATATTAAAATTGGTGTAAAATGTTAAAATTTAATAATTAATTTTTACCTTTATTTACAAGTTTAAATTAACCGTATAAATTACTTTTTAAAACATACTTTTTTTCGAAACATTTTTTTTACTAAAACTATTATCTTTTTAATTTTAAATAACATTATTAATTTTAATTTTATAAATTTCGTATTAATATTATATAATAAATAATTAACTTATATTTATAAAAATATATATATTATATAAATTATACAAGCTTTTATAATAAAATTAATGATTAAATGTATAATATAATAAATACATTACTTTTACATATAAATTAAATGAAAAAACATGTTATTTTTATATTTTTAATTATTTATAATTATTTCTTTTAACGTTTTATAAATATAAAAAGAAATTATTTATAAAGTTAATATAATTGTTTTTAAATTATATATAAAATATCATTTATATAATTATTTTATATAAATATAATACATTTTAATATTATAAATTTTATAACGTTAGAAATTTTAACAATAAAATACATTATAATTATAATATTTACATAATATATATAAAAAGTATATTTAAATTTATTAAAATTTATTTTCTTTTTTAAAACTTTTAAATATTTTAATTATATTAAATTAAATGAATTATATTTAAAGTTGAATAAATTTAAAAATCTATTAATTATAATATATTTAATACTTTTTTTAATGTATTTAATTTCTTTTAAATTCCTTTTATATAAAGTTAATAAATTTAATATATATAATATATTTATTAATACTGTTGGATTGATAAAAGGTCAATGATGTATAACGTTATACTTGGAGTACGGATTAAATGATGTTTAATTAAAGTATTATTTACGATTTATAACTCGAGTAAAAAATGGTTAAGGTGTGGGTGAGGTGAAGCCCCACGCCGATCACATGACAACCTGTCATGTGATCCCACTCCCAACAAATACAATCTTTTTAAATATTTTATTAATAAATTCTTTAAATAAATATTACATTGTTTAAATGTTTTTAACTTTACCAATTTATTTAATTTTATTAACTTGATTTATGAGGTTTTTTAAACAATTTAACTTATTTAATAAATATAATAAATAATTAATAAATATTTGTTATTTACTTATTTATAAATGTATACTTTTAAATATTTATTAAAGATTTTAACTTATTTTAATTAATTTATTAAACTTTTCTTTTTTATTTATTTATTTATTATATTTTTACATTATTTAATTATTTACTTATTTAATTATTAAATTATTAAAGTTTTAAATTATTCAATTATTTTACTATTTAATAATTTTATTATTTAATTAATTATTTAAATAGTTTTAATCGTTATTTTAATCATTTTAATATATTATTATATATACGGTATTTATTTAATTTTTTAAATTATTATAACAAATCGGTTACGTGTAACCGATAGGGCCAAGCCGAAGTTTGGAAAAAGTATGAAATATTGAAATCTTTATTAATAAATTTATATTATTTAAAAAAAAAAAAAAAAAAAAAAACTTCAATTGAAATATTCCAAGTCTTTGCCAACCTACCCGGGAGCTGCTTACGTAATTTGTGTGGCTGACTCATTTGGTGTGGCTCACAAAAGGGTGGCGTTAATCGCTACGGATTTTTATAAGTGGTCCGTGCGTTTATCAATTACTTATGTAATACTTATCAATTACCTTATCATTACCTTATCAGTTTCCTATAGTAATTTCCGAAAAAAGTTCCAGTATAATAACTAGACTTCGTCTTGGATAATTTTTAAAATTAAAATTAAAAGTTATTTTATTATGTTATTAAAGCTTTACGTTTTATAAAAATTACTTATTTATACATTTTATTTATATATAAAAATGATATATTTATTATATTATACGTTATATTATTAATTATATTTAAAATAATATTATAATTTATATATCATATATATTATTATAAACTTAAATTAATTAATTATTAATAAATACCAGTTTTAAAGCTATAATAATTGAATTAATGATGTTATTTAAGATTAAAAAAGTAGTAGTTTTAATGGAAAAAGTGTTTTAAAAAAAAGGATGTTTTAAAAAGTGGTCCATGCGGTTAATTTTTAAAAAACAACGGGCTACGCCTACTAGCTTTTATTAACGCCATAAATACCATTTAACGCTTGGTTAATATATTTATATTTATAAAGTTTTATTAAAGATTTTTTAAAATTTAATTTAAAACATTATTACGTTAAAAAACTTTTACGTATTAAATTTATATAATTTTAAATTAAATATTAAATTTAAGATTACTTATTATATTATAATAATATATAAAATAGTTTTAATTAAAATAATTTAAAATTAATAATTTATTTAATTTATTTTTTTAACTTTTTTATATATTTATATAAGTTTATATTTTTATATTTTAAATTAAAAAGTTAAAAGTATTTATTAATAAAAATATTTAAAATTATCATTAACGTTATAATTAATATTATAATTAATAATGTATAAAAATAAAAAATAAAATTTTTAATTTAATAATAAAATTATTATTTAAACCTTTTTAATTTTTTATATATTTATATAATATTACTTTTATTAAAATTACGCTATTTTAACTTTATTACGCGTTATTTACTTTATAAATAATATTACCTTTTTTTATGTTTAATATTTCTTTATTAATTTTTAACGTTTTATTTATAATCTTTTAATCGAAATTTATTTTTTAACCATTATTTTAATTATAATTTTTAATTTAAAATTTATATCCTATTCCTTATATAATATAATCTTCTTAAAAAATCTTAAACTATCTATACCAATTAATTTAAATTTTATAAAAAAATTAAAATATTATTTAAATATTAAATAGCTTTTTTTTCCTTTTTTTACTTTATAAAAATTACTTAACCTTTTTAAACTCTTTCTTTTACCTAATACCTCCTTTAATATATTATTATATTAAAAATAATAAAGATATACCTTTAAATATAATTAAAATATAATGATATATAAGGATAATTTATACTTTTTATTTTAAGAAATAGATTTAAACCTTTTAAAATATTACCAGATAATTTATATATAACTTTAATAATTTCCCTAAATATTAAGTTAAATAATGAAAATTAATTTATAAGAAATTACAATTCTTTCTTTTAAATAATTTTACCGCTTTTATTAGTAAATAATTTATTAAAATAAACTTTTATACTTATTAATAATTAATAAAATTAAAGCTATTATAACATTTCTTTAATATAAATTCCTAATAAAATATACCCTTTAACTATTATAAACTATTTTAAAAAAGCTTAAAATAATGAAAATAATTATATAAATAAAATATATAATATCCTTAAAAATAAATTCCGATTTTTTTAAACACATATTATTCAATCAACATTTAATAAACGCAATTCTATATTATATTTTTTACCATTTTTATAAAAAAGGTAATAATTTATATCTTTTATAATATACTTTTTATAAATATATATCTAATTATAAAATAATATTTTAATATAAAATAAAATAAAATATAATATTATTATAATTAAATAGCCATTATTTCTGTTAATATTGAAATTAAAGAAGAAAATAAAGGTAAATTTAAGCTAAAAATATTCCAAATTATATTTAATAGATTATTACTATATTAATAAATTTTAAAAAAAGGGTTTAAAAAAACATAATAATTTATTATTATAATATATTTTATTTATTTTATTAAATTAATTTAAATATTTAATTAATGAATTATAAACATTTATTAATACCTATAAAGATAATAATAATAAATATTATATTAATTATATTAATTAAAGATATTATTATAATAATAAAAATAAAAAGTATTAAATGTAAAAATTAATATAAAATTAAAAATATTATTATTAAATATATAAAACAAAAATTATTAATTTATCAAATATTTCAAGGAAGAATAAAAAGATATAAAAACAGAATGAAAAACGAAAAAGGATTAAAAAAAAAACAAATCTTTTAATAAATTATAAAAAAGTTAATAAAAAAGGTTTAAAATTTAAAGAAAAAGGATAATAAATTTATAATTAATAATAATAAATTAAAAACTGTATAATATTTAATAATAATATATTTAATAAATTAAACGTTTTAATATTAAATTATTTTTAAACAATTCTATTTTAATAAAACTGAAAATAATATTATATTTATTTTAAATTAATATATAAAAGATATTTTTTAAAAAATTATTTTAAATATTGATATAATAAGAATATCTATTATAAAAAACAGGTAATCTTAAATATTTATTTAAAACTTCCTTAAATAAAATATAAAAATAAATAATAATTAAATTGAAAAAATAAATATTAAATTTAATAATAATTTTATAATTAAATTATAAAAAGATAATTATAATTAATATGTTATTTAAACCGATTAATTTCTATATAATAAAATTAAATATTTTATTTCTATTATATCTAAAAGATATAAATTAATTAAAAATTTACTTAAATAATTAATTTACCAAAATAAAATTATAATTATAATTAAATATAAATAAAGATATCTTTAATTTTACTTTAATAATATAATTTATTTAATAAAAATTAAATTATAACAAATTTATATTTATTTTAATTATTTATAAATAAATTTAAATATAATATTAAGATTAAAAATATTAAAAAAGTTAATAAATTCTATTATTAACTATTATTAAATTAAAGATAAAATATTTTAATAATTTATTTTTAATTTTAAAGATTTAAATATAAACTTTAATTATAAGATAATTATTAATATTATATGTGATTAATATTATAATAAAATTTTAAACCGCTGAATTTATAAAAATCTTTTTCGTAATAAAAACGTGGAAAGTATTTAAATAATATTAAATTAATATATACCTAAACCTTTTAAACATTATTACTTATAATATAAATATCAATTTTAATAATTTTAAATTTAAATATAAAATATAATTTATTAAAATTATATATAAAAAGTTTTTTATTTAAATATATTAATTAATTAATAAAGTTAACAAATATTAAAATTTAATAAAATATATTTATAAAATTATATTAGAAAAAATATAAAGGTTTAAAATATTATAATTTTAAATAATAAGTAAAGTTATTGTAAGATAGCCTAGCTTAGCTTACGTAATTAGCGCTAAGCCGCTAGCTATAAAAATCTCTAAGATAGATTAATTATCTCAAAGATTCTTTCTAATTTAAGCTTTTATTATTAGAAACACTACCGCGAGCCTATTATTCTGGTAGCTCCACTTCTTCACAACCTTTTGTTTATTTAAAATTATATCAGCCTTCTCTAACAGATACATTTCTTTATTATTTATTTAATTATATTAATTTATCGGTAAATATAATCTTATAAACAAAACAATTTTATAAATAACACAATATTCTTACAAATTTTAATCGCAAAAATAAATATAATAAATAAATATATTAACTTCTTATATTAAACCCTCTTATTAATCGTTTATAAACAATTTATCTATAAAATTCAAATAATTGTTTATAAACAATTCATTTATAAGATTTATAATCTTTTTATCCCTCTTTGAAAATTTTTACCCTTCTTTACAAAAAAAGTTTAATTTAAAACTTTAAATATTAAACGATAAAAATATAGCTAATTACTATAAAATAGCCGCTTTTTTTAACAAATACAATAAGTTACCTTAATTATGAAGATTTTTTTAATAAAAAATTTATATAATCGCTTTTATTACCCTTTTACTTTTTAAAATTAAAACTTAATATTAAATATCCCTACCATTTTTAAAACTAATAATTAAAGCTTAAAATTAAAAATTAAAACTATATCCTAACAAATAAATCGTTAATTTATTTTAAATAAAAGAATACGTTAAAAGTGTAAACGTTTATATCTTTTTTATTTAAAAAAAAAGCCTTAGTATAAAAATACTAGGCCTAATTATACCTTAAAAACCTAAAAATTTTTTAAACTTTTAAACTTTAAAAACTAAATAAATTATCCATTATTACGTAAAATTTATACCAATTAATCGGGATAAATAGTTATTAAACTAAATTAACTGTCTTAACCTTTTTAAAAATTATATTTATATTTTATTTCTAAAATAAACTCCAAATTAACTAGTAAATAAAGGAAAGGTTATTAAATATCTTTTTTTAAATAAATTTTCTAATTTATTCCCTATCTAACTAATCCTAATAAACCCTTATTATCTAGTAGATCTTTACTATTTAACAAACCTAACAAACTTAAGAGACCATCAAATTCTAGTAAACCCTCAAACTTTAACAGATCTTTAAACCCCAGTAAACCTTCAAATTTTAATAAACCCTTAAACTTTAATAAACCTTCAAACTCTAATAGACCCTCAAACCTTAATAAACCTTCAAATTCTACTAAACCCCCGTACTTTAATATAAAATCTATTTAAATATTTAAACTTTAAATCCCTATAAATATTTTATAGTTTAGAAATTAATTGCCAAAATAAAATAAACAAAACCATAAAATAACAAATTTAAAACATTACTATAATAATATAAATCGTTTTTAATAATAAATTAATATAAAGGTTATTATAAAATATTAATAATACAACCAAATCCATGGCATAATAAAATATAAATAACGGTAGGTTAAACAAATAGAAATTATATTACATTAGTTATTTTCATTTAAATATTTCACAATTTTACGGTATAAGAAACTATATAACAATTTCTAGTAATGTTTATTAGAAAAACGTTTATTTATTTATAAACTTTATATAAACAATTACCTAAAATAATACCAAAAAAGTAATTATTTAAAATAACTTCCCATAATTATTTTGTAAAAACGTTTAAATATAATAAATAGCCTATTTTATAAAAAAATAAAAAATTACCATAATAACCAATTTATAATATACCCTAAACTTTATTATTAAAAAATTTAAAATCGATCCTATAAACGCCTAAGCTATAATATAAACAATAATTTATAACCAAACCTGTTTAATTAAAAATATATTTATTGTAATTTAAACAATAAAATTATTACAAAACGTTAAAACTTATAAATTTACCATATATATGTAACAAATATTATAATTATATAATTTTATTTATCCTAGATTATAAATTTTAATTTACAAATTTAACGAAGATATAATTTTAAATAATTATTTTACCTATTTTAAAAAAAAATAAAAAACTTATTATAATTATATTATTATAGAAAGATTATATACTAATAAATTTATTGCTATAATATTTAATATATTAGCCTTATCCGCTATTCCTATTAATTTAGTTTTATTAATAGTATTAAAAGACGTATAAAAAACTATCGCTAATATAACTTATATTGGATAGTATAAAAATATTAATTAAAACAAACGTTTAAAATATTTAAATAAATTATTTATTCGAGGAGGTTATAAAAGACGCGGTTGAGGCTTTAGTTGAGGATACAAAAAAACATTTTAAAAATTATAAAAATCCGGCTAATTTAGTTAATTTAATTAAAGCTAAAACCGAAGACGTAGTTGTAGCCGAAGTTAAAGATCTGGTCCAAACTACTATTGTTAAGAATAACGCCTTTATAAACGCTTTTATCGACAATAAATCCGACCCAACCGATTTACTAACGAATATTTTAATATTTAAAATGAAATATTTTTAAATATGGATAATCCTTAAAAAAAAAAGTATAAACAAGAAATAATTTTATAGAGATATATTATAATAAAAAAAATAATCAAAAAAGATTATAAAAAAATATATATAAAAATTAATAATTAAAAAAAAAAAGGTTAAAAAAAAATTAACAATATTAATATTTATTTTATATATTTATTTTATAAACAATTAACAATACCCCTTAACAAAAACGTAATTAAATATATTATTAACAAAATTGTTAAAAATATAATATATTATATTTATTACAATAAATTTTAAAATAAAATAGCCTTCTTTATATATAATTTGTCTAAAACATACAAAAAGATAAAAAAATCCAAAACTTTAGAAAATCATTAAATACGCAATTATATAAAAAAAACATTTATAACAAATAACGTCTTTAACGTTATCGTTATATAATTAAAATTAAACATAATATAAAAATATAACCCTATAATATATATATACCTTTAAATAAAAATTATATTAAAAGATAATATTAAAACAATAACCATTTATGTAAATATAAGATATTCCAACATTTTAATTAACTAATTATGACTAAAAAAATATACCCCTAAAACATAAATTATAAATATAAACGTTATAACGATAAAAGATATTACAAAACATATATCACTTATATAGTAAATAATATTTATTTTAAAAATTAAAGAAATATAATTTAATAATTACATAATAAGGATTTTTATAATCTAAACCTTAATTATAAATAATAATTTATAACCTAATCTTTTATTTAAAACCTTTTTTTTATACGAATATATAATCAATATATATTATAATAGTTAAACCATAATATTTAAATCTTATAATAAAATGATTACCTTTATATTAATTATAAAAAAATAAAACATTATTTATTAACAGCCTTAGCTTTAACCAATATTATTATTTTATTAAAGATTATAATATAAATGTTAATATTTTATATAAATTTATTTATTATAAATTTTAAAAATTTTAATAAAAATTATATTTTTATTACTAAAATAAATAAACTTTTAGAAACATTTATATTACCTAAAACACCTAAAACCGTACCTTTCTTAAATTTTATAAATAAACTTATTTATATTAAATAAAAATAAAAATTAAATTATATAAAAGATTATTAACATAAAGAATATATAATTATTATTTAAGAAAAAGCATCGTTTACATAAATAACTATAATAATAATTAAGAATATAATAAAAAATTTCTAATTATTTATAAAATTTAATTTAATAAACGGAATAATAAAAATATTAGATTTATCCGAAAAGATATTAAAAAACGTTTGGTTTATTATATAAGATAATAAAGATAAAATAGAAATAATTTCTTTATTAAACGCTTAATAGCTAAAAAATATACCATTTATTAAAACGAAAAAAAGCGCATACGTATATTTTTAAAATCTTTATAATAACTTTTTAAAACAAGTTAATTAATTTATAAATAAATATAAAATTTAAGATTAATTTAAATTTATTAATATAATAAACAATAAAAAAATAAGAATTTATTTAATAAAAAAATGGCAAAATTAAGTTTAATTATTAACTAAAATATATAAATTAAATATTAAAAAATAAAAAATAATAAATAAAATATTTAATAATATATACGAAAATAGTAAAATAGAATATATAAAATAGCCATTACTTTTTAAATATCCCGTTTTTGTTATATACCATATATTTAATAGCGTATATAAAAAATAAATAATTATTAACTTTTGTTTTTTAAATAAATTTATTATATCGAATATATATCCCTTATTTATATAAAAAAATATAATCGGTAAAATAAAAAGATATTTATATATTATAATTATAAATAGTTTTAAATTTTTCTATTAATTGCCAATTTAATTAAACTATTATAATTAAATAATAATTATATTATTTAAAAAATTTAAAATATTAAACGTTATTTTAATAGGTTTTAAAAATAACGTTAAATACGTATAACGTTATATAAACCAAAAATTGAAATTATATAAAAATTTTTGCGCAATATATATTAATAACGTAATTATTTTTTTTAAAATAGCCAAAAAACATTTAAAACATTTAAAATTAATTTTTAAACTATTTTAAAAATTAAATTTAACTATTAAATTAAAGAAATCTTTTATAAGATACTTAACTATTAAACTATTAAATTATATCGTAAACAATTTAAACATTTCTTTATTTATAAATTAAATTAAAACTTTTTAAAAAATCAAAATATTTATAATTTTAATAATATTAAAGATATATATTGGCTTATTAAGTTTTTTAAAGAAATTCGTACCTTGGTACCAATAAAAATTAACATTTTTATAAAAATAAAAAATCGATTTTATAATTTAAAAATAAACAATTAAAAATATGCTTAAAATAATAATTGGAAGGAAAAAATGAATAAAATTAATAAAATTTATACCTATTTAAAAAAAAAAATAAAGTTTTAATATTATTTAAAAAAACTTAATTTTATTTATATATTTAATTTATTAAGATAAAATTAAAACCAATTTTTTAAAATTAAACGTAATTTAAAAAAGAAGTTTTAAAGTTATATTTTTCTATAATAATAGTAGATAGGATAAAATATAATTAACCATTAACTTTATTAAACTAATTTTATTCTTTAATAAAATCTTAACAAAAATTAAATAACAATATTAAACTATTAAATTAAAAATGGTAAAATTAATTTAAACGTATAAAAATTTACAAATATATATATAATTTTACATTTATAAAATTATTATTTTAATAAATTATAAAATTATAAAAAGAATAATTAAATAATTTATATTATATTTAATAAATTTAATTAAATTAAATCTTTATTTAATAATAGCCTTAATATATTTATCTCAATTTCGTTTAAACATTTAATATATATTTAAACAAATTAACTTAGTACCTAACGTTTTATTTAAATTACCTATAATAAATAATTTAAATAACTAAGACAAAAAGAACTAAAAAGATAAAAATAAGTTAAATAATATAATAAATAATTTCAAATATATTATTAAAATAATAGTAAATTTGGAAAAAAAATTCTATAATTAAATCCAAAACGGATACGTTAAAAACTGCGGTTTATTAAAAATTATCGGAAAATTAAAAAAAAAAAAAAATAAAAACTTATCTGTTAAAAATTTCTAATATATCTTTAATAAAAATAAAATATTATATATTTTTAATAAAGATAATTGGTAAAAATTGTATATATTAAAATTTTATATATAATATCTTTTTTAAATAATATACAATATTAAATATTATTTTAAATTAAAAAAAATAATATATAATTTAAATAGATTTAATATAAAACACTTTATAACTAAACTAATATAATATTTAATATATTGCTTAAAATATTAAATAATATAAATTAACTAATAAAAAATTTTAAATAAATTAAAATTTATAAATAAATTAGTAATATTATTTTATATAATTATAATAAATTTTATAATAATTTTATTGAAGATATTTATAAAAAATATATTTTAATAATAAAATAAATTTCAAAATTTTAACGTAATAATAATAATAATATGTAAATTTAGTAAAAAATATTTATTAATATTAAGATATATTAAATATATAATAAATAATTAGGTAAAAATGTTATATATATTATTATTTTTAGTAAATTAAGGTTTATTAATAAAAATTATTTCGGATAAAAACCCGAAATTTATATCTAAATTATAATAGATATTATAAAAGAATTACGGAATAACGTTAACGGTTTTTATAAGTTATTATTTATAAATAAACAGTTAAAATAAACGCCAAAATTAAGATGTAAAAATAATTATACAATTTTATATAGTTATAAAATTAAATATAATGTGGATAAAGATAATATTAGCGTTGTAATATAATTTAAACAATTTAAAATTATCAATTTTAAGTTAATTATTAAATAAAATCGTTTTTAAATTTAAAATATAATTATTTTTATTAATCCTAAAAATTTCTAAGAAATTTCCTAATTTTAAAATTTGGCGTAATTTATATTAGTAAAAAATAAAAGTAGTAATTAATTATGCTGCTATTAATGTAAAGATATGATACGATTAAAAACGGAACCTTAAATTTTTCGAAATAGGGGAAGAAATATATTTACGCTTATATAAAAGATATTACCTATTAGGAAAACCTAAAAAAAAATAATTTTAATAAAAAACTAAACTATTTATTGTTTTAAAGAAAGTTAGTAATTTAGTATATAAATTAAATTTCCTTTATTATTAGTAGATATATTGCGTAGTTTTTATCGCCTATTTAATATTAGCTTTTATAAGTATCGATTTATTTGGTAGAAGAAAATTAAAATTTAGAAAAGTATTTGTTGAAAGAAATATCGAAAATTTACTATTTTTTGAAATATAAAATTTTTTAAAATAATAAATAAATAAAATAGGTGGAAAATTAATTTTAAAATATTTAGTTTAGTAAAAAAGATATGGATTAAAAAACGATTAATGGTATCTTCAAAAATTGTTAATATAAAACGTTATAAAATTAGTAAAAATTTTCGATAAGAAATATTTATAAATAAATATTTAAATATATAAAAATAGTAAAACTATTAAATTATAAAAAAGGTTAGAAATATAATTTAATTTAAAAATAATATATATATTAATAAAATATAACGTATTTTATTAATAAATAAGTTTTAATAATAAAGTATTAATTAAATAATTATTGTTTAAATAATTATATTTTAATATTTTAAATAATAATAATATTTTAATAATAAATAAGTAAACAATTTTATTTATAATAACTTTTTTTTATTTATATAATATAAATATTTATTTTAAAAAAATAATAATATATTTAATATTTTTATATTTTTATTTTAATAAATATAAATTTTTTATATTCCGTTATTTTTATAAAATAATAAAATTTTTTTTATTTTTATAAAATAATAATAAATAAAATAATTGCCAAATAAAAATTTGCGTTAGTAAGAATTTCAAAAAAAGATTAGGATTATGGCAAATTTATTAAAATAATGTAAAATAAATAAAAGGAAGAAAATTTTCGAATTTATAATATTAAATAAATTTACGCTATAATATAATAAATAATATAGAAACTAGCCGTAAAAAACCCAAAATTTAGCAAAATTTATAACGTTAATTGTTTAAAAAATAATAACGTATCCTTAATTAATAAAATAATAATTTTTAAATAATATTAGATAGAAATCTTTATAATATATAAATCGTAAAACGGTTATAATTTTAATAAAATTATTAAATACCTTATATAAATTAAACCTAATTAATAATTATTTAAAACGTAATTATATAATTATATATATAAAATTTTAAAAATAATTAAAAATTATTGCAAATAAATAAATTATAGATTTAAAAATATAATAATTTTCGAAATATTTAAAAAAAATACTATTAAAACGTTATAAATTTATAAAAATAAATAAAAATAAAGTTTTAAAACGTTACTTATTAAAATTAAATATTTTTTAAAAATAATTAATTTTATTTAATTAATTTTTATAAAACTACGTAAAATTTTAAAATTTTAACTAAATTATTATTAAACTATAACGAAAATATAATTTAATAAATAAAAGAATATTTTATAAAAAACGTAATAAATTAAATCAAGAAAAATTTAAATTAAAATTTTAAAAAAAAATCTTAAAAATAAAAACAATTTTAATAACGTAAAAGATTTAAATAAAATAAAAAATTTTAAAATAAATAATTTTATAAAAAATTTCGATAAAAATCTTATAAAAGATTTTATAAAAAATATTAATAAAATAAGAAATTTTAATAACGTTAAAAATTTCGATAATATTGAATATTTTAATAATTTTGATAATTTTAAAAAATAAAATAATAAAAAACTTAAATCTAAAACCGAAATTAAACTTAAAATTAAAAACCTAAACATAATATAAATTTTAAACATAATAAACGAAAAAAATAACCTAAATATAAAAAAGTCCGTTATTTTAAAAAAAAAATTGCTATTTATTATAAAAAAAAAAAATATAATAAAAGTAATAAAAATTAACTTAACATCTAACGTCTTTAAAACGCCTCTTATATAAAAAAAACTTTTTATAAAAATATTTAATACACTAAAAATATCAATTTTAATAAAGGCATTTACCAATCCGAAAGCATTTATCGGCCCGAAAATATTTACCGGTTAAAAGGTATTTACCGGTTAAAAAATACCCACCAATTAAAAAATACTTATTAATTAAAAAATATTTATTAGTTAAAAGGCATTTATTAATTAAAAGATACTTATCGATTAAAAAATATTAATAGGTTTAAAAATATCTACTACCCTAAAAGCTATTGGTTTAAAAATATTAATAATTCCAAAAATACCTTAAAAAATATTTATTCCGAAAATGCCTATTTTGTAAAGAATATTTATTCTGACTATTATTTCTAAAATAAATAATATAGAAATTTAAACAATAAAAAAATAAATAGAAAAAATAAAGGCTTTTTTTAAATTTATAATTAAATTAATAAATAAAAATATATAAAATTTAAAAAATTTAATAAAAACGTTAAAAAATAATAAAGAAAATATAATAATTTTTATAAAAATAATAATAAAAATAATAAAAAAGGTTATATTATTATATAGGGTAAAATTTTACCTAAATATATCTACCCCGATAAAACCAAAGCCTTAACTTTAAAACTTTTTAAAAAAAAACATTTTATAAAACGTTTTAAAAAGTTTAATAAAACAATTTAAAAGATAAAAAAAGTTTATTAAAACAAAACGCGTTAAATATTTTCGAGGAAATAATATTGAAGATAAGGTGAAGACGCCTTAAATTTTTTTAAAAAAAGGATAATATAAGATAGCTTAATTTAATTTACGTAATTAACGTTAAGCTGCTAATTATAAGAATTTCTAAAATAAACTAACTATCTTAAAGATTCTTTCTAATTCAAGCTTTTATCATCAGGAATACCACCGCAAGCCTATCAGTTATTAATAATATTATAAATTTAAACGAATTTATTTTTATAATATTAATTTTTAAGATATATTTAAAAATTAATATAAGTTTACTTTTTACCTTATTATAAATATAAAAGATTTAAGTAATATAAAAGGTAATAATTAAAATTAAAAAAATTAAGATATAAAAAATCATTTGTAATACGTTAAATATTTATAATAAATCATTTATAATAAAAATGTTCCTTATATTATTACCTTTAAAAAATAACGTACTAATTTATAAGAAAAAAAGTAAATAAAAAATACCGTATAAAATTATTATAATTACAAATAAAAACGTAACTATTGTTTTAAACGTATTAAAAAGGAAGTTTACTTTTTAAAATTTATATATTAAATCGTATATTTAACCTAAAAAGAAATTAATATTATTATATAATTTAAAAATTAAACTGCTAAAACTTAAATTTAATCCCTTAAAATATATAATTATTCCAAATAAAAATTTAAATATAATATATATCGACTTAAACCTAAATATAATATACTTTAATTAAAAAAAAACCAAATTTGTTTTAATCTTAAAATTATAAATAAAAAATAAAATTATAAATTTAACCGAATTAAATATATCATTTATTAATAACATATTATATATGTTATGAGAAAATAACTATATTTAAATTATATATAATCTAAAAAATAAAAGGAAAAAATATATTAACTTTTTATAAAAAGTTTTAATTAATTATATAAAAATATAAAAAGCTTAAAAAGAAATCTATTATAACATATACTTTTATAATTTAATAAATAATTTAATAATTTATTATATAATAAATAATTTTAATTTAATTATTAATAAAATTAAAAAATAAATATTTTAAAAAAATAATGTTATATATAATAAAATTATTATATAAATTAAGAGAATTAAGAATATATTAATTTAGAACTTATTTAAAATATTATTAATAAAAATTTGAAATAAAATTATTAATTTTTAACCCGTATTTATTAATCATTAAAAAAAGTAGCTTTTTAATATAATAAAATTTTAAATTAATAATATTTTAAATATTAATATTTTAAAATTTTTATTAAAACAAAATAAGGTTTTAAAAAAGGTAAAAATTAAGGTATAATTTTAGAAAATTATTAAATTGGAAGTTACGAAAAGTTTTAACGATTTATATTTAATAATTTATAAAAAAAGGTATAATATTATAATAACAAAATTTATCGTTGTAAATTTATTAAAAAAAACTTAAAAGAACAAACTAAATGAAATAAATGAATTATTTATATTTAATTTATTTAATATTTATAATATAATATAATATAATTATTTAATTAACTGTTTTAAATTAATTATATTTAATGTTAAATATATTGAAAATTTTATTAAGTGTAATATATTTAATACTTTTATTAATGTATTTAATTTCTTTTAAATTCTTTTTGTATAAACTTAATAAACTTTATATATATAATATATTTATTTAATTTAATAATTAAATAATTTATTTATTATTAATTGTTATTAATTTATTAATACCATTTTTTTAATATTTTATTAAAAAATCTTTTTATTAAATAATATATTGTAAATTTCTATTTAATTATATTGTTTAAATGTTTCCAACTTTAATAGTTTATTTAAATTTATTAAATTGATTTATTGGTTTTTTTAAACAATTTAATTTAATTAATAAATGTAATAAATAATTAATGATTATTTATCATTTAAATATTTAGTAAACATTTTAATTTATTTTAATTTTTTAATAAATATTTTAATTAATTTATTAAATTTCTTTTTTATTTATTATTCATTTATTATATTTTTACATTATTTAATTATTTACTTATTTAATAATTTTAATTGTTATTTTAATTATTTTAATATATTTTTATATATACGATGTTGATTTAATTTTGAAAATTATTATAATAAATCGGTTACGTGTAACCGATAAAGCCAAGCCGAAGTTTGAAAAAAGTATAAAATTTTAAAATTTTTATTAATAAATTTATATTACTTAAAAAAAAAAAACTTTAATTGAAATATTTCAAGTTTTTGCCAACTTACCCGGGAGCTGCTTACGTAATTTGTGTGGTTAACTAATTTGGTGTGGCTTACAAAAAGGTGGCGTTAATCGTTATGGATTGTTGCAAGTGGTCCGTGCGTTTATCAATTACTTTATCATTACTTTATTAATTTTTTATAGTAATTTCCGAAAAAAGTTTTAATATAATAATTAAACTTCGTTTTAAATAAAAAAGATAAACTAAAAAATTAAGGCTATTAAATTTAAAGAATTTTAATATAATTTAAAAATATATAAAATAATAAATATATAATATATATATTTTTTTAATATATTACTTAAAAATAGCTTTTAACTATTTAATAACAATATAATATATAAAATTTAAACTTAAAAAAATTAAGATTTTAAACGTTTAAATTAAATGGTAAATAAATAATAAAAATTATAACTTAAATTATATTAAATTTAATTTATAAAAATTTCATTTATACGTTTTTATAAATAAATAATTTATTAATAATATAGATATAAACTTTTAAATAAATTACTTTATTATATTAAATAATAAAAAATTTATTAATTAAAATAATAAATTTTAAATTATAAAAAATATAATATATTAATAAATAAAATTTACATATAATTTAAATGTTTAATATTAATTATATTATTTATCGGATTATTAATATTATTTTAAAACGTATAATACTTTTTTAAACTTTTTTAATATTTATATAAATTTATATTTCTTATACTAATATTTAATATAAATAAATAATATAAATAAAAAATACTTAATAATTAATTTAATAACGTTATAATAATTTTACAAAAACCAAGAAATTAATAACGTATAATAAATTTATGGTAATTATAATCTTATTAATATTATATTAAAAAAGTTTTTTAATGAAATTATAAAAACGTTTATAAAAAAGAATAAAATTGTTATTAAATTGGAAAAATAGGTAAAAAAGAAGTAAATAATTTATAAGTATTTGTTGTAAAAGGAAAAAATAAAGTAAATAATAAATAAATAATAGTTATAAAGGTTAAAGTTAACGTTTACAGGTTAAAACTTAACGTTAAAACGTACCCAAATATTTTTATTTATATAAAAAACGAATTCTTTTCGTTTTTTTTAATTAATAGTTTCTTGGTTAAATATATTAATATATTAGTTTTATTTAATTACTAATGTTTATTATTATTACATTTACTTTATTGTTTTTTATTTTACGTATATACCTATTAATAAAAATTTACTGTTTAATTAAATTAAAATATTAAAAATTAAAAGTGAATTAATTAAAAATAAATAAATGTTTTAATATTAACTTGAAAATTTTTTCTCAAGTAACCTTAAACTATAGTTTAAAAAATTTAAGTTCGAAGGGTTATACTTTTTTAGCCACGCCATTTCCCAGTTAATTATAATATTATATAATTTTTTTAAATTTTTTTTAAATTATAATTTAAAGCAATTATAAAATATCCTTTAATAAAAATCTCTTTATTAGCGAAAATAATTATTAAAAACATTATTATTAATAATATTATTAAAATAATAATATTAATACATTTTATATATTATAATAAATAAATAAATAATTAATATAATAGTTATTAACTTTATTATTAAATTTATCGATTAAATTTACGCGTTTTTGCTTTTACAGCGTTAAACAGCGTTAGGATTAACCGTAATATGTATTATAATATACGTTATATAAATGTATAAAAAATTAAAAAGATTTAAATAATAATTTTATTATTAAGTTAAAAATAAAATAAAAGATATTTTTATATGTTATTAATTAATTGTATTAATTAATTATAATGTTAATTATAACGTTAATATTAATAATGTTAATTATAATATTAAATATTTTTATTAATAAGTATTTTTAACGTTTTAATTTAAAATATAAAAATGTAAAATTGTATAAATATATAAAAAGGTTAAAAAAATAAATTAAGTAAATTATTAACTTTAAATTATTTTAATTAAAGCTATTTTATATGTTATTATAATATATTAATTAATTTTAAACTTAATATTAACTTTAATATTATATAAAATTTAACATATAAAAGCCTTTTAACGCAATAATGCCTTAGATTAAATTTTAAAAAAACTTTTAATACGCTTTATAAATATAAATACACGAATTAAACGTTGGGTGGCGTTTATAGCGCCAACCGGTAAGCGGGGGAGGTGGTAAACGTAGCCCGCCGTTTCTCGAGGACTAATTTAAGCTCGCTAAAATAATGAAAATTATTTAAATTTTATTTAAATTATTTTTAATTTTTTAATAAAATATAATAAAAAAATATATATCGGTTTAAATATTAATTTAAATAAAATAAAATAAATAATAATATTTTAATTATTTTAAACAACGTTAAATTAAATATTACAAAATCATTTAAAAGAATATATTTCCTTTAATTATATTACATTTTAACCAATTAAACTTTAATATATTTTTTTAAAACTTTTTTAATTTTTAATTAATTTAGTTTTTCAATTTTTAATTTTTAATTTTTAATTTTCAGTTTTTAATTTTCAATTTTTGAGCTTAATAATTAAGAAAAAATTAAGAATTAATTAATTAATTTTGCAACCTTACTTATATCTGCTTGGTCTTTACCTCTAAAACCAGCGCAATCCACGATGTACCTTACCTCATGTATGTACCTAAGCATGGGAAAATTCTTAATATCCTAACCTTACCTCTTTAAAATAAACTTAAGTACCTACCTATCTACATAGGTAACTACTCAATAATTAAGAGTAAGGAATATTGCCATATTAGAATATCGTTTCGTATTTCTTAAGATACCTACTCTAAAGAATTACTCGGTCTCAAATTTCGAGACGCCCCCATTCCGTGTAAGAATTAACAGTTTCCATCAAAGAGGAAATGATGGGATGTCATGTACTGGTCACTGCAGCTACTACAAACACCCGAAGATACCGAGAGCTACCCTATTAACACTAGGCCGGTTTCATTCAATTGTTTTTGGAACTCAACTAGAAATAAGGTAGAGATATGTGGCCCCTATTCGCCGGAGCTCCCTATTTAATATAGTAGTGAACCACCAGTTAGCAGTCGCGTAGATTATAACCAGACATGTACTTCTATTAACAGAACAAGTTTAAAGCCTCTAGCCTTACGCCTTCGTCCTCTGAGCCCCCCCTTAAGCTAACGTAGTTCTTTCCAGAAGCCAATACGACTGTTGCTGTAGTATTGACGTATCTCCCTTTGCTAGGGAGAAGATCTAACCTCGCCTGTTGCGCCCGATTAACTTCGAGACTTAGCCTTACCGTTGTATTACCAGCGTTAGAGTAGGTGAGTACTAGAGAGGTCCGGCCACCACTAGACACGATTCCTGAAAAGGCTACATTGCTATCCGTACCCAGTCCTCCAACAACGGCCCCATTTGCCGTAGCAGTTGAGCCGTAATCAAAGATGACACGCGTGTCTTTCCCAGTAAGGTAAGCATCCACTGCGTGGTAAGTTGGGCCTGAGACGGGAGGCGTCCAAACCTCTAGTTCGCAGATACCGACCCAGAGGTGGGATGCCTTCCGATACAGGTTAACACCTAGGAACTGTGTCTCGGTTTCATCAAAGGTTATTTCGTTGCGGTCATTAGGCAATAAGCTGGCAGAATCATTGACCGTAGCTAACAACCCGGTAGATCCATATACCTCTATACGAGCTGGCACATCTACGCCTCCTCCTCTTACGACGTCCGAGAACAACGCGATTGTGATAGAAGA
This sequence comes from Daldinia grandis, assembly GCA_022432525.1. Lineage (NCBI taxonomy): Eukaryota > Fungi > Ascomycota > Sordariomycetes > Xylariales > Hypoxylaceae > Daldinia > Daldinia grandis. The sequence goes on from JAJKLB010000001.1 coordinate 322,810, forward strand.
TATGTTTCTGGGCCGAGCAAATGTAACTGTAAGTGTATCATTCCGATTTGGTGATCCGTAGTTTGTCCATCGATTGTCGGGGATCGAGTCGTAAAACAGAACACCGTCAATAGCCTTGAATTGGAAGTCGCCGAAATTGGTGTACGTCGCATTAGCCATCGGGTACTGTCCAGCCCCAGTAGGATTCGCTGTGTCAGTTAGCTATAATTTTAACCTTGATTAGACTGAAAAGTCTAGGTTGGGGTGGAGAGTTAAGAAAATCAACTCGGAGGGGAAGATAGAAGCCAAAATCATAGCAGAATCACTAATACGAACCTGCAATGTTAATCAAGGCATTGGCTGGTAATATCGGTGGGGGGATGCGTATCGTAGCATGCTTTCCAGCGCCGTTATATACCTTCTTACCGTCAACAAAAACAGTCAAACCATGTCCAACTTTGTATCTCGATCCATATCTATCATAGAGTATGGTTACGAGGTGCCCATGATACGACAGATTTTCAAGGGCAAAGTAAGTCCAATTCTTTGGAGTAATAGGTGAAATTTTGAGTGTGTTATCTTGCTGCGGTATAAGACCGAGCAAGCCAGTTATAACATCGTCGTTGTTAGTCGAGTGATCGTAATGTTCTGAGTGGTTCCAACCGTCGGCGCTCCAAGCACCTAGAAAGGGATAGTGGGATTCTGCAACATAGGGACGGCCATCTTTCTGTTGGGTTCTCGCATAGGTCTGAAGATACTGCAAGTACTGCTCTGCGGTAACATTCGTAGTTCCGGAGCGATATATCGCTGCGAGCGACTTCAAGGTATGACTTGTTGAATACGGCCAGGACATACCATTCCAATAACAACCTATGAGACAGTCAGTAAGTTGCAAGATACCTCATCGGGAGCTATAGTCTCGGGTCTATCATCAGCGTACAGTAATCGTCTGGTTTAGTAGCCATGAACCACGGGTCTCGTATCTCCAGCGTCGTTGGGCCGTAAGGAGCTAAGAACCCTTCCGGATCAAACATAGCATCGATAGCTGGCTGTGCGTACGACTTATTCAGGCCAATGCCGAATCGATATGGGAATAGGCCGACTTGCTCCCTTCCGGCAAGCCTTATAAAATTAGGGTTATTAGGTCGAATAATATCCATAAAGAACTGCTGCTCGGGGGCCCACATCCTCCTGTACATAGCCTCTTCGAGGCTGTCGGCCATAATAGAAAACTGAACTTCCCTAAACCCATCGCGGGCAAGTTGGGCAGTCCGAGCTATTGCCCTAGCGTTTGCCACCATATAGGCGTTATGGCTGGGCCTGAAGGTATCAGGGCCGTCCTTCCTTAGAGTCCAATCAGTCCCGTTAGGGTCAGCAATAAAGCCCGGCAGGGATAATTCTTGCGCATCCCAAACTGGTTGGTAGTAGTATAAGCCGGCAGCCCCGTCGTAGACTTGATCCCATTCATGCCATATGCGAATCAAGTCATCGAGCTGGGCAGCGAGAAAATGGGAGTCTCCGGTCACCATAGCACGGCGACTCGCGGCGTCGATGATCCATTGGGTGTATTGCAGCGCGTCGGCTGGCCCACGAGTATAGAGATAGATATAATCATCACCATAGAAGGTATCTCTCAGCCATCTTGACTCGTCAATTTGATGTCCAGCCGCGGCATTGATAGAACCGAAAGCCTTGGCGTAGCCAACTGGTTGAACGAATTCGGTACACATATAACCCGTCCCTGCCCTAACATAGCGAAGATTACGCTGGATAGATGTCCACCTGTAATAGTAAACATCCTGGATAAGCGAATCGGGGATATCGATGAAAGGGATATTACGTCTCAAAAATGATTTGCCCGCGAATGCGTTAATTAGCGTCTCATGGTCCAAGAACGAAGTACCCTTGACATCTTCAGGCTCCGGCCGAAGAGTTACTCGCTGTACTAGGAGAGTATAGGCGAGCACACAAAATACTCCAACAGCCGAGACGAGGGCGGATACTTTGAGAAGGAGGTAATCAGCATTGGACGGCCCGCCATCCTGTTTTCTCCTCGGTGAACTTCCGTTGCCGTAATATAGAGGCAACGAACCAACTTGCTCCTTGGGTTTGGCACTCTTCGAACCAGCCGGTTCAATGGTGCTATAAGACTGCCGCGCCATTTCTGCAAACAATAGATCCTATTAGGCGAACTCTAGCCCGGGTGACGCAGGTACCAAGGTAGGGTTACCTTGGGATGCGACCTATTGAAGCTGCATGTATCAGGGTGATAACAATGTAAGACGCCCATAAAGGTATGTCTACAGACGGTATAAGTGGTGTATGTATGCGATGTATCTTGGGTAGGTTAGATAGGTAAGTAGTGATGGCAGAGGCCTCGGTAAAGATAACGGTTGATAAACGGCAGACACCGGCAAGCAACGGAACTGCGACGTCACCGAATCTAGGGGGACTTCTCCACACTCAGATCCCCCGCAATGCCTAAGACGCTGGGAATAACCTTGTATACTGGTTATATCGTACCGGATTGGTGCGGTTTGGTAGAGTGACTACTCGAGGTGTAAGTATTAAACGTAAATAGTATACAACTCACAGTTATTGGTACTTTACATTAGTGTATGTAACATATATAGAAGCCAAATAAATACCAGCCGTCTCAAAACCAACATAGCAAGATCTACGTAGGCTGGACCAATTTTGTGTTGATTTCCTGACGATCATCCTTGAATTGTTTAACCAAGATATTAATGCCATCTTTATGTAGGTCTCCCCGCCTAAGCTCCCCTCTATACTAACTACCCAAGTAGGTAGGCCGTTAAGGAGGGTCTCATGATAGAATAGTCATGCGCATAACGTCGTAGGTATGACCCCTCCGCACGTCTAGGAAGTATGGTCAACGTCAACTCCGGATGGCTTGCGATAGGTCAATAACTAGGTCTCTCACCTTGAATTTCGACGACAGTCATCATGACCTGGGTCACATAGATCTTTAGGGTTTCCAATACTGCTCCATGTTCCCTCAGAATCCCAATTCGGCAGGCTGTTGGGGGACTAGCCGGTGACATTATCAGTAGTATAGATAAATCTAGAGCGCTCCCCAGTTGGGACGTGATCGAGAAGAGGTTACATTGCTCCAGAACTAAAAGGAATTTAGATAGATACACTCCTCGTCTGACTGCTTTCATTTTCTATGGATTACCATACTCATTGTTGGTATAATGATTCGATATTAATGGTTCGTCAAAGACTCTTGCGCAAATGCAAAACACATTTTCGTTGGGGTTGTAAAGGCGGACAGCTGGACACAGTTGCCAGCCCTTTTTAGCGGTATCAATACATCAGTACAATGTACCTCAGCGTCGGCTTGTAATTACAAATATTTGAACCTTTTTTCGACTTCACAATGATAACATTATATCAACGATCTCGTTCCAACCGGATTTCATATTTCTAGTTTATTTTCAGTCTATTCCATGCTGCCATGTCAGTATTTCAACTCTCGAAATTATTACCTCTACCCGAGGGTGAATTGAAGCAAGTCATAGACTATGCGGCTACGCTCTCTAAGCCAGACGCTGCCGAGCATTTTCGGAATCTACTCGGGGAATCGCCTGAATCCATTGATTTCATAGCTTCTTTTAATTCCAAGCGACAAGATCTCACTGCTTCCGCTGTATCATCAAATAGGTCCTCCTCACATATCGAAGCTGTGCCGAAGCCGACGAGAGCACCTAAAAAGCCAAAGGCTCAGTTGCATACTCCCGCTCCGCGTCCAGTCACCAATCTCGGCCCTGCACCAGGAACCGCATATAACAAGAATGTTGAGAATGACTATATCACTCGGCGAGCCAGCCCGGCCTCAACTTCAGCTGGATATGGATCCGGAAAGAGGCCTCTACCTCAGAAATCCGCTACTCCTCCTCCGCCAAAGCTGCCTCCCTCTGCCGCGGGTCAGTTGGTATCAGATATTCGGAAGCCCAAGCCAAAATCCACGCCTGTTTCACGGTCTTCAACGCCGGCTCCGAAAACCAAAGTCCACATCTCTGGTGGTACTGCTATGCATGGTGCATCTACTGCTTTATCAGACCTAGACAACGCCATTCGCCTTCTTGAAACGACTACGAATCCTACTATAGGAACAGACCACTCCGCTCGGAAATGCAACTGCGTAGCTGCCAGGCATCCTCTGCTGGCTGCCGCACCGAACTGCATGAATTGTGGGAAAGTCGTATGCGTCAAAGAGGGCCTCGGGCCCTGCACGTTCTGCGGCACACCGCTTCTAAGCCCGGCTGAGATACAGTTGATGATACGGGAACTACGCGAGGAGCGTGGCCGAGAGAAAATGGCCGTTAACCGCGAAGCTAACAGAAAGGTTGATGTCTCGAGGACCCCTACTCCTTTCTCAAAGCCTATTGAAATTACTAGTGAGACTAGTGAAGCACAAGCGAAGGCGTTGGAGCACCGGGATCGTCTACTAGGATTTCAAGCTCAGAATGCACGACGAACGACAGTCCGGGACGAGGCCGCCGACTTCGATGTCAGCGGGGCTATGACAGGATTCGGCGGTAATATCTGGGCCACGCCCGAGGAAAGAGCTCGGGAATTGAAACGCCAGCAAAAAGTTCTAAGAGAGATAGAATGGAATGCTCGACCAGATTACGAGAAACGACGGCAAGTTATCAGCATCGACGTGGTAGGTGGCAAGGTTGTCAGGAAGATGGCAGCTGTTGAGCGACCAGGGAGCCCTGAAGATGGCATACAGACCGATACGACGCTACAGGAGGTCAATAATACCAACCCCGACAATGCGAGCAGAGGAGGCGGAATTGGGGGAGCTTTCAGCAATAATCCATTATTGGGCTCGCTAATCAAGCCAGTTTTTTACCCCAAGGGCAAGGAAGCTAAGCTAGAAGGCCGTGATCCTAAGGCCACTCGGTGGAGGAGAGTACAAGATGATCTAGACGATAATGAGACCGTCATTCTTGATGGTGGAGCGTATGGAAGGAGATCTGATCAAGAAACGACTCGTGGCGCTGTAGATGAGCCTGCTTGTGGTTAACGTAGACCCCAGTTAGGAGAAGTAATTAACGTAATTAAAGAAATGCAACCAGATTTAGTATTCCAATGATCACATCGTAGTCAGGTTCGGCTAGGGGTATTACAGTATCGTGTAAAGGAATGTCAAATATATTCATTGGTATAGTATCACCTCGAACGACCATTGCTACGCCTAACTTGAGAAATGAAGACTAGTCCATATACGGATCTGTGGCCATATTTCCGTTGGTATCTCCCTAGCCTCATCAATCCGTTTCCGTCAACCCAAACATGTTACCTCCTTAGAGGCCTACCAGGCGCTACGTCCAAGGCCCACTTCCCTCTAATGCTCACAGCTGAAGCTGGTGTGTGCTTAACCTTAGTCTTATGAAACCAGCAGTCGCCATGCATCTATAGAACGATCGGCGCAACGCTACAAAATGTACTGAGTGGTATTAGAATTATAGTTCCTTCGTCATAACGGGCGTTATCGACAATGCCGTCTGCGTCCAAGTCGTCATGATTACGTTGCAATTGCGTTCCGGGGCAATGCTAGAAAATTAAGCTGCAACTTTCTCCGGCTCTTTGCTCTCGGCGATACCGTTCTCTGTAGTACCATTCTCAGTGGCGGCACCGTTCACCTTATGTGTCGCAGCCGCCTTCAACTGCTTCACTTGCTCTTCGAGACCCTCAACCTTTTCTATGGCTTCCTTTTTCTCAGATTCCAAGCGAGCGACATCAGTTTGAGCGTCTTCCAGCTTAGCGTTCAGATCGGCCCGAGTCTTCTCATCTTCCTGCTTTTCGGACTGGAGCTCGCTGATCTTGGTCTCAAGGGCAGTCTTCTCCTGATATCAAGGTTAGCTTAAATTATATCTTCAAAATTACTCAGAAATGTGAGTCGGCCTACAGATTGAGCTTCCTTGAGGTCTTCTTCAACCTTAGCAGCCTTGGCATTGACCTCCTCGGCATTAGCGTTAATCTCCTCAGCCTTGGCTTTGAGGCTAGTGATCTCTCCTGCTTGTTCATCATGCTGCTTCTGTAAATGTTCTCGCTCATTCTGGATGAAATCCAACTTTTCTTGCAACTCGGCTGCTTCGTGCTTTTGCTTTTCGAGAGTGGCAGTCTGTTCGTCGTGCTGTGCTTGCAACTTCTCACGTTCATCCTCGGTAGTCTTAATCTTGTCTTGTAATTCAGCTGCTTCCTGCTTTTGCTTTTCAAGTGTATCATATTGCTCATCATGTTGTGCTTGCAATTTCTCATGTTCATCCTTGGTGGCTGTGATTCTGCCCTGTAACTCAGCAGCTTCTTGCCTCGCCTTCTCAAGCTCGGCGGCTTGGCTCTCGAGCTGCTTTTGTAGTGCCTCGGCTTCCTCCTGAGTCGATTTTAATCTGCTCTCTAATTCACTTGTCTCTTTCTGGGCATTCTCGAGCTCGGCCGCATGGTCTGCCTTTAGCTTGTTCTGGCTCTCTTCTAGAGCAGCAATGTTCTGCTGCAGCTTTTCCGCATCGCTCCGCAGCCGCTCCAATTCGGCTCCGTGGGCTTGCTCAAGCGACTGTCTCTTCTCCTCAGCTTCGGCTAAGGTCTTCTTAGCACCCTCAACTTCCCTAGTAAGATTGTCGTATTCCTCCTGCAGGGATTCATGCTTTTGCTTCCATTCGGCTGCATTCCTCTCCGCCTCGGCAGTCTTCTCGCTGGATTCTGCCTGCAATTGCCCATGGGCTCGTTGCAAGTCATCATGCTTTTGCTGCGTTTCAGCCAGAGTCTTCTTTGCCAAGGCAATCTCCTCGTCGGATTCTTTCTTGAGTTGGTCATGGGTTTGCTCGAGGGCCTTCAACTCGTTTAGCGATTTTGTAAGGCTCTCCTCTAGTTCATCTCGGCGAGTCTTTACAGATTCAAACTCTTCAGTAAGCTTGCTGCGATCGCTCTGCAGGGCGTCGTGCTTCTTGCTCGAGGCAATCAATTCCTCTTTAACGCCAGCCAATTCTTCCTTCAGGGAGGCTTCAAGTGATTTCCGCTGCTCGATAGCATCGGCTAATTCCCGCTTAACGGCTGATAGCTCCTCGCTTAGTGAGTTCTTCTCCTGCTGTAAGGCATTCACCTCATCCTGTTTCTGTGATAGTTCGGCGCGTTTCTCCTCGAGCTCCTGGGCTTTGGTAGAGGCAGACTCTTCGAGGGTACGACGCACCGAGGCGGAATCGTCGGAAGTCTGCTTTAATTCATTTTGGAGCTTATCAGCCTGTTCCTGGTTTTCTTGCTTCAGTGATGTGGACTGCGCTTCCAATTCGTCGATCTTTTTTCGGAGGACCTCTGCCTCCTCGGTGGCCTTGTTGAGTTCTTCCTTGGCCTCTGAGAGTTCTCCTTCCTTCGTGGCCAAGTCCTTCTCGAGGGTGGTAATGTTACCGTCTCTCTCTGCAATTTTCTTCTCTATGGCTTCTCTTTCTTCCTTGGCAAGAGCTGCGGCACTAGAGAACGTAGAGAGTATGTTACCCATCTCGTAAGGTGCTTCTTCGCGTCCTCTTTATCTGTGAGGCGAAAAGAGAATTGAGGTTGCAAATTGCTATTTTCGTTGCAAAACGTGCTGCAAATGGGGAATGAGGGTTCTGACGAAATACAACGGCTTTCTACCAAATATTGCTTGCTTCGTTGGGGGTATCCGACAGCAATCAATCAAGTAACAGAATTGAGAGGCTACGTATCAGTCAAACAAATTGTTCATTCATTCATTCCGTCGCATGCATAAAATGAGATGTTGAGAGGGGAAAAAAAGATACGATAGGTTCCGGTGGTCGTAACAGGGAAGTGACTGGGTAGAGAAAAGTTCCTTCCCTTTCCTGTCACTACCAATTAAAAAATATTTTCAAACCAAACAGGGTTCCGATGTCCCGCGGTCCCCGCATAAAACGCTACTTAAAGCTACCAAGGTATCTAGCGGTCAAGAATTGAACTTGGTTGGTTGCCGTGCTAATTCAAATGTTGGGTGGTTTGCAAGTGACAACTCATGTACAACGCAACCTTTAATAACCCCGCACCTTCTTATATAAGCAATACAAGAGCTTAAACTAGTGCTCGGAAAACAGGCAAGTTACGACCGCCACCCCTTTTCGTTAGCGCCGCAAGCGCTACTTAATATTTAGTCTATATTTTTATATTTATAAATCCGTATTAAAATATTTTTAGAAATTAATTTAAAACAAATATAAATAAAAAAGTTTTATATATTAAATTAAATATAATATTATTATAAATAAAAGTTTTTTAATAATAAATAAATATATTTAATATATTTAATAATTTTAATTTTAATGTTAAAAAATATAAATTAATATTATAATAATATTAAATTAATTAAAAAAAATTAAAATCTTGAAAAAATATAAATTATTATTTAAATTATTTTTCATAAAAAGTATATTTAATTAATTAAAATTTAACAATTTTAAATAACATAATTAAAATAGAAAATTATAAATAATAATAATTTATTAAAAAATGTTAATAAATAAATTTAAGAAAATGATTAATATATATTCTTAATAAATTAATTAAAAAATATTTAAAACAAAATTTTATAAACTTTTACATTAAAAGAAATCATATAATATTATTTTATAATATTTTAATAATATTACATTAATTTAGTATTTTTTAAAAATTAATAATAATAAAATAATTTAATAAAAAAACTTATAAATTAACGGAATAATAATTAATTAAAAAAATTTTAAAAAAGAATTTATAAATTTAACAATTTTAATATATTATTTAATTTTGATTTATACAGGTTAAATATAATTTATCATTTAATTAATAACCTTTTAAATTTTTAATATTAAATATTTAATAATTTTATTATATTTATTTTAATAGGGTTAATTTTTTATAGATTTTAACTGGAAATATTTAATAGTATTTTTATAAATATTAGTAAATTATTAAAATTTATTAAAGTTTAAATATTTTTTATAAAAATATAACTATTAATATTTAATATTTCTTTTATATACTTGAAATTAATAAGTATTTTTAAAGTTTTTATCAATACTTTTATTAATAAGAAATTTAAAACATAATATATATTTAAATCTTTTCATTAATAATGATTAAATAACAATTGTAAAAATTAAAGCTTAACGCATATAAATTAAAACTTAACGTTAGAATATACTTATATATTTAATAAATTTACGGTAGTATTTTTAATAATAAAAACTTAAATTAAACAAAATCTTTAAAATAATTAATTTAGTTTAAAAAGTTTTATAATAAATAATTTAACGCTAATTATATGAATTATATTAAGTTACTTTATATTAAACTTTTTTAAACAAAAATTTAAAACGTTTTTACTTTATCTTTAATATTAATTTTTTTAAAAATATTTAATATGTTTTATTTTAACAAACCTTTTTTATTTTTTAAATCGTTTCATTAATCTTTTTAAACCATTTTACAAAATACTTTGTTTAAAAAGTTTTAAAATTAAAATATTACCTTCATCGAAATAAAAAGATTTAAACAAAACTTTACCTTATATAATAATATAACCTTTTTTATTATTATTTTTTTTAACGTTTTTATTAAACTTTTTAAATTTTATACATCCTTACCCATTGATTTAATTACAAATTTAAAAAAACCTTCATTTTTTCCATTTATTTTTTTATTACTTAAATCTTTTTAACCATATTATTTATTTTAAAAATAACAATCGAAATAAATATCCTTTACAAAATAAACACTTTGAAAAAAAATAAATATTTTTTAAATAATAAACGTTTTTTAAATAATAAATACCTTTAAAATTATAAATATTTTTAAACCAATAAATACTATTATTAGAATTAATACTTTTAATATATTAAATAATTTTATAAAAAATTTCTTTTACACAAAGAATATTTTAAAAACGTTAAATATTAAATTAATTTTAATTATTTTAGCAACTTTTATTATATTTTTCTTTTTTATAATAAATAGCAACTTTTTTGTTAAAATAATAAATTTTTCTATATTTAAATTATTTTTGTTATCTATTATATTTAAAATTTACATTATAACTAAATTTTGAAATTTAAATTTAACTTTAAATTTAAAATTTTTATTATCTTATTTTTTAAAATTATTAAAATTATTCAAATATTTCATATTATTAAAATCTTTTATTTATAATATTTTTTATAAAATATTTTACAAAATTTTCATTAAAGTATTTTTTACAATTATTTACATTGTTAAAACTTTTTACTTCGTTTAAATCTTTTACCTTATTAAAATTAAAAAATTTTGAATTTAAACTCTTTTTAATCTTATTTATTATATTTATTATAAAAATCTTTTTTATTTAGTAAATAATTGTATTTTAGTTATAATTTAGTAATAATTCAATTAAAATTTTAAAAATTCATATAATTTTATAAAAATTAACTAAGTAAAATTAATTATTTATAAAAAATATTTAATTTTAATAAATAATATTTTGAAATTTTACGTTTATTTATTTTTATAAATTTATAATATTTTCATAATATTTTTATTAAATATTTAAAAGTTTATTATACTTTAAAATTTATTTAAAACAAAATTTAATTATTATATTAAAATTCTTTTTAAAAATTATTATAAGTAATTAATAAGAAATTAATAAACGTACGAACTATTTTTAAAAGTTCCTATAACAATTAACGCCATTTTTCTAAGCCATATTTATTGAGTTAACTGCATAGATTATATAAGTAACTCCCGGGTAAATACGCAAAAATTTAAAATATTTCAAAAAGGGGGGTTTTTTTTTTCAAAAAAGATCCATTAATAAAATTTCAAAAGTTTACACTTTGTTCCAAACTTTAGCTTAGCTCTATCGGTTATACGTAACCGATTTATTATAATAATTTAAATGAATATTATAAATATAATAATAAATTAAAATAATTAAAATAATATAAAATAAATTTAATTAAAATAATGAAATAATTTAATATATATAAAAGTTTAATAAAAATAATTAAACAAATAATAAAATAATAATATAATAAATAATTAAAAAATTAAAGAATTAAAAAAGTTTAATGATTAAATAATTAAATCAATAAATAATTAAATGATGAAATAATGAAATAATTAAAAATTATAGATTTATATAAATAAATAATAAACATTTTATAATTATTTATTATTTATTACATTTAACTAATATAAATATTTAATAATTTAATATATATTAATTTATTTATTTATAATAATTTTTAATTACTTTTAAAATTTTATAAATATAATTATATAATTATATTTTAAATAATTATTAATATAATTTAATTTATATAAAATATTTATTAATGTTATTAAAATTATAACCGTTTTATAATTTATATATTATAAACATTTCTATTTAATATTATTTAAAAATTATTATTTTATTAATTAAAAATATATTATTATTTTTTAAATAATTAACGCTATAAATTTTGCTAAATTTTAAATATTTTATAATTAACTTTTGTATTATTTATTATTATAAAATAATTTAACATAATTTATATAATTAGTGTTAAGTCGTTAATTATAAAAATCTTTAAAATAGATTAACTATTTTAAAGGTTTTTTAATTTAAACTTTTATTATTAAAAATACTATTATAAGTTTATCATTTTAATAGCTCTATTTTTTTATAAGCTTTTATTTATTTCAAAATTATATTAACCTTTTTTAATAAATATATTTCTTTACTATTTATCCAATTATATGAACCTATTAATAAATATAATTTTATAAAATAAAATAATTTGATAAATAACGTAATATATTTATAAAATTCTAATTAAAAATATAAATATAATAAACAAATATTTTAACTTTTTATATTTGTTATATTTATTAATTTATACAATATATAAAAAATCTTTTTTTAAAAAATAATCGTTTATTTATAAAATTTATAATTTTTTTATCCCTTTTTATAAGAAACCTTTTAAAGCTTTTTACCCCATTTTATAAAAAGTTTAATTTAAAAACTGTAAATATTAAATAATAAGAATAAAGATAATTATTATAAAATAACTACTTTTTTTAATAAATATAATAAATTACTTTAATTACGAAACACTTTTTAATAAAAGAATCGTATAATTATTTTTATTACATTTTTACCGTTTAAAATTAAAACTTAATATTAAATATCCTTATTATCTTTAAGATTAATGATTAAAATATAAAACCAAAAACAAAAACCATATCTTAATAAATAAATTATTAATTTATTTTAACCAAAAAAATATATTAAAAATATAAACGTTTATATTTTTTATATAAAAATATTAAGCTTAAATATATTTTAAGAATCTTAAAATGTTTTAAATCTTTAAATTTTAAAAATTCAATAAATAATTTATTAATATATAAATTTTATATTAATTAATTAAAATAAATAATCATTAACTTAAATTAAACGTTTTAATTTTTTTAAAAATTATATTTATAGTTTATTTTTAAAATAAACTTTAAACTAATTATTAAATAAAGAAGAGATTATTAAATATATTTTTTTAAATAAATCTCTTAATTTATTTCTTATTTAATTAATTTTAATGAATTTTTAATTAATAAATTATAAGATTTGAATAAACTTTTAAATTTTAATATAAAATCTATTTAAATATTTAAATTTTAAAATATTATTAATATTTTATGATTTTAAAATTAAATATGAAAATAAAATTATAAAATAATAAATTTAAAATATTATTATGATAATATAAATTATTGTTAATAATAAATTAATATAAAGATTATTATAAAATATTAATAATATAATTAAATTTATATTATAATAAAATATAAAAAATAATAAATTAAATAATTAAAAATTATATTATTTAAGACGAAATTTGGTTATTATATTGGAACTTTTTTCGGAAATTATTATGGGAAATTGATAAGGTAATAATAAAGTAATTGATAAGTATTATATAAGTAATTGATAAGTGTATGGATTATTTGTTAAAAATTTGCGTGGATTAAGTTATTTTTTTATAAGTTATATTAATTGGGTTAGTTATATAAATTATGTAAGCGATATTTAGGTATGTAAAAGAAATGAATATAGTTTTAAAAAGGATTCTTTTTGTTATTATTATAATTAATTAAATATTTTAAAACAATTGTATTATATTTTATTTTTTTAAATTAAATTTTTTTTTTAAAACTATTATAAATTATAATAATTATTTGTTAATTTAAACTTTTATGTAATAAGATTTTTAATTTATTGAATTAGTTTAATTGTTAAATTTTTTTTTTATTTTTTTTTTATGTAAATTTTTAGTTATTAGGAATAGGAAATTAATATTTAAGGTTTAAATTGTAATTATATTTTAAATAGGTTAAGTACGATATTATTTTTAATGTTATTTTAAAAAGTTATATTTTATACCTTTCTTTTTATGATATTTAGTAAATTAATGGCGCGTTAAGGTAGATTTTGTTTATATTATTTATTTATAAGATTTTATTTTGTAGGTTGTTTTTGTTTATATTATTTATTTCAATCTTTGCGCGTAAATGATGTTTGAAATTGTTTTAGGAGTTGTTTTAAAGGTTATTTTAAAGGTTATTTTAAAGGTTGTTTTAGGGGTGGTTTTAAAAGTTATTTTAAAGGTTATTCTTAATTAATTTAACTAATAACCTTAGGTTAAGATTGTTTTATAGGTTGTTTGTTCGCCTGTAATTTTGTTAGGAAATTATATGGTTGTGGTTGTGGTTGAAGTACCTATACTGTTTGTTAATCTTTTCCGATTTATTAACATATTTTTAACGAATTTTTTTTTTAATATATAGGTAATTTTTATAATTATTTTATTTCGGAATAAGATGTAATTATTAAAAAGGAGTTTAACGAAGTATTAATAGTTAAGAAAAAAATTTATTATTTATGTTATTAGCGAGAATAGTTTAATATTATATTTGTTGCCGATTGTATTTATAAAAAATGTTACGTTAAAAATAATATAAAATAATGTAATAAATTATTTTTCTTTTTAATAGTAAATCTTTTAGATTTTAGGTTTATCTTTATCTATTTTTTTATATTTTTATTATTAAAGGAATAATTTATTATTTATATATATATTAATATAAATATTTTATTAAAAGATAAGATTCTTTAAAACATATATAAAATTTAATAATAAAAAGTTGTTTAATTGTTTTAAATAAATATACGTAAAATGCATACCTTATATAATTAATTAATTATATAATAATTATAGTTAAAATTACAGTTTTCCTTAGTTATAATAACGGCATAATCGCCATAACGGCTATAATTAATCCCGTACAACACACCCCTTAAATAAAGATAATATATTATATTCCTAAACCTATCGCCGTACCGGTAGCTAATACGGTCGCTCCAGAAAAGTTTATACATTTAAATATTATTTATACTCCAAATCGATTATATAATAACTTTTTTATTTATATAATAAATAAAAAATATTTAATAAATCTATTAAACCGTATACTCCGAATTTACGTTAATACCCCGACAATATAATAAACCACCAACTTTTATATAAATATATTTTATATCTTCGTAATAACAAAATTAAAACTACTTTTTTAAAAAATTTATATAAACCCCTTCCCTTCCCGTTTTTATCTTCCTATAATTTTTTCACCTTTTACCTCCACTTTCAACATTACTTTCAGATTAAACCTTACTATTTAATCATAATCCTATTCCTTATCTATCTTTTTTAATAACTTACTTTTTATAATACCTTACATTAATAAAATATAACAAATTTAACTTAATAATACTACTTATACCTGTCGCATTTAACTTGATTAAATTTATTCAAATTCAGATTTAAACATTTTAAATCCTTAAATACCTATAAATAATTCGCCTTTGCAAATAACCAACACATTAACTTATTAAAATTCTAATTTTAATTTTAATATACCGTTAATTTTAAGATCTACCTATTAAAATAAAAAACGCTATATTAAAAACAAATTTTGAAAAGTCTAGGTTAATAAACGTTATATTTTACTACCTCCAAAATCCAATATTTTAATTATTATAATTAACTTTTTTAATAAATTTTTATCTTTAATATTAACTATTATATAATTAACCTTATTTAAAACGTTTATTAATTATTTTAATAAGTAATATGGTTAATTTAATTCCGGCTACCTTATAACGTTATATTAAATTAATATAAACAATTTTAAAAAATAATTATTATTTTTACTATTTTCGAAATTTTTTATTTACTTAATAACCAAATTTTAACTGTTTAAATTATTTTGGCAACTTATTAAAATGTTATATTTATGTATATAATAATTATTAATATTTATTAATATAAATTTCTTTATTTTATTTATATTTTTATTATTAATTAATTTTTTAAAATTTTTATATGGTTAAATTTTAGATAAAAATCTATTTCAATATTTATTTTTATGGTTACTTTTGAGTAAATTTATTTAATTGTATTAATTTATTATATTAATTAATATTTTGGATAGGGTAAAATTAAAAAATTAAAGCAGAAGATTAGGCAGGTGTTAATAGTGGATAAATTCTATAGTGTAAAATATAAGACGTTAGAAGATCTAATGGTTTAAGAGGCCTTGCGTTTTAACGTGGATATTTTTAAAATAGATAAATTTTTGGAGGTTTATGATTTTAATAAAAAAAAAAATTTTAAAAATAAATTAGATTATGCGTTTGATTTTATTAATTATGTTTATAGTAATGGGGAAGATATAAATGGTAGTAATAAATTTGGTTATATAAAAAATATTATAGATAATATTAAAAATATTTTTAACGTCGGGATAAATAAAATTTTTTTTAATATAAATAACTTTATAACTAATAATAAAGATCTTAAAAATTTATTTAATGGCGATTATGGTAATATTGGTAAAGATTTGTTTAATAAATCTCGTAAATGTAATTTCTTATATTAATTTTATGTTATATCTGGTTTTTTTTATTATATTATATAACCGCAATTAAGGCTT
Source organism: Daldinia grandis (assembly GCA_022432525.1). Lineage (NCBI taxonomy): Eukaryota > Fungi > Ascomycota > Sordariomycetes > Xylariales > Hypoxylaceae > Daldinia > Daldinia grandis. Next base: position 338,860 of record JAJKLB010000001.1, read on the forward strand.
ATTAATTATTTTATTTAGGTTAACGTAAACAATTGGATAGCCTTTTAACAAATTTCCCTTATTTTTAGGTAATTTATTTAATAGATATTACTTCTACTTTTTTTTTATTTTAACTTATTTTATTAATTATGTTATTATTATTTTGATAGATTTTTTGTTAAATTGTTAATTGATATTTAATTGATAAATAGATAGATTATATTAAATATATTTTTTATATACTTTTATTGTAGTTATATATTTTAAATATTTATATATTTTAATTTTGTATTAATCTATTTTTTTTTTTTAATTATTAGTTATATTATTTGTTAATTATTGTTAAAAACTTTTTATTATTTGTTTATATTTAATTTAATATTTTTAAATAAGTGTTGGAGGGTTATTATTTTTTTAACTATTTTTTTTATAGTTATTAGTTTGGTTTTTGTAGTTAACGTTAATATAATTATTTACTTTATTATTTTCTATATTATTAATTTATTAAATAAGGAGATAATATAGCTATAAAATAAACGTTTTATTTTATTATTATTTGTAAATAATATATTTTTTATTATAAATAACATTTTAGATCTTAAATTTCTATTTTTATATTTAATGTAAAATCTTTATTTTATATATAAATATTGAATAATTTAGATAGTTATTTTTAAATATTAAGGTTTTAAATTTATAAGGTAGTAAGAGAATTATAATATTGCGTAAACTATTTTTAAATATATTATTATAATTATGTAAAAAATTAAACCGATTTTTTTTTAAAATTTTTTAATAATTTTTTTTATTAATTATTTTATTATATTTGGATAGTTTTATTATTGCCATTAATATTGGAAGGTTAAACGATAGGTTTATTATATTATATTTTTAAATTATTTTTTTAATATATATCTTATAGTTTAAAATAATTATTTTTTATTTCCGATTATATGTTACTTTAATACCTAGGTATTAATTTATTAATTTTTGTTCTTTTATTTTTTAGGCGTTTTTTATAAGGCTAGCTATTTTATTAACTATTTTTTGGTATATTTTATAATATATTATTAATATATTATTTATATATATTAATATATATATTAATTTATTGGGGAAGTAAAATAAATATAACTTTTCGTTAAAAATTATTATTCCTATCGTTTTAAACGTCTTTAATATTTCTTTATACTATAAAAAAAAAATATCCTTTAATTTATATAATACTTTTTTTAATTATATACATTTATTTGATTACTTAAATTTATCCAATAGATATATATATACTAAATTATTATTATTATATATTATATAGATAAAAACGTTTTTTACGTTATATTAAATAATCTTTAGGTTAAATTATACTATAATAACCATTATAATCTTAAACATTTTTACTATTAAGATAACTACATATATATTATTAAGAATATTTATTTCTTATAAATCTTTTCTTACCACTATCTTAAACTTATATATTAATAAATAACCATTTATATTAAATTTATAAGCAAATACCTATTTTATTAATAACAGCGTTATTTTTACTTTATTTATATTAATAATTTTCTAAACGTTTTTATTAATTATAGTTTTTATTTTATTATTTATATTATTTTTAAATTATTTATTTAAAAAATAGCTTTTTAAGTCCTTCCATTTTTTAAATTCTAACTTTATTAATATTAACTTATAGATAAAATCTTAACTTCTTACATTCCATAATTTAGGGGAATATTTTATATTTAATATAGTTATAAATATAATATATATTATTTTATATTTACTATTCCTTTTATATATTACTTTTTATTAATTAAATAAAAATATCTTTATAAAATTGCTAAATTTTTTATTTATGGATATAATTATTACATTTTGATTATACCTTATAATAATTAAAGTTATAATTGATAAATTTATATCCCTATTATTATTATCCTTTAATAAGTTTTTATTTCTTACTTATTAATTATATTTTAAAACCTTTAGCTACACCGTTTTTTTATATTTCTAATAAACTTTTTCAACCAATATATCTACCTTTTAACGGTTAAATAAATTTAAGGTAACCTCCGCAAATAATTAGTCTATAATAAATCTTAATTATTTATTTTCGCTTTTTTCCGAAAGATCTTTAACGCCTTATAATACGTTCCTTATACCTATAAATTGTTACCCTAGCTTAAATATTTTTCTAAATATTACGATCTTGTATTATCGGTTTATTATATTTATATCTCTTAACTTAAATATGCCTTTTATTTTAATTTAAATATAATATAAATTATTGTTTATAATTTCTTCTTTAAATTAACCTCCCTTCAGATTTAATTTTAACGTTAACTTATTATCCTTATCTAAAGTTAAACCAAGTGTAAAATTATAGGTAATAAATTTATTATTTTATTAATTTAATTAATTTAATATTTTTTATAAATAAGCATTTAGTTTTTTTTAAATATTACTTATATAAACTAATTTTTATTTTATAATATAAAATAGTTATAATTTTTGCGTTAATTTATAAAATAAATTTTTATTAAACTAAACATCCTTTATTAAAATAATTTTCTTTTAATAGGGAATCTATATACAATATATATTAATAATTTTATAATTAATTAAATATTTTATATATACCTTTATTTAAACTTTTTTTCCTTATTTATCTTTTATATTAACTATATTTTTATTTAGGGGATATATTTTATATCCATACGTATATATATATCCTTAATATAACTTTAAATTGCTAATAAATGTTCTTATTACTTCTAAACTATACTATTTAAAATATTAATAAAACTAATTTTCTAATATTTTTATTAGAAATTTATAACCATTTTTTTAATTAAAATTTTGATTTATTAAATAAACTACCGCTTTTACGCATTTAAGCCATAATTCTTTTAATAAATTAACGTTTAATCATATTTTAATTAACTTAATTTAAAATTTTTATTTTAATCTTTTTATTCTACTTATTAATTCTTTCGTTTTTAATAATAATAATTTTAAATTTAAACCTTTTTTATATATCTATTATTTATATTAAATTATATTTTAAATTCTAAATATTAAAATATTATTATTATATTTTAATTTATATACCTTTAACTTAAATTAATAATTTATTTAACTATTTATTTAATTAATCTTTAACATAACACTCTTTTATATTTTATTAAAAATTATATAAATTATAATAAATTTTAAATATTTATTTAATATTATTAATAATTATAATATTTTATTATATCCTTAAAAAAAATTAAATAAATCTTATAATATCCTCCAAAATAGTTACAATAAATAATACTCTAATCTCCTCCTAAAGATTATATATTTAACCAATATTTTAACGTATACTTCGTATTTAATTATAAATTTCCCCTTAATTTTTACTTTTTTAATATTATATATAAAAACTTTTAAAACATCTAATCTTAAATAACTTAATTTAAAATATTATAATTTCCTTATATCTTTTTTCTTTAATAATAGTTTAAATAATCTTCTCATTATAATTAATATTAGATAAGTTATAAAATTAACTATACTATTATAAGATATTAATATAATAATTACATAAATAAATAACAAATAAATCTTAAAAAGTTTATATTTAAAGAATAAAAGGTTAAATTATTTAACTAATTATTTTAAAACCTTATTTTTATTACATGGTCCATATTTAAACATATACCCTTCTCCACAATATCACACGCCTACCTTCTCCTTAAAAATAGCTTCTAATACAATATTAACGTAGAATCCCTTTACCATAACTACATTAATTAATATAAAATTTAATATATTAAAATCTTTAGGTCTATTAATTAACCCTTTCATAACCCTTATTCCTTTATCAATAATAAATAAAACCAACGTTCTAACTTTTACCACTTTTTTATTTTTAACCTTTTTTTATAAATTTAATTTCAATAAAATTTTATCGTTAATTAAATATAATTTACTATAAATATTTAACATTATATTATTAATTAAAAAATATTTACTAAATTAAGCTAAAATATTATATATCCTATAAATAAATTAATATTATAACCCTACTTTACCAATAATAATTACAGTAATTAAATTACCTAAATAACCCCTTTTATTACTAAACTGGCGTTCTAACCCACTATTTTTACTTAATTAACATCTATTAATATTAAATATATTTCCTTATTTAATTTACTAACTATCTAATTTAATTTTAATTTGGAAACCTTTTTATTTAATAAATTAATAACATTTTTTAATTATTTTATACCTATTTTTTTTAAAAACGTTCCGTAAATAACGTTCAATACTTCCAATAATAATATACTAAAAAGTCTTACATATATTAAATTTCTAAAAATAAATATTCGTTAATTTATTTAAATAAAAATAATTATATCCTCTTTCTAAACTAATTAAATTATTAACTTATTCTATATTAAATATCGTATTTACAAAATATATTCTTACCTTAATTAATAGATTTTAGAATAATATATTATCTTCTAACACAACTAAAAATTATAAAAAATTTTTTTTTAACAATTTCGAGGTTTTCCCTATTTACTCCATAACCACAAATTCCTCGATTTAACGCATAACCTAATTAATAACTCAATAAACCTTAATAACCCTTAAAAAATCCAAAATTACAACATTTCCTTAAATTTCTAAAATCTTATATATATATTTATCTCTATATAACATTTACCACTTAAAAAACCATTTAATCAGCTTTATCTTCCCAACATATACTTACTATAAATACCTTCAATAATCTTCTTTCAATCTAATAATAACTAATAAATTAATAAACTAAAAATATATCTTAATCTTATAAAAAATATTAACTATTAAAATAAAATCGTTATTAATACATTCAAATATAATAAATATTAAAATTTTATTTTTAATTATTTTTTAAATATAATAAAATATTTAACTTATAATTAATATTATAACTATTTAACTTATTTAAATAATAATATAAATTTTTTAAACTCTATTAAAAATCTTATTAAATTTATCTTCTATTAATATTATAATATTACTATTTTTAATTTTACATTAAAATAAATTATTATTTTTACTTACTATTTTAATTATTTTATAAATAATTATTTTTTCTTTTTTTATTAATTTTAAAATTAAAATTTAAGGTTTTATAAAAAAGTAAATAATTAAGATATAATATTTAAGATTAATTTAATTCTAAATATTAAATTAAGATACGTTTTATTTTATTATTAAAATCTAGTAAAGGTAATTATATTTAATATTTAATAATATAGTTAAAATTAATAAAATAATTTTAAATAAATCTTTATTATAATTGTTTATAGTTTTGAAAAAAGGTAGTTATTAAAATAGTTAAGAATTAAAAAAGAGAATTGATAAATATTTTATATATTTATTTTATATAGTTATATTTTATACCTTAATATAAATCAGATTTATAACTATTAAAAAATAAGATTTTTTAAAATATATATAAAATTTAATAATAAAAAATTATTTAATTATTTTAAGTAGGTATATGTAAAACGTATATTTTATATAATTAATTAATTATATAATAGCTATAGTTAAGGCTATAATTTCCTTTAGTTATGGTGGCGGCGTAACTGTTATAATAGTTATAATTAATCCCGTGCAATATATTTTTATTATATATATTAATTATTGCTTTTGTAAAAATAGGAAAATTAATATTATTATTTAGGTTTATAATTAATAATATAAATATTAAAGTTATATGGTTTATTTTTTATAAAATATTAATAAAATTTATAATAAATTTTTTTTATTTTTTAAATATTTAAATATAATAATTTTCTGTCTGCATAAATTTAAAACTATACTGTAAATAACTTAATAATTTTGAACGTAATTTTATATATAAAGATATGCAATTTAAAAATGGTTAATTTATTTTATTACCAACTATCTTAAATATTATAATTTAACTATTAATTAAAGAAATTTAAACTAATTATTAAATAATATATTTATATTTAATTATTTAAATATTTATAAATTAAATAATTTAGGAGGTATTATTATAAAGGATTTAATAATAAATTAATTTATATAAAATAATAATATCTATAATAAAATTATTATATTGAATATATTATTTAATATATTTAAAATAAATCTCTTTTGTAAAGAAGTAAACTATTAAAATAAATTTAATAATAAAATTTCTTTAAAGCGTTATAATTTTTGTAAAATTTATTAAATATTTATACCTTCTTTTTATAATATCTTTTTAAATAAATTTAATTAAAATTAAGTATTTTTTTCTTTTGCTTATTTTACCTTATATTTTAATAGATTAGTTAATTTTATAAAATTAAGATAATGTTTAATTAAATATTAAAATTATATAAATTTTGTTATATATTAAAATAATAAACGGTTTGTTAAGTATTACGTTTTTTTATATATTACTTTTAATATATTTATACGTAGATAGGTTAAGAGATATATTAGGTTTTATATATAAAAAAACTACCTAATCTTTATTATAAAGGAATAGTTTTAAAAAGTTTTTAATAATCTTAATAAATTAAAGATTTAAACGCTTTTTAACCAAATATTATAATATGTTAATATATTAAAAAGAATGTAACCGTTTTGGTATTAACGTTTTAAAAAATGTAAATTATATACGTATTATTTAGGTATATTATTTATTTTTATAATATTAATATTAGCTAATTTTTATTAATAAAGTTTATATTAATATATGTTTAAATTTAAAGTTTGAAAAAAGGTTAATAAATTTTATTGTTTGGTAATATTGCAAAAATTATTTTAAAAAAATTTCTATATTATTATTTAATATTTTTATTTAAGAATCGTATTATTTTGGAAAATTATTTTAATAAAAAGGTATAATTTTATAGATTAATAATATTGGTTTAAATGGTAAGGCTATAATTTTAATTATAATTACAATTTAAATTAATATAAATTAAACTTTAAAATTAATATAATTAAAAAAGGTTACGTTTATTTTACCAAAATATGGAACTATTATATTAACGCTATAAATCTTTTCCCTAAATTTATTAAATATGGAGGCAGAAATAATTTATTTAATTTTAATTTTTTAATTATAGAAGTTATTTAGGAATAGTTAAATAATATTATTAATTATTATTAAAAATATTATTATATTTTAATTTATTATTTAAAAATAAATAAAAAAAAAGCAAAAATTGTTATAGAAAGAAAAAAACCTTTGTTTAAATCTAAATGTTACTTTAATTTCCCTAAAAAATTAAAAGTTAAAATTAAATTGGTTAAATTGGAAAGGAAAAGGTAGTAATTTTTTAAATTAGTTAATAATAATTTTATTTTAAATTAATATAACTAGTTTATATTATTATATTAGTTAAAGAATATTAATATATTATTTTATATTAGTATATAAATTATTATTATATATATTATAAAATATTGTAGTAAGGGAAAAGAATTAATTATAACATTTATGGAAATAATTGTTAAGATTTTACCTTATATTTTAAATAAAAATCTGATGTTGTTATTTATGTTAAAAATAATAAATAAGTTAATTGGAGAAAAAAATTATTTTATTTAAAAAATTTATTATATATTATTTAAATTTTTTTTTAAATAAATAATTAAATCTATTAATTCGTGGATTGTTATTTCTTTAGTACCTATTCTAAATTTATTAACGTGTAAGTAAGAAATAAATATCCGCTGTTTTTAAATATATATAAAAAGTATTTTAAACGTTTAATATTTATAAAAAATATATTATATTTTAAGTTTCTAAAATAATAGAATTTCATATTATATAATCTTAAGAAATAAATTTTATAATAATATTTTATAAAATTTTATATCTTTATATATTTCCTATAATATAAGGTTATTTATAAGTATCCTTAATACGAAAATTTCTATTATATAAAATTAACGTTAAATTATCTTTATTATAATTATATATAACTTCTTTTTATTAAAAATTTAAAATTTTATATATATATATACATATATTTACAATATTAATAAATCTATTAATATCCAAATAATTATTATAATAAAATAAAAAACCTTAACCTTAAACCTAAAAAAAATAAATTTAAATACAATTTAATATAAATAAAGATTATTTTAAAAGATTAGTAGGAATTAACGCATATGGTCCCAAAATTAAATCTTAAATAAAAAGAGTTAAATTTTTTAGGTTAATAAAATATTAATTTAAATTACAATTAATTAACCTATATTAGTTAATATAAAAATTTACTTTTTTTTTCATTTAATTATTAAAAAAAATTGTAAAAATAAATTTAAGATAATTTTAATATTATTTAATTATTTTTAAAAACTTAAAATATTTTAAATATAAAATAATATATAATTTATAATATAATAATAAGCCATTATTAGAAAAGTTAAAGAAATAGTATAATATTTTTTTTGCTTTATATTTAATTAGACGGTAAAGGAAGAATTAATAAATCTTATTTTGTTAACGTTTTATTTTTATATTTATAAGTAATTACCTTATTTTGGAAATCTCCTATTATATAAATTACACCTATTAATATGGTTAGTAATTTTATTATAAAGTAAATTTTATATTTAATATTACGCCTTCCGGTGAACCAAATTTATTATTTAATTATTAATAATTTATTAATATTAAATATAATATAATGTTTTTTTAAAGGCGTTTATTATTTAATAATTAATAAAAAAAATATATTTAGATTTTAAATTTTTGGTTAAGTAAATAGGCGTTTAAGTAAAATTTTCTTATATTATTGTAATAAATTTTTTGGAAGATTAAATATAATTATTATCGATAATTTTTTCTAATTATCCTTAATTTTATAAAAGTTGTTATTTATGTTAAGCGATATTTTAAAAGAGGATAAAAATATTAGAAAAAACGTTTATTAATTATTTATATATTTTATTTTTTTAAATATTATATTACGTTAATAAAGTAAAGAATAGGCTGTTTTTAAAAAAGTTTTTAAAAAGCTTTATATAGTTAAGATATTGGTTATATTATAGGAATTATTAATTTTTTGGTACGTAATGAAATTTCCTTTAATAAAAGTTAAATAATTTATAAAAGTTTTATAAATATATTTTTTAAAAAAATAAGTTAATATTTATAATTAAATTTATATAATAGATTTAATTACTTTTATAATTTATATTAATTTAATAAATAACGGTTTTAAAGTAACGAAAGTGGAGTTTTAAATTATTGGAAATTTATCTAATATTTTCTCCATTTATATTAAATATAAAATTATAATTATTTAAAATATTTAAAGTTAGGTAGGTTTGATTAACGGTGCGTAAAGTTATATTTATAATATATTATAAATTAAAAAAGTTAACGTAGATTAGGACCTTTTAGAAATTATAATGGTTATTTTTAATAAGTATAAAGATTTTCTTTTTACCTTTTTTAATAATAATAAGTTATAAGATAATTATAGTAATTTTATTATTTTGATTAAGTGGGTATGTTATAAGTTTACTTTTTAAAGAATAATTTATATTAAGGTATAATTTCTTTTAATAATTTCTTATATTATTATTATTTATAAATTACAAAATTTTATTTTAAATTAAATTATTTATAATATTTCCGAATAAAAGTTTATTTCTAATCTATTATATATTATAATATTGTAGATATCTAATTTATTAGATTTAATATTTAATTATCTATTTAATTATAATTGTATATATTGTAAAATTTTAATAAATTTTATATAAATAAGATTTAAAAATAATAAACGAAAATAGGAATAGTAATTAAAAAAGTTGTTATATATATTTAATTTATAATATAGTATAAAAAGATATTTAATAAATTTATTATTAATAGGTAATTATTATATAAAATAATTATTATTTATTTAATAATAATGTTAATTTAAGTAATTAAATTTATAGATATTTTGTTGTGGAGTTATATTAAGTTATTATAAATGTTTTTATTTATCTATTTTATTTTCTTTTTTATTAATTTTAATTATTTATTTTATTAAATTATTTTTAATTATGTTTTAAATTAAATTACTATTATTTCTTTTTATATTTATAATAATTAAATTTATAATAAATTAAGAAGTAAATTACAATATAGTAAAAATTTTTTATAATAGATATAATAATAAATATTTCTTTTTATTACGTTTTATTATCTTTTATAATGAAGGTATTGATTATGATTTGGTTTATTCTATTATATATATTATAGCGGGTAATATATAATTTAATATTCTTACCTTTTATTTAATTAGAAGAAGGTATTATAATATATTGTATATTACCTATTCCGATGATAGTATTTTTTACGATAAAATATATTATTTTTATATATTTAAATATAAAAATTGTAAATTTTAATTGTTAATATTTATTAATTTTTATTAATTTATAATAAATAAATATTTTATTATATTATTTTTTAATAATTAGGTATTTCTTTATTATAATATTTTTTAAATATGGAATAGTTTAGTTGTTAATAAAATTTCTGCGGAAAGATTACGCTTTTTTTAAAAATTATTTTGCAAAATAATTATTTTCTGTAATAATTTTTATTAAATGTTTTAATTTATTATTATTTTCGAAAAATTTTATATTATTTTAATAATTAAAACTAATTAATTTATTACTAATTAAATATATCGATATAATATAAATTATATAATAAAACCGGCAATTAATAATATTAATAACCTTATAACGTTACGTGTAGATATTTATTAGCAATTTAATTGGAAATATTTTATTATAATATTAAAATTTATTACTAATTAATATAAATTAATAGGTTATATATTTTAAAAAGATATATTTTTTTTATATAAATAAAAATATTTATTTTACGATTGGGTATTTTAGTAGTTAAATAATATTTGTAAAAAATTTTTATTTGTTTATTTTGTTTAGTTAATTTTTAATGGTATTAATATTTTATTTTTTAAAATAAAAAAAAAACTTTTTAAGGTAAGATATTATTTTAAGGTAATATTTGAAGATAAAGATTTTAAAGTAAAATTTGAGTAGGGGGGGGTTGGAAGTTTTATTAAGTTTATTATTAAAATAGTAATATTTATAACTATTTTTTTTAATTTATGCAAAAGATTTTTTAATTTAAGATAAAAATGTATTTATAATAAATTAATATAAAAAAAATAAAATAACGTTAATATAAATTTATTCTGGTTTATAGACGAAAGTAAATTAATTAATATTAATTAAATTAATTATTTATTTAATAATTTTAATTATAATAATTTTAAATTTTTTAATATTAATATTATATTTAAATTTAATAGGCCTTTTAAACGTAAACGATTTAAATAATTGCTATTACCAACTTTATCTATTTTTTTATTATTTTAATTGGTTATTAATTTCGGTAATAATTTTAAAAGTAAAAATAATAATTTAAGGGAAAAAAAACGGGTTAATAATTAATTAAAAAAAGAAAAAAAAAAAAAAAGAATGGAAAAAAATATAATAAAATAAAATATTTTTATATAATTATAAAATTAAAAGAAGTTTAAATAGTTTCTTATAAAGATAAAAACTTATAAAAGTAATTTTTATAAAATAAATAAATTTATAAATTTTATTTTAACTTTATTATTTTAACTTATTATTATTATATAAATAAATTTAATATATTTTAATTATTAATATATTATATTTTAAACGTAATAAATTATTTTTTTTTAAAAATATTAATTAAAATAATTTTACTATAAAAATATTTAAAAAATAATTTTAATTAAATATACACGTATAAAATTATTTTTTTATTACATATAATAAAAAAATAATTTTATTAATTATTTTTATTTAAACGTTTTATAATTTTACAATATAAAAAAATAAACAATTATAATAATAATTAATTTATAATATATTTTTAATTTTATTATTAAAAAATTTAAAATTGATTTTATAAATATATTGATTATAATATAAATAATAATTTATAACTTAATTTATTTAATTAAAAATATATTTATTATAATTTAAATAATAAAGTTATTATAAATCGTTAAAATTTATAAATTTATTATATATATATATAATAAATATTATTATTATTTATTTTATTTTATTTTAAATTATAAATTGTAATTTATAAATTTAATAAAAATATAGTTTTAAATGATTATTTTATTTATTTAAAAAACAAAAGTTTATTATAATTTATTTTAATGCTTAAGTTAAAATTTGTAAATGGCGGGTTACGTCCGCCCGCGCTTCACCTACGCCACAAAACGCTTAATTTATACGTTTATATCTATAAATCTCCGGTAAAGTATTTCATAAATTTTAATTTAAACTTTTAATAAATAAAATCGAATTAAATAATATACTTTTAATAAAGTTTAAATACTATATTAACAATTATTTAAACAATAATAACAACGTTAAAAATGACTTTTGTTAAAAAGATTTAAAGTTAATATTATACTTTTTCTATTTTCCCAACTTTTTTATATATTTATAAAAGATTACGTTATAATATTATAAGCTTTAATGTTTAGAAATATAAAATAATTTTAAAATAATATTTAATACTTATACATACACATTTATATACATTTATATTTACGCTTTTACGTTAATAATAAAATAAAAAATATAACTCGAAATTAATTATTTAATTATTTAACCCTTTTAACCTTTTTTTTATATTTATATAACATTACGTTATAATATTATAAATTTTAACATTTACAAATATAAAATAATTTTAACAATATACTATATATGTAAAATAGCCTAGCATTGCTTACGTAATTGGCGCTAAGTCGTTAGTTATAAAAATCTTTAAAATAAATTAACTATTTTAATAACTCCACTTCTTTATAACCATTCGTTTATTTAAAAATTATATCAATCCTTTTTAATAAATATATTTCTTTACTATTTATCCGATTGTATTAATCCATCGGTAAATATAATCTTATAAATAAAATAATTTTATAAATAATATAATATTCTTGCAAATTTTAATCGAAAAAATAAATATAATAAATAAATACATTAACTTTTTACATCTATCACATTTATTAAAAATATATAAAAGAACTTTTAAAAAAAATCTTTTTAAAAAAATAATCGTTTATAAATAATTTATTTATAAAATTTATAATCTTTTTACCTTTTTTTATAAAAGGATTTTTACCTTTTTTTATAAAAGGATTTTTACCTTTTTTTATAAAAAGATTTAATTTAAAACTTTAAATATTAAATAACAAAAATATAATTAATTATTATAAAATAACCGCTTTTTTTAACAAATATAATAAATTACTTTAATTACGAAAATTTTCTTCATAAAAGATTTATATAATTATTTTTATTACTTTTTTACCGCTTAAAATTAAAAGTTAATATTAAATACCCTTACCATTTTTAAACCCAATAATTAAAATTAAAAATTAAAAATTAAAACTATATTTTAATAAATAAATTATCAATTTATTTTAAATAAAAAAATACGTTAAAAACGTAAACGTTTATATTTTTTTTATCTAAAAAGAAAACTTTAATATAAAAATATTAAACCTAATTATACCTTAAAAACCTAAAAATCTTTTAAACTTTTAAGTTTTAAAAGTTAAATAAATTATTTATCATTATATAAAACTTATATTAATTAATTAAAATAAATAATTATTAAATTAAATTAACCGTTTTACCTTTTTTAAAAACTGTATTTATACCTTATCGTTAAAATAAATTTTAAACCAATTAATAAATAAAGAAAAAATTATAAAATACTTTTTTTTAAACAAATGTTTTAATTTATTTTCTATTTAATTAATTTTAACAAAACTTTAATTAATAAACTATAAAATTCTAATAAATCTTTACTATTTAATAAACTTCATAAACCCTTAAACTTTAATAAACCCTTAAACTTTAACAAACCTTTAAACTTTAATAAACCTTTAAATTATAATAAATCTTTAAACTTTAATAAACCTTTAAACTTTAATAAACCCTTAAACTTTAACAAACCTCTATATTTTAATATAAAATCTATCTAAATATTTAAACTCTAAATCTTTATAAATATTTTATAATTTAAAAGTTAATTACTAAAATAAAATAAATAAAACTATAAAATAATAAATTTAAAATATTATTATAACAATATAAATTATTTTTAATAATAAATTAATGTAAAAATTATTATAAAATATTAATAATATAATTAAATTTATATTATAATAAAATATAAATAATAATAAATTAAATAAATAAAAATTATATTACGTTAATTACTTTTATTTAAACATTTTACAATTTTATAAAACAGAAAATTATATAATAATCTTTCATAATATCCATTAAAAAAATATTTATTTATTTGCAAATTTTATATAAATAATTATCCAAAATAACGTTTCCTTTACCTACTTTTATAAAGAAGAAAAAAAGCGTAAAGGCATATAAGATATAACTATCTTCCCTTCCTTTAATAAACTTAATTTTTTACTTGAACGGTTCTTTTACCGAATTATAATAAATAAGTTAAGGCTTTATTACCTATGAAAACGGCAAATAGCTTTATATAACATATAGCCGTTTAATTAACGCCGAGGTTTTTAATGCCAAAATATAAGCGGCTTAAATTATAACCAAATAAATAAAATAAAAATAGTATAACTTACTTTTTTTACTTAAAAAATTGCATTTTTACCTAAATAATACGGCAATATTATAAGGCCTTTTAAATTACCTGTTTAATAATTCTTAACATAAATTTCTCTTTTTTTATAAAACTTTATTTTAAATTAAACCATAATAAATAAATATTTAATAATCCTTAAATTACAAAAATATAAAAAGAAATAAAGCTGCAAATATAATAATTAAATAAAATATCAACTCTTTAATAAAAGAAAAAACCTCTTTAACTTTCATTTATATATATTAATTTAACTGTTTTTAATAATAAAATGCCGTCGCTGTATAATAAAATAATAATAAACCCCTTTTATATATTTAATAAAAACTATTGGCAATCTTTTCCCTGAAAAAACTTACTTTTTACCAACTTACGCTTTACCGCTTTTTAATAAAACGATTTAACCATAACAATTTCACAATATACCATTAACGCTTTAAATATAACATTTAAAACATATATCGATATAAAAATAAATAAAACTTAAGCCATTTTTTTAATTATTTACATATATAATAAACAATATTTAATTATAATAGCTATCGCAAATTCGTTTCTTTTTTTAAAAAAACTTACCCATATAATACCACGTTAAACAATAATAGCAAAAAAGCTAATATAATAAATTAAAAACCTTAAAACTTTATTAAAAAATTAAAACCGGTAAAATACCTTATAAAACATAAAAAAATAAATAGTAAAATATTATGGGAAAAAATCTCTTTTATAATTAATTAATACATAAATATAAACTTTTAAAACTTTATTTTAACCGTTTTATATTTTTATATAAAATCGAAACTTAATAATCTTTAATTATATCATAAATATATAAATAATGAGTGATGTTATTTTTAGATTATTATGATAGCTTTTCTAAATAGATTATCTTATAGAATAGGTGCAAGTAATTGGTAATTAAAATTATTAATAAAATGATATAGCTCCATTCGGATTTATAACCGTTTTAAAAGTCTTCTCCTTTTCGTAAAAAAATTTTACGATCTTTTAAAAAGTAAACAATAATATTTAATTAAAAATATATTTATTATAATTTAAAGAATAAAATTATTATAAAATATTAAAATTTATAAATTTATTATATATATATAATAAATATTATAATTATATAATTTTATTTATTTTAAATTATAAACTTTAATTTATAAACCTAATAAAAATAGAATTTGAAATAATTATTTTATTTATTTTAAAGAAAAATAAAAAACCTATTATAACTATATTATTATAAAAAGATTATATATTAATAAATTTATTATTATAATATCTAATATATTAATCTTATTTGCCATCCCTATTAATTTAACTTTATTAATAATATTAAAAGATGTATAAAAAACCATTATTAATATAGCTTATATTAGATAATATAAAGATATTAATTAAAATAAACACCTAAAATAGTTAAATAAATTGCTTACTTAAAAAAGCTATAAAAGATGCGGTTAAAATTTTAACTAAAAATATAGAAAAATATTTTAAAAACTATAAAAACTTAATTAATTCGGTTAATTTAACCAAGGTTAAAGCCGAAGATATAGCTATAACCAAAGCTAAAAACCTAATTTAAACTATTGTTATCAAAAATAGCGCCTTTATAAACACTTTTATTAACAATAAATTTAACCTAATTAATTTATTAAAAATATTTTAATATTTAAAATAAAATATTTTTAAATATAAATAATCTTTAAAAACAAATATAAATAAGAAATAATCTTATAAAAATATATTATAATAAAAAGAATAATCGAAAAAAATTACGAAAAAATATATATAAAAATTAATAATTAAAAAAAAAAAGTTAAAAAAAATTTAACAATATTAATATTTATTTTATATATCTATTTTATAAATAATTAACAATACTTTTTAACAAAAACGTAATTAAATATATTATTAATAAAATTATTAAAAATATAATATATCGTATTTATTACAATAAATTTTAAAATAAAATAACCTTTTTTATACGTAATTTATTTAAAACGTATAAAAAAATAAAAAAAACTTAAAACCTTAGAAAATCATTAAATACGCAATTATACAAAAGAAACATTTATAGTAAATAATATCTTTAATATTATTATTACATAATTAAAACCAAATATAATATAAAAATATAACTTTATAATATATATATACCTTTAAATAAAAACTACATTAAAAGATAATATTAAAATAACATTTATTTATATAAATATAAAATATTCTAATATCTTAATTAACCAATTATAATTAAAAATTTATACTTTTAAAACATAAATTATAAAAAATAATACTATTTCTAAATTACCTTACCGGACTTACAATATAAATTATCCTATAAAATAAGTATATACATTTAGCCATAAAAACTATTATAAATTAACATCCTTTAGATTTATTTTAATATTTTTATAAAACGTTAATATTTTTTAATAATAATAATAAATATTTACGAATTTTTTTATTTTTTTTTAATTATTTATAATTTAACTAATTAATTAATATTAAATTTAAAAAAATCTAATCGTGTTTTGTAAAGTAATTAAAAAAGTGATTTACGGATAAAAGGTATTAATTTATAAGTAAGATTATATTAATTTACAAATAGTGGTAAATAATTTTTAAATAATAATATTTACATTTAACTTTTTTGTTAATAACGTTTTTATTATAAAATATTTATATTAAATTAACCAGTTAAAATAGGCGAATTTATTAATATAAATTTTATAAGGAAATAACGTAACCAAAGTAAAATACTATTAAATAACAAGAAATAATTTATAAACAAAAATATTTAATAATACCTTTTAATAGATTCGAATCTCTTTAATTCCTAACGTATAAATAAGCCTTAAAATTTAATTAGCAAAATAATTAAGCTATCGACAATTTTTGCCGTTTCTTTTTTATTATTTAAATCGATTCGTTTTTAATTAAAATAGCTTTATACGTTATTCGATATAATAAAATGAAGTTATTGCCGTTTTTACCTTTATGTTTATTAAAGGTGCTGTTACGATAAAAATTGAAACAATTATCTTTCAAATAAACCCATAATTCAACTTTAAAAGCTTTAAAAGTTAGAAATAACCCTTAATATTTATTAAAAAGATTTGGAATACAATTTACGCGTATCTTAAAATTACGTATCTTTAAATTACGTATTTTAAAACTGCATATTTTAAAGTTATCCAATAATAAAAAAGATTCGCAACAATTTAAAGGTTAATTAATTAAAAAAATCGTAATAAAATTAATTATTAAAATATAATATTGTATTATTATTATTTACTTTAAAAGATCGTGAGATTTTTTACAAAAATAGGAAGATTTTTAAAACGGTTGTAGATCCGAATGGGGCTATATCATTTTATTAATAATTTTAATTGCCTGTTATTTACACCTATTTTATGGGGTAATCTACCTGGAAAAGCTATTATAGTAATATAGAAATAACATTATTCATTATAAATATAAATATTATAATAATAAAAAACATTATAAAATATATATTATTTACATAATAAATAATATTTACTTTAAAAAATAAAAATATATAATCTAATAATTATATAATAAAGTTTTTTATAATTTATAACTTAACCTTTTATTTAAAACCTTTTTTCTATATGAATATATAATCAATATATATTATAACAATTAAACCATAATATTTAAATCTTATAATAAAATAATTACTTTTATATTAATCGTAAAAAAACAAAACATTATTTATTGACAAACCTTAATTTTAACCAATACTATTATCCCATTAAAAACTATAATATAAATATTAATATTTTATATAAATCTACCGATTATAAACTTTAAAATTTTTTTTAAAAATTATATTTTCGTTACTAAAATAAACAAACCTTTAAAAACATTTATATTATTTAAAACATTGAAACCCATACCTTTTTTAAACTTTATAAACAAACCTATTTATATTAAACAAAAATAAAAACTAAGTTATATAAAAGATTATTAACAAAAAAAATATATAATTATTACTTAAAAAAAAATATTATTTATATAAATAACCGTAATAATAACCGAAAATATAATAGAAAACTTTTAACTATTTATAAAATTTAATTTAATAAACAGAATAATAAAAATATTAAGTTTATTTAAAAAGATATTAAAAAACGTTTAGTGTATTACATAAAATAATAAAAATAAAATAAAAATAATTTTTTTACTAAACGTTTAATAATTAAAAAGTTTACCATTTATTAAAACAAAAAGAAACATATACGTATATCTCCAAGATCTTTATAATAACTTTTTAGAATAAATTAATTAATTTATAAATAAATATAAAATTTAAAGTTAATTTAAATTTATTAATATAATAAATAATAATAAAATTAAAATTTATCTAATAATAAAATAATAAAATTAAATTTAATAATTAATTAAAATATATAAATTCAATATTAAAAAATGAAAGATAATAAATAAATTATTTAATAATATATATAAAAACGGTAAAATAAAATATATAAAATAGCCATTACTTTTTAAATACCCTATTTTTATTATATATTATATATTTAATGGCGTATATAAAAAATAATTAATTATCGATTTTTATTCTTTAAATAAATTTATTATATTAAATATATATCCCTTATCCATATAAAAAAATATAATTAATAAAATAAAAAGATATTTATATATTATAATTATAAACAGTTTTAAATTTTTTTACCAATTGCCAATTTAGCCAAATTACTGCAGTTAAATGATAATCATATTATTTAAAAGATTTAAAATATTAAACATTATTTTAATAAGTTTTAAAAATAATACCAGATATATATAACGTTATATAAACCAAAAATTGGAATTATATAAAGATTTTTACGTAATATATATTAATAATATAATTATTTTCTTTAAAATAACTAAAAAATATTTAAAATTAATTTTTAAACTATTTTAAAAATTAAATTTAACTATTAAATTAAAGAAATCCTGTATTAAATATTTAATTATTAAATTATTAAATTATATCGTAAATAATTTAAACGTTTCTTTATTTATAAACTAAATTCAAATTCTTTAAAAAATCGAAATATTTATAACTTTAACAACATTAAAAATATATATTAACCTATTAAATTTCTTAAAGAAATTTGTACCTTAATATTAACAAAAATTAATATTTTTATAAAAATAAAAAATTAATTTTATAACTTAAAAATAAATAACTAAAAATATATTTAAAATGATAATTAGAAAGAAAAAATAAATAGAATTAATAAAATTTATACCTATTTAAAGTAAAAAACAAAATTTCGATATTATTTAAAAAGATTTAATTTTACTTATATATTTAATCTATTAAAATAAAATTAAAACCAATTTCTTAAAATTAAACATAATCTAAGAAAAAGGCTTTAAGATTATATTTTTCTATAGTAATAATAAATAAAATAAAACATAATTAGCCATTAATTTCATTAAATTAATCTTATTTTTTAATAAAATTTTAATAAAAACCAAATAATAATATGAAATTATTAAATTAAAAATAGCAAGATTAATTTAGGCGTGTGAAAACTTATAAATATATATATAATCTTACATTTATAAAATTATCGTTTTAATAAATTATAGAATTATAAAAAAATTAATTCAATAATTTATATTATATTTGCTAAATTTGATTAAATTAAACCTTTATTTAATAATAACTTTAATATATTTATTTTAATTTTGTTTAAACGTTTAATATATATTTAAACAAATTAATTTAATATTTAACATTTTATTTAAATTATCTATAATAAACAATCTAAACAACCGAAATAAAAAAAATTAAAGAAATAAAAGTAAATTAAATAATATAATAGATAATTCTGGATATATTACCGAAATAATAGTAAATTTGGAAGAGGGATTCCGCGATTAAATCCGAAGCGGATACGTTAAAAACCGCCATTTATTAAAAATTATTAAAAAATTAAAAAAAAGAGAAAATAAAAACTTATTTATTAAAATCTTTTAATATATCTTTAATAAAGACGGTTGGCAAAAATTATATATACTAAAATTTTATATATAATATTTTTTTTAAATAATATATAATATTAAATATTATTTTAAATTAAAGAAAATGGTATATAATTTGGATAAATTTAATATAAAATGCCTTATAACTAAATTAATATAATATTTAATATATTATTTAAAATGTCACATAATATAAACTAATTAATAAAAGATTTTAAATAAATTAATAATACCATTTTATATAATTATCATAAATTTTATAATAATCTCATCAAAAGTATACATAAAAAATATATTTTAATAGTAAAATAAATTCCAAAATTTTAACGTAATAATAATAATAATATATAAATTTAATAAATAATATTTATTAATATTAAGATATATTAAATATATAATAAATAATTAGGCAAAACAATTATATATATTATTATTCTTAATAAATTAGGGTTTATTAATAAAGATTATTTTAAATAAAAACCTAAAATTTATATCTAAATTATAGTAAATACTATGGAAAAATCACGGAATAACGCTAACGGTTTTTATAAGTTATTGTTTATAAATAAACGGTTAAAATAAGCGCCAAAATTAAAACGTAAAAATAATTATGTAATTTTATATAGTTATAAAATTAAATATAACGTAAATAAAGATAATACTAACGTGATAATATAATTTAAATAATTTAAAATTATTAATCTTATATTCATTATTAAATAAAATTATTTTTAAATATAAAATACAATTATTTTTATTAATTTTAAAAATTTTTAAGAAATTTCTTAATTTTAAAATTTAGCGCAATTTATATTAGTAAAAAATAAGAATAACAATTAATTACGCCATTACCGATATAAAAATATAATACGATTAAAAATAAAACCTTGAATCTTTTAAAATAAGGGAAAAAATATATTTACGTTTATATAAAAAATACCACCTATTAAAAGAATTTTAAAAAAAATAGTTTTAATAAAAAGCTAGATTATTTACTATTTTAAAGAAAATTAGCAATTTAAAATATAAATTAAATTTCCCTTACTATTGGTAAATATATTACGTAATCTTTATTACTTATTTAACATTAACTTTCGCAAATATTAATCTATTTAGTAAAAAAAAACTAAAATTTGGAAAAATATTTATTAAAAGAAATACCGAAAATTTACTATCTTTTAAAATATAAATATGTTTAAAATAATAAATAAATAAAATAAGCAAAAAGTTAATCTTAAAATATTTAGTTTAATAAAAAATATATAAACCAAAAAACGATTAATAATATCATTAAGAATTATTAATATAAAATATTATAAAATTAATGGAAATTTTCAATAAAAAATATTTATAAATAAATATTTAAATATACAAGAATAATAAAATTATGAGATTATAAGAAAAATTAGAAATATAATTTAATTTAAAGATAATATATATATTAATAAAACGTAACACATTTTATTAATAACTAAATTTTAATAATAAAATATTAATTAAATAATTATTATTTATGTAATTATATTTTAATATTTTAAATAAATAATAATATTGTAATAATAAATAAATAACTTTCTTTTATTTATATAATATAAATATTTATGTTAAAAAAATAATAATATATTTAATATTTTTATATTCTTATTTTAATAAATATAAATCTTTTATATTTTATTATCTTTATAAAATAATAAAATCATTTTTATTTTTATAAATATAAATCTTTTATATTTTATTATCTTTATAAAATAATAAAATCATTTTTATTTTTATAAAATAATAATAACTAAAATAATTATTAAATAAAAGTTTATATTAGCAAAAATCTTAAAAAAAGATTAAAATTATAGTAAATTTATTAAAATAACGCAAAATAAATAAAAGGAAGAAAATTTTCGAACTTAGAATATTAAATAAATCTATATTATAATATAAAAATTAATTATAATAAACTTCAAATTTGGCAAAATTTATAACGTCAATTGTTTAAAAGATAATAACGCGTTTTTAATTAATAAAATAATAATTTTTAAACAATATTAAATAAAATTTTTTATAATATATAAACTATAAAACAATTATAATTTTAATAAAATTATTAAATATTTTATATAAATTAAACTTAATTAATAACCGTTTAAAACATAATTATATAATTATATATGTGAAACTTTAAAACTAATTGAAAATTACCGCAAATAAATAAACTATAAATTTAAAAATATAATAACCTTTAAAATATTTGAAAAAGCCGCTATTAAAACGTTATAAATTTATAAAAATAAATAAAAATAAAATTTTAAAATGTTACCTATTAAAGTTAAATATTTTTTAAAAATAATGAATTGTATTTAATTAATTTTTATAAAATTATATAAACTTTCAAAATTTTGGTTAAATTATTATTAAATTATGGTAAAAATATAATTATTTAATAAATAAAAAGATATTTTATAAAAAACGCGATAAATAAGATTAAAAAAAGTTTAAATCGAAGTTTTAAAAGAAGATTTTAAAGATAAAGATAATTTTAATAAAGTAAAAGATTTAGATAAAGTAGAAAATCTTAAAGTAAATAATTTTATAAAAAATTTTAATAATGCTAAATATTTTAATAACCTTAATAAATTTAAAAAATAAAATAATAAAGAATTTAAATTTAAAACTAAAATTAAATTTAAAATTAAAAATTTAAACGTAATGTAAATTTTAAATATGGTAAATAAAAAAGATAAGCTAAATATAAAAAAACCTATTATTTTAAGGAAGAAATTGCTATTTATTATAAAGAAGAAAAATATAATAAAGGTAATAAAAATTAATTTAATACCTAACGTTTTTAAAACATTTTCCGTATAAAAAAACCCCTTTATAAAGATACCTAATATGTTAAAGATACCAATTTTAATAAAGGCATTTACCGACCCAAAAATATCTATCGGCCTAAAGGTACCCATCAGTTAAAAGCCACCTACCGGCTAGAAGGCACTTATTGGCCAAAAGATACCTACCGGTTAAAAGGTATTAATAAGTTTAAAAATACCTACCACCTCAAAAGCCGTCGGCCCAAAAATACCAACAACCCCGAAGGCACCCTAAAAAATACCCACTATCCAAAAGATACCCATCCCGAAAATGCTTATTTTATAAAAACCACCTATTTTATACTATTTTTAAAATAAATAATATAGAGATTTAAATAATAAAAAAATAAAAAAAAAATAAAAATTTTTCTTTTAAATTTATAATTAAATTTATAATTAAATTAATAAATAAAAATATATAAAATTTAAAAAATTTGATAAAAATATTAAAAACTAATAAAAAAAATATAATAATTTTTATAAAAATAATAACGAAAATAATAAAAGGGGTTATATTATTATATAAAATAAAATTTTGCTTAAATATACCTACCCTAATAAAGCCAAAACCTTGACTTTAAAACCTTTTAAAAAAAACATTTCGTAAAACGTTTTAAAAAATTTAATAAAATAATTTAAAAAATAAAAAAGGCCTATTAAAGTAAAACGCGTTAAATATTTTTAAAAAAATAATATCGAAAATAAAATAAAAATGCCTTAAATCTTTTTTAAAAAAAAAGGTAATATAAGATAACTTAATATAACTTATATAATTAGCGCTAAATTGCTAATTATAAAAATCTCTAAAATAAATTAACTATTTTAAAGATTTTTTCTAATTTAAACTTTTATCATCAAAAATACCACCGCAAGCTTATTAATATACATTTATACCCACGCGTTTACATTAATAATAACGTTAAAAATTCTTTCTTTTTAAATAATTTGAAAATAATAATATAATTTTCCTACATCCCTACCTTTTTTATATATTTAAATAACGTTACGTTATTATATCGCAAACTTCAACATTTAAAAATACTTAAATAAATAATAACTTTAACAAATAATATAAATATAACACATTTACACCCACACGTTTACCTTAATAATTAAATAAAAAATAAAATTTAAAATTAACTATTTAATAGCTTAATCTTTTTAACACTTTTTCTAATTTTATATAATATTCTGTTATTATATATTAAACTATAACGTTTATTACAATTAACGCGTTACAATCGAAATTTACACGTTATAACCAATATTACAACCGTATTTTAATTAATTCAATAATTATTTTAATTAAGTTAATAACTATTTTTAATTTAAAACGTATAAAATATTTAAATAATAATATTAACAATTATTTAATATATAAATATTACTTACTAATTAATTAATTTAATTAATTTAATTAATTCGATTAATTTTAATTAATGTTATTATAAGCCACGCAATTTAAAAATATTTTAAACTACCTTAAATTAAACATTAGAAATTCTTTAAGGAGGTTATACCGAAATTTAATTGGTTAAAAAGTAATATAATTAAAAAAAGTACGACGCTGTTTTAAAGAAAAATTCCCAATACTTAGTTTAAAGTTATTTAAAATAAATTATAATTATAACATTATAAAAAGATTATATATTAATAAATTTATTATTATAATATTTAATATATTAACCTTATTTATTATTTCCATTAATTTAGTTTTATTAATAATATTTAAGAAAATATAAAAGATTTAATGGTTAAATAACAATTGTAGAAACTAAGGTTTAATTCCCGTAAGTTAAGGTTTAACGTTGGGACGTACTTAAGTACTTTTACTTATATAAGGAATAAGTTTTTTTCGTTTTTTTTCGATTAATAATTTGTTTTTTAAATATATTAATATATTAGTTTTATTTAATTATTATTATTTATTATTATTACATTTATTTTATTATTTTTATTTTATATATATATTTATTAACATTAATTAATATTATTAAATATTAATAATATAAATTAATAAAGTTAAAAGAATTATTGTTATAATAATATACATAACAATTAACATTTAGTCTTTTATAAATTAGCTTTTTAAATTTATAATAAATTACCTTTTCCTATTATTATTAATAGGCTGGCGGTGGTGTTTTTTATGATAAAAGCTTGAATTAAAAAAAATCTTTAAAATAGCTAATTTATTTTAAAGGTTTTTATAGCTAGCGACTTAACGCCAATTATATAAGTTATGTTAAACTATTTTATAATTATTTAATCCTTTTAACTTCTTTAAGTTACTATTTCTTTATAAAAATTTAAATATATCTTTTTTAACATTATTATTTCCCGTAACGGTTATATACCCTATAATATTTTAATAATTTTCGATTAAAAGTTTAACCTAAATATAAATTTATAATTTAAATAATGATTTAATTATTAAAAAGAATAAAAATAAATTAAAGATATTATTAAAATATATTTTTAGTTTAATCTTAACCTTTATTTAATAATTCGATTATATAATAATAAAATGATTACTTTTACATAAAAAGTAACTTAAATATTATTTATTATTTTAAAATGTAAAAACGTTAATTTAAATTGTTTTAACGTTTGTTTACCAAAAAAAACCTTAAATAAATTTTAAAAACGTTTTAGAAAATTTATATTTAAAAACTTTAAAAATTTATTAAAATAGGTACGTAATAAGCTCGCGGTGATGATGATGATGATGATGTATTTTACGTCCGGGTGAGGTTATTAATTTCGATTTTATATGAGAATATGGGACGGCGGGAGTAAAGCTATTTATATATGCTTATATTAACATGTTAAATAATTATATAAAAAATCTTCTTTTTTGTTATTAATATAGCCTTATTAACCTTGTTATTTTAAATAGCTTGAAAAGGTTTATTATTGTTGTATAATTTAAAAAAGCTTGTTATTATTATATAGTTTAAAAAAGCTTATTATTGTTATATAACTTGAAAAGGCTTATTATTATTAAATAGTTTAATAAAGCTTATTATTATTAAATAACCTAAAAAGCCTATTATTATTAAATAGCTTTAAAGGCTTATTATTGTTAAAATAAGCCTAAAATAGCTCATTATTATTAAATAGTTTAAAAGGTTTATTATTATTAAAATAAGCCTAAAACAGTTAATTATTATTGTTTATAAGTGTGGGGACTTGTTTCCGATTTAATTGTCGGTCTTTTGCAAGATAATTTATGTAAGATCTAACAGTTTAACCACTTGCCCAAGTGGTTAAATAAGCTCGCGGTGATGTTCTTAATAATAAAAGTTTAAATTAAAAAGAATTTCTAAAATAGCTAATTTATTTTAGAAATTCTTATACTTAGCAATTAACGGCAATTATATAAATTATATTAAGATATTTTACATTACCCTTTTCTTAAAAAAATTTAAAACGTTTTTGCCTTATTTTTAATATTATTTCCTCGAAAATATTTAACGCGTTTTATTTTAATAAGCCTTTTTTATTTTTTAAAAGGTTTTAAGGTTAAAACTTTACCTTTATTAAAATAGATATATTTCAATAAAACTTTGGTTTATATAATAATGTAACCCTTTCCCTTATTTTCGTTATTACTTTTATAAAAATTATTATTTTTTCTTTATTATTTTTTAACCTTTCTTTTTAAACTTTTTAAATTTTATATATTTTATATATTTTTACCTATTAATTTAATTCTAAATTTAAAAAAAAAAGCCTTTATTTTTTCCATTTATCTTTTTATTATTTAAATTTCTTTATTTATATTATTTATTTTAAAAATAATAATTGGAATAAATATTTTTATAGAATAAGCATTTTTAAAATAAATATCTTATCTACAATAAACGCCTTTGGGAAAATAAATATTTTTTAAATAATAAGCGTTTCTTAAGTAATAAGTACCTTTAGGATTATTAGTGTTTTTAAGCTAATAACTCTTTAAGTAATAAGTGTTTTTAAACTTATTAATATTTTGTAATTGGTGAGTGCCTTTTAATTAGTAAATGTTTTTTAGCTGGTAAATATCTTTAAGCTAATAAATACCTCTAAATTAATAAATATTTTTAAACCAATAAATGTTTTTATTAGAATTAATATTTTTAATGTATTAAATATTTTTATATAAAGTTTTTTTATATAAAAAATGTTTTAAAAATATTAAATATTAAGTTGATTTTTATTATATATATATATATATATATATTTTCAATAAATAGTAACTTTTCTTTTTAAATAATAAACCTTTTTACATTTAAACTATCTTTTTTATCCGCCGTACCTAAAACTTATATTATATTAACATTTTAAATTTTAAACTTTTTATTGTTTTACTGTTTAAAATTATTAAAATTATTAAAATATTTAATATTATTAAAATCTTTAACATTATTAAATTCTTTTATTTTATTAATATTTTTTATAAAAATCTTTACCAAATTTTTATTAAAGTTTTATTCAAAATTGTTTATATTATTAAAATATTCTATTTCATTTAAATTTTTTATGTCGTTAAAATTATCTTTATTTTTAAAGTCTTCTTTTAAAACTTTAATTTAAACTTTTTTAATTTCATTTATTACATTTTTTATAAAATATCTTTTTATTCGTTAAATAATTATATTTGTACTGTAATTTAATGATAATTTAACTAAAACTTTAAAATTTTAAAAATTTTTATAAGAATTAACTAAATAGAAGTAATTATTTTTAGAAAATATGTACTTTTAATAAATAACGTTTTCATAACATTTTCTTTTAAATATTTTAAAAATTATTATACCTTTAAATTTATAACTTATTTATTTATAATAATTCTTAATTATTCTTAAAACTTTATATATATAATTATATAATTATACTTTGAATAATTATTAATTAAATTTAATTTATATAAAATATTTAATAATTTTATTAAAATTATAACCGTTTTATAACTTATATATTATTAAGATTTCTATTTAATATTATTTCAAAATCATCGTTTTATTAATTAAAAATGCGTTATTATTTTTTAAATAATTAACGTTAGAAATTTTATTAAATTTTAAGTTTTTTATAACTAATTTCTATATTATTTATTATATTATAACTTTAGAAACTTTCTTTTTTCCATTTATTTTACATCGTTTTAATGAATTTACTATAATTTTAATCTTTTTTGAAATTTTTACTAAAATAAACTTTTATTTAATAATTATTTTATTTATTATTATTTTATGAAAATAATAAAATATAAAAGATTGATGATAATGATAATGATGTATTTTACGTCCGGGTGAAGTTATTAATCTCGATTTTATATAAGAGTATAAAACGGCGGGAATGAAGTTATTTACATATGCTTGTATTAATATATTAAATAATTATATAAGAAATCTTCCTTTATTATTAGTATAGCTTTATTAGCCTTGTTATTTTTAAATAACTTAAAAAAGCTTATTATTGTTATATAGCTTTAAAAGGGTTTGTTATTATTGTATAGTTTAAAAAGGCTTGCTATTATTAAATAGTTTAACAAGGTTTATTATTGTTAAATAACTTAAAAAGTTTATTGTTATTATATAGTTTAACGAAGTTTATTATTGTTAAATAGTTTAAAAAGGTTATTATTATTAAAATAAGCTTAAAATAGTTAGTTATTGTTGTTTATAAATGTGGGGACTTATCTGCGATTTTAAAAGGTTGTTTATAAACTTAAGCAGGGAAAAGATTATAAGGGATAATCATAAGCTTTAGCAATGCGTTTGGAGGTATTGATTAACTTATCTCCACTATAATTTGGCTTGTGGAGTGCTTCAAAATACTTCCTCGTACATCTAATAAGCTTTAAGAAAGCCGCTGAAAATTTGCTAAAATTAAAAAGCCGTAACAAAAGTGCTTTTTAAGTCGCTTATTGCCATTTATAGCGCAGTCGCCCACTAAAATGCCCTATAATTACAGCGCATTTAATGGACAAAATACAAGGACTTATAGTGATGCTTTGAAAAAAAAAATCGCCTATTAATATAGCATTTATGATATTTACTTTATAGCTATTGCGACGATAAGGTTGGGAATAGCTTCAATTTTATTACAAATAATCTTTTCAAAAAGCATTTAAAAAAACATAAACCATAAACAGCGAATAGCTTATTTACTTTACTTTAACGTTAATTGGTCTAAAATATTATAGGTAATCCTTTACAAGCCACTTATATTTTAGCCTATTTATGAGCTAAAGTGTCACGGGCTATAAGTAAAGTACGGCTTAAGTTTATAAACAACCTTTAATAAACTTGTAATGGTGTTTTTAATGATAAAAGTTTAAATTAAAAAAGATCTTTAAAATAGTTAATTTATTTTAAAGATTTTTATAATTAACGACTTAGCGCCGATTACGTAAGCTATGTTAGGCTATTTTATAGATTTAATTATCGGTTTTTTACGAGATAATTTATGTAAAATTTAATAGTTTAACCACTTGCTTAAATAGATTTACATAAACAAAAAATTATAAAAAAGTGAAATTATTAAAATGATAAACTTATAATAATGTTTTTAATAATAAAGTTTATTTTAAAGATTTTTATAATTAATAATTAACGTTAATTAAATAAGTTATGTTAAGCTATTTTATAATACAATTAATATTATAAATTATATTAATATAATAAAATACATATATAGTTAAATAAAATATTAATTATTTAATGATATTTATAAATTTAATATTAATAAATAAATTATTAATATTAAATTTTAATAAATTAACTATTATTAAAGGAAAATGGTTAAATATATTAACATTAAAAACTTTACTTTATAAAATTAAATAAAAATTAAATTATTGTAACATATATATAATTATAACATGATTATAAAAATAATTAATAATTTATAATTTATAAATACTAACATATTTAATTATATATTTACGACATATCCTTTTTTTTAATATTACCTTTGTTAAAATTACGCCATTTTAACTTTATTACATATTATTTATTTTATAAGTAATATTACCCCTTTTTATGCCTAATATTTCCTTATTAATTTTTAATATTTTACTTATAACCTTTTAATTAAAATTTATTTTCCAACTTTGATTTTAATTATAATTTTTAATCTAAAACTTATACCCCATTTTTTATATAATATAATATTTTTAAAAAATCTTAAATTATTTATGTTAATTAATTTAAATTTTATAAAAAAAGTAAAATAATAATTAAATATTAATCAATTTTCCCCTTTTTCCTTCCGCTTTATAAAAACTATTTACTTTTCCAAATTCTGTTTTTTATATAATACCCTTTTTAATATACTATTATATTAAAAATATTAAAAATATTAAAAATATTAAAAATATTAAAAATATTAAAAATATTAAAAATATTAAAAATATTAAAAATATTAAAAATATTAAAAATATTAAAAATATTAAAAATATTAAAAATATTAAAAATATTAAAAATATTAAAAATATTAAAAATATTAAAAATATTAAAAATATTAAAAATATAATAATTAAAAATAATTTATATTTTTTATTTAAAAAAAATATATTTAAACCATTTAAATCATTACTAAATAATCTATATATAACCTTAACAATTTTTTTAAATATTAGGTTAAATAATAAAAATCAATTTATAAAAAATTATAATTTTTTTTTCTAAATAATTTTATTATTTTTATAAATAAATAATTTATAAATATAGATCTTTATATTTATTAATAATTAATAAAATTAAATTTATTATAATATTTTTTTAATATAAGTTTTTAATAAAATATATTTTTTCATTAGTATAAGTTATTTTAGGTGATTTTAAACCATACGTTTAAAAAATTTAAGTTCGGGGGGTTGTACCCTTTTAGCCACGCCACTTCCCAGCTAATCATAACACTATACAACCCCTTTAAATTTTTTTTAAACTATGGTTTAAAGCAATTATAAAATGTCGTTTAATAAAAATCTTTTTATTGGCGAAAATAATTAAAAATATTATTAACAACAATATTATTAAAACAATAATATTAATACGTTTTATATATTATAATAAATAAATAATTAATTAATGTAATAATTACTAATCTTATTATTAAATTTATCGATTAAATTTACGCGTTTTTGCTTTTGTAACGTTAAACGAGGTTAGGATTAACCGTAATACGTATCGTAATACGTGTCGTAATACGCGTTATAATAAATAAAGTTTAATATAAACGCGTAACGTTATACGGATGTATAAAAAGTTAAGAAAGTTTAAATAATAGTTTTATTATTAAGTTAAAAATAAAATAAAAGATATTTTTATAAATGGTTAATTAATTATAATGTTAATTATAATGTTAATTATAACGGCAATGTTAATAATATTAGCTATAACTTTAAATATTTTCACTAATGAATATTTTTAACGTTTTAATTTGGGATATAAAAATATAAAGCTGTATAAATATATAAAAAAGCTAAAAAAAATAAATTAAATAAATTGTTAATTTTAAATTATTTTAATTAAAGTTATTTCGTACGTTATTATAATATATTAATTAATCTTAAACTTAATATTAACTTTAAGGTTATATAAATTTAATATATAAAGGCCTTTTAACGTAATAATGCCTTAGATTAGATTTTAAGAAAAATTTTAATGCGTTTTATAAATATAAACATACGGACCAAGCGTTGAGTGGCGCTTGTAACGCCAACGAAAAGGGCTGGCGGGCGTAGCTTGCGTTTCTCTAGGACTAGTTTAAGCTAGTTAAAATAAATTATAAGTTATTTTAAAAAAGTTTAAAATAATAAAAATAATTATATAAATAAAATATATTATATAATAAATATTTAATAAATACAATTTTATATTATATTTTTTTTTTCATTTTTATAAAAAAAGTAGTAATTTATTCTTTTTATAATATATTTTAAAATTAAATATTTATAAATATATATTTAATTATAAAATAATATTTTAATATAAACTAAAATAAAATATAATATCATTATAATTAAATAGCTATTATTTTTTTTATATTAAAATTAAGGAAAAGAATAAAAATATATTTAATTTAAAGATATTTTAAATTATATTTAACAAATTATTATTATATTAATAAATTTTAAAAAGAAATTTAAAAAGAAAAATTAATTAATTATTATAATATATTATATATATTATATAATTTTAAAATTTAAGATATATTATAGATTAATTATTATAATAGTTTTTTATTTTTTTAAAATTTATCGTCGTACATTTATTAAAAAATAATTAAAACAAATAAATCACTTAAATAAATTAAGTAAATTAAGTAAATTAAGTAAATTAAGTAAATTAAGTAAATTAAATAAATTAAATAAATTAAATAAATTAAATAAATTAAATAAATTAAATAAATTAAATAAATTAAATAAATTAAATAAATTAAATAAATTAAATAAATTAAATAAATTAAATAAATTAAATAAATTAAATAAATTAAATAAATTAAATAAATTAAATAAATTAAATAAATTAAATAAATTAAATAAATTAAATAAATTAAATAAATTAAATAAATTAAATAAATTAAATAAATTAAATAAATTAAATAAATTAAATAAATTAAATAAATTAAATAAATTAAATAAATTAAATAAATTAAATAAATTAAATAAATTAAATAAATTAAATAAATTAAATAAATTAAATAAATTAAATAAATTAAATAAATTAAATAAATTAAATAAATTAAATAAATTAAATAAATTAAATAAATTAAATAAATTAAATAAATTAAATAAATTAAATAAATTAAATAAATTAAATAAATTAAATAAATTAAATAAATTAAATAAATTAAATAAATTAAATAAATTAAATAAATTAAATAAATTAACGTTTTTAACTTAAATTATTTTTTAATCATTTTAAATATAATTTCATTAATATTTTAAACTTTTATTTTATATTTATAATATTTAGAAATTTAAATTTAATATATTTAATTTATTGATCGTGTTACATTAAATTAATTTTAAATTAATTCAATTTGATTTATTTAATAACTTTATTAATATTTTTAATTCTTTAAGCTTTTAACTTATTTTAAATTCTTTTTTATTAATTTAATAGATTTAATATATATAATATATACATTTTATTTTATAATTACACATTTTAATTCTTATTAATTAGTTTTACTTTATACATAACCTTTTTTTCCTATTTTACAAATAAATCTTTTAAATAACTTATATATTTTAAATCATTAATTATTTGTAATGTTTAAATGTTTTTAATTTTAAAAATGTATTTAATTTTATTAAATTAATGATTATTTATTATTTATTTATTTACTTATTTATATATATATATATAATTTTAATTGTAAATTATTAAATTATTAAATTATTAAATTATTAAATTATTAAATTATTAAATTATTAAATTATTAAATTATTAAATTATTAAATTATTAAATTATTAAATTATTAAATTATTAAATTATTAAATTATTAAATTATATATTTATAATATTTATTTAAATTATTTAAAAGTTAAATTATATAACTTTTTAAATTATTATAACAAATCGGTTACGTGTAACCGATAGGGCCAAGACGAAGTCTGGAAAAAAGTCTGAATTTTTGAAATTTTTTATTAATAGATTTATATTATTTAAAAAAAAAAAAAAAAAAAACAAAAAAAAAAAAAAAAACTTTAATTGAAATATTCTAAGTCTTTGCCAACCTACCCGGGAGCTGCTTACGTAATTTGTGTGGCTGACTCATTTGGTGTGGCTCACAAAAAAGTGGCGTCAATCGCCACGGATTTTTGTAGGTGGTCCGTGCGCTTATCAATTACTTATGTAATACTTATCAATTACCTTATCATTACCTTATCAGTTTCCCATAGTAATTTCCGAAAAAAGTTCCAGTATAATAACCAGACTTCGTCTTGGATAATTATAGTCTATTTTATTTATTTTATGAAATTAATATGAAAATTTAAATAATAAATTATAAATATTTATTAATATTTATGAAGATTTAAAAAGTATTTAACAATTTATAATTAATAAAAATAATAATAATTAATATAATTAATATCATATTAATTAAAAATAAGGTTACTAATTTATAAAATATTTTAAGGAAAAATAGAAAAATGTAAAAATAAACTAGAATATACAGAAGAAATAAGGTAAAGAAAAATATGTTTTAATTTTAATAAATTATAAAACAATTAATAAAAAAGATTTAAAGTTTAAAAAAAAATTAATAAATTTATAATTAATAATAATAAATTAAAAGTTATATAATATTTAATAACGATATATTTGGTAAATTAAATATTTTAATATTATTTTATATTTAAATAAACTTATTTTCAGAAAATAAAAAATAATATAATATTTACCTTAAGTTAATATATAAAAAATAATTATTAAAAGATTATTTTAAATATTAATATAGTAAAAATGTTTCTTATAAAAAGAAGGTAATTTTAAACGTTTATTTAAGATTTTATTAAATAAAATGTAAAGAAAAATAATAATTAAGTTAAAAAAATATATATTAAATTTAATAATAATGTTGTAATTAAATTATTAAATATAATTACGGTTAATACCTTATTTGGATTAGTTAAGTTTTATACGATAAAGTTTTTATTTTTATTTTTATTATATTTGAAAGATATAAACTGGTTAAAATTTACTTAAATAACGTTATTAAGTAATTAATTTATTAAAATAAAATTATAATTATAATTAAAAATAAATAATAATATTCTGAATTTTATTTTAATAATATAATCTATTTTATAAGAATTAGATTATAATAGATTTGTATTTATTTTAATTATTTATTTAATAAATTGAAATATAATGTAAAATAGCTTAATATAGCTTATGTAATTGGCGTTAGTCGCTCGCTATAAGAATTTCTAAAATAGATTAACTATCTTAAAAATTCTTTCTAATTTAAACTTTTATCATTAAAAAAAACATTATCGCAAACCTATCATTTTAGTAACTCCACCTCTTTACAACCTTTTATTTATATAAAAATTATATTAAGCTTCTTTAGTAAATATATTTCTTTATTATTTATTCAATTATATTAACCTATTAATAAATATTATTTTATAAACAAAACAATTTTATAAATAACGTAATATTTTCCTAAAATTTTAATTAGAAAAATAAATATAATAAATAAGTATATTACCTTTTTATATTTATTACATTTATTAACCTAGTATAAAACTTAAGAAAATAATTGTTTATTTATAAGATTTATAATCTTTTTATAAGAAACGTTTATTTATAAGATTTGTAATCTTTTTACACCTTTTTATAAAAAAGTTTTTATCTTTTTTTATAAAAAGAATTTAATTTAAAACTTTAAATATTAAACGACAAAAAGATAGCCAATTGTTATAAAATAACCGCCTTGTTTAATAAATATAAAAAATTACCTTAATTATGAAGATTTTCTTGATAAAAAAATTATATAATTGTTTTTTTTACTTTTTTACTCTTTAAAATTAAAACTTCATATTAAATACCCCTATTATTTTTAAAATTAACAATTAAAATTTGAAATTAAAAGTTAAAATTATATCTTAATAAATAAATCGTTAATTTATTTTAATTAAAAAAATACGTTAAAAACGTAAATACTTATATCTTTTTTATTTAAAAAGAAGCCCTAACATAAAAATACCAGGCTTAAAGAGATTTTAAAGATTTAAAAAATTTTTAAATCTTTAAATATTAAAAGTTTAATAAATTATTTACTATTATGTAAAGTTTATATTAGTTAATTGAAATAAATAGTTATTAAACTAAATTAATTATCTTAACCTTTTTAAAAATTGTGTTTATACTTTATTTTGAAAGTAAACTTGAAGTTAATTGATAAATAAAGAAAAAGCTATTAAATCTCTTTTTTTAAATAAATCTTTTAATTTATTTCGTGTTTAATTAATTTTAATAAACTTTTAGATTTTAATAAGCCTTTGAATTTTAATGTAGAGTTTACTTAAATATTGAAGTTTTAAATTTACGTAAATATTTTATAATTTAAAAATTCATTATTAAAATAAAATAAATAAAATTTTAAGATAATCAATGTAAAATATGATTATGGTAATATAAGTTATTTTTAATAATAAATTAATATGAAGCTTATTATAAAATATTAATAGTATAATTAAGTTTATATTATAATAAAATATAAATAATAATGAATTACATAAATAGAAATTATATTACGTTAATTATTTTTATTTCAACGTTTTATAATTTTACGGTATAGGAAATTATATAACAATTTTCGGTAATATTTATTAAAAAAAACGTTTATTTATTTATAAATTTTATATAAATAATTACTTAAAATAATGTTAAAAGAGTAATTATTTAAAATAATTTCTTATAATTATTTTATAGAAGAATAAAAAGCTGTTATAACATTTAATTTATAATATATTTTAAGTTTTATTATTAAAAAATTTAAAATTAATTTTATAAACATTTAAATTATAATATAAATAATAATTTATAATTAGATTTATTTAATTAAAAATATATTTATTATAATTTAAGTAATGAAATTATTATATAACGTTAAAATTTATAAATTTATTATATATATATAATCAATATTATAATTATATAATTTTATTTATTTTAAAAAAAAAATAAAAAGTTTATTATAAATATATATTAATAAGTTTATTATTATAATGTTTAATATATTAGTTTTATTTATTATTTTCATTAATTTAATTTTATTAATGGTATTAAAAAGAAATAAAAAATATTATCATTAATATAGTTTATATTAGTTAATATAAAGATATTAATTAAAATAAACGTTTAAAATATTTAAATAAATTATTTATTTATTAAGCTTTTAAAAGGTACGGTTAAAGTTTTGGTTAAAAATACGAAAAAATATTTTAGAAATTATAAAAATTTAATTAAAGTTCAAGTTAAAGCCGAAAATATAATTATAATTAAAGATTTAATTTAAGTTATTATTGTTGAAAGTAACATTTTTATAAATATAAAATAGCCTAACATAGCTTACATAATTAGTGCTAAATCGCTAACTATAAGAATCTTTAAAATAAATTAATTATTTCAGAATATTTTTCTAATTTAAACTTTTATTACTAAAAATATTACCGCAAACCTATCATTTTAATAGCTTTATTCCTTTATATCCTTTCGTTTAGTCAAAAATTATATTAATCTTTTCTAATAAATACATTTTTTTACTATTTATCCAATTATATTAACCCTTTAACAAATACAATCTTATAAATAATATAACATTTTTATAAATTTTAATTAAAAAAATAAATATAATGAATAAATATATTAATTTTTTACATTTATTATGGCCATTAAAAATATATAAAAAAATTTTTAAAAAAAACCTTCTTAAAAAAATAATTATTTATAAACAATTTATTTATAAAATTTATAATCTTTTTACTTTTTTTTATAAAAAAACTTTTACTACTTTTTATAAAAAAATATAATTTAAAACTTTAAATATTAAATAATAAAAATTTAATTAATTATTATAAAATAATTACTTTTTTTAATAAATATAATAAATTATTTTAATTATAAAAGTTTTTTTAATAAAAAATTTAAATAATTATTTTTATTACCCTTTTATCCTTTAAAATTAAAATTTAATATTAAATATCTTTATTATCTTCAAAATTAATAATTAAATTTTAAAACTAAAAATTAAAATTATATTTTAATAAATAAATTATTAATTGATTTTAAATAAAAAAATATATTAAAAATATAAACATTTATATTTTCTTCATTTAAAAAGGAGATTTTAATAGAAATTTTTTAAACCCTTAAACTCCAAAAATTAAATAAATTATTTATTATTATATAAGGTTTATATTAATTAATTAAAATAAAATTTAAACCAATTAAAAAATAAAGGAAAGATTATAAAATATTTTCTTTTAAATAAATCTTTTAATTTATTTCCGATTTAATTAATCTTAATAAAACCTTAATTAATAAATTATAAAATTTTGATAAATCTTTACCATTTAATAAACCTAATAAATCTTTAAACTTTAATAAACCTTTAAACCTTAATAAACTTTTAAACTTTAATAAACTTTTAAATTTTAATAAACCTTTAAACTTTAATAAACTTTTAAATTTTAACAAACCTTTATATTTTAATATAAAATTTATTTAAATATTTAAATTTTGAATCTTTATAAACATTTTATAATTTAAAATATTATTATAATAATATAAATTGTTTTTAATAATAAATTAAAATAAAAGTTATTATAAAATATTAATAATATAACCAAATTTATGTTATAATAAAATATAAATGATAGCAGATTAAATAAATAGAAATTATGTTATATTAGTTATTTTTATTTAAACGTTTTATAATTTTATAAAATAAAAGATTATATGACAATTTTTGATAACGTTTATTAAAAGAACGTTTATTTATTTATAAATTTTATATAAATAACTATTTAAAATAACGTTAAAAGAATAATTATTTAAAACAATTTCCTATAATTATTTTATGGAAATATTTAAATATAATGAATAGTTTATTTTATAGAAAAATAAAAAGCTATTATAATAATTAATTTAGAATATAGTTTAAATTTTATTATTGATAAGTTTAAAGTTAATTTTATAAATGTTTAAATTATAATATAAATAATAATTTATAATTAAATCTATTTAATTAAAAATATATTTATTATAATTTAAGTAATAAAATTATTATAAAACGTTAAAGTTTATAAATTTATTATATATATATAATAAATGTTATAATTATATAATTTTATTTATTGTAAAAAGAAATAAAAAGTTTTTTATAATTATATTATTATAAAAAGATTATATATTAATAAATTTATTATTATAATATTTAATATATTAATTTTATTTATCATTCCTATTAATTTAATTTTATTAATAATATTAAAGGATATATAAAAAATTATTATTAATATAATTTATATTAAATAATATAAATATATTAATTAAAATAAACGTTTAAAATATTTCAATTAATTATTTATTTAAGGAGGTTATAAAAGATACGGTTAAGGTTTTGGTCAAAGATACGGAAGAATATTTTAAAAATTATAAAAATCCGGTTAATTTGGTTAATTTAACCAAAATTAAGGTTAAGGATATGGTTATAATTAAAATTAAAGATCCGGTTTAAATTATTATTGTTAAAAGTAACACCCTTATAAACATTTTTATTAATAATAGATTTAATCTAGTTGATTTATTAATAAATATTTTGATATTTAAAATAAAATATTTTTAAATGTAAATAATTTTTAAAAAAAGAAATATAAATAAAAAATAATCTTATAAAGATATACTATAATAAAAAAAATAATTAAAAATAATTATAAAGAAATATATATAAAAATTAATAATTAAAAGGAAAAAAGTTAAAAAAGAATTAATAATATTAATATTTATCTTATATATTTATTTTATAAATAGTTAATAATATTTTTTAATAAAAATATAATTAAATATATTATTAATAAAGTTAGTAAAAATATAATATATTATATCTATTATAATAAATTTCAAAATAAAATAACATTTTTTATATATAATTTATTTAAAATGTGTAAAAAAATAAAGGAATTTAAGATTTTAGAAGATTATTAAATATATAATTATAAAAAAAAAATATTTATAGTAAATAATATTTTTAATATTATTATTATATAATTAAAATTAAGTATAATATAAAAGTATAATTTTATAATATATATATATTTTTAAATAAATATCATATTAAAAAATAATATTAAAATAATAATTATTTATGTAAATATAAGATATTTTAATATTTTAATTAATTAATTATAATTAAAAAAAAATATTTTTAATGTATAAATTATAAATATAAATATTATAATAATACAAGGTATTGTAGAATATATATTATTTATATAATAAATAATATTTATTTTAAAAATTAAAGAAATATAATTTAATAATTATGTAATAAGCATTTTTATAATTTAAATTTTAATTATAAATAATAATTTATAATTTAATTTTTCATTTAAAATCCTTTTATTATATAAATATATGGTTAATATATGTTATAATAATTAAATTATGGTATTTAGATTTTATAATAAAATAATTATTTTTATATTAATTGTAAAGAAATGAAATGTTATTTATTAATAAGTTTTAATTTTAATTAATATTATTATTTTATTAAAGATTATAATGTAAATATTAATATTTTATATAAATTTATTTATTATAAATTTTAAAAATTTTAATAAAAATTATATTTTTGTTATTAAGATAAATAGATTTTTAAGAATATTTATATTATTTAAAATATTTGAAATTGTATCTTTTTTAAATTTTATAAATAAATTTATTTATATTAAATAAAAATAAAATTTGGGTTATATAGAAGATTATTAATATAAAAGATATATAGTTATTATTTGGGAAAAGGTATTGTTTATATAGATAGTTATAGTAGTAATTAAGAATATAATAGAAGATTTTTAGTTATTTATAAAATTTAATTTAATAAATAGAATAGTAGAAGTATTGGGTTTATTTGAAAAGATATTAAAAAATGGTTGGTTTATTATATAAGGTAATAAAAATAAAATGGAAATAATTCTTTTATTAAGTGTTTAATAATTAAAAAATATATTATTTATTAAAATAAAAAAAGATATATATATATATATTTAAGATTTTTATAATAATCTTTTAAAATAAATAAATTAACTTATAAATAAATATAAAATTTGGGATTAATTGGTATTTATTAATATAATAAATAATAAAAAAATGAAAATTTATTTAGTAAAAAAATGGTAGAATTAAGTTTAATTGTTAATTAAAATATATAAATTGGGTATTAAAGAATAAAAAATGGTAAATAAGGTATTTAATAATATATATAAAAATAATAAAATAGAGTATATAAAATAGTTATTATTTTTTAGATGTTTTGTTTTTGTAATATATTATATGTTTAATGGTGTATATAAAGAATAAGTGGTTATTAATTTTTATTTTTTAAATAAATTTATTATATTAGATGTATATCTTTTATTTATATAGAAGAATATGATTGATAAAATAAAAAAATGTTTATATATTATAATTGAAAATGGGTTTAAATTTTTTTATTAATTATTAATTTAATTAAATTATTATAATTAAATGGTAATTATATTATTTAAAAGATTTAAAGTATTAAATATTATTTTAATAGGTTTTAAAAATAGCGTTGGATATATATAACGTTATATAAATTAAGAATTAAAATTATATAAAAATTTTTATGTAATATATATTAATAATATAATTATTCTTTTTAAAATAATTAAAAAAATATTTAAAATAATTAAAATTATTTTAAAAATTATTTTAAAAATTAAATTTAGTTATTAAATTAAAGAAAGTTTTTATTAATAATTTAATTATTGAATTATTAGATTATATTGTAAACGGTTTAAATATTTTTTTATTTATAAATTAAGTTAAAACTTTTTAAAAAATTAAAATATTTGTAATTTAAATAATATTAAAAATATATAGTAATTTATTAAATTTTTTTAAGAAATTTATATTTTAATATTAATAAAAATTTATATTTTTATAAAAATAAAAAATTAATTTTATAGTTTAAAAATAAATAATTAAA
Source organism: Daldinia grandis (assembly GCA_022432525.1). Taxonomy (NCBI): domain Eukaryota; kingdom Fungi; phylum Ascomycota; class Sordariomycetes; order Xylariales; family Hypoxylaceae; genus Daldinia; species Daldinia grandis. The sequence continues at coordinate 381,242 of JAJKLB010000001.1, forward strand.
GGTATATTTAAAATAATAATTAAAAAAAATAAAAAAATGAAATTAATAAAATTTATATTTATTTAGGATAAAAAGTAAAGTTTTAATATTATTTAAAAGAAACCTAATTTTATTTATATATTTAATTTATTAAAATAAAATTAAAATTAATTTTTTAAAATTAAACGTAATTTAAAAAAAAGGGTTTAAAATTATATTTTTTTATAATAATAATAAATAAGATATAATATAATTAATTATTAATTTTATTAAATTAAATTTATTTTTTAATAAAATTTTAATAAAAATTAAATAATAATATTAAATTATTAACTTGGAAGTGGTAGGATTAGTTTAAGTATGTAAAGATTTATAAATATATGTATAATTTTATGTTTATAAAGTTATTATTTTAATAAATTATAAAGTTATAAAAGAAATAATTAAATAGTTTATATTATATTTAATAAATTTGGTTAAATTAAACCTTTATTTAATGGTAATTTTAATATATTTATTTTAATTTTATTTAAATGTTAAATAATATATTTAAATAAATTAATTTGGTATTTAATATTTTATTTAAATTATTTATAATAAACGATTTAAATAATTGGAACGAAAAAAATTAAGAAGATAAAAACGAATGAAATAATATAATAAATAATTTTGGATATATTATTAAAATAATAGTAAATGTGGAAAAAGGATTTTGCGATTAAATTTAAATTGGATATGTTAAAAACTGCGGTTTATTAAAAATTATTAAAAAATTAAAAAAAAAAAAAAAGATTTTATTTATTAAAGATTTTTAATATATTTTTAACAAAGATGGAATATTATATATTTTTAATAAAAATGGTTGGTAAAAATTATATATATTAAAATTTTATATATAATATTTCTTTTAAATGGTATATAATATTAAATATTATTTTAAATTAAAAGAAATGGTATATAATTTAAATAGATTTAATATAAAACGTTTTATAATTAAATTGGTATAATATTTAATATATTATTTAAAATGTTAAATAATATAAATTGATTAATAAAAAATTTTAAGCGAATTAAAATTTATAAATAAATTAATAATATTATTTTATATAATTATAATAAATTTTATAATAGTTTTATTAAAGGTATTTATAAAAAATATATTTTGGTAGTAAAATAAATTTTAAAATTTTAATATAATAATAATGAATGATGTTATTTTTAGATTATTTTGCCAAGCTTATAATATAGATTATTCCATAAAATAGGTGTATATATTTAGCCATAAAAATTATTATAAATCGATATTCTTTTAATCTACTTTAATACTTTTATGAAACGTTGATATTTTTTAATAATAATAATAGATATTTATAAATTTTTTAATATTTTTTAATTATTTATAATTTAATTAATTAATTAATGTTAAATTTAAAAGAATGTAACCGTATTTTATAATATAATTAAAAAAATAATTTATAGATAAAAGGTATTAATTTATAAATAAGATTATATTAATTTGCAAATAATAATAAATAATTTATAAATAATAATATTTATATTTAACTTTTTTATTAATAATAACGTTTTGATTAAAAGATATTTAAATTAAATTAATTAGTTTAAATAGATAAATTTATTAATATAGATTTTATAAAAAAATAACATAATTTGGGTAAAATATTATTAAGTGATAAGAAGTAATTTACAAATAAAAATACTTAATATTAGATTTAAATTTTCTTGATTTTTAATGTATAAATAAGCTTTAAAATCTAATTGTTAAAGCAATTAAACCATTAACGATTTTCGCCGTTTTTTTATACGTTACTTTTCTTTAATATAATAAAATGAGGTTGTTGTAAGCGTTTTGGTAAGCGTAATTTAGTACGAGGAGGCGTAGATGGCTTTGTTATAACAATATAATTAGCTATAGGCGTTTTTAAAGCGTTTGGAAAAGCTTGTAGTAGCTTAGTTTAACCAAGTATTATACTTATGCCTTAATTTATACGTTAACGAGTATTGCGCTTATTTCTAGCTTTTAATATTTATTAGGAAGATTTGGAATGCGATTTACGTGTATTTTAAAGTTATATATCTTAAAACTATTCGATAATAAAGAAGATTCGCAACGATTTGGGGATTGATTAATTGAAAAGATCGTAATATTTTGTTGTTGTTATTGTTTACTTTTTAAAAGATTATAAGATTTTTTTACGAAAATGGGAAGACTTTTGAAACGGCTGTAGATTTGAATGAGGTTATGTCATTTTACTAATAATTTTAGTTGCCAGTTACTTGCACTTGTTTTATGGGGTAATTTACTTGAAAAGGCTGTCATGGTAATTTAATAATAACATCACTCATAATAATAATAATATATAAATTTAATAAAAAATGTTTATTAAAATTAAAATATATTAAATATATAATAAATAATTAAATAAAAATATTATATATATAATTATTTTGAATAAATTAAAGTTTATTAATAAAGATTATTTTAAATAAAGATTTAAAATTTATGTTTAAATTATGGTAAATATTATGGAAAAATTACAAAACAATATTAGCGGTTTTTATAAATTATTATTTATAAATAAATAGTTAAAATAAGTGTTAAAATTAAGATGTAAAAATAATTATATAATTTTATATAATTATAAAATTAAATATAATATAAATAAAAATAATATTAATATTGTAATATAATTTAAATAATTTAAAAATATTAATTCTAGGTTAATTATTAAATAAAATTATTTTTAGATTTAAAGTATAATTATTTTTATTAATTTTAAAATTTGGTGTAATTTATATTAATAAAAAGTAACAGTAGTAATTAATTATATTATTATTAACGTAAAAGATATGGTATAATTAAAAACAGAAATTTAAATTGTTTAAAATATGGAAAAAAATATATTTATGTTTATATAAAAGATATTATTTATTAAGAAAATTTAAAAGAAAATGGTTTTAATAAAGTGTAAGATTATTTATTATTTAAAAAAAAGTTGGTAATTTAATATATAAATTAAATTTCTTTTATTATTAATAAATATATTACATAATTTTTATTATTTATTTAATAAAAAGAAATTAAAATTTGGAAAAACATTTATTAAAAAAAATATTAAAAATTTGTTATTTTTTAAAATATAAACATTTTTAAAATAATAAATAAATAAAATAAGTGGAAAATTAATTTTAAAATATTTAGTTTAATAGAAAAGATATAAATTAAAAAACGATTAATAGTATTTCCAAAAATTATTAATGTAAAATGTTATAAAATTGGTGGAAATTTTTAATAAGAAATATTTTTAAATAAATATTTAAATATATAACAATAGTAAAATTACTAAATTATAAAAAAGGTTAATATATAATTTAATTTAAAAATAATATATATATTAATAAAATATAATATATTTTTTTAATAAATAAATTTTAATAATAAAATATTAATTAAATAATTATTATTTAAATAATTATATTTTAATATTTTAAATAAATAATAATATTTTAATAATAAATAAGTAAATAATTTTATTTATAATAATTTCTTTTTATTTATATAATATAAATATTTATTTTAAAAAGATAATAGTATATTTAATATTTTTATATTTTTATTTTAATAAATATAAATTTGTTATATTTTATTATATTTATAAAATAATGGTAAATAAAATCATTATCAATTAAAAATTTACGTTAATAAAAATTTTTAAAAAAGATTAAAATTATAATAAATTGATTAAAATAATGTAAAATAAATAGGAGGAAGAAAACTTTTAAATTTATAATGTTAAATAAATTTACGTTATAATATAATAAGTAATATAAAAATTAATTATAAAAGATTTAAAATTTGGTAAAATTTATGGCGTTGATTATTTAAGAAATAATAATGTATTTTTAATTAATAAAATAATAATTTTTAAATAATATTAAATAAAAATCTTTATAATATATAAATTATAAAATAGTAATAATTTTAAAAAAATTATTAAATATTTTATATAAATTAAATTTAATTAATAATTATTTAAAATATAATTATATAATTATATATATAAGGTTTTAAAAATAATTAAAAGTGATTATAAATAAATAAGTTATAAATTTAAAGGTATAATAATATTCAAAATATTTAAAAAAGATATTATTAGAATGTTATAAATTTATAGAAATAAATAAAAATAGGGTTTTAAAATATTATTTATTAAAATTAAATATTTTTTAAAAACAATTAATTTTATTTAGTTAATTTTTATAAAATCACGTAAAATTTTAGAATTTTAATTAAATGATTATTAAATTATAATAAAAATATAATTATTGAATGGATAAAAAAATGTTTTATAAAAGGCGTAATAAATTAAATTAAAAAAAGTTTACATTAAAATTTTAATGGAAGATTTTAAAAATAAAGATAATTTTAACCAGATAAAAGATTTAAATAAAATAGAAAATTTTAAGGTAGATAATTTTATAAAAGATTTTAATAATATTAAATATTTTAATAATCTCAATAATTTTAAAAAATAAGATAATTAAAAATTTAAATTTGAAATTAAAGTTAAATTTAAAATTAAAAATTTAAACGTAATGTAAATTTTAAATATAGTAAATAAAGAAAATAATTTAAATATAAAAAAGTTTATTATCTTAAAAAAAGAATTACCATTTATTATGAAAAAAATATATATATAATAAAGGTAATAAAAATTAATTTAATATTTAACGTTTTTAAAACGTTTTTTATATAAAAAAAGCTGTTTATAAAAATATTTAAGACGTTAAAAATATCAATTTTGATAAAGGTATTTATTGGCTTAAAAATATTTATTAATTTAAAAATATTTATTAGTTAAAAGGTATTTATTAGTTAAAAAATATTTATTAATTAAAAGGTATTTACTGGTTAAAAGGGATTTATTAATTAAAAGGCACCTATTGATTAGAAGATATTGATTAGTTAAGAGACATTAATAAATCTAAAAGTACCTATTATCTTGAGAGTTGTTAACCCGAAAACATTAATAACCTTGAAGGCATTTTAGAAGATATCTATTATTTAAAAGATATCTATCTTAAAGATGCTTATTTTGTAAAAAATATTTATTTTAATTATTATTTTTAAAATAAATAATACAAAAATTTAAATAATAAAAAAATAAATAGAAAAAATGAAACTTTTTTTTAAATTTATAATTAAATTAATAGGTAAAAATATATAAAATTTAAAACATTTAATAAAAATGTTAAAGAATAATAAAAAAGATATAATAATCTTTATAAAGATAATAATAAAAATAATAAAAAAGGTTATATTATTATATAATGTAAAATTTTATTTAAATATATTTATTTTAATAAAATTTTAATTTTAATTTTAAAACTTTTTAAAAAAAGATATTTTATAAAATATTTTAAAAAGTTTAATAAAACAATTTAAAAAATAAAATAAAACGCGTTAAATACTTTAACAAAATGATACCAAAAATAAAATAATATAAAATAATTTAATATAATTTATATAATTAGCGTTAAATTACTAATTATAAAAAGTTTTAAAATAAATTAACTATTTTAAAGACTTTTTTTAATTTAAAATTTTATCATTAAAAATACCACCGTTAACCTATTAATTATATTATAACGTAAATTTATTTAATATTGTAAATTTAAACATTCCCTTCTTTTTATTTATTTTACATTATTTTGATAAATTATTATGCATTTTAACTTTTTTTAAAACTTTTATTAAAATAAATTTTTATTTAATAATTATTTTATTTATTATTATTTTATAAAAAGAATAAGATCTAAAAAATTTAGATTTATTAAGGTAAGAATGTAAAAATATTAAATATATTATTATTTTCTTTAAATAAATATTTATTTTACCGCATTTATTAAGAAACACTTGATTCTAAAGCACGGACCACACACTTCAATGATATTATATTCGGAAATGATTTAATCATGTTTTATTATAGGGTGTTTTAACGAGTAATAAAAGTAATTAAACGTAGTTAAAAACTTCCCAAATGTAATATAGTTGAAAACCATTTGGGCAAGTTGTTAAACTGTTAAATCCTACATAAGTCATCTTATAAAAAACCAATAATTAGGTTGGAAATGAGTTCCCACATTTATGAATAATAATAATAAGCTATTTTAAGCTTATTTTAATAATAATAAACCTTTTTAAACTATTTAACAATAATCAATTTTTTATATTCTTTAATAGTAATAAGCTTCTTTAAAGCTATATAGCAATAATAAGCTTTTTAAGCTATTTAATAATAATAAACTTTATTAAATTGTTTAATAATAATAAGCCTTTTTAAATTATATAACTATAATCAACTTTTTTAAACTATATAATAATAATAAGCCCTTTTCAACTATTTAAATGATTAGTTTAATAAAAGTTATATTAATAATAAAGGAAGATTTTTTATGTAATTATTTAATATATTAATACAAGTATATGTAAATATTTTAACTCCCACCATCTTATATTTTTATATAAAGTTAAGATTTAATAACTTTACCCGGACGTAAAATATATCATTTTTATCATAGTATGGTTGAAACCTGTGGTCCGTGCCTTGGAATCAAGTGTTTCTTAATGAATGCAATATATAAATAAAAGATAATAATGATGATGATGAATTTTACATCCGGGTGAGGTTATTAATCTCGATTTTATATAAGAGTATAAAACGGCAAAAGTAAAGCTATTTACATATATTTATACTAGCGTGTTAAATAATTATATAAAAAATCCTCCTTTTTGTTATTAATATAACTTATTAACCTTGTTATTTTAAATAGCTTAAAAAGGCTTATTATTGTTGTATAGTTTAAAAGGGCTTATTATTGTTATATAGCTTTAAAAGGGCTTATTATTATTAAATAGCTTAATAAAGTTTATTATTATTAAATAGTTTAAAAATTTGTTGTTGTTAAATAGTTTAACGAAGTTTATTATTATTAAATAGCCTAAAAAGCTTGTTATTATTGAATAATTTAAAAGGCCTATTATTGTTAAAATAAGCCTGAAATAGCTTATTATTATTAAATAGTTTTAAAGGCTTATTATTATTAAAATAAGCTTAAAATAGCTTATTATTATTGTTTATAAATGTGGGGACTCGTCTCCAACCTAATTGTCGGTCTTTTATAAAATAACTTATGGAAGATTTAACAGTTTAACCACTTGCCTAAGTGGGTATATATAAATAAAAGAAAGTGATAAATTAGCGGCGGTATTTTTAATGATAAAAATTTAAATTAAGAAAAAATCTTTTAAATAGCAAATCTATTTTAAAGATTCTTATAACTAGCAATTTAAAGCCAATTACATAAGCTATGTTAAGCTATTTTACAAAAGAATATTATAAATAAAATTATTTACTTATTTATTTTTGAAATATTATTATTTATTTAAAATATTAAAATATAATTATTTAAATAATATTATATTATTAAAACTTATTTATTAATAAAACAGGTTATATTTTATTAATATATATATCATTTTTAAATTACATTACATTTTTAACATTTTTTATAATTTAACAATATTATTACTTTTTATATTTAAATCTTTATTTATAAAAACTTTTTATTAAAAGCTTACACCAATTTTATAATATTTTATATTTATAATTTTAAAAGATATTTCTAATTATCTTTTAATTTATATCCTTTTTATTGAATTAAATATTTGAAAATTAATTTTCCGCCTATTTTATATATTTGTTATTTTAAAAAGTTTTATATTTTAAGAAATAAAAATTTTTGAACATTTCTTTTAATAAATATTTTTTTAATTTTTAATTTTTATAAGATAATTTAGTATAACTTATGTAATTTGCGTTAAATCGCTAGTTATAAAAATCTTCCACATAAATTAGTTATTTTAAAGATTCTTTTTCATTCAAGGTTTTATTATTAAAAATATTATTATAAACTTATTATTTTAATAATTCTACTTTTTTAAAACCTTTTATTTATTTAAAAATTATATTAATCTTTTTTAATAAATATATTTCTTTACTATTTATTTAATTAAATTAGCCTATTATTAAATATAATTTTATAACAGAAAATAATGTTATAAATATTAAACTTTATAATGTTTTTGTTGGGAGTGGGATCACATGACAAGTTGTCATGTGATCGGCGTGGGGCTTCACCCCACCCACACCTTAGCTATTCTTTACTTAAGCCATAGATCGTAGATAATACTTCAATTAAGCATCATCCAATCCGTACTCCAAGTATAACGTTATACATCATTGACCCTTTGTCAATCCAACAGTTTTTATAAATTTTAATTAAACAAATAAATATAATACATAAATATTATTGATTTTATATTTATTATATTTATTAATTTATATATAAAAGAATTTAAATTATTTATTTAAGATTTATAATCTTTCTATTTCTTTTTATATAAAGAATTTCAAACTTTTCACTTTTTTTTATAAAAAGATTTAATTTAAAGTTTTTAAATATTAAATAATAAAAATACAATTAATTATTTTGCAATAACCACCTTTTTTTATAAATACAATAAATAATTTTAATTACGAATATTCCTTTAATAATGATGATGATAATGATGATGTATTCTACGTCCGGGTGAGGTTATTAATCTCGACTTTATATGAGAGTATGGGACGGCGGGAGTGAAGCTATTTATATATGCTCGTACCAACGTGTTAAATAATTATATAAGAAATCTTCCTTTATTATTAATATAGCTTTATTAACCTTATTATTTAAATAGCTTAAAAAGGCTTGTTATTGTTATATAACCTAAAAAAGCTTGTTATTATTGAATAGCTTAACAAGGCTTATTATTGTTAAATAACCTAAGAAGCTTATTATTGTTAAATAGTTTAAAAGGCTAATTATTGTTAAAATAGGTTTAAAATAGCTTATTGTTGTTAAATAGCTTAAAAAGCTTATTATTATTAAAATAAGCTTGAAATAGCTTATTATTGTTAAATAGCTTAAAAGGTTTATTATTGTTAGAATAGGCTTGAAATAGTTAATTATTATTATTTATAAGTGTAAAGATTTATCTCCAACCTAATTATCGGTTTTTTACGAGATAACTTATGTAATATCTAATAGTTTAACCACTTGCCCAGGTGGAATATAAAGAAAAGGTATTTTTATATATAGTAAATATAGTTATATGTTATATTACTATAGTTTTAAAATTATTAAAAGGATGATATAAAGAATAATATAAAAATATTATTTATTAAGATGTAATAGTTTATATTAAGTAAATTTAATTGGAAAATTATATAAAATGATTAATAATTATTTTATATTTTAATATATAGATAACAAGGAAAAAGTAAAATATTATAAATAAAAAAAGAAATTAATAATAAAAATGGTAAATTTATTAAATATGGTTAATTTTTATATGGTTAAATATGAATTATATATTAAAAAGAATTAAAATATTTTATATTATAAAAAGTTTATTGATAATATTTTATGTATAATAATGGAAAATATAATAGAGTTAATATTTTAAAGGTAAAAACATTATAAAAATAGTTTTAAGTTTAATATATATATAAGAAATGGGAATAAGTATTATATTTTTAAATATTAAATTGTTTATAATAAAATAAAATATTTAGTTTACGTTATATTGTAAGTTATTAAACTATTTTAAATGTATTTTATGGTTTTTAGTGCATTTTAAATAAATAAAAAAGGAACGTTTTTTAAACAATTAAAACGGATAATAAAATTATGGTTTATATAAAGAATACATTATTATTTAGTAAAAAGTTTTAAACAAATTTACCATTAAAAATATTATTTTAATAAATTATTAAATTATGAAATTTTAAAATATATTTTTAAGAGGTAAGAATATTATTATGATAAAAAGAAATTATAAAAATATTTAATTAATTTATCTTTAATTTTGAAATTTGAAATAAATTTAGTATAAAATAATATAAATATATTAAAGGTGTTAACATAAATGTGGAATCTTTAAAACTTTAAAAAGTTTTATATAAAATAATAAATTAATATTATTTAAAAAAAGGTTAAGAAATATGGGAAATTATTATTATATTTTAAAAAAAGAATTATTAAATTTCTTTAATTTATAAAAAAGGTAGATATTAATTTATAATTAATATAAAACCTATCTTTTAATTATAACAGAAAAAGAATTCTTTTAAAATCTTAATAAAATTGATAATATAAAATATTCCTAATTTTTGAAACGTTAATAATATTAATAATAATAGTTAAATTTTAAAAAAAACCTTTTATAAAAATAATAATATTATGAAAAATTAAAATTAATATTTAATATATAAAAGGTTCTTTTCTTTTCGCTTTTTTTTTAATCTTTTAAAAAAGCCTTTAAATAATGTTACAGCTTAAAAATTATAAGTTTTTATAAAGTGTGTTAAATATTGGGTAAATATATATAAATAAATTTAATATATATAAGATATATAACCCTTATATATATAAATAAAGATTAAAGTTAATATAAAAATAATTGATATATATAATAACGGTAATATTAATAAATATTATATATAAATTTAAAATTTATTTAAAGTTATTTAAGTACAACAATTAAATAAATTAAATAAATTATTAATTTTAAATTATTTTAATTAAATTTTATATATATATTATTATAATATATTAGTATAATATATTAATTGATTATTAATTTAATATTAATTTTAAAATTATATAAATTTAATATATAAAAGTTTTTTATTGTAATAGTGTTTTAAATTAAATTTTAATAAAATTTTTAATAAAGTTTTAAAAATATAAATATATAAATTAAATGTTAAATGGTGTTTATAACGTTAATAAAAGTCAATGGGTATAACCTGTCATTTTTTAAATATTAATTTAAATTTGTTAAAATAATTAAGTAAATAGTTAAATTATTAAATTTTATTTATTTTAAATGTTAATTGAAGACGGTGGAGTAGGTAGATTAAATATGTTTAATTATAATTAATTTAAATTTAAATACAAAGTTTCCTACCTAAATTTGTCTGTGTTATAAGTATTAATATTTAATATTTTATAAATATTATAAATGTTATTTTTAGTTATATATATGATAAAAAATATTTTAAAAAATTAAAATAAATAAAAACGTTAAATAATATATTTAACGTAATTAATTTAAATTTATTACTTTTTATATTAAACTTATTGTTATATTAAATAAATTTAAAGTAATTATTAAATAAAGTTATTATAAAGTTTAAACCAATTAAATTAATTATATTTTTTTAGTTTATTTTATCGTGTTTTTTGAACATTTGAAAAGATATAAGTTATTTTGTAAAAAACCAATAATTAAGTTAAAAATAAATTCTGTTATGTATAAATAATAATAATAAACTTTTTTGAACTATTTAAATAATAAAGTTAATAACGGTTATATTAACATAAATATATATGAATAGTTTTATTTTTACCGTTTTATATTTTTATATAAAATTAAGATTAATTTTATTTAAACGTGAAATATATTATTATTATCATTATTATTAATAATTAATATATTATTATTTTTTTAAAATTTAAAAATTTTTTTATTTATATTTTTAAAATATATTAAAAATGACGTATATTGTTTTTTTAATTTTTAATTTCTTTCATATTATTTATTCTTTTAAAAAATATTTTATAAATTAATCTAAAGCAAAGTTTAATTATTATATTAAAATTTTTTTAAAAATTATTATAAAAATTTAATAAAGTAATTAATAAATATTATATAAATAATTAATAAAAGATTAATAAATGTACGGACCACATTTAAAAAATCCACAACAATTAACGCCACCCTTTTTAAGTTATACTTAATGAGTTAGTTATATGGATTATGTAAGCAATTTCCGGGTAGGTTAACAAAAATTTAAAATATTTAAATAAAATTCTTTTTTTTTTTAAAAAAAAAAAACATCTACTAATAAAATTTTAAAAATTTATACTTTTTTCCAAACTTCGGTTTAACCCTATCGATTACACATAACCGATTTATGATAAAAATTTAAAAATTCAAATAAATATTGTATATATAATAATAAATTAAAATGATTTTAATAATAATTAAAATTATTTAAATAATAAATTAAATAATAAAATTATTAAATAATTAAATAATTAAATAATTAAATAATTAAATAATTAAATAATTAAATAACTTAATAATTTAATAAATAAATAATGAAATAATGTAACAATATAATAAAGAAATAATAAATAAAAAAAAGAAATTAATAAATTAATTAAAATATTTATTAAAAAGTTAAATAAATAAAATAAGCTAAAATTTATAATAAATATTTAAAATTATACATTTACAAATAAATTAATAATAAATAATCATTAATGATTTATTAAATTAATTAATTAAATTAAATTGTTTAAAAAAACTAATAAATTAATTAAATAAATTTAAATAAATTGGTAAAATTAAAAACAGTTAAACAATATAATGAAAAAAAAATTTACAATATATTATTTATTTAAAAGATTTATTAATAAAATATTTAAAGAAATGGTATTAACAAATTAATAATAATTCATTTAATTCATTTAATTCATTTAATTCATTTAATTCATTTAATTCATTTAATTCATTTAATTCATTTAATTCATTTAATTCATTTAATTCATTTAATTCATTTAATTCATTTAATTCATTTAATTCATTTAATTCATTTAATTCATTTAATTCATTTAATTCATTTAATTCATTTAATTCATTTAATTCATTTAATTCATTTAATTCATTTAATTCATTTAACTTAATACGTTAAAAACTTTTAGAAAAGGAAATAAATTTTAACGTGTTTTATAATATATTTAATAATAATATTTGAAATTTTATATTTATCCTTTAAATTAATACTCTCTATTTTTATTATTATACTAATATTTAAAATTTATTATTTAAAATTTAAAATTTATTTCATAAAATATATTAAATATATGATAACTATAACATCATATAATATACTTGATATATAATAATTAAAAGAAATCTTTGTTGTTAGAAATTTATATTAATATTTATTAATATAATAATAATTTATTAAATATAATTTATAATATTTTTAATTATAATTTTCTATTTATTTTAATATTAAAGAAGGCAATGATTATTTAACTAAAATAATATTATATTTTATTATATTATATTAAAATATCATTTCATAATTAAATTTATATTGGTAAGGTTTTAATGTTAAAATATATTATAAAAAAATGAATTACTATTTTTAAATAAAAAAATAATAAAGAATATGGTATAAAATTATATTTAATCAATATTCTTTATATAATTCTTTTCATTATTTTGAACTTTTTTAAAGTAATTTATAATTATTAAAAGGTATAATTTATCAAAAATTTATATTAAAAAATATTATAATAACTTTAATTTTATTAATCATTAATGAATATAAATTTCTATTTTAATACGTTTTTTAATAATAAAAGTAATAAATTTATTTATAAAGAAAAATCATAATATTTTATAAATTAATTTCCTTTTTTTATTTAATGTTTAAGGAAATTATTAATTGATGATTACCCATTTGGGCAAATGGTTAAACAGTTAGATTTTACATCAGTCATTTTCTAAAAAGCGATAATTAAATTAAAGATAAATCTCCCCATTTATAAATAATAATAATAAGCTTTATCAAATTATTTAATAATAATAAGCCTTTTAAAAACTATACAACGATAATACCACTTAAGAAAATGGTTAAACTATTAAATCTTATATAAATCATCTCGTAAAAAACCGATAATGAGATCGGAAACAAATCCCTACATTTATAAACAACAATAATAAGCTATTTTAAGTTTATTTTAATAATAATAAACCTTTTAAATTATTTAATAACAATAAGTTTTTTAAGCTTATTTCAATAATAATAAGTCTTTTAAACTATTTAATAATAATAAGCCTTATTAAGTTATTCAATAATAATAAGCCTTATTTAAGGCTATATAATAATAATAAGCTTTTTAAACTATTTTAATAATAATAAGTTTTTTTAAACTATATAACAATAATAAACCTTTTTGAACTATTTAAATAATTAAGTTAATAAAAAGGTTATATTAATAATAAAAGAAGATTTTGTATATAATTATTTAATATATTAATATAAATATATATAAATAACTTTATTTCTACTATCTTATACTCTTATATAAAATCGAGATTAATAACCTCATTTAAACATAAAATATATCATCATTATCATCATTATTATAATATAAATATATATAAATAACTTTACTCCCGTTGTTTTATACTTTTATATGATAATAATGATGATGTATTTTTCGTTTAAGTAAAATTAATCTCGATTTAATATAAAAATATAAAACGGCAAAAGTAAAGTTATTTGCATATGTTTATACCAACTTGTTAAATAATTACATAAGAAATCCTCTTTTGTTATTAATATAATTTTATTAACTTGGTTGTTTTTTTAAATAGCTTAAAAAGGCTTGTTATTATTGTATAACTTAAAAAGGTTTGTTATTATTATATAACCTTAAAAAAGCTTGTTATTATTAAATAATTTAACAAAGTTTATTATTGTTAAATAGTTTAAAAAGGCTTATTATTATTAAATAACTTGAAAAAGTTTATTATTGTTAAATAGTTTTAAAAAGCATATTATTATTAAAATAACTTGAAACAACTTATTATTGTTATTTATAAATGTAAGGATTTATCTCCGACTTAATTATCGGTTTTTTACGAGATAATTTATATAAGATTTAATAGTTTAACCATTTGCCCAAGTGGAACAATTAGGTTAATAAAGTTATATTAATAATAAAAGAAGATTTTTTAAATAATTATTTAATACGTTAATACGAGTATATATAAATAGCTTTACTTTTACCGTTTTATACTTTTATATAAAATTGAGATTAATTTAACCCGGATATAAAATACATTATTATCATTATCATTAATTGATGGTTAAATGAAAATTGTAAAAGTTAAGGCTTAACGCTTATAAAATAAAACTTAACGATAAAATATACTTATGTATTTACATTTATATAAAGAATAAAAGAAATTTATTCTTTTTCCATTAATAATTTCTTTTTCAAACATATTAATATATTCATCTGATTTAAGTATTATTATTTATTATGATTAGATTTCTTTTCCTATTTTCATTTTGCGTATATATTTATTAATATTAATAATATATATTAACAATATTAAAGAAGTTATTATTATAACAAATTTAAAAGATTTTATTATAGTAATATATATAATAATTACTATAAAATCTGTTATAAAATATTCCTTTAAACCTATAATAAATTATTTATTTTTATTATTATTTAATTTATTTAAATTATTATTTATATATAATAATTTAAATTTATCTTCTTTAATATTATTATCTTTAATAAGAGTTATATATATTATAATATTCCAAAACTTCCCGCCGAAAATCCAGCTTCAGCATAAGTTTATATTTTAAATAATAGCTTAACCGCCTTAAAAAATATATATAACTTATATAAATTATGAAAATATTTTTTTAACCAAACTTTAACCTTTATTTAATAATTTAACTTTATAACAATGAAATGGCAAATTATTAACCTTAAAACAACTATTCGTACATAAAAGGTAGTTTAAACATTATTTCATATTTTAAATTTTAAAAACGTTAATTTAAACCGTTTTAACGGCTACCTATTTAAAAGAACATTAAATAAATTTTAAAAATATTCTAAAAGATTTACGTTAAATAATTTTAAAGAATTATCGAAATAAATATGCTTAATATTACAAACTATACTAATATAATAAGATATATACATAATTAGATATAATATTAATTATTTTAAAACAGTTATTAATTTAATATTAATATATACATTATTAATATAAGATTTTAATGAATTAATTATTATTAAATAGAAATAGTTAAATATATTAATAGAAAAGATATTAATTTATAAAACTATAAAAGAAATACTTTACTTTAATATATATATAAATATAATAATATTATTATAATAATTAATACTTTACAATTTACAAATATTAATATATTTAATAATATATTTAAAATAAATTCCTATTTCTAATATTATTTTTATTAACTTTATATTATTTTATAAATGATATTAATTTTTTCCCTTTTATCATATATTCCCTTATTAATTTCTAAAGTTTTATTCCTAATTTTGTGATTAAAATCTAGTTTTTAATTCTTTTTCTAATTATAATTTTTAGTTTAAAACTTATATTTTACTGTTCATATAATATAATTACAATAACATTTTTAAAGAATGTTAAATTATTTATATTAATTACTTTAATTTTAATAAAAGGATTAAAATAATATTTAAATATTAAATAAATTTTTCTTTCCCTTTTTAAACCTATAAAAACCGTTTAACCTTCCTAAATTCCTTCTTTTACGTAATATCCCCTTAAATATCCCACTATATTAAAAATAATGAAAAATTATTTTAAGGTATAATTAAAGATATAATAATATTTAAAAATAATGTATTTGTTTTATTTTCAGAGATATATTTAAACTTTTTAAATTATTATCAAATCATTTATATATAACTTTAATAATTCCTTTAAAACTTAGATTAAATACTAAAAATTAATTTATAAGAAATTATAATTTTTTGTTTTAAATAATTTTATTATTTTTATTAACAAATAATTTATTAAAATAAAGTTAATATTTATTAATAATTAATAGGATTAAATTTATTATAACGTTTTTTTAATATAGATTTTTAATAAAATATATTCCTTAATTATTATAAACTATTTTAAAAAAGCTTAAAATAATAAGAATAATTGTAAGATAGTTTAACATAGCTTATGTAATTGGCGCTAAGTCGTTAGCTATAAGAATCTTTAAGATAAACTTGTTATTTCATAGACTTTTTCCAATTTAAGCTTTTATCATTAGGAACACCACCGCGAGCCAATCAATAATTATATAAATAAAATATATAATATTTTTAAAAAGAAATTTCGGGGTTTTTTAAGAATATATTATATAATAAACATATACATATTGTATAATTTTTTAATTATAATCTCTTCAATTTATTTTGTTAAATTATATATATTTATTGATATTTATAAAGATTTAAAAAATGTTGAATAATTGGTAATTAATAGAAATAATAATAATAAATATAATTAACATTATATTAATTAAAAGTATTATTATATTAATTAAAAGTATTATTATAATAAAAAAAGCAAAAAGTATTAAACAAAAAGGTTAATAAAAAATTGGAAATATTATTATTAAATATATAAAAAAGAAGGTTATTAGTTTATAAAATATTTTAAAGAAAATTAAAAGAATCCGCAAACAAAATGGATGATAATAATAATGATGATATATTTTACGTCCAAATGAGGTTATTAATCTTAATTCTATATTAAAATATAGAATAGCAAGAATAAAATTATTTATATATATTTATATTAATATATTAAATAATTATATAAAAAGTTTTCTTTTATTATTAATATAATTTTTTTATTAACTTAATTGTTTAAATAGTTTAAAAAGGTTTTTTATTATTAAATAGTTTAAAAAGGTTTGTTCTTATTAAATAGCTTAATAAAGTTTATTATTATTAAATAGTTTAAAAAACTTATTATTATTAAATAGTTTAATAAAGGTTATTATTATTAATTAACTGTAAAAAGTTTATTATTGTTAAAATAAGCTTAAAACAACTTATTATTATTATTTATAAGTATAGGGATTTATTTCCAACTTAATTGTTGGTTTTTTATAAAGTAACTTATGTAAAATTTAACAGTTTAACCATTTGCTTAAATGAAATAGATAAAATGGAAAGTAAAAAAAGGATAAAATAAATGAAATTAATAATGATAATAATGATGTATTTTACATCCGGATGAAATTAATCTCGATTTTATATAAAAATATAAAACGGCGGGAGTGAAATTATTTATATATATTTATATTAACGTGTTAAATCATTATATAAAAAATCTTCCTTTATTATTAATATAGCTTTTTTATTTCCACTTCAGCAAGTGGTTAAACTATTAGATCTTACATAAGTTATCTCGTAAAAAACCGACAATTAAGTCGGAGATAAATCCTTACATTTATAAATAACAACAACTAACTATTTTAGGCCTATTTTAACAATAATAAGCCTTTTAAACTATTTAATAACAACAAGCTATTTTAGGCTTATTTTAACAATAATAAACCTTTTAAACTATATAACAATAATAGACTTTTTAAACTATTTAACAATAATAAACCTCGTTAAACTATTCAACAATAACAAGCCTTTTTAAAGCTATATAACGATAACAAGCCTTTTCAAGCTATTCAAAAATAACAAGGCTAATAAAGCTATATTAATAGCAAAAGAAGATTTCTTATATAATTATTTAACACGCTGGTACAAGCATATATAAATAACTTCACTCCCGCCGTCTTATACTTTTATATAAAGTCGAGATTAATCTCACCCGGACGTAAAATACATTATCATCATCATCATCATAGCTTTTTTATTAACTTAATTGTTTAAATACTTTAAAAAGGCTTATTATTATTAAATAATTTAACGAAACTTATTATTGTTAAATAGTTTAAAAAGTTTATTATTATTATATAACCTTAAAAAAACTGATTATTATTAAATAGCTTAAAAAGCTTGTTATTGTTAAATTGTTTAAAAAGGTTGAATTATTGTTAAAATAGCTTAAAAAAGCTTATTATCATTGTTTATAAGTAAAGTTTCGTTTTCGATTTAATTATTAATCTTTTACAAAATGACTTATATAAGATTTAACAGTTTAACCACTTGCCCAAATGGAAGGGATAAAGTAAAAGAAAATATATATCATGTTTAATAAGTTATAAAAGAGTTAATACAAAGAGTTTAAAATTTGAAAAAAAAAATCTCGAATTTGGAATTAATAATAACAAGTTAAAAGTTATATAATATTTAATAGTAATATATTTAATAAATTAGGCGTTTTAATATTAAATCGTTTTTAAATAAATTTATTTTAACAAAATTAAAAGCAATATTATATTTATTTTTAATTGATATATAAAAGATATTTTCTAAAATATTATTTTAAATATTAACATAATAAGAATATTTGTAAAAAAAAAGTAATTTGAGATATTTATTTAAGACTTTTCCAAATAAAATATAAAAGAAAACAATAATTAAATTCGAGAAATAAATATTAGGATTAATAACGGTTTTACGATTAAATTATTAAAAATAATCACGGTTAATATTTTATTTAAATTAATTAATATCTATATAATTAAATTGAATATTTTATTTTTATTATATTTTAAAGATATAGATTAATTAAGAATTTATTCAAATAATGTTATTAATTAATTAATTTATTAAAACGAAATTATACTGATAATTAAATATAAAGTGATGCTATTTCTAGATTACCATGACAGCCCTTCCAAGTAGATTACCCCACAGAACAGGTGCAAATAACTGGCAACTAAAATTATCAGTAAAATGACATGGCCCCATTCGGATCCACAACCGTCTCAGAAGTCTTCCCATTTCCGTAAAAAAAAAATCTTACGATCTTTTCAATCAATCAACCCCCAAATTATTGCAAGTCTTCTTTATTGTCGGATAGCTTTAAGATACGCGTAAATCGCATTCCGAATCCTCCTAATAAATATCGAGGGTTATTTGCAACCCCTAAAGCCTTTAAAATTAAATTACAAGCTTATTCGAAAGATAATTGCTTTAATTTCTATCGCAACGGGATCTTTAATAGGCGCAAAAATAAGAACGGCAATAGCCTCTCAACAAAAATCGATATAGCTTACAACCAAGGCCTTAAGTAAACCTCTTAAAATATAGGCAAGCCTCTTAAAGCATAAGCAAGCTTCTTAAAGTATAAACGTACATGCCAATTATATAAAAAAGGCAAATAATTATTACTAAAAGATTAAATTAGTTCGTACTAAAATAACTAATTAACTATAATTTCTTAAAGTTTATTTAAATAAAAATAGAAAACTTTTACTATAAATATCTTTTAATAAAAACGTTATTATTAACAAGAAATTTAAATATAAATATTACTATTTATAAATTATTTACCACTATTTACAGATTAGTATAATCTTACTTATAAATTAATACCTTTTATTTATAAATTACTTTTTTAATTACATTATAAAATACGATTACATTCTTTTAAATTTAATATTAATTAATTAATTAAATTATAAATAATCGAAAATTTTTAAAAGATTCGTAAATATCTATTATTATTATTAAAAAATATTAACGTTTTATAAAAATATTAAAATAAATTTAAAAGATATCGATTTATAGTAATTTTTGTGGCCAAATATATACAACTGTTTTATGGGGTAATTTATATTAATGGCCCAGCAAGGTAATTTAGAAATAACATCACTTTAAATATAAATAAAAATATCTTTAATTTTATTTTAATAATATAATTTATTTTATAAAGGTTAAACTATAATAAATGTATATTTATTTTAATTATTTAATTCAGAATAAATTATATAGTTTATTAGATAAATTTAGATATATTATTAAAATTCAAAGTATTAAAAAATTAAGAAAATCTTTTATTATTATTAAATTAAAAAGAAGGTATTTTAACGGGTTAAATTTAACTTTAAAAGTTTAAATATAAATTCTAATTACGAAATAATTGTGGATATTATGTATCGTTAATATTGCAATAAAGGTTTAAATTATTTAATTTATAAAAGTTTCTTTTATAATAAAAATATAAAAAATCTTAAATAATATAAGATTAATACACACTTAAATCCGTTAAATGTTATTACCTACAATATAAATATTAACATTAATAATTTAAAAATTAAAAATAAGGTATATATTAGTAAAATTATATGTAAATAAGTCTTTATAAAAATTTCTTACTTAATTAAAAAGGTTAAGAAATATTATAATTTAATAAAATACGTTTCACTTTTATAATTTAATAAATAAATTAGCGATTTATTATAGTATTAATGTTGATATTTTAGAAATAAAAAATAGAGGCTATTATTTAAAATATTATAAAGATATATATATAGTTAAAACTTTTTATATAATACATAATTTTAATTTAATTATTAATAAAATTAAAAAATGAATATTTTAAAAGAATAATATTATATATAATGAAATTAAAGATATATTAGTTTAAAATTTATTTATAATATTATTAATAAAAATTTGGAATGGAATTGTTAGTATTAAATTTATATTTATTAATTATTGAAAAAAGATAATCTTCTAATATAATAAAATTTGAAATTAAGAATATTTTAAATATTGGTATTTTAAAATTTAAAATTAAAAAAAATAAAGTTTAAAAAAAGAAGAAATTAAAGTATAGTTAAAAAAAATCCTTCAATTAAAAATCATAAAAGGGTTTAATGGTTAATGTTTAGTAATTTATAAAAAAAGGTATAATATTATGAATAATGTTATTTTTAAATTACCATGACAGCTTTTCCAGATAAATTACCCTATAAAACAAATACAAATAATTGGCAATTAAAATTATTAATAAAATAATATAACCCCATTTAGATTTACAACCGTTTCAAAAGTCTTCCCATTTTTATTAAAAAATCTTACGATTTTTTAAAAAGTAAATAATAATAATAACAAAATATTATAATAAATAGAAATATGTTTAATTTTAGTTTAATAATATAATTTATTCTATTAAAATTAAATTATAGTAAATTTATATTTATTTTAGTTATTTATTTATACATAAATTATATAATCTATTAAACAAAGTTAAATATAATATTAAAATTAAAGATATTAAAAAGGTTAATAAATCTTATGATTTTTATTAAATGAACGGTAAAATATTTAAATAATATTAAATTAATATATATTTAAAATATAAATAGGTTTTTAAAAAAGTATAATAATTAATTGGTAAAGTTATAAAATATAAAAATATAAAATATTATAATTTTAAATAATAGTTAAGGTTCTTAATAATATTGAAAATTTAAATAGATTTATATCTATATCATTAATTTCTAAGGTATATTTAAAAATAAAAATAAATTTCTTTTTATTTTGTAATAAATATTAAACATATAAATAATATAGAAAATAATAATTAAAATTAAAAAGATTGAAATATAAAACTTATTTATAATGTATTTAATATTTATAATAGATTAAGTATAATAAATAAACTTTTTATATTGTTATTTTTAGGTAATAATATATTAACTTATAAAGGAAAAAGTAAATAAAAAAGATTATATAAAATTATTATAATTATAAATAAAAATATAATTGTTATTTTAAATATATTAAAATTTAAATTTAATTCATTAGAATATATAATTATTTCTAAAAGAATTTAGGTATAATTTATTTTAAGTGACTTTAAACTACACGTTTGAAAAATTTAAATTCGGGTGGTTATACACTTTTAACCACACTATTCCTTAATCAATTATAATATCGTACAACCCTTTTAAATCATTTTTAAATTATAGTTTAAGGCAATTATAAAATGTTTTTTAATAAAAATATCTTATATAGTAAAAAGAATTATTAAAAAAATTATTATTAATATTATTAAAAATAATAATATCAACGCGTTTTATATATTATAGTAAATAATTAATTAATTAATAAAATAGTTATTAATTTTATGATTAAATTTATTTATGAATTAAATTTATGCGTTTTTATTTTTGAGGCGGGTTAAAATTAATTATAATATACGTTGTAATATACGTTGTAATAAATAATATAATATAATAAATAAAGTGTAATATAACCGCGCAACGTTATACAAATATATAAAAAGTCGAAAAAGGTTAAATAATAATCTTATTATTAAATTAAAGATAAAATAAAAAATATCTTTATACGTTATTAATTAATTATATTAATTAATTATAATGTTAATTAATTGTAATGTTAAATGTTTTTGTTAATAAGCATTTTTAACGTTTTGGTTTAAAATATAAAAATATAAAATTATATAAATATAGAGAAAAGTTAAAAAAAAATAAATTAAATAAATTGTTAACTTTAAGTTATTAATTAAAGTTATTTTATATATTATTATAATATATTAATTAATTTTAAATTTAATGTTTAATTTAAAGTTATATAAATTTAATATATAAAAGCCTTTTAGCGTAATAGTGTTTTAAACTAAATCTTAAGAAAATTTTAATACGTTTTATAAATATAAATATACGGACCAAGCGTTAGGTGGCGTTTGTGGCGCCAACGGAAACGAGGGAGGTGGTAAGCGTAACCCGCCGTTTCTCGAAGATTAGTTTAAGCTAGCTGAGATAAGGTATAATATATATTGATTTAAATTTACATATAATATATTTTAATTTAAAAGTTATAAATAAAAGGTAAAATTATTTAAAGTTTTAAATTAAATTATATTAAATATATAATTTATAAATAGTATATTTTTATTGATTATATTTAATAGTTTATATTATTAAAAAATAATTATATTTTAATCATGTATAATTTAACAAAGAAAAAGAAAATATATATTAATTTTTTATAAAAAGTTTTAATTAATTATTTAAAAACATGGAAATTTTAAAAAGAAATTTATTATAATATATGTTTTTATGATTTAATAAATAAATTAGTAATTTATTATACTATTAATATTAATATTTTAAAAATAAGAAATAAAAGTTATGATGTAAAATATTATAATAATATATATATAATAAATAATTTTAATTTAATTATTAATAAAATTAAAAAGTAAATATTTTAAAAGAATAATATTATATATAAAAAAATTAATATATAAAATAGTGGAATTAAAAATAAATTAGTTTAAAATTTATTTAAAATATTATTAATAAGAGTTTAAAATAGGATTATTAATTTTTAATTTATATTTATAAATTATTAAAAAAGGTAATTTTTTAATATAATAAAATTTTTAATTAATAATATTATAAATATTAATATTTTAAAATTTTTATTAAAAGGAAATAAGGTTTTAAAAAAATAAAAACTAAAGAATAACTTTGAAAAATTTTTAAACTAAAAGTTATTAAACATTTTAACGGTTTATATTTAATAATTTATAAAAGAAAATATAACATTATTATAATATAAAAGGGATAAGTTAAAAGGTTAAAAATTTTAAATTTAAAAAATTCTATTATAATTTAAAAATATATAAAATATTAAACATATAATGTATATATTTCTTTTATATATTAATTAACAGTAGTTTTTAATGATTTAATAATATTGTAATATATAAAATTTAAATTTAAAAAGGTTAAAATTTTAAACGTTAAAATTAAATGGTAAATAAATAATGAAAATTATAATTTAAATTAAATCGAATTTAATTTATAAGAATCTTATTTATATATTTTTATAAATAGATTATTTGTTAATAACATAAATATAAATTTAAAATTCTTAAAAATAAAATATATTAATTATTTATTAAATATAAATATATAATTTAAAATATATTAGTAAATAAAATTTAAAATATAGTTTAAAATTTTAATATTAATTATATTATTTATTAAATTATTAATATTATTTTAAAACGTATAATATTTCTTTAAATCGTTTTAATTTTTTATATAAATTTAAACCATTTAAACAAATGGTTAAACTATTAAATATTATATAAATCATTTTATAAAAAACTAATAATTAAATCGAAAACAAGTTTTTACACGTATAAATAATAATAATAAACTATTTTAAACCTATTTTAACAATAATAAACCTTTTTAAATTATTTAATAAAAGTAATGCTATTTTTAAATTACCTTGCCGGGCCTATAATATAGATTATCCCATAAAATAGGTGTATACACTTGGTTATAAAAATTATTATAAATCAACATCCTTTTAATTTACTTTAATACCTTTACAAAACGTTGATATTTTTTAATAATAATAATAGATATTTACAAATCTTTTAATATCTTTTGATTATTTATAATTTAATTAATTGATAAATCTTAAATTTAAAAGAATCCGATCGTGTTTTGTAAAGTAATTAAAAAAGTAATCTACGGATAAAAAGTATTAATTTATAAGTAAAACTATACTAATCTGCGAATAATGGTAAGTAATCTACGAATAGTAATATTTACATTTAATTTTCTTGTTAATAATAATATTTTCATTAAAAGATACCTATATTAAATTAACCAGTTTAAATAGGCGAATTTATTGATATAAGTTTTGTAAAGAAATAACGTAACCAGGGCAAAATATTACTAAGTGACAAGAAGTAATTTACAAGTAAAAATATTCGATATTAGACTTGAATTTCCTTGATTCTTAACGCATAAATAAGTTTTAAGATTTAATTGCTTTAGCAATTAAGCTATTAACGATCTTTGCCGTCTCTTTATACGTTATTTTTCCCTGATATGATAAAATGAGGCTATCGTAAGTATCTTGGTAAGCGTAACTTAGTACGAGGAGGCGTAGATGGCCTTGCTACAACAATATAATTGGCTATAGGCGTTTCTAAAACGTTCGGGGAGGTTTGTGATGGCTTAGTTTGACTAGGTGTTGCTGTTGTATTCGTGCCTTAATTTGTACGTTGACGAGTACTGCGTTTGTTCCTAGCCTTCGATATGATTCGGAATGCAATTTACGTGTATTTTAAAATTATCTAACAATAAAGAAAACTTGCGACAATTTGGGGGTTGATTGATTGAAGAGATTGTAATATTTTGTTATTATTTACTTTTTGAAAGATTGTGAGATTTTTTACGAAAATGGGAAGACTTCTGAGACGGTTGTAGATCTAAATGGGGCCATATCATTTTATTAATAATTTTAGTTGCTAGTTACTTGTACCTGTTCTGTGGGGTAATCTACCTGGAAGGGCTGTTATGGTAATCTAGAAATAGCATCACTCTTTAATAATAACAAGGTTTTTAAATTATTTCATAAGAATAAACTTTATTAAACTATTTAACAATTTATCTTAATGTTTAAATTAAAATTTATGGATAGCAGGTTACGCCCGCCCGCGCTTCACTTACGCCACAAAACGCTTAATCCATACGTTTATATTTATAGATTTTTAATAAGGCGTTTTATAAATTTTAATTTAAACTTTTAATAAATAAAATTAAATTAAATAATACATTTTTAATTAAATTTTAAATACTATATTAACAATTACTTAAACAATAATAATAACGTTAAAAATAACTTTTTTTTTTTAATAACTTAAAATTAATATTATACTTTTTTTATCTTCTTAACTTTTTTATATATTCGTATAATATTACATTATAATATTATAAACTTTAACGTTAAAAAATATGAAATAACTTTAACAATATACTATACGCGTTTATACTTACACGCTTACATTAATAACAACGTTAAAAATTCCTTTTTTTTTTTTTAAATAACTTGGAAATAATAATATAACTTCTTTACCTCCTTACCTTTTTTACATCTTTAAATAACGTTACGTTATTATATCGCAAACTTTAACCTTTAAAAATACTTAAATAAATAATAACTTTAACAACTAATATAAATACAACGCATTTACACCTACACATTTACATCAATAATCAAATAAAAGATAAAATCTAAAGTTAATTATTTAATAACCTAATCTTTTTAATCCTTTTTTTATACCTATATAACATTACATTATTATATCGTAAACTTTAACGTTTAATAAATAATAACTTTAACAAACAATATATAACACGTTTATATTTACATATTTATATTAATAACTACGTAAAAAATATAAGATATTTTTTAATTTCAAGTTAACTATTTAATAACTTAATCTTTTTAACCCTTTTTTTAATCTTATATAATATTACATTATTATATAACGTTTATTATAATATTTATTACAATTAACACATTACAACCGATATTTACACGTTACAACTATATTTTAATTAATTCGATAATTATTTTTAATTTAAAACGTATAAATTATTTAAATAATAATATTAGCAATTATTTAATATATAAATATTATTTACTAATTAATTAATTTTAATTAATATTATTATAAGCCATACAACTCAAAAATATTTTAAACTACCTTAGATTAAACATTGGGAATTCTTTAAGGAAATTGTGCCGGGGTTTAATTGGTTAAAAAGTGGTATGGTTAAAAAGGTACAACCCCCTAAAGAAAAATTCCTAATATTTAATTTAAAGTCACTTGAAATAATTAACAATAATAAACCTTTTTAAATTATATAATTATAACAAGCTTTTTTAAATTATATAATTACCATTTAAACAAATGGTTAAATTATTAAATTTTACATAAATTATTTTATAAAAAACCAACAATTAAATTAAAAATAAATCTTTACATTTATAAATAATAACAATTAATTGTTTTAACTTTATTTTAATAATAATAAGCTTTTTAAGTTATTTAATAATAACAAGTTATTTTAAGCTTATTTTAACAATAATAAACCTTTAAAACTATTTAATAATAATAAACTTTTTAAGTTATTTAATAATAATAAACCTTGTTAAACTATTTAATAATAATAAACTTTTTTAAACTATATAACAATAATAAACCTTTTTAAGCTATATAATAATAACAAACTTTTTTAAACTATACAATAATAATAAGCCTTTTTAAGCTATTTAAAATAATAAAGTTAATAAAGTTATATTAATAATAAAAAGGAAGATTTCTTATGTAATTATTTAACATGTTAATATAAACATATATAAATAGTTTCATTTTTACCGTTTTATACTTTTATATAAAGTTAAAATTAATAACTTTACTTAAACGTAAAATACATCATCATTATTATCATTAAATTATACAATAATAATAAACCTTTTTAAACTATTTAAACAATTAAATTAATAAAAGTTATATTAATAATAAAAGAAAATGTTTTATATAATTATTTAACACGTTAATATAAATTTATAAAAATAACTTCACTCCCGTTATCTTATACTTTTATATAAAATCGAAATTTAATAACCTTACCCAAACGTAAAATACATCATTATTATCATTATATAAATTTATATTTTTTATATTAATATTTAATATAAATAAAAAATATAAATAAAATATAATTAATAATTAATTTAATAACGTTATAATAATTTTATAAAAATTAAGAAATTAATAATATATAATAAATTTATAATAATAATACTTTTATTAATGTTATAATAACAAAGTTTTTTAATAAAATTAGAAAGATATTTATAAAAAAAAATGAAATTATTATTAAATTAAAAGAATAAATAAAAAAGAAATAAATAATTTATAATTATTGCTATAAAGAAATAAATAAATAAGAGTTAAATAATTGTTATTAGTGATGATAATAATGATGTATTTTACGTTTAAATAAGGTTATTAATCTTGACTTTATATAAAAATATAAAACGGTAAAAATGAAATTATTTACATATGTTTATATTAACGTGTTAAATAATTATATAAAAGATTTTCTTTTTTATTATTAATATAACCTTATTAACCTCATTATTTTAAATAGCTTAAAAGGGTTTATTATTATTATATAGTTTTAAAAAAACTTGTTATTGTTAACTAGTTTAATAAAACTTATTATTATTAAATAATTTGAAAAACTTATTATTATTAAATAGTTTAAAAGGCTTATTATTGTTAAAATAGGCTTAAAATAATTTATTATTATTAAATAGTTTTAAAAACCCATTATTATTAAAATAAACTTAAAATAATTTATTATTATTAAATAACTTTAAAGGTTTATTATTATTAAAATAAGCTTAAAATAGATTATTATTATTATTTATAAGTGTGGAAATTTGTTTTTAACTTAATTATCGGTTTTTTGCAAGATAATTTATGTAAGATTTAACAATTTAACCACTTACCTAAGTGGGTAAATAATAGTTGTGGAAGTTAAAGCTTAACGTTTATAAATCAAAATTTAACGTTAAAACATATTTATATATTTTTATTTATATAAAGGAAAGTTTTTTTCATTTTTTTTTTAATTAATAATTTGTTCTTTAAACATATTAATATACCAATTTCACTTAATTATTATTATTTATTATTATACTTATTTTATTGCTTTTATTTTATATACATATTTATTAATAAATTTATTATAATATTAATGTTAATATTTTAAAATTAAACAATAAAGGTTATAATTTAAAATATTATAATAATATATATATAATTTAAAAGGTTTATATAATAAATAATTTTTATTTAATTATTAATATCATTAAAAAATAAACATTTTAAAAAAATAATATTATATATGGTAAAATTATTATATAAATTGGCTAAATTAAAAATATATTAATTGAAAATTTATTTAAGATATTATGAATAAAAATTTAAAATCGAATTATTAATATTTAACTTATATTTATTAATTATTAAAAAAAGGTAATTTTTTAATATATTAAATTCTTTATTAAAAAAAACAAAATTTTAAAAATGGTAAAAATTAAAATATAACTTTAAGAAATCTTTAAATTAAAGGCTATAAAAGAATTTAATAGTTTAAAATTAATAATTTATAAAAGAAAATATAATATTATTATAATATAAAAAGCATAAATTAAAAAATTAAAGCTTTTAAATTTAAAATGTTTTAATATAATTTAAAAGGATATAGAATAATAAATATAAAAAATATATATTTTATTTATACATTAATTAAAAACAGTTCTTAATTATTTATCAATAATATAATATATAAAATTTAAATTGAAAAAGCTTAAAATTTTAAACGTTTAAATTAAATAATAAATAAATAATAACAAATGTAATTTAAATTATATTAAATTTAATCTTTAAAAACTTTATTTATTAATGATAAAAATATAAATTTATAAATATATTATTTTATTATATTAAATTATTAATATAATTTTAAAACATATATTAATTTCTTAAATCTTTTTAATTTTTTATACAAATTTATATTTCTCTTTTCATATTTAAGATAAATAAGTAATATAAATACAAAATGATTAATAATTAATTTAATAACGTTATAATAATTTTATAAAGATTTAAAGATTAATAATATATAATCCATTTATAATAATTATAACCTTTTTAATATTATAACGAAAAAATCCTTTAATAAAGTTATAAAAATATTAATAAAAAGAAATAAAATTATTATTAAATTAAAAAACTGTTTTAAAAAGAAAATGTAAATAATTTACAATTGTAAGATAGCCTAGCATAGCTTACGTAATTGGCGCTAAGTCGCTAGCTATAAAAATCTTTAAGATTAACTAGCTATTTTAAAGATTTTTTTTAATTTAAGCTTTTATCATTAAAAACGTCACCTCGAGCTTATTAACAATTATTATTATAAAAAAAGAATAAAATAAATAATAATTAAATAATAATTATGGAGGTTAAGATTTAATATTTATAAATTAAAACTTAATATTAAAACATATTTATATAGTTTTAATTAAATAACCAATAAACTTTTTTTAATTTTTTTTACATAATAATTTCTTTTTTTAATATATTAATTAATAAATACGTACGTAAAGTAAAAGCAACAAAGTAAATGCAATGATAATAAACAATAGTAATTGAGTAAAATTAATATATTAATATATTTAAAAAAGAAATTATTAATTAAAAAAAAAGGAAAAATACTTGTTTTTTATATAAATAAAAATATATAAATATGTTTTAATGTTAAGTTTTAACTTATAAGCGTTAAGCTTTTACTTTTACAATTATTATTTAACCATTATATATTTTATTTTCTTTTTTGCTATAATAATTGTGAATTATTTTTTTCCATTTAAGCAAATGGTTAAATTGTTAAATCATATATAAATTATCTCGTAAAAAACCGATAATTAAGTTGGAAACGAATCCCGACATTTATAAATAATAATAATAAGCTTTTTTATATTATTTTAATAATAATAAACCTTTTTAAGTTATTTAATAATAATAAGCTTTGTTTTCATTTAAACAAGTGGTTAAATTTTTAAATTTTATGTAAGTCATTTTATAAAAAACCAATAATTAAGTTGAAGACGAGTTTTACCATTTATAAATAATAATAATAAACTTTTTTTTAAATTATTTTTATAATAATAAACCTTTTTAAACTATTTAACAATAATAAGCTTTTTAAATTATTTAATAATAATGGGCCTCGTTAAACTATTTAATAATAATAAGCTTTTTTAATCCATTTAAGCAAATGGTTAAACTGTTAAATTTTACATAAATCATTTTGCAAAAGATTAATAATTAAATCGGAGACAAATCTTTACATTTATAAATAATAATAATTAGTTGTTTTAAGTTTATTCCAATAATAATAAGCCTTTTAAGCTATTTAATAATAATAAACTTTTTAAGCTATTTAATAATAATAAGCTTTATTAAACTATTCAATAATAATAAGCCTTTTTAAGCTATATAATAATAATAAGCCTTTTTAAGCTATTTAAATAACAAGGTTAATAAAGCTATATTAATAATAAAAGAAGATTTCTTATATAATTATTTAATACATTAGTATAAGTATATGTAAATAACTTTACTTTTACCGTTTTATACTCTTATATAAAGTCGAGATTAATAACTTTACTTAAACGTAAAATACATCATCATCATCATCATCATTATAAGCCTTTTTAAAGTTATATAATAATAATAAGTTTTTTAAGTTATTTAATAATAATGAGCTTTTTTTAAAACTATATAATAATAATAAGCTTTTTAACAATAATAAACCTTGTTAAGCTATTTAATAATGATTAATCTTTTTAAGTTATTTAAATAATTAATTAAGTTAATAAAAGTTATATTAATAATAAAAAAAGATTTCTTATATAATTATTTAACATCTTAATATAAGTAGATGTAAATAACTTTACTTTTACCGTTTTATACTTTTATATAAAGTCGAGATTAATAACTTTACTCGGACGTAAAATATATCATCATTATTATCGTGAATTATTTACTTTTTTTCACCCATTTTTCCAATTTAATAACAATTTTAATCTTTTTTATAAACGTTTTTATAACTTTATTAAAAGAAAGTTATTTAATGTTTAAGTATTACTTTAATTCCCTTATAAAATTTAAGTTAATTAAAGCTAATAGTTGGGTATTTTTTTAAAAAGGTTAATTTAATTAAAATTAAAACAACAATTAAAAAATAAATTTTAATTATAAAGTTAAAAATAAAACGTTAAAAATAAATAAAAAATATATAGTTAAAGGAAAAAAGGTAATATTACTTATAAAATAAGTAATATATATTAAAAGTAAAATAATATAAATTTAATAAAAGTAATATTAAAAATAAAAACTTATCTTAAATATATTATTAAATATACCGGTATTTATAAATTATAAATTGTTAACTGTTATTATAATAACGTTATAATTATATACGTTTTAAAGTAAACTAATTTCTTTTGAATTTTATAAATTAATGTTTTTTAGATTAATACATTTAATTATTTTTACTTAATAAAGATTAATTTATTAAAATTTTACATTAATAAATACTTTCAAATAATTAATATTATATTTAACTACGTATATACTTTACTATATTAACGTCATTTATAATACCAATTATACTTTATTTTAATGTTTAAATTTAAATTCGTAAATAACAAGTTACGTTTGTTTATACTTTATTTACGTTATAAAACGCTTGGTCCATACGTTTGTACTTATAAATCTTTAGTAAAGCGTTTTACAAATTTTAATTTTAACTTTTAACAAATTAAATCAAATTAAATAGTACACTTTTAATAAAATTTAAATATTATTTTAACAATTATTTAAACGATAATAATAACGTTAAAAATAACTTTTTTCTTTTAATAATTTAAAGTTAATATTATATTTTTTTTATTTTTTTAACTTTTTTATATATTTATAAAAAATTACGTTATAATGTTATAAGCTTTAACGTTTAAAAATATAAAACAACTTTGAAATAATATTTAATATTTTATTTTAACGAGTTTAAATTAATGCTTAAAAAACGGCGGGTTACACCCGCCACCTCCCCCTGTCCTTGTTAACGCCATAAGCGTTACTTAATGCCTGGTTTATGTGTTTATATTTGTGGGGCTTTATTAAAAATTTCTTGAAATTTAATTTAAAGTATTATTACGTTAAAAAGCTTTTATATATTAAATTTATATGGTTTTAAATTAAATATTATATTTAAGATTAATTAATTTATTATAATAATATATAAAATAGTTTTAATTAAAATAATTTAGAGTTGATAATTTATTTAATTTATTTTTTTAACCTTTTTATATATTTATATAGTTTTATATCTTTATATTTTAAACCAAAACGTTAAAAATGTTTATTAGTAAAAATATTTAAAATTATAATTAACGTTATAATTAACGTTATAATTAATATTATAATTAATTAATATAATTAATTAATAATGTATAAAAATATTTTTTATTTTATTTTTAATTTAATAATAAAATTATTATTTAAACTTTTTCGATTTTTTATACACCCGTAAAACATTACGCAATTGTATTAAGTTTTATTTATTATATTATATATTATAACGCATATTACAACGCATATTATAACGCATGTTACGGTTAATTTTAATTTATTTTAAAAATATATTTAATTAATAAATTTAATGATAAAGTTAATAATTATTATATAATTAATTAATTATTTATAATATTATTACTTTTAATATTGTTAATGATGTTGTTTTTAATAATTATTTTCGTTAGTAAAAAGATTTTTATTAAGGGATATTTTATAATTGCTTTAAATTATAATTTAAAAAAAATTTGAAAAGGTTATACGATATTATGATTGGTTGGGAAGTGGCGTGGTTAAAAAGGGTATAACCTCCCGAACTTAAATCTTTTAAACGTATGGTTTAAAGTCACCTAAAATAATTAATATTTATATTTACGCGTTTATATTAACAATAATAATAACGTTAAAAATTTCTTCTTTTTAAATGACTTAAAGTTAATAATATAGCTTTTTTACTTGTTTAACTTTTTTACATCTTTATATAACGTTACGTTATAATATCGCAAGTTTTAACGTTTAAAAATAAATAATAACTTTAATAAATAATATATAACATGTTTATATCTACGCGTTTACATTAATAATAACCTAAAAAATATAAGATATTTTTTAATTTTAAATTAACTATTTAATAGCTTAATCCTTTTAGCCTTTTTTTTAAATTTTATATAATATTACGTTGTTATATAACGTTTATTATAATGTTTATTACAATTAACGCATTACGATTAATGTTTACGCGTTACGACCGTATTTTAATGAATTTAATAGTTATTTTTCATTTAAAACATATAAATTATTTAAATAATAATATTAACAATTGTTTAATATATAAATATTATTTATTAATTGATTAATTCGATTAATTTTAATTAATTTTAATTAATATTATTATAAACTATCCAATTTAAAAATGTTTCGAATTATTTTAAATTAAACATTAAAAATTCTTTGGAAAGGTTATGCCGAGGTTTAATTTGTTAAAAAGTGGTGTAATTGGGGAGGTACAACCCCCTTTTAAAGAAAAATTCTTAATGTTTAATTTAAAGTCATTTAAAATAAATTATACTTATTTTAATAACTTTTTAAAATATTTTTAAAACTTATTTAAAATTTCCTTATATAAATAAATATTTAAACTGTTTAAATTAAGATTTTTAAATTTAAAATGGTAAATAATATTTAAATTATTTTTTACATAAACATAATTGTTTTAAAATTAAGAATTTCCCATTTTATTACCGTATAATTAAATTGTTAAATAAAGATTAAAGCTTAATTAAAAAAATATTTTAATAATTTATAAAACTTATTTACATTTTCAAAAATTGTTAAGTTATTATTTAAAACATAAATTTATATTTAAATTAAACTTTTAATAAAACTTTTTAAAAATATTATAAAATATATAACTATTAAAAAAAATAATAATATTACAGAAAATAGATTTAAATTATTATATATAAATAATAATTTAAGTAGATTAAATAATAGTAAAAATAAGTAATTTATTATAAATTTAAAAAAATATTTTATAAAAAGTTATATATTAATTGTTACATATATTATTATAATAAAATCTTTTAAATTATTATAATAGTAACTTTTTTAACCTTATTAATTTATATTACTAATATTTAATAAAATTAATTAATATTAATAAATATGTATATAAAATAAAAATAATAAAAATAATATATCAATATATTTAAAGAAGAAATTATCAATTAAAAAGAAACGAAAAAACCTTATTTTTTATATAAATAAAAGTATATAAATATATTTTAAAGTTAAATTTTAACTTATAAACATTAAACCTTAACTTTTATAATTATTATTTAACGATTAATATTAATACATTAATTTTAATTAATTATTATTATTTATTATTATTTATATTTACTTTATTATTTTTATTTTACGTATATATTTATTAATAATAATATTATATAAATATATAAAAAATTAAAAGAGTTTAAATAATCATGTTATTATTAAATTAAAAGTGAAATAAAAATATTTTTATATATTACTAATTAATTATATTAGTTGATTATAATATTAATTATAATGTGAATTATAATATTAAATATTTTTATAAATAATCATTTTAAACATTTTAATTTAAAATATAAAAATATAAAATTATATAAATATTTATTTTAACGAGTTTAAACTAATGTTCGAGAAATGGCGGGTTATGCTTGTTATTTTCCCCGTTTTTGTTGGCGTTATAGGCGTTATTTAACGTTTGGTCCGTATGTTTATATTTATAAAGCTACATTAAAAGTTTTCTCAAAATTTAATGTAAGATAGCCTAACATAACTTACGTAATTGGCGCTAAGTTATTAGCTATAAGAATCTTTAAAATAGATTCGTTATTTTAAAGATTCTTTTTAATTTAAGTTTTTATTATTAAAAACGTTATTTAAACCTATCATTTTAATAGTTTTATATCTTTACAACCTTTTATCTATTTAACATTATATTAGCTTTTTTTAACAAATATATTTCTTTACTATTTATTTAATTATATTAACCTATTAGCAAATATAATTTTATAAATAAAACAATTTTATAAATAATATAATATTTTTATAAATTTTAATCGAAAAAATAAATATAATAAATAAATATATTAATTTTCTATATTTATTACGGTTATTAAAAATATATGAAAGGAATTTTTTTAAAAAAATAATTATTTATAAACGTTTATTTATAAAATTTATAATCTTTTTAAATTTTTTTATAAAAAAATTTTTACCCTTTTTTATAAAAAAGTTTAATTTAAAAATTTAAATATTAAATGATAAAAATATAGCTAATTATTAGAAAGTAAATAGTTTTTTTAATAAATATAATAAATTACCTTAATTATAAAAATTGTTTTAATAAAAGATTTATATAATTATTTTTATTACCCTTTTATTCTTTAAGATTAAAATTTAATATTAAACATCTTTACTATTTTTTAAATTAAGAATTAAAATTTAAAATTAAGAATTAAAATTATATTTTAATAAATAGATTATTAATTTATTTTAAATAAAAGAATATATTAAAAACGTAAACGCTTATATTTTTTTTATTTAAAAGGGAGGCTTTAATATAAAAATATTAGGTTTAATTATATCTTAAAAATTTAGAAATGTTTTAAACTTTTAAATTTTAAAAGTTAAATAAGTTATTTATTATTATATAAAGTTTATATTAATTAATTGAGATAAGTGGTTATTAAATTAAATTAACTATTTTAAATTTTTTAAAAATTATATTTATATTTTATTTTTAAAATAAATTTTAAATTTTAAATTGATTAATAAATAAAGGAAGAATTATTAAATATTTTCTTTTAAATAAATTTTTTAATTTATTCCCTATTTAATTAATTTTAATAAAACCTTAATTAATAAATTGTAAAATTTTAGTAGATTTTTACCGTTTAATAGATTTAATAAATTTAAGAAATTATTATATTTTAATAAACCTTTAAATTTTAATAAATTTTTAAATTTTAATAACACTTTATATTTTAATATAAAATCTACTTAAATATTCAAATTTTAAATTTCTATAAATATTTTATAATTTAGAAATTAATTGTTAAAATAAAATGGTTAGAATTATAAAATAATAAATTTAAAATATTATTATAATAATTTAAATTATTTTTAATAATAAATTAATATAAGGGTTATTATAAAATATTAATAATATAATTAAATTTATATTATAATAAAATATAAATAATAGTACATTAAATAGATAGAAATTATATTATGTTAATTATTTTTATTTAAATATTTTATAATTTTATAATATAAAAGATTACGTAACGATTTTTGGTAATGTTTATTGGAAAAACGTTTATTTATTTGTATATTTTATATAAATAATTGTTTAGAATAATGTTAAAAGAATAATTATTTAAGATAATTTCTTATAATTCCTTTATAGAAATGTTTAAATATGGTGGATAACCTATATTATAGAAGAATAGAAAATTATCATAATAATTAATTTATAATATATTTTAAATTTTATTATTAAAAAATTTAAAGTTAATTTTATAAATGTTTAAATTATAATATAAATAATAATTTATAATTAAATTTATTTAATAAAAAATATATTTATTATAATTTAGGTAATAGAATTATTATAAAACGCCAAAGTTTATAGATTTATTTTATATATATAATAAATATTATAATTATATAATTTTATATATTTTAAATTATAAATTTTAATTTATAAATTTAATAAAAATATAATTTTAAATAATTATCTTACCTATTTTAAAGAAAAGTAAAAGGCCTATTATAATTATAATATTATAATATTTAATATATTAGCTTTATTTATTATTTTTACTAATTTAACTTTACCAATAATATTAAAAGATATATAAAAAACTATTATTAATATAGCTTATATTAAATAATATAAAAATATTAATTAAAATAAATATTTAAAATATTTAAATAAATTATTTATTTAAGGAGATTATAAAAGATGCAGTTAAAACTTTAATTAAAAATATGGAAAAATATTTTGGAAATTATAAAGACTTAATTAATTTGGTTAATTTAATTAAGGTTAAAATTAAAGATATAGTTATGGTTAAAATTAAAGACTTAATCTAAATTATTATTATTAAAAATAACGCCTTTATAAACGTTTTTATTAACGATGGGTTTAACTTAATTAATTTATTAACGAATATTTTAATATTTAAAATAAAATATTTTTAAATATAAATAATTTGTAAAAAGAAAAATAGAAACAAAAAATAACTTTATAAAGATATATTATAGTAGAAGAAGTAATTAAAAAAAAGTTTAAAAAAATATACGTGAACATTAATAATTAAAAAGAAAAAGGTTAAAAAGAAATTAATAATATTAATATTTATTTTATATATTGATTTTATAAATAATTAATAATATCTTTTAATAAAGATGTAATTAAATATATTATTAATAAAGTTACTGAAAATATAATATGTTATATTTGTTATAATAAATTTTAAAATAAAATAACTTTCTTTATATATAATTTATTTAAAATATATAAAAAGATAAAAAAATTTAAAATTTTAAAAAATCATTAAATATGTAATTATATAAAAGAAATATTTATGGTAAATTATATTTTCAATATTATTGTTATATAATTAAAATTAAGCGTTATATAGGAATATAGTTTTATAATATATATATATCTTTAAATAAAGGCTATATTAAAAGATAATATTAAAATAATAACAATTTGCGTAAATATAAGATATTTTAACATCTTAATTAGCCAATTATAGTTAAAAGAATATACCTTTAAAATATAAATGTAAATATAAACGTTATAATAATAAAAGGTATTATAAAATATATATTATTTATATAATAAATAATATTTATTTTAAAGATTAACGGAGTATAATTTAATAATTATATAATAAAATCTTTATAATTTAAATTTTAATCATAAATAATAATTTATAATCTAACCTTTTATTTAAAATCTTTTTTTATATAAATATATGGTTAATATATATTATAATAATTAAATTATAATATTTAAATATTATAATAAAATAATTATTTTTATATTAATTGTAAAAAAATAAAATATTATTTATTAATAAACATTAATTTTAATTAATATTATTATTTTATTAAAGATTATAATATAAATATTAATATTTTATATAAATTTATTTATTATAAATTTTAAAGGTTTTAATAAAAATTATATTTTTATTATTAAGATAAACGGATCTTTGGGAATATTTATATTATTTAAAGTATTTAAAATTATACCTTTTTAAATTTTATAAATAAATTTATTTATATTAAATAAAAATAAAAATAAAATTATATAGAAGATTATTAATATAAAGGGTATATAATTATTATTTAGGGAAAAGTATTATTTATATAAATAGTTGTAATAATAATTAAAAATATAATAAAAGATTTCTAATTATTTGTAAAATTTAATCTAATAAACGGAATAATAGAAGTATTAAATTTATTTAAAAAGATATTAAAAAACGTTTGGTTTATTATATAAAGTAATAAAGATAAGATGGAAATAATTTTTTTATTAAATATTTAATAATTAAAAGATACGTTATTTATTAAAACAAAGAAAAATCCGTATATATATTTTCGAAACTTTTATAATAATTTTTTAAAATAAATTAGTTAATTTATAAATAAATATAAAATTTGAAATTAATTTAAATTTATTAATATAATAAATAATAAAAAAATAAAAAATTATTTAATAAAAAGATGGTAAAATTAAATTCAATTGTTAATTAAAATATATAAATTAGGTATTAAAAAATAAAAGATGGTAAATAAAATATTTAATAATATATATAAAAACGGTAAAATAAAGTATATAAAATAATTATTATTTTTTAAATATTTTATCTTTATTATATATTGTATATTTAATGGCGTATATAAAGGATAAATAATTATTAACCTTTATTTTTTAAATAAATTTATTATATTAAATATATATTTTTTATTTATGTAAGAAAGTATGATTGGTAAGATAAAAGGATGTTTATATATTATAATTATAAACAGTTTTAAATTTTTCTATTAGTTATTAATTTAATTAAACTATTATAATTAGATGGTAATTATATTATTTAAAAGATTTAAAATATTAAATATTATTTTGATAAATTTTAAAAATAATGCCAGATATATATAATATTATATAGATTAAAAATTAAAATTATATAAAGATTTTTATGTAATATATATTAATAATGTAAATATTTTTTTAAAATAACCGAAGAATATTTAAGATATTTAAAATTAATCTTTAAACTATATTAAAAATTAAATTTAACTATTAAATTAAAGAATTTTTTTATTAAATATTTAATTTAATTTTTTATTAAATATTTAATTATTATATTATTAGGTTATATTATAAACAGTTTAAATATTTCTTTACCTATAAATTAAAGTAAAATTCTTTCAAAAATTAAAATATTTACAACTTTGGTAATATTAAAGATATATATTAATCTATTAAATTTCTTAAAGAAATTTATACCTTAACACCAATAGAAATTAACACTTTTATAAAAATAAAAAACCAATCTTATAACTTAAAGATAAATAATTAAAAATATACCTAAAATAATAATTAAAAAAAAAAATGAACAGAATTAATAAAATTTATATTTATTTAAAATAAAAAGTAAAATTTTAATATTATTTAAAAAATTTAATTTTACCTATATATTTAATCTATTAAAATAAGATTAAAACCAATTTTTTAAAATTAAACGTAATTTAAAAAAGAAACTTTAAAGTTATGTTTTTTTATAATAATAACAAATAAAACAAAATATAATTAACTATTAATTTTATTAAATTAAAAATAATAAGATTAATTTAAACATATAAAAATTTATAAATATATATATAATTTTACGTTTATAAAATTATAAACAGAATAGTTAAATAGTTTATATTATATTTAATAGATTTAATTAAATTAAACTTCTATTTAATAATAACTTTAATATATTTATCCTAATTTTATTTGGATATTTAATATATATTTAAATAAATTAACCTAGTACCTAACGTTTTATTTAAATTACTTATAATAAATAATTTAAATAATTGGAACGAAAGGAGTTAAAAAAATAAAAATAAATTTGATAATATAGTAAAAACTTTTAAATATATTATTAAAATAATAATACATTTAGAAAAGAAATTCCGCGATTAAATCTAAAATAAATATATTAAAAATTGCAATTTGTTAAAAATTATTAGAAAATTAAAAAAAAAAGAAAATAAAAACCTATTTATTAAAAATTTCTAATATATCTTTAATAAAAATAAAATATTATATATTTTTAATAAAAACGATTAGTAAAAATTATATATACTAAAATTTTATATATAATATTTCTTTTAAATAGTATATAATATTAAATATTATTTTAGATTAAAAAGAATAGCATATAATTTAAATAAATTTAATATAAAACGCCTTATAATTAAATTAGTATAATATTTAATATATTATTTAAAATATTCAATAATGTAAATTAATTAATAAAAAATTTTAAATAAATTAATAATATTATTTTATATAATTATAATAAATTTTATAATAACCTTATTAAAGGTATTTGTAAAAAAAATATTTTAATAATAAAATAAATTTTAAAATTTTAACATAATAATAATAATAATATATAAATTTAGCAAAAAATATTTATTAATATTAAAATATATTAAATATATAATAAATAATTAGATAAAAGTATTATATACGTTATTATTCCTAATAAATTAAAATCTATAAATAAAGATTATTTTAAATAGAAATTTAAAATTTATATTTAAATTATAGTAAATATTATAAAAAGATTACGGAATAATATTAGCAATTTTTACAAATTATTGTTTATAAATAAATAGCTAGAATAAATGTTAAAATTAAAATATAAATATAATTATATAATTTTATATAGTTATAAAATTAAATCTAACGTAAATAAAAATAATATTAACGTTATAATATAATTTAAATAATTTAAAATTATTAATTTTAGATTAATTATTAAATAAAATTGTTTTTAAATTTAAAATATAATTATTTTTATTAATTTTAAAAGTTTTTAAAAAGTTTCTTCATTTTAAAATTTAACGTAATTTATATTAATAAAAAATAAAAGTAATAATTAATTACGCCGCTATTAACGTAAAAATATAATATGATTAAAAATAAAAATTTAAATCTTTTAAAATAAGGGAAAAAATATATTTATGTTTATATAAAAATTATTATTTATTAAGAAAGTTTAAAAAAAATAATTTTAATAAAAATTTAAATCATTTTTTATTTTAAAAAAAGTTGGTAATTTAACATATAAATTAAATTTCTTTTATTATTAGTAGATATATTATATAGTTTTTGTTACCTATTTAATATTAGTTTTTATAAATGTTAATCTCTTTAATAAAAAAAAAATAAAATTTAGAAGAATATTTATTTAAAAAAATATCGAAAATTTATTATCTTTTAAAATATAAAATTTCTTAAAATAATAAATAAATAAAATAGGTAGAAAATTAATTTGAAAATATTTAATTTAATAAAAAAATATAAATTAAAAAATAATTAATAATATTTTCGAAAATTATTAATGTAAAACGTTATAAAATTAATAGAAATTTTTGATAAGAAATATTTGTAAATAAATATCTAGATATATAAGAATAATAAAATTGTTAAATTATAAAAAAGGTTGAAAATATAATTTAATTTAAAAATAATATATATATTAATAAAACGTAACGCATTTTGTTAATAAATAAATTTTAATAATGAAATATTAATTAAATAACTATTATTTAAATAATAATATTTTAATAATAAATAAGTAAATAATTCTATTTATAATAATTTTCTTTTATTTATATAATATAAATATTTATTTTAGAAAAATAATAATATATTTAATATTTTTATATTTTTATTTTAATAAATATAAATCTTTTATATTTTATTATTTTTATAAAATAATAATAAATAAAATAATTATTAAGTTGAAATTTGTTTTAATAAAAATTTTAAAGAAAGATTAGGATTATGGTAAATTTATTAAAATAATGTAAAATAAATAAGAGGAAAGAATTTGTCGAATTTATAATATTAAATAGATTTATATTATAATATAATAAGTAGTATAAAAATTAATTATAAAAGATTTAAAATTTAATAAAATTTACAGCATTAATTGTTTAAGAAATAATAATATATTTTTAATTAATAAAATAATAATTTTTAAATAATATTAAACGGGAATTTTTATAATATATAAGTTATAAAATAATTATAATTTTAATAAAATTATTAAATATTTTATATAAATTAAATTTAATTAATAGTTATTTAAAATATAATTATATAATTA
Organism: Daldinia grandis; assembly: GCA_022432525.1. Classification (NCBI taxonomy): domain Eukaryota; kingdom Fungi; phylum Ascomycota; class Sordariomycetes; order Xylariales; family Hypoxylaceae; genus Daldinia; species Daldinia grandis. The sequence goes on from JAJKLB010000001.1 coordinate 424,964, forward strand.
TATATGTAAAATTTTAAAAACGATTAAAAATTATTATAAATAAATAGGTTATGAATTTAAATATATAATAATTTTTAAAATATTTAAAAAAACGTTATTAAAATGTTATAAATTTATAGAGACTAATAAACGTAAAATTTTGAAATGTTATTTATTAAAATTAAATATTTTTTAAAAATAATTAATTTTATTTGATTAGTTTTTATAAAATTATATAAAATTTTAAAATTTTAATTAAATTATTATTAAATCATAGCGAAAATATAGTTATTTAATAAATAAAAAAATATTTTATAAAAGGCGTAATAAATAAGATTAAAAAAGATTTAAATTGAAATTTTAAAGGAAAATTTTAAAAAAAAAGATAATTTTAATAAGGTAAAAGATTAAAACAAAATAAAAAATTTTAAAAATATAAATAATTTTATGGAAAATTTTAACGAAAATTTTGTAAAGAATTTCGTAAAAAATATTAATAAAATAAAAGATTTTAATAATTTTAAAAAGTAACGTAATAAAAAATTTAAATTTAAAACCAAAATTAAATTTAAAATTAAAAATTTAAACGTAATATAAATTTTAAATAAAATAAATAAAAAGAATAACTTAAATATAGAAAAGTTTATTATTTTAAAAAAAGAATTACTATTTATTATAAAGAAAAAAAATATAATAAAAATAATGAAAATTAATTTAATATTTAACGTCTTTAAAACGTTTTTTATATAAAAAAAGCTTTTTATAAAGATATTTAATACGTTAAAAATATTAATTTTAATAAAAGCATTTATTAGTTTAAAAATATTTATTAATTAAAAAACATTAATTAATTAAAAGGTATTTACTAGTTAAAAGACATTTATTGGTTAAAAGGTATTTATTAGTTAAAAATTACTAATAAATTTAAAAATATTTATTACTTTAAAAACTATTAGCTTAAAAATATTAATAACTTTAAAAATACTTTAAAAAACGTTTATTTTATATAAAATATTTATTCTAAAAATATTTATTTTATAAAAGATATTTATTCTAATTATTATTTTTAAAATAAATAATATAAAAATTTAAATAATAAAAAAATAAATGGAAAAAATAAAGGTTTTTTTAAATTTATAATCAAATTAATAAATAAAAATATATAAAATTTAAAAAATTTAATAAAAATATGAAAAAATAATAAAAAAAATTTAATAATTTTTATAAAAATAATAATAAAGATAACAAAAAGGGTTATATTATTATATAAGGTAAAGTCTTACTTAAATATATCTATTTTAACAAAAATAAAACCTTAATTTTAAAACCTTTTAAAAAGAGGCATTTTGTAAGACATTTTAAAAAAATTAATAAAATAATTTAAAAAATAAAAAAGGTTTATTAAAATAAAATGCGTTAAATATTCTTAAAGAGATGGTACCGAGGATAAAATAAAGACGTTTTAAATTTTTTTTAAGAAAAGGGTAATGTAAGATAACTTAATATAACTTACATAATTGGCATTAAGTCGTTAGTTATAAAAATCTTTAAAATAGACTAGCTATTTTAAAGATTTTTTTTAATTTAAACTTTTATTATTAAAAACGTCACTTAAGCCTATCATTTAATGTAAAATATTATTATATTAAAAAGCGTTTATATATTAAATTTATATAATATTAAATTAAATATTAAATTTAAAATTAATTAATATATTATAATAACATATAAAATACTTTTAATTAAAATAATTTAAAACTAATAATTTATTTAATTTATTTCTTTAACTTTTTTATATATTTATACGATTTTATATTTTTATATTTTAAATTAAAACGTTAAAAATATTTATTAATAAAAACATTTAAAATTAATTATATTATAGTTAATATTACAACTAATATTATAATTAATTAACATAATTAATAATATATAAAAATACTTTTTATTTTATTTTTAATTTAATAATAAAACTATTATTTAAACATTCTCGACTTTTTATATACTTATATAATATTACGCATTTATATTAAACTTTATCTATTATATCATATATTATAACGTATATTGCAGTTAATTTTAATCTTATTTAACGCCGTAAAAATAAAAACGCATAAATTTAATTAATAAATTTAACAATAAAGTTAATAATTATTATATTAATTAATTAATCACTTATTATAATATATAAAATACGTTAATACTATTATTTTTAATAATATCTTTACCATATAAAATATTTTTCCTAAAAAAACATCCTATAATTACCTTAAACCATAATTTAAAAAGAATTCAAGAAAATTATATAATATTATAATTAATTAAAAAAATAAAATGGTTAAAAAAGATACAACGTTTTAAACTTGAATTTTCCAAAACTATAGTTTAAAATTACTTAAAATAAATAAATATATAAAAAAGTTAAAAGAAAAATTTATTAATTTTAAATCAGTTTAATTAAAACTATTTTACATATTATTATAATTTATCTTAAATAATTTTAAATTAAATATTTGAAAATGGTTTTAAAAGATGTACCTTTTTTAACCACATAATCTTTTAACCAATTAAACCTTAACACACTTTTTGTAAAAATCTTTTAAATATTTAGTTTAAAATAATTTAATACATTTTAATTACATGGTTATAATAATATTAATTAAAATCAATTAATAAATAATCTTTATATATTAAACAATTATTAATATTATTATTAAAATAATTTATACGTTTTAAATTAAAAATAATTATTAAATTAATTAAAAGATAATTATAATGCGTAAATACCGATCGTAACTCATTAATTATAATAAACGTTATAATTTAATATATAATAGCGCAATATTTTATAAAATTTAAAAAAAGATTAAAAAGTTAAGTTATTAAATAATTAACTTAAAATTAAAAAATATTTTATATTTTCCATATAATTATTAATATAAATATATAAATATAAATGCATTATATATTATTTATTAAAATTATTATTTATTAAATGTTAAAACTTATAATATAATAACACAACGCTATTTAAAAATATAAAAAAAGTAAAAGAATAGGAAAGTTATATTATTATTTTTAAATTATTTAAAAAAAAAGGAATTCTTAGGATTATTATCAATATAAACGAGTAGATATAAACGCGTATAATATATTATTAAAATTATTTTATATTTTTAAAGGTTAAAATTTGTAATATTATAATATAATATTATATAATAAACAGGAATTATATTTTTTAAAAAGTATAGCTTATTACTTTAATTATTTAAATTTAAGAATAAATCCAAAATAACTAATAATAACATTATACATTTTATAAAACTTATAATAAATTGATCAAAGAAAAAAAATCTTAAATAACACGATTAAAATAAAAAATTGTAAATAATAGTAATTTATTTAAAAACGGTAATAATTAAGATTAAAATTTAATTATATAGTTAAAAAAGAATATTATTAAATGTTTACTATAAATTAATTAAAAGGAATATATAAAATAAAATCTTATAAAGATCCGTGTTGAAAAAAGTTACGTAATATTACCTTATAATACCTTTGTAATACGGCATTAATTTAATAAATATTAAAAAAAACAAAAGATTAAATAATTAGATAATTAATTTTAAATTATATTTTTTATTTTATTATTAACATAAATACGTAAATATAAACGTATAAATTTAAAAATTAAATATTATTTTAAAATTATTCCGTATTTTTTAACGTTAAAATTTATAATATTATAACGCAACTTTTTATAAATATATAAAAAAGTTAAAAAAAAAATGGAAAAAATATAATATTAACTTTAAATTATTAAAAAGAAACTATTTTTAACGTTATTATTATCGTTTAAATAATTATTAATATAATATTTAAAATTTAATTAAAAGTATACCATTTAACTCGATTTTATTTATTAAAAATTTAAATTTAAATTCGTAAAACGTTTTATCGAAAACTTATAAATATAAACGTATAAATTAAATGTTTCGTGGCGTAAATAAAGCGTGTGTAAAATAGTTTAACATAGCTTACGTAATTAGCGTTAAGTCGCTAGTTATAAAAATCTTTAAAATAAATTAATTATTTTAAAAATCTTTTTTAATTTAAGCTTTTATTATTAAAAACACCATTGCGAGTTTATCAACGTAAATAAGTATAACTTACTATTTATAAATTTTAAATTAAATATTAAAATAAATTATAATATATTAATTAATTTTAAATTTAATATATAAAATATTTTTAATTTAATAATATTTTAAATTAAATTTTAAGAAATCTTTTAATAAAACTTTATAAATATAAATATATAAATTAAACATTAAATAAGATTTATAACGTTAATAAAAACTAGAAAAATGGTAAATATAACTCGTTATTTTTTAAAAATTAATTTAAACTCGTTAAAATAAACGCAATTATATTAAACTTTATTTATTATACCGCATTTATTAAAAAATACTTGATTTTAAAGCATAAATTATACATTTTAACTATATTATATTTAAAAATAATATAACAATATTTTATTATAAAATATTTTAACAAATAGTAAAAGTAATTAAATTTAATTAAAACTTTTTAAATATAGTATAATTAAAGTTTATAATGTATACTTTAAAATTAAATATCTTTTAATAAATATAATATCGTTTATTATAACGCGTATTATAACACGTGTTATAAATAAAATTAATTTATTTTAAAAAGAAATTTAATTAATAAATTTAATGATAAAATTAATAATTATTATAATGATTAATTAATTATTTATAATATTATAATTTTTATTAAAAAATATTTTATAATTACTTTAAATTATAATTTGAAATTTTTTTTAAAAAGTTATATAATGTTATAATTAATTAAAAATTAACGTGGTTGAAAAAAGTATAGTTTTTAAATTTAAAATTTTTAAATTATAACTTAAAGCTATTTAAAATAGATAAATTATATAATTTAAATATGTTTTAAATCATTTTATATTATTTATTTAATAATCGTTTAAAATATATTTTAAAGTTTAATTAATTAAAAAAATACATTTTTTTAAATAATTTTAAATATTAAATTTAAAATCATTTAAAATAATTTAAATTAAATTTAAAGTTTTAATCTTTTATTTTAAGTGATTTTAAACTATACGTTTAAAGAATTTAAGTTTAAAAAGTTATATTCTTTTTAACTATACCATTTTTTAATTAATTATAATATTATATAATTTCTTTAAATCTTTTTTAAATTATAATTTAAAACAATTATAAAATATTTTTTAGTAAAAATATTTTATATAGTAAAAAATATTATTAAAAATGTTATTAATAATAATATAATAAATATTTAATTAATTATATAATAATTATTAATTTTATTATTAAATTTATTAATTAAACTTACGCGTTTTATTTTTAAAAAAATTAAAAAAAGTTAAAATTAACCGTAAAACGCGTTATAATATACGTTATAATAAACGATATAATATATATTAAATTAAACTTAATATAAATGTGTAACGTTATATAAGTATATAAAAAATCGAAAAAGTTTAAATAATAGTTTTATTATTAAATTAAAAATAAAATGAAAAATATTTTTATACTTATTTTAATGTTATTTTAGGTGATTTTAAACCACACGTTTGAAAAATTTAAGTTCGGGGGGTTGTACCCTTTTAGCCACGCCACTCCTCAACTAATTACAATACCGTACAACCCTTTTAAATTTTTTTTAAATTGTGGTTTAAAGCAATTATAAGATGTTATTTAATAAAAATTTTTTTATTAACGAAAATAATCATTAAAAATATTATTAATAATAACATCATTAATAATATTAAAAATAATAGTATTATAGGTAATTAATTGATTATATAATAGTTATTAATTTTATTATTAGATTTATCGATTAAATTTATGCGTTTTATTTTTAAAAGGTTGAAAAAGGCTAAAATTAACCGTAAAACGCGTCGTAAAACGCGTCGTAATAAACGATATAATACGTATTAAATGAGGCTTAATATAAGCGCGTAACGTTGTACGGATGTATAAAAAGTCACGAGGGTTTAAATAATAGTTTTATTATTAGGTTAAAGATAAAATAAAAGATATTTTTATATATTATTAATTGATTATATTAATTGATTGTAATGTTAATTATAACGTTAATATTAATGACGTTAATTATAATTTTAAATGCTTTTATTAATAAACATTTTTAACGTTTTAGCTTAAAATATAAAAATATAAAGTTGTATAAATATATAAAAAGGTTAAAAGGATAAATTAAATAAATTATTAATTTCAAGTTATTTTAATTAAAATTATTTTATATATTATTATAATATATTAATTAATTTTAAATTTAATATTAACTTTAATGTTATATAAAATTTAATATATAAAAGCCTTTTAATGTAATAATGTTTTAAATTAAATCTCGAGAAATTTTTTAATAAAGCCTTATAAATATAAACATATAAACTAAGCGTTAGGTGGCGCTTGTAGCGTTAACGGGGGGGGGTGGTAGGCGTAGCCTGCCGTTTTTCGAGGATTAATTTAAACTCGTTAAAATAATTTTAATGTTTAAACCAAAATTTATAAACGGCAAGTTACGCCCGTTTACACTTCATTTACGTTATAAAACGTTTAATTTATACGTTTATACTTATAAATCTTTAATAAAACGTTTTATAAATTTTAATTTAAATTTTTAATAAATAAAATTAAATTAAATAACATATTTTTAAATATTATATTAATAATTATTTAAATAATAATAATAATGTTAAAAATAGTTTCTTTTTTAATAACTTAAAATTAATATTATATTTTCTTTATTTTTTTAACTTTTTTACATATTTATAAAAAATTACGTTATAATATTATAAGTTTTAACGTTAAAAAATATAAAATAGTTTTAAAATAATATTTAATATTTATATTTACGCATTTATATATATTTATATTTACATATTTACGTTAATAATAAAATAAAAAATATAATTTAAAATTAATTATTTAATTATTTAATTTTTTTAACTTTTTTTTTATATTTATATAATATTACGTTATAATATTATAAATTTTAACGTTTAAAAATATAAAATAACTTTAACAATATATTATACGCATTTATATTTATACGTTTATACCAATAATAACGTTAAAAATTCCTTTTTTTTTTTTAAATAATTCGGAAATAATAATATAATTTCTTTACTTTTTTACTTTTTTTACATCTTTAAATAATATTATATTATTATATCGTAAACTTTAACGTTTAATAAATAATAACTTTAATAAATAATATATAATATTGGATTAACAAAGGATCAATGATATATAACGTTATACTTGGAATACAAATTAGATGATGTTTAATTAAAATATTATCTACAATCTATAACTTAAATAAAAAATAGCTAAAGTATAGGTAAAATAAAGTCCTACGCCAATTATATAATAACCTATCATATAATCCCATTTTTAACACTAGTAACTTTTCTTTTTTCTTTTACATACTCATGTAACTACACTTACTATATAACGGTTAAAATATTAAAATACGTAATATAAAATTAATCCTTTTTATAATTTCTTTCCTTTACTATTTCAAATTAATTTAAATTAATACCACCTTTCTAATAATAATCTTTTTTTTATCTCTATAATATTTAATAAATATTATATTAATATACTTATAAAATATGCCGTTTTATATTAATAATATTATTATAATATAATTAATTAATGGCTTAATATCGCTAATAAAAATTCTAATTTTTATTATTTCAAAATAACCAATAAATATTATTCCCGTTATCTATTATTATATTTATTATTTAACTCTTAATAATTATATTAATTAAATATAAATAATATATAAATAATTAAAAATTATATATTTTTATACCAATTTAATATAATCATATTATAAAAACAATTATCAAAACATAAAAAAATAATTTAAAAACTTATCTAATACATATTATATTTTATATACGTAATTATTTACTAATATTTTTAAAACGTTATTAAAAATATTTAAAAAAATTTAAAGAAATATTTACAATAAATAAAAAATAAAAATTAAATAAATAAAATTTATACTATATAATAACGTTATAAAATTACCTAAAAACATAATAATTATTTAATGAATATTACCAAAAATATTTACGTTAAATTAAAAAATATTACTATAAAACTTTATTTTTTTCGTAAAACGGCTAAAAAGTTTTCGGTTTAATTCTTTAAAATATATCTTATCCTCTATATTAATATAATATTAATATAATATCTATTTTAATAATTTTTTCTTTTTTAACAAATAATTAATCTCTAAAATTACTCTTTAATTAACTCAATATTTAATCTATTTTTATTATTTTCTAATATAAGAACACTTTAATAAAATTTAAAAAACGTTATTATAAAAATATATAAGGTTTTAATTTTTAATGTTTAAATTATTTTTAATTTTATTTAACCTAATTTTATAACCTTATAATAAAATAATTAATATTAATAAATATTTTTAATATTTTATTAACATTTAATTTAATTATTATATTAATTAGATTATTTTCTTTATAAATTTATTTAATATTATTTATCTTTTATTATTTATATAATTACTATAATAATATAATATTAATTATTAATCTTTTTTCTTTCATCGTACTAAATTTAACAAAACATTTATAAAATAAAAATAAATTAATATATATAATAATTAGGATAGGCAAAAATTTAATTTTATTAAAAATTAACATTATTATTATTTCAATTATTATAATTATATTTACACCGTAAATTATTACGTAAATTTCACTTACCAAAACGTTTTTAATAATTTGTTTATATTTTATTAAACTTTAATAAATTAAATTTCCTTTTATTATAAATAAATTATTGCATATAATTTTATTAATAATAAATATTTTGTAATTTATTTAAAAGTTAAAATCTTTATTATTTATAAATAAACTATTTATAAAAATAAAGATTTTAACATTAATTAAATCTATTTAAATAAATTAGAATTTTTATTATAAATTATTACATTATTATTATAATTGTTTATTTAACCTATTAATTTTTTTCTTACTTAAATCCTAATATTATATTATTTTAAATATATTAAATATTACCTCTAATTAATAAATTAAAGCTATATAAACACCATAAATTCTCTATTATATATAATATTACTTTATATTATTTATATTAACTTTTATAATTTCTATCTTCTTACCCTACCTTTTTTATTATAAATATACCTTACTTTCTATATTTTTAAATATAATATATCTATTAAATATTAACAAATTATTCTCCGCAAAATAAATTTTTAATTTTACCTTAAACCTTACCTTTTTTAATTCCTTATTTTCCAAATTATTAAATATTTTATTAAAAATTTCCAATATATTATCCATTTATATTACAATTAATCTAAATTATTTTATAAATTTTAACATTAAAAAATATAAATTATAAATAAAAATTATCATATAAAATTTTTTTTTATAATATTTAAAATATATTACCTATTAATATATTCCTACCTTAAAGATATTATATAAAAATTTAATAATAATTATAATTATTTTTTTAAAAATTATATATTTTATTTTTTTAAATAATTTTACCATAATTATACAATTAAAATCTATTTTAAATTATATATATACCTATATTATATCTTATAACCATACCACAATTTTCTTCATTTTTATATTTAAAAATAAAATAAATATAATAATAATTTATTAATTTAATTATTATATTATAAATAATTATATTAAAATTACCTTTTTTCTTTTATTATTATATCTTTAAATAATAAATCTTAATTTCTTATATAAATTATTAATTATCTTTTTTTTAATTTTATATACAATTTTTAAATTAAATAAATAATTATTACCATATTTTTTTTTATTATATTTTTTAAATAAAAATATTCTTTATTTAATAAATCTTTTAATTTCTTATTAATTTAATTTTTTAAATAATTACCCTAACGTTATAATTTTACCTTCTTTTTAAAATTATATAATAAATTTTATATTAACCATTTTTTTTAAAGAAATATAAGTTATATTATTTATTAGTTTTAACTTATTCTTACTATTTAAAAATTATCTTTATACCTTTTTTTTAACAGGTACTTTAACCTTTAAAACGTAATTATTTACTATATTATTTTTATTAAAATTAAAATTTTTATTTTTATTATATAAAACGTTAATTATTTTATCCCAAAAATATAATTTTATAATAATTATATAAAATTTAATTAATTTATTATTAATATTAACAATATATATTTTATTATCTTATATAACAAATTTATAAAATCTTATCCAACTTTTATTTTCTTAATAAATTTATACTTTTACCTATAATAAAAAATTTAATATTTTTATTATATTTAATCCGTTTTTTATTTCAAATATATTATTTATTTAACATTATATTTTAAATTTACGCATTTTTTTTATTACCTTCTTTATTACTGTTAAATATACCATAATAAATAATATTAATAATAAATTTTTAACTAATTTAAAGTATACACCAAATATAAATAACATAAAAATTAAACCATTTAATTTTATAATATTATTAATTATTTTAATTATTATTTAAAAAATATAATATATATCTACCTAAATTTCTTAAAAATCCTTTAATATAATTTTATATACTTGTTATAACAATCTATAATATTATTTCAATTATTTAATTAAATTATATACTTTAATAGATACTTCCTCAATTATTATAAACAATTCTTTTATATTTATTATAAATTTCTTTACCTTAAAATTTATATTAATATTAAAAATTAAATTATTAAATAATTTAAAATAACTATTTATTTATATTATTTATAACATATCCTAAATATATTTAATTATTATATCTTTAAAAAAAGTTTACTATTTAAAATAATATTACTTTATTAATAATATATAATATTAACTTATTATTAATATATATTATATTAACATAAATATTATAATTAAAATTAATATTATTTTTTATAATAAATTTAAATCTTCCTAATATATTACCATATATTTAATATTAATAATAATATTTATTAATCTTTTTAATAACGCTATAATTAAATTTATTATATCCTATTTTATTAAAAATATAATAAAATTAATTTATTGTAAAATAGCCAAATTATTAGTAAATTTATTGTAATTTTATTTTTATAAAATGGTAATAAACTATTATTTATTCTTAATTATTTAATAAAAACTATAGATATCCCTATTTTTAAATAATAAAATAATTTCTTTTTTTATAAATTAATATATTTTTTATATTATTAAAAAATATATTAAAACAATTTATATTTTTTATAAAAAATAAAAATAGGATATTTAATAATATTATTTAAAAAAGGATAATTTTAAATAAGATTAATATATATATAATTTTAAAATTTTATTAATTTAAATTATTATTAAATTAAATTATATAATATTTAATTATTATTATATTTATTTTAATATTTAAATATATTATTTATAAAACTTTTATTTAAAGTTTTTTTTTTAATAATATATTAACAATTTTAATATTAGGCAAAATTCTTTAAAATTTATAAAAATATTAATCTTTTAAATAAAATATCTTTAATATTTTCTAATTAATTTTATTAATTATTTTATTAAAATTAAATATTAATTATTTAAAATAATTTTCAAATTTATTAAAATCGATAAATATATAGAACGTTACTTAGTTTACAAAAATATCTGCCATTTAATAATTGTTAATTTTCCCATAATTTATAAAATAATAAATAAATAATAAAAATAAATAATATTTTTTATAATAATTATTATTATTATTTTATTATAAAAATTAAATATTATAATTATTTTCTTTATTATTATATTAATTAATATTAATTCTTTTATATTCTACCAAAAATCTTTTAAAATGTTTATTTATATCTTCTAAATTTTACTTTTAAATATATTATTGCCAATTTAAACGTTTAATCCTTTATTCTATAATTAAATATTTCATAAACCAATAACCTAATTTTTTATATATAAAACACTTCTTTTTATTATTTTATTAATTATTAAAACATTATTTAAAAAATTTATTTTTTAAATATCTTAATTATTTTTAATTTTTATTATTTTAATATATACAATTAATTTAATATTAATTATTAAAGTTTAAATTTAATATTATAAAAAATTTATATTTATATGTAATATTAATTATATTTTTAAAATTTAAACATATACTTTTAAATAAATTTATAAATTAGAAAATTATTATATTAAATATTAAATATCTTTATATAATATTAATCATTCCCTCTTTAAAATTAACATCCTTAAAATAATTAATTAAAAATCTTTTATAAATTTATTATACTTATTAAATAAATTTATTTAAAGATATAAATAAATTTTCACTTAAATATTCCTTTATTATAATTTAAATTATTATTATTCTCTATTTACTTATATATATTTATTAATTTTTAATAATATAAAAAAAATTTTTAATTTAAATTATCATCTATTCAAAATTAAATCTTTTTTCGGTAAAATAATTATAATAATATTATAAAATATATTCCGTTAATATAATTAAATACGTTTTATTATATTAATATTTACTAATACCAACTTTTCGGCAATAATTTTTAAACATTTTAATTTTTTTTTTTAATATATTATACTTCTTACCACCAAATTTATATTTATTATTATAATATATTTTAATAAAATTTATAAAATCTTATAATAAATTTCCATAAAAAACCTACGCCATAAATACTTAAAAAATATATACTCTAAACAACAAATAATTACTTTTAAAAATTAATATTTCTTATAATAAATATATATTAAACTTTTAAATAAACCTTTATCTAAATTAACTATTATTTTATAACATTCCAAATTTTTATCAAATATTATTATTCGTTATTAAAATTAAATATAATTACAATATTAAAAATTTAAATATTTACTATAATTTAACAAATCTTATTACATATTATCTTACCTCTAACAAAATTAATATTAAATAAATTTTTTATAAAACCTACTATTAAATATTTATTTCTATAATTATTCTTTCCAACTTACCAAAATAATATAGATTAATCATAGAAATAAATATACTAAAATACCTTATTAATAAATCTAAAACTTAATCGGCTAAAAATTTAAAAAAATTACCAATATTTGCTATTTTATCCAACCTCTTAAAATTATTATATCCCATTACAATATACACTCCATAATATATAAAATATTTCGTTACTACAATTTAAATTATATAATTTACCCTTTTAAAATCTACCTTATACCATCCTTTAAAATCTCTTTAAAAATTAACAAAAAATTCTTTATTATATACATCTTTATTATATATTTAAAAACTTTTAATAACATATATATTAATCTTTTCTTTTATTACTTTTTTTAATTATAAAACGTTAATTTCAATACCTTTAACGCCTTTTATAACATAAATATCTTAATTAAACGTCATTTTAATATATATTTCTAATTAAATAAAATAAATATAATAAAATTATTTTAATATTATTATATATTAATATTATTATATATTATTAATAAAAATTATAAATTTAAAAATAAATATTATTATAATTTTTAATATTATTAATTTATTACTAATTTTTACTATTAATCTTTAATACAATTATTTTTACATAATAAACGTAAATTTATTAACATATTCAAACGTTTTAAAATCTTTAAAATAATATAAATATCTTTCGTAATCATTTACAAACAAATAAAATCTAACACAACCTATTTCTTTTCGTTAAAAAAATAATTAAACATCTTTTATAACTATTTATAAATAAATAAAATCCAACACAACTTAATAATTTCTACTATTTTTATTATTTTATAATTAACTTATTAAATTAACCATTAATTAATATTAAATTAATAAAAAGTTAATAATATATAATATTATACTTAAAATACAAATTAAATAATACTTAATTAAAATATTATTTACAATTTATAATTTAAATAAAGAATAGTTAAAATATAAATAAAGTGAAGCTTTATACTAATCACATAACAACTTATTATATGATCCCACTCCCAACATATAACGCGTTTATATTTACATATTTATATTAATAACTACGTAGAAAATATAAAATAATTTTTTAATTTTAAATTAAATATTTAATAATTTAATTTTTTTAACCTTTTTTTTAATTTTATATAATATTGCATTATTATATATTAAATTATAACGTTTATTATAATTAATACGTTACGATTAAAATTTACGCGTTATAACCAATATTATAACCGTATTTTAATTAATTTAATAACTATTTTAATTACTTTAATAATTATTTTTAATTTAAAATATATAAAATATTTAAATAATAATATTAACAATTATTTAATATATAAATATTATTTATTAATTAATTAATTTAATTAATTCGATTAATTTTAATTAATATTATTATAAACCATACAATTTAAAAATATTTTAAACTACTTTAAATTAAATATTAAAAATTTTTTAAAAAAATTATATTAAAGTTTAATTGGTTAAAAAATAATATAGTTAAAAAAATACAACTTTTTTAAAACAAAATTCTTAATATTTAATTTAAAGTTATTTAAAATAATTTTATACGTTATTAATAAATTATAATATTAATTATAACGTTAATTATAATATTAATTAAAATTTTAAATATTTTTATTAATAAATATTTTTAACATTTTAATTTAAAATATAAAAATATAAAATCGTATAAATATATAAAAAAGTTAAAAAGTTAAATTAAATAAATTATTAATTTTAAATTATTTTAATTAAAACTATTTTATACGTTATTATAATATATTAATTAATTTTAATTTTTATATTTAATTTAAAATTATATAAATTTAATACGTAAAAACTTTTTAACGTAATAATACTTTACATTAAATCTCGAAAAATCTTTAATAAAACCTTATAAATATAAACATATAAATTAAGCGTTAAATAACGTTTATAACGTTAATAAAAATAAAAGAAATAATAAATATAATCTGCCGTTTTTTAAACATTAATTTAAACTTGTTAAAATAATTAATCTTTAATTTTAAATTTTTCTATATATATTAAATCCGTTTAATTGTTTTAACAGTATAAGTATATACCGTTTTTTATACCTTTTTTATAACGTTAATGTAAGTAGGTATATTGTTATTTTAACGAGTTTAAATTAATGTTTGAAAAACGGCGGGTTACGCCCGTTACCCTCGTTTCCGTTAACGTTACAAGCGCCACTTAACGCTTAATTTGTATATTTATATTTATAAAACTTTATTAAAAGATTTTTTAAAATTTAATTTAAAGTATTATTACATTAAAAAGCTTTTATATATTAAATTTTATATAATATTAAAATTAATATTAAATTTAAAATTAATTAATATATTATAATAATATACGAAATAATTTTAATTAAAATAATTTAAAGTTAATAATTTATTTAATTTATTTTTTTAATTTTTTTATATATTTATATAATTTTATATTTTTATATTTTAAGTTAAAACGTTAAAAATATTTATTAATAAAAATATTTAAAATTATAATTAACGTTATAATTAATATTATAATTAATTAATATAATTAATTAATAATATATAAAAATATTTTTTATTTTATTATTAATTTAATAATAAAATTATTATTTAAACTTTTTTAATTTTTTATATATTTATATAACGTTGCGCGTTTATATTAAGTTTTATTTATTATATCGTTTATTATAATATATATTACGGTTAATTTTAATTTTATTTAACGTTATAAAATTAAAAACGCGTAAATTTAATTAATAAATTTAATAATAAAGTTAATAATTATTATATTAATTAATTAATTACTTATTATAATATATAAAACGCGTTAATATTATTATTTTTAATAATGTTATTAATAATAATATTTTTAATAATTATTTTCGCCAGTAAAGAAATTTTTACTAAAGAATATCCCATAATTGCCTTAAACTACAGTTTAAAAAAAATTTGGGTAGGTTATACGGTGTTATAATTGGCTGGGGAGTGGGGTGGCTGGGGGGGGTATAACCCCCCGAACTTAAATTTTTCAAACGTGTGGTCTGAGGTCACCTGAGATAAGTATATTGTGGCATTAAAGCATCAACTTTCTTGCTTTCCAACCTTTGTAACTTTTCCAACTTTCGCATCATGACTTCTCGTTTCACATCCCAAAACAAGACCACACAGCAGCGTCTGTCAACCCATACTGTTGGCTTAGTTGCTTTGTCCGACTTTCGCAAACGACGTGCCGAGGTTATCGAACAGCAGGAGCGCGAGGCACGAGATGCCATCGCTACTGGCACACCTCAAGACACATCCGAACGTTCGCGCACAGGTACCCCAGACGATAACACCGATATCTCAAATCCCCGAAAGAAAAAGAAGAAGGATAAGAAGGTTGCCAAAGGACGCGGCACTAAGCTCTCGTTTGCCGATGACGATGATGAGAATGAAGTTGACGAGAATAATGGCCGAGGAGGAGACAAGCCAGAAGATGGGCAAGAGTCCGGAGAGAAGAAACTCAAATTCAAGGCCAACTCCTCCGTGTCTGTTGTTCCGCGCGCAGTAACTAAAGCTGCTCTCCGTCGTGAAGCGGCTGAAAGAGAAACCTTACGTCGAGAGTTTCTGATGCGACAGGAGGCTGTAAAACTGACTGAGATTGCGATACCCTTTGTGTTCTATGATGGGACGGATATCCCCGGAGGCGTTGTACGCGTCAAGAAGGGCGACTTTGTATGGGTATTCCTGGATAAGAGTAGAAAGGTTGGCGCTGATCTCGGCGTCGGTGAAAAGGCCAATGCTAGGAGAGAATGGGCACGCGTCGGAGTTGACGATCTGATGATGGTTCGAGGGAATATTATTATCCCCCACGTAAGATTTTTCTATTATTATTGTTACTACTTTTCACTTGATATCCCTGGAATACAAGCCTTTAGACGCTGCAGACTGCTAACTAATATGCAGCACTATGACTTCCTCTTCTTCATCATGAACAAAACTTCTGGTCCCACTGGGAAGCTCCTCTTTGACTACGTATCCGAAGTCTCAGAGTCAGCACCTCCTATGCGCTCCACGGATGAACAAGCCGTTCAATCGGCCAACACGCAGCTGGTCGTAAGTAGTCTGGAGGGTGCTTCAGACGACCCAACGTTCACTAAGGTTGTTGACCGAAGATGGTATGAGCGGAATAAACACATCTATCCCGCTAGTGTTTGGCAAGAGTTCGACCCTGAGAAGGACTACCAGAAAGAAATAAGGCGCGACCTCGGTGGAAACGCTTTTTTTTATTCCTGAGTATCGCGCAAACTTTGCTAACTGATTGGTGACCTGATCCCCTTTCTCTCTGCGCGGTACTGTAGGTCAAGGGTGAAATGCATTTTTTGATCTACTTGATATTGCTTATTAGGCGACCTAGATTGCAGTCGATTGCTAGTAATCCACTTACGGAACGAAAATGACTAGCCAGTTAACCAGCGAACGATCAGCCAGTTTATTCCTAGGAACAACCGTCCGGGCCAAAATAGAAGCAGGCATAACAAGTTGCCACAAGGGCTAAGCATCAACATGGAGAACTCAATAACAATCTTCTTCCTCAGACGCTGGATAGATTTTGTCTTCCATGTCGTCCTTTCTAGGATCGCCGTGTGGTATCGACAAAGCTTTGAAGCCGAATATACTTGGCTGGCGAAAGCTCGGAGTACTTGGGAGAGTTGCCAGGCGAACCAGCTGACCTTGATATGAAGAGATAGGGACGCTGCAGAAAGGACTCGCTGGCATCGGATAATGACCACCAGGGTAGGCACAAATATTGCAACTATGCTATAACTCAGGTTGGTCGCTCCTCGGGGCTCCTTGGTTGGTGCGACGATGATGGTAACCTTGGAGAGTTCCATTATGGCGGTTATTTCACTAGGCTCCCGGTGACCCGCGTATCTATGCTGATTCCAACGGGCCCGATGAAAATATTCTCAACCCCAGGCCCACCAGCCGTCTAAATATGATGTAGTGGCTCAAGGAATGTATGTCTCACGTAAGGTCAAACTAGGGGACGCGGAGGAAAGGCAGTAGGATGCGATGCAGCTACATGTAAATACCATTGTCAAACACTTGGGCTAGGAGCGGGCTCTAAATGTTGGTTTCTATTCGACATATCGTGTAGTCGACGCCTATCACGAGACTCTATTGAACTTATATAACCCTAACGCGTCAGATAGTCTTAATAGAAAATATTCCCGAAGCAACATGGATATGATAAATGCATATTATGTCCCACTCCTAAATTGTGTAGTCAAGTAGCCACGTGCGCTCGTCCATTGGCTATGTATACCCAAGGCGCCAAAGCGGGAAAGACAACGTTGAGTGTAGGCCGGAGATATCTCGTGCGTATGGTGTGGCCTGCCCAGCAGAGCACCTTGTTTTGTACAAGCGATGTTCTACTAGTGTATATGGCTCCTTAATCGTTACTTGGACTCACGAGGCGTAACAATAGGCTTAACAAGCTCGAGAAGCTAGAAAAACTACTCTACTCGGGACGTGGAATTCTACGCCTGCAGATATTGTGGTAGGAGAGGTGGCACATGCTATATAAAATGTACTGAGAGGCAACAGCTGATTGGCTGTTAGGAAATATATTATCCGGCACCGGACGACTTTTTACGACTTCTCGGACCGGATTCCTGTTACTCCTCCTCTTCGGCTTTGGAATCACAACTACGATTCATATCTGTTCTTAGTACATCGGCAATAGCAATATATCGTACGTGAGTCGTTTCTATTCTGCTGGCACTGGTATTGTCCATAATTCGTATTGCTACCTTGAAGTTGTAGTTAGACAACCGGGTTAGTCATATTCATTATACACATCTTACGCTAGTTAAGTGATGGAAGAAACGATGCGAATCGTAGTAAACTAAATATGATTTGAATGTTATGGGTATCGCGGTTGATATAACTACCTAGGTTACCTAACACGACGCAAAATCCCGCGTTCATCCTGGCTCTAACCTCACAGCCTGGCAATCATTCGGTAACCTCTACCGGAAGTTATCCAGCGGTATAAGCATACAGGAGGAAACTTGGCCAACTTTACCAATTCCTACGTCCGCCGCCACGACCGCGCCCGCCAAACCCGCTGGTGCCCCCACCGCCACCGCCACCGCCACCGCGGCCCATGCCCTGCTCATAGCCGAAATTTTGGCCTTGAGCACCACCGAATCCTTGGTTAGGCCCCCCGAAGTTCTGATTCTGGTTGCCTTGCCCTCCAGCAGCGCTGGCCCCTGCATTCTGCATACCCGAGAACATGGCAGACATCGTAGACGCATCCATTTGGCTTGGGTCAAGACCGGAGGCCATCATCTGCTGCATCATGGCTTGCATCTCAGGAGGGATTCCATCCATCCCAGGCATGTTTGCCATACCGGCACCTGCGCCTGCGCCGCTCATCCCAGGCATACCTCCCATCATCATCATCTGCATATCTTCGAGCATCTTCTTGTTATTCTGAGCGATGGCGTCCGAGCTGTACTCGCTGCGGACATTATCTTGCTTGGCGGCATATAAGGCCCAAGTGAATTCGTCAAAGCCGTAGTTGAAATAGTCGCTTAGGTCTGTACCAGGTTTTCTCCAAGGCTTGTCATTCTCTGGCAGATCTTGAATGCGCCTGTGTTAGTAGTAGTCAATTAAATAGGAGGAGACAATATGTGACGGACCTTCATCAATGTTGATCTGAGTGATAGGCTTTCCTACTGGTTTGTATACAGGTATCGCATTTACATTGACCTTGGATGTGGAAACTGCGGGCAAGTCATGGCCCGAGGTGGACCGCGTTGGTACGTCTTCCTTCTTAACAGTAGCGGGTTTTGTCGTATCGCTTGATGCCGATCTTTGAGGTATGTTTCGTATGTCACTATACCGCGATTGGCTATGAAATACGTGAGTAGATATAAATGAAGGGGAAGCCAGATCATGCTAACATGGGCGGAGGCGCGTTGGTGCCATCTTTCCGTTCCGTGATTATATCTATGTCCGAGTCATCCTCGTCCATATCAGCACCTTCATCTTCCTCCTCTCCTTCCTCTAAATCCCCCTCATCTTGTTGTTGCTGTTGTGGCAGCTGGGGCTGGACAGACGTAGCTGCATTATGAGAATCGGCGGTGTTAGACGGGTCATTTTGGGTGGTGGGCTCGTCGGGAGCATAGAAATCATCATCGTCGTCAATATCCATTATGTTTCCAGATGTACAGATGTCGTGTTAGGTAAGAGGTTAAAAGTCTTGATGCTAGAAAGCTAAGCTTCTAACTTAGATAAGTTTTAGATGTAAGGGATTAGATGTAAGTCACTGCAGGTGGATGGGTTTAATTGGGTTCCAATTGGTTAACCTTTGAGCTAGGGAAGACAAGGAAGTGCGATAAATGGAATAAGGTGTGGGGGTGATTGCGGCTGCTGTAAGCTATGGCCACACTAGTACCATCCGGGGACATGAGCGCGCTAGCTGGTTAGCAACGCGACCGCACCTGCAGCTCTATTGCAAAAGATGACAAGAACCAAAAAAAAAAAAAACATTTGATAACTTTTTACTTGGATAGGTACGGATTAGGTACCTATGTAGGTATTTAGTACTTAACCTACATCATTACAATCTACATACTGCACTTTGCTCACTTTACATTCATTCCTCTACTTACCTCCACAAATTCCCTTTGTTGGGCATGTGAGCTCAGGTATGTATCAGACAGACAGACGGACAGACAGACAAACAAACAAATAAACAAATAAACAAACAAACAAACAGAAGACGTAAGGATCAATGATGTACTAACTTAGGTACCTAGTTAAAAATCTAACATTCCACATCCGGGGAACCATGGCCCTATCTAGATCAGCGAGCGGCCCTGGCGGCCTGTCTATCAATACGTCGTCCGCAAATTTGTTGTGAGTCCAGCATATATTCTCCTAGGACCCTACAACCCTACTGCCATACTACCCTATCCTCTCTCTCTCCAATCTCCATGTAGCGAAACGAACCAAATCTACCGCAATGCCTCCCGCCTGGGTCTTCGAGCTGACCTCCAACGCCCGACGAAGTGGATCAAGCAGTAGCCAGCCTCCCGCTCCCGGTGGAAGCCTTTTCGGCAACACGTCAACTACGCCTAAGCCGTCTTTATTTGGCAATCCTACGACTTCTTCTTCCACCGCTACTAGTCAGCCTCAATCCGGCGGTCTCTTTTCATCATCCTCTACTACACCATCCCAACCGTCACAGGGAGGCTCAAGTCTATTCGGAGCAGCGAATACTAGTACAACGCAACCACAGCAGGGGGGAGGACTCTTCGGAAGTTTGCAGCCTGCCCAGACGCAATCGCAAACGCAGACTCAGGCCCAACCCACGACTGGGCTATTTGGCGGTAGCACGACGGCACAGGCGACTTCTACAGGGACTGGGGCTTCTGGGCCTCTCTTCGGTAGTTCTTTGAAACCTACACAACCAACGGCGAGCAATGTAGGATCATCTTTATTTAGTCAGGCAGTCCCAGCCCAGCAGAAATCCAACCCGTTGTAAGTTGAAACAACCTAGCTCCCCTACAACCATTTCGCTAACTAGATCCGTAGCGGGAGTACTCTTAGCCAACCGGCTCAATCCCAACCGCAGCAACCTGGCTTGGGTCTAGGCAGCTCACTCGGCCTTGGCCTGACCATGGGCCAATCGTCAACTCAACAGACAGTTCCCGGCGTGCGTATCGACGTAAGCAACCTTAAGGGTACTACGCGGTTTAATGACCTCCAAGAGGACCTACAGAAGAAAATAGAGACTGTCGACATATTGATTCAGAGACAAATGCAATATAAGGACGAGGTAGATTCATTCATGCCCGGCCATAAGGAGATGCTTGAGAGCATTCCCAACGACGTCAGTTTTGTCGCTAAAAAGTATGAGAGCGCGCATAGCGCACTGGCATCGGCTGCCCAGGCTATCGAGGCATCTCGCGGCTTAGTCGCTCAGGATGTGGAACACGCCCGGCTAAGTTTCCGAGCCATCGATAACTTAAAGCTACCTGAACAGTATCACACGGCCGGGATATGGTCCCCGAGGCAACAGTCAGCAGGTACGGCAAATACGGAGGCGGACGGACAGGACCTGGTCAGCTTTTTCTCTAAAGCGGCAGATGACATGGAAGATCAAGTAAAGAGATATGACCGGAACATGACTGAGATTGAGATGCATATGCACGGCGTTTCCGACAACCTGGTAGAGCAGTTGCAGAAGATGATGGCTAACAAGAATGGGGCGTCATCTGGTCCCAACGAGAAGGCCCAAGAGCTTAGCGCTGTGCTTAGAGAGTTGCAGCAGGGTATTCTAAAGGTGGCTAGCGATGTCGCAAGCGCGAGGGAAGACATGACCCAGCTTCAACTAGGAAACTTCATTAGCAATGGCGACCGCAATGGTGTGTACTAGGTAGCATTGTGTTTCGCAGGGCTGTGCATTAGGTAGTTCAGATACCCAAATGGAAACTTAACAATGGAGCCCGATGAGATAGCCAGGGAATACATCCGTGCGTGTGTATATTCTTGGGATAGAAAATCCCATGGTACGGATTGGTTTCAACTGCAGTATAAGACTCGGTACCGGTATTTCTCTATATGCTCAGGGCTAAATATAATAACACGCGCCGATGTATCTATGTTATTATGATTAAACAGGAGGATTTTGTATATCTAGATACAAGAGGTACAATACAGCATGGGAAAACTCGACGGAATTCAACCTCTATTATCAAATTACTACCATAGTAGCACCCGCCAACGCCAGCCCTTAAGGAGTTTCATGTCGTCTTCCCCAAGACCCTGATATCCCCTTTCGATCTTTGCTATAAGCCGCTTCAAGCGTTTGGATATCGTTCTTGCTACGCGGATCGATACCTCGCTCTGGAATACGTACAGTATAGCCAATACAAAGCAAGCTATTGAGGCAAACTTTCTCTTGCCATGAACGGAATCCAAGATGCGAGAAATGAGTCCCTTGCTTCTCTTGAAGGCATATTCGGTATCGTTAGACTCTTTGTCTTTCGACGAACGACGGAAAACCTTACGGATGGCGGGGATGAAAGAGGCCCTGTGTGGGTATATAAGAAACTATAGAAAGGGTGGATGGCTGGTGTATGTATAATAGCGCGGGGGTGATATATAGAGGGGAGGAGAAGATTCCACGATGAAATTTACCCTCTGCTAAAAACTTACACTAGACCGCCTAAAAGCCATCGTCGCCATCTATGCGCCTCAGCCACCTTAGCTAAATCCAATACCTCGCTCCGTAACAGCTGTAAGTCACTCATTATGATGCTCTGCTGCCCTTGAAGACGACGCTCGCTGGCCGGGTCATCATATCGTCGTCTCTTGTGAAGCGAGATATACTCGCCCAACGAGAACTCACAGGCAGTCCTTATCGATTGCAGATCCGTCCTGGCGAAAGGCGTAGAGATTGGCTG
This sequence comes from Daldinia grandis, assembly GCA_022432525.1. Lineage (NCBI taxonomy): Eukaryota > Fungi > Ascomycota > Sordariomycetes > Xylariales > Hypoxylaceae > Daldinia > Daldinia grandis. The sequence continues at coordinate 448,562 of JAJKLB010000001.1, forward strand.
TTCAAACCTAGGGTCTGGCTGCAATGGAGGTGGACCTGGAGGAATCGGAGCTGAGGTTGACGGCGGTACTGGCTGGTACTCCATTGAGGCGAGTGAGCAGAGAGCAGGGCCGGGAAGTTAGGTAGGATTATTAAAGAGAAGAGGTTTCATTGCCTGAGTTCCTACTGGTTGTAAGTCAATTGACTTGAGCCACTAAGCCGTGATTGAGATTATGCTCTTACAAGGTCGTCGTCATGAGTATAATGATCCTTTTTTAATATTGTTTCTCTCTCACCATCAGCAATTGCGCAGCTCATCATGTATGAGATCAGGACAGAAAGATCTACGGAGGCTGGGGTCGCGGGGTAGCCGCTCAGCTAATAAGACATGCAGGCTCGGCAAAGTGGCCAGGTTTGAGAGCAGTAAGCGTCACAGCCACCAACCTGCATTTCTGTGATACGCCACCATGTAGGTGGGATATCTTCTTGCCCGCGGCTACCATTACTACTAGTAGAGGCATATATATCCCTAGCCATAGTTCAAGTTTTAAACCAAATTGTGGTTATACTGGAGACTAGCACTTGGTTAGCAACAGGCCCTCCGATATCCTTTTTATAATAATCTAAAAAGAGAATGATAAACCTATGGCCTTAGGTTCAAGCGGCCGGCGCAACTATTTTGGTGTTTCACGTCCTGGTGAGCGGACTTTACTACAGCCACAATTCAAGTCGCTTTATCGTTCGGTTGAACCCCCGGTACAATACTCGAGTCGAGGGATGTATAACTATGCCCTCATGGTTAAGTTTGGAGTTACAGGACAACAAGGTTATCTACCTATATATCCTCCGGTTCTGCCTCGTGGAAATTTAGGTACTTTGCTACAAAAGCGAATGGCAAGCGATGATCATGACTACATAGTTCTACCTTAGCTATTCTAATGTAATAATCTTTGGGATCAATAGTGGAACATTAGCCATGCTATACCAAGTATAAGGACGCGAGAAAATCCCAACGATGCCTAATAGCTGTAAGTAGGATTGTTTTTTGTTTCTAGTAGACATTGATTACGTCCTCCTTCAATGTCTTAATTATATGTGATTGTATGTCATTTATTTTGGAAATTGTTAATTCACGTCGATATGGATATTACCTGTCTTAAGTATCAACCACCATATGCCCCTAACAAGGCTTCGATAACACGGGGTGAGGTAGGAGTATATCTACTAGTTTAGGGGTGCACTGGTGACTATATTGGCGCATACACTCCCAAGGATAGGGGGAGACATAGCCTCCTTACATAGACCTGCTACCTAGCGGCTGGCTTAGCCTTAAAGTATTCTAACAACCTGTTTGTAATAGCCAAGTCATATATAAACTCATATTAGCTAAATACAGCCAATTATATGAGTCAATTCTGAATCAAGACTACAAACGCCCTAGGTCTTACAAAGTTGGAAGTCATCAGGTCAGTGAATTTAGCCTCGTAGTGATTGGCCTTCCCAATTCTTACCAGGTAGGAAGCCAGGATGCAACGGAACCTTAGGATTTCCGAATGCTAATTACCGTGGTATAAATATGTTTTGAAAATGTATTAAAAAAAAGAAAAATAGAAATATAATAACATAATCCAACTAGTTGAATATTGATGATTTAGTCCTATTCTAAGTAGCTCGTAGTTCGCGTGTACTCCGTTGGGATATTTGAGTATTAGTTTAATGGGAACATCGCACCTTTTAAACACTGTTCCCTGACTGAGGAGATAGCTAATGACTAAGAGGTTAAACTGAAGTCGGCTCTGATAGGGGATATCTTCTATACGGCCCAAAAATTTCACTAGTGAACGGATTTGGATCCAGACTCCAACCGGACTCCGGTGTAGGACTCTTCTGGCGTCGAAACACCAGGTAAACAGCCGCTAGCTCAACTGGCAATTATAACATGGCGCAACTGGTTCTATATAAAGCAAAGACATATATCCCACGGCTTACAATTAATAAATAATAACTCGTCGCTTGACGGTATTCGAAAGGATAGAAAGCTGACAATGGTGTGGATAGAATATCTTATCTTATTTACAAGCCTCGTGAAGTTGCATGAAGATGTAGGTTAATGGGATCCTAACACTTCCAAGAAGAAAAATACAAAAATGCAGGCACCTAGAATCAAGTCTTGCACATAGCAAAGATGGCCTATCTTGCTGCCCTGCACTCGCCTCGAACCCAGAAAAGCCTTCGAAAAAGCCAGTGAATAGATCTTATCTATACCTTCATACCATGAAAACTACTAAGCCACGGCCTCTTTAGATAGTGTATCTGAAGGGTTAGGAGTGATAGGGGGATTTCCAACGGACCTTCTAACTTTACCTTAGGTTGCCTACGAACCGTGGTACGCTTAGACCTGTTTGGTTGCTTGGTAGCCTTAGATACCTAGGTACGTATCTTAGGGGGAATGTATGAAACGACGGAAAAAGAGGGATGATAAGGCTACCTAGGTAGGTACCTAGGTATGTAGGTACCTATATTTTGAAATCTACGATGGTATCTCCGAATTTTATATAGTTATACCCGGTAGCTAACTACTTAAGTAATAGACTTACAATCAAAGGATATATAGGTATCTTTGGAACGCAAACTTGCAGCACCCTACTTAGATACTTGAGGGATAAATATTTTGCTGCATGTACGATCAAGCTGTTCAGGGGAGGTCAGCCGAACATCTATCTTATAATCTACCTGGCAAGTGTAATGATGAATATATGCCGATCTATGTATAGTATGGCGATGCGTGGCGAATGGGCTTATTCATCACTGTCTTTGTCCGTCTTTCCGTTTGAATGTAACACGTGACTATCAGCAGACAGTGGAGGAGGGGGAGGTTACCTACGTACCTATGGAGAAGTTACCTTACCTAATGGGATTGATCGGATCACCTGCACCTTCCGCGCGGTCGGTCATCACCGGGATGAAAGCGGATATTGTGTTACCGGTACTTTTGAAGTGAAAACGTACGCGTGGAAGAGACAAGTACATGTACCTGAATAAGCTAGCATTCGGTAAGGCGCATATGACTGTGGGGACGCCTAGATACCGCCTATATATATATATGTACCTAGGTTAGGTAGGTAGGTAGGTATATAGGTACCTAGGTAGAGTCGAGTGGACTTGTCGCACAAACATTGAATTTCTCTTTACCCAAATCATTGGCCTCCGTGTAGATCGGGATTAGTCCCTTACTGCTTTTGCGCTCGTAACATGTTGCGGGCAATAATATAGGTAAGTAGTTATATACATACCTGCCTATACATATGTAACCTACCTACCTACCTAGGTATCTACATGCCGTGTATTACATGATGGATATGTACATGTATATAAAGACTCGGCCGAAAGTCTTGTAGATTACGTTTATGTGGAGGTAGTCTATCCGATTGACCGCATTCTAAATCTTGATCGTAACGTCGGTAAGAATTCCTAATCCCGACTCCCCCTTTTTTGTTCGTCCAAATTGTGTGCGAATGAATTATTACAGTAGTAAGTCCGGCTTGTTGTACGATGCGTGCGGATGGACGGGTTGACTAGGGGCATAGATAATTTCAGGATAAAGGATCCGGCCCGCCCCCTTTTCAATCCGTTGCGGCCGAAAATATGACGCCAGTTGCTGACTCTAGAGAGAATATTACAGCATCATATGTAGGAGGCGCGGAGGCTAAATTGTAAGTGGGCACATAATGCAGCCTATCATCATCATACTTACATTAGCTAACTAGGTACGTGAAAGTATCTTAGATATTAGATATGATACACAATCCTGTTACAAATACCAGAATATCGTTTCGTTGGATATTCCGGCGGATGGGCAAGGATAGCCGATCTAACCCGGTACCATGGTTGAATGCATTAATAGTTTAAAAATATATAGAAATTGCTTGATTACCCCTCCGCAAAAGAGGCAATAACAATACCTGCCTAACCTTAGTATTTGGATATGAAACGAGATATGTATTCGGACTAAGAACTGTGCTAATGCGCGCCGGCCGCACCTATATTCGAACAGCGGAGCGGACTGATGGCGTTACGCAGTTTCTGTCGCCGCATAGAACAGTAGGCTAAAATAATAGATCTTAGTTGACATGCGCTCGATACGTGACCTAGGTCTAAGTATGGGTGGAGGTCGCCATCTTACAACATGAATCTCACGTCTCACGCATGGTGGAGCGGGCTTACGAGCTTCCTCCTTTTCTTTACTGGTAATCCCCGGAACACATATGCACACTGTCTATATTTAGGATGGCAGATAGCGATTGGCGTATTTGTGGTACGTTGAATTATCTTGTATATTCGAACCCGCGCCGGTGTAGATTCAATAGTGTGGTCCATTATTGTGTACTTGACGTGCCATAACGCCCAAGAAAAGCTGTCGGAAAATCGGTGGTTCCACCGCCTCCGGGAGGATTGAGGGTACGGGTGGAGAAAAAGGACGGAAAAGGACCATAGGAATCTATCGAATTCCCATAGAAGCCTGCGATTTTCGGCCCTACATATCGGTACATATGTACCGTATGTACAGGCATACGTAGCATTGTGGGCTTCGAATTGACGAGATGGTATGTAACCTCTAGTTATGCCCTATGATGAGGGTTTACTGTTTGCAACTTTGTTTTCCATTAAGCGCGCAAGGTCTGTTCTAGGTACTAGGTGTAGAGCGAGTCTGCTTACCTCTTTATGGAGCAACATGAATAAAAGAACCGGAGGTTCAGTAAGTTAAGCAGTGAGCAGGCAAATTGTTCAAGATTCTGGCTGGTTATCTACCCGAGGGGGCTCGGCAGTAGCGAATACTAGGTAAGGAACGGCGTTGTAGGATGCCATTGTCGGAAGTATTTGACTTCGTACTTCCTAAAGCATCGGGGGAGACGCATGTATAAAATCCTAGCATTGGTCCTCCAAAAAGATTACGCGCAACTGGTGTCGCATGATCTCGTACTGTATCCGTATGGCGATGGGAGGGTACTTGTCTGTAGGGTCGGACGGGAAATGCACCAAACGAGTCCGGTGCCGACATTAGAGAAAAACCAGATAGGATAGGGATGACCATGATTGCGCGCACATGGCACTGCAGCTTAAGTGTCACCCAGTCATCGAACCATCTCCGCTTCGGACTATCCGCCGCCCGGATATCCCGAACGTAGGATAATGTTAGTGGTATGTAGGCATGTAGACATATATATAGGTATATGTGTGTGTGTGCGTAGGCTGGTATTTCTATTATTTATAGAACAAACTGGATAGAGCTGGTGTTGTAACCAGAAATGGGAGGATACTCATATATACTTCGGCACAATGTCTACGGCTGTTCTATTACATGGTTTAGCTTGAGCCTTGTAATATTTAGTTTCGCTCTGCGATGTGATACTAGGCATAATCTAAACCCCTATTCTACGTTTCGGCAACGGCGAGGCGGCCCCATCTCGGTCAGCAATGCGTGACCAGTGGGAGGTTTCCCGTCCCGTGTGTTCCCTTCCAATGGCCTGTAACACGCACGACATGATGGGCTGCGTATAGGACGACGGCCGGCGGAATTCTTAAGCAGCAGCCAACGTGGCGGGGTTGGGTTGCCTGGTCGAGGTTGCATCGAGTCAGCCCCCGGCTAACCGATTCAATAGCTTCGTCAGCCGAATAGCAACCCGAAGCATATTTTACGATGCCATTTCCTTATGGCATACCGGGTGGGTAAGACGAATCGGTTGGAAACGAGTACGCGCTCGGAAGTAGCGGTACATTTTTCAACCTACAACATTTACTTACCTTGTAAACTTTATTTAAATTCACTTATTCTTTTTTTCTTTTTTCTTTTGCGAACTTGCCGGTTGGGAAATAAGTCCAGATGGCGTCAAGGTTAAATATTCTAAATGCCAACTTTCGAACGAAGGTTTGCTAACATAATGTAATAATATAACATAGGGTACTATCAGCTAGCTTATTAGAGAATCAACCTGATTAAAGAGGCATTCCCGGGAGGTAACTTTTAGATTAGGAGGCTGGCGAGATTTGTTGGTAGGCAGTAAAACAGGGACCGACACTCCGAAAAAGCCCCAGTCCAACCGCCGCTCTAGACCCCGAGTCCGCACTCACAGTATGAAGTATTTTACCAGCGCTGTCTTCAGTTACTTGTCTTACACAGAGGTAAAGGAGGCGTATGCTCCTTTTTTGTCCCTGCTTTCCTTTTCGCACATTAGGTGCGTATCTAGTCAAAGCATAGCATATTAAACCTTTCTATTTTCTCCCGTCATCCGCCTCCGAGGTTTAAAAGGAGGGTACGTAACAAGGAGCTCGGTCGGCTTGCCGAAATGTCTATTTCGGATTTATCTTTGAAAGCGGTAACGAAACAAGCAAAATGAACAAACCCACCCAACTAGATTACCCAATATGATTTAAGGAACACCTCGTTTCCCATCAAATATAATGCGCAAAAGTACGTGCTCACTAATTAAAGTATGCGGATTACAATTGCTATCAGAGAGAGCGGAGGCAAAATAATAATAAAAAAAGGAAAAAGAAAGAAAAGTAATGCTGTCCAAGTTGTAAGCATGTAAAAGAAAGTATACGGACGCGGACGGATTACGAAGTACGTGTTCACGCCTCCCTTCCCGTATTGCGCTGTCACAGTACGTATAGACAGTACGGGAGAGCCCCGTACCATTGCCTAGCCAAATTGGTAAACTCCCACGCGAAAGAGACGACCAGCGCCGGGAGCCGTGGAGCCGAAAAGCCCCCCTCTAGGGAAACATGTTTGAGTTTAAGGATTTCATCAGCCTGTCTCCGGTCAATCAATTTTTGACAGAGAAGAATATTGTTTTCCCTTTTCTATTCCCTCTTCTATTTTAATGCGCGTGTATTATTTAAGTACTCGACTATCAAATAAATTAAATGAAGGCAAAGTAAAACGTCATTCACGAACGCGTCTGGTGAGCACTTGCCGCACGGGCGAATCCCCGGTTGTGGCCCCCCCACAGGGGAAATAAAGTACAGAAAAAGAAAGAGAAGAGGCAGAAGGAGGGAAGTGCGAGATACCTAAGGAATAAAGAGCCGGGCTAGGCCGCGCTTTGCACCCCTCCCCCGAATTGACCGCCTGGAAATCATCAGTGCTCGAGGTTGGCTCAGGTGCGCGCTCTGATTTTTAGCGCAAACGCCCGAGTCTGGTCCGTCTTAATTTCTGTTCTCCCTCCCGTCCTGCCCCGTCTCCTGCAACATCCCTCTCCAGCGGCTTCGCGCCAGAGCGCCATCACCCAGGTTCTATCCTTCCAAGAAAAAAAAGTTCCTTTTTCTTTTTTCTCCCTTTCCTCTCTTCTTCCTTACCTATTCCACCTACTAGTTTTCCCTTCCCACTAACAAGCCCCCCCTCCACCCCGACCGAAACTTACACAACTAAAAAATTTCCCATCCACCCGCACCGAACATCCACCGCCTCCCGTCTTCTCCGTCTACACAAATAACTCTTCCATCACTCTATCATCTTCTGCCGGACCTGCATTCGGAGTACCGCCTTATTGTCCGGAATAGCATCCTCATCTATTCTCTCACTTGCGATACATATTTGGTCTCATACTCGTCATGGCGTCTGTCGTCCGCGGCACGTCGCTCAGAGCCGGCGGCGCCTGTGTGCGTTGTCGCAAAGGAAAAACGAAGTGTGTCTACGAGAATGGTCGCGCACCATGCAGGAACTGTGCTAAAGGGATGCACGAATGTTATTTACCTTCAGAGAGTATGGCTCATCACCATGGTCAATCACCGGCAAGGCCTCCTCGCCCGCGTGAGAGTCTACCTGGAGAGCGAAGCGTGTCGGCAACCAGCGATCGCCAGCCTGTAGCATCCGGCACTGTTTTGCCGCGCAGTATGCAGACCAATAGCGAGAAGTAAGTTATCTTTTGTTGCTTTATTTTCATTTTCCCCCGTCCTTTTTTTATCGACGTCATCGTAATTTCACCTACTATTTCTCTTCTCTTCTCTTCCCTATCCCGAGATGCCTTTACTCCCTTATGGCCTCCAATAATTATTACGGGGGCATCCTGGTGTTTCGGTCTTGACCCAGGTTGGCGGCAGCTACGCGCTCCGAACAGCTTCTGGTACTTGGTGATCCGTGCTCCCTGGCGTCGTCGGTCAAGGCAGATTGCAGCCGGCCAAATCAACCCCCCCAAGCATTCAACCACTAGTCTGATTCTGGGTGGCTGTGAATGGGATGGATGCCGGTTGCCTCGTTTCTCGCCTCGGCATCTCCAGCGTCGCTTCCCTAGACCCCCAATCCTGCCCATCCTGCCCATCTGCTCGTCTACCTCCATACTCCGTTTGTCCCTGCAAACCCCAACACGCGCTCCTATTTCAATCCAAACACCCTTGTCCTCCCCCAAACTTCGTTCGCGTTGATCGGATCCACTAACACGTATTTTCGTCCGTCCCCACAGACTCAATCCGGAACTGGTGACGGAATGTGAGAGGGTAATCAGCAAGACCATTCCGTCTTGTGTCGCCTTTCACAAACCTTCCTTCCTGCAGAAGCTTAAGAATGGCACCCTCGAGGCTAGCATCGTCAACGGTCTTCTGACTTGTGCTGCACGGTAAGCAAACATTCTCATTTTTCATACTGTCTCCCCGTTTACTGAACATAATTCCCCGGAACCCGCCTTATCCACTTCTGAAAGGATTCCGGGCGAATGGTTCATTCATCTCCGGAGTTGCATTCGCGTTTCGCCTAACCCACCAATGATTTTCCCTTTTCGCAAATCCTTGCCACTACCTAGCTTCCCGATCGCCTATGAAAATACCTTGTTACATCTATTTAAGTCAACCGGGCTTACCTAACCATTTATCTCGTGTATAGGAGCTCTCCCGCATTGATTCGTCGCTATGGCGGTCAGGGAGGTGCTTCGGCTGCGGCCGAGCATTTTGCCGTCAAGGCCATCAATATAATTATGCAGAACCTTGACAACCCGAGCTTGGCGGATATTCAGGCTCTTTGTCTTCTGATCATCCACGAATGGGGTAACCGTAATGCTGTCCGCGCGTACATTTACCTTGGCCAAGCCGCTCGTATGGCTCAGATGTATCGGATAATTGCGGTTCACCAGAACCGAGACGATCCGGATCAATTCATTAAGGAGGAATCATTTCGCCGCACCCTGTGGCTTATCTATGTGTTGGATTGCTTCCTCACAAGTAGCCCCGGTCGCCAGCCGGCCGTGTCCCACCATGACATCAAGGATGTTCCACTTCCGTGCCTTGACATGAGCTACAACTTCGGCACGCCCGTCTATGTTCGCACCCTCGCCGGTGGTCCACCTCCGGCGCTTCCCACCCCGTCCACACCAATTTCCGAGGTTGGAGAGTTTGGCCACATTGTGATGGCAACCCAGGCCTGGCGTAACGTTGTCGAAATGCTCACTACCGTGACGAGCGCCACTTTCTCCGAAGAGGACTGTGCTTCTCTTGAGGCAGGTATTGAAGCAGTTCGCAATTCGTTACCACCACACTTTATGGATAATAAGACTAGGCAAATCAACCTACACATTACGATGGGTAGTGGATTCACGTACGCCATGTTGCACTCCCTCCTTCATTGCGCTACCATTATGGTAAACCGTCGTAGGCTGCTTCACCTGGTTACTACTGACGGATTCAATCACGAGACCTGGCGTATGGTGCCGCATGTTCACTTGCAGACAGTTGATCGTGTATTCGCAGCCGCTGACAGCGTGGTATCACTCCTCCTAGCCTTGGAATCTAACGCGGACAAGGATGCTGTCCTCAACTTCCCTCTCGTTATGCTGTTCTCGTGCTTTACAGCCTGTTCTACTGTGGCTTGGTTTAGCCTAAAGGGATTGACCCCCGGCGATTTGAACGAAACGGCCGAATCGATTGTTCGCGATGGCATGCGCTTTCTTCAAGATGGGGCTAATATCTGGATTTTGGCTGTTCCCTGGTACCGCCATCTATCTGTTATGAATAAGGTCCTACGGAATGGTGATAGGACACTCCAGAGAACACAACCCGAGACGATTGTGCCCTTGATCAAAGAGGATACAGCAAGTCAACCAGACAACCCTGATAGCATGGATTACGAGCGCCCGCAGTCGGCGAACGCTCAAGAGCAGACGGATAATCGAGGCAGCGAGCCACCGCGAAAGTCTGGATTCACGACTATCAACGGAGGATCAGTCGGTGTATCACCGCCGGCCACGGCGAGCCCCCCCCCGGGCCAGTCGAAGGCAGAGTCCCCAGCACCTTCTTCGTCTGGTCAGCCGGCCGAATCCGCGCCAGCTGCTGGTAACGATATGACTGCGGCCGAACTTTGCGTGGCGTTTGAGCGCCAGCTGCTGGAGTTAGACGATCTCGCTGCCTTCATGGGCGGAGGTGTGTGAAGACCCGAGCATCAATCCCCACGCCCTCTAAACCTTGTACTACTTGCACTTACGCATTATCCAAGTGCCGTTTCATGATAGCCCGGCGTATCTTCCTACGAGGCTGTGTTAATAAGGGAAACATGGATAGGCGTTGGTTGGTGTTCCCGGATTGCCTTTCGCGGGCTTTGTTTTTGAAGTTATTCGTGAGGTTTCATGCTGCTCGAGCGAAATCTTTTCAGCCATCCCAATACGCTGCGGCACACCGATGCCCAGATGGGTCGGATGGCTATGATTTCGCCGAATAAAACAGCATTGATAGGGAGGCGCAACTCTTTTCACATGGCAGAATCTTTGGACGGCGCTTTATGTTTGCAGATTTGTCTGTTTTCCCCCTCATGGCTCGGACAGACACACTTTACCATAGCTACTGGTTGTTGTGCATGGAAAGGTTACGAGAGAAGGTTGAGGAAATAGCTGAAAAAAAATCAAGGGAGGATAAGTGGATTTTTATGCGTACTGCAGAAATATGTTGCCCTAGGTAGGTAATGATGCCTGGTAGCTACAGTCGAGAGCGGCTTGTAGCTTCGAGCAAACTTGTACTATTATTATAAGGCATTTGATTTGCGATTGCTAGTTAATTCGATTATGGTTCACACCATAACTTGCTTAACGGAATCATATTTGACATGCTAATCCCTTTCCAAGTAATTGAGTGACAATATTCTAAAGTTGTTACGTGACGTTGGATAGTTTGCGTACCTAAGTTGCTTCATATCTTAAAGATTTTTAATGATGACCGGTCGTTATGTCTATGTGGATAGCCCGATAAGGAGCGAGGTAGGTATCACGTGCCTCATATTATGTAGTTGTAACCCACTGTCATTGTGGAAATTTGCCCGTGTTTATCACAATTCAACCGATTCATTCCCTAGCCTCGCCTCGCAACGACATCGCATATTTGCGTCTCGATACCCGCCCTCTAGATGCATGCGAGGCGACGAATTTGACGTGGTAGTCATATAATTGCCGTTAGTCTGTTCGCAGCATAAAGTCAAGCATTGCTATAAGCATGCACCGGCCTTTTAAAGCACGGAAAGGAGATGGATATGCCGGGCCAGGATAATGGGCCCAAGCGTGGGACAAAACGCAAATTGACTAACGAAGATAGACTTGGGCTTGGAAAAGGTTTCGATAAATTATCTACTCTTACGGGCTGGGGGACCTCTTCGTCAACAGCAATTATGCGTTCCTCAGTTACCAATAAGGGCTGTCCTTCCAGGCTAGCGGTACCCAAAGAACTAAGGGACGACTATTACTACAACGCACTTTATACGGAAGAGCTAGACTTTCGTCTACTCGGACAGCAGAACCCGGAATTCGAAGCCGTGTTGGAGCGCGGTTCACATCTTGACTTTAATAATCCTAAGTCAGTCATGCAGTTAACTAAGACTATCCTCAAGCAAGATTTTAATTTGACAGTGGATTTGCCCATGGACCGACTTTGTCCTCCGGTACCTAATCGGCATAACTATATACTTTGGCTTAAGGATCTTCTGGATTCATCTTCAACTCCGTACTTTGACTCTAGCGAACCGGCTCGGCAGGTGACTGGGTTAGACATTGGAACCGGCGCTAGTCTCATATACCCGCTACTAGGTTGTGTTCAAAGACCGTCGTGGTCGTTCGTCGCGACCGACGTTGATGCGAAGTCATTATCTTACGCACGCAAAAACGTTGAGCTAAACAACATGCAGTCCAGAATCCGTGTGGTCGGCCGCACCATTACGGATTGTCTTATCCCTTTAGATGAATTAGGCCTAGAAACAATTGACTTCACCATGGTCAACCCTCCCTTCTACACATCAGAGGCCGAACTCAAAGATCTAGCTAAGCAGAAATCCCGGCCCCCTAATAGCGCGTGTACGGGCGCTCCAGTCGAAATGGTGTGCGCCGGGGGCGAAATCGGGTTTATCCAGCGGATGATTGATGAGTCCTTAGTCTTACGAGAGAGGGTGCAGTGGTACACGTGCATGCTTGGCAAACAGTCAAGCTTGGAAGTACTTGTAAATATCCTCAAAGGGCATGGCGTGACTAATTATGCTATTACGACATTTGTCCAGGGGAATAAGACACGTAGGTGGGCTATTGGGTGGAGTTTCGGGGACAAGAGGCCGAGTCTATCGGCCAGTAGGGGTTGTGAGCCTTCGGCTGGCAAAAAGATCTTACCGGAACCAACAGAGGTGACCGTTGTTATGAGATCTAGCTCGCAAATCAAACCGGAACAGCTTGAGAGGGCCGTTTGTGATATGATGGTGGGTCTTGGCCTGGATTCGTGGAGCTGGAGCAAGCAGCTGCTGAAGGGCTTAGGTTTTGTTAATGGTAAGGTTTGGAGTCGAGCCTGTCGTAGGAAAAAAGCGAGAGAAAGGGGAAATCTGGTTCCGGTAGGGGGAGATACCGCCGAAGACGAGTCTTCATCGTCCCGTCAAAAGAAGCCTAAACAACCGGTGGAGCAGGGCACTACGCAGTGTATGTTTGGTTTCTTATTAAACATACAGGTTTTAGGGGATACGAATGATAAGAGTCAAGTAGCGATTGTGGCCCGCTGGCTCCAGGGGAATGATCATGCAATTTTCGAGAGTTTCACGGGATTCCTTCGAAAGGCCATCCTCTCATCAATCCAAGAGCAATGCAGTATAATAGTGAGTCCTAATCTTAGACGGGGAGCATCCTATGCCAATCACGAATAACATCCAGTAAATTCTTGGAACTCGAAGCTATCAAATTGTTGTCCCTAGTATGCCATGCCGCCGCATCCCGTTTTTGTATGATGAACGGCCCCTAATAATGTAATCTAGGACCTTCATGTGATGAATTACATGAAAACATATATCCTTGATGATCCTGTGAATCTCACAGCCTTCTAAGACCTATCGCGTAAATATTGTTTAATCTTCGATACGAACGAAGAAGTTTGTCTCCCCTTCTTTTGGGATAACAGCAGCACGCTTCACGAACTCATCGCCGACAGCTAGGCGCAGCTTTTCCGCTGTTGCTGGGGCATTGAGAACCAATGGTTCCGTCACGCCATTCATCTCTCTCGCAGCCTTGACTGCTTCCCTAAGGGCAAAGAATACTGTCGAGCCTAGGAAGAGAGGTGGCTCCCCGATACCCTTGCTGCTCTGGATGGAGCGTAAATGCTTCCAGCTTATGGCATTTCCTTCCGAGTCATGCTTCAACATGGATATGTTGAAGATTTGAGGGATATCCGAGAAACCTTGTGCTTATGTCAATACGTGTAGCTCTGCAGGGATAAAAAATCGTTGATACATACCTGGTATCTTATAAGTTCCAGGCCCCTTCGTGAATATCTCACCTTCTCGCGTCCACAGCGATTCCTCCATCGTAAACAGTCCCTGCCCTTGAACGAAAGCCCCTTCAATTTGCCCATAGTCAATCGAAGGGTTGATAGAACGGCCAACATCCTAGTTTGCTGTTAGATGGAATTTGCGGTCTTGGTCTATTGACTACTCGCCATCATAATGTCCGTTCTTAGAACGGTATGATCGCCCGTAAGGAGATCTAATTCGGCTTCCGTGATAGCAACACCCTGAGTAAAATAGTAGTACATCGGAAGAGGATCTTTATAATTTCCCCATTTATAACCTATCTTAGGCATCTTCCAAAACCCATTGGCCGCAAGGTTGACTCGGTCTCGATATGCGGCGTGAGCAATCTGGGACATTGGAGCGTCGTGTCCGAAGCGTTCCCTATATGGTGCCAGGCGCTCATTAAGCTGATCGCAAGCATTCTTGATAGCCATGCCATTAAGATCACTCCCCGACGACGCAGCGGTAGGGGATGGATTAGCGACTTGGTCGGTCTGAGAGTCTTTATTGAATATTTGGTCTATGCTCACGCCGAGCTCTTCGGCCGCAACCTGACACATCTTGGTGTATAGACCTTGTCCCATCTCGGTACCTCCGTGGTGAAGGAGGATCGAACCGTCTTCGTAGATTCTTACGTATGCGCCAGCTTGGTTCAGATGTAAAGCGGTAGCAAAGCTATAATATAATATCAGCTATTTCCATTACGCGAATAACCATGACATGGCTTACCTGAGACCAAATTTCGTAGGTATCATACATATCCCTCTCTTCCTATAGCGGTTCCTGGAGTTGAATAATTGGACTTCCTTCTTCCTTCTCCCATAATCTGCATTGGCGCGGAGCTGTTCTAGCATAGTTGGGATATGGAAGTCGACATCGATTGGTTGTAAAAAGGGAGTCAAATCACCCTGCTTATACAGATTTTTGAGCCGAAGCTCATCAATATCCAGATTGAGCCGCTCGGCAATAACACTCATGTATGATTCGGCCAAGTACATCGCTTGCGGTCCGCCAAAGCCTCGGAACGCAGTATTCGATACTGTATTTGTCTTGCACACCCACCCGCGTATCCAGGCGTGTGGCATATTGTAGCAATTATCAATATGAGTACAGGCACGATCCATGACGGCGCCAGACATGTCTAGAGAATACCCGGCATTGCCATAGATATCCGCATCGAAGCATTGTATTATTCCGTTTGCATCCGTGCCAACTTTCCACTTGCATTGCATTGGATTTCTTTGCCCACTGGATGACATATCTTCATCGCGATTAAGCATTATCCTCATGGGACGTCGCTCCTTTTTAGCAGCAAGGGCAACAAGGCATGATGCTGGTGTGACCCTCGACTCCTTTCCACCATAAGCGCCCCCGAGACGTCGGACCCTCATATTTACGCGACTCATCGGTACACCAAGTACCTGAGCAACGAAGATCTGGTTTTCTGCTAAGTTTTGAGTGGAAGCATAGACTTCCATGGAACCGTCTTCGGCATGCGGAATCGCTAATGCGGAAATAGTCTCTAGGTAGAAGTGTTCTTGGCCACCTAGCTTCGTTACTCCTTCCAATATGTGTTCGCATTTGGCAAATTCGTCGTCTAGAGGCCCCTGAATAGCTGCCCCCTTTTTTAACTGCTTTCCATGCTCAAAATAACTCTGGGCTTCGATGGCTTGGCTAATGGTAATTATGGCCGGCAGTGCCTCGTACGTTACCTTGACTTTGGCGACGGCAGCTTGAGCCTGCAACGCCGTCTCGGCGTAAACTAGACCTATTATCTGGCCGTGCGAATGAACTTCGTCTACCGCAAATAGGGGCTCGTCTACTCGGATTGGACCCCATATATTGTTTGTTCTCGATACACTGTTCTTGTCAAGATGACCTACGACTCCTGGCATTTCAAGCGCAGGGTTCCAGTCAACGGCAAGTATCTTTGCATGTGCCTTTGTTGATAAGACGAGAGCGCAATGCAACTCATTGTTTTGCTGGGGCATATCGTCGATGTACTCTGCCTCACCGGTGCAGTGCTTCAAGGCTGAAAGATGCGGTATTTCTTTACCTACCACATTGGTGCCTGAAGTAACAACGTGATCACGAGTTCCAGAAGATATCCCCCGGTGTATCTCTTGAACAGTATCACTTTCGGTTTCAGCAAGACCTAATTCTGCAACACTCTCCCGCCAGAAACGAAAAAATAGTGACAAGGTGAGAACTGTTGGAGTTATTAGCAAATAGGGGCTACGGAACCAAATACCCGAGACCTACCCTTCCTATACTGAGCCATTCCGCCTGGTACGCCAAATACTAGATCGAAGTCCTGCAGGAGAGCGCGAAGGGCTTCTTCACGCGTGCTATCCTCTGACCATTGCTTCCCTATTACAGCCTTCTGGGCCGCAGTCGCGAGCGTGGTAATTGGTGCCATGCCACCATACGCGAACGTCGCTTGTTCGACAAGCCCTTTCTGACTTACACGCACCCGGAAACCAGCAGTTACGATCGCGATATCATCATCTTTTCTCTTTGCTTGCTTATATGCCTTCGTTACCTCTAACGTCCCTGGTGGCGGTAGTGGAATCTTGATATGCGTGATTATACCGTCAGGAGGTAACTGGGTCGTCCGGTACTTAATAAAGAATGTTGAAAGCGGTATATCATAGGGGCCCTTCTCCTTGGATCTTATGGCAATTGTAGACCCTGCTGCTAGTAGTGCCGGGGCAGCATCTGAGATGGGACTTGCTGTCGCCAGATTCCCAGCTAGGCTGGCCACATTCCGGATTTGGCGGCCTGCAAAGTATCGAAGCTGCTTTCTAAGTGCCTCAAGTGCGCTTGCTCTAGCACCAAATTTTATAAATAATGTGGCACATAGGTTTTCTACCTTGGTTAGCGGTATATTACCTGGAATAGATACTTCCGAAAGGGTCATCAGATTAGTATTACTACTAGGTTCCATGAAGCTGTTAAGCTCTTTGATGTCTGACGCGTATATGCATACCCGATGCTCGGACTTCTTAAAGCGAACCTCGATCTATTTCCACGTAAGAAACGCCAAGAACAGTGGGACATGAATGTATATATATATACATGACCTTACCTGCGTCTCGCTAGCGCCTCCCACGATTTTGGCAGAGGGCCAAGCATTTTTTAGTTCCATCAGTTGCTCCAGAGTTATAGGTTTAAACCAAATCTTCCTCTCATTTCCATAACAGATAGGCCGTTCTTCGTATCTCCAGAGAGCTGGCGGAAATATGATTTCTGCTGCAGGGTTGTATGGTCTAAACGAGCAGGCCGATGCCGTAGGTTTACCTGAATCCACGGAGGTTGCTCGTGTATTAACGGATTCATGAGAGGATGCTCTGTCAGCATTGCTTCCGGATGAAGGCGTCGACGGGTCACGGCAGCAGCCCCCTGGACGCCCACAAGAGCCGCTGGATGAGTAACCGCACCCACTTCCGTTTGCTGGCGTTTGTAGAAGACCATCGCCATCCTCTTGAGTACTTAAAGGGGAGGGATCGGTCTCTTCGATCAATTCGCCTTTTAAATCCTCCAGAATAAACGTCTTGGCAGCTTCGAGAATTGGTTTGTAACCTGTCTGAACAAGTTGAGCACAACGCTTGAGCGGGAGTATAGGAGCGGGTACATACGCATCTACAAAGATTGCCGTCTAGATGTCCCTGCAGTTCAATATCGGAGGCCGAAAGCCGGAACTTTCCGTCTTGATACGAATTTCTAACAAGTGCGTACAGACTCATTACTATACCAGGAGTACAAAATCCGCACTGGGAACCACTAGTTGGCAGTCCTAGTATTAGAACAGTGGTGCATAAGCCGAAGCTGTACGATTGGTCAATAACTTACTGCATCTTTGCTACCCTCTCTTGTAACGGATGCGGACTATCAACAGTTCCCAAGCCCTCGATAGTAACTAGACTTTTCCCATCGACGCCAACTAAGGGGAAAAGGCAAGCATTCACAGCATTGTGCCTTAACCGCCTACCTTCCTCAACGGTTTGGAGAACAACAGTACAGGCACCACATCCACCTTCGCCACATCCGAGCTTGGTTCCTTTTAAGTTGTCCTGGGCTCGAATCCAGTCGAGGAGAACCCAATCAGGGTTAGGATTCTGAACCGTAACTCGACGGCCATTGACGAAGAAACATAGCTCGGAGGTGGTATATGTTGACTGTATGAGAGGTGTGAGAGCTTCGGCAGCAGATGGGGCGCGAACATCCTGTAGCACGGATGGCAGCCCGATTATAGGCGGCTTCGGGAGTATATCAGCTGCTTCCATGGTCCCACGAGAGCTTATAGAGGATGAGAGTGTCGGTATATCGGTAGACGGTGATGATATGAATCTCGAAGTTTATCCTCCTGTCCTGGCTACCTTGGGTATTCATGTAATTCAGAGTAACTAGGCACCTTAGGTACCTACCTAGGTATGTACAGACATGGCCGACAGCTAACAGCACATTGCTGGTGTCGTTTAGGCTATCGCACAAAGTAGAAGTAACATAGCTTAGGATTGGTATGTCATTCATTGCCATCCCCCACTCTGATCGGGCATAAGTTTCGGGCATAAAGATCCCAGGTGAGCTCTAATGTATGCCATCGTCCTATAAACATGAATGATTCAATGTTATTATAAATGCACCGTACGATCTACCAACACGTTGGGTACATAAGTTGCCTACTTACATACTCACATTCATTTATATGCTTATACCTTCTTTGCGTGTATATCTGTTACCCGTCTATGGACGTGGCGACCACCCCTGGCTCTCCCCATTCACCCATGTACATAACGTAAATGTAGGTACTTACCCCACCAAGGATCATACTTGGAGTATGTGTTACCAACCCCACTATTGCCTGGCGTTAAGCTCCCGTGAAGCTATCCCCACTTACGACCAGGTGTTGAAAGGTGAATTATACTGGGTTAGACCGTTAGTGTCGATAATTAGTTTGCATTCTAAAAGATTATCGAGAACGGTATCATCTATCTACTAACTTCCGTATATCCTCATATTTATCGGTCTCTGGTTGTGTAAAAGCTCTTAGAAAGCCACACTTGACGAGCTCCTCCAAAGCGTACATATCCTGAGAATTTCTAGCAACTATTAAATTCCTACATATGAGAATATTACAATGTTCCAAGGATATGCACCATTGAAGGACACTAAGTTGTTCACCCCTATCAAGTTGGGAAATTATGAGCTCCAACATCGTGTTGCCCTGGCGCCATGTACTCGTATGCGAGGGATCAAGGAGAGCGACGGCATATACGTTCCCGGCGATCTAATGGCGGAATACTACGGGCAGCGTGCCACGAAGGGTGGACTGCTAATTTCTGAGGCTACCGATATTTCCCATTATGCTGGGGGATATCCAGGCATCCCAGGCATCTTCACTTCATCTCAGATTGAAGGTTGGAAGAAAGTTACTCACGCTGTCCACTCTAAAGGGGGGTACATTTTCTTGCAGATCTGGCACACGGGCCGAGCCTCGCCCCCTTCGTTTCTTGGTGGGAGGGCACCGGTAAGCTCTAGCAGTCACTCTATGGAGGGTTCTTGGTTAGAAGGGACGTCCTGCGCTTCCAATCCCCCAAAACCATTGACGGTAGATGAGATTCGGACTATTGTTCAAGATTTTGCGGGGGCTGCAAAGCGAGCCATAGAAGCAGGCTTCGACGGTGTGGAAATTCATGGTACGTGAAAGGAGAAGAAACTTCCTAATAATTGTTAGCACTTAATTAACCAAGCTATCATGGACTATAGGCGCCAACGGTTATCTGTTAGAACAATTTCTTCACGACAACGTCAACGATAGGACCGACGACTATGGTGGATCTATTGAAAAGCGATGCAAGTTCCCGCTAGATGTTTTGAAAGCTGTTTGCGACACAATAGGTTCCGACAAGGTGGGAATACGCCTAAGCCCTTGGAATTATTTCCAGTCCACCAGGGATAGTAGAAGATTAGAGCATTGGTCTTATCTATGCGAACAAATCGTAAACTTGCCTATAAGCCAAAGGCCAGTTTACGTCCATATGTAAGTGAAAATAGACAATGCTATTATATCTCGGGTGGCTCGCTGACATTTATCGTAGGGTCGAGGCGCGGTTCGATGACGTTTTGGACGAGCAGAAAAAGGTCGAATCTCTTACTCAGAACGACAAAGAACCCACCGTCTCGCTGTTTCCATTCAGGAACATCCTTCAACGGGGTGGCATCGTATTTTTTAGTGCTGGATGCTTTAACTGGGAAAATTCCGCCCCAAAGCTGGAGTCCGGGGCCACTGATGTCGTTTGCTTCGGAAGGTGGTTCATTGGGAATCCCGACCTACCGCAAAGGCTCGCGGACGGAATTCCACTAACCAAATATGACCGTTCGACCTTCTACTTTACTGTGCCCCCGAAGAAGGGATACACGGATTACCCGATCTACGCGGCAGAGACGACTTGATGCTGTAATGACATGTAACATCTAGCTAGCTAGGTACCTAGCTAGCTACGTACTCAAAATGCTAGGAATCTTCATTTAGATATAGAGCATAGATGATAGAAAATATATGTTTTCTTGCACTCTGGTGGAGTCAAGGAGAATGAGAAGGTGTGCCGCTACGTTTACCCCCATCTTATATTTCGAACTTGTCTTATATAGAAATACCCCTGAGTTAACCTCAGGGTTTTGAGTGGGACGAGAAAGACGAATAGGAGAAATAAAAATTAAGAAGAATAGGAGGTTTAAGAGGGTCGAGTCCTGGTAGTGATAATACCAAGTGCGCTATAGTAGCGGGCGCGCCTGGTTTCCTCTTCGTGTCTGATCCCATTTACGCTCTACAGCCGTTTCTATGTCATACGGCAATAACCAACCACCAACGCCATAATACCTCCAAGGCAATGGATCGTCCCCCGATTCTGATCGTGGTTGCGTGATAACATCTGGATTTTTAAATAACTCTCCATCAATCTGCCCAAACATTTTGAGCCTCCTATCTCTTTCCTTCTGCTCTTCGCCGTCGTGGAGGTGGTACATATATTGCTGGAAGTTCCCTCTTTCAACTACCCTTTCCGTCCTCTCCTTTCGGCACTCTTCGTACACCTGAAGTGCGTATAGTTTTTGTTCGCGAGATTTGTTGCTAAGTTTTGCGAGGCAGATACCCAAGGCTGCTCCGTCTTCCAATGCCATACCGCAACCACCTAGTAGATCGTTAGTAGGTGAGTCAAGTATATCTGAAAATTGAAACTTCATAGTATGGAAATATGGGCACGTTATAAAGTGCAACAACTCACTAGCGAGGTACGGCAGTGTTGCATGGACAGCATCCCCTAGCAGTGTAAATGTACCCGATTCATGTGTCCATTGTTCCAAAGTAGGTCGTATGCAGAGTTTCCATTTTTGAACAGATTGACACAGACTTAAGATCTTGCCTATTACGGGGTCCCAGTCTTTGTATAATTCTTGCATCTCTTCTACGTTCCCATCTACAGTCATGGTGGCTGCAGGCATATCGTCTGGGACTAATAGAACCATGTTGAACAACTCCCCGCCTCTGAGAACATAGTTTACTGCATGCGCGTCGGGCCCTATCCAGTAGTTGACTTGAGGATTTTGGATAAAGTGTCGTAAATCAGGATCTGCTAGCATATCCTTCGCGTCGATGAGGAGCCTGTAGGCAAGATCGCCTGTTGGTAAGGGGGGATCTATTTTGCCGAGGAGAACCTCGCGCAGCCGAGATGAGATGCCATCTGCGCCGACGATGAGATCTGCGGACATAACCCTACCGTCGCTTAACACAGCGCTTGCCGTTAATCCATCCGCAGCATATTCTATCATCTGTACTCTTGACCTCACGCGAATCTCAGCCCCGAGCTCGACAGCCCGATCGAGGAGGCAACGGTGCAAGTTGGCTCTATGGAAATCCCAGAAAGGGGTACCCAGAGCCTTTCCATAAGCATGGAGATCCATTCTTGATAGTTTATTGCCCTTCCAGCCGATCATGTTTGCGTACCGAGGCTTCGTCGCATGTTTAATAAGCTCATCTTCGAGCCCCCAAGAAATCAATATCCTCGACGAGTTAGGTAAGACTTGAATACCAGCACCTATTTCGCCGATCTCAGATGCGCTTTCAAGTACGGTCACGCGATGTCCTGCTAGAAGTATAGAAATAGCTGCGCCAAGTCCGCCGAGCCCGGCACCTACAATTATAACCTGTAGTGAAGCTTAATAAATCGATTGAGTTTATAAGTTCGTGATCCACTTACATGAAGTTGGCTCGACGCATCTCTCCTAACTTTCTGCCATACTTTTGGGCGAGATTTAGAAGCCATTTTCAAATCCGACAATCCTAGGACAGTAAATTTGATCTTATTACCTCCAGCTTAAAGGAGGAATGGTAAGTCAATAAGTAAAGGCACAATACACCTTTTATACAATTACTTATTGTAGGTAAAAATAGAGAGATCCCACAACAGTCCCGTAAGACATGACAGGTATGTATATAGAGGGATCGTGGCACTTCTACCCTTGGTGTGCGTTCATGTGCCACTTCTTCGGTGATCCGGATTGTAATGCAATGTCTACGTCTTCCCGGCAAGCCATTGTTATCATATATGCACATGTACGCTATTGCATATGTAGGTACATGGTGGTAATATACCTCGGTTACATATCTACCTAGGTAAGTATGATGTATTATGAATTAACTAGGCAAAGCAAGCTTGTACTCCTCAGACTTACGGATTCTTACTTTAGATATCTCTATCGGGTAACTATATGCACCTTAGATATTTCCGAAGGTTCTTAGAGTTACATACGGGACGCCCGTCGGCTTATCTCTAGCCAGCACGGTATAACGGTTCTGCTTATGGCACCCCCCACTCTTGATAGTAGTATGCCACTTTTAGGAGATAGCAAAGGTGGGGGAACATGTAGGTACGTCAAGAATGAGGCAGTTGCTGTCGGCATTGGTTCGATCAAGGAGCACATTCAGCTTGCTTACCACTGTGCGGACATAGCTGAAGTGAGAATTTGACGATCACACAGCTCTTGGCAGAAATATTGTGTGTTCACTCTACCCTGTGTCAGCAAGAGCCTCAACCTGAGAAGAATCAATACCGGTGCCATTGAAACATACACACTCCTCTCCCCTCTTTTCTTTCCGTCTCTCCTCCCTCCTCTAAAATTCATTGGGAGGATAAGAATGGGGGTTGTTCGTCTTACGAGACGATCCACATGACAGGACTCTTTGAAAGTGGTGAACAACAACTAGTTGAGTTTGCTAGGTGATTATGAGGCCGGACAGAATGCAGCGAGCTAAGCGTAATAGAACTCGGGAGAGTGACGGTAGCACTAGGCGATCGTTCACCTGCACCTATGACGGCTGCGGTAAATCTTTCTCGCGGTCTGAGCACCTTCATCGTCATCAAAAGAACCATACCGACGGGGATGCAACCTGTCCGCGGTGCCGCGCCCACTTCAAGCGCCAGGACCTTCTAGGTGAGAACCCCATCACCGTCTCAGATATACCGGGGTTGACACGGCCATGTAGAAAGGCATATGAACCGGCATAAACAGAAGGATGAAGAAGCTGGAGGTGCAGGCGTCGGAACCTTGAACACACGCAAGCGTATGTGGAAAGACCATGACGGACAGATCGTCCAGAAGAAGCCAGTAGGGCAGAGCACATCCTGTGATAGCAGTAGCAGTAGTAGCGTGGGAGCGTCGTTTGTGCCCCAGGTAGAAGGTCCCATTTCACCTCCTGTGTCGACTCATAACTCAGACCCCCAAAGCGACAACGATCCTGCGGCACATACGGCTTTCGCCCATAGCAATAGCCATAGCCATAGCATTTTACCAGATTACGCGCTTGCAACAGGGCAGTTCGACTCTCATGGAAATAGCGGATATTGGGTTGCACCCGAGATATCCCAGCCTCCCTTCTTCGACATAAACTACGATGAAGTATTCCAGCCGGACACGACAAGTTCGTTTAACATGCCCTATACGACACAAGTAAACTATAATTGGCTTTTTAGTCTAGATAACACTGTTTCGAGCGCTACTGTCTCGCATACCCCTTATGTTCCTACTACGTCTCTGGCTATGTACTCAGATGTTCAACATCATGCGCCTGTGAGTTCAAGCCAAGACAACTTCTCTCCGGGGGTTGGGACATACGACAGAGGGGTGGCCGAAAGTTCATTGACACCTATCGGATCTCTCAACTGCATGCCTTCTGGAGGGGGTGCCCAAGATTCAACAAGTCCTGGTTCTTCTGATAGAATTGCTGTTAGTCTCTCGCCGGTACCCAAGCAAGCCCATCGGGGGCCTAGTGGTTTTGGTGAAGCGGAATTCGAGCGACCCCTGGCTACTCTTCAGCCACCGAATCGTCTACCGTGTATAGACGACTTCACATATAGCCAAATTCTAGAGACGGCCAAAGCTGCAAGACCGTTAGCTCCCAACGGCTCCAATCTCGACGTCAGCCACCCACTGATGTCACAGCTTTCGCTGCAAACCTACTTGGACCTATACTTTAGCAGGTTCAATACTGCATATCCATTAATACACCTAGCTACATTTGAGCCAAGCCAAAATGAGTCGTTATTACTTCTGTCTATGATTCTACTCGGGGCTACTTGTGAGTGACTTCCATGTCCTTCCTACTTGAATCGTGAGGCATTGATAATTCCCGTTATTAGACTCAGAGAAAGAGGCACACCAATTTGCTGTCTGCATACACGATGTAATTCGTCCAGCGAGTAAGTATCTTTATGAACTCTCATTACTCATTGAACAGTGATATCTTTCCTAGACCCGTCAAGAGGTCACGCTCTCGCGACTCTGACATTGAACAGTATTTTCTCACGCAAGCTTTAATCCCAAACCGGACCTTTGGATGCTCCAGACAATCCTGCTAGTCGAATGTTTTGGGAAGAGTAGAGCAGGCCAGAAGCAACACGACATGAGCCACCTATTTCATGGGATGTTGATTAACCTGATCAGACGGTCTGACTGCCAGTCTGTCCGGCCGGTTCGCCCACACGAAGACAATGATAAGGGTAACTTGATCGATGACTGTAGCTGGAGAAAATGGGTAGAGGCTGAGGAGAAGAAAAGGTTAATATCTTGCAAACCTCCGTGCTCATTTGTGATAATCATTGACATAAAAATATCTAGGCTAGCCCTTCTATGCTTCATGTGGGATACCCAACACGCCGTCCTATTCTGCCAATCTCTCTGCATGTCTGCCTTCGAGCTCCGGGTCCCTCTACCCTGCAATCAAGCATTATGGGAAGCATCTACAGCCACCGAGTGGTCACGCCTCTCTCTCTCCACAGCCCCTGAGCCGATGTACCTCCTCGCACTGAAATCTTATATCACGAGTGACACGCACCGTTGCCCTCGACTAAACAGCTTATCAAGAATATTCATCTTCCACGGTTTAATGTCCATTTTCTGGGACATGCGGCGGAGGGACCAGACCAGCTTGGGAGTCATCTCTGCGCAGGGCGGTCGATGGCAGAGCCGTCTTGGAAACGCTTACCACGAGTGGAAAGGAGACTTTGATAACTTCTGCCTGCGCCTGTCAGATCTCACGTTCGTGGAGATGAGAAAGGGCACCATCCCCGAAAATGCAAAAATCGAATTCAACGTCTGGCGTACCGCGTATGTGACTATATACCATGCAGCTCATACGCTTCTACATTCAGAATTCCTCGACATACAAATTTTTGCTGGCGCACGACATATTCTGGGGCGGTCTGTTCAACGGACCGACTTCATACGCTCGGAAAAGGTTGTGAAACGATGGGCGACGAGCCATACGATCTCAAGTTCAGAGAATGTTGACGGATCTGCGAGCGCGGTGGCAGCTGTTTGGCACGCGGCCCAATTACTCCAAAGCGCATCGCAAACGCTCGTCGATTTCGATTCCATGGGCCTGTTCCACGTACCATGGTGTCTTTACTTAGCCACATTGACGGTATGGTCATTTCACCATACTGGCACCAAGGGGCTTGGTTCCAGGCCCGAAGATGATAGTGAACTAGTGTGGAATGCTCAAGCAGAGATGCAGGTGCTTGTAGACTCCATGGTAGAAGCGGGGATTCATGGTCTTCCCGAAATACAGGGGTTGAGACGGACTAGTGGTTTGGTGTGGGTTATGGCAGAGGTATTGAGCAAAGTTCGCTGGGGAATCGTGCATGCCGGCGTCACCGTGCTTAAAGGCTTGATCCCGTGGAGGTTAATAGGGCAGTTTGATGATACTACTGTCTGACTGCATGTGCTTCGATATGGATGCATGGTATAAAGAAGTAAAATATATAAAAAAAAAAGGCCAAAACAATTCGTCGTGAGACAAGGGTCTAGTCAGACGTCAAAATTCTACGGCGGGAGTATCTACACTATAGTGAGTAGTTCGAAACACAGTTAGGGAGGCCCCGTGAGGACGACTACCTACTTAAGAAAAAGGGATGTGTGAATTAAGAGTTCATGTAACCCGTGGATGCCACCAATGTGAAGTAAACCGTACAACTTGCCGAAATGCTGATAAAAATGAACCCATAGACATCGTCACGCAGGCATTTTGCTCCTCAACACCCTTCCTTATTATGCTCGTAACTTAACATTACCTCGCTTTATCATCAGGGACCTTAAGGAATCCGTCGTAGTAAGAATTGAGCCAATCAGCTGCTGTTGAACCAGCGTTAACACCTAGCGAATCCCACCTGCTAATCGATCCTACATAGCCATCGGGTCGTAGGATCACGATGGAGACTTCGTCTTTCTGTAGAGTTCCTACCCACTTGCTCGTGCACGTCTGTCTGCGCGTGTCTAAGTACGGTACATTATCTAGGTAGAATGACCATGCGCTTCGAGCGAAGAGAGGGGGCAGATCTTGGATCTCAACTCTAGCTTTCTCCATAGTTGCTACACTAGAGGTTAGCTTATATGGAATTGTCTTGAAGAATACACATATGTGTAAGGGGTTTCTTCTTACTAATAAGTGCAAACGTCGTAAGCTCGCTCACGCTTGTGTATCTCTCTGAACGTATATAAACGTCCTCGGAAGTGGGTGTTCGTGGCTTTTCCAAATAGCTGGCCGCGGCGGCTTGACTCAGTTTCCTAAACAATGAGTCCTGCCTTGTCAATCCATTGCAGAAGGTCTGGAGGAACGGCATGCTATTATGGATGTCTGGCACAAAGAAATACACCCTAAATTGGCCTAACATTGGGATGTCAAGCTGGACATCGATCGGGTTCGCATCGATATATCGTGTCACCTTGGCAGGCGGAACGAGGCATCCCGGTCTCAGCTCGCCTCCACTGCGTTTGGATGGGTGGTTAAGTACGTTATGGTCGTACTCAACACCGACTCCTGAAATAAATCGCACGTTCGTGCGGAAGTTCTCGGCCAAGGCTTTGGCATCACCACCAGCCATCTTATTAGCGTGCTCGTAATCGAAGTTAATAAGGTCGTGAGCAATCTTTCGACGCTCCATCTCGTATGATTCGAGCAGGACCGGCTTAGCTAGACCTCTCGAACTGAGGTTCAATTTCCACGCAAGGTTCCAGCTGTCATGCATACTAGTGTTCATACCCTGTGCAGCCTTGGGTGAATGCGTATGACTTGCATCTCCGGCAATGAAAGCCTGCAGATGCGGATCGGTGAATTTGTTTGCTATTCGCTGTCCGATTTGATAATTGCCGAACCATTCCACGGTACGCCATTCAACCGAGTACGGCGCCAAGATTTGCTTGGCACGCTTCATAACGAACTCTTGCCCGAGTTCTCGTAAGTTACCGGTCTCGGTGTCCGGCTTGATCTCGACGTAGAATCGGGTTGTGCCCCGTTCCCGCGGGACAATAAGTATAGAACCATGTACTTCACTATAGACGACCGTCTTAGACCATAGGTCCGGGAAATCCGAGATGAGTTCTCCATCGAGCACAGCCCACACAGATTCGTGAGATTTGCCTACTGAATATGTGTCTGGTATGCAGGTTCGCACCTTAGATCGGGCGCCATCGCCTAATAAGGTCAGCCAGGGGTTATCTGAAATGTGTAGACTCGTTTATAACTTACATCCGACTATGTATTTGCATAATGTCGTCTCCTTTTCTCCGGTGCTTGTGGTCTTACACTCAACCTCTAATAAGCCTGCGTCATCCTCTTGTCGTTTAAAAGATTGGAACTGATGACTGCGCTTCACTTGAACACCCCGCTTTACGAGATCCTCTATGAAGACCCCTTCCACAACCCCCTGATGAACTAGGAGGATGTAGTCATCGAGAAGGTCAACAACTAGGGCCGGATAATGAATTTCACGACCTAGGCGCCTTAACCGGCGGTTTGCAGTGGCTTCCCAGAAGCATATGTCATACACTTTAGCGCCTCTCATTAGTAGACCATCTGCGAGTCTGAGTTGACGCAGGGTCTCTATCGTCTTGGGTTGTAACCCATCAGCACGACCAGCCTGAGTCTGATCGGGCCTCTCATCTATGACTTCGACACTGATGCCGAATCTAGCCAATAAAGTACTGCATGGTTTGGATGTAAGCGTGGGCGCTCGGGAGGGTATTTAGGGATGAAGACGATGACGATGACGACCGCAGCGATCTTACTCTTTTCTTTTTTCCTTCTCTCTTTTCATTCTATAACTATCGACTACGGATGAAAAAGAAGGAAGGGGGAAAAAGAAAGAAAAACGGGAATAAAATGCAACTTACGCCAACATCAAGCCGGCAGGCCCAGCTCCGACGACGCAGACCTCGGAGCTGTGTCGTGAGCCGTTGGTTTCACGGCGCTTGGCTGGACCATGGCCATTAAGTTCGCCATTGGTGCTGCCGTTGGTGTCGCCATTCTGTCGCACACCGTTTACCTCATCTACGAGCATGACGCCGGTGGAAATTCCCTAGACAAGATTTATTTCATGCGAGTACGTTAAATGCTTCTACCAGAGCACAATAAATAGCAAGGTGGCTTGCTTTGAGGTAGCAAAGAGTAACGAGGCGGCGTTTGGGGGAAGTGGTGGTGGTGGGTCGTTGACGGTTGGTCCGATCAGTAAGATGGATTGATTTCATCGGTTGATTGATTTGATGAATGGGGATGGGTGAGTCGAGTTTGAGTCTCAATGGAGACTGTGTATCACCGGCGAACAGCGTTCCGTCTGGTGACTCTGAAAGCCAAGGTAGATCTAGTAGGTCTGGTAGGCCAAGGGAACGAATGGAGAACGAATAAGAAACCAATAAGGAACGAATGAGCTCACTTCAGTCCTTCACTTGAGTAGATAAAGTTATAAAATGGTATTTCGCACTGTGCTCAGGCCATTGTCAGGTGGTTTGGTGCCATTCTCGAACCACTCCGGGTCCCTAGATCGGGCTGGTCGGGCTGGTTCAAACTGGGGGGTGACAAGGGGGAAGGAGGGGGGAGAGGGAATAAAAAAAAACATATGGGGGCTTTAAAAGGCGAAAGCGACATGTACCTAACTGGACATTAAAACAGTGGGTTGTTTCGACTTGTTCTAGAACTGTTGCCGTTCTTGTCATTATCAACTTCCGACCTGCCTCGAAACTGTTTGAAAAAGGAGATGATTATCCATAATAACCACCCCCCCTTCAGGTCCTCTTGGACCCCTGAAATGTTTTTTCTGCCTTTGCCCCTCCCCCATTCTTTACTTACTCCTTACCCTATTACATATCCAGGTACCGGCATTAGGGTACATTTTGTCTGACAGCCCTCCCACTCCTTACTGCTACACTTACATATGCTGCTGAATATCCCTGTCCAAAATGCCAAATATCACACCACTTTATGTACCTACATACTCAATCCGTAGTAGAGAGCCCGGATAAGGTAGGCTGCATGTTACGCAGTATTGATATCTGCCAAGATATTGACTCCAGCCTATCTCTTGCATTACATAGAGATATACCCCTCATAGCCAGCCTTACACAGTACATTAATGAGAAGTAAGTTATGCTAGCTACCTTATTATCTATTTCCGTCCTGGTGAGTTCGACGCCTTGGTAAATAGAGAGGTTATTTCACGATGGCGGAAATTTCAGGTGGATGGCAAGAGAAGGTCCGCTCGAAGCGCGAAGCTCAAAAGAGAGCACTAGCTATTGCAGACAATATTGCACATGTAAGAAGTCATTTGAGAAGTGAAACGTGTTTGCTATAACGTTGCGGTTGCTGAAATCAGTTCGAATGATAGTTTGACCAGGACTTGCTATACATTGAGGATATTCCGACGTTAGTCGGTCGCTTCGCCTCTGGCGAGCTGAGTTCTGTAGTTGTGACAGAGGCATATATCCAAAGGTTCCGTAGAGGCTTACTACGTATATTGTGTCGAAATATGGTCGTCATCTTCGAAAGTTGCTGATTTTGATTCGTCTCGCCAGGGCCGTTGTAGCACATAATAAGGTAGAATGTTACTCGGATATGTTGCTGTAAATTATATACTGATTGCATTTCTCTTGAGAATATTAGACAAATTGGTTGGTTGCCTATTCACCCTAAGATTTCGGTTGGCATCTGGCTGATAATGGCGGTAGCCTTACTGAAATTCTCTTCGAGGAGGCCTTAGCGTGGGCTCGTGAACTCGATGGTCATCAAAAAGAGCACGGGAATGTCATCGGACCTTTACATGGTGTTCCTGTTACCCTTAAAGATCAGTTTGATGTTAAAGGCTATGATAGCACACTTGGTTATGTCGGCCGCACATCCAATCCCGCGACTGAAGACGCGGTTCTTGTTGCGCTGCTAAAGAAACTCGGTGCTGTTGTGCTGGCCAAGACGAACCTCCCTCAGAGCATAATGGTGAGCCTGTATTCGCCTTTAGCGCTACAGAACAGTTGGCATCTGACCATGAATTACAGTGGTGTGAGACGGAGGGCCCGCTCTGGGGTCTTACCAGCAACCCTTCCTGTAAGGACTACACTCCCGGCGGCTCGACAGGTGGCGAGGCAGCGCTACTAAGCCTTCACGGGAGTCTTCTCGGTTGGGGGACTGATATTGGTGGCAGTATTCGGATACCTGCCCATATGATGGGTTTATACGGGTTCAAGCCGAGTGTAAGATATGTCTTATGTTTACGCAACCCCTGAACTGATAATGGTTTGTCTTAGAGCTCGCGGCTCCCATATCAAGGAGTACCTGTGTCAACCGAAGGACAAGATCATGTTCCTTCATCAGTAGGGCCGCTAATGCGAAATCTACCGTCGCTGACCCTAGTGATGAAAGAGCTGGCCCAGTTAGAACCCTGGAAACATGACGCTCGTTGTGTACCTATACCATGGAGGGAGGAAATCCTTGAGGATTTCAGGTCCAAGCCACTGACAATTGGCTTGCTTATTGACGACGGAGTAGTCCGACCGCATCCGCCGATTACGCGGGTACTTTTGTCGTTGGTAGAAAGGCTCGAAAATGCCGGCCATGACATTGTTGAATGGAATTACAACCTTCACGCTGAGTGCATCCAGGTAATGGTTAGATAGCATCTTTCATGGCTATCCACCTCCATTTTCTAATCATCATGGTCTTTAGGACGAATTCTATACGGCCGATGGTGGTGAAGATATCCGCCGCGATGTTCAAGCCGGTGGAGAACCTTTTATTCCCCACGTAAAAGCTTTGGTCAACAAGGGCGAGCCTATTTCTGTCTACGATTACTGGCAGCTGAACAAGCGTAAAATAGCGCTCCAGCAAGCGTATCTCGAGAAATGGAATGAAATTAGGTCGCCAAAGACGGGCAAGCAGGTCGATGTTGTGCTAATGCCACCCATGCCGCATACAGCTGTCCCCCATCGTGCTTGTCGATGGGTGGGATATACTAAGATATGGAACGTCTTAGACTATTCGGCTCTGGTTATCCCTGCAGGTAGAGTATCTTCTATTGATGGTCACGCACCATGGAATTACACCCCGAGGAATGCACTGGATGAGTGGAATAGTGCTCTATGGGCTCAAGAAAAGGAGAAGATGATCGATCTTGAACTGCCCGTTGGGGTGCAACTAGTTGGACGAAAGCTCGAAGAAGAGAAAGTTCTCGCAGTCGGAACCGTTATTGATGAACTTTTCATATTGTGATAACTTTCAAGACTGTATTTAATATTAACCTATATTACTGCCGCTTGCACCTAACCAAGAAGCGAATTCAGTCACTTCAATTACTCTTTTGACTTCTTGAGGATCTCCCCGGGAGGAGCGGGCATCATAGCTCCCTCAGGTGGCTTGTTCTTCCTCTTGAAGTAGTCGCACATCTTTGATGGTTAGCAGTGTTAAATAGGCTCATATTCATGACCCTATGCTTACTTCGGCAAATGTCATCCATTCTACCCCCTCATGCTTGTTGATGTGCTCGATCAACCTTTCATGCATTAAGAGGACGTGCGGCCGGCCCGATACATCAGGGTGAATTGTCATCGGGAAGATGAACTCGTCGTACTCGCGATAAAAATAATCAAAATGGTCACGCCATATGTCTTCAACATCCCTACGCTAGTAATTAGACCCGAGGTATAATCATATTTTGTCTCCCACAAACCTCGGATTAACCCAGCCGTGCGAATTGGCCGAATTTTTCATGAACATCATAGGAGGAAGATCGTCGATATACCATGAGCCTGGGATTTCCACCATGCCAGTGGGTTGCCCCTTAATGAGGGGCTTCATCCACTCCTCGGCTTTTTTCTTATAGTCGATCCTGGTATGATTTAGCAGTATCCCCATACATATCTTAGGTTTGCGGTAAATTAATATCCGCAGCTTTCCAAATACTAGCTCTCTTTCAGTGAAAGAGTGTGTAAATTAAGAGAATGTTCGCGACATACTATGATAGTATCAGCTGGCATTCAGAATTACGCAACTCACGACCAGATTCAATATTAGGTAAATCGTAAACGACCTTGTCGCACTTACCTTGGTCCATGAGTCTCCAGTGCGTAGCCAATACATCTGGCAGTCCTCGTGGGACATAGAATGATCGTACTCAATACCATAAGAAAGCATCAACTCCGTCCCTTCTTTGCTTGTCTCCCACCAAGGCGCAACGCTACCTCTTGGCGGCTTACCGCAGAACTCAGTAAGAAGTCTATACGTCTTGTCGAGGACATCCCGCTGCTGTTCGAGCGTCATATCGACTGGATTCTCATGAGAATATCCGTGGAGACCGATCTCGTGACCGGCGTCTCTTACCATGGCGCATTCTTCCGGGAATGTCTCGAGCGAATGGCCTGGTATGAACCATGACGCCTTGATTTTATACCTGTCGAATAGTTTGAGCAGACGACGGGTTCCAATCGTGCCAGCCCAGATTCCTAGATGGAGATGAATGGCTTAAGTTAGCTGCCTACGTAGTCTAATCACTACAGCATTAGAAGAGGTCTAACCTCTGCTGATGTCGCTGGTACTATCCTCGCCCCCATAAGAGCCAAGCCAGCCGGCAACAGCGTCAATGTCTACTCCGTAGCTAGCCTCATACTTTTATTAGCTGTTGCTATTCATGTTTTCATTTTTATGAAATCAGGTATTTGCTCACCCGACGAGGACCTTTTTCTTACCCATGGTAGAATGAAGTACGAGGCCGAGGTGATTAGGATAGTAACCAAATAATATCTACCTGTTAAATGAAGCGAATTTAGTAAAATTATCTAGGTTAGGCACCTAAACCATCATAAGTATTTTGGCGGATAGTTGAGTGCCTCCTTAGCGAAAGTTTATTGGACTGTTACTCGCCAGAGTCTGGCTGTCTAGCAATACCCTGCTCTAAAACTACCTAGGTAGGTATACAACCCCCATTCTTGAACACCCACCCCATGTACCCCGCAAAGTTAGACACATCACATTTTCAACTAGCTCATACTATGTGCCTTATCTATTCTAGGGCAATTCGGGAGTCTCCGGGTGTATTAGAATGACAGATATGTAGGAGTTGATGGAAGTGATGGAGAAAGCCGGTGTTGAACATTTTCTAATGACAGTAGAAATCTTATAGTAGAAATCTTATGATGCCGTATGCGGCTGATGTTGGAAATATATCCCAGGAAAAGAGTGCGAATTGCGCTTTCAAGAGAGAACCAATCCGAGATAAATCCTGGAAGCCGCTGTACAGTAACTCACATTACATATACGCGTATGCACAACACTGTACAGCCTGTTCCCACCACTCCATCAATATTAATTACCGGTTTCATGAGTATCTCCAATTTGAATTCTTTTGTTTATTCGTACGACCCCGCTATCTGCTCTAGCCACCAAACGTGAATTCGAATGTCATCTGTTAGCTCCGGGTGAAAACTGGTTCCGAACACGTTATCCTGTCTTAACGCGACGATATCTCCTGCTCCTTTAGGTGTTACTTGAGTGTCAGAACCCTCAATCGACGCCACCGCAGCCTTGTTCGAGGCGTGACGTCCGGGGAGAGTAGCTAGGATCTCAACCTTTCCTCTGGGGACTTGAGCTTCAGAATTCCGCGTTGCGACCTCTGGTGCTATGTTCTCCGCCTTGTCGTCTATCGACGTAATGTTGCCTGTCAACACTTGATCCACAACGGGGGCTCGAATAAACACGGCCGGGAAAGGGGTGGCCTGACTTCCATCACCTCCCTGAGATAAGAAGGGCAAGTCCAGATCCGTTACGAAACTTTCTTTCTGTCGGCCGAAATGATTGCGATGGACTTTTACGTTGAGTCCCCCGATCAATTCCTGCCCGCCTCTTTTAGCGGCACTCGCTTGCTCCGAAAGGAAAATAAGACCGGCACATGTGCCCCAAGTTGGCTTCTTGTTTACTCTTGTACGGCCGGCCAGCCCCCGAGATTAGCAATTCTATATCCTCCCTTTGGGCGCTATGCATATATCGGACTTACTTGACAAACTCGCGCAACGGTTCCAGTAACCCAGACTGTGCGGCTACGAGAGATAGCGTGGTGCTCTCACCTCCCGGTATAATTAGAGCATCACAAACGGCCAACTGCTCTGGTGTTCGCACCTCGATGAAGTTGAAGTTTGATGATGGAGTCGAGACGTGTGTGGCTGCTTTACGGAGAGAGCTGAGATGTTCCGAGAACCCCCCCTGAAGAGCAAGGATACCAACGGTCACCATGTTCGCTTCACCAAAGACTGGGACGTCTTCACAATATCCTCGGGTATGTTCTCGCAAAGTGGTTGGCGAGGGCTAGTTAGCTATTCGTTATTAGTCAACCGACACTATGGAACGACCCGGGATTAGCTCGTCAGACCCGGGATTTGATAGATGTAGACGATTCGGAGCTTTAGATAATTATTATAGTTTAGCTTATTAGTGTCTCCCTATCTATTCCTTAGTCTGTCGCATCCCGCGGAAATTTTTTTACAAACACTGAACTGTTACCTCTGGCTCCTGTTATTCGGTTACCGAAGCCGTTACCGTCACCGCTTACAACACATAACCCCCATGAATACCTACCTATCTGTTACCGTATTTGTTACTACATCTACTTCAATGTATATATAATACGTACCTTAGCGTACCGAGCAACCCCCGAGACCGGCGATGCCGTATGCGTCATCCCGACCAAAGTATGGGGTAGTACCTCTTCTTTGATCTTTTCTCGCTATGTAAAATTTTCAATTGATCGGACTCTCAAACTAAGCATGGGTCTTTCCTGGGTCATTTAAACTTCTCGATCTATACCCATCTTGGGGAAAGTCATGGCTCCATCTAATTCCCGGGCAATCATCTTATTGGTGAATGAGCCCTTTTGTTTGTCACCTTGAATGACTATAAGGCTCGGCCGGCTTCTGGAATTTCCCGCCTTTAGAGACGGGTATAGACGGCACGTTGCGCTTGTATGAGTAAGTTATTCTAACGTACCAACCCGTAAGTAAAGAGATTTTGATATCCTTATGTCCCTTGTTGCATCCCTAGACGCATCAGTCATAACTTACGTGCCGTGCCGACTTAAACACCTTTACCCCTGTGTATTAGGTACTCTTCTATTAAAGAGCGTCCTAAAGAGTTTGGACTCATAAAAAAGTTTACACAGTCAAAAGCATCGCCTCCGATACCATCCAAGTCTCCGAAACATCTCAACCAGCAATCATGACGGGTAACGATGCAAGCAACGCCTCGGCGCCGACCAATGGCTCTTCGATACCCTCTTCTTCCAAGTCTGACTTCATCGTCAAGGCAGGGTTAGCCCAGATGCTGAAAGGAGGCGTTATCATGGACGTGACAGACGCCGCTCAAGCCCGCATCGCTGAGGAGGCTGGAGCCTGCGCTGTCATGGCCCTCGAGCGTGTCCCGGCCGATATCCGAGCAGAGGGTGGCGTGGCGCGCATGTCAGACCCTGGCAAGATCAAAGAGATTCAAGAAGCTGTGACTATTCCTGTCATGGCCAAGGCCCGTATTGGCCACTTCGTCGAATGCCAGATCCTTGAGGCTTTAGGCGTAGACTACATTGACGAAAGCGAGGTCCTTACTCCCGCCGACGATACGTTCCACGTTGAGAAGAGCCCCTTCAAGGTACCTTTCGTCTGCGGTTGTAGGAACCTGCCTGAGGCTCTGAGGCGTATTGCTGAGGGCGCTGCCATGATTCGTACCAAGGGTGAGGCTGGCACAGGAGATGTTGTTGAAGCGGTTAAGCACATGCGCACGGTCAACCGCGATATTGCCCGGGCAAAATCTGCGCTTCAGGAGGGTGGCGACTTGGCTATTAGAGCTCTGGCGAGGGAATTTGAGTGCGACGCTGTGCTGCTCAAGCAAACCGCCGAACTTGGCCGCTTACCAGTAGTCAACTTCGCCGCTGGAGGTGTAGCAACCCCCGCTGATGCTGCATTGATGATGCAGCTAGGCTGCGACGGAGTCTTCGTTGGCAGCGGTATTTTCAAGTCCGGAGACGCAGCTAAGAGAGCTAAGGCCATCGTGAGGGCCACGACACATTTCCGAGACCCGAAGGTCCTAGCTGAATGTAGCGAAGGTCTTGGTGAGGCAATGGTTGGTATTAGCGTCAACAGCATGAGGCCCGAGCAAAAGATGGCCGGAAGAGGATGGTAATTCGGGATATGCTATAATGTTACATGGGTGGGACATCTGAATTTCAACAATTATATATCACAGTCAGCCGGGAGCATGGGGAATCAACACCAATACCGCAGACTAAAATAGGTCAAGGCGATGTTTTATACATTTCGTGAAGGCGTGCTTAAAAGCCTAGATACTTATGACGTAACTACCACTATCCAGGGGAAGTGGATGGGCACAAATTCAACGAGGATATCCTGTCAGTCCTGAGCTGTTCATGCAGGTCGATTGCTCCAAATGGCATCGCTCAGGGTCTTGTTAGGAGTGAAATATTTCTCCAAGCACGGTTTCGCGCGGACGATTAGATCTGCTTCCATACGACCGAACACGATAGTTCCGTGTTCATTTAGATGTGTCGTGTCCTTCTTGTCTGAACCGTAGTTGTATTCATAGGCGGCTTGCTTCCCGATCGCGTTGACGTACTTCAGACTCGCTCCGTTGAGGTCGATAACAGTCGAGTCCGTTGCTTTAGCTGCTGCGATGGCTGCTAGACGCTGGTCGTGAAGTGAATCTGTGGCGTTGTGATCCTCGTGTGTAGGGAAGGCCCGACGCGTGAGCGATGATGTTAGAAGCTGTGTTATATGTTAGTTGCGAGCGTGGAAATCTCCTCTTCTGTCTCTTATCTCCTATGCCCCTTTTGGTGTTTTTCTTCAGCGCTGTCTGCGACTTTCCCTCCCTTCTAAAAATAATAAGAGATGCCTACCGGCGTGCCACCTAGTGACTTGACCTCGTTGGCGAAACGAATAAGGTTAGCTTGGTACTGCTCGAAAGTAACACCGCTGGTTGATTTCTGATCGTTGTGTCCGAACTATAAACATATCATCGGTTAGCTTATATATTGTACTTAATCAGGTGCCTCTCACACTAATAGTTACGTAGCAATCATATTTGCCCACGTTGTCCTGTAGATATTTCGTTACATTGGCCCAGTATCTGCCTGCAGAGAAAGACGCTGTCGTCGCGCCGCTCTTCCCAATATTCACACCCCAAGCCGGAGTCTTAAGTGCAGCGAGTAAACCATCGCCCCAACCTCCATCAACCGCCGTCGTAGAATCCCCGGCCAAGAAAAACGCCGCAGGTTTAGACGAGCACTCAGCAAGCGGATGCCCGGTGGCTAAAGTAGATAGGGCCGTGGCCCAGAAAACTAAGCGCAACATAGCTGCTGTGAGAGAGTACGTTAGCTATTATGCTTGACCATCGGAATATGCCTGGAACTATCTCTCCAGAACTACAACTGCGAGGAACCCAGCCTGGGCCTGAGCATCCATTTGTACTAGCAGATAAGCCACGTATGAACGAACCCAAGCATATAATGGACATCTATAGCTTTCCTATTCTCCTCTAGATGAGTTACATCGGCGACAGCTAGGCCACGGAAGCACAGCCAACTCTCGCAGGATCATGCACCGAGACACGGGCACCGAACTATGCGCTATTGGTCCGTTTTGGGGCCGGTAGAAATTAGAGACCAGCGTCCAATTCACCCGGCGGGCATCAGCTACCCACCAATCACCAACGGCGTACCTGGCGTAGAAGAAGACAGGGCGCGGCCGTGCGTATTACATTGTAAGACGCCACCGTCGTAGAGGGCTGGCTTTCTTCGGCATTGTGTCTTCGCTGGGGGCTGTGCCTTAGCCAGGTACCTGATTGTTAATTTTAGACACGCGGAGCTCTCGTAGGGCTGACTACGGCGCATCTTTACTTGTTATTGTCAAGCCTAGGCCATCTTAAAATCCTGCATGACGTCGACGTTCTCACATGCTATATGTGCCTGCAACATAACACGGATTATATATCTTGAATTATTTCTATAAGATCTAGCATAGCCAACAATCACTACGTCAAAGCTTCGGGATACGAAGACATTAGAGGCCCATTTCATATTAAACCGCTTTTCCAACACCTTGTAAGTCGTAGACTCTCACGTTAGGGTCCATATAAGAATACGCATCATTACCTCACCTACATCCGATGTAAACAATGGCGGATATCCAAGCTCTTAGCCCTCGTCCGATACCGTCACATTACGTATACACGCTTTCCGTCCACGAGTTAACCTGCAGCCCCGTTTCAGCCATGTTAGCATCTTTCAAGTAGTCCAGCGGCATCCACACGAGATGTCCCTTGATCTGGTCTAGCTTTGCCCGAATATCATCTGGTGGGAGGAATCTGTCGAATATGTGGCCGGCTTTGACGCCCTTAGGTGGCAGGAAGGTGTTATAGTCGTCGAACGTTTTCACTATAATTAGATCAGATATGGATCCTTCTCCGGCTGTTCCTACGAGACTAGTAAAAACTTACCGTGATCATCCGGGTCCGCGTGAAATAGATGTCTAAATATCTCTGTGTTTTTCGTTGCGTTTGTGGTCCACATATCCCACAGCGGGTCGCTCATGGGATCCTCGACGAACTTATAACTCTCATCTCTATCCCAAATATCATTAGGGGAGTCCTCTCCGGGGGGTTGTGCGTTCGGGTCGTTGCTCGCGTCGTGAATTTGCGGTGGAAGTAAACCTAGATGTTCCCGCCAGAGATATCGCCGTAAAGTAGCGGCGTGCTTCCCTGCTTCAAACGGCTGCCCGTCCATGATGGTCTGGATCTTGTCGGTATCTTCCATAACAATTGATAGCTCACTATCGTGGTTACCCAGTTGGCTTCTGTCGTTCAAATTGCTCGATCCGCAGATCACGATGCGATCATCTACTATCAAGAGTTTCGCATGGATATATAGTTCCTCTTGGATCCAGTTGTCGACCTCCTCTTGAGGATCGTCCTCCCAAACCTCTTCCGAAAGTTTGCCAGTATTAACCATCGCATGATGAGCGACGCTGGAAGAAGATTTAGTATCGTGACCCTCCTGCCTTGCGGCTTCGAAGCGACGCTTAGCCTCAGTGCTCCTGGTGTTTTCATCCATCTCCTTCTGCTCCTCTCTTTTGCCCATATGTCCATCCCGTTCGCCCTCGACATCTTCAGTGCCGTGAATTCCTTCACCCATAACTTCCTCTGCTTCGGCACGTTGGACTTCTTGATACATTACGCCGGATACCTCCTCTTGCTTCTTGACTGCAGGTGTTTTGTTCAAGCGATCGTAGGAGCGTAAGTTAAAGATGAATATATGATCGGTAGGATTAATACCCTGGGCACGAATCTGTTCGAAGATTGAATGTTCGCCACGGCATATCGATTTGTACTGATAATCCATAATGGCACGTGTTCCGGTCGCCGCATCATCCCGTAAGTCACCAGCGAATCCCGGGATCGCAGGGATAATAATAATAACCCTGAATTTTCTGCCTTCCTTACCAGCTCTTACACAAGCTTCTACAATTGCCCTCCCTACCGTGTTATGGATAGGGGATTGCTGGTCGCCAGTGGCGGTGATGAAGAACTGGTTCTCGATGTATACATAATGCTGGGCGTTGCGAATGGTATCCGAGTATGCGTTCTGTATGGTATGATCCGTCAATATGCCACTAGACCAGTCGGCGCTGCTTCGGACGATCTGAGCGTGGACCGTTCCTCGATTGTCGAGGTTTTTCGTCTCCAGGGGTGTTAGTGGATGAAGCACGTATTCACCGACCGGATGTTTCGGTCGCTGCACGCCCACGAGGTCTTCATCCTCGCCTTCACGACCCCGTAACATTAGCCAGTCAAATCTGTCATCGCGCTTATACTTGTCTCTCTTGATAAAGTTCCACCGTAGGACGAAATGCTCTGCGATATCATAAACGCAGGGCCCAATCAACCCCATGGCAACATCGTGCCAGGGCATTCGTCCATAGTCAGCCTTGCTTAGTTCGTTCTGCTTCCAGTCCTGGACGTTCTGAAAATCCATGATACGGTTATTATTAAAGTCTTGACCCGGCCAGACTTCATTACGGACCCCTTCCGGGTGGACATCAGAGAGTATATGCTGATGATCATCCCAGCGGCCGAAGCAAAGGTCTAGGCCTCCGATAAAAGCCATCTCGTAGTCGATAACGATGAATTTCTCATGATGGGCCCAGTAGAAAGTCATATCTGCAGCATTTTCCAGGAAATTGTGGTCCGGATGCCGCATGACGGTAATGTTTCCAAAACCAGGTGAACCCTTAGGACATAGACTTTGCAGCGCATGCTTGGTATGCGCCGAGTTACATGTTATTGCAGCTTCAACCTCACGATAGACAATAACAAAAATCTTCACACCGGCCTCGGCACGGCGCTTCAAGATCCTGTCTAACCGCCATTCTTGATTGAAATACGGAGGTCTGCGAAGGAACAGCTCGGGAGAAAGCCACCAGTCTG
Source organism: Daldinia grandis (assembly GCA_022432525.1). Taxonomy (NCBI): domain Eukaryota; kingdom Fungi; phylum Ascomycota; class Sordariomycetes; order Xylariales; family Hypoxylaceae; genus Daldinia; species Daldinia grandis. The sequence goes on from JAJKLB010000001.1 coordinate 489,663, forward strand.
CAATATAAATGGTCTCCTTCGCCTGTTCTAAAGCTACCGATACAGCCTATAAAAGTAGATGAGCTCGGTTGCTAGGGAGGTGTTGTAACCCAACGTCAAACTTACCCAGAAGTAATTCCTCCCATCGACATACCATTTAACGAGATTGCCGTCACGCTCCGGGAAGTACGAGTTGAAGCGGTGGCTTTCGGAAACCTTACTCCGCTTCTCATCACAGGCCTGTTCGTGTTCTTCGTCATGACGGTGTTGTGGGTTAAACTACACACGCGCCCTTGTGAGTATTCACGTTCGTTACAGCAGTTGGTACTAACTAAAATGAAAAAACTCACGAGATTTGCGAGTTTCCCAAATTTATGCCTGAGATAACATTAATATACTCGCTTGAAAAATAGTACTAACAAGCGCCGAGACGTACTTTTGATGAATGAGGCTAATTTTGGCGTCGTGTAAATGCGTGTCCTTAAGCTTCTCTTTTAACTGATGGAATGGATGTTTTAGTTTATCCGAAACATCTGAGTGGCCGCGTCCGCCACTATTTTCATGGGAGCCGGCCATTGTGAACCGGCATATGCTTATCTTATAATTATAAAAACAACTTGGTAGAAATGATGACGTCGAGGAAAGTCGGAGGGGAATGCTTAGGTGTGTTTGTACTGTGAACCTGTACGGTCACTAGGTACGAAGCGGAGTTAGGGATGAGGTCTAGTTCTACTCGTAGCAATTGAGAAAATAAAAGGTGATCATCGGAGGTTAAATTGGTAGGAGGATATAATAAGCTACCTGATGTATGAGGAGATGTTAGAACTATCTTGGGAACGTATTGTGTGAAAGCGGGATAGAGCATATAAAAAGAGCGTCGTCATAAGTGGCTGATAACTTGTCTTGAAATGGGTAACACCATGTTGGTAAGAATAGGACTAACTCACCTGGGATGAGAAGCAGGTTCTTTTCTAGTTCTAGAGTGCTAATGCTAATAAAAAAAGAAAATAAAGATACGAGCGTCCAGTCGTAACATATATATAGTACTTCAAACGATGGGATAGATTCGTATAAGTACTAGTTACCAAGTTTGGAGTTGCATCACGGCAATACGGCACACATGTGTTAATATTTGCGAGATGCCGATCCCTCCTTATGTCTTTCTTTAGTATGTAGCTGAAAAGAGACAGACGATAAAATGTGATCTTGCAGACCTAGCTAACCTAGGTAGCTAAGTGTTGTAGTTTGCTTATTATGGTACCTAGGTATTTACGTAGATACCTGGCAAGGCCAAGACTTATAAGAGCCAAGAATTATAAAACGGGACCGATCTTGCAAAAGAACCACGAACGTACGTTATGTAAGTCATTTAACGTCCGACATCCGAGATATAATGAGATCTTGTGGGTTGTTGGCCTTGAACTTTTATAAATAAGAAAATATCTATATTAAGAACGCAATCACGATAGATGTTTTTTTGGTTAAAATGGAATATAGTTAAAGGATCGGTTCATAGGGCGCATCCATGTACCTATCAATTTGTTAGCTCAAGCTTGAAGAAATTAGGTGACGTCATTCGTGTCTCGAGGACACTTGAACCTGAATGCAGCATTGAGCGTAGCAGCGTACCAAAGCACGAGTTAGCTACTACTAGAGCCATTGTAGATCTGTGGCTAGTGAGCGATACGCGTAGTGTATGGTGGATGAAGATGGACCCGGCCAACCATAACCCCGCCCCCGCTGCCCCTCTTTGGGCAACACCCCTCACCCAGACACTATTTATGTACTTTTGTAACAATACACATACACAAATGCAGATTAGTACCTGAAGCTACCCCTATCTACCATTGCTTCATTGACCGCCCCTTCTTGTTTGCCTTATGTAAGTCACATATCTATTTCATAAACCACTTAACAAACCTGTGGGTATATTCCTCTTCCCTTCCTATTCTATCTACAATCATCTTCTGGGACATTGACATTTTCTCGTCTAGCTAACTCCGTAACATCTTAACCAACTACAACCATGTCTGCCCCTGCATTCCCTCCCGGTGGCACTCTCCTCCAGACCTTCAAGAAGTCGTTTGTCGATGTACCCATTGACGCAGAAAACGACAATGCTATCTCTACTACCGAGTTCCTCGAAGCCGCTGAGTCCTTAACAACCATGTTCGGTACGTCTACTAGATTCATAAATATTGGTGGTACTACTTACTCACTATCGCCTCCTAATAGATCTCCTTGGATCCGTCGCCTTCTCGCCCGTCAAGTCTGATATGTTGGGCAACGTTAAGGTAAGTTCAAAAACTACTAGTATACCTGGGAATAGGAGGCACTAACACCTAAAAAGAAAATCCGAGATCGTCAGCTTGCCGCTCCTGCCGAATCTGAGACCTTACAAGCTCTCTGCATCAACGAGCTAAAGACAAAGAAGCACGTCGCCACGGAAGGTCTCGTATGGCTCACACGGTATGATGCTGCCCAAACTACTCCCATATAAGCTTCCTCGCCTGACTGACTTCTTTACTAGAGGACTGGAATTCACTTGCATTGCACTAAGCCAGAACTTGGCTCAGGAATCCGAAGAGCTCTCTGCCTCTTTCCGAAACGCATACGGCTCGACCCTCAAACCCCACCACGGACTTCTCATTAAGCCCGTTTTCTCCGCTGCTATGAGTGCTTGCCCCTACCGCAAAGACTTCTACCCCAAGCTAGGGGATGACCAGGACAAGGTTTCCACCGAGTTGAGAACCTACTTGGCCGCTCTCGAGAAGATTGTCGGTATACTTAAGGGTTTCCTCAGCCGCAAGGAGGCCAAGTGGTGATCAACGAAAGATATGTAACATATTCTTCAAAGACTCGAATCCAATATTTCTCGACAGAGCTTAGGAAATATAGTCTATTTGTAGTTCGGCCAATTTTACAAGATCTGGTCTGGTTTCAGACGTAATCAAGTGAACAAATGTCGAACATTTGGCACCACTAATAAACATAAGTTGCAATGCTCTTGGCTCTCGTGGTCTCTCCATAAATCTTAACCATTGCCTTTTGTTTACCCTTTTGCTATTCTCTTCGCTCTGCCCCACGAGGACGTTCCAGCATGGTATAGCTTTGACTTTGGTTGTCAATGCGATACTAAGTCGTCTCTAATAATAATGAAAGTCTAAGCTTCTATGTGATGTATGCATGCCGTCATTTACCATGTCCATGCTGTTTGAAGACAACCCTAGGGAGGCGCAACAACAAGAATCCACTATAAATTTCTATTAACTACCTGGGAACACAACCAACTAGATAACATTTACCTATCTGAAGACGTGTGCCATCGCGACTGGGCTCTTCCCACATTACCCGTCCATGTTATGGGCTCGGCCTAATGTATAATCAAGGTGCTCTCACTATTGCCCAGTTGATAGGGGCCGACTGGCACGTAAAGTTACCAGTAACGCCCACATGGCCTCCGCGAGCAAATCTATTATTCACGTAAGTCTATAGTCATATAGATGATGTGGGAGTTAAGAATAGCACTAACCTGATGATAGCTGAGTCAAAATTGTCGACAACGTCTTTACTGCCAATGTCAACGCGCGCGCTTGCTCCGTCGAGGCGCTTCACTCCAAACGCACAGGTTCCACACACGGCGAGGAGGTTGAGGTTAGTACCGCTATAATCGCCCGTTTCGAAGAAGCCAGAATGCGCCTTCAACTCCGTCTCGATTGTCGAGCAGTCGTCGCAGAGCGCCGAGTCCGCAGTCGTGGTCGGAACGAAATTGGTCTCGAAGCATATCTCAGTGTGGGCGTACTCTGTGTCGTTGTGGAATGTTTGGTAGAAGCGCTTGTCGTTGGCGTGGCGGAATGAATCCCGAAGGTATACGTCAACTGTGCTGCCGTTGGGGTGCTGGACCTCACGCTTCATAAAAGTACCGTCAATGTTAGGTAGTTGAACTGCTGACACTAAGCCTGAGGCAGTGAGTGCCGTCGCGATAGACGTGGATAGATACATATTGGCTCTGCTGTAAGGGTAATGATATACGATATCAAAACGATTCATATGTTGGTATTCACAAGTGTAGTTGGTGCCTGTTAATTCTGGAAGAGTAAATTTCTTCGGCTTTCCAGGCACAATGTGTCCGTCTTGGCTAGTGAGATTTATATATGAAGGCTTAAAAGTCTAAGCAAACATACATGAGACGCCACGATATGTCAGAAGCCGTCACCATGAAGGGTGTTGCCCATGGAAATCACCTGCCTGAATGGGATGCGTCAGGGCCAATTTCCACATCAAAATTGTGTAGCAAAAGTCACATGGACCTGAACTGGCAACAACATTCACCACCAAGGTCACACTGTCATACTGGTCATCTTAATTCGCCTTTTCACGTGCCTAGGTTTAGGTATTTTATACTATTTTCTGTGGCATTTCTCTAACAAACGCCCACACCATTTACTAGATAACCCCCAAGGCTCGGATATACTAAATACATACACGGCCAGGCCCTTGATATATTAGTGTAATACATCCACGAAAAATCGTTAAGTGTATGTACACGCGTAAATTAACGTGGATTAGTAAATGACTAATAGATCGGGGTATAAAAATTTAAATAAGGCTATTCTTACCTGTTAACAATACGTATTTAGCTTTAATTTTGGTATTGTAATTTTTTTTAATATTAAAATTAAATATACTGCGTTTTTTTATATAATTATAATATAATAAATGTAAAAAATATTAATTTAAATTTATTTTTTTTAAAGCTATTTAATAATATAAATTTTATTATTTTAATAGCGCGTTTTGTTGATATATTATTAAATAATGTTATTAATTATATTTTTTAATTTAAAAATATAATATTTTTAAGATTTTTTTTTCAACTTTTATTTTTATGCTTATTTTTTAATTAAAATTGGCTAAAATTATACGTTATATATATTATTAAAAAGAGAAAAATTTAAAGATTTTAATAATATTAATTATTTTATTTAAAACGTTATATTTAAACCATAAGTAAAGATTTTTATATAAATATAAAGTAAATATTTTTAATTGTTATATTATGCCATATTATATTATAAAATCCCTTACCTAATGCTTTAGTTAAAATGTTAATGCTATTACTAAAATTATTAATAATATTTAATAATAAAACTAACAACTCTATATTTAATATATATACGTATTTAAATCCATATTTTTAAAGCCTTAAATGTATTAGTATATATACGTGTACGGGCTACGTAGATTTAAGTGCGTGTACGTAGATTTACGTGGGTGTACACGCGTAGATTAACGTGTAATGGTTCCGAGCCTTGACAACCCCCCGTAAGGAAATCCTATGGAAACGTGTACCTTGACATTATATGAGTCAAGTCTACTAAGATAACAATCGTTGTAGATTTATAACCGTGATGAATACTAAGTAGGGCTTAAAACCCCCATACCTTGACATTATTCACTATTCAGTACGTCATGTCCAACCTAGAAATATACGAATATATAATAGAACTCATCTCTGCTAAGCCCCAGGTCACTCTAATGGGTACAGTTTCTATTCTGTTCTAGAAATTATTAGTTGTTTTGTTGGAAGTTTATGAACAGGCCGTTAAAGGCGTCTACATCTTAAATTAAACCAATATTCGACCCATGAAGCTTAAGAATAGTCTTTTTTTAATTCCTTAGATCATTTTTAGGGATAGTAAATGCATAATCTCATGAATTAAGATGGTCTACTTCTCATAGATGCACTACTACATTTATCTGCTTAAGGCGTACTAAATAAATATTATCTTTCTCATGTCTATTATATATTATCATTGTTACTTGAAAACGAAGTTATGGACTTGAAAGAGTAAGAGTAAGAGAAATTCATTAGTACATACCTCCTTACATTAGGTATCCCACGTATCATCGATTATGTCTAGCATAATATAAGGGTTTATGAAAGAGCTACGTGTATAAAAGGCGTTCTGAATACGAGATCTCAATTTTTCGCAGTCCGGAAGAGATGTAAATGTATTACGCGTTATCACCGCAACAGCCGCATCTATAAATACTATTAGTGACTTAAGAGTAAGATATCAGTGTACGTGCTAGACCGTTAGGTCCTATAGAAGGTCTCGATACAGCATCTCTACTTAGATAAGTATTAATATCGTATATTGTGACTCAGATTATAGGATTGTATGCTCACTGTGTAGGTGCCTGTCATTGGACGCCATTTCGTGAATATAAAATTATACTACCTGATAACAAATTAAATGGGCCATATATGTGTATCATATAGTATTACGCAATATTTTAGAACATATAACCGAGCGCGATATATCTTCTAGATCCTCGAATTTAATTACTTCTATGAGAACGGTCCACGGCGAGTGCCTTTTTCGGATAGAACCACGTCTTCTTCCGGCGGTGGGCACCGGGCAATCTTACGTTGCAATATAAACGCCAAGGCCAGCAGTTGTCACCATAACGGTAGCAGCGTTACGCGTTCGACTTTACCCGCGAAAACGGGGTTGTAAGTCGGAATCATAGAACAAATCCGGGTTTTCTGAATTCCTAAGGATTGGCTTTATTGCCTTGCTGAAGACGTCATAAATTACTTCTGAGCCATGAATTAGAAAGTCTGGGTTGAACATCTTGACTGTTCTCAAGAGACAGCGTTACGCCGAACAGTATTTCTATTACATATGCTCCGATGGGCAAATATACTATCAAGGTAGATTAGGCACCTATATATATATACAAACATTCTTATCACATTTCTCAACAGTTCAAATTCTAGATTGGAAGGTTGCAGAGCCCCTTTACCATCATGGTGTGAATTTGCCAAGGCGTTCCCCGATGCTGCACTGCCGATCTCACTCTGGAGATAATAGCTGATAGCAAGACAGACGACAGCATGACCAGTTAAGCTCTAGACCGAATCTGCAATAACTTTATTTTCAAATCTAGAATCCCACCGCCTGGTATACCAATGCGGTGGTATATCTAGCTACCCCAAGTTTAGTCGTTAGAATACGGAGCTCTGCTTTTAGCCATGACAAGAACCCATATTGTCATTGGCTAGCGGGACCCTGTATACCGAGTCAATATAGGATTCCAACAATCTGGGCACGAAATTTGGGTGTTCCTTGGCATCGAACCCTGCTTGCGTCCTCGAGGGTTACTTTGGGTTCTTTTTATTTAGTCCAGGCCAAATAATGATATTGCCAAGGACAAATCTGCGTCCTTAATACTAAAGTTATAGCTCTTTTGTTCGTCCACACATTACCGCTACAGGATGCGTCTCCTCAGGCTCGGGGCCGTGGCAGGCTCGATTGTGTCTATTATAGCTGCTTCTCCAACATGCCCCATTGATGGACCTGCTTTTCCTAAGCCTCTTCAACCGTCTAAAAGTGAAGCGGTTAAGGCTGCAGTAGCAACGCTGAAGGGTGTGTTCGCTAATGTCACTGCGAAAGCCCAGAAATATTCTATATCAGTACAAGTCTTCTCGGCGAATGAGCCAAAGCCCCTATTCTCGTTGTCACATACGGCACCAAACCTCGCAAGCCAGGGTAGCACAGGGGTAAAAGAAGTTGACGAGAACACTGTGTTCAGACTCGGAAGCTTAACTAAAATTTACACAATATACTCGTTCCTGATCAATGCTGGTGACAAGCTCTGGAACGAGCCAGTCACCAAATATGTGCCTGAGCTTCAAGCTTTAGCAAATCGATCAGATCCAGTAAACTACGTGGCGTGGGATGAACTTACTCTTGGAGGTCTTGCAACACAATTGACAGGTATCCCACGGGAATGTCAGTACCAACCCTGAACTCAGCAGGTCCTCACTAATACGTAGTAGACGCGTTACTGGGAGAATTGACACAATCGAAGGAGACAAGAGACAATGTGATACAGTACGGATTTCCACCTTTGACTCAAGACGAAAAGCCTCCTGTAAGTGCCTTAAGAGTATTAACTCTAGCCGCATAAGTAATTTACTAACTTTAGATCGTATAGTGCGGGGCATTTCCTACTTGCGATCGAGCGCGTGAGTTGAAAATAGCACAAAGCATAGATTAATGGTGCTAATGGTTTAATATAGAGTTTTTCAATGGGATTAGTTTATTCTATCCATCTTTGGCCCCTTTTCAAACACCAGCGTACTCCAACGTTGCGTTCCAGCTGCTGTTAGTATATGCGGAATGATACAGTTGATACTTTGTTAACCAGAATGGATAGCGGATATGCCCTCGAAACGATAACAGGCAAGACCTTCCAGACCTTAATGGAAGAGAGTGTGATTAAGCCCCTAGGATTAAATAACACATTCCTAAAGGCACCGGAAGACTCACTCGGCATCATCCCCGGGGATCATGATAAAACAGGCTGGGCTTTTGATATTGGTGAATCGGTGGCGTAAGTCTTTTTGATAAGTATTCGTCTAGCTGAAAATATTAATAACATGGAATAAAGCACCGGGAACATGTACGCATCGGCCAGGGATGTATCTGCACTAGGCCGGGCAATCCTCAGCCATAAGCTACTCTCACCTGTGTCTACAAGGCGATGGCTTAAGCCCTTCGCTTTCTCGTCTGACCCACTCGCCATGGTTGGAATGCCTTGGGGCGCCAGGAGAATCAAGCTAGAGGACACATATCGATATACTACGGCATTCAACAAAGCCGGAAATATCGGAGACTATAGCGCTCTCTTAGCTATTCTACCGGATTTCGACATAGGAATAACCATCCTCTTGGCTGGTGAGCTTCCAGGAAATGCTGGTTTCAGTCTTGCCGGTAAGTATCTTGAAATTTTAACAATTTCAAGTCATAGAGACGCTTACATAGAAATAGATACTATTGGAGAGCGTATTCTCCCTGCGATAGAAGAGGCTGCTCGTGCCGAAGCAGGAGCCAAATACAGCGGACACTACGTTTATCCCAACAACAAAATAAACTCGTCGATGACCATCATCACGGATAAACTTCCGGGACTAAGCATATCTCAATGGTTCAGCAATGGAACGGACTTCGCTTGGATCGCAACAGTGTTGCAAAACCAGTATTCCCCAGTCACGCCCCGTATCAGGCTATACCCAAGCGGCCTCGAGGGGCCGGCAGAAAACGGTGGGAAGCGTGTAGCCTTTAAAGCGATGTTTGAAGATGCGGATGCTCCGAGAAATAATAATAAGATGTTCTCGACCGAATGCGGGACCTGGGTGTCCATCGAGTCCGTCATATATGGGTCAGCGGCTATGGATGAGTTGATTTTCAATGTGGATTCAAGTGGGAAGGTTGTTAGCGTTACGTCGCCATCGTTGAGAGTTACTTTAAACAAGAAATAGCTTTTTCTCTCGGAGTTTATATTTCAATATGATGATGCTATTATATCATCTTCCTAGGTACCTTAGGTAGGTAGTTTTCGGATTTAGTTAAGCCTCAATAAAAGCTGTGACGTCGTCTCCTGAAATACACTTTGGTGGCTCATTGGTTTCTTATAATAGTAGTCATATATAATTAAATTGCCTGTGAGAGACCAGATCCTTCCCAGAACTGCTCAGCATGGATTCGGTAGGTAGGTAGTCTTACTTAAAGGTAGGTAACAATGATGTCAGGTTGAGGAACTAGGTTAGGAGGTTGGCAATCCACCCTCTACCATATAGCTCATAAGTCGCATTGGTCGTATGTTCTCGGACTGGCCCCGGAAAATTCAACTTGTCCGAGCTTTACAATAAATTCTCCTCGCGATACCGAAGTAGGCAACTCCGAAAATTTGAAGTTAGGTCAAAATTTGTGTATACTATTTTGTATTATTTAACCCCCATATGGGCCCCGACTTGAGTCTTTGGGAATCCTAAGCAGGTACTTAGCTGGCCGTCAAAAAGATTTCATTTTTTGGCCGAAGTACGTTATTTCATGATTATTAGCCCGTACGAAATATTCATTATACCAAATCCAACTAGGTTACTTGTTTCCAAAATGCCCTTCCTATCAACACCCTTGACGCTCGCTTCCACAGGCGGTATCTTGGGATCCGCATGGATATCAGGTATGTTGGTGCGAAAGATATAGGGATAACATAACAAGGAATAGGGTGCTGATAGAGCAATGCTTTACCTAGGTAATATCACTGCGCTGTCGATATGCGCCATACCAGCAGTCCTTCAGAGTGGGACTACAATAGAGGGTCTTCTAAGGGGATGGAATCTACAGTTCACCAGAGGAATGTACTACCTACCAACGACGGGTGCGGCGATCGCGCTGAACTACTTCTACCTAGCCTCTCGGCATCATAGGCGTGGACTTGAGTGGAGGGGATATGCAGCCGGAGCGCTGTCAAATTTATTGCTCATTCCCTTCACGGTGATCTTTATCGGGGGGATCAATAGCAAGATGATCGCGGCTAACTCAGGCACGGGCAAGCAGCTGAGTCAAGAGGCTGTCCGGCATCTGATCACTTTATGGGGAAAACTGAATGGTATCCGGATCTTTATGCCATTGGCTGGGGCTGCTCTGGGCTTATGGAATCTCCTACAGTGATAATGGGTCTTCGATGCGACAGGAGGAAAGTAGCAAAATGAGAGGTAGGAAATCATGAACCCTCCGTACCTGTTTATATATTGTAATATTCAACCCGTCACAACATTAACTCGAAATTACATTATATCGTCCTTTTAATAATAATTCATGGCTTCTCTCTCTCTATATATAACCTGCTTGTAGTATGGCCGTGTATCATGATCGACAATATCTAACATTGAACGATATATACCTAGGTAGGTACCTAGGTATCTAGGTAGTTACCCTATATATTTACTCCTAATTAAATGAAATTGGCTCACAAATCTACACCGAAACATCAAGTCTTAGAGCTCTAGGTACAGCCTCGACCGAAACTGCACTGGCCGCAACAGCTTCCGTTGCATCACTGAGCTCTACCTCCATTTCTTCACCTGCCGCAAGCTCATGAGCAATTGGATGGTTCCTACGCCTCGCCCCAAAACCGAGCGGCTTCAATAGTTGCGTAAGACTACTCATCGCAGCAGGTCGGTGGAATGCTTCTTGTATATTCTCAAGTGAGCGACCGCGAGTCTCAGGCATGTAGAAGGCGAGCACGCCCACAGTAGCCATTGCAAGGCCGCCAAACAAGAAGTAGGCGCCGAAGGCAGAAGCCTCTAACAGGATCGGCGTGCAGATGGCTACCAGGAAGTTTGTTCCGAAGCACAGGCCCATGGCAACGCAATTAGCTGCTGCTCGAGTGTGGCCCGGCTGGATCTCGCTTGCGTAGATCTTGCCTACGATGCCCCAGGTAGCGCAGTATGTAAGGCTGAATACGAAGACAGCGATGATGACAAACCACCTGGCAACTCCGTAGGGGTGAACTGCATCTGCTGCGTAAAGGCTACCCATTAGGAACATGCAAGTTGCCAAGGTGATACCACCGCTGATAGCGGAAGTTCGACGGCCCCATTTGTCGGCTAGCAAGAAAGCAGGGATCGAGACGACAAGCATGAGGATAGATGAAAGACCTGAGGCAAGGAATGAGGAGTTCTCTGATGATATACCGGCTTGCTGGAAGAGGATTGGAGCATACTAAAGACATTAACATGTTATCTATGACATAGATACTATAAAAAGAGAATATACTTACATAGAGCACACCATCGATACCAGATAGCTGAACCATCCCAAGGATAAATAGAGCCAGAATTGTGCGGGCGCGATATCCTCTCTTGAACAAGAGCATAATACCTTGCCATGGCGTAAGACTAGGCGACTGCTCCGTAACCACGAGGAAATCTCGTTCGGCTTCGGCCATATTGAAATCGAGCTTTTCTAAAGCCCGACGCGCATCAACTTGCCTCCCTTGCAGCATGAGCCAGCGCGGGGAATCAGGAAGCAAAAGACAGCTCCAAGCGAGAACGGCGGAAAAGGCGCACTGGAGGATATAGGGCACACGCCAAGCCATGTCAGATTTTATATTAACGGTCCCGTAGCAAGTGAAGTACCCGGCGCAGACACCAGCAGTAGCCATAAACTGCGGCAGTCCAGTCAGCGTGCCTCGCCACCTCATCGGCGCGATCTCGCAGATGTACACGTTGATATTGCTAAGAAAGATGCCCTGGCCGAACCCGGCAATCGCCCTGCCGGCAATGAACTGAGCCAAGCCATGAGCCAAGCCCTGTACTAGAGCTCCGATGCCAAACAGGATCGCGCCCGGGATGATGACCGTGAGACGCCCAAACTTGTCGGCGAAGTGCCCGGCAAAAAGGGACGGTAGGGTGCCCGTCAGCATGATTATCGAGACCGTGATACCCAGCATGCTGGCCGAGAGCTCGCCCACAGAATCCTTGAACTGCTGCATGTGTGTGATGGCGCCGATAGACCCGGTATCGTAGCCATTGACCAAGCCGCCTAGCGAGACGGCGAGGGCGGCTATCACGTACCGCGGTGCAAAATAGGGGTGAGTGGATGACGACGAGGCCATGACGCGATTATAGTTCAGGGCGCTTGTAAACCTAGGTACTTGACGATATTGAAGGGTATAGGGGAAGGAAAGGGAGAGGAAGAGGGAAGGCCTATTTCGAGTCCGACTCCATTTATACCAAGTATACGATGATTCATACTACCTACCCAGGTATTCACCTCCAAGACTAACACCATTCCTATACAAGTTTGGGACAGTCGACTCCCCGCACATCACATGTGCTATTCCCTGTCCTTATTCAGACCTAGTGCGGTGGATTAATAATATAATATATCCCCATCACGATCCCCGCGGCCCCGGTAGCTTGGGTATCCACCCTCCCTCGGAGGAGTGCCGGAGGGTCCCCTGTATTTGCCTGTGCCTCGTGTACATGTCGACCAAGGCCTAGAATCTGCGTTTATCGGCTGCTGTCCCATTTGCGCATGGGAAAATGTTTGTTGGGCTGCGTCCCACCCTATTATACATACCGGTAGAGACTTCCGGAGACTTTGATATATGTATAATGCAAATGGTGTTGATCCCATAGAGCGGTGTGGATCTTCTTGCAGACCGATTCTTATTCCGGTATATGGAGGGCGAAAAGTCAAAATTTAAAACCGGACCGTTGAAAGTTATCAATACGATGTGTCAATCATCAGTCTTCTCGCGTACTCGATTAGAAATACGGGAATGCCGGCCGAGAAGTAAGAGTGGTTGGCTCCCTTCGCCCGTTTACCGATATAGGACAGTATAACTCTCTCCATTAACACTCGCTCCATTGTCATTTACACATGCGGTTGGTATCAAGCTTACATCGGATTTACACATAGCACGCTATCACAGACGCGCCCTGCCCTCCAACAGCCGCCTCCTCCTTTCCGCCTTAACCGCTTTCTTGAGCTTCACTGCTTCTTCATTATTTAATTTCGCCTCGGCTTGGCTTTGTGGATTACTTGCTTCTTCGAATAACTTTGCGCCCAGCGTTTCTGCGAGTCGTAGCACTCGGGTGCTGACTGTAGCACCGTCTCTTCGGTTCTTGCCTTCACGCCTGCTAGAGGCAATGCGTTCAATAAAATTCCACAGTTTGCCTGACGGCTGCAGAGCACCTGGCTTGATAGGATCGCGAGACGGCATCCATTCGGACGCGAGACGCAGACGAGGGGCGACCTTTGAGTCCTTTGATTTGACCACGTAGATAATACCTTCTTCTTCGAATCGTTGGTACGAATTCTTTAATGTTTCTTTATTCACCGCCTCGAAATAGCTTAAATCGCCCTGGTGATAGAGGGTTTTACCGAGCTATTATCTTTAGTTCTAATGTTTTACTTCAATGCAACAATCTGAAGTGTTACTTACCAATTGCGCTGTGTTGTGTGCCTTAGCAGCTTCAATCCAAATAACATTGTCCTGTTGTCCGAGAGGAGGAGTAAGTCCCATCAGTGAGACAGCGGCGAGCCAAGTAGACTCAATGAACGGCCATATTAGGAAGCAATAGAAATCGTAGTTTTCTCTTCCAGCAGCCCTCTCTTCATCTGCAAGTCCAATGCTCAAGATGTTACCCTGTTCGTTTCTTTTGAGGTTGAGAACACGGTCATCTTCCAATCCGACTAAAGTCTTTTCTAAGTTTACTGCTAGGCCTTCGCCTGGGAAGATGAACTCTCCACGGAATATCGATGAAAGGAATAAGACTTGATCCCGTAAAGCATCATAAGAGATTTCCTGATGAGCCGGCCCTCCGCCTAATTTGACGCGCGTGTACATGCTAGCACTTATGAGCGCTTCCGAAATGAATAAGTGGATAGTCATGTTGCGGTCTGTGATCCATTAGTACTTCCCTCGCACTAGATAGTAAGGCCAGTCGTGTATATATTATGAATAGAAATTCTTGTATGAATTCTCTTAGCGAATCGTGGCCTCTTGGAATGGCTAAAGCGAGAAGGAAATCACTTGATAATAACTTACAAAAGGAAAGTTGGAATCTATCCACGGCGTAGTATGTTGGCTCCGCTAAACCCTGCACGACACCGACGAGATCTTTCCCCAGGACATCTAATCCTCGTTCTATAACATCGGATAAAGGCGAATTTCCAAAATGTGCAACGCGGCCTCTCTTTGCTCCCACTCGCGCAATAAGCCATTCGATCCGTCTCATAAGTTCTGACTTGCCTACACCACGGCCTCTAAGTGTAAGTAATACAGTGCCGATCAACGCTGTAGGCATCACTACGGATACATCGTTAATATCCGATAGGACCTTGTACCCCATAGTTCGGAGCAGTTTTTGTTTAAGAGCGGCAGTCTCCGGGGTCTTAACATCTAGTCTCAGTGTTTCGGGAGATTTGGTAAGCTTAGTTAGCTGGTCGTCGATATATTTGCGTAAACTCCATGGCTCGTGAAAACGGACATCGACTCTTCCTAATCGCAATGATAAAACGGACGAACCACCGCTTAAGAAATCAGCTAGATTCTCCTTTTTCTTTGGAACTCCGAGTAGTTCGGTTACGTAGCCTTCCGTTTCGATGACTTTGTCATATTGGGTGCTGACCGGACATATTATGGCGTCTTTAACCCGGCCTGACAACAAACTGTCGAGTACAAAGCTTAGAATGCCGAATTTGGGAGGGAGGAGTTTTCCTGTCCTAGAGCGTCCGCCTTCGATGAAGCACTCGAAATTATATCCCCCCTGAAGCAAGGTATCTATATAGGCTTGTACAAGAGTGGTGTATAAAGTGTCGTTGCCGAAGGACCGCCGAATCCACATCGCGCCTTGGTTAATAAGTATTTGGATATTCTAACACGAAGTAGTACTGCATATGCACTCACCTGCATGCTGTAAAAAGCTCCCAACGACTGGCATATTCAAATTGTCACCCGCAACAACAACAGGCAGCTCCAAACCCAGCCGGTAGCAGATTAGTTGCATAGAAACATAATCGACATGGGATCGATGGGAAGGTAGAAAGATGATGCTCTGTTTTTTTTTCTCCGCTATCTCCGCCACCTTTCTCAACCGTAAAACTTCTTCGCTGGAAACGTGTATTCCTGTTCATCTGGTTAACATGACACATGCATACCTCCAAAAGCTCGAGATTATCAAAATACCCACCTTGATGGTAGGCTCGGGTAAGCAGTTGGGTGACCAGATAATATGCGCCTCTAATAAAGGTTTTGCTCTCGAACTTGCAAATCATGTCGTTGGTCATCCTTTCTGCTACCTCTTGGATGCTCGACTCTATAATGGCCCGCCTTTGGGCCCTTTTGGTAGCGAAATCTTTATCATCTTTATTAAGCCAACCTTCCTTCTCCTCGACCTCCAATCTTTTATCGGCCAGTTGAGATATACGGTTCTGCAGGAGTTGCGCAGATACAACGGCGTTCTTCATCTTCTCGGAGAAGCCAGAATAGAATATAGGTTGCCCAATGAAATTGTCGTAAGCTCGCCATCCTGTGCCCGAGACGTATAGGGACACTTCGCGTAGGAACCTAGACAAGTAAAAGGTTGGTAATTAGAGTTTCTGTATTGCATAACAATGAAAGAATTGGTACAGGTAGCATACTGCAGAGGTTCAGAGCGGAAGCGAGCCATGTTATGCATTAAGGGCTCTTGGTCGTCATGACGGCGAGCTTCAACATAACTCCTCGGTTGAAGGGTGATCTGATCACCTAGTATCTGGAGATCGGGCGCTGAGTCGCGCGTAGGATCTTCATCTTGGGCCATGCTGTTATGAATATTGCGATGCGACTACGAAATCGAAGGAATGGGTGGTTTTCGAATTGGCTACGGCCGAGGATATCTCAGCGATTTAGAAGAATAGAGCATTACATGCTATGAGCATTGTCGACCGGACACGTATTTAGCTGCTATAGACAAGAACCAATGGCAATGTTCGAATATTTTGATCCATATGTTCCAATAGGCATCAATCGAGCATATTTCAAAGCACTTCTTTTGGAATAATGAGGTAGTTAAGTGAATAAAGATTCGTGGTGGAAGGTGTAGCTAAAAATAAGCAATCTGGCAATGTACTTTAAGCCGACTACGACGAGGAAGGCATGTAACGCGCTGGAGCTAATGTAGGAGCCGGCTAATACCGAGGCTTTAGAGCATGTGAATCCCTGACGCCACTAGTGTTGAAAGATAGGTACTTATTCCGCTTGGTGACTGTAATATGGCATTAAGCAATTATTATAAAAGTTATAAATAAAAATATTCTATAGAAATATCTACGATAAATAAGATATATATATATATAGATATTTTAATAGATTTTTAAAATCTTTATTATATAATAATGTTTTTTAAAAGGAAATAAAAATAATATTTTTATTATTTTAAAACGATAATATATTTTAAAACGATAGCGTTATTTTTTTAAAAAAAAAAATAATATTTTTATAAATTAATTTTTATAAGTTTTAAAATTTATTAGTAATTTATTTTTATTTTTATTTAATTTTTTTTTTAATAATTATTTAATATATTTTTTGTTTAAATTAATATATTTTATAAAATATTTATTATTTTATTTTTTAATAATATATTATTAATATATTTATAAAGTAATTTTATTGGAATAAAATAATTATTTTTTAAAAATGTTTATTAATAAGGTTAATTTAAAATAGTTAATAAAAATGATATTATAAATTTTAAAATAAGCGGGAAAATTAAGTTGGTATATTAAACGGTTAATTTTTTTAATAATTTAAAAAGGTTTTATATATTATTATTTAAATTTTTTTTTTAATATTATTATTAAAAAAATATTATATTTTTTATAAAAATAAAATAAAATATAATTATTAGTTTTAAAAAATATTAGTTTATATTATAAGTTATAATATTTTTTAATAATTATTATTATAGTTATGATTATATTATAAATTTTAATTTATAAATAGGGTAATATATTAATATTATAATAATTTAATAAAAATAAGAATTAAGGGATAAAGTTTAAGGTAAAATTATAAATAGTTTTTAAAAAATTATATTATATTGGCGTTAATTTTAAAAAATTAATTTTATATTATAGTTAAAAGATATAATTTTTTTATTAAAAATTATTTTTAAAAATATGAAAATAATAATAAAAAATTAATTTAATTTATAAAATAAATTATTTTGTTTAATTATTAATTTAGGGATGGTATATAATAATATATAATAATTTTATATTTATTTAAGTTTAAAATTATTTTTAAAATTTCGAAAAGAATTTAAGATTTTTATTTAATATAATAATTTTAAAAATTTTTTAATTATTTAATAAAAAAATATTATAATAAGTATTAGTTTAATTAAATATTAATTAATTATATTGTTTAGGTATAATAATAGTAATTTTTAAAAATTTATTAATTATAATTTCGAAAATATTTTTATTATTTTTAATTTTAAATAAATTAAAGGTAATATTAATAGTAATTGTATAAAATGGGTATAATGGTTTAATTATAGGTTGTAAAAAATTATAAAATAAATGGTTTTTAAATTATATAATAGAGTATTTTGGGTAAGATTTTATGTATTATTTAAATTTTTTATAGTTTAAAACGAAATATATAAATTATTTATTAATTTTGTTATAATTTAAATAGTTTTATTTATAAATTATTTTAAAAATTTTAAGGTTATATATTTTTAACATGTAAAATTAATTATAGATTTTTAAAGACTTTTATAATAAATTGTTTTTAAAATAAAAAAAAAAGGACGATAGTGTTATTTATTAAATGTTTATTTTTTTTAATAACGTTAAAAATTCTTTTTTATTTAAAACTTTAAAAATAATTTATTTAAAGTTTAGTTTTAAATTTAAGGTATATTTATATTAATATAATTTTTTAAAACGTTAAGTTTATAAAAAGGTTATTTTTTATATTAATAACGGTAAAACAAATTGTTAATAAAGTGTTTTTATATATAGGTTATATAAATTTTTAATATTTATTTTTATTATTTAATAAAATATTAAAATTATTATTATTATTATTAAGTTTATTTAAATTAATGATAAATAAATGGGATAATATGTTAAAAATAATATATAATTTATTAAGTTTATATAAAATTATAAATTAAAATTTATTAATATATTTTATTATTTATATAAAGTAAAAGTTTTTATTATTTATAATTATAAAATTAATAAAATTGGTAAGTTTAATTATGTTTAATATAATTTTATAATTGGTAAAAATATAAATTTTTTTTTAAGTAATATTTATATAATAATAAATCTTTTTATAATTTAAATAAAGTTAAAAGTTTTTATTTTTATAAGTTAATATCTTTATTTTATTATAAATAAAGTTTTGGATAAAAAGGTAATAAATTAGTGCCGTGTTGCAAGGGTATTATAAGGTAGTATTACGTAACCTTTTTCAGCACGGATCCTTATAAAATCCTGTTTTACACATTCCTTTTGATCAACTTATTAAGAAGCATTTAACAACATTTTTTTTTAACTACACAATTAAATTCCAATCTCAATTATTACCGTTTTTAAGCAAGTTACTATTGTTTACAATCTTCTATTTTAATCGTGTTATCTAAGATCTTTATTCTTTGATCAGTCTATTACAAGTTTTATAAAGAGTATAATGCCACTATCAGCTATTTTAGGTTTATTTATAGATTTAGGTAGTTAAAGTAATGAGCTATACTTTTTAGGAAACATAGCTCCTGTTCAGTAATAAATTATATAACGGTATAAAAGGTATATATAATTATTTTATTATTTTTTATTAAAAATAAAAGAGTTTTTAAGTTAATATAATAAATTATTATTTTAATATTTTTGCGTAATATGTTAAAGTTTATATAAAAGGATTATTTAAAATTATAAAAAAATAAGATTGTATAATAAGTTAATATATTTTTTAATTTTTTAAAAAATTATTTTTTAGATTTAGTAAAAACGTTTATCGAAACGTTATTAATTTATTTTTTTTATTTTTATTTAGTTATTTTTTTTTTTAGCTTAATATAAATAAATATTATTTTATGTTATTTTAATGGTTTAATAAATTAAATAAATTATGAAATATTATTTTTTATATAATTAATAAAATTAATAAATATTTTAAAGTTTTTAAATATTATAAAAAAAATAATTTTAAAGATGGTAATAAGTTGTTTTTTAGTTGTAAATAAATTAAAGAAATTTATTAAACGTTTAAATATAATTGTATTAAAGAAGTTAATAAATAATTTTATTAAGTTAATAAAAATATTTTTTTTATAAAAAAGCGAAAATATAAAGATTAAATTTTTAATATAATTTTTTAAAATTTTAAAAGTAATAATAATGTTATTATAATAATAATTTATAATATTAATATATTTAAAAAAAATATTTATTTATTATTAAATATAAGCGTTATTGTTTTTATCATTTATAATAAAATAATGGAAGGTATATTATCTTTTTATTATTATAATTATAAAAGTTTATTATATAAAAAAGTATATATATTATTAATAATAAAAGGTTAAAATGTTTATTATTATTATAAAAGTTTTTTAATATATTTTAACGAATATATTTTTTTAAAATTTTATTAAATAAATATTATTTAAATTTATTTTATTAAATATTTTAATGTTAATAATTATTTATTTTTTTTCAAAAATATTATTAAATTTATTAATAGGTTTTTATATAATAAAAATAAATATTAAAAAAAGGATTAATATTTTTATATATTAAATATATCTTTAAATAATTAATTTATTAATAATTTTATTAATAATGGTTTAATTTTTAATATTAATTAAATATAAATAAACTTTTTTAAATGAAAATTTTTTTTATTTAAATTTTAAATTAAAATAAAATAGTTCATTTTTAATAATATTAATAAAATTTTTATTAATAAATATATTTTTAAATTATATAATTAAAGTTATCTTAAATAACCTTAAACTATACGTTTAAAAAATTTAAGTTTAAAGGGTTATACCTTTTTTAACCACCCCATTTCTTAATTAATTACAACACCGTATAACCCTTTTAAATTTTTTTTAAACTATAGTTTAAAGCAATTATAAAATATTCCTTAATAAAAATCTTTTCATTAACGAAAATAATTATTAAAAACATTATTAATAACATTATTAAAATAATAATATTAATACGTTTTATATATTATAATAAATAAATAATTAATTAATAAAATAGTTATTAACTTTATTATTAAATTTACTTATCGATTAAACTTACGCGTTTTTATTTTTAAAGCGGGTTAAAATTAGCCGTAATACGTGTTATAATAAACGATATAATATAATAAATAAAACGTAATATAACCGCGCAACGTTGTACAAATGTATAAAAAGTTAAAAAGGTTTAAATAATAATTTTATTATTAAATTAAAGATAAAATAAAAGATATTTTTATATATTATTGATTGATTGTATTAATTAATTATGATATTAATGTTAATTATAACGTTAATTATAATTTTAAATGTTTTTACTAATAAGCATTTTTAACGTTTTAATTTAAAATATAAAAATGTAAAATCGTATAAATATATAAAAAAGCTAAAAAAATAGATTAAATAAATTGTTAACCTTAAGTTATTTTAATTAAAGCTATTTTATATATTATTATAATATATTAATTAATTTTAAACTTAATATTAACTTTAATGCCATATAAAATTTAACATATAAAAGCTTTTTAACGCAATGGTGCTTTAAATTAAATCTCGAAAAAACTTTTAATAAAGCTTTATAAATATAAATATACAGACTAAGCGTTAAATGGCGCCTGTGGCGCCCTCGGGAAAAGGAGCGGCAGGCGTAACCCGTTGTTTTTCGAGGATTAATTTAAACTTATTAAAATAAAATTAAGGTAAATAATTTTTTAAAAATTTTAAGGTTTTTAAAATTATTATATATTATAATGTTAATAAAATATTTATAAAATTAATTTATTTTAAAGGTAATAAAATTATTTATAAAATTAAGAATTTTTAAATTAATTTTTTTTAAACGGTTTTTTTAAAATTAATTATAAAAATTAATTGTTTTTAATAAATTAATTATAATAATTTTATTTAAAAACTTTAAGGTATTTTATTAATGTATTTTTTGGTAAAATTATATAAAAATTTATATTATTATAAATAATAATTTTATTTATTTTATTATTAAATAAAATTATGTAAATTAAAATATTATTTAAATATAATTTAAATATAAAGTTTTATTTAAAATATATAATATATAAAATTTTTAAATAGAAATAATATTATATAAAAATAATTATGTTAATTACGGTTATTATTTTTATTAATTATTTAAAAGATTTTAATATAATAAATAAAAGAATAGTTATTTAATAAAATTATATAATGGTTAATTATTTTAATAAAATAATGTTTATTTATTTAACGTTTAAAATATTAATTTTATAAAATATATAAGTTTATAAATTATTAATAAATCTAATTTTTTATATAAATAAAATAATAATTAAGTTTTTATTTTAAAAACCTTTAAAATAAAAACGAAAGATAATATATTTTAATAAAAAAAGTTAATGGTTAATGATGTTTTTAATTAATATTAATATTATTTAAATGTATATTTTTATTTTAAAATAATATTTATTAATTTAATATTTATTAATTAATAATTTTAAATATTTTATATTTGTGTAAATTTGTTTTTTATATTTTATAAAAATATTTATTATAATATAAAATTTTAAATATAATTTAGTTTTATAAACGAAATTTATTTTATAATTAAGTTAAAAATTTATAATAAATTATATAATAAAAATTTTAAATTTAATTATTTTTTAAGGTAAAATAAATAGATCGATTTTATTTAATTTATTTATAATAACGTTAATATTTATTTTATTATTAATATAATTTATTTTAAAAATTAATAATATTATAATAATATATATAATATTTTTAAAAAATAAGTATATTAATTTTAAATAATATTTTTAAAAATATTAAAATAATTTATTTTAATTGGTAAATTATTGGTTATAAAAATTATAAATAAATTTTTTAAATATTAATAAAATAATATTAAAATTAATTATTTTATTTAATTTTTTTATTATTATTAATAATATAAAATTTAGAATATAGTTAAAATTTTTTATCGTAAAATTATTTATTATTATTAATGTTATAAATGTTATTATTATTATTATTATTATTATTTTAATTTTAAATATGTGTAAATATTTAAATAAATAAATTTATTATAAATATTATTATAAATAAAATATTAAGGTTTAAATAAATAAGGTTATTAAAATTTAAATTTAAATAATCATAAGGTTAAGTTAAAGAAATTTATAAGTATATTTAAAATATAAAAAAGTTTATAAGTTATATATTTACATTATTATAAGTGTTAAATAAAAATTTATTATTATTTAAAATTATGGTTAATTAAGTAAATTAAAATTATATAATGGCTTTTTTTATTTTAATAAATTTAAAAAAGGTTAATTTTTAAAATATAAGAAATTTAAATTTATTAATTTAAGGAAATTTAAAAAAGGATAATTTTTTTATAAATATATTAATTATTTTAAATAATAAAAATTATAATTAAGTTTTATAAAGTTATTTTATTAAAAAAATAAAAATTTATTAAATATTTAATTATTAATATTATTTTAATTTTTTAAAAAATTAAATTGTTATAAAATTTATAAGCTAATTTTTTATAGGTTAAAATCTTAATAATGTAAGTTAATATCTTATAAGGTAATATTTTATAAATTATTATAATATGTAAAAAAATTAAATAATTTAATTTTTAACTTTTATAATAAAGTAAAAATAAATAGTTTAATAAATAAGGTTAATTTTACAAAATTTGTATTTAATTAATGAGGTGGTTATATTTATATTTTCTAATATTTCTTTTTTTAATGTTGAAAAAAAGTACGAATAAATTAAATTAATTTTATTTATTTAATAAGATATATAATGTTAAAAAGTTTGTAAATAAAAAACGAATTTAATAAAAAAAGTATTAATTATGTAAAAGAGATGTTATTGTTTTAAATTTTTAATGTGTAAAGGTATTTGATTTAAGAAAATTAAAACAATTACCGAATTTATTATTATGTTTTTAATATAAATATTATTAAAATGATTTTATTAAAATAATTATATTAATAAAAGTATTATAAAAATGATAAAATTATTGTAAAAATGATAAATTATAAGAAAATGATAATGGTAAAGTTAATGAAATAATAAATAAGTAATTATAATAATTATAAAATAAAAATAAATAAAAATTAAATGGTTTAATTTAATTTAATTTAATTTAATTTTTATATTAAATGTTATAATTTTAAATATTAAATATAAAAGTAATAATGGAATTATTAATTATAGTATAATATTAAGCGATTATTATAAAAGTTATAAATAGAAATATTCTATGGAAATATTTATAATAAGCGAGATATATATATATATAGGTACTTTAGTAGGCTTTTAAGGTCCCTATTACATAACAGTGACGTTCTCCACTATTAGGCATAGGAGGTAATCAGCTAATGCAAGTAAGCGTCCATTTGGTAAAGCTTTATCGATAGGTAATGTCTCAATCAAATTAATATTTCAACTTTTGTTATACCAGTTCCAGTTCATCAACGGTAGATCGAGATACAATACAGGTAGCTACAATATGGCTTCAAACACTAATAACAGCAACAACAAACCCTTGACCCACGAACTACTCTCGCGGGCGCATAGTCCCGACAGTGTAAACCGCATTTACTCCGATAAGATCCAATATAGGCCTCTTTTCCTCAAGTCCACCTCCCCACCTCCGTCCAACGCCCGCGACGCCCGACGCAGGTCCCGGGTCGAGAAGCAAAAGCGCTTGAAAGCCCTAAAGCCGAAACCCCTATCGGCACGACAGCGGCGGAAGCTTGGCCTCTACGATGTGCCTAAATCAGGTCAAAAATATACCGTCTTCGAACCGCTGAACCAGCTATGGCTAGGCTATATCCGTGAAGTGCTTGGTAGCGAGCTATACACTGGCGGACAGGGCGCTGCCGCTAAACTAAGCGCTGCTGAATTCCATGGTGCCAAAGTAGAAGTGTCGCGCAGTAGTTGTCCTAGTCGCGTTGGCATACAAGGGATTGTGATCAAAGATGCGCGCTTCGTCTTTGAAATTATTACTGCGAAGAATCAAATAAAGACTGTGCCAAAGGAGGGAACTATGTTTCGCATCAGCGTTCCCCCAGTGCAACAGGAGAACGTCATAGTCTCACCCGAGAACCGAAGGCCCTTTATCTTCGAGATCCACGGGGACCAGTTTCAATACCGGTCGGCTGATCGCGCAAACAAGAAGTTTAAGCCGCATTTCCTAGAAAAGCTTTAAGGGGATTTACTTCTGTCAGCTTTTCATATGCGCCATACTAACAACCGACGCCTACATTGACGTATCTAATATCATATTTGGTAGACTTTCGAGATTACTCTTTGTTGATCGGGTTTCGAACAGTCACATTGTGCACCCACGTAAGCTGGGCTTTTAAATGCACAAAACCGTACGATATGGTCGTCACGTTATTATGTGCGCCTACGCTACTGCTGCTATGAAGATCCAGAAATCTTCGGAGTGGGTAAAAGGTGTACCCAAGATTAATGAGGTGGCGATATTAAAATATACACCGACTTCTTGGAGCGTCATCTGCCTAGCAATCCCTTGCATCAGCCTCTGCTAGGCATCCATAGGCGAAGAATGTTACATATTCGTTGAATAGCGCGTTACTTTATCCCTTGTAAGGAAATAAGAATGCGTGTCGAACCAACAGTGTTGACTGTTCTCCTGGCTCCAGAATGATGAAGCAAAGGAATTGCGATTCTTACAATCCCAGTCGAATTGGTCCTAGGTAATACATATACCATCCTACTATGAGTCGGAAATGAGTAGACCGGTTTTATCAGTTGGTTGTCCAATCCCGAAGCACCCCAAATCCAATTAATTAGGTTCGACATAGAGCTGTATCGATTATGAATCATTCTTTTATAAACCCGAGATCGAAGTTCCTTAAGAGTTAGTCGACCAACTTGCCCAGTGGCTAAGCTACGAATAAAACCACGGCACAATTCACAAAAAAGAAAAAAGAAACCAAAAAAACACAGCCTGTGGTTATAAGACTCGCAATAGATAGCTCGAAAACGGGCACCGCGCCGCCGTTTCGAAGAAGATAATGAATAGACGATAATGGACCTGGATAGTTAAAACTCCGGGCAATTTATTCCTGCCACCCTTGCACCCCTTACACTCATGAATATTAAACCCCCTGAATACTCGATCCAAAGGTCCCTCTACGCAAGAGTAGCAGCCGGCAACCCAACTTGCTCGAGTAGGATCTGCGCGGCCCTAAACAGCTTCTCATCGTCGAACCTATGGGCGCACATGTTAGCCTAACCATCAATAAGTAACAGGGGAATTCCTAGTCCACTCACCTCCGTCCAACAAGCTGCAGCGAAATCGGTGCGTCCCTATATCCCTCCGCGCCATGTTCCTTCCACAGCCCATACATATACCCATCCATCTCGCTTAGCGGCTCATAACCCCCTGGGTATTCATACCTCCCCTCGCGCGCAGCATCTCCCACGGCATCAGTCGTAGGAAACACAATGGCCGGGTAATCCAGCAGATTCCACTGCGCGGTGTACCCCCAGTAGCGACCGGTGCCGTGCTTAGTCGCCACGCTAGGGCCTGCAGGTGACAGGATCACATCGACGGGGTCCTCGTTCCAGAGGTTCGCGTATGCGGTGCGGTAGGTCTCGCGCTCGGACACGGCGTCCCATAGCGTGGGGATCGTGTGGGAGGTTACATACGGGTTCTCGTGGAGAATAAATTTGGCCAAGGGGCGCCAGGGCTCGCCGGAGGAGTTGACGGCTGTTTTTACATCGACTCCGCCGTCAGCGTAGTAGAGTTTTGCCTATTTTGATGTTAGTAACTACGTAAGGTGTTTTAAGGGATAGCCGATGCGAGATATACTGCCTATTATGGGAGAAGGATAAAACGCACAATGATAGACCACGCTAAGTCATGTTTCCACGGCTTCCACTCTACAACCTCAATACCCGGGCTTTTCTGCAGTTTCCCCACAAACTCATTCAGCGCCCTGAGCACAGGCGGATGTGGCCTGACAACGCCGTCGTTATAAATAACGCCCACTCTAAGTTTCCTATCCGGGTAATACTGCGCCGAGTCTCTCCAATCCAAGCCGACCAGACTCGGCTGCTTCAGCCAAGGCTTCTGATCGACAATGGACTTGGTGAAAGCCCGGAGACCCTCGAGGCTGGTTGAAATGGGACCAGTGGTTCCAAGAATGGACTCAGCGCCCGCCATGGCGGCGGACCAGCCGGCAGTTGGTAATCGCTGGGTAGTGGGCTTGAAGCCAAAGAGCCCGTTGCTGGCTGCGGGGACGCGGATGGATCCGCCGATGTCCGTTCCGATTCCAAGGATCGAGCCTCGGAGCCCGATTAGTGCGCCTTCTCCCCCGGATGAGCCGCCGGAACTTAAAGTTGTGTTGTAGGGGTTCACGGTGATTCTAAGCAGTAATCAGTGGATTATCCCTTGCCATTCCAGGTACCCATTAAGGTAGTATTAGTGCAATTATGTCTTACCCATATAAATTACTGTCCGTCTCAATCTGCATCAAAGTCTGCGGCTCAGTCGTTCTTGCAAAGATAACCGCCCCAGCGCTCTCCAGATACTGAACGATCAGTGCGTCCTCCTCGGCGACTCGGCCTACCCAGCTTACGAATCCGGCATTCAGGTCTTCGCCCTTAATGGCGATATGCTCTTTAACACTGATCGGAACGCCATGAAGCGGTCCAATAGGCTTCTTGTTAGCAGCCAGGTATTTGTCTAGCTCAGCAGCTTTAGATAAAGCTCGTTTGGGCAATAATTCCGTGATGCTATTTGTGAGTTTCTGTGCTAGGCCAGCGCGCCGTAGGAAAGCATTGATCACTGCTACCGAGCTCCATTCGCCTGAAGTTATCTTCTTGACGAGATTCTCAACATCGGTATTGGTGATTTCGATTTCCTGCTCCGTCAGAAGTTTCTTTGGAATTCCTGTAGTATTAAGAGGGATATCATCCTGGCACACTTCCGGCACCGGTGGGCTAACCTCTGCAATTGTCGCATCCCTATGTCGTTGACGATCGGCTGCTACGTCTTGCCATGCTGCCCCGTTGGCAATCGTGACCGTGGCTGGAGCCATATTAGCGATGGGTTTTGATAATGAATTATTTCGCTTTTTGAGTGTAAGATATACTAGATTTGCGGGCGCTTCTGACCCTAAAATGCTGTACTCCAACTAAAATCATATCTTGGGATACCAGAGAATATATAGCAGCCTCCTTCGTTGCGATAAGCCATGCGGGTGATAGATGACCCAATAGGTTTATCAGCGTATGGGTGGTTACTTTACGTCTTAGTCGCAGAGACGTCCCACGAGATAGCGATACGGCACAGTTAAGTGTACGATAAGTTAACCCCATGTAAAAGGCCGGGTCCGGACGGCATAGCTGTTTAAAATCTCGTAGCAATAAGCCGGGTCACGGGACATCGATCATTTACATAAAGCCCGGTGAAGATAAACGTGTCCCACCATGTCGTCTCGTATAACCAGACATAACACTAATACTCCTATATAGAACCCATGGTGGGACTAAATGCAGTGTGGTAATTGACGTAGATCTATCCTAGAACTTCTCATTAGTCATCTTAAGCAGATTTATTAAACGACTAGCCGCTATACTCGATACTAGTTCGTGAGAAAACTATTTCGCTGTAAGGTGATGAATGTGTCCGAGGGTGAAATATAAACCCGCTTATTAATGACTACAAGTAAATATGCTGTTGGGCATGAATTTATCACGACATTTGTTGCTCCCTTGAATTTATGTGCTAATGACAAAGAAAATGGACTCTAGAATGGCGATGTTGGTTTCGTAGAGGAAAGTAGAGCCTCACTAGCGTAGGTAGGAAGAATCTACCAAAGGACGAAAGGAAATGAAACGATAACTAGGTACCTAGGTAATCTTAGGATGCGGGACATACTTTGCCCTTAAAATCATTGCTGACAGCGTCAAGAGTATGAAATCAATTATACATATTTATGTATAAGAGTGAGACCTAGTGTTAGTTTTATAGTGATAACACCAGGATCTGTATTATTGACTCGCGCCGTTCTGAGAGAAGTTCATGCTGTAACCGCCAGTCTTCTCATCTTTTACCATGTTAAAATTGTCCGTGCTGAGACCAAAAGGTTTCAATATCCCGTTTCCAAGCTGCACGTATTTGTTTAGCAATTAAACCTAATTTAATATAGGCTTTTATTCGGCGGTCGTTACTTACATCCTTTAACTTCCCCCACATCTCTGACATCTCCTTCTCCTGAGCAGCTTTCGTTCTTGAAGGAAGGATTATTAATTGCGTCTGAACAATCTTCCTGTCCGCTGCGCTAAGGTTTGTCATGGTCGATAATGTCTTGTAGTCTTCTTCAGCACTAGATAGATTCGACCAGCCCCCGAGTTCACTCCTTGCTCTAGCTCGTCTCATCAAAGCCTTCGCTCTGATCCTAAGGATGTCATTGTGCCGTTTCTGCTTCGCGACTTCGACGGCGGTTTCTTTCTTTGTGGCAGGGGCGCTTTTTTGAGCCCCCGAGCTGACAATCTCCTCTTCAACTTCCTCTTCTTCAGCGTTTGCTTCTTTTTGCTTTCCTTCGTTTTCCTTCTGCCTAGCTTCGGCTTTTTCCAGGCGATCCAAGCCGTTAATGGAATCGGTGGCTGCCTTGATAGCTTCTTTCCATTGCTCCAGTTTCAGATGACATGCAGCAATGTTGGATTTTAAGACGGCAAGCTCGTAATATAAGTAATGCGGACAAGCAGAAGCAGCTTCTTCGTATTTCGCAATAGCATTCTCGTACTTGGCTGAGGCGAACAACGTATTCGCTTCGGACTTTTTATCATTGGATTCCCCTAAAAGACCCTACAGAATTGGATAGACATAGGACAATCAGACGAAAGAGCCAGGAAATATATGTTTTACGTATAGATGAAAGATACACGTACAGCTTCTTCCTCGGGCGGAAACCTTTCGGGGGCTGTCAACTCATCTTCAGCGTCTCGATTTACATCATCTATTGTGGGTTTATCAGGTTCCTTCCCCGCCGTCTCTGGTGAGTCGGCCATCGTTATATGATAAAAGACTCGAGAGTTGAAGATCAGAAAGTAGATTCCGTACGTGTAATGAAAAGTCGAAAGCAGCCGATCTTTACGTAACGTACATGTATAAGGTAAGAAATTCGTAGTTAGCTGATATGCACCCATCAAGGTTACCCCGCTTATTATTACCCCTGAAGGAAACCTACGGTTCGGTGCCTGTCAGCCCTGCTTTGCGCGGTCGGGGAGTTACCCCGCAGACTGCCCCGCCATAAATTCAATCAAAAGAGTTGAATAGGTACCTCAGAATAGAATATTCGCATATACCTAGTCGGGGCTTAGACCATTGAGATCAAACTTCACGTTTAAAGTCAAGAATCTCCATAAGAAATTCGGAGACTACACGTCAGACGGGCCACATACAATAGCATCTCTTCAATATCGTAATCCAATACGATGGCGCCTCGCATAGAGCAAGTCAATCCCCGTTCGCAAATGGTTACGGCTACACCTAAAAGACTAACAGTTATCCCCTAAAGTTTCCCGTCCATAAGAGCCTGCCTCTTCGACATGGATGGCCTGCTTCTAGATACTGAAGATCTCTATACACTTTGCATAAACCTCATCCTCGAAAAGTACGGTAAAAGTACGCTCCCTTGGTCTATTAAGGCTCGACTCCAAGGCCGACCGGGTCCTGAGGCTAATGCCCTCTTTCACGAATGGGCCCAGCTGCCCGTCGAAGAATCCGACTACCTCGCCCAGCTCACTGCTTTACAGCAGCGACACTTCCCAACCGCAAAGCCTTTACCAGGCGTAGAAAAGTTGCTTGGGGACCTGGGGAGGACTCGTTGGTGGGACATAAAGGATCAAGAAGGCGTCCGGAACGGTGACAAAGGAGAGAGCGGTGGAAAGAGGCAGCAAAGAGTCCATATTGCGCTCGCGACAAGTAGCACTAGTTCGAATTTCACAGTCAAAACTTCCAAGTGGACCGAATTATTTTCCGTATTCGAATCCCATCGAAGGGTGCTAGGCGACGACAAGCGCATTCAGCCCGGCCGCGGAAAACCCCTCCCGGACATCTACCTCCTTGCACTAAAGACTATCAACGACAGCCTCGAAGCTGGCGAAAATCCAATTACACCTGAAGAATGTCTCGTCTTTGAGGACAGTGTCCCAGGAGTCGAAGCCGGAAGACGAGCGGGCATGAGAGTAGTATGGTGCCCTCACCCAATGTTGAAGAAGGAATACGAAGGCCGAGAACCAGAGATCCTAGCCGGGCGTATGGGTGAGGCAGGCGATATTGATGTGCACCAATTAGGAGAAATTGATGACGGATGGGCCGACTACTACGTCGATCTAACCAACTTTCCATATAACAAATATGGAATAGTAGTCCCTCCTGCCGAGGCAGAACTGGATGCGGCTATGAAGGAAGATACTAGGGACGAACTAGTTACCCAAGACGCCAAAACCGCCGCAGCATAAGCATTAGAAGGTAGACATATGGACAATCTGAGACTACCTACCTATAACTATAGATGGGAACGAAAATTCCATCATCGTTGAATATAGGGCATTTCTTAGCCCACATAACGATATCCGTGGAATTAATTACTCAGGTTATAGAGCGGATAAAAAAAGAAATAGGGGTATAGATCGCTTTCAACGTCGTGAAGCTCTGTCGGAGACTAGAATTGAGTCTCAATAAATATCCCATAAACTAATCTTCCCATCCTTGCTACCAGCTGCTAACCAATGGGCGTCTTTCGCCATCTTGATTCGTCGATCCTTAACGCTGAGTTGGCCCAGCTTAGACGTGATCACCGTGCTGGTCTCTTGGCCATTTGAAGTATTGACAACAACCACTTCGGGTTGGGATCCTTCGCTGACTTCAACGTTGCTAATGTCTCGCTTCGGGGAGCCTGGTATTTGGCCGTCATATAACGTTGCAAAAGCAACTGCGTAACAGCCAACGTCGTGCCACTTCAGCACTGCTAATTCGGACAAGGTTTTAGCTGAATAGACGCGGACTTTTGAATCCCATCCCGCGGTAGCAAAAATCTTTCCGTCAGGTCGGATGCGCAAGCTTTGCTGTCCCGAGTGTTTAGTATTGATAGTCTTCAGGGGTTTTGTTTCGATAGCTAGCTTCTCCTGTCTCGGAGGTATTTCGGGCTTCAGCTCTGATGACGAGCTTGAGGCTTCGGCATTTTTATCAGCTGTCTTCTCCGGATGCTGTGACTCCCGGATAGGGAAAGTTGCGGTAGGAACCGGGTGCTTTGCGATAATAGCATCGGCACTAGAAGTCAGGAAATAACCTTTGAGGGGATCTAAATCGAGTGAGAGCACCGGTTGACTATGCACTTGTGCTCTATATAATATGTCCCACGTTCCACCTCTTCCAAGTCGCGCAACTACTACAAGGCCTGATTCATAGGCAACGATGAGAGTCAGACATCCTTGGTGCCAAAATAGGCATAGACACATAACCATGCCTTTATTCTCCGTCTTGTCCCCTAGATGAACGGTATGTAGCCGATTCTGACTTGGAAGTTGGAAAATATCAACCTACGTTGAAGGGTGAGCAGATATACCAGAGAATGTTTCAGAGGGGGGAGGGGGAGACAAAAGATAGCAGACTTACAGCTTCGGTCTCCAACGCGTTGGGCATGGCAACGAAGAGCTCGTCGTGGGTGAGATTTGGTGCTGCAAGACAGGACGCAAAAGAGCAAAAGTTCATAGTATTCACATGGAGTATATGCAGTACCCACGGTTGTGGCCTCTCAGGTACGGATTCGTCGAGCGGCAGAGCGGTGCTCATAGTAATCTCATCTTGGAGTCCAAGTTTCCATACTGCCAAGCGGTTGTCTCTGCCATGTCTGAGAGATGCTTCTCAGCCACGTGGCAGCCCATTGCGAAATCAGGTTTGAATAGGAGATATAGGAGGAGTATATGCTGTGACATGAGACTAGACCTACGTGATTATCTTGTCGTCTCCCCAGTCGGATATGCCGAGGATAGCGTTAGTGTGAGCGCGCCAGACAGCCCGGGGGCGCATGATGGTAAGATCCCAGAGCACCACGAATCCATCTGCATCTCCAGATGCTAGTCTTTGGTTGCTCCTAACGAAGGTAGTGACATGCACCTGAGTACGATGTCCTCGAAGGACTGACTTAGGCTGTGCTGGCTGATGCTGAGACATGATTTTAAGAGATGCTGGTCCTCGATACACCAGAGATGGGAGGCTTATTCCCCTTACTTACCATCACCTAACGCGGCGAATAAGAGACTATCTGGACAACTGTTTTAATCATGGCCGATGATATTCTTCTCCAGCACTGGAATAAGGGTGTGTATATACCTAATTGGTACTTGTAGGAAGTAACTTCGAGCTATTAATAGGTAAATATTGTAACTTTGCCAAACGAGCCGCATATCAACGAAAAAGGTATTCGTTAAAAGTTGCCGTGTGAAGCAGCATCAGGCGCTACACCTAATGTATAATGTTCAGTACCTTATCGAAGATAGGTATCTATGCGGGGTTGCGGGGTATATATAGTATAACTCAATACATGCTTACATATAGTATTGTGTACCTGTTACCTACCTAGGTACCTACATAGGTAGGTAGCCTACAACGTACTTCTTGACAAATTCCTACAATTTTTACGTAGTTACTCGCCGTAGGTACAACGGGTGTAGCAAAGCGTTGAATTTTTACTATCATTACTATATCCGGAACGTTCAGAATGCCTGCCAGCTCTCATTTTCATCTGGCACAGTTAGTAACTAAGGGTTATCATTCGCAGACTGCCGAGTAGGCACTTAGGCTCAACGTCTCTTCTACAACTTATAAGCTGCTTAAGGACGAATTACGATACGGGTGACAACTAACTCGGTCAGGTGTTTCACCGCTCAATGGACTATATATTTCTCCGGTAAGTCCGCAAATCATCATCGTTCCTAGAAGAACAGAACAATGTGGCTTGTGATACAGAAATGCCCAAT
The DNA here is from genome assembly GCA_022432525.1 of Daldinia grandis. Taxonomy (NCBI): domain Eukaryota; kingdom Fungi; phylum Ascomycota; class Sordariomycetes; order Xylariales; family Hypoxylaceae; genus Daldinia; species Daldinia grandis. Next base: position 523,309 of record JAJKLB010000001.1, read on the forward strand.
GACAGCATGATAAGTGCAAGCTGTAACCCGCAGCAAGTATATAGCAGGACACTTTTCAATGCACTTGTCAGTAGTTACCTTTCTCCCCTTGCCTGCATACCGGAGAGACGCGTTGGACGTATCTTCACCTTCTCATAAGGTCATATGATATTGCCTACGTTGCATTACGCCCTACAGGATGGCCGCTGGAAGTCCAAGTCGGCTATTTTCTCGGATTTGCTAGGAATTTGCTAGGAAGTAAACAAGGACATTTGGTGGCTTGCAATTAGCGAGTCAGCTACCACGCACATAAACAACGAAATATAAAGCTTATGGCATAGCTCTGGGCTGCTATTAACGCTGTAGGTCTGGTGAGGGGGTACTCGATTAGCGTTGCCCTATTACGGTGTCATTTGCACAGACTGAATAACAGGGGTTTTGTTTCGCTGCCGAGACTCGCCCAGATTCGATCATGTTGTTAGTTGAAACGGAAAACTATCCCAATCAAACATAAGCGAAACAACTGTGGATATAGGTTATAAGTGCTTCTGCGCTCACAGCCACCTTTACAATAATATCTTTTACTTCTACGTACCGACATAATATCCACGTTAAGCAGAATTCCAGCCTGCTACACCATCTTTAGCGGGTTATATAAATAAATCGGTAATATTCTTATATGTTTAACCTAAAGATTCATATGTTTAGGGCATATAAAACGATAACTACCTCTAGTATGATATCAGTACTTAACCCCTGCTTGAAAGCTTGGCAGGGTCCGGTACGTTGGCACCCAGTCATCCCATGTCTACGTACGCTTTACAACCTTTGCCTAGGCGTTGCAGCTTACCTAATATCTAAACAGATATTCCCTGTTCAGATGATACCTAAAAGGATACCCGCTAGAGCTCCCCGGAATCTCGGTACGTCTAATTTCCTCCTGGAAGCAACTGAAGCCGAAGCACTTCTCTGACAAAAGATACTTGTCACGGAGTGCGGGATGCTACCATATCTGGGGCGGTGGGGTCCTGCTCAGCACCCAAAAAGGGCATGAGTCGTGGGAGGTCAGCCCTGATCGATTTGGTTGGTTAACTAGACCCCCTAGTCCGATCTACATCCAGCTACGGCGGCCACTAACAATGTGAAAGGCAAGAAAATACAACCAGGGGGGTGTTTGGCATTGAAGAGAAACGCACACCAAAAGCTACCCCTGTATGCTCAATTGGTGGTCGACAACTGATCAGCCCTGAAGCCTTTTTGCACGAGACCGAACTCCAGGTTTCTGTCGATTCTAGGAAATATAGCAGAGCCCTTGCGGTCACTACTGATAGATGATGGACTGTGGACCGACCAAAATACAAGTGGTAGATGATCACGCTCCAATATCAAGCCGCGGTCTAATTTTAAGTTGTCTCGTCTTCTCCCTTTCGGGACTCTAAGGATAACCCATATTGAGAGCTAGGCTCTACGGTTAATTGTTTATTCAAGGTCACTGTCGTCATCTCAGCAAGTAGGGACTTATCTATACACCATTAAAGCCAGAACTCATCCTGAACGGAGGCTGTGCTTTTTTTTGTCATTGCGATTCCTCCTCTTAGATCTGTCACACTGTTACGTGTAGGTGCCTAGAGAACAAGCAGCAGCTCCGTATTAGCCCATCTTACCTGAGATCCCTCACCTGTTCGTTTCAACTTACAGACTATCGTCCTGTAATTGAATCTTAACTCCATTTACATGGATACGTTTCTCTTAGCCCTCTTTAACTCTACCTCGCCTTCCTCTAGACATTAATCCAACCTACCTCTAGACTTCTCGATAAAAGAGAAGAATAGAGATAAGAGTAGGGGAAAGATCCGAGATCCTGGCCCCAATCATAAATTAACACCACGCACCATTCTGCAACGGTACACCACAGCTTCGCCTAACCGGAAGCTTCCAATCAGCTAGCGTTGTCTCGATCAGAATCCGAGACACCTGGTGCATCTCTTAAGATCCTGTACCTGAGCCCGTCCATGAGATAGACGGCTACCCGCATGCAGCGCGCCATACCGAGCATTCCCACCTGGTTCAGACGAACATCTTTACCTTCCCCACCATCGAGTCCCAGCTTCAAAAATATTTGCCCGAAAGCTTTTTAACTAGGGGGCTTTTTACCTACGGAATTGCCGGAAACAAAGTGAAAACTAGCTTGATAGCGGCGAAGATAGCATTCAACTGCTTTCCCTGCCATCGTTCACTTTTCAAAAGTCCATCCCAAGCCGGAGAACCCCGTATCAATCTTATTATTTTCGTTCACCCGACCCCCGCTCAGACTGCCTTGCGTATTCGAGGGCTTCGTCTACCGTAGTCCTGGCGGCATACGACGTCGCTTCGTTGAATACCCTCGTAGTGGGCTACCCAACCGGCGCTTCTGCGCCATTGATGCACCACTATGCCGAGCAGTTCTCGCCGCCGTGTACCGTTAGTGGCGGCTTCTCAAACGACCAGTTCTATCTCCCTCCTTCAAAGCGCCGAAGGCTCTCCGTTCTTAATCCACCCAGCTCGAAGAATATGTCAGATAAACCCGGCAAGGCTTCCGATATGACATCTTCCGATGTCATACCCACCAAGAGCAAGAGGGTAAGGACGGGCTGTTTAACATGCAGAGAAAGACATCTAAAATGCGACGAGGGTACGCCAGACTGTCTAAATTGCCGGAAAAGCAACAGGGAGTGTAAACGAGGCGTACGGCTCAACTTCATCGATATGACCTGCAAAGAACCACCTTATATACCTGCAACAGAAGAATGGGCAGGTGTGTTCACATTTCATTATATGGGTTCTGAAGGGGTCTCATGGGAGGCTAATTCCGAGTATAGTTCATTTTCAAGACGAATCGCGCCTTATCGCATCGGAATACAAAGGAGGATTAGGAAGATATGCCAACCTTGATAGCCGACCTCTTTCCTCGCCGCGAGAATCCAACTCTAAGCCCACGTCCCAGCCCCAGCCGGGCGCTGTTAAGAGCTTAGATTCTCAAGTTAAGTTGGAAAGTAGATCTACAATTGCAGTGCCTCCGCCGCATAACTATTATAGTAGCCGCAGTCAAACACACCTCGATCTTGTAACTGGCAACCATTTGCATTCGCAGAAAGGTGATGGGGCTTCCTTCATAGCACCTCCAGGTCATGGGCGCTCAGCTGGGTATAGCAACGTGATGTCAGATCCTTTCGGCTCTACCAAAATTGAAAGCAACCGCTCTACGTCACACAACGGATACCGAAGCGATGACGTCTCGACGGCGGCCTCCGTGGCAGGATTCACTGGCGTTGGGCCACCGTCGACCTTTAGGGGGGGCTCAGGAGACAGCAATGTAGAGCCGGATGCTGATGTAGGCATTATGACTCCTTCGAGCGAAAAGTCGGGAGAACGAGAGTATCTCAACTCACCCGAAGAGCTGCGGTTTATGCAGGTATTCGTCTCGGAAGTAGGTGTTTGGATGGATAGCCTTGACAAGGAAAAGCATTTCTCACGCCAGATCCCTTATCATGCTCTCAAGTGTCCGATGCTCCTAAACGCACTCCTCGCATGCGGGGTGAAGCATCTGACGCTGACGCAGCAATACGGCGATGATAAGGCACTCTTTTATTACGACACAGCAACGACCCAGCTCTTGCGCAGCTTACAAAATCCCGAGCGTGATACTGCCGAATGTGCAACTACTGCCGTAGTGCTCAATGTGTACGAAATCATGAGTGATAAGCCAACCAAGCGGATGAGCCACATAGCAGGTGCGCGGGCTCTCATTCGTGAGTGCGGCTGGAATGCTAAGAGTAAGGGTCTAGGCGCTGCGTGTTTCTGGCTGAACGTGGGCATGGAGCTTCTCTCGTGTCTAGCATTCAACTGGCAGACGGCATGGGAGCCAGAAAAATGGGGCCTCGATATGGACTTCAGTACGGAGAAGGACACCGGGAACGAAGAGGTTTGGGTGCACCGAATCTTCTATATCGTAGCCAAGATCGCCAACTTCCGTGCCAGCATTCCCAAATTTCAGGAGCCCAGCCCTCATGATGAACAAATCCGGCTGCAGGCCCGATACGCTGAGTGGCAGCGCCTCAAGAACATGTGCGACGACTGGAACAACTCGTGTCCTCGTCCTATGCACCCGTTCGGGTACTTATATCCTTCTCAGCAAACGGGTGCAAATAATTCGCTGTTTCCTAACGTTTGGTATGTCAATCCTGATCTTGGATATCGGCTGCACCCATCATTGTTGGCGTAAACTTAGAGTGAGCTGGCTAACAATTTTGTAGGCTCATCAAACGTGCCGCTATCGTCGGTAGGCTTTATTACCATACAGCACAATGCTTGCTTGCGCAGATCAACCCAATTCTTCCTAAAAACTCTGAGGAAGCGCGTGGAGTTCAGCAACACCATGCTCATCAAGTCTGTGGTATCGTGGCACACACCAAAGACCGCGGTGTTGCTAGTGTTTCTATTCGTTCCCTAGCTATTGTCGCAGAGATCTTAACCGACCCCGCTGAACAGCAGGAAGTAGTGGCAATCTTAGAAAAAATCGACCACGAGACAGGCTGGAAGCTTTCAGGCGTCATCCAGGGCCTCAAAAAGTCCTGGGGCTGGGAAAAGATGGGACAAAAGGGACTCGTAGCGCAGTTCTTGCCTCAAGCTGGCAGTAGCAATAAGACAGCGATGGGCCTCGAAGAACGCTATCGACGGATGGAGTCCATTCATGCCAGCCTAGCTACTACATCTTCACAGCATCAAATGATGCCCACTGTTCCACGATCAGGGTCTCGGCAGTTAGCGGCGCCGCGGCCATTGCATGTCAATCCATTGAGCTTTGCCGATTTCAGCCTCCCAAACCATCCTTACCAAAATTGGTACGAGCCGCCCAGTCGGTCGAACGCCTATAATTCACAGGGCCTCCTCTGAGGCGTGTTTTGACGATTTAAGAAGGGTATATGTCGACATAATTGTACATAGGTAAAAAGGGCAGCAGTATGTTGCCGGGTTCGGATGCTAGGAAAATTATTGATACCTCTAGAAGGCGGCATATGCGGGCTTTTCTTATTTTTCTTATATTACTCGCCCTCTGCGTTATAACAGCACTTCGCTAGGTGGAACGCAAACTTCACAGCACCGATATACGGTGTTTGAGAGGAGCTATATGTATGCAGAAAAGCTCAGAGTAAATCGGGTCGGTTCGGAAGCTTGGCATCAGCAACGGTTACTTTGGAAGGGCTGGGGCATGGACGGGTCGAAGGGGTGAAAAAATTCTAAGCGAAATGCATTCTCCAATGATACTCTCACCGTCGCAAAAGCACAACAGCGAAACAATGAGACCTGTCAAATAGGATGGCTTACATCCAAGCCAATAGTCAAGAAGCATCTTTCCTAGTGACGCTTTTTGATATCATGTTTGACTATAGCCCATCGCTCGAGCCCGCTTCTTGACCAAGTGACATGAAGTAGAGAGCGATGCTGCAGAGAACAGGAGGGTGGTGTCCTCGCGTAGCTACTACTATACCTAGGTAGCTTTCCTAGGAAAAATCCAGCGTGCCCGCCAGGAGACAGGGGGACTCCAGCAGCAAGGAACGTGTGATATGGACAATCTTGGCACCAACCCACTACTACCTGTATTTCAGCACATGCATACCGAGTAGCCAAACGACGCTTCGCAAGCCAAGCCAGCAAGCACTTAAAGGCACTTGGGACTACTTTATTCCTAGGTAGTTATGCATAATATTAAGACTCCAACTGCGAGTCTACAAGCCTACATCTGGAGAAGGGTGTCCCCAAGCAAGTTAGAGTTGATTTAGCCGCCTGGCATATGCATGAATAGCTCCTGTAGAAGAGTTGGAGTCGTATGTTAGTCCAGACAGGAGCATGGAAGTAAGTTGCCTTAATAACGACAGCGTACAAACTTACTTTCTCCAACGCAACTGATAGGCCCGAGACAAGTTTAATTATGGATTAGTCACAATATAGGGCTAAAGATCAACATATATGAAAGTAGCTGGAGTGAAGCAATAATTGGCAGTAAAACATTCTAAGGAATTTACACGCTATTCCCGCAAGACTGGAACATTAAGGGGCCGCCCTAAACCTTCGGGTCTGAAAATTCGGCTGCAAAAGAGGTAATTATACTTCCATTTAGATTGGGGGAAACTTTTTGACATAATTAAAAGACCGTATTGTAAGTCATCATCTCTCTTGATGGTGTTCGTCACTCACGAACTTATCCTGACATTCAGCCCAAAGTTGAAATTAAACCCCCTTCACTAGTACCTCACTTTGTCTATCGTACCTAGGTAGGTACGTAGGGGTTCCTTAAAACTTATTCAAGGAATGAGGAAAAAATATTGGCCCGGGTGGGATTTGAACCCACTCCATTTCCAACCTCGACATCTCATCCAAGTTCGTTGCTCAGAAGCGCGTTACGATGGGAATGTGCTACCGCTACACCACCGGGCCTATGGCTTCATTGCTTGATGCTATAAATCCTGCTTTTTACAATTATAAGCTGCCTAGCTAGGCAGCGGTATTGTTATAGTGGCCTTGTGCAAGTGGCTGCCTATGTACTTAGGGACAATCGACGGATCAGTTCGAGTTTATTTGCTTTCAGAAATCAGGGACTAGGCAAATTATTGATTTGCCTTGAAGGTTTACCGTTGTCATGATAATATTATTTACTATCAAGTACGTATAAGTCATCTTATATTTATCTATTATCCACACACCCAGGAATCGAGGTTTCGCAATTTCTTGTTAATTATCCAAGTTAAATAATAATACATTACGAAAGTTCCAGCTGTCGTTATGAAAGTGGAACTTGGCATTGATATTCTTCTATCTCATATACGTGTAGCCCGCGAGGTCCTAGATATTAGGTATGTTCCTCTTCACACTCCATACTTTGGTCGAGAAATACCAACTACATATATGTTTTAACAATAGGCTAGATCTTAGGCAACATCAACGTAGTTAGTGACGTCTTTAAACGTTTCTAAAGCGTGTCCCAAGTATTTCTGTACAGCCTTTGCTCGAGCCGTCATATCCGAGCCCAGAAGGAGCAACGGCTCGGACTCGCGTCCAGCTCCAATGCCCTCTCCAACTACTACCTCATAAACAGCTTTCATTCCCTTGTCCTTATCACCCAAGGAAAATTGTATACCAGGCAGGTCCGCGCCTGAGAGGATTTGCAACATCAAGTCGGAAACAGAGCCCCTGTAGTCATCCGGAAACGGGTTCTTGCCAGGGGTGGTGACATTGGCTATGTTGGTGTTGAATGCACCCGGGACGACTGTCAGAGTCCGAATATTGTACGGTGCGATCTCTTGTGCCAGAACCCTAGTTACACCTAGGGATTGGTAGGTAGTTAGTTATATCAGTATTCGAGAATATCAGGAAATAAATAATCAGGAAGCTGCATACCATCGAGGCCAGCTTTAGCTCCAGCATAGGGGCCCATTGTATCTCTGCCTTCGAGGGAGGCTCCGCTACTAATGTTCACGATTACACCATACCGCCTCTTGCGCAGATGCGGAAGGATGGCTCGAATTAAGCGTAAGGGTCCGAAGTACATGGATTCCATCTGGCCACGAATCTCATCTTCGGTCGCGAGCTCAACAGGTGTTAGTATTGAATAACCGGCATTGTTCACCAAGACATCGATCTCAACGCCTGATCTTTCAAGCTCCTCAATGACTCGCCGGCTATTATGGTCATTTACGTCCAACTTTAGCCATCTACCCCCTTTGCTCTCGACCTCAGTCACGAGTTCGGGCGTGCGTGAAGGGTTTCGTGAAGTAGCAATGACGGTGTGACCTTTATCTAGAACTATACGTGTAAGAGAGAGACCAAACCCGGAAGAGCATCCCGTGATGAACCAGGTCAACTTCTCCTTAGGCTTGGTGAACTTGAAGGCCATGGTTGCTATCGGATACTGGACGATTTGAAACGGGATAGTCTATAAATAGAGAAGATAAGATGTCAATAACCAAGAGGGTGTGGGATATACAACCCGAGAGAAGGAGAGACACCTTTACTTTATAGATCACAAGCTACGGCCGATTATTCTTAACCCGGACCAAAGCAACATGTAAACCCGGTGATAACAGAGGGATTATCGCAATGTGTTTGGCAAGTGATGATCTATCTACCCAGTGGCACCTCCGGGTTAAGATTTGCGATTTATTCCTCAAATCCAAGTATCCAAATTTAATGACGCTTAGTACCGTTCCTTACACCAGCGCCATATAACTAGTTATAAACTACGAGTTAAATGGCTTAGGTGAATATGTATCTTACAAATAATAACATTTATTAACATGAGCATTAGTATCTGGGCGAATCAATACTGCGCTTTCAAGTGACATCACGTAGCCTAAGCGCGGTACCAGAGCCTCAATATGGCAATATGGCAATATGGCAATGTACATAAGTGACAATGTAAGCTTACCTCTCATAAGCCCCCCGGAAAGGAACCGCAATTGCATTAGAGAACTTGAGACTTCAATTCCTCGAGGCTCTTGTAGTCAATAATACCTCAGGGTATGTCCGATGGCGATAACCATCATGCCCGGCATTGACACAAGTCCTGCTTACTACAACCAGTGAAGATACCAAATGAGTCAACTCCGGAACTCAGTTCTCCCCTACCTAATATTACAGTACCCCCACTGAAGCATGCACTGTCCGAGTATTCCCAGAGACTCGGCTGTTCTACAAGGGGAAATATGAAACGGTGGCAACTGCTGGCGCTAGCTTGACCTATCGGCACCGGATTCATCATGGGCTCGTGTGATGTACCTAGTGATGATAGGCCACGCGGTGAGCGGAACAAGAAAAATGGACCTTTGCCGAATACAAGTTATACGGGATTGGCAATTGTAACTCTAAATCAACGGTGCTTTAGATCTATAGGCCAGTCATGGTGAATTTATGCCGGGTTTCTTCTGCTTAATGTTGTATACCTCCAGAAATACGTCAAAATACGTAAGACGATCTTTTACTGGGAATGATAAGCGAAGAATATACTTTTCGAGGAATTATATAAATAACATAACTTTAACTAATTATATCCAAGGACTTTATGTTTAATCTAGTTACACCTCGAGAGATAAAAATTACAAAAATCATAAGCAAGCATATGTTTTTAGAGTTTATCAGTGATCCTCGTTACACGAAATGGTTACGTTAATATGTACGGGCATCAAATGGAGGAAGATGCCAGTGCTATCTATACTCGAACAAGCTTAAAACGATAGAGATCTGGGGCTTGAGTAAATATTGGACTTACTTAGAATAAACATGGCAAATCCGTCTGAATAGATATGTCGGGTAGGAATACTAAGTGATAGGTAATCAATTACAGGTTTCTAACTTTTCTATAATTATCCTTCACATTTAACTTACATACAATTCCATCTCAATTCGCAATTTGTAACTATATGTAGTAGTATAGCCTTACCAAGATAGCAACATACGGGGTTCTATGTCGTGACACGTTCTAGCACGAATCCTACTCGCTGCCTCACAAAGCTGAAAGATCGGGGTGGAAGTGATCGGCAGAACCCGTCTTACCACAAACGAAGGAGGCCAATCCCAGTTGTGAACTCGGTATAGATACCCAGTATGGAGGAAGACGCACCTGCTCGGGCATAAAGGAAGGTATCATATGTCTCGACGTGGCTGTAAAAGAACACGCGTATTATGCCATAAGATCATGATGTTATCAAGGTCTGTAAATCCCCCAAATCTATCACTCCTCCGGCGCGCTGGATATGGCACGATTTTCATCATAATCTGCCGCCTGATTCTCATAATACCTGAATCCGGTATAGCGACTTAGTTGTGAGCAAGGTATAAGCAACACGAATTCCTCTTTAATTTTTCCTTAAGACAGGGTATGCCCAGTTTCCGAGCTTCAATGATTCCACGTCATCTTATTCTTATACCTTTCACGAGCTCACGTGAACAGCAAGCCAGGAAGCAAGGTGCAATATCAAAGATATGTCCCTCATATTACTATATATAACTTTTTTATAACTGGGTTATAACTGATAAAAATTATATCCTTAGAAGGCAAGCTCGGATACAATTGGATGATCTGCGTAACGTTGAGCTGAGTTTGGGCCGTAAATGTTCACTTATATTGTCGGCTCTCATATTTATGAAGCGATGCTGAAATAAACATATCATGTTGGGGTTGATGCAAACACCTTTCGTTTATCGTGATACTGCTAGATTGATACATTGTGTCTCTCAGATAGGCTGACCTCACTATCGTCATATGTTGCATTTTCGTTAGATGAGGTAAATATATTGTCGATATGGCCAAAAAAGTAAGATAATTAGGAATAGTGTCGCTACCGCATGTCCAAAAGATAAAAATTAAGTTGAATCTTAGCATAGTGAAGCATTAAGTACCTACATAATATAAGCTTTGTGATAAGGTTAGAGGCGGCTTATGTAGGAGTACCCACAAGGCTTATCAGCAACGCAGCAGTAGTGACGTCGCGCTGATAAGGTCTAGCTACTTGATAAACACGGTGCGCCTTAGTGCGCCTCAGGCTTTCAATCCACCATTGACCATTGGAATACCATATCCAGAGACAAAGTTGCTCGTCGTTGCCTGTCAGAACACCCCTGCAGACCATGCGCTTCTGTACCTACCTATGTATGTAGGCATTCACCGACATTTGAACGCCCATAGTGCATCCGATACCTATACAACCTTTTTTCTTTTTTATCTGTTGGGCGCTTTCAATGCTCAGTTTACAAACATACCACTTGTAACTCGGAAGACAGTACACGTCATCAGTAGATTGCCATATATCGGGGACTTCCCTATCTAATCTTCGCTCATTATCATCATGAGCGAACTTTTAAACTATCTAGTGCAGAACGACGAGAATTTCCGGAGGTAAAATCATCTTCTGCTGTCGTTACTACTGCAAATAGTTGAAGCAACCCTATTCTAACTTAGATACTAGAGCCCGTCTCCCAGCTCTCTACTCCGACTTCCGATCTCAGCGAACCCTCAACCCAGACGGCTTCGCTGCCAACGTCGCAGCATGGAAGCGCGGTCTCTCCTCTGCTGCCCTAGCCGGCCGCGCTCCCTCCAAATCCGCGACGCATAACCATCTAACCCTCGACCTCGAAAGCGATGCCCTCTTACGCTCTCTCGAAAGCAAGCAATTTGGGCATCCGCTCGCTCTAGGCACAGTTTTGCAGGAGGCCCTGACGAACGGGGAGATGATGCCGTTGCAGCAGTTCCTCAAGGCGAAGGAGAGCATATACCATCGATCGTGGAGTAGTCTTCCGTGGTCGGTCGTATCGTGGGGACTTCGACAGGTCGGGATTGGCGGGCCGGGTGATAACTTGCCTAAAGGCCAATTCGTTATATTGCACAACCTGGAAGTGGTATCCAAGACATTTGGCGAAGTGACCGCAGATCGCACGTCACCTTTCGAGCGGACTTTTTCAAAACCCCATTTCCAACGGACGTTTGCCGAGGGCCTGCTTGAGAAGCAGCAGCGGCTGTCGGAGATAGATATGGAAGTACTAGTGACGTTTCTTTCAAGAGACAAGAATATACTAGCTACAGATGGGAATACGGTTAAGATCCGGAGCAATGGTGAGGATGTGATTATCACTCAGGAAGATTCGGCGATCGCGTCCCTGAAGGAACTTATGGAGGACCTGACGCGACAGACCGAGGTGCTGAGCCGGCGCATCGACGAGTTAAATGTCGCCGCTCAGGACGCTGTGCGGAGGAAGAATAAGATCGCTGCGCTTGGGGCCCTCAAGTCGAAGAAGTTGGCTGAGACGAACCTATCGCGACGGCATGATACGCTTAGCCAGCTGGAAGATGTGGCGGCGAAGATCGAGCAGGCTGCTGACAATGTTCAGCTAGTGAAGGTGATGCAGTCGAGCACAGTAGCGCTGCGCAGCTTGAACGCGCAAGTCGGTGGTGCCGACAAAGTCGATGAAGTACTAGAAAATCTACGTGAACAGATGGGTGAAGTAGACGAGGTAGGCAATATCATCGCCGAGGCTGGTCCCGGAGCTACCGTCGACGAAGCAGAAGTCGATGACGAACTCGAGGCCATGCTGGCGGAAGAGCGCAAGAAAGACGAAGAAACCGAGAGAATCAAGCGCGAAGCACAGGAACAGAAGGAGGCCGAGGAGACGAGACGCAAGCTTGCCGAGCTGGAAAAACTGGGCCCCTTACCTGTACCAGGACAAGAAGGAGAAAAGGGCTCGAGACCTCTTACGCCTATCACGGCCACGGCTAATGAGCTGGGAGACATGCAAATATAAAGCAACAGCAAGCCAGAAGAGGCATCGGCTGTGTGTAATATGTACTCAGCCAAGCAACCACTTGATATGATAGATCTTCCCCTTCCCTTGAACGTTCGAGGCAATATAATATTAGCAATTATATCATGATATCGTCGTCGTTCCAAACGACACGTCTAGATCTACTCTTTCCTCGCCTCTATCTGAAAACGCTGCAGCTGAGGCGTTGGAAGATGCAATCTCGCCTGTTAAATCGATTATTCCGGTCGCTTGTGTGACGGAATCGACTTGCTCCTGTGGTTCCGAGTGTTCCAACGATGCTATCATCTCCGAATCTGGCTGTGGAGTTGGTTCATCCCCCTTATTTCCACCTTTGCTCTGTGTCCCGCGTCCCGTCTTTTCGTCTTCACTACTCTTTCGTCCCATCAGTACCTTGTTCCGCCTAGCGTTAGCTATCAGATCCTTAAACGAGTTATCGTGCTTAGTAGCCCACGCAGCGCCGTCGAAGTCCTTGTCCTTGATCTGTGCGCCTAGGCTGAGGGTTCTCGAATTTGTCGGCGCGCGGCTGCCTACTGTGCGCTCCCATACGTCGAGATCGTGCAGTAGATCCCCTTTCCGCCGCGGGTATTGCGAGTCGCAGTTCGCGTTCCATATTGTCGTCCACTCTTTATGTCTTTTCTCTAGCATCTGTCGACCCCCCGCTGCCGATAGTCCCTGCTCTTGTAGTTTTTTCCGTAGTTGAGGTTCTTTAAGCATGGAATAGTTTACTGCGGGCAAGCGCTCGAAATTTCTAGTTGGTGCCTTCTTAGGCGAGGATGAGGAGAAGGCGTTTGGTATGCTTGTAGACCGTGATGGAGGCTTCGAGGGCGTTTTTTGTGGTTGTGGTTCGCCTGGACATGATGTATCAAGGTGCCTGTCGACCTGGAGCGGTTTCATGCGCAGTAAGCAGATGGGACATGCGACTAGGCCGTCGTCTGGCTCGAAGTCTGTGGAGTCTTGGTAGGGCACGTCGGCTTCTAGACGTGCCATTTCGGATGTCATCTCCATGCTTCTTGATTTGCTTAACCTCGTTGAAGATCGTAGCCTCTTGCCTAATCTTTGGTTTGTCGAATCCTCATCCTCTACCTCTCCTAGCTTCCTCTTCCCTGGATCGGCTATAGCATCCTGTGACCTCTTCGCGAAAGATAGGACATCAGGACGTGTCTTCGTAAATGCAACAACAACCTCTTCCATGGACCAATTGCTTCGTAGTTTCATCTCTTGCTCGGAAGTACGACACAGAGGGCATTTCCCGTCATTGGAGAGCGCTCGGCGAATACATATCGAACAAAATGTGTGGTTACAGGATGTTAACATCGGCGTCTTATAAAAATCTTTGCAGACCTGACAGCGTAGTGCCGCCTCAACAGCGGCGAGTCCAGAGAGAGGGGTTGACAGCCAGTCTGTCGAGTCGGAAACATCTTCGAAGGGCTCCAGAATGGCATTGTTGTTCATTGCCGATTATTAGGTAGTTACGGTAGATACGTCGGGCTAATTGGAAATGGCTGCTCGTTGGCGATCTCAATTCTTTATATTATTCGAGTATTCATAAGCAAGGAGGTATACGAACAATTCGTTATGTGCTTAAGCGGGAACTAAGGAGTTGAGACGAGGAAAGTCGGCATTGGAGTCGAGGCTCGCATATCCAATGAGATCATTGGCAAAACTGTAATCGCGACTTCCCTTAGCGACGCGCTTACTGCTTGAAATTTGAACCCCTGTCTCTTTGTACTAACCTAGTCGCCTTTGTACCTGTAAGTCCCTAGCCCCACTGCCACTTAACGCGTCTTTCTTTTTTTTTAGACGCGACTACCAGCTTTAAAGTGGCATAGCACCTTTCTCACTTTGCCAATTACTTCAATTGTCTTCAAATAGCAAAGAACAAAATATACCGTATTTCGTTCAGTTATGCTAAAAGCTGGACTATTTATTTATTCCTGAAATTCTAGGTCAATATGGAACTCTATATGCAGTATCTAGCCCAGAAACTCCTCACCGAGGATCAGCTCGTAAGTCATGAAATACTTATATCACCGGAACTCACAACATCTTATTAACGTATCTATTTTCAAGGTAACTTATCGCCTTCTGAGCCGGGCATTGAAGGTTCACGTCAATACTGCTAAAGAGTAAGTCCTACAAAATTAAAGGAATATCGAAGGGCATTAACGGTTTTCTTAGGATGCTCTATGAATTTCATAAATGGCAGAACGATAAACGTCCGGGATCTCTTCATGCCACATACCTCGTATATGGTACTAAAAAGGCTGCGGTGAAAGTAGAAGAATCGGATGGCGATGTGAAGATGACCGATTCTCAAGATCCGGAAGAGATTCATGTCCCTTTCTCAGACGAAGTCCCTACTTATACGCTCTCTATAGTTAAGGAAGAACAATTGCAAGGTTAGTAGAATGCTTCGATTTTCCTGTTGGGTCTAGCTAACGAGAGGCAGACCTACTAGCGGAGTATGACGGGGTTGCTTCGATACACATCTACAGCTTAGCACCCCATCCCCTCAAAGATCTTCAGCTCTTGGCCGATCCAGCTCGGCAGGTCCTGGAGCTGTCCACAGCGGGCGACGTTCCGGCTTCAAGCAAGACATTTGGTTCAATTGCCAATTCTAATGTGCGTCGAAGGGAACGTCGTGGGCCAGCACCTAAGCCTGCCACCAGTACACCCATCCCCAAAGCTGCGCCAAAGGCCGAAAACAAGCAGGAGACACAGCCTGTCGATGTCAAGGAGGAACCTAAGGTAGCACCTCAAGCTAATGTGAAAGGATCGACCCTAGCTGCTGCTGCCAAGAAGCTTACTTCTGCTGCTTCACTGAAGCGACAGAGTTCTTCTGGAATTGGGCAAATGTTTGCCAAGGCGGCTGCTAAACCTAAGAAACCTGCCGCTAAGACTGCAGAGAGTGCCGCCGAAGAGGACCAGAAGATGGCTTTGTCTGATGATGGAGAGGACGACGTTGTGCCAATGCCGGAGGTTAAGCAAGAGTCAGAGAGTGCTAGGCAATTGAGGAAGAATCGCCAAGCCGAACTTCGTCGCATGATGGAAGAGAGTGAGGATGAGGAGGATGAGGAGGATGAGAAAGCAGAGAGTCCTGTCGAGGAGCCTATAGAGGAAGAAGAGGAGGTGCCTTCTCCCGAACCAGAACCTAAGACAGAAGAGCCCGCGGAAGTAGTATCGAGCACAGGCGATGGTAAACGTAGGGGAAGACGGCGGGTCACGCGCAAGAAGCAGGTCATGGATGACAAGGGATATTTGGTTACGATACAGGAACAGGGTTGGGAATCATTTTCCGAAGATGAAGCTCCGCCGCCGCCGCCTAAACAGAAGCCTCAACCAATTAAGGCAGAACCCTCTACGAAGCCCAAGAAGGCGGCAGGCAAGGGCCAGGGCCAGGGCAACATCATGTCTTTCTTTTCGAAGAAGTGAGGTTGCTGCTATATACTCGGAGGTTCATGGGCTAGAACCGGTCGCGGGAAATATTAACTGAACAATCCAGAGATTCCCCTATTACGAGGAGCATCTAATTTTCCTGGGATATTCGTAGTGAAGCATGAATTTTATCATCGTCGACAAGATTTACGGCATACTACCATAACATACTACTATATTGAGAAATGATATTTCTTAGTTCGTAAGTCTTTCCCTACCGTTAACAATATATATGCATTATTTAGAGGGAATGCAATTAATCTAGGTTAGTGTAAATAAATTGGCCCAGGTGTATGTAACTCCGAGACAATTGTTTCGATCACAAACATACCTATCTTCCCGCCTCTAGTACGATACAATGATATCGTTGAATGGAATATAGAAGTGAGGCTAAAAAATGCGGCTTAAGCTCAAGTTGAACCAACAGCGATTGTCAAGAACGTGAAGATCCCAAAACTCTTACAAGCCGGCGGCGTCTACCGTAAGTGCTCATGCTTGGCTCCGACATGTGCACGATCGACGATTTACGATGTATGAGTCCGCCTACATGAGCGATCGAACAGAAACACTACCGAAAATTAGGCCATCACGTCTCAGTTGCAGTGCAGCAGAGTCCTGCATATGAGTCATGCAAATTGCTTACGCACAGGCGTGGGTGACGTTAGTAAACAAGGCAATGCTTTTCGAGGAGGAGCGATCGTCGTGTGCTATTTGTGTATATCCAGCATACATGTGCGCACTAAGATGAGGCTAGCAAATTGGGAAGAATGCTCTGCAAATAATTTTAAGCGTTTCAGGTGGGAAATTACGTATGAATACGGGTGATAAGAAGTCCGTCCGTCTGATCTCGGAGAGCCACGAAAGAGAAAACAGTTCGGGAATTCACGTAAGCGGCGAAAAGGGCAACGGGGAAACTATCGAGACCGACGGCGGGACGGGGATAGGGTTCGGAGCTCGGACGATGAGAATCGGGGTTTGTAAGGATCCATAAGGGCAAGCGAGAAAAGCGTCGCGGAGCATTTTCGTAGCAGGGAAGCTTAGAGAATGGAGTTGGGTCCCGTGAGCCGTTTTATGCATCTTCGCACATGGCAATCCTTTTGAAATTTTTTTTTTTGGATTTTTAAGAACCTGTACAAGGTTGTTCCCCCCACCTGCCCACTTAGGGCCTTGACGCGGCTGAATGGATGGATGGGTGGATGGATGGAAATCGGTTATTAAAATTGTTAGTAGGTAACGTTGAGACATCTAACCTACTGGAGTAACTTAGGTTGATAACAACTTGGGCATCGCGTCGCGTGTGCTTAAGCTTCGGTGAGTTGAAGTCAACCGGAAAGTAATGAAATAAGAATACTACGTAATTGGTGGAATAATGGGACGCTCTGGGAGTGTTTGTTCCTTTATTTTTCTTGTTTCCCTTCAATCCTATTAACTTGACTCGTCGTGGGCATAAATCTTGACAAGATTGCCGTTACCTCGTGACTTACAAACTCAGACTTTTCTCTCAGCTTGCGACTTCGGTTGCCATTATAGTACCGGCAATGGACAAACGGACGTCGAGGAAATGGTATTGCTCGCCACCGCCAAGTTCCATTGCCGGTCTCTTGAAGAACAAATCCGGGGAACCAAGCTCGATATCATGAGCTACCCCTCCGTAATAGCTTCATGCGTTCGCGGTGCGCAGCGAGTGCCGCAGCTGTAGGTAGAGCTGTATGATGATGCATCGAGGGCACGGGGCATAGGCCTTTCTCGGATCCCGACAGACTGGGATCGAGATTCCGGCTTCACCCACCCTCAAGGATAGTAGCGTTGCCTCATTGGGCATGTCGGCCACGCGTGAACGAATCACGGCTCTGATCTCCAGGACCGGGGTCCTACACGCGTCCTAATCTTCCCGATGTGCTCTCTTAACAAGTTAACTTGAACGAAAGAAAAAACTGCTTCCGAACGTGCCGTACGCTAATCTCCCCTCCACGCTATTCTCAGCTGTAGCCTGCGGCATAACTGGCACCCATGGTTTCCAGGCAATAACATAGCTTCGTCATTGTATCAGACAACTATGTAGAGACAATCTGGCCTCCAGCTGATCTACCTACTACAGGACAGTACGCAATCTGCAAGTATGTATATTTAGGGTTACCTTAAAAATGAATGACGAATTCGAAATCTAATTAGTCTGCCGACCTAGGTACCTATTGTTCGTCCAGGGGTTATCTTGGCTGCCTAGGAGCTCAGGTACATTATGTAGGTGGTTACCTCCGTCACAAGGCGTTTACTTGCGGTAAGTTAACCTGTGGCCGCCCGGACGTGGCATACCTAGGTATGTTTGTGTATTTCGTGTTGAGTTACTCTATATTGCACCTAATTCTGATGCATTGAAGTTGTAGTACTTGCCACCATTATGATCCTAAACACAACAGTAGCTTACGTTCCTTTTTTTCTTAATACGTAACTAATAGGTATTTTCAACACCTCCGACTTACCTCGGGTTGGGGTGTGTGGTTTGAAGACGAACTGGTCGAGTCACACTAAATATGAAATCCAGATAGAATTATAGAGGGGTGTGAGGGGCATACCTAAAGCTAGTGGTCGAGGCTGCATTAGGCGAATTGTTTAGGTAGTTCGCATACTGTATATTCTTACGTAGTATACTAATCTAGAGTCTACCTACATATGATGGCGAATTGAAGCAATTAACTGGCTTCCCGGATCCTTCCTTCTTAGCCCCGGGCTCCACTGTGTTAATTGGAAGTCTAAAGAAATGTAACCCCAAAAGGCCGACTGGAAGTTGTCAGCAATGGAAAGAGCCAGAGAAGACGTTAGGCATAGGGCTAATGCGCGCAACACACCCTTGGCCTTTCCTTCTAGGTCCCTAACCTAGACACTTACCCTAGTACCCTGTAACTGGTGTAAAGTTTGCAAAGCCAAAAAAATTTCCCATCTCCCAAAATTTATTATACCTACCGCAGAATTCCAATATCATCCACCAAATCCCATCCACACCAACTATTCATTTTGATGAGATTTTTCTCTCCTCCCTCTCTCTGTTTACTTCTTTTCAACCAATTCAGATTATTTCTTATTTATAAAATTGGCGCGTTTGTTTGGCGGCTACAGTGCTGTCAAATGAACCTGCAACTACCCATTTTATCCTTTCTCTATGTAAGTCGTCATCGATTTGCTTCTGTTCTTTGCTAGCTCTGTCGCGACGGCAAAAAAAAAAATTAGAAGAAAAAAAATCATGTTTGAGATAGCCCACCGAGATTAGGTCACGCGCGCACAGAACATTCTCCTTGGACTGCCTCTCTACTTCTCTTCAAATATTAAATAAATCTGTTGGGATTATACTAACTAGATTTTCTTCTACCTTCTCTAGTCCCCCTCCCCTCCTGGTGTCATCTAAATGCCCACCATCTATTCGTCCTTGTACCAAAATTTCATCCGTCAAGGATTTGCGAAATCTTTCACCCACGGCTACGCGCAATCTGTCGTAGCTGCTACACATCCCCATGTTCTAAACTCGCAGAACCGTCCGTCGTTTGCTCGACGTAACAGTCAGCGCGTCGGACGCCTCACTGGTCTCCAGCTTCAGAATGCCTTCCATAGCTCGAATCCGAATGCCCGACATGAGCTTCGCCACGAGAAAGATGGGAGTCATGGAAACTTGGATGCCTACTTTGAGGCCCTGAGGAAGCAGCAGGACAATGACGACATTGAGAAAGAGTGGACTCAGTTCCAGTTTCCCAAGCCTATCGAGTGGAAGCCAAATGCTTCGTCTGTCCTCGAAGATCCCGAGTCTAACGCGCTCGATGTCGATGTTCTCGAGGTCGCTGAAGCTAGTCGGAATGCCGCTGAGGATCTACCAGTCCCCGTCGACATAGATGTTGCATTGGCGCATATCGACGCCGCTATCGAGAAGGAGATCGAAGCTCGCGAATTAAGAGAAGCTTTAGAGAGCCCCGCGCGTTCTCTAAGAGCATCAACCCCTTCTATCGCAAGTGGCGTCCAGTCCCGGGCTAGGTCCCCTGTTCTCGAAAGGCCAGCGACACCTACCAGCATCTCTCGCACAGTGACACCGCCAGTTGATCCCCAGTCTAAGAGCTACGCGGACCATCTAACGAAACTCTCTGAGGATGGCCGGTATGCTGAGATTCCTGCTGTCTTTGAAGCTATGCTTGTTGCCGATATCAAGCCCACGGCTGCATCCTACAACGCCCTGCTGGTCGCCGCTATCCATATCCCTACTGAGAAGATTGAGGTGGTCTCCAAGGCCTTGGATGTCTATGCCGACATGATGCGACGGAAGATCGCGCCAGACAGCGACACGTATAACATCCTAGTTGGTCTGTTAGCTGCTCGATGTTTGGAGGTCTCCACTCTCAAGAAGGGCTTGGAAGACAAGCGTCTCCGTTTTGGTGGTATGGATGAGCCTGGAAAGTTCATGTTCGCCTCGAATGAGCTGGAACACGCCATTCTGTCGGAGGACGACAGGCTCGACCTTGCTGTGAAGCTTTTTGAGACCTCTGTTTTAACAAACAGGGCTAACTACTCGTCGGAAACCTATCATCAACTCATCTCGGCGTGTGCTCAGGCTGGCCGAGTCTCTGATATGCTGCACCTATTTGAGCATATGGAGCTGAGTGGTTCTGTCCCCTTTGCAGCTACCTTCCCTTCCATGATTACCGCATTTGCCAATACTGGTGATTTGGCCAGTGCTGTCGAGTGCTACAACGAGTACAAGGATCTTGCCGTCGCTCATGATAATGGTAACTACACGCTGAATGATCGGTTGGACTCGCAGGTATACGCTTCAGTAATCAATGCATACGTTATCAACGACAAGCTTGACGGTGCTATGAACTTTTATGAAAAGATCACCAAGTCGTACGGAGTTGGTGCCGCCGAAATTCAAGATGCCATCATCAGCAGTGGATTCGTGAAAGGGTTTACTACAAGGGGAATCTACCACGAAGCGCTTCAATGGGCGCAGGCTATTGAGAATGAGGCTCGCTTGAGCGCTCTGGCGGATATTGCTACTGCTGCCGCCGATTTTGGCGACCGACATACCGCAGCTGCTGCGTTCGCCCACATCCCTACAGTGTTCCAGGGCATTACAACTCCGGCGATGGCCTTGCTTGCCCTTAGTGTTCGTCATGGTGATGTTCCAGCTGCCGCTCGATATTGGCACATCCTTAATAGCCCTGAGATTAAGGTTGACTCATCTTTCATCGAGCCGGCAGCGATGTATGCGGTTGCGATGATTGGTTCTGGTCAGATTGCTGAAGGTTTAGCTCAATCCGAGATGATGTTCCAACGAATTCGAGCCGCTGAAACCGATGCAAGGCCGAATCTCGCCGATGAGTTAGAAGAGGGTGCCGAATTCATCTCTCGGTTTATGACTACTCTCGGTGTTGCAGATCCTCGCGAAGTCGCTACTCCAGTTAGCTTCGAGCAGCAAGTCTTTACTGCATCGCCTTATCCTTCAACACCTACTGTCTCAAGCTATGAGGATAACTTCGACCCGTACGCTCACAACACCGATTTCAAGGGTTCATCCATTATCTCGGATGAACTTGAGGGTGCACACGGACGCAAGGGACCCCGACTCCATGAGGCGCTAACGCGTTTCCGCAACATGCGACGAGCAGGACGTCACCCCAGATACATCACCTACGCCAAGATAATTTCTGCTGCGGCGCGAGACGGAAAGATGGACCTATGCCATGAAATTCTAGCTACGGCACGAACCGATGTGCCTTTCCTCCCCCAGTACTCTGTCGTCCGTTACGGTTGGTCTTCTATTCTCGATGCTATGGTTGGGGCTTGCTTGACCCTTGGCGACCGTGTTCTGGCAGAGCAATACCATCTTGAGCTTCTTGAGATGGGAGCTGCTCCTTCGGCAAATACCTTTGGTCTCTATATTACTACCCTCAAGGAATCCACCAAGACCTTCGACGAAGCCTCGGAAGCTGTCAAGATTTTCCACCGAGCTAAGGCTGAGGGTGTTGAGCCTTCATCCTTCCTGTATAACGCCCTGATTGGTAAGCTTGGCAAGGCCCGTCGCATTGATGACTGTCTTTTCTACTTCGCCGAAATGCGTGCCCTTGGGATAAAGCCAACCAGTGTCACTTATGGGACGATTGTCAACGCTCTATGCCGTGTTAGCGACGAGAAGTTCGCCGAAGAGCTTTTCGATGAGATGGAGTCGATGCCCAACTACAAGGCTCGTCCAGCTCCATACAACAGTATGATGCAGTTCTTTCTCACTACCAAACGTGACAAGACCAAGGTCCTTGCGTACTACGACCGAATGCAAGCCAAGGGAATTTCACCAACTGCTCATACGTATAAGCTTCTAGTTGACACCCACGCTACTCTCGAGCCTGTGAACATGACCGCCGCTGAAGTTGTCTTGGACATGATTCGTGCTTCTGGTCAGAAGCCCGAACCGGTACACTACGCTTCACTCATTCATGCCCGTGGCTGCGTCCTCCACGACATGCAGGGTGCCAGGAAGATCTTCGACTCGGTCATGAGCGACCCGAGCATTCACCCCAATGCCTGTCTTTTCCAGGCATTGTTTGAAGCTATGGTTGCGAACCATCAAGTCGCGGATACTGAGGCGCTCTTATCCGTAATGAAGCAGAGGCGAGTCGAGCTTACACCTTATATTGCGAACACTCTCATCCACGGCTGGGCTAGCGAGAAGAACATCGACAAAGCTTCCTTAGTCTACAACAGCGTCGGACGTGAGAAGCGCGAACCTAGTACATACGAGGCAATGACTCGGGCCTTCCTTGCCGTAGAAGACCGCGAGCATGCCAAGTCGGTTGTAAGTGAGATGCTCTCGAGAGGGTACCCCAGCGCCGTCGTTAACAAGGTCCTTGAGCTCCTCGGTGGTGGCAGTAGCGAAGAAGCTGTTGTCGTCTGAGGAGAATTCATGATATGAGCGTTACCTAGAATCTCTTTTTTCTTTCTGTTTCCTTTGTTCTTTACTTTAAACGCGATACCCCCCGTGTTGTGCAGCAAGAGGTTGAAGTGATTCTTTTTTTCTTCCGGGGGCGATCGGTTGAAGCGAAGGGCACGGACGTCACAAGCGGGCCAGGCGTTTTACGGTACTTGCATATAAAACGGTTATTACGGACACCAGGTACTACACCCTTGCCGGGAAAAGGGGGCGGGCATCGGCTGGCATGTCGGTTTTATTATAGACAAATCTCCACTCTGCATATAGCACGAACCAAGGAACTTCCATATAAGGGTCGAGCCGAGGGATCAAGGAGAGGGGGATCCTGAGGGTTTGTTTGGGCAGGTTTAGCCCTCGAGATACATACATATACGGTTGGGATCTCGGTCGGTTAATGGCATGGCATATGGATTCACAGACTTGTGTTACTACCACGTACATATTTTTGGTATGGTGGTATATGATTCATGATGAAGTCATGGGGAGTAACACGGCGTGGTATGGTATTATATGGCATGGCAATCCTGCCCTGTATGATAGAACTAATACCATGGAAGTTCGTTCTAATGATTGCGTTTGAATTATAATGTGCTGTTTTTGAGAATTTGTTGCTGTTGCTGTTGTGTTCATGAGAAATACTTGATTAGTCCCATACCATTCAATAAAAGAAGTGAGTATAAGTAGCACTCTTCACTACTTGCGCTCTCGCTTCCTCTTATTGGCTTGTAACATGTTAAATTACGTCCTAATTACCATAAATCCGAGTTGCGAGGATTAAATAGTACAGTACTTGACGTAAGGATGAGACCTCTACTATATATATCACGATAACAGCTTCGTATCCATCTCTATTACTTGTTAAGACTCATCCCACTTCGTCAATGCCCCATTGCTTTCTTATTACAGAGTCGATTTCATCATCACGTATTAGCTAAATCAGCGGAAATATCGATAGCAATATATGAAATGTGGTAGTGACTTTATATACGAACTAATTTGTACTATACACTAACCACGTTGACAATGCTCCTCGAATCTTTATATATAAAGTACTCCTAATAATAATTGCCGCCGACACTCATGCGCTCGTAAATCTCTTATCTATACCTTCGCAATGAATTTCAGTTTGACAATGTGATCGATTCATCCCCACCGCTACCCCCTTTCCTAAAAACCACTTTGCCTCACCTCAGCCAATATTAAACTCCCCAGCCGCACTCATAACCTGCTTCATCTTCGTCCTCATCCTCCTTGCCGCATCCCCATCCACCGCCCCAGCACCGCTACCATCCTCCCTATCTCCATCATCACCCCTCTTCTGCCCACCAGCACTAGTCTTCTTTTGCTGAGCTGGCTTAATAGTGCGTCGCGACGGTCCGCCTCCAATCCCGCCCGGCGCCTCGCGCAAGCCGAAGCTTTTGGCCGTGTGGCCCAGATGCAACTGCGTGATGTCGAAGTACCCGCGCTCGTCGCGCACGTGCGTCGCGTACGCGCGAATATGCGAACGAAAGGCTTGGCGCGCCGCATCCAGGAGTTTTGAATTGCTGCCTTCTTTTGCGGAGGCTAGGAGACGTTGTTCCAGGTGTAGTTGGAGGGCTTCCGCACGGGAGTTGGGAGTCTGGCGGTCTGAGACCAGAGTCTGGGGCTCGGAGGTTTGGTCCTGTCTGGGTAGGGATATGGGTGCCACGAAGCCCTTCTGGAGAGTTGATTCATAAGATTGGGGTACAAGGGCCGAGGCTGATTTGAGAAGTTCGACGTAACCTTCCTCGCAGCCTGGCTGGAGGAAGAGGGTGGCTTTTCCGGGTCGGCCCGCTCGCGCGGTTCGACCAATGCGATGGACGTGGTCTTCAACGCTGAAAGCTGGATCATACTCGATGACGAGGTCCACGGCGGGCACATCGAGACCACGCGATGCGATATCGGTGGTAATGAGGACGCAAGGGTTCTGGGAGGTGTGGAAGGAGGCAAGTGTGGACGTGCGAACAGGTTGCTGGAGGGAGCCATGGAGCTTTAGAAGAGTGATGTCAGGGTTCGCCGGCGATGTGATATAGGCAGCACCGGCAACAGTATCCTTTGTCAAGGGCGATTCGTCGGATGGGGGTTGGGATGGTGTAGAACGGAGTAAATCGAAGTGAAAATCGACCGAGTCGGCGCAAGATATGAAAACAATGGCTTTCATAACGGACCCTTTGCGGGCAAATGTTGATTTTAGTAATGCTATCAGTGTAACCAACCGCAGTTTAGCTGGAACAACGGCATATGATTGCTTGAGTTGAGATGGCGCACTAAAGGTAGCATCGTTGGCCGCGGCTGCGGTATCACCCTCATCCTCGGACTTAGAGGCTGTGACGTGGATCGCTTCTTGTAAGCTAATCTCGCCCAGCTTTTGCACGTTCATCTTCATCGTCGCCGAACAGAGAACAGTAACACGACGTTGCGGCAGGGCGGCGAGGGACACGCCCTCTTTATTGGATTCCTTTAATTCTTCTTTTCGAATCTTTCCCACAATGCTCTTTAGCTCTTCCTCAAACCCCATCTCCATCAGCCTGTCGCCTTCATCAAGGATGAGCCATCTTACGGTACCAACGTCGAGCACCTTAGTGTTGTCCAGATGATCAACAAGGCGACCAGGAGTAGCGATTAATATGTTGACACCCTTCCTCAAGCGAGCCTTTTCAGATTTCTTACTTTCTCCGCCTATTACGGTCGTACTTACAATCCAGGGAGCGCAGCGTAGGACTTTTTCTAAAACGGTAGCGATTTGCTTGCACAGCTCCCTTGTCGGCGCTAGGACGAGAGCAAATAAGCCCGAATCGCGATGTATCCGGGTCCCAGTGACAGAACCATCATCATGATGACTTAGGTTCATAATTCGCTGTACAATAGGGAGTAGATAAGCCAAAGTTTTTCCTGAACCCGTCTCGGCCTGCAAGAAAGCATCGCTATCGTCTTTTATTAACGGTGGTATGCTATTTTTTTGTATTGAAGTCGGGGCCTTCATCTCTAGCTTTGACGACAGGTGTTGGGCAACGCGCGGCGACAAGCCGAGAGCGCGAAAGTTTTCGGCTCCATCGGATAATGGGGCGTTGGATGGCTTTGTAGGTTCGGCATCCTCAACTGGATCCTCGAAGACTGTTGTGGGTGTTGGGTTAGATGTGAATAACCTGGATGTGATGCCGCCAGGTTTGTTAGATGCGCTGCCAGACCTAGCGCCCGTACTAAATGCATTATCTAGTTGTCCGTCCTGGTGATCGAATGTCTTCTGGCGCTTCGTCGGTCTTTCGTTCTGGTCGTGAAATTGTCGGAAATCTCGTCTGTCGTTGGACAGCGGGGTGGAATTGGCTGAGCTCGTAAGTCCATCTGAAGACCCATCGCGATTCTTCCTGGCACTTCGCTGAGCGTGGACACGATCTCTCCATCGACCACCTGTGAACTTGACCTGCTTCTTTAGCGGCGCATCGCCAAGATCGAAATTTAAAAGTAAACCGCCGTCAGCCATGGTGGTTACCTACCTTGTATATGTGGTCGAGAATATTGCAGAAGTAAAAAGCGGCAGAATCGTCCCAGACTTTTTAGTGGAGTACCAAACGTTGTACCTTTTAGTGCATAGATATGTGTAATAGCATAGTATCTGTCTTATCGATAAGGCGTACTACCTTGGCGAGTTTATTATTTTACTCGATACATTCATTTCCGTTATTCCGACCTGGTCTGAACGCTGAGGTAAATAACATGAGCAGTATTAAGAGCCTACGTATGATGTTGCGATAACACAGTCCAAGCAGGCAGGCAGGCAGGCAGGCAGGCAAGGAGACCTCGGGACCTCGGCAAAACTTTGCTATTCAGCTTGAGCGGTATGGGTGGTTTGTGGCTGGCTGGCTCTTTAGTTATTGGTCTGTCGAAGGTTAAGAAAATTGCCGAGCGGATCAAACGCGAGATTATTATGGCGAGTGGCGTTCGATAAGTTAAAACAGAAGACATGAGTCTGGTATCAGCTAAAGCTTTCCGCTGTCTTTATAAGACGTCGCTATTGCGCGTTGTTACTCGATAACATTATCGTACAGACATAGCACTTTCTACGCCTTTCCTTCTTATAACTAGCCTTTAAGTCAGACACTCTTTGGACAGGAACACAGCCGGATTCCGTGAATATTATCCAGAAATTGTCCTCTATTCTACATCACTGGAAGTCCTAAACTCAACTATGGCTCAGGATGGCGAAGATGTCAATGGGATTAGTAGAAATTCAACTACCGACAATAGTGAAGCGAGTGATACAGACAAGTGGATTTCGAGGCTCGTAAAGTTTCTAGAAGCCCTAGATAATTCCCGAGAGAATGATAAAAATAATGTGGATGAGTTTAGAAAGGAGCTAGGCCGGTTGCCACGGGGTCTGGTCAATACTTACACGAATGATTTCTCCCAAGAAACAGTCTTGCATATTGCGATTCAACAAAACCTCGAATGGGCGGCTAAAATTCTCCTTGAAGCAGGGGCCGACGCTCTGGCGCCTGATACATATGGGGATACACCCTTTCATCTAGCCGCCGACAACGGTTATACAGAGATAGTGAAACTATTTCTTAAAGAAGGCAGTGTTGATGTTGATGCTACTAGAAATACAAAAGACTATCTTAGATGCCCTCAAGGAGGACCAGGCAACTTATGACAAGGCTCTTTTCTGGGCAGCAGCAAAATTTGAGAGACATGAAATCGCGAAGAAACTTCTTACCTGGGGTCTGGATTCGAATACGGACGGGTCTAGCGTTATTGAGTTGGCTACTGACCCAAAGCAAGCGGACTTACTCTGGTGGCTCATTGCAACTTCTCCAGACACCCACGAAGTGAGGGAAAACATCAAGTCAGCACAATCAAAAGTTGAGGCACAAGAAAATGAAGTAGGAAACGACGACGCCAGGAGACCAGGAGGTAGGCGCGTACCTATGAGGAAGTTTGATAAAGATAACCGCGATGCTACGACTTGTGCAGACGGAAATCAGTCCAGTGTGTGGAGGTTCATAAAAGATATACTGGAAAACCCTCAAATTGCGCAGGTTTATGGGGATAGTACCATTCGAAGGACGCGAACCATCGAGGATACTGTGTACGACAAGGGGCCGACGAAAATAATGGCGAAAGCAATCAGTAACCTGAACAAAACTATGGAGAAGACCACCAATAACAAGAACAACGACGCTAAGGCAAAAATACTCCAAGATTTGTATCATGAAGATAACCTTAGGTTTACTCACATTCACTTGCCAACTACGAATGTATGTGTCCCTAAAGATCCTAGTTGGTTATTACTAAACAAAGATAGATCGATTGGATGAAGGTAATAGAAATAATAATCCATCTCGATTTCAACTTTCTAGTTTTTCAATTCTAAAGATTGAAGATGTTGCTAACAGTTTTTTTAGGACTTGTTGTTGAGAATTATGGTCGACAAAGGAATCAAGAATAGTATAACTGCCAACTACTATAAGGTTGGCTCATTTTTGCAAAGCACTTGGTTTGAAATCCCAGACCGGACTTCCAAGTCGCGAATCATGAGACCACACTTTTCAGAGAGAACACCAGTTCCATCCACTAGCAAGAGGGGAGACGGAGGTTCATCATCGAACCCAATCGAAGAACAGAAAGGGATAGCTGCTAATGATGTGCAAGGCGAGAAAGCACCGGATAATATCGTTCAAGTCATCAACGACCGTGGGGCCAACAGCCAAGAAACCAAGAAGCCAGAGACAACAGAAGGGGAAAAACAGGAAGATACTTTCACCCCCAGTTCAGCACTCTATGTTAGCATAACACCTAGTTTCTTTATCACTTTGCTCTAGCCCAGATTCTGACAAATGGTATCATAGATGCCATTTCTATCGTTCGCAGCACAGAACGAAGACCTCCACAAATATTCGAACCAGGACGACGACAAAAAGCGAGATGAACCAGATCAGAATCCTGAAAGGCCGATAAAAGCCTATGGAGATCCGGTTATTTATAGCTCTGCGACTCTTGATGAGGCATACTACCATTTCGATTTAGACGATACGAGAGCCCAAGACGACAGAAAGGAGCGTAACCGCACTCAAGTTGTTACCAAGCAATTAGACTCGAATGACAAACAGCCCTAGGAGCCTCGAAAGCCCCAGGAGCCTCGAACTGGATCCTGGCCACTGCTGCGGGTTAACCAAATTTGGATTTGGACAATAGACAATAGTAAGTACAAATAGGTGTCATTTGTATAACTGTCTGGGTACCTAGCTATGTTTCCTTGCTAAGACGACATGCACAGAATGGGTTATTAGCGCTACCTCTCATCCAGTCGATGATGTGGAACAATCATGGCTCGAAGGATTCACCCAATACCTCAACAACCAAATCAAGGCCGGAGGAGCCCAATCCCAGCCGGGGTCCACCAAGGACATAATGAAAGCGATCGTAGACTATTGTACTTCTGTTTTTGTAGGTCTCAATCATTTGCGTTTAGAAAGCCTAAGTCTTTAATTTGCTAACCCCTATCAGCTGCCGCTGTCGTTCCTTAGCTCTCTATTCGCGCTTGACGCTGACAAGTTCCATGATACTCCCGCCTGGGTTTTCGGGGTCATTTGTAAGAATGTTATATTCTACTAGCTTCTAATTTACTCACTAACCTCGGTTTAGTTGGTATTTCTTTCGGGTTTGGTGCATTTGTGATCTATTTTCTTTATGTGCGCCGTTATGTAGTCACAACCACCAAAATCACCCCGGAATATACCAAGAAGGATGCTAAGAAGCAATACGATGATACAAAGGGAGGATTAAACGGGTATATAAAAAAACGCAGTGGTAAGTTCCACGTATTGAAAAACTTAGTTATATCTTAACGTCAAGGAAGCGGATGTGCTTCAAATGTATTTCATGATGCTAACGCGTCCGAAGGCAGTGTGAATGATGAAGAGAAAGGGTTGAATAAACCAACGGCAACAGAGGGACAAAGAGAAGATAAAGGGAAGACAATTCTCGGACAAGTGTTTAACCGTCGCCGCCGTAACAACCATCAATCAAGTGATATCTAGTTTATTCATGAGGGGATAGACGGGGCGCGAGCTTTCTAGATCTTATGGTAAAATCTAGGTTAACAAGTTTCAATACCGTAGAGATTCATATGAGGATGAATTCTAGGATAACTGTCTTTTCCAACATTTAATGGGATCTACTACCTAAGACCATAGCCAGATGTCACTATGGTGGTTGGCATTTGCTGTGTTGTCTATTCTATGCAATAGCGGTAGTTGTTATGTAATGAATGATGAAGTTGAAATTAGATTCTTACCTAGGCGTACAACGTTGTTGAATTCTGTAGGCGGTGAAGTGAAGATTACACTAACTAGTGGCAACCCGTGCAGGTTTATGGCTTTTAGCTGGTATTCATCCACCAAACCTCCACTTATATCAGGAGATATCTAGTTCGCGCTCGAGGAGATAGGTGACATCCCCCTTGACTGTGCGTCTACATACACGTGTAATTTGATGCAGGACACGAGCCTCGCTGCCGCTCATTAACGTGTTAGGAAACATCCCCGTGGAAGATCGTTAGAGTGAATAATAGATTCGATCAGATAGCCTATTTAATGTGGCATGAGCTATCAAGTTTCATTTATCTGGATCTCTCGTTGAGTATTTTAGGTACCTACGTTAGGTATACAATCTGATGTAACGTTAGTGGAAAGACGCTCGTAGGAATACAGGCTGTATGTATACCTACCTCCTAAGGTAATTAAAAATTAATTCTCTTTGCAAGTAGGGAATAGCTTCTTTCGCGTTGCACATTTAGTTTTAATGAAGCACTTTCGTAGTGATGTTTAATATCTTTTGTAGACATACTCTCTACTTGTGTAACAAGATATTGTTGAGGTAACTAGCTGAGTGAAGATCTTAAAGAGGGCTGACTGTAAAACCCCAGCTCCTTGGGCATAGTACCACTTATTATATACTTAGTTGACGGTGATTGGCTCCGGGCTAAGGCTAAGCTACCTACACTAGTAACACCTCGTATTCAGCTGCCGGTAGAGTGGTTCGCCCTAGCCGTTGCAGATGCCAACTCCGGGGTATCGGCAGAGAAAAAGAGAGAAATGACGTAGTTAAGTTACATGCGGTAATTGTTACTTTGCCCAATTTAGCCTTCTTATTTACTGCAGCAAGTAGGCATGTAACTTTGATAATGATGTTAGTGCTTCTCAATATATGCCTAACCTAGGGTAGGTACCTATCGACTGTACTCAAATAACTAAAAGCCAAGCGGTTTAAAAATGCCCGGCAATGTCCTCGTTGTGCACCAGCCCTACGACAAAACCCTGCGTATTCTAACCTTGTAAATTTACGTAACATCGAAAACAATTGTAAATATCTGGCATCATGGAATCCAAAGAACCATCATAGCCTATTAACTACTAACTAGGGTATATGCAGAAATAGTTGAAACTGGTAGAAACTAAGGAGTTACATATACTATGTAGGTTAGTGTAGTGTATATGGAAAGGGGCAATGTTGTCGCGACCCCCGCCCAATACGAGCTGGAGTTCATGCCCATCGTCATTGGGACCGCCGATCAAACTGGTTTTGCTCCACTCGCGATGAGACTCACCCCAGATAGAGTCAGTATAAAGACCCTTCGTGCGTTCGAATATGTTCATCTTTTTTTTCAGCCTCATCATCACGCAATCACATTCAAACATTCACTAATACTTACCAATCTAATCAACTTATTAACTTTCGTTCACCCGAAAAAAACCCAATATTCAAAATGAAGTTCTCCGCCGCTACTCTCTTCGCCGCTACCGCCGCTGCCGCCACCGTCGGCAAGCGTGACACCGTCTTCTCGGTCTCCGAGTTCTCGGCTGGCTGCGTCCGCCACAGCACTCAGTGCGTGTAAGTACTATCCTCGATACCTAGGTACCTATATAGGTAACTACCGCATACGCCTGTGTACTAATATATATCCAGCTACTCCTTCTCCGTCATCCAGCCCGGCACCATGGAGACCACTCCCGTCAAGTGCTCAGCTGCCGGCCCCGCCGGTCTCGGTGGCGAGCTCCCCGAGAT
This sequence comes from Daldinia grandis, assembly GCA_022432525.1. Classification (NCBI taxonomy): domain Eukaryota; kingdom Fungi; phylum Ascomycota; class Sordariomycetes; order Xylariales; family Hypoxylaceae; genus Daldinia; species Daldinia grandis. The sequence goes on from JAJKLB010000001.1 coordinate 555,116, forward strand.
CAAGGAGGGTGTCTGCCAGGAGTCGTCCAGGACCTTCAGCGTGACCAAGGGCGCCGAGGGCCTGACCCTCACCGTCTCTCAGCCCGTGACTCCCTCCAGCAACCAGACCGGCTCCCACCTCATCCCCAACTCCGAGCTTGAGATCACCAACGAGCCCAACGCTATTGTCCAGAACTACGTCGGCGCCAGGAGCTTCAACCTCGAGTAACTTGTCGGTCTCGATACGAGTGGGCGGATTTGAATCCTTTTTTAGAAAGCTTGCAGCGTTTAGAATTTGGCGGGAATTATTATAACCGTACTTAGTTTAATATTCCCAATAAGTAGATAGAATTGTGCGTGTTGAATATACAGAATATCGCATCATTTTCAAGGCCTACCTGGTTCAGTAGTTGTAGTTCCTATTGATAATGGGGTCTATTGTCTCCGTGCACTAAGGAGTGAACTATTGCTTAATAATTTCCGATGGTTTGATTGATACATAGGGCCGTTTTGGAGTTTAAGATACCGGTTGCGTTTATTGATGCTAAAAATATATATAAAAAATCCTTTTTTCTTCAACATCAGTACCTAATCGCCTACTACCCCTTTTAATAGAAGTAAACTACACCCCCTCACCTTTGCCATTAAATAGGTATAATCCTATGCCGGTAAGATGCACCAGGTACCTAATATACTACAGGACCTACTCATTTCAGTTCTATAAGTCTGATCTTTTATAAGTCTATTGTCTTATGTCTATCGGTCCATCTATATTTATGTTATAGATCAAGTCGCTTAATACGTATATAGGTATAGGAGGTATGTATCAAACTGGAAATGGCACTAAATGGCTTGTTTCTAAGAGCAATTTTGTACCTTACCTCCCTCGATTTAAGATTGCACCTGAGAGAGGAAAATTTATCATTGGCGGTTTTAGACTGCGTTATGGGAAACGATTTGAGCTCTAGACCTACCTTTGCCTTGACGAAATTACCTAATGGCGAAAATATGTTCTACTGAAGTTCCACGCAAGCTATGTATAATGTCGATCCATCTGGCTATTTGAGGAATGTTATTTACGAGGAGGGTAAAACAAGGAAATATGAATTCATTGGCAATAGTAGGGAATAATATATCTCTATATATTTCTACTTCGCTAAATATTTCTAGATTGTTTAAAGGTTGAAACTCCCTCGATAGAGAAGATTAATACTGTGCCTCCAATGTGTCATGGTACCTTTACTTGACATGTTCACCTATATTACTAATGACTGAAAAAAACATAGATCTGAATGTATAGTTATGAATACTATAGCGATCTTAAAATAGAAACGGGATAGTCTTCAACATCGTATAGTAAACAATTCTCTAAAACTATTCGCTGATCACTCGTTGATAATATATGAACCCAGCTTGTGCTAGTTTTAAGTCTCAACTAACATTGTATGTGCACCTTTCTTAGGTACTGACGTTACCGAAGTTAGAGTGAACATAAAGAGACTCTACCTAAGAGGATAATTGACACTGTTGAGATTTTAAGGATTTTATTCTTTAGGAAGAAGACTTGGATATTGATATTAGCTGGTGAGAAATTACCTGCCCTATATCTACAAAGATGAGGAAAGCTATAGGATAGGTATTATGGCTTTTATATAGATTTGAACTAAATATAATATGCTTATTATTTAGTGTTATACTACCAACCTAAAGTGTTATAAAGTTTGATCTCGTCTAACTTTACCCATTTAATTTATTAGATAGGTAATCTTGTGATTTAGAACGCGTTGTTATAAGGTACCCAAGTATACAATGTTTCGAGTTTCTTGCGGAATAATGAAGTTATTTCCTTACCTTCTTGATCCACCTCGTGATAAACCCACCAAGTCCACATATCTATCTACAAGTCTACAATCGCAATAACCCTTATCCTTTATATACGCGTCATGCCTCAGCGAACCAATCGGACTGAAAGGGTATTCATCAGGTCGGAAAAGGGATCTTAAACAGGAACCCCCTATTTCATTACAACAAAAGTAATCATTCCCCTAATTATTCTCATATGAATAGATAGCTATATCAATAACCCCCAAGAACCCCTTTCCTCTGACATATACTGCGCCCCCCGTCTAACCACCTAGATACCTAACCAAAATCGTCCTGAGCCTCGCCTGTATCCTGTTCCTCGGACGCGTCAAGCTGCGCTTTCAGCGGCGCCGTCTCTAAGCCCGCGCCGGCCGTGCTCCCGGGAAGTCCCAGCGTACTGATGCGCCTCCCCCTCATCTCCAGAGCCTCGCTTTCCTCGTCCACACCATCGCTCTCGTTACCACTATTTGCGTCGCCATCCTGGTCATCTGATTCGAGATTTTCGTTAAGCTGCTTTCCAATGTCGAGCAGGAATGCGCTGGCATAATTGAACTTATCAACGCCGTTTCCGCTCGGGAGGTCTGAGTATGTCTTGCGCGCCTCGTTGAGACACCGTTGCGCCTGAATGTATTTCGACTGCACCAGCCATGCCTCAGCGCCAAGCGCACTCCACAGCGCCGACTTCCTCCGCCTGCCACCCCAGAGATATGTCCCCATGCCCTGCTTAGATGCATAACAAACCGCCAGTCGTTCCTTGATTAGCGCGTCCCCTATGGGGCCTAATATCTTACTCTCTAATAGGCGAATCCCCCATTTTGCGGCACTATCGACATTTGAACCACCACGTAGGCGTAAGAGCTCTAGGCCGAGAGCGAGACATCGTAGCGCGCCGTATGGCGCGTTGCAACGCGTGATATACGAATAAAAGGCTGCTTCAAATGCGGTATCTATCGTTTCCACTCTTGATCTAGCTGATAGATTTTGAGGCATGATGAGGAGACTGATAGCAGACATTTCGCTTGCTGCCGCATGATATTTCCATGCTTTATCATTATTGAAATCAGTACGGAGAAGCTCATATGTAGAATGGGCTAGCTTCCAGTCTCGTAGCATAAAGGCGTAGTCGGCCAGCTTCCGCATTATGGCTTCGGCGGCGTCTTGGCGATAGAATCCGAGTGAATCATAATTACTCCCCGAGCTCTGCCCCAAGACTGATGACCTAGGATTGCTTCCAAATCCCCATCGTTTAGTCAAGCCAACAAAGCGGCCTGCAAGCCCCCTTCGGCGCGAGGCAACTTGGTCATTCCATACTGACACATGGCGCTCCATCGTAGGTATTATAGATTGCGTAACCATTTCGCGGATGAAGGTGCGGATTGCGGTCGCATCTGACTCAAATATGTACCTCGTCGGGTCTTCGAAGTCTTCTTGGTCTTCGCTTCTTCGAAGGTCGGCCAACTCCTCCGCAGCCGACATCCACTCGCTCCGGGGAAGGGGTATACAGTCATCGTCAGTAGCGGCACTTTGCGTCCCCCTGATTCGAAGTAGATGACAGTGAAGGCCGAGACTGCGCTTCATCTGGTCGAAAAGTGACATAGATCTCGTTATATCATCTCTCTCTTCCTCGTGGACGAGAACGTAGTAACGTAAGAACTCAGCATCAACCCAGTTGGGTAAACGTCTGTCACCCGTGCTAGACTCAGTGTATAACTGTCTGAGAGTTTCGATTGGAGTTGGATTCCGGGAGCTTATTGCGATGACACAAGCAACCGGATGCGCGAATGTTTCGTGCGGTGCCAGGGGTAGGCCCGAGAGCAGTCTACGTAAATACAAAGCGTAATACGGCGAGGCTATGTCGATATCTAGACCGTTATTGGCGGGGCTTTGAGATAAACTAAAGAATGACCCTTCAGCATAATTCAGGTGGCGATCCACGACGGCCTCGACATCCGGGATCGTGATCCCTTGCCCCCTCCCGGAGCCGCTAGACTTCTCCGAGGCTCCATTCGTTCTCGGGGCTGACGCAGGTCTTAAACCGGTTGTCACGGGTTCTGGGTGTACAATACCCTCTCCAAACTGGACAAAGTGTATTGAGTAGTCTTCATACGTCCTACTCGATCCGTTGCTATCCCGTATTATAACCTTCCCCTGGACGCGCTCTCCGAAGGGTCTAAGCAGTTCCCACAGACCGCGGTTAAACCCCTTCTCTTTTAACAACACATCGGTATCTTCGGAGGCATATACCGCGACATGGGGTACGAATGCCCCAAGAATGAGGTTGAGCGGATCGCCCGGGCTGTCCCCTGCGCCAGAAGCGAGTGCGAGGCCGTTATTCGGAGCTGCGCCAAATATAGAACCGGCAGCTATTCGCGACGGTGGGCGACCGACAGGCGACTGGGAGCGAGAAGCTGGTGGCGATAGAGTAGATGCGTAGAGCGAGGCGGCGGAGGGATGAGACCGTCGGTAAGGGAGGCTGAATTCGGAGCGGAAGAGAGATGGCGAGACATCGTTGAGAGTATGACGGGCTTTCTGGACCCTCGAGATAGAAGCGGCTACGGGGGATGCAGGGAGTGATCCGCTCCCATCCTGTGAATCATAGTCGGAAGGCGGCATCAAGTCGGACAGATATGCCTACGGTACTCTGGCCCTCGAAACGACTCGACCGCCGAGTGTCGCATCTGTAGATGACGATCTAAGACGGATGCAAGGGGGACGGCGATTATGGAGATTGCAGAGCGGTGAGACGTTAACAGAGCTACGAAGTGATATAGTTTTTTTTGTTATAATTTCATAGGGGTTAGACGAGCAAATCCTAAGGTCCAAATTGCGCATCTGGGTTCGACATTGACGATGTTAAGTTTCCCATTCAACAGTCAATTCAATAAAATTGGGTACAACGTAGTCAGCCAGCCGTTATCCGATAGCAGAGCCACAATTTACCCCAGCGGTCCCCAGTTAAGTCAAGCAGTAATTTGAGGCTGATGCAAACTTAAAATGCGGGTTACAAAACAGCAAAGTCTAATCTTTCAACCTTTTACACTTGAACAATCATGATTATTAAATGTTGGAAGAGGTTAAAAAGAATTATATTGAACTGAACTCTTTGCAATTGATATGCCTTTAAATATTAGCAAATTCCGCTCAAGTCTCAGTTTAAATTAGTAACTGATTCGGTTAACCGAGTGGTTTCTAATGACTTCTAATGACTATAAAACATTAGGTTAGAAGTGACAGCGAGTAAAGCCACACTTCCATAAATCTTTAAAGTATACCTACTGCTATCTACCGTATCTCATTCAATGATAAGTATTTCCTTGAAACAGCGAAATGTTTTTTTGGTGCACCGGAAATTGATACCTATTACATATACTTGAATGGCTATGGAAAGCCTATTAGGAAGAACTACATCGTAGTTTTTAACTCGACAACCTTTACAGTAATACTATACAATTGCAAGCCCGACACAATTAAACTAACTCACAATGCGCATTACCATAGTTCTAAGTTCACCTTGCCATGCTATTTAGGTATACTATTCGTATACGCCTTATTATATAAATTCTAGTTGTGCTTACATATTTGATAGTTATTAGTTATCTCAAAGCCACTATTGCTATTATTATATACATCTCTTAGACATGCACGGCATATATAATTCATCTTCTAATTGACAACAGTAAAGTCGAGACCATTCCTTACAGATATTAAAAATCAACGTATCCTTCAGAAGTGCATCAACCCGCCCAGCAGAATAACAAAGCGCCATCACTCCCATTCGGTGTTACGTGAAATGGGACGTTGCATCTGCCCAGCAGAAGGCAACTCAGCGAATGCGCCTTACGCATCCGTCCAGCTTCCACGCACTTCTGACAATGACACCTTTACCAGCTACCGGCTGGGATTCATTCACCCGTAATTTACCGGTAGCTTCCCTAGTCTTTCTGTCCCTAGCCTTACTACGTTCCTAGTTGCAGTAGATACGGCAGTTGGGTGTTGGATATTACTGCGTATCCATCTACTAAGTAAAGAAAATTTCATACATTTCTCTCGCCGCCTTACCACGGGTTTAGGATGTAGACTAGACACTTGGGCTGCTGAAGAAGGGTACTAGGTAGGTAGTTATGTGAGAAGTAGGATCGGACAATTAAATTTTAGCTACGGCGATGTAATAGGTGGGAATCTAGACCTCGAAACTTAGTGGTTGCATAACGAGTGACAGAGACGAAAAATATATAATCAATAAAATGCATTACTTTGATGTAGGAGCCATGTCCAACTTGAAAGACCTAATTAACAGGTATTTATCTCCAAGTTGGCTCCTTAATTAGTAAATGAGGAAGCTGATTGGCTTATATTGTACTAGTTGACCGAAAAAGGCAATCATTGGTATTTGATATCGTGGCGATTACTTATACGACACCTTGAATAGTAGAGCTCTTATTAGTAAGGGAAGCTTTTTAAAAGGAGGCTTATTCGAAAGGGGGGAAATGACATGACTCGGATAATAATCGAGATCTAAAGCTCGGACGAGATCGTAAGAGATCTAGACCCAATCTCATGCTGTAAGCTGCCGGTCATAAATCTGGCCACACATATCAAGAGGCACTAAATAGCAAAGTGCTAGAAAACAAAAAGTAATGCCATCGAGAACGCAACTGAGTTAGAGATGGTTCGATCAAAAGGGAATTCCAATGTGTAATATAAACCTCAAACAACGTGTTTGCGACTTTTGCCAAGGCGGCTGAACATGCAATAGGATAAATTGGCAATACTGGCTGCAGTAGGGCTCGCGTTGACTGACCTGCAGTGTCACCCTACATTTCTGCCCGTCTGCCGTTCTTAGACCATTTAACATGACAAGCTCTGCTCGTAAGCGAACCCGACCCGCTCAGGCACCGCGCACGCACACACGCAGAGAGATGCCGTATATGTTCTAACCCCCCTGCTGCATATGTGCCGACCGATTCGCGATAATCAAGCCATCTTCCCTCATACGTGTATATTGAGCTGACGAGGCCTCGTCCGCTTGGCCCACCGTTGATGCTCCCGGCTTGGAAGCGTCTCTGGCGCGAGCTTGAATGCTGACCGGCGGCAGCGTGCTAGCCTTAGCGGTTGGCCGGCCGGCCGGCTGGCTAGCTAGCTGGCTGCAAGACGCTTCCTAATGTCCCATGCCGGCGCTATGGACGCCATTCTATTTATTATCCTCTTGGCATTTTGCCGACCGGCTTATTATATGCATCCGTACTCGGCTACACTCATTATTGAATGCAAGCCACCTCGTATATCTCGCAGGAGTCCAGTTGGTATCATGACAAGTCGAATGACTTTATTTTATAGGGGTCAGAGTTGAGGTCTGATGTTATGTGTAAACTCACCTCGGAAAGAAAGCTGAATGACAAGTTACCGCATTAATGTGCATCTGTAGTGTAGCAACAATGATAGATTGTACCCCCCCTGGAGATATGTAGTGAGTCCAGATCTGGCATATTGACAGGAAATAATAATAAGGGAAATCTCTTCAAGGCCTCTAGAATGCCGATCCGGGTATTCCGCGAGTTACAACTCAAGACTCTTATATTAATTTTCTCGTGTTCCTGGCTGCTGTATAACCCATCAGATCGAGAGTGTGGAGAACCCTGTCTAGGACATGCAGATTCGCAATCTTGGGTTCAGCCAATATTGTTTGAGAGCAGAGCTTATTTAGCCATTCCAATGCACCTTTACGATCCCATCCACATGTAACCTTGGATCTCGTCTACTGGAAAGAGAAAAATTCTCCTGTTAAGCGAGGATGACCCCTGATCCGACCCGTCAATATAAGTCTGGATCATGCTGCTAGACAACTTGAATCTTGGACGATCGTCCAGCCTTGAGCCATCCAGGGACTCATCATGAGGTTCACTCAGGTTTTTGGCGGTATCACCGCCGCCTTGCTCGTGAGCGGTGTATCGGGTGCTAGGCTGCCCAAGAGACAGGATGCTCCTCCTGCTTCCTCTGAGATACCAGCTCCTCCACCTCCTCCTGTGTCAACCGAAACACAGGTCCCACCACCGCCTACTTCTACGGAGGCCCCTACTCCACCTGAGACCTTAACGCCGGCCCCTGTGCCGACTTCTTCCGAAGCTCCTGTACCGCCTCCCTCAAGCTCTTCCGAAGTTCCGGCACCACCGCCTCCAACTTCCACCGAGCCCCCGGCGCCCCCTACTTCTTCAGCACCACCAGCACCACCAAGCTCCTCAAAGCCGACAAGCATTTCCAAGACCTCTAAGACTGCCAAGCCATCAACCACGTCTTCGACCGCCGCTCCTTCTGTTACCTCCAAGCCCGCACCTCCGGCCCCGGTCGAGACATGTACGGCGCATTTGCTGGTGGACGACTTCTCCCAATGGGAGACCGGCGAGAACTCCCTGCAGGGAGCTACAAGCGGTAAGATTATTCCCTAACAGTCTTCATAGGGCAAAGTGCTGAACCCCTGACTAGATGACCAAACTATGAACGCCACCAGCACTGATGGCGGCATCCTGACGTTCACGCCCAACAACATCGATGTATCGTATATCTACGAGCAGTTTGACTGTCTAGACACCGTGGTGCTCGGATATGACTCTATATCGTTTAATATCAAGGGTCCCGAAGCGGCCTCCGTCTCTATTGAGCTCCAAACCGTTGCCGAATGCTCCAGCACCGAGTACCAGAGCTCCTACTACACCCTCGACGGCCTTAGCGGCTCTCTGCAGACAATCAACATTCCGCTAAACAGCTGGGAGGGAGCTGGCCTGGAGGGAGTCGTTGGTGTTCTATGGTACGGCTTCTCGGCTGGTTTAACAGGTACCGACAACGAGTGGCAGCTGGACAATGTACAGTTCTTGTGTGCCGACGTTCCGCCACCCGAGGACCCCGAACCACCCGTGATCACACCGGTACCTACTACTGATCCTACTGAACCCGAGCCGCCAGCCACTGTCACGACCACTATATTTATTACTCTACCCGGCGGTGATGTTACTACAACGACAGAGACCACTACGGGAAGCTGGAGTACCCCCGGCAAGCCAACCACTACGGGACGAACAACCACCACAAAGCGCCCAGGGCAGCCTACTACTACTACAAGCCCTACTTGGCCGACCGATCCCCCGTGGTGGGACGACGACCCATGGGATGACCCGTGGGACGGCTGGTCCGACAGCCAAGCCGCACCACAGCGAGCCACCCCCACTGCTACCATCTTCGCTACGCCGGTAGCCTCGGCAGCAGCAGAGGTCCAGCCGATCGTAGCTCGCGAAGAAGCTGCTCAGTGCGACCATCTTCTCGTCGATGACTTCATATCCCAATCTCGCCTGACATTTCTCTACTACAACGCCTTGCTGAAGTCGAGCAGCGACGACGGTACCATGAAGTCCGTTGTGGTCAAGAACAACAGGGTAACTTTCACACCCGTCGATACTGACTCGTATTGGTATACCCAACTCGGCTGCCTCGACGCGGGGCAATATGGAGGAATCTCCCTTCGTATCTCGGCTGCTGCTGGTACGACCTTAGACGTCCAACTTTCTTCGACCAAGGGCAAGTGCGGCACCGAGAGCGCCAACGATGTCGTTGTGACATCAAAACAACTCGGGTGGACTTTCAACGGAAAGGAGCAGTTATACTCCATCCCCTTCTCCAAGTTCAAGGGGCTTGATCTGACCAAGTTTGAAACAATCTTCATTTCCAACTTGAAGAAACCAGTTACGTTCGGGCCATTGGCCCTGTACTGTGGAAACGAGGTCGTCGAATATATCCCCCCTGCTGTCATCGAACCGTCCGGTCCGACCGAGACGGTGCCAGCGCCCCCAAGCAAAGCTACTAATCTCGTGATCGACAAGTTCGCCAACTCGGAGGCAAATGCTCTAGAGCAATGGCACGGGGCGGACGAGGGGATGACTGTTACTTTCAAGAGAAACACCATGACGCTACAGACTAACGACTCGGATTTGATGTGGGTTACCCAAGTGGCCGATACATGTAGAGACTTGACTGAGTTCGACGGGTCTTACCTCCACGTCGCTTACACCGGAAGCAACCTGTTCACTGTCGCCCTGCAGCAGCACAACGAGAAGTGCAACAATGACATTTACCCCTATCCCGAAACCTGGGACTCCCTCGAAGCCTCGCGGTACAGCACCGAGACGGACATCTGGATCCCGCTAAACCACTTCAACGTCGACCGCAAGCGAGCCATCGGCTTCGCATTCAAGGGGTTCTACAGCACTACTGCAACTGTCTTCTCCAAGATCGAGATCGTCAGTGAAGTTCCCAAGGACTTCCAGGTCCCAGAGAAACTACCCTCGGGCCAATTCATCTTCGCCTGCAAGCGGCCCAACTCCTTCGCATTTGCCATCGACGACGGCGACCCAGTGTTCGCGCAGCAAGTCATGAAGACGATCGACGACGAGGGCATCACCGTGACGTTCTTCACCGTGGGCGCGCCCCTCCGGGACCCAACTACGAACCTAAGCGCCATCTACAACGAGATGGCCTCCAAGGGACACCAGATCGCGCTGCACAGCTACACGCACCCGCCCCTAGAAGGGCTAGCAGACGACGCGTCGATCGACTGGGAGTACACGAACGACATCGAAGCGGTGAAGGAAACCTTCGACGGGCTGACGCCCAGATACTTCCGCCCACCCTTCGGCACCGAAGGCGCGCGTATGCGACAGCGTCTTGCAGCGCTCATCGAAGACCCGTATATCGTGCAGTGGAGCGTAGATGTCGAGGACTGGCTGTGGGCGGAATCCGACACGCCCGAGAAACAGCTCGAGGCGTTCAAGCGAGACGTCGCGGCGGGCGGCAATATCGTCGTTATGCACTACCTGTACAACAGCACCGTCAGCTATCTCAAGGAGTTCATCCAGATCGCCAAGGCGACGGGCAAGCAGCTGATGCGCGTGGATCAGTGTATGATGGACCCGAATGCGCCGCCGCTACCGGGTGAGGAAGAATAAGGGGGTTGGGGGTTGGGGGTTGTTCCAAGGGTATGATGTATATAAAATTGGCTTATTGTTGTTATGAGGTTAGTGCTTAATAAAAGCACCATTGGTCTTGACTTGTTCGTATAGGAGTTGGTCCTGATTCGATGTGATGTAGTGGTCTTAGTAATCGCCCTGGTACATTACGTACATTTCCAATTCATAGAGGAAGCTATCGTTAATGAGTCTCTCTCTCTTGGAGTACATGGATACAATGGAATGAGATTCATTCAGCAGCATGTCCATTCCTAATGATAGTGTAAATATAAAAGTAAGTACTTACATATTTAGTAACTAGCATTCTAACCTAGGCATATAATTATATTGATTAAAGTACAGCATATCACTCAGTATCACCGTGCAAAATAATCACTGAGTTACATGCTTACATCTTGTACTTAGAGCCATGGTAGATCTCGATGCAACCACCCATATGCATGTAATATACTACACATGGAGAGATGTCGCCATGATGGGAATAATGATAAACATCCAATGGTCAGTAATTGATTAATCAGACACTTCGTAGAGGAGCGGTATATATGAGAACCTTGAGGTGCGGCCTTACTTTATATTTAAGAGAGGATGCTCTTCAACGGTTCCTACTTGAATTAAGCAGCAGCTAAGCCTACTATTATAAGTAAACTTCAAAAAGGCCCTTGCTACGAGTCGTTTACAGTCATGCCTCTCCCATCTGATGAAAACGTTGTCCAGACCAGCAGGGCCATAGTCAGCACGCTACATGGCATCTTTGGATCTCATCCCGGATTTCGACCCGGTATGCTCTATTCAGCTGATATTTACATACCTTTAGATGTACTAACAAGACACCCTAGCCCATGCAAAAGGTATCCTGCTAAAAGGCACCTTTACTCCCACCGCGGAAGCAAAAGCACTCTCAAAAGCACCTCACTTCAACAACCCTTCAACTCCTATCATAGCCCGCTTCTCCAGCTCGACCGGGATCCCAGATCTCCCAGACACCGATCCCAACGGCAACCCCTGGGGCTTCGCCATCCGCTTCGTACTAGCCGAGACTCCTCGACGCGTGCACACGGACATCATCGCCCACTCCGTCGACAGCTTCCCAGGGTCAACCGGCCAAGACGCTCTCGAATTCTTCACGGCAGTTAAAGACGGTTCAATCGGCGAATACCTAGCCTCCCACCCGAAAGCACTAGCATTCGTCCAAGCCCCAAAGCCAACACCAACTAGTTTCGGCAAAGAAAAGTACTTCGGCGTAATCGCATTCAAGTTCGTCGCAGCAGATGGCAAGGAAACATTCATCCGGTACCGCGTCATCCCTTCAGCTGGGGAGGCCTATCTCGACGAGGCCGCGCTAAAAGAGAAGAGTCCATCCTTCCTCTACGATGGCGTGCCAGAACTCCTTAAATCCGGACCGATCGTGTTCAAGCTTAAGGCACAGATCGCAGAAGACGGAGACGTAACCGATGATAATACCGTAAAGTGGCCGGAAGAACGCCAGGTTGTCGAGCTCGGGACGATCAAATTAGAGTCCGTGGCAGACGACCAGGCAGCGCAGCAGAAGAGGATAATCTTCGACCCGATCCCGAGGGTTGAAGGCGTTGAGGCTTCAACTGATCCGCTACTGGAAGCTCGCGCGGGGATTTATCTTATAAGTGGTCGTGAGAGGCGCGAGGCTTGAAGGTGGAAATAGTAAATAAAGGATTATGATGTTATAGTTAAATAACTACCAAAAGTATTATAGGTCAGATTAGTTTTATCAATTTAAATATCCTAAAGGTCGGGCTGCCTCATGCATATTGACAATTCTAGTGGCGAATACCAGAACGGATCTTTTAGCGATCCATCGTTGCGTTGTAGATACGATCAAAAAAAAGAAAGAAAGAAGGAACAAAATAAAACGACAGAAAAAGGAACAAAAAAATAAAACCGCGGTAAAAATAAAAAGCAATCCCCCCAAAGCCTAAAAAATAATTACCAAAAAAGCTCAGTCCCGGGTTCGAATCCCCTCAGGATAGGGGCAGGGGATTCGAACCCGAGACCTACGAAAAACCGGCTTCGTTTGGCGTCTGCTGTCAAGTCACGTCCTTGGGAAGAACGGTTCAGCATAAGACACCACAGTGGGGTTTTCTCTGGCCTCAAGTCGCCCGGGTGAGGGGCGTCGGTTGAGAGTTTGTCTGCAATTTAGATATATAGGTGCCCTTTGCTTCGTGCGTAGGTACCTGTGGGGATGTATCTATCTCGTTGCCTGGGTTTCTGCCACTTGATCTTTTTTTTCAGGGTGCCGACAGCCTACTTGGATATATGCTCATTAGATTTAAAAGCTAGAGAACAATTGACATTGCTACTTTTGTGCTAAATTTTAGGATTATGTGCCATACCACCATCGGCATGGATGGTTTGATGTCAAGGATATGGAATATAAAATAGCCTCATTTATATAAGATTTATATACAAGGTCGTATTCTTTCATCACGAAGATTAAGTCAAAACATTTAATGCACCTCCAAGTCGGTACCAAGTAAAGTGACTTAATGATATTGCGCCTTTCCAGTATAACCATAGGCATCCAGATAAAATACGCTCTAGCGTGGCATGTCTCATATATATATACCTACGAAGCCATTATAAACGTTACTTCTCGTTACCACATGACAGCAAGACACCAAGACTACGGCACTATTCCAACTTCTACCCACCGATAAAATCATATTTCATAAGGTAGCGCGGGTGCTTTGAAAATCAAGTGCGGTTTCCTCTTGGCTAGGTCAAGAATCGTCTCCGCAAACACTCCATTTGCCCCTATTGTTTTGTTAGTAAACCTTACAATGTCATCTCTAGAATAGGGGCTTAAATTTAAATCTTACAAGCAAACCAGCTTCCTAATGATAAAAGTTAGCAATGCAATCCAAGGGAACGGCTCGTAGAAACTCACTTGTATAAGAGCTATAAAAATTGACATCGACGCTTTCGTGTATCAGGCCGAGTTTTCCCGATTTAAGAACCAGATCTATACATTCAGTTATTTCTTCATCGTCGTCCGAAGTTTGAGCCTGAATGAGAAGACTCATAGGCCAGGCATTTGAGAGGCCAATATGGGGACCTAATATAAATTAGCATGGGCCTGGACGTAGATGGCCGGGGAAGCAGCTAACCCCCGATGCCTTTGAACTCTCTGCCGGTGAGGTAATAGGGGTTCGATCCTTTCGCGAGTAGCATACGTCGCGTATTTTGATAGGTTTCATCGCTCGCCTTCAGGAAACCCATGAGGGGCAAAGCTAGAAGAGACGGGTAGTTCGCATCGTCCATTAGAATCGACGACCCATATCCGTCTACCTCATATGCAAAGACCTCACCGAACTCCTTATGCTGAACGGTTCCGTGATCCCAAACGCCATCGTTGATAGTTTGACTCCACTTCTCGACCGTCTGAGCCAAAACGTTTTTGCCAACACTCCTGAGGACATTGGCGGTCCGTTTCAGCTCCACCGCTATCATCGCATTTGCTGGAATGAAGAAACCTAGTATGGTAGCATCGTCGCTGGGCCTGAACGCAGACCGGACAAGACCAGTACCGTTGTTGAGAGGGTTTCCTATACCATTTAGGTTGAGCGTCTCCGTCCCTGTGTTCGTGTTGCGGTTAAAGGTATACTCATTGCGCCGGTAGTGGCCCGTCTCCGGGTCAAAAGTGGACTTAGACTGCTGCTCGAGTACATCTAATAAAGTCTCCAATGCCACGTACCAACGCGACGTCATATAATCGGTAGACCCCGTATGGTCGTTGAAATCGTTGGCCAGGGCGAGGAAATGCGCAAGCGAGTCCAACTCGTACTTGCATTCGAAGACGGACGAAGGCTCATATGCAGGATGGACAACATCATCCTGGCCATTATGCGACACGGGCAGCCCGCTGATGGGGGGTGGCTGAAAAGCATTACAATATGGTGATTCGATGACATACTCGGACTGGGTGTTGATTGCGCCTAGAATCAAGTCGTATATAGCCGGGTCCTTCTTTGCTAAAGGCTGGTACGGAGAGAGTTGGTTGGTTGAGTCCCTAAGCCATTCGGCAATGATATCCCCTGTGATGACAAAAGAATGCGGTCCCTCCCATTTTCCTTCATCGTCATAAGAATCTTTCCATGCTTTCTTTTTATTAGTAGAACCTTTCGTGTGGAACTTGACGGTGGTATCTGTCGTGGACTGCGATCGTTGTCTCGGTCAGTTGTATCCGTTGTAAAGTCGTACAAGTACGACAATAGGAAGACTATAAGTCGGACTAACAGGAAAGGCGTTCTCGAAGAGACGCGCTAGATCGGGGTCTTTCATGCGGGAGGTCACATCCTTTATAACTTGCTCAATGGCGTCCGACTGAAAGGTGCGACATCGAGGATCGGGCCTTTGAAAAGGTAACTCAAGAGGGCCTTCGCTAAGAGGCCGATGAGGATATGTCGAATACTGTGTGTAATCGGGACAAGCTTCTTCGTATTCGAATTTGTCTAGAGGAAGCTGTTCCTGGCCGTAAGGTTGACGTCCCGATGCCAATGCGAAAGTTGAATATAAGGTCGCGAGCAGTAAGCTTGCGCCTATTGAACCCGTAGGACCAATCATCTATGCGGCACGAGCTGCAGCAGCTCTACACAAGCGGATAGGTCATGAAGTTTTCATAGGAAAGGGAAGATGTAAGTTGAGCTAGAAATTTGTACGGAATGGACGACTTTTGAAAAATCGACTTTAGAAGTCGGGTCGGAACAGTGCCGCAATCTGCAGGGTCCTGCAAAGCGTTCCTTACTACTATGTACAAAAGGGACACGACACGCTGACAGTTGCCCGATATGAGAGTAAAACCTTAGTGGATGGAAACCCCCCGCAAAACTACGGAACTGGAAGCTCCCGTCAACCTTCACCTTCATCTTCCAACCCCGCTAACGTCATATTAAGCTCAATTAAATTAATTAGTGCTTATCTTCTTATCGTATCCATCCCTTAATCAGCTTTAATTTTCTCAAGACTTTCAACAAATTCCCGGCCTCAGATGTCCGCAGCAGAAACCATCACGTTTTCCACCTCGGTTGCTTAACTTTTCCATTGAGTCACTGAGATGGCTCATGATGTCTCAATAATTACCTCATCGCGTCCCCCTTAAACGCCGCTACTATATTCTCTTCTCAAAATACCTTATTAGCTATGCTGGCTCTCTCGGGACGCGGGTTTATAGGCTCGCGTGCGCTTAACCGACAGACTATCCGAACGATGGCTACCGCGCGCCGTCAAGCTTTCGAAACCATCCCATCTTCTCCAATTCGAGTTATGCGTACGGTTGATACGGTCAGGAGATGGAGGAAGCCCCAGTACCTCGACCACAGGATTGTCTCACTCGTACCTACGATGGGAGCTCTGCATCAAGGTCATATTTCTCTTATCCGCAGCGCAGCTCGCGAGAGCCATCACGTCGTCGTTAGCATATATGTGAACCCGGCCCAGTTCGGTATCAAGGAAGACCTGGCTTCTTACCCTGTGACTTGGGAGTCAGATTGTAAGATCCTAGCTGATTTAGATCGTGAATTGGCCGACGATGGTGGGAATCTAGGTCGCATCAGCGCCATTTTTGCGCCAACTACCCCTGAGATGTATCCCTCAGGTTTTCCAGGTCAAGAAGTGAACTCTAAAGGGAGCTTCGTGGTCATAACACCCATAAGTGAGATCCTTGAGGGTGGTACCAGACCAACTTTTTTCAGGGGCGTCGCCACCGTCTGCATGAAACTTTTTAACATCGTCCAACCTGAAAAGGTGTACTTTGGCCAAAAGGATGTCCAACAGACCGTATTGATCCGAAAGATGGTCCAGGACTTTATGCTGCCGACCGAGGTTATTATTGGTCCTACCATCCGGGAGTCCGACGGACTTGCTCTAAGCTCCAGAAACGTTTACCTCGGCGAGAGGCGACGCAAAGTCGCCCCCGTGCTAAATCACGCGCTTAAGGCTGCTGAAACACAATATCTGAATGGGGCACTGGATAGAGAGCAGCTTATGAATGCTGCTAATACTTTGATTACCAAGACTTTAAGCAAGCAGTCGGAATTACCTCCCGAGAAGAGGGTAATGTTTGAGGTAGACTATATATCGCTTGCGGATCCCTCTTCCATGGAGGAACTGACTAAAATTGACCCAGAGAAGGGCGGTATACTGAGTGGTGCAATAAAAATGCTACCGGTCGAATCGCCACAACCAGGCGAAGATTTGGGACATAACGAAGGACCAGCAGTTCGTCTCATAGATAACATTATTTTGAAGCCGTCTACGGAAATATAAAATAAGTTTTGAATATACCCCGGCTCCTAATATTATTGGTTTACCCCTACATAATCATAAGACATTATAATTTAGATCCAAGGTTGAAGCATGTCGAACTAAAAGACGACATTGGCTACGCTAATATTGTCGGACTTTTATAATTCTTGGACAAGTATATTTTCCGCTCCGTCCCTGCAGCGGAACACGAACTAAAAGTTACATGTGCCTGACTGGGATTCTGTTGCAGCAATCGCATGACTTTCTCCACGTGCAGAGTCAGGTACATATGTAATGTTAGGGTAAGGGATGTGAGTTAGATTGAGATGAAAAGTCCCAATTTCCCGCCCTCCGTCCCCGCAGTAAATTGAAAAAAAAGGTTAACCTAGGCCATTCCCGTCCTATCTTTTAAAAGTTCAAACTTGCACAACTGCCCCCCCTATTAATAACATTGGGGATCTCCTAACCTAAACTCCAACTCGCGGTAGGTTCTTTCAAAAACGCGAGCTGAATTGCTCAACTTATTAATAATAATAAAGCGGGTTACAATCGATCAGATCCCCCTTGTCGATCGTTTACTTGTATCGAATTGATTTATACATACACGGAAAACACGCGGGGTAGACTTTCCAGATGCCGAATACTACGGCTATTTCCGCCCCGGGCAAGGTGCTCCTGGCCGGAGGCTTCTTAGTTCTTGACCGCCAGCACACGGGGCTCGTATTTGGGTTGAGTGCCCGCATCAATGTTATCGCTCAGGAGATCAAGACAAGCAAGGGTATTCAGTTGAGCGAGATCATCGTCGAGAGCCCTCAATTCCTTGAAGCTCAGTGGCGCTTTGGGTACCACCTAACTCCCGATGATGGCGGTTTTAAGCTAACTCAGCTTCGAGTGTAAGTACTGTTTTTTTTTCTCTCGTTCTCTCTCACAAGATTTCTCTATGTTCACCAGGTATTATATACTCTCCGTCTTCGAATCACCATCCTAGTCTTATATTTATCTCATCTCTCTACAAATATTCTCATATGGCTATACAATATACTTATAAGTTGACTAAATAGTGGTTCGAATATCACCCCCAATCACTTTGTTGAGGTCACATTAGCCTACGCTCTCACTTACATACAAACGGTTGGCCATGCCGGATCATCATACACTTTTGACCCTGTACATCTAACCATTTTGGCCGACAACGACTACTACTCACAATCTCATTCGCACCATCACCACCACTCCCACTCAGGCGTGGCAGGCCGCTTCGCTAAGTTTCCCACCAAGCTTAAGGATGCCCACAAGACTGGGCTTGGGTCCTCTGCGGCCCTTGTCACGGCACTTACCGCCGCTTTACTGACACACTACCTTCCCCAATCCGCCTTCGATGTAGACTCAGCAGAAGGCAAGCGCACGCTACACAACCTAGCGCAGGCAGCCCACTCCGCCGCTCAAGGTAAAGTAGGCTCTGGCTTCGACGTCGCGGCCGCCGTCTACGGCAGCTGCGTATACCGGCGTTTCTCCCCATCCCTCCTACGCGACGTCCCCGAGATTGGCACCCCGGGCTTTGCCCCTGCTCTAGCAGCGTGTGTGGCGCGCGAGTGGGACGCCGAGTTCCGCAAGGAAAACGCGCGCATGCCGCCGGGCGTCACGCTGCGCATGTGCGACGTCGACTGCGGCAGCCAGACCGTCGGCATGGTCAAGCAAGTCCTCAAATGGCACGATCAAACCGACCCAACCGGTGCCAAGACCCTATGGGACAATTTACAGGCGCGCAACGAGGCACTCGGTGCGGTGCTAAGCGGTGATCGCAAGGATGAGATTAGAAAGGCCGTAGAGGATGTGCGCGTCCTAGTACGTGAGATGAGCGCCGCAAGCGGTGTCCCTATCGAGCCGGAGAGCCAGACCGCGCTGCTGGACGCGTTGGCGCGTGTGGAGGGTGTATATGAAGGAGTGGCACCAGGAGCAGGGGGGTATGATGCACTGGCTTTGTTGGTTAGGGACGACGAGGAGACGGAGGATCGGATCAGGGAGTTTTTGAAAGGGTGGAGTCAGGAGAAGGGCGTTAAGGTTAAACTGCTGGGTGTGAAGGGGGAGATGGAAGGGGTGAGGAGGGAAGGACTGGAGCAGTATGATGGGTGGTTGGGATCCGTCTAAAGAAGAGCTTGGGGATGGAAATATAATAAGGTTAAAGAAACGGGTCAAGACGAGAATTTAGGGGCCATATAGTACCTAGACGCGTCAGAGGAGATTTAAAAAGATTGACAGGTACCTATAGATGCTCAAGTATAAAAATAGATAAGATGCCGAATATGAATCGAGTTTACCTGAACATTAACTTTGACGTCTGAGGATAGAGACCGAGTGAATACTATACGTTGATAGCTCGATATTCCAAATGCATGATGTATATACTATAGATACCTATCTAAATATATATTACATTCAACACCATGGTTCCTCGAGGATAGGTCCTTACATGCATAAGATAATATACATTTTACACCACCACTGTCCGTAGCCACCTGCTCGTCCCTCAAACCACCTCTAGTGGAGTGAGGTTAAGGATACTGAAAATTCAAGGTACCCTAGACGAGATACCGCAAAGTTATAAATCACTTATAATAAAATTCCAATGCCCCATCTACCGCGCCGAAACCTACTAATGTGGTCGTGCCGGTAGATCCTGGGACAAGAATTCAAACGAGGTTGAGTGTTAAGTCCCCAGACTTAACATGCCCTTGAAATATTCTCGCGCTCTTCTTTTACTTATTTTTTCCTTCCTTCCCCTATCCGCATTTTCCAGATATCGGTTAGTTTACCCGAGATCTATAAATAGGGGAGTGTTACTAAGAGGCGTAAGCAGTAAGTAATTAAAATATACGAAGTATCAAGGGTCTAGATCTAATCAAGAAAAAAGAAAAAAAGAAAAAAAAGAAAAGGTTTGCCACGGAGAGCCTCATTGGTAAGATTGGGTAACGAATTTTGTATATAGTGTACCCAAATCTACTAGGTTAGCTGCTATCTTATTTGTTCGCCCTCGCACAACTCCAGGAAGTACGAGATGGCAATACATCCGGTGCCACCGCATCTCGAGTTCGATCGCCCCGACGGTAAGAAGCCGTTTCGCCTGAACGACCTGGCGAGTCGAGCAATTTGCTTTTGTGCGTCGTCTCACGAAATCGAGCACGAGCGAGACAACCCCTTCTGTCAAAATAATACTGGTATATATAAAGTACGAGACACCGCATACACTAGGTACCTAAACTCGCCGAGAAGCCAGTTCTGCAGTTTCATGTATTCATGTTACGTATGCCAATGTAACCTTTTTCTCTTGAACGCCGCCTCCATTAAATCGCCGATGCAGGGAATCAATAAATCAGCCAGTGAATTAATGTCCGTCACCCCCCCAAACCTGACGCCCAAATGGATGGATGGGTAGAATGCTTGTAAGGGAAATGAAAAGCAAAGTCTAATGCAGCACACTTGGTATCCTACATACCAAACCCCTGTAGTATATTGCCGTGCTCCGTGTTCGTGAATTCGTTCGTCGGGTATTCGCCTATTATGTGAAGTGTCGAGGAAGATAGGAGATCCGCGCGTGTAGAGCTGTGCAATACTCTCTACCACTGGGCGGATAATAAAAGCTACAACCAAATCCGATACCTGTTCCCTCCGTTTCCAAGAATGATTCAGAGAAGAGATCCCTCAGCTAGCTTTAAATGAGGTTTCCGATAGGTGAGATAGGAGTGCTTGGAGTCACCTAGTAGTCATCAGTCACAACAATCCAAGAAGCACATTGGGACCGAGCGGCTCAAACTCACCTTCAGCACAGGCGTAACAGGACGTAGAGAGGAAGGCGGAGCCGGGGCCTTGCGCGGAGTACCGAAGGATGACGAATCGGCGGATCCAAAGCGGGATGCGGCTGCTTGCTCCTTCAGAATAGCGATCCTATATTCCCAAAAATACATTAGCCAAGGTTGTAGATACCCGAAAGGATTGCGGCGAAGCAAAAGCACCAACAGCTAGCTGATTGGGCATAATACGAGCGACGGAGAGTGGAATAAGAGAAAAGAGGAACTGCTTACTCATCTTCCGACACACCCGGCAACGAAAGCGTCTCGTGCTTGAAGTTGAACGGTGCCGACTGTAAGAAAAATCATGTTAGCGATAGTGGACAGTTGAGAGGTATTATTAATATTATTAGATGAGGCATATTGGATGACTATCCAGAGTGGGCAATCCACGATGAGCCTATGTACGGTAGGTGAGGACGATAAAGAACGGAAAGAGACTTACAATCTGCAGCACCGGTTTCTCGGAAACTGGCGTAGAGGATTTGACACCAATGAGTTTCTGCAGTCTTGCCGTAAAGGCGCGAAAACCACCAAAGCAGCTCGTCATTTTGTTCCGTAGTACCGACTTGGGCTTGAGAATTTTATTTTCAGACAAGTAGAATAAACAAGATTGAGCAAGATGAGACGGAGCAAAACGTATGTGCAACAGGACGACGAGCGGAAGAAGTTGGCAGTTGGCCTTGCACAAAGGAGTCGGATGTAAGAAATTGTTGGCAGCAAGCGACAAGCTGAATCCCAAGTGGATGCAGAAGAGATAATTTAACGAAGATACGAGATCTGATCTGTACCAGGAAACAGCGTTAGGCCCCAATGTCGTAGTAACGAATCCGAGTATAATCGAAGTTTTCAGGTGCCAAAAAAAAGAGGAATTCGATGCGATGCGGTGCGATGCGATGCGGTAGCAGAGGTAGAGTAGAATTATGATTGATCCAAAGTTGCCCCCCCTCAATGCGATATATGCGCGAGCACTAGAGCCGGAGCTGCAGATACGAAACGAAACGAAACGTAGGCAAGTATGTACGATATATGTACGCAGAAGCGTAGGAGAGTCATATAAGAGGTAGATGTATCAATATGTATAGGGTAAGTATACCAGGTCAGGCACCTAACTCTATCGAGGCAGCTGATGATTGATCAACAATCATGCAAGCAAGACAAGAGCAAGAAAACCAAGCGGTAGTAGAGTTTCAAAAAGACAACAAAAAAAAGAGCGGAACCCCTTTGCTAAAGAGGAATAAGAGTGTAGACTACCGTCAGCGTTATCTTTGAACTGCCTGCCCTATACGGATGTCATGTAAGGGTAGGATGGGATGAATGGGGGCGGCGAAGGATGATGATGATGATAATGATGACGATGACGGGGGAATAACAATAATCGTTCTAGATCGCGGACAAGCCTTCTTTTTTTCGTTTATGAGCGAAGCCGAAGATAAAAGATGAAATAAAAACTTGGTGGGCTCGGTGGCTGTAAGTTGGCTGTAAGTCTGTCTGACTGACTGACAGATCGACGGGAGCGGGGAGAGCGACAGCTGAACAGAAAAAGGCTGCAAGCCAAACCCGACAAGCGCAGGGTCCTCACGAAAAGGATTATAAAGAGTTAAAAGAGTGTGTTATGCCAGCTACGGTTTAGCTGAACTGAACAGGCTGAGTAGTAGGCCAAGGGTTGGTTGGTTGGTTGGCTGGTTGGCTGGTTGGTTGATGATGGCGAATTCGAGACTAGCTCTTAAAGCTGGAAAGGCCGAGTCTGGTCTTATCAAGCAGGGCGCAATAGCAATAATAATGACAGTAGTAATAATGACAAGATGAATTTGAATAAAAGAGAAATACGAAGTAGATATCACAAAGAAATGAATGTGTGTGTTGCGTATTGCAGGGAATTCGGTTTTAAAAACAAGGAGAGACAACGGCGATAACGAAAGACATGCGAATTTAATACAAGTACAATTGAAGTATGCCTGGGAGATACAGAAAGAAATGCATTGGTATCGTCGGTCAAATTAAAAGTTGGCACGCCCCGGAATGTGGAATGTGAAATGTGGAATGTGGCAATTCTCCAGCGACAAGGGGTCAAAACAAGGGGACCTCTCAATTAAACGCCAAGCTAGAAGATCCTGAAACAAAATGTCGGATTAGTCATTTATTTTAGTCAGGTGATTTAGTAAGTCTGTACCTATTACGCGTCCAAGGCTTCAATTCCACCAGGTACATTACATAATAGTAACACTTAACAACTGGCAGCCAATAATATTGTTGCCTCAATATACATAAAGTTGTATGAACTCTTTAGAGGCAAGGTTACAACGTTTAGTAACTGTTTTGATATATCATAAGATAAGGACGACTTAAGCAATTCTTGCTTTATCTTTTAAAGAATATTCTATCTTAATAACATTTGATTTGAATAAAATATATTATCATGTAGTGGTAGTATCCATCCCCTTCGCAACCTGCGAGTGCCCATTGTTGATACTATAACATAAGGTCGCTACTTTCCCACCAGCACCTGTTCACCTATATATGTATACCTCTAATATCCAGGTATTAACCTGCGGAGCAGCAGAAAGTGATCCGCTTACTTATACTCTTCCCTCCGTCATCACATTTACCTAAGAGCTGTCATAAACTCTCAACCAGTTTCTCCCCCGTCCCCAATATAACCACCGACAAATAATTCAAGCTCACCTTTAAAGATAATCCCAAAGCAGCCGCTTGGCTTGGAATTGACGGTCCCAAGCCTACCGCCACAAGCGAAAACTTATGCTACATTGTCTACCTCGCACTCCCCTACTCTTGCGACCTCGTCACAGCCGTCGTTCCTTTATAAAGATAAAACATATATCTTGAAAAGCCCGATATTTCCGGGTATTCTAGTCCTACAAGAAGATATCGAGTGGTTGCGTCCTCGAGCAATTCGAGGCTAATGGTTATCGTAGACAAGTTCCAACGATACGATCGCTTTCGTTGATAATATGGAATGATTAAAAGAAAATAGAAACATGTAGGTATCTATATAGGTACATGGTCAGCGTGTAATGCTTTCAAAGTGTGTAAGGCAATAGTAAACGTTAATACTCATAGCTAATTATTCTTGCATACCTAATAATACACGTGTAATCCGTAGGTACCTAATATATATTTTAAGCTTGCATAATATTGTCCCTTGTCTGGATACATGAAACAGGCATGCAGATCGCCAAAACGGCATAGTTTCCCATGCCCAATCTTCCGATAGGCTCGTAACCCTCGTCCAAGTCCCCAAGCCCAAGGAAAATAAATGGCGTGATAATTCTAGAACTATTCTCTAGTTAACTACATAAAATTCTACTTATGGTTGGTTCGCATTTTCGTTCTATTTCGGATAGTCCTTCAAATGGTAGCTCTTCAGCTTCACGAACTGGTCGAACCCAAATCTACTTAAAGTCACGCCCTTGCCTGAGTTCTTCCAACCCGTCCAGGCCAGATCCTATAGTCATCATGTTAGCATGCCACAACTTATCAGATTCGCGTAAAGAACCTACGGGACTAGGGTAGTCTGCACGGTTGACAAAGACGGTTCCCGCTTCGACTTGCTCCGCCAACTCATAGCCTTTGGCCGCATCTTTAGTCCAGATGCTAGCTGTGAGGCCGAATTCGCTGTCATTCATTAATGACACAGCCTCTTCATCAGACTTGACTTTCATGATGGAAATAACGGGTCCGAACGTCTCTTCCGTCATAACTGTCATACTGTGATTGACATCAATGAGGAGTGTGGGTTTGACAAAGTTTCCTTTTGGTGGGAGACTCGAGAATGTTGGATTCTCCGGTGTTGCGTCCTTTGCACCTTTGCTCAAAGCGTCTTGAATATGTGACTCAATAGTCTCCTTAGACCGCTTCGAAATGACCGGTCCGATCTGAGTCTCCTTTTCCAAAGGGTCGCCAACCTTGTAGTCCTTCAAGACCTTTTGGGCTGCCTCGATGAAAGGGTCATAAATCTTCTCGTCGACGTAAACACGTTCAATGGCACAACAACTTTGGCCCGAGTTAAAAATGGACCCATCAACAATCTCAGCAGCCGCCCAGTCTAAGTCTACGTCTCCCCTGACGTATGCGGGATCCTTGCCACCGAGCTCTAGACCAACATTAACAATTCGATCAGAGGCGGCCTTTTGGACTGACAAGCCTCCCGCGACCGAACCGGTGAAGCAGATTAGAGATACCTTCGGATCTCGCACGACGGACTCCATGATCAGCGGCGACCCGCAGTGGAAATACTGCAAGACACCAGCGGGTAGTCCCGCCTCCGCAAAGACCTTGGCGATCTGTTCTACGATCGTAGGGGTCTGTGGGGAAGGTTTGAGAATGACGGTATTACCGGCAAGTAGAGCTGGTATAAGTGAGTTGACTAGGATCAGGTAAGGGTACTGAGGAAAATTAGTCGGATTCAAGAATATAGTGAGGCGTATTTGATTGTCTCACATTCCAGGCAAAGATGATGAGGACAGGGCCGACGGGGACTTTCCGGATGAATCGCTTGAATCCCTTCTCCGGCTCGCCATCGGTATCCTTCAGTGTTTCTTCGCTGATCTTGACGAGGTAGTCTGCACGTTTAATGGCCGTTGTAACTGATGTAGAATTAGCCGAAATGGCCCGTTGCCGACTATTACTTAAAGGGGGCAATGTGATGAGCTTTACTTTCAACACCGGTATAAGCAATCGGTCGTCCCATTTGGACGGTAAGCTCCTCAGCGAGATCATCTTTTTTCTTCTCCAGTAGTTTTAACGCTTTCTTAACTATGATCTGACGGTCCGTCAGTGAGGTCTGCCGCCAACTTTGAAATTTCTCGGCGGCGATCTTAGGGATCTCTTCTAACTCAGACGTTGTGACGCCATTGCGAGTCAATATAGGCTCGTTTGTAGTAGGCGAGATGGTTGTGAGCACTTCGACAGACATTGTGTCGGTACGGTACACAATGATAGGGAAGAGATTTTTAATAAAGAGAGATATGTAGGTTAATATAGGGTTGCTTAGAATCGTGATATAATCAGGATTCAGAATTGACCTATATCAACGGTTATCTTGAATTAATCAGGAGTTAAACGATCTCTTGGAGATAAACGTCACTGATTAAATCACTGATTAAGTCAATGGTGTCAATGGTAGTGGGGGATCGGCAACCCCTCAAAGGAAACCGATAAGTAAATGTTATTCGCTTGTTGAATATAGACTTGAACTCTATCTTATCGGAGTGCCTTATCGAGAACTCTCCGTTTTATTTTTATTTTCTTTGGATTTCGCAACCAAACACCAGCTAGTCGACCATTCAATCCTGCCAATTACTCTTCTAAACTACCTAGGCTATAGGACTATATATACCAGCCAATACATAATTCGACCAAGCAAGATGCCTCCGGAGAAAAGGAATACATTTTTAGACGCGGACGAGAGCGACAACGACGATAGCCAAGGCTACAACTCCGAAGCGGAAGAATTACAAAAAGGTGGTCGAATCGCAAAGCGTCGCAAAATAAGCGACGATGCTGCCAGCGACGATGACAACGACGACGTCAGCGCGGGAGAGGAATCCGAGCATGAAGATATAATAAAACAAAATCATTCGCGACAAGAAGCCTCAGATACGAAAACAGACGGAGACAAGTTAAAATCTAAGCTGGACGCACTGCCAGAATTACCTGATGTTTCGCGCCCCTTGACCAAAAAGAACCTGGTAGCTACGGAAGCTGCCGTAAAGAAATCTGGCCTCATCTACCTTTCGCGCGTACCGCCCTTCATGAAGCCCGCCAAACTACGATCGCTACTAGAGCCGTACGGCAAGATCAACAGGATATTCCTCACCCCCGAGGACCCCCAAGAGCGCTCTCGACGAATCCGACAGGGCGGAAATAAGAAACACATGTACACAGACGGGTGGGTAGAATTTGTGCGTAAGGAAGACGCCAAGAAAGCCGTCGACCTCCTAAATGCTCGAACGATAGGCGGGAAGAAGAATACCTATTACCGAGACGACATCTGGAGTCTGCTCTACCTCAAGGGCTTCAAGTGGCACAACCTGACGGAGCAGATCAACTCTGAAATGGCGGAACGGACAAGCAGGATGAGAGCGGAAATCAGCAAGTCGACCAAGGAGAACAAGGAGTTCGTACGGAACATCGAGAGAGCTAAGATGCTGGAAGGAATGCAAACCAAAGCGGCGGCAAAGCGAAGCAGGGAGAAGGATGGTTCTGCAGCAACAAGTAAATCGGAGGATAAGAGTATGCGGAAGTTTAAGCAAGCTTCTGTGGCGAAGAAGGCGGTAGACCTGGCTCCTGACGAGGCTAAACGAGTCCTAAGCAAGCTTTTTTGATTCCGAAAATAATGATACCCGGCATTTTACATATCCGCGAGCTCGAAGTGATAAGATGGGTTATTAATGTTAATACGTGATTTCAACTTTGTTTTATTGAATCCCCATGACGAGAACCTCTTCAAGAAATTAGAGCTAGATATAGACATAAAGACCATGTGACATCGCTGACAAGCTAAATATATGCAAATAGAGACATAAGAGGACGTGCCGGTGTATAGGGGACTGTTGTAAGAGTAGATATGACTATTCCTTATGGGGATCGGCATCTCGAACACTACGAAGTTGGAAGTCTCCTAATGCTTTCTGAATAGGTCGAGGTCAAGTGTAGCAGACATTACTCAGTCTAATTTACCAACATATCAAAAGAGCAAGAAGCAAACATGTCAATACAGTCCATCTCACTCAAGACGTATAATATTACACCCAGAGCCTCATAACGTGCTCACTAACCTACGACATCAATTATCCTTATGGTTCGGATCGGCCATGCGTAAAGGCATAGTTCGTAAAGTTGATATAAATTATAGCCTACTACTAGATATAGCAGGCTATCTACCCTTAGTAGGGTACCAATATTTTCTTCATAGCCGGACTCCAGACGCCTGCTGCTATTCCGTTTCGTTATCCTTCCCCGGGAATATTCCTCAACGTGAAATATTTACCTATATCCCGGCATATAACGTCAACGAATCTTTCATCTCTGACATTAAGCTTCGTTATGCATATGCGTGTATGTGCGCGTACAGATAGTATATATGTTTTACCTGTCCTCTTCGTGTATCGCACCTCCTAGTACTCCTCTATGGCGCAGTTAGGATGTAGGACATAAACGACCTTCTGCGAGGGTGCAGACCCGCCATCCGCGGCGGCAGCCTGATCGCCCTCCTCGGTCAGGCCCTCACCGCGTACTGCCATCAGAATGTTGTCCTATTTGTTTCCGTTAGCATCGAGTTGAGTAATACGACAAAAAAAAACTAAAAAGGTCTAGTAGCCGTGATTATTGTGAAAAAGAAATAGAAAAAAAACCTTACCTTGACCATCTTCTTCAGCACCATCGTCGCCACATCCTTCTCTCTGTGATAGTCTTCCTCACCCTCTAGCTCATCTTCCTTCTGCTCGAGGTACCACTCTACAAGCGTCTCCCTATCCACGCCCTCGCCAGACCCTGACGCTTCATCTTCATTCACTCGTGACACGATAAGGTTCACCATGCTGATGTACTTCTCATACGTGATTGCGGTCTTCTTTTTTGCCGGTGCTGCGGAGCTAGGTTCCCTGGTACCTTGTGCATCCGCACCCGCATTCTCGTCGTCGTCCATGGGAGAATCACCCTCCTCGTCCTGACCCTGCGCGACTGAGGAAGCACGTGTAGCTTGGTCTGCGGCAGCAACTAGCGTCGCCGAGTCCTCAGGTGTCTCATACTCGTCTTCATCCATCTCAACATCGTCGTGCTCGACAGATATAATACTCTGGCGGAGGAGATTAGACGCCTCGTCTACAAAGTCAGGCGTGATCTCCTCGATACAATTTGCCTTGGCGATAGCCTCTGACAACCGAATTAGGGATTCGAGCTGACGGACAGTGATACGGTAGCTGTTCTTGCCCACGCCGCCCTGGGCATCATCCGCACGTAGCTCTTTGTACTTCTCGACAAGACGCTCCTTAGCCTCAGGCGTGAACTCAGGCCGGAAGGTCCGCGCGAACCGGATGTACCGCTGTAGGCACTCGGTACTAAATTCTGGTTCGATAGCGCTGTCGCGTAGTGCGTGTATGCCTACAATGTGCTCTGCTAAGTGACGATCCACCGTCTCGTTACACTCGTCAAGAATGACAAAGAAGAGATCAAAACGGGACATGATAGGTGCTGACATGTTGATGTTGGCTCGCAGCGTGGTCTTACGGTTGTAGCGTCCACCAACCGGATTTGCAGCGGCAAGAATAGATGTCCGCGCATTGAGGGTGGCTTGGATACCAGCTTTGGCGATGGAGATCGTCTGCTGTTCCATAGCTTCGTGGATAGCAACTTGATCGGCTATATCCATCTTGTCGAATTCATCAATGCAGCAAATACCGTTATCCGCCAACATGAGAGCACCAGCCTCAATAGTGAATTCGCCCGTCTCTTCATCTTTGACTACCGCAGCTGTGAGACCAGCAGCCGAGGAGGCTTTGCCGGACGTGTAGACTGCACGCGGTGCAAAGGAGCAGATATACTTCAAAAATTGAGATTTCGATGTCGATGGGTCACCGACAACACAGATGTTAATATCACCTCGAAGAGCCATACCTTCAGCTGTAGTCTTATGGACACCGGACATCAACTGTAGGAGGAGGCCTTTCTTGACGATTTCGTGCCCATATACTGTAGGCGCAAGTGATTGCACAAGGCGGTGGTAGATGTGGTCGCTATGAACCATCTCACGAAGTTCGTCGATCTCGCTAGGCGTCATAGAATTCAGCACAGCTGTTTGTGCCTCTTCAACCGTTTCGGCCGTGTCGGTAGAGGTCTGAGTTAAGGAGTTGATGATGTCGTGAACTTGACGAGATGCAGACTGGCCAGGCGTAGATGTATCAGGGGTAACCATATTAGCTAGGAAAGCCAACCGGTAAGTCAGGTCGCGAACACCCAGAGACTTTAGGCCTGACACTCCATTACCACCAACGTCGTTGCCGCGCGGCGCATTCCGGTCATCCCGCATCACCGTAGGCCTAACACCTGGAAGCCCTAACTGACTTATATCGGGCACTACAATTAGTGCACCAGTAAAGATACACTTCTCGCCTGCCTTTGCACGGTCCACCATCTCACCTCGCAGGATGACGTCCATCGTCCGCGGCATACTTCCCGTAGGAATTTCAGAACTGTTCTCTTGAATGCGGACTTTCTGCCAATCGACAAAAGTACTTTGTCGGATGTCGAGTTGCCATGCCAGGCGGTTTCCGCACTGAATATTGGGACATTGGGTAGGTTCGGTATACCGGAACGTCTGCTCAACATTTGGAATAACCGAGCGGCATGTCTCGCAGTTAAAGGTTGCAAGTGATAGCTCTGGTCGAACCTCAGAGGTACGTGTAACGGTTCCAGATATAGAAAGGAGCTGGCCAATATTCTTGGCACGTAAACTACGAATTCGGGAGACAAGGGGGAGATTGTAAAAGGCAATAGCAAACAGTTTATCCGTCTGCTGGTTTGCGGTCTTGCTGCCCTGCAGCTCGGATTGGCTTCCAGAGCCAATATTACTTGCGCCCGACGTTGTTTGGTTGCTAGAAGTAGTCGCCTGTCGATGCTCGCGGAAATACTGTGGTTCGTACTTGGCGATCATATTATGGAGGGCATTGGTGAGGAAAGGAAGGAATCGGTAGTATTGGGTGTTGATGGCATTGGCCAGACCACCATTTTGGTAGCTAGCAACATGGCTATAATTGACGTAAAAGGTTGATAGTTGGTAAATTCGCATGCCATGGATCTGGGCGACGTAGAATTTGTCTGTAGTGACAGCACTAGAAGTCGGCGCACCAGATGATACAGGGTCGTCGATAAATCTAGTCCTTCTGTTAACTACCTTATACTATACGCATACACTAATTAATTAGGAAGACAAGGCCTACTCTTCTATAAAGCTTTCGAAATGCTCTTGGACGGTAATACCAATCCTATCTTCTACTCGAGGGATAGTAGCAGGATCTCGTTGTCTTGAACGGCCGGGAATCTGATCATCAGCAAAGCCTTCGGCCTCGTCGTCGCTATGGGGGGCTAGACTTTCGGAGGGAGGTCCTCGAGGTCGTGCCGAAGAACCTCTGTTTAACTGTCTCGGTCTGGGAGTTGTGGCAGCCCTGGATGGAGCATCAGACATAAGCATTCCGGCGTCACTTAAAGCCGCCATTTTGAAGATATATGATCCGTGCCGATATTAAGAAGGTGTGTGGTGTGTACCTATGTTTCGGTGTTGAGGAATATCGGGATTAGTATTATCTCAATTACAAGCACACAATCATTCACCTCGACAGAAAAATTAAGGAGTAGAGGGGCAGAAATACAGAAATGGGGTCCTAGACGCGTCGCGCCTTAAGAAATTGGGAGACGCGATTTTAGGCCCAACCAATTAAATCATAAGGTTTTAAGTGCTTGCAGATGCCAAGACATAAAGACCTTTGCTCTAGGTTAGTGACATATATATGCTACTTTAATAGCTTATGCATATATGGTGGGCTAAGACCAAAGCTAACACAGTACCGGGATAATTAAAAAATTGAAACTTCCATCACTTGTCGCAACCTCTTCAAAGTACAAAGATGAAATATGTGTACCTGATAATTTGTATAATACCTACCTCCTAGGCACCTATAAACCTTTGATAACTTCTCTAGTATCTTGCACAGTATCTCGGACTAGAACCAAGTAAATTATTCAATCGCTGGTACGGTAATTCCTCAACCCAATATTCATTCATCTATATCATGAGCTTCACTGCGCCGTGACACTGAAACCATGGCGCAAGAATTGTCATCCAACTGGAAGAAGTTACAAGGAAAGATAAAGGCCGAGTCTACCGCAACTTCTTCATCGACGCCAAAAGTCACAGTTAAGCGGAAAGCCGACGAGGGAAATCCGTCTAAATCTCAGCCAAAACGGCAGAAGCTACAAAATCCATCTAATAAGTCTTCTCGTAAGCCTACTCATCCACCTTCATCAAAGAAACCAATGGGCGTCACCCAATCCTCTACCATTGCCAAAGGCACACCAGCAACTATCACGCCCTCACTCGCTCTCTGGGCCGAAGACAATGATATCTCGCCAGAGGACTTAGCCGAGGCCTACAACCTGGGCGTCAAAAACAATGCCTCCCTTATGGCTGCTGAGCCGCCCCGTGTCAACGAGGGACTGGCGCCCGGAGTCGAGGTCGGCAAGTATATAGCGCTAGACTGCGAGATGGTTGGCATAGGACCCGAGGGGCGGGAGTCAGTACTAGCACGTGTTAGCATCGTTGATTTCCATGGACAACAGGTATACGACTCGTTCGTGCAACCACGCGAGCCTGTGACCGACTGGAGAACTCATATAACGGGACTAACGCCGCGCATATTACAACCTGTCGCACGCAGCTTCGACGAGGTACAAGAAGCTGTTGCGGCGCTCATGCGCGGGCGCATCATCGTCGGCCACGATATTCGGCACGACTTAGCCGTACTACAGCTAGACCATCCCTCAGGACATATCCGGGATACCGCGCGGTTCGCCGGGTATAGGCAATACGGGCACGGCCCCAAACCGGCGCTCAGGGTCCTAGCGCGCGAGGTATTAGGAGTTGAGATTCAGACCGGCCATCACTCGAGTGTCGAGGACGCACGAGTTGCCATGCTGCTCTTCCGGAAACGAAAGTCCGATTTTGATGTTCAGCACGCGGGTAAGTATGGCTTGCCTACAGAAAAGACGATCGCGAGCGAGAAGGTAGGTGTAGATGGTAGTAATGGGCAAGAAGCAAAGTCAAGGAGAGGGGTAGGGAAGAAGAAGAAGAAGCGGCATTGATGCGAATAAAATAGGCGAAATAAAAGGAAATATGCTCCTGAACGATCTTATGCCAGTGTCTTTGCAGGTTTAAGACTAGTAATTCCATCCATAGCCGTTACCTTCTCCACAGTCGCCAGTGTTATGTACGGGGGGAACATCTCCTATTAGCACACTATGAAGTTGTACTCGAATCCTATGTATATATCTGGAATGCACAATATTAATACCCCCTATTCTAAAACTAGGTGTACGTCGTACCACACAATTATGAGGAGCGCAATATGAACGCCTCGAAAAGGAAATCATCTTCTATACGTCTCTTTGATCATCCCCTCTAATTTAACTAAATAGGTATACCCTCCATCAATTCCATCACACCCTCCCTTCCAACCGTGATGATAACGTCGCCCAAGGTCTTTGTCACGAACCCGGCTTCACAATAGGCGAAATAGTACTATAGATATATTAATAAACTCGCGCTGTATACATATTATTATTCGTGATGGTAAAGTTATACAAACAGAATAGCAAAAACTCGTACCTCCCACTTCCGTCTAAACACATCCACCTCATCTACTGTCATGCGCGGGTGCTCCGCCTCTAGCGCCGGTCGAATCTTCGACTCGAAGTCTAGCATGAAATTCTCCCTCCAGAGACGCAGCGTCTTCGCGTAGTGGCCTCCGATATTCTCTACCCGCTCCACGATCAGCGTTCCCTTGGACTCTTTCGAGATGTGGTTAAGGAGCTGAGTGATAGACGGGAGATAACCACCGGGGAAAATGTGCTTGTTTATAAAACTACCGAGGCTGTTAGCATGTGGCTTTCGCCGTGTAGGGTTATTAATATTGGCAGGAAAGGGGCAAAAGGGGTTTTCACTCTTCGGACTTGGAATAAGCCTCATGTCTCCCTTCTGGCATTGTTATGCACTGAAACATGGCAATGCCGTCCTTCTTCTCCAACAGTCGATCGATACATGCGAAATATGTACTGATGTACTCCTGACCGACATTTTCCAACATCTCTATAGAGACAATCTTGTCAAAAACAGCAGTATCTGGTAAGCTACGGTAGTCGAGTAGCTGCACATATATCCGGTCTGAGAATCCTGCCCCATCAATCCGCTGTTCTGCTAGTCTCTTTTGTTCTTTCGATAATGTCAGACTCGTTACTCGGCAGCCAGTCTTTCTAACAGCCTCGATGGCGAAAGACCCCCAACCCGTACCGATCTCCAAAACATGATCAGTAGACTTAATCCTGGCGCCGTCAACAAACCGTCCCAATTTGGTCATTTGTGCCTCTTCGAGAGTTTCCTCGGGGTCTTTATAAGACACCTCCCGGGTCTGCCAAATAGGGCATGAATAAGTCATATCCTCCGAGAGGAAAGCCGCAAACATATCATTACTAATATTATAATGAGCGACGGCATTTAAAAGTGAATTCGACAGAGTATTTGTAGTCCGGAGAGTGCCCGATATCGCTCCAGACACCGAAGAGAATATTATGGTGCCATTGTTTAACTGATCCCGGTTGGTGATGAAGAGCTATATAATAATTATTCCCTATGTTAGCTGTGATATTAATAGCAAGAGAGGCGAGATGCAAACCTGAAAGAATGCTGTCAAATCGGCACATTCAAATTCACCCAGCATATATGATTCCGCAAACCCCATATCAGCAAAGAGAAGCAACCTCATCCAAAAAGCATCATTTTTCACTCTTATCTCAACCCAAGGAATTGTGTCTGGTTTTCTGAGTGAGGTTCCTGCGTTGACGGGTTTGGGGCCCTTTGAAGAAAGCCTCTGTCCATACACCATTCTAGTCCCTGCAGGCTCGTCAACTAGTAGTAGGGTTCCAGTCTCGAGTTTAGAGAAGATAGAAAGCACAGCCGGTTTGGCTACTGCCAAGGCCGGTCCCCAGGTTAAACTCCCTAAAATTCGGCGGACTAAATCGGCCCCTCGAGTGAGCGGCCGAGCAATTACTGATGGAATTGACGGGGCCATGGTCATATAGGATTATTGTACAAATACTAAGGGGTAGCAAGGCTTTTCTAGAGTATATTTCACGGATTTCTCGAGCAATTGAGTGTATCAGATTTAACTTAAGGACAAGACTAGAGATCAAGGAAAGAAAGTGAGACAATGCTAGGAAGGCTCGGAGACACGCATCGTCATTTCGACGGACGGCGGACTTATTCAGGTTTGGACAGGAGTAGGCAAGATAAGTATAAAAAGCCGAACCAACCACAGTCTGTCTCAGATGCCTATCAACTACTCGTTCCTACAAGCCTTGCTGTAACCGGAAGCAGATCTTGTATAACACCAGAATAGTGAGCCATAAGCATTGCCATCTAAACCCCCATGCTGCTATGGTATTGTCGTATGATAATGCCAGAACGTTTAGTGTTACGATATCTCGCAACATTGCTCTAGATTAGGACGGTGGGTAAAACTAATGGGTATACTATAAGAGATAGCTTCCAATGGAAACCACCATGCATGGTCGAAGGGTTTCCAAGGGAGGCTACAGCAAAGATCACAGAGGACGGCGAGGATTCTCGCGATGAAATGCCACTATTATCCTGATTATAGAGAATGCTTGGTTTGCGTGGCGATAGGTGGCGGTGAGTAACAACAGAGGATTAGATACGCAGGATGTGATCAGGGATATACCGGTTTCCAGCAATATTGCTACTCGTATGACGTTATGGAAGAGAAACTATCTGCTTCACAGGAATTACATAGGTAGGTACCTAAGGTATACCAACCATGTGAGGTAGTTATTAATGTATTAATGACACCAACACCATCCAGACGGGAACGGGTTTATTAATGTCTCGGAACCTTGATATTCCCCCTGGCTATAATGATATGGGACATTTACCAAAATACTAGGTTAGGAAGTTATCTACACTAAGTATTCACACAAAAAAAGCCTGAAGGCGTTCGGTGGGAGAAATGGGATTTGCTGATTTGATTACCTCCTTTTTGAGGCGAAATAATAGTGGAGAGATATCCGATAGATTGAGTATATCTAATTAATGCATATAATGACTTGCAGATATTGGGGTACTTACAAACGCGAACCTGGTGAACGTCGCGCTCTTTTAATTGATTTATTAGGTAATTAACCTGGTTTGTTACGCGTCGTATTGAAAGCTTTATCTCCCATACCGCAAATAACCATTCTAAACTTCTCAATAATACCAAGCAGAAAACACTAAGATGGCGCATCCCGTTTTCACTGTCAACTCTCAGGAGAATATCCAGCTAAAGGCCCAAATCCATTTACTACCATGTCGCATACATCATGATGGCAAAGTCAATCCAGCCGAAACGTACTGGAGTCCCAATGAGAGTGAAGGTATGTCGATAGCGAACATTCCCTAATCAACAAGACTAACTTCGAATACGAAAATATAGACCAGACAAAGACGGCTTACATTAGAGGCCGTAAGCTTCACGGTAAAGCTGTGAAGTTGCCAGAGGGTTATCATGGTTCTGTGGTTGAAAAGTCAGCGCCAAAGAAGCCGGACCCAAGCTGCGAAGAAATGGTTGAGGATCTTGAAATTATAGAAGACCCAGAAGACCAGCTCGAAGTAGGCGCGATGCAAGGAAGAGCAACATTTGATGAATTCGTGGTTTGGAACCACGAGGCCTTGGCCAATTCGAGTGAAGATCCGTACTTGAGAGGCATGGAAGAATGGATATCTTTTGCAGGACAGGTTTGTCGAGAAATATCATCGAAGAAGTAGGAAATCAGCTAACGGTTGAGTTGCAGATACATTCATATCCTTCTGGAAAAGCTTTGGATAACTAAACTCGATTATAAGACTTCCCTCGGGGTTTAGAGACTTACGTTAGGTAGATAGGTAGTCTTGTAGGAACCCGGCATACAGGTCACTATTGGTTTAAGGGCATGGCGTTCAGGAGTTCACTCATATAAAAGTTGAGACTATGAGGTAGATACAAGGAATTCTACATATTAATAAAATCCAAACTTGCAAAGTTAATATTCAGTTCCAACCATATATCAGGTAACCAAGATCATTAATTATTTAATACACGTGAGTGAGTATACGAGTTCATTACAGCTTTATCAATTGTATGTAAGTACATCGTCTATACGTAAGTACCTAACTAACCTAGGTACCTATGTACCTACATACGTGTAGGTCGACCAGTGCTATGGTTGGCTGATTACAGCTGCAGGTACCATAGCTTAGGGGTCTTAGGTAGTTGCCGACTACCGATATCAATCAACCTTATCGGGGAGCTTCGATTTCTCTGCCCCTCCAAAATATTCTAATCATTTAACCTACATCTTTCTCTTATCAACTGTACAACCATTTCATCAAAACTAGACTCGCCGCCATTAGATTTCATCATGAGTCCAAGCGCACTCAATACTGAAGCCGCCGTCGGCCCCGAGGGACCAAGGCAGAAGAGCCGTGCCACCGCCGATACGATACGGGTGGGTTGCATCGCTATGGTCGAGAAGGATGGACAAGGTCGTCGCGCTGAGATTCTAAGCATTAGAGATACCAAAAGCGGCCGCCAATTCTACTGCAACTTCGACAACTTCAACAAGCGATTAGACGAGTGGGTGCCTGTTAAAAGAATAGATTTTGATCAGGATGTCGAGTGGCCGAATCCCGACAAGGACAAACCTAAGGAAGGAAAAGGAAAGAATTCTACCGCGCCCAAGAGGAAGACAATTGGA
This sequence comes from Daldinia grandis, assembly GCA_022432525.1. Lineage (NCBI taxonomy): Eukaryota > Fungi > Ascomycota > Sordariomycetes > Xylariales > Hypoxylaceae > Daldinia > Daldinia grandis. The sequence continues at coordinate 592,671 of JAJKLB010000001.1, forward strand.
AATAAATCACAGAAGCGGCCCGGGAAGAGGGAACAATCGGTTATGTCCGAAGCTGTCACGCCTATCCAGTGGAACGATTTCGCCGATAGTCAGTCGCAGTCGAAAGCTCCATCGACGCCGCGCGATCTCGAGCCGAAGGCCGGAGAGACTCCCGCGACTAATGGTGACGAAATGGACATAGACGAAGATGAACCTACACCCGAAGTTAAGAAGAAGAGTGGTTTCAGCAGGGAAGCAGAGATAGAGAAGCTGCGGACCGGTGGCTCCATGACACAGAATCCTACCGAACTCGCTCGAATACGAAATATATCCACAGTCCAATTCGGTCAATGGGACCTGTTCCCTTGGTATTTCTCGCCATATCCGGAGTCATTTACCCAAGAAGATATCATATTTATCTGCGAATTCTGTTTGAGTTACTATGGCGATAAGAAGGCATTCTCTCGACATCGGCATAAGTGCACTCTCCAACATCCACCCGGAAATGAGATATACCGAGATGACTACGTATCGTTCTTCGAGATTGACGGGCGGCGGCAACGGACCTGGTGCCGAAACCTATGCTTGTTATCTAAGATGTTCCTCGATCACAAGACACTCTACTACGATGTCGATCCTTTCCTTTTCTACGTCATGACACAGAAATCTGAGAAGGGCCATCATCTCGTAGGCTATTTCTCCAAGGAGAAGGAGAGCGCTGACGGATACAACGTCGCCTGCATTCTCACTTTGCCCCAATATCAGCGAAAGGGTTTCGGTAGATTATTAATTCAGTTTTCTTATGAGCTCTCCAAAATCGAGGGCAAGCTAGGATCTCCCGAAAAGCCGCTGTCCGATTTGGGTCTTCTCAGTTATCGCCAGTATTGGTCGGAGAATATATTGGAACTTTTGCTCGAGTGTAATGAGCGGGATGAGAAGTCGAGCATTGAACAGATCTCCACTTCGCTTGCCATGACCACTCAGGACGTTGAGCACACCTTACAAGCGCTCAAGATGCAAGTATATCATAAGGGAGAGCACAAGCTAGTCATTCCGGACTCGTTGATTAAGCAGCGAGAGAAGTCTAAGCTGAAGAAGAAGCGATACATTTCGCCTGAGCGCATCCAGTGGAGACCCCCCGTGTTCACTGCTTCTACGCGGACTTGGGGTTGGTAAGGTGTTTGGTTGGGGGTGTTATTATAGCGTCGGAAAGGGAGCGTGTACACTACTACTGAAAACCTAGATACCCAATTTGCGTTTCGAACGGCTAATCGTTCTTACCTGTTTGCTTGTATGTATGTGCGCCGTTTGTCGTGATAATTAGGTAGCCTTCTCAAATTCGATCACTGCGCAAAACGGTGTACTTCCTCAGTATTCAACGAAGGGAGTGGAGTAATCAAATTGAGCATATCTTAGGTTAAGTTGGGCAGTTTTCAAAAGAGAAGACAGTTTAACAATGTTATCCTTCCCAGCAGGTAAGAGATAGTGTTCTCATCTAGTCCAAGGAAACCTCACGGACGTAATCTGAATAGGTAGGTACCTAGGTAAGGAATAGGGGTAGTAAATGAAAGAGAGGAAAAACACAATGCAATCAATCTACCCGTCGATAGTTTCCCATCACATCATAGGAATCTTTTTTCACCTCATCTTATCCTATCTCATCTCATCTCACGCCCAAAAGAGCAAAACATCCAGAATCCATGCCTAATAAAAATAAACACCGTCATCCTTCCCATCCAACTTGCCCTCCTCAACCGCCTTCTTCAACACCTTAACCGCGCGCGCAGCCAACTCCTTAACATCCGCAAACGCACCCACAACCGCATCTACGCCGCCATCGTCGTCGTCATCGTCGTCGTTGTTGTTGTTGTTGTTGCTGCCGTATTTGTGCCTGAAAAATGGCACGTGCAAGTCGTTGGCAGCGAGGAGCTGCTGCGCGCTGGCGACGAAGGCGTCGTCAAAAATTAGGCCTGCGATGACGATTGCTTTGGGGATGTTGTCGTTGGTGGTGGTGATGGTAGTGGTAGCGGTGGTGGTAGAGGTGGTCGTCTCGGGCTTGGCTTTGGCTTTGTCTTTGTCTTCGGGGTGGTGGTAGATTGGGGGGGCTTGGCCGCGGAGGATGTTGGGGAGGGATTTGAGGGCTGTGTCGGGGGTTGAGGAGAGGTGTATGACTAAAGGGGGAGAGTTGTTAGTTGATTTTGGAGGGAGGGAGGGAGGGAGAGGTTTGCTTGGGTAACAGGTAGGGAGGTAGGCAGAGACAAGTAAACTAAACTACAATAGACTTACCCTTGAAATCAGGCAATATGGCCTCGCTGAAGGTTGTAGTGGTTATCTCGTACTCGCCTAGGAGGGCTACCGGGATGGGTGACGGGGTTTCCGTGATGGTCGACATGTTTACCGTGTTAACAGGTTGGTCGAAAGATAGATAAAGAGATATATTCTAAAGCGAGAACGTTGTAAGTGAAGTGTTGAAAGGCTTTGACTGCTGACTAGGTTAGGTATCTTAGAGATGGGCTCTGCTCGACAAAAGTACAATCATAAAGTCTCAGGGGCTGGTCCTATTTATATATAAATCTTGCTTTACTCCTCCTCCTCCTCCTCCTCCTCCTCCCCCAGTCTCAGTCGCGACACGACACGTCGTCACCATTCTCGTCATCTAGAACGGAAAGTCTAAGTTTGTCCATCGTGTTTGCTCCGAGTATTACACTTACGAGATATTTCGTTCCAGTCTTGTTCTAGCCCCGACCTCCTCCTCACGATGTTCCCCCCTAAACAGACAGCCTGCTTCCGAGCACGCGAGCAGGACAGAAAAGTTCCCCTGACCGTCTCGAACGAATTACAGGGCCGTAAAACACTTCCACGGTACCACGCCATGCCAACATTTCCGTGCCCCCTAGACGCCTAGGCCCTACATGCGTCGACCCATCATGTAACAAGGCATCGGAAGCCCCATGGGGAAACAACAGCATCTGCCTTGCCAGGTAGACGAAGCCTTCTACCTGCACCAATACATCTCACCTAACCATCTTCACGCAACAAAGCAAACATCCCGCAAGCGAGGCTGATGGCCCGGGCCGTCGCACGCGAGGTAGCACCGCGGCACCGCAGCGTTCCGACGTGGTGGCACGCCCTCGAGTCCAACTTACGCGGCCTTAGGCTCCTAGATATAATGCCCGTTTGACAAGGTCGGCGAGGGCGGGTCGGCAGCAAGCCAATCGCTTCCAGCATAGTATTCCCTTCCCCTACTTGGGCACACACCTCACCTACAAGAGAATCAGAGGGCCAAAATTCGCCCGAGTCTCGCCTTCTACCGCCGCACGCCGTATCCCATGGAATATCGTCGTAAGGCTGCGAGTCAGACCTTCGGTGTCATTGTGCGAGGGGGAGAGGGCTTCGGGAACGAATAAGTATAGGTAGGGGAATTATTTCTACTCGCCTAGCTCGGGAAGCCCAGGAGATCCGGTGTTTGCGAACTGGCTACGCAGAGCTGAGCATCTGATATGGAAAGGTGGGTAGATTGCTACACCCAGAAAACTATTGGATATAATCAGTCATTCGGCGAACCTCGTGTGAATCGACTTCGTAGCCTAATCCTTTCTCCTTGCTTGAAAGCTCGAGGGACCAATCCTCAAAAAAGAGGCACAAGGACTAATATAGTTGCGTCGCAGAATCTCGAACTGCTAATAGCCATGCCAAGTAAGTGACTTCTCTAAACACAAGTCGCAATCAAATCAAATTAAGTTCCCTTAGTACTTACTGTCAAGTAAAGCATGCAGTTCACAAATCTATCGCATCATTAAATCCCGATTCTAGTCGTCAACCCTTAAAATAAGGCGCGAAACCAGTAATAAATTACCTAACGAGGAGAGAGAGTTAATACTCCAATCCGATTTATGTTTTGTTTCCCATGACCGAACACCGAAAGTCAAGTAGATTCACCGTATCCTATCACTCAACATAATAATTCCCGCCTACTGGACGTTCCGAACGATGGCGTTGATCGCCTTGGCAACATACTCGACGTTGCGCGTATTCAGACCAGCCATACTTATACGACCGTTCTTCGTCATGTAGATGTGATAATCAGAGCGAATCTTCTGAACCTGGGTTTCCGACAGGCCAGTAAAGCTGAACATACCAATCTGATCCGTGATGTGGTTCCAGGTACCTGGGGTGTCTAGCTCTTCTATCTTCGACCTCAAGGCCTTGCGCATAGAGATGATGCGGCCGGACATAGTCTTCAAGTTCTCTTCCCACTCGGAAAAGAGCTTCGGATCGTTGAGGACGATACTAGCGATACGGGCGCCGTACAGCGGAGGGTTTGAAATCTCGGATCGCTGTAGAATAGATAATTGAGATGCGATTCGGGTGATGGTAGCCTCTGCATCTGACGCGGGGGCGGTCACTACGTGGAAGCAACCGGCTCGCTCACCATATAGACCGAAGTTCTTGGCGAAACTCTGTGCTACGACGAACTCGAATCCCTGTTCGACAAAGTATCGGACGGCCGCATTGTCGCGCAGCAGGTCACCCGACGCGAAGCCCTGGTATGCGGAGTCGAAGAAGGGGAAGTGGTTCTTTAGGCGAATCACCTCCGCAATTTCCTTCCATTGCTCAAGAGTAGGGTCGACACCAGTGGGGTTATGCGCGCAAGCGTGCAGCAGAACAACTGAACGCTCCGGAGCACCAAGTAAGGCAGACTTCATACCCTCAAAGTCAAGACCTCGTGTCTCCTTGGAGAAATAGGGGTAGCTGGCGATAGGAAGGCCAACATTGGTGAAGATTTGGTGGTGGTTTGCCCACGTAGGATCAGAGAGATAGACCACCTTGCTTCCCTGGTAGAACTTGGCAAGGAAGAGAGCTCCTAGATGCACGGCACCGGTGCCTGAGATGGTCTGGAAAGATGTAACCCGTTTCTCCTTAATCGCGGGAGAATCGGCACCGCCAAGGATCAACTCGGCGGCTTTGCTGGTGAACGAGGCAATACCAGAAATAGGGGCATATTCGTGGTTTAGCTCGGGGTCGTTGTGGAGAATATCGTCTGCCTATTTCATAAGAAGGGAGTAAGTAATTAATATCCCACACGAGTCATTAATATAAGCCGATATAGGAGCTTTGAAGATATGAGACAAGTGTACAAAGAATAAGCAATACCTTCTTTACTACCGATAAGATCCAGGGCTTAGCGTTATCGTCGCGGTAAACACCGATACTCTAGGTTCTAGTTAGCAATAATCTCTCATCAAAGTGGCAGAGGAGGGCTGATGTGGTGAGACGTACTAAATCTACTTTGCTGGGATCTTCGTCAGCTCGGAAAGCTCTGACGAGTCCGAACAGAGGGTCCTCTGGAGCTTGAGGAACGACCTCAGCCGTGAAGCTGGTTGCTGATGGTGGCGACATGTGTCTGGCTAAACTTTTGACTCTGGATACTGATTGACCGTGGTAGGAGGGGTCAAAAGGCATGTTCTTGAGAGGGAAAGAAACAGAAGTATATAAATTAAATTAGGTATGTAATAAGGGTGTGGGAGAGGGTGTTAATGCAGGTGCGCAAGGTCGCAAGGTCGCAAGGTCGCAATGCTACAGGAAGCGCAGGACACCGGGGGAGGGGCAGTCGCCTGGAGTTGCTTGGGGGAAGTTTGTCACAGTGGGCTGATGGATATGAAACTCGGTGGATGTTATAGGTCCGCTAATAGGCGTTAGTAGGCGTTAGTAGGTCTTCTGCATGAAGAATGATTAAGAATGGTCCAATTTGGTGCCACTCTCACGTATGGGGTAGGTACCTTGGTATTGAATAATAATAGAACGAGGGAGAGGGGAACAGCAGATATGGCGGGGTTCAAACGGGCCAAGCTAAGGACGTACGTCAGAGGCTTAGCGGCGGGGAGAACGGGAAGTTGCAAAGTACATAACATGTAAGTACCTACCTACATATACTTGATTAAGCAAGTCGGATAGAAGGAACTGAGGATGGAAGTCACGATGGTTTTAGAATTTTAAGGTTAAGTAATAACTATAACTAGGTAGGTACCTAGGTAAGCAGGCAGTAAGGAAGAAAGGTTCGAAGGAAACCAAATTGGAGCTGAAGTCGGAGCTGGAGCGAGGTCGCTAGTCTTAAATGATATTAACAAAGACTTGATTAACAGATCTACCCGCTAGTGCGTCCACCTTAGATACCTGAGTTAAGGTACACTAGAATCATGTTTAATATAACTGATCCGGCTGGAAATCCAAGACCAAAATGTTTACTTTTCCTTCAACCGAGGTCCCACATCCGTGAACTTACCTGGCTTATACGGGAAGTTCAGTATTGTCGTCATCGGCTAAGGTCACTGGGCTTATCACAAGCAACGACTAATACGGGTCAGCTCAAGTAGACCGAATCCTTTTATGTAAGCTCGGCATGAGATCTACTCTTCAGGAGCTATCTTAGACTCTTACGCCAGAGCTTCCTTTGCTAGACTCATTCCTTAATATTGAACTTGCCATACTTTCTTGCATAGGTAGGTACCTATTTATAATAGCTTTAATTGCACTGATTATACATTGGTTAGATCGTGCCAAGAGTCTTCAAGTTAATCCCAAAGAGTAGTTCGACCAGGTGTTATTGACCAGGCTATAGAATAACCCGGCATGTGATTTATTCTACAACCTTCAGCATCTTCACATGCTTTTCTTGTCGTACACATTATACTTAACACAGCATAACATCCGCATATAAGATAGGTACCTAGTCTTATATAACCAGATCCCATACTATCAAAAATGCGCATAAACCGCAAGTTGCAAAAAATGTATACTTGGCCGGGCTTGCTTTGCGCGTTGCTTGCCCGAGCTGTCTGTTAGCCCCCCCTATATTCTCGGTTGTCTTTTCCGAATCAGCCACCAGTTGCTCGACACCCGCCGACTGCGTCGTTAACGTGTCTATGAGTTGCGTCTGGAGCTCCGATATTTCAAGCAGCGACTTTTCTGCAGTCCTAAAGTCCATGTTAACTACGCCCGACCATCTGTGTCACACAATCAACTTACCTGACTTGATCTAATGTGCTCTCGTAATGTTTGAGCATATCTTGGTTATCCTTCTCGAACATTTGTATTTGCTCCGTAGTTAAATCTCCTGTCGGGGCATAGGTTGGTGCCTCGTCGGGTGGCAATGTTTGGCTTAATCTCCTTTTTATTTCCGCAGGACTTCCCGCCTCTTGAGCACTCGCTAATGTGCCTAGGGAAATATCTTGTTTTCGCGACTTAGCCAGTACACTCCTACTTTTCTCCATTTCTCTCATTAACCGTATCTCCATCATATCTTGCTGTGTTTTGACGCATTCTTGGAGTCGGTGCCGTAGAAGCCACAATACGCTATCCCGGTGATTGCGAATGGTCTTCACTCGCTCTTCAGCTTCAATGTGCTCGGGTGATTTGCTAATTGATGCGCCGCCTGCCGCCCATGCTCCTAGCGCACCTAAACCGCGTGCGAACTTCTTCTCAATTATCCTAGACTCGATTTCCGACCGTGCTTTCTCAACATTTTCAAGGCGGCGGATGCTCGCATTGAGCTCGCGTAGCATTTTCTTTGCATTTGCATCTATCTCCTCGCGCTCTCGATCCGAAAGCGGGCGCGGTTGTTTGTCTGGATGCGCCGACCGAATCAAGGTTTTTCGCGGCTGAGCGGTTGAGAGATATGACTGTCGTATATTCCTAAGGTCGGCGTGGAGTGAAGCTATGTGTGAATTCTGAAGCCACTAGTTAGTAACAGGTTTATAGGGTTCGTAATGTGTTCAATCGCGAGTACTTGCTATTCTAGAGGCCTCCTTCAAAAAATCGTCCAAGCTGTCCAAGCTGAAGCTTTGTTTCGTAGTAGAAGCTTCATGTTGCTTAAGGAGGCCATTGAAAACGGGCGTGAGATCGGTCATCTTGAGGTCTGGGAGGAGTGTAGTTTCAGTAATACGACATGCTTATTATTGTTGTAGTGTTGAACATTTCTTAAGCTCTTTCAAATTAAGAATAGTCTATCGTAGTAGCTGGCAACCTGTTCAATTCAATGTACAATGTCCGATAATGCATATAATGATGTTACCTGTTCGTCGGTAAAAACGTGGAGCTGATGCCGACGTGGCTTGTATTGTACATTGGATGTGGCTTCTATATTTTAGATGGAGGTAACAGTGAGGCGCAGTCCAGTGTAACTTTCCACTAGTTTGACCCAATTCCCTGGAATCGAGTTCGGCATGCACCTATCCAATAGATGACATTCCCTAATATAATAAGGATTTGACGTTATCGTCCATCATCCCTCCCCGACTTCGCAAGTCGCTTAAATTTGCTGGCAGGCTTTTCGAGTTCCGTAAATCGGTTAAGGCTTGCCGTCTCGATCCCCAATATTAATAAAAAGATAACACCGATGGGAAGCAATGGCGGTAGGAAATCGCGGGAATAACCGTTCGGAAAACCTTTGATAGCCACTTACCATGCAGCAATGGTAGGTACCTACCCACTTGCATTCTGCAGTAACTTTAACAGCACGGCCCATCCACTTTATAGGTGAAATAAAGATGTAGCTGACCGCACGTTGAATGCTCGACTTGTATAGCGTATTCAAAAATAGAATTAAATTTAAATATATGGACTTATCAAACCCCAAAGAACAAGAATAACGTTAGTTAACTATGATATATCTGGGATATACGGCATACAAGGTTATAGGACACGGGCCATCTATAATGTGGTCGTGGTAGCCTTTAAAGGTTTAAGTTGCGAGGAAAGTGGATGGACTGTGCCGTTAAGAAGGTTAGGTTGCATTATTAAAGTTGCTGCACTTTCTGTATACTGAACCTTGTTAGGGACCCCGAACGGGGGGAAGTAAGTATATATATACAGGTGGTAAGTACGAGTCCCCTTTTGTACAAACCCGCCCTCCTATCCCACTTTCAAGCACTGCTGGTTATGTTAATATAATCGAATCGTGATATCGTGGCAATGGATGACAGTGAGAAACCATCACCGACAACACCGAGACATCATGATGATGAGACACCGGATCGCCCTTCTAAAGAAGAGTTAGCATCTCAGATACTTCGCCGGAATGGAGATTATGTCCAGTCAGGAGACATGGACGATAGCGAAGACGCTCCCAGCTCTGAAGATAGCATCGAAGAAGACGAGCCTCAAGACCTCGAAACGCTCTCGCGAGTGTCTAGCGGTCCACCCTATAGCGTCTTTTCGTCCTCTATGATACGATGGATAATCTTCATGACCTCTATCTCAGCTTTTGTATCGCCTATTACAGCGAACATCTATTTCCCGGCCATCCCAATCCTATCGCATGACCTCGGGGTCACCATTGCGCAGATCAACTTGACGCTGACAACTTATATGATCTTGCAAGGCTTGGCGCCTACTTTCTTCGGCGATTTTGCTGATGTCGCTGGGAGACGGCCGGCTTTCATTATTGCTTTCACAATCTATATTGCTGCCAACATTGGGTTGGCCCTGCAGCAGGACTATGCGGCGTTGCTTGTCCTCCGGATGCTGCAGAGTGGTGGGAGTAGCGGTACACTCGCCCTCGTTTATGCAGTGGTTGCGGATATCACCCCAACCTCCGAACGAGGAAAATATATGGGCATCGTCGGGGCAGGTTTGACCATAGGACCTGCTCTCGGTCCGATTATTGGCGGGTTGATATCCCAATACCTTGGATGGCCAGCTATATTCTGGTTCTTATGTATTCTTGCCGTTGTATGGATAGTTCCCTACATATTGGCGGTCCCGGAGACTGGGAGAAAGGTCGTTGGGAATGGGTCTATTCCACCGCAGGGTTGGAATATGACACTTATTGATTATATTCGATCCAGGCGCCAGACTCGGAACCAGCCATGCAGCCAGGTGAAACAGAAGCTCCAGTTCCCCAACCCGTTCAATACTCTTGCTATTATAGGCAATAAGGATATGGCCATGGTATTGTTCTACAATGCTTCTCTCTATGTAGGCTTCATGATGATCACGTCCACTCTCGCTTCCCAGTTTGCCGAGATTTACCACTACAACGACATCCAGTTAGGATTATGTTATCTGCCGATTGGTGGAGCAACGACAATTTCGTCAATCGGCAACGGCTATATAATCGACTGGAATTTTCGACGTATAGCTAAGAATCTGGGCATCAGCATTGACCGGAAACGTGGAAACGACCTCAAAGGATTCCCTATCGAGAAGGCCCGTCTCCAAGTGGTTTACCCGCTAGTTATCATTGGGGCTTTCGTTTACATCGGCTTTGGCTGGGCGCTGCATTATGAAGTTCACGTAGCTATTCCCCTGGTACTCTCCTTCTTTATCGGAATATGTATCACCGGACCTTTTCAGATCATAAACGTTTTGATTGTTGATGTCTACCCCGGAGCCCCGGCAACGGTGACTGCTGCGAACAACCTGTGTCGATGCCTATCAGGTGCCGTGGCAGCGGCAGTGATACAGAAGCTCATCGACGCCTGGGGAAGAGGGTGGGCCTACACGTTTATCGCCCTTATATTTACATCATTATTTCCTGCTCTCTGGGTTATTCAGAAGTACGGACCTAAGTGGAGGGAAGAACGTGTAGAGAGGATGAGGAAAGCCACGGAGAAGAAGGAGGCAGAAGCTAGAGAGAGAGAAAGTGTTGCAGTCGAGCAGAATAGTGATGTCCTTCCAGAGTCTCAATCTTCGACTATTTGAGCCTCATCAGCATTATCCGCCTTAGACTATGGATACGTATTTTACGCGACCTGTGGCTACGGGAATTGGCGGCCATACCTGTCTTTTAGCATATAATTTTAGATAATAGAGTGATATATACAAAATAAAGGAGGCTTAGTAGCATAGTGGTGCACAACCGAGGTACATTATATTTCGTGTGCCATGTTCGTCATTGGGTCCTGATTTGGATGTTTGTATTGTGAAGTTATCTTAAAATCTGTCTGCCAGGGGCCTGTGTATTCTTTGTTTCTTTTTTTTTCTCGTTTTCGAGCTGATGCATAAATAGGAGAAGTTGAAGTTGAAGTTGTACAGACATTGACGATCGGGTATGTGCATATTTAGGAGTATATAGGTAAATATGCCATGTACTTTACCCCGCTACTAAGATGTTAATCCGAATCTCTTTCTAAGGTCTGGTCTTATCCTTGTCTCCTCAAACAAACAACCTCGTGAAGCACAACTTCATCTCAATAAAAATCTTGAAAAATGTAATTGCTACTTCTTAGGCTTGGATATGACGCGTAAATTACCGTGGAAAAGGGCCGGAATAGACTCGACTGGTACTCCAAGGTCACCAGTGTCTACTCCTATTAGGCAGCCAAAAGCAAAGCGCGAGAATACCGACGATGACGATAAGAAGGCTACAGCTTCACCCACTCCTGCCAAAAGGGTGAAGAGCTCTCATGCTGCATCTGGATCCCCAGTACCTAAAGATGCACCTCAACCTGGATCGTCACCGCCTTCTCCACAACCACTACCTGAAAGGTGCGTGCACTCATTATCACCAATTATAAACTCGTCTAACTTCATATTTAGTTACATGATTGAGGGTCTTGACAACGACGACTTATATCGCATGGTAGAGGATGAATTCTTATCAACTGCTCAGCAATTTACCGCCCATCTCCATGCTGCTGAGTATCATCGTCTCAAAGCAGCATCAAAGTCGCAAAATGCGGATACCATTAGGGACATCTCGAGACCAGTAGTCGGACGGATGACTGACCTGGTCAAGCAGAAGCAGGAGCGCAAGGCGCGCCTTGAGAAGCAGAGAGCAGCAACTAGAAAGGCAAGGGCTGACAGAGGTCGAAACGATGACTCTACCGCGAGCGAAAGTGACTTATGGCGTTCCGCGTCCCTGCACGGACTCATGGAGAGTCCAAGAAAGAAAGCGGCACGCCTTGATAAGTTGACTAAAGTGGTAACTACAACTCGTGCTGCCGCTGGGTTCAGCACGGCTAAGCCCGGACAGTTATTTACTACTTCTCATCCCACCCGTAAAGACCTCACTAGCAGTAGACCTATACATACTTCGATACCGAAGCAGGGCAGTGAAACAGAAAGTGATGACGAAGACCTAGATGGCCTCCCTGATAAGATATCTACAAACTCAGTTGAGAAATTCCCACTATCTACGTCTCAACACCCAGGGCCAAGGCAAGTCCCAAGTACTACAGGTAATAATCACCCCATACGCCGTTCGGAGAAAATCCACCCCATCATCCAAAAATCCGAGGCTAGGGGCAAGACAGAGGTCTCATCCTCCGCTGATGAGGCTGATGGCAGCAGTGACTTCCTAACCCGTCTCAAGCGACGCCAAGAAGACCGCCAGCGCAACCGGGAGCAAAGAAAACTAGCAGCGTCAAACAAAACACAGTCAACAGCAGATGATATCATTCCAGGCTTTCTTTAAACTACCCAAGTTATAGGAGGTGGGTACCTATATATACCTATCTATATGTACAATACAACAACGATCACGACGATCACTCAAAAGGCGTCTGGAACGGCTGTTCAGCCTGCGGCGTAATACGCGCTAAATGCCTGCGCTGTCCGCTCTTCCAGTCGTGCAGCGCCGAGTGCTGCGTCACGCGGTTATCCCAGACGACGACGGTGCCCTCCTCCCATTTGACGCGTGCCTGGAAGTCGGCGCCATAAGCTAGATGGTCGTATAGGAATTTTAGGATTGCATCGGATTCTTCCTTCTTGAGGCCGACGATGCTGCGGGTGACTGTCGGGTACGAAGTATGATTAGTGGACGCTCTCAAGTGGGTGTGGCATGGCATTAAGGCAGGAAATGGGGATCAGAAGGACTTACATTGGGGGTTCACGTAGAGCGCTTTCTCGCCAGTTGCCGGATGTGTCCGGACGATGGGGTGCGCGTTTACGACGGGCTCTCGCCTTCTAATTCCGCCCCTGGCGTTCGAAGCGTTGGCTTGTTCGATTCCGGAGTGGGTAGCTTTCAAGCCGTGCAGACGCTCCTGGAACAGCGGGCTCAGGCGGTTGTACGCTTCAGCGGCGTTCACGAACAAGGTATCGCCACCAGTCTCAGGCTTGTCAAGGATGTACAGGAATGTCGTTCCGGGAGGCTGCTGCTCGTATGATACGTCCGAGTGCCAGGCCACTGAGCTGACGGTATTCTCGAAAAATTGGTCATAGCCCTTATCTCCCTCCCCGCGGTGCACGAGGTGGATTTCCGGGTGGCCTTCGGGCGAACCGGAGGTCGGGTGGATATGGTGACGGCCGAAGTAGCCGCCGAACTCAAGAGCCTTGTCGATGGACAGGTCGGCGAAGTCCTGGTCGCGGAAGGCGACGACCTTCCTCTCGGCTACGTAGCGGGCAAGCTGATCCTTTCCAGCATCGTTTAGAGAGCTTAGCTGGATGCCGCGGATCTCGGATCCGATGGTGGGTGTCAGGTCGACGATTTTGGCGCTCTCCGGGAGAAGGTCGGGGTATGTGGTATCGGCGTCCTTGCCGTGCTCGTAGTGTTCAAAGGGCTTTAGGGGCTCGTATTTTTGCTCGGGGTTCCACGTTGGCAAGTAGTTGGGGTACTATAGGAGAATCAGCATCGGCTTAGGCTAGAGGCTTAAATAGCTCTGGTTTACCTTTGCGGCCCTAAGTCCCGTCTTGCCCTGCTCGGCCTCTTTATCGTACTTGTAGGGAGCAATCTCCTTATACGCACCGAAGAATCTGGTCGTCTTTAGATGCTGCGGCAGAGCCGGAGTCTCGGTAACGGTTGAAGTAGCAGAGGGAGCCATGGTTGCGAATTGGATGCGTAGGTAGGTACCTAACCTAGATATCTAACTTTAGATTTCTCTATCTATGACTGTCAGAAAACCAGAGCAGACCCGACCAGCTTCTAGGTACGGCTAACTCAAATAAATATATACAATTCCCACGCATCACTATGCCCATGCTCGCCCGCACCAAGCTAGAGCTGATGTGCTCGCAAGGTCAGTATGACGCAACCTATCTACCGTTCCAATAGGAGGTCTCATATCCTCATGTATCCCACAGCGTCCCCATCCCACGGTTGCCCACACCCTCCCTCATCTCGACTTATCAGATTCCGATCGGAGCTTTAGGCGGTTCTGTCTGGCTGGGGGAGTCACTGGGGGAGTTTGACCCCGCGCCCACAGAACGCGCATGATGTTGCTATCGCTGAGTTCGATCACGTCATTTCGTCCGGCTGTTTTGTAATCCTGCCCCCTAACTTTCTTTTGCCTTACCTTGCCTTGGCCAACCAAACCTCATACGTCGAGTCGAGCCGATCCCGTGACGTGACCGATAGATACATACGCGACTCCCCCGGCCCAGCGCTAATCAGACTAACGAAGGCATTGCCAAAATCAATGTGTAACACGATCTCGGTTCGCTTAGCAGGCCTATGTTCGGTTGGTCAGTGTCCATGTCCTCGTTCCGCGTCGAGGAAGATCCGTCTGGGCGGAGGAAGACGTCATTTTAAGGGGTATTGTAACAGGGCTTGTAGGTAGATTAGGGTAACTCGTGCGTGTAAAGTTGAGCTCGGGTTCGCGGATCCAGGTGTGTCCCCGCCATCGGTACGAGTTCCGAAGTCCGTCGGAAACAGCCGGGGGTTCCCGGGGGAGTGGTAACGGCAAAGCGGAATATTTCGCGTGTGGGGAAGATGATGAGGTTGAGCGCAAAAGTCTAACCTAGTGTAAGGGGGTTTTAACGGAGTTTGCTTGTTATGAATCAGTGCTTCGATAAAGGCTCTTTAATGATTTCATAAAAAAGTACTTATATTTGACTTGACGACTTGGAAATCAGGGGTTATTAACACTTGCCTTTTTATAAATATAAGTTATTATCGCGGTGCGGTGCTCACCTCGTCTAGTCATCAGCTGCGCACCTATATAAGTGATCATCTTGAATTCGTTATACTTGTTCCTTTTTCTATTCAATACAACCTACCAAACTACTATATTCCCACTTGATCTGAGCACCTTATATGGCTGAGCACACTAAATACGTGATAGGTTTAATAATGCGTTTAAAATATTAATTAATCTATTATTATAATGCTCATTCTCACAACATATAGCAATCAATCAAATCATTAACTAGGAATTACCATGATAATTGCCTCATCTATCCTGTTAACCCTAGAAGACTACATGTAAAAGGTGGGCTATCCGTATTAGTTTGCTCTAAACAAGTTCACAGGCCGAGACTTGTCCGAGGGTAAAAATGATGTATGATATAACAAGAAAACGAAGCGCAACGAATTTCATCAACTAAAATAGAGTATAGTAATGTTTATCACAATATGCTACTTTGTTGCATATGCTAGTGGCGATACGATAACCCACATGTCCCTGCTTATCAATCGAGGGGCAATACATCCTTAAACCACATTTTTCCTTATCCAAAACCCCCACCATCACTTAAAAGTTACCAATATCATCAACCATACAACGGAACCATACAACGGCATAAATCGCCAACATGTCGATGGATATCGACGTAGACGTTCCTATCTCCATAGCGCCGCAGCAAGGGTTAGATAATGGCCCAATTACTGCCACTATATTCTGTTGCGACTGCGGCGCTCCCATAGACGGCACAACGGCTATCGACGCCAAATGTTACGACTGCTTCAAACTCACAAAAGACATCTCACAAGGCATCCAGCGCGAAGCCACCCTCCATTTCTGCCGAGACTGCGATCGATGGCTTCAACCACCGTCTAGCTGGGTAACAGCCCCGCACGAATCCCGCGAGCTTCTAGCCCTCTGTCTAAAGAAACTAAGTCTTAACCGAACGAGGATAATCGACGCCAGCTTCATATGGACAGAACCACACTCGAGACGAGTAAGGGTGAAGCTTGTGGTGCAGGCTGCCGTATCGGATGACCGAGTTATGCAACAGGCCTTAGAGGTGTTGTACGTCGTCGCATATCAGCAGTGCCCAGAGTGCGCCAAGTCATATACAGCCAACGTATGGAGAGCGAGCGTACAAGTGCGCCAGAAGGTGCTGCATAAGCGAACATTTCTCTACCTCGAGCAGCTTGTCTTAAAGCACGGCGCCCACCGTGAAACTATCAATATCAAAGAAGCCAGAGACGGCATCGATTTCTTCTTCGCGGCAAGAAATCAAGCCGAGAAGTTTGTCGACTTCTTAAACTCCGTCGTACCCGTTCGAGTAAAGAAATCTCAGGAGCTTATCTCGCAAGATTCCCACACTGCGAAGAAATCATACAAATTCACCTTCTCTGTCGAGTTAATACCTATCTGCAAAGATGATCTTGTTGCTTTACCTATTCCCCTCGCCAAGCAGATCGGCAACATCTCCCCGCTAGCCATATGCCACCGTATCGGCACCTCCATCAACTTGCTCGACCCTAACACCCTCCAAACCGCCGAGATCAGCGCACCCGTGTTCTGGCGCACTCCCTTCCCCGCGCTGGCAGACGCTCAGGATCTAGTCGAGTTCATCGTAATGGACTGCGAGCCGATCGGGCCGACGCGTGGGAAATGGATCCTCGCCGAGACGCAACTGGCGCGGGCCTCGGACCTCGGCGTCAATGACAAGACGTACTTCGCGCGCACGCATCTTGGCGGGCTCCTGCATGCCGGCGACTCAGTCCTCGGGTATATGCTCACCGGAACTAACTTCAACAACCCGCAGCTAGAGGCCCTCGAGGAATCGAACGTATACGCGTCGCGCATCCCCGACGTGGTCGTCGTCAAGAAGCACTACCCGAACCGCCGGCGCAACCGCAAGCGCGTCTGGAAGGTCCGCCGCATGGCCAAAGATGAGGGCGAGCTACTGCCGCGCAAGACCGATCAAGAGCGACAGGATCGTGAATTCGAGCAGTTCTTGCGAGATATCGAAGAAGACGAGGAGTTTAGGCAGGGCGTACAGTTGTACAAGCAGCCGGCGCAGAAGAAGCAGGCTGATGAGATGAGCGTGACGACGGCGGCGGAGGATGGTGACGAAGCGGAAGATGATGTTCCGAGGGTCGATATGAATGAGTTGTTGGAGGACTTTGACGAGCTTACTATGGAGGATCAGCAGTAGGGAGTGAGGGAAAGAGGACTATTTATTCATTCGGTGTTAGGGGATCGGAAAATAGAGAAATGAGTTCGGTGGACGAATCCGAGGCTGATAGCTTATGATAGCTTCTTACATTACAGTGCAGGACCTGATCCCATGTTTGGAAGTATTAGTTCCAAGTCTGACGGTCTAGGTTCACATATGAAGAAAATAAAATAAAATAAAATCAAATGGAATGAAACCAAGTTCGAGATGTTACGTGAATGCTTGTAGAAGTAAACCGTATCCAAGTACTTATTGTGTGCACTCCTCTATTTATGTATCTTGTAGCTCGATATTCTATTTCTTCTCTATCAACATCGAGAAACACAAGCAATAAGAAATAGACTAGCTCGGAGAAGTACCAACACACTTTAAACATTTCTTCAAAAGATGATTTAATATTGGAAGGTGATGGTGCTGGTTTAACTAAACGACATGTTGCTCAAACGTGCCTTCAGATCAGCACATATAATAATTCGACATATCACTATTAAAGGATCACTTTTTGTGTATGGACTATGGGGCGTCACTACTTAGGTGTTAATGTGATTATAATAAATAATCAATCTTACTTAGATAACTTCCGCCAATAACGATCAGAATTCTTAGGCCAAACATGATTATAAACACTGTCTTACCTGCCGTTACTATGTACAGTATAATAGTCTCACTTATAACAATACTTTCCCCTATCCTCTGTGTTCCTAGTACACCAAGTACAGATGAAAGGGTCAATAAGTAGTAACTACCTAACCTATATAAACCACAGTTCTATCAAAATAAGATTAAGATGCTAGGTATATCTTATAGACACACCGGCGCTACCTGAGTATTTACGCTTAGAGTGGTGACTACTGCTATTCTGCTCGACTTACCATCCCTCAATACGAATAATCTAGGTAACGCTCCTATTAAATCAATTACAAGAGACGACAAGGCTAAGTACTGGTTTGGCTTAATTTGTATAATTGGTAAAGTTAAACGCCCCTACACACATTAGGTACGTGCACACCGTCCTTACTATATTCACATTGATCACGTCACATCTTAGAGTCTTCAGTGCGAGGAGAATGATTTCTCTATTAGTGCGTTTTCCGATTAGAAGGACCTATAGCTGCCAAAGTGCTAGCATAGCAACGAGCGGTGATGCAAGGGCATCATCGTCATTCTCTCCATCCGCGTGTTAGTGAAAGGGAGGGTTTGACTGACAGGCTAAGCCAACAGACGAAACTTCTCCTGTTCGGTCCTATCTACAACACCATGGAAACCTCACTCGTACTAGCAGAAAAGAGAAGGCAGTACACGATCCACGCGTTTCAGGCATGCCGTACGCAATTCGTTGTTTCCAGGTTGATTGTTTGGTCTGTAGTTTGTAGTATAGAGGTCTTCTCTGATATCTAGTCGCCCGTAGTCGGGAAACCTTTTCCAAACCCTTCATTCCGGCAACGCCCCGAGGTTCCATTATCCGGCAAGTTCGATGCCATATATGAAAAGTCATGATCCATCAAGTGCCAGACCCGTACAATAAAATTCCATAGGCGTCCTTGCTGAATATAGTTTGGAACAACAACAGGGCTGAAATAGAGACCTGACGATGAGCACCAGAGCTTCGAACGGACTACTTCATTATTACTTTATTCGTAACGAGGCTGAAACCCGGGGTCGCGGCATCACAATGGGAAAGGGCCACAGGAATTTCTGTCATATGAGAAGTGCGCATCAGAAGAGATGCGTCGAAAAGTTTAGTTGTACACACTGCCGTCCATGGATACACTGATTATCCGTACGGCCGCGACGAATAGATGAAACTTGCAACACTGCGTTGCAATCGAATATACGAAGAGACATATTGGGTGGGTGCTGCTGGCGGATCGAGTCTGGTCAAATCTAAGGAGAGCAGCTGTTAAACGGGAAAGGTTGTATTTTGTTCAATTATTTGACTCTGAAGAGATAGTTACGACTATGCCGCCGGGGTAGTCGGGATGTGTCTACTCCAGTTCTCAGTTCGGGGTCTATAACTCCCACGTCCGCTCCGGGTAGATGGACGACCCGGGGAATGTGATGAGGCGTGATCTCCAGCGTGGTCGGGGTGTTCTCTTCCTCCGCGTTGCCCACCGCGGCCTGACAAGCGACGAGGGGTTCCTCGAGGTCCGGATCGACGCGGGTTGCTGGTGGATCTATTGCTAATAAAAGGCACTAGAACGGTCTTTGCTTCCGACATAAAGGGAGTATAAATTCTAATCACGTTCTTGCCATTTAACACGTCTGGCAAGAATCTCAAAGCTTCGGCGCCTGTTGGATCAACTCGTAGTTTAGGGGGCGTAGGCTCGAAGTTTGGTTCGACAGCTTGCCATAGTGCATCTGGTGCTTCATTAGGGAGTCGAACAGCCGGGAGCGATCCCATCTCTTGCTCGCCAAAACATTCTTCGGCCATCTCCTTGCTAATGTAGTCACTATCATCAGAAGCTATGGAGCTCACAGAGTGCGAGAGACCAGGAAGCGCAACGGTTGCAGGGTCATATGAATGGGTATGCTCTAGCGCGATCTTACTCGAAGAGTCTATAGCCATAGATTTCGCTTGATGGACCGGCTTCTTACCCATTAGATTGTTAATCTTATCTTGCCAATTCTCCTGAGATGCTATCTCGTGCGGCTTTTGAGGGATTCCCGCATATCCCTTACCTCTGCTAGAGGGACGGGGGACTGTAGATTGCGCGTTACCCCGGGCAGGAGCGGCGGCGGCGGCAGCGAATGATATCGGTGCAGGCTTAGCGGATGGGACAAGAGGACTAGGGGCTGCAGAATTGGTCGGAGGTGGTAGCTTGACTATCGGACGAGCTGGTGGTAAAGCCACATGCGGACGAGTGACATCGCCGTCAAATACTGGATGGCCATCTGCGGTTGGAGGGGGCGGAGTCGGGGACTTGGTACGGGCCTCCTCTTGAGCATCATTATCTTGCGTGGACACGTCCCGCGCGGAGGGGAAGAATCGAGAACTGCTTCTGGGGTGTGTTGCGTGCCCAGGCACATTTCGTCCGGTATGGCCGACAGGGGGTTGCCTACCAAACTCGGAGCGAATACCGTTTACTTCTTTAGCAGAAGCCTCTCTGGCCGCATCTCGAGCAGCAAAATCGGAGGGCATAAGACCCTTGCGTTTAGCAATCTCTTCCGCAGATAGCTCGGGACGATGTCGCTCGTCTCTTGCGATATGTCTGGAGCCATTGAACGAACCGCTTGGTTGAGCCTCGTTGTGGTTGGTAAATGGGTTCGCTGAACCTCGCCTTGTGTCTTGTATACTGCCTCTGGGACGCCAGGTGTCTTTTATCGGAATAGTTGGGTTCTTCTCGTGGCTATGTATGAGGTCTTGCATCTCCGCCGCTCGTCTGCGATCATCTTCTTGAACATTGGCGGTGAAATTATTCCACGAATTTGAAAGATCCTGTTCAGGAATATTGGAAGGACGGCCGCGGGGCGGGCCGATAGGGGGTATCCGGTTACTAGATATTGTCTCGGGGCGTACGGGCTGCTGTGAATTAGAGCGGGGTGGACCAATCGGTGCCGGACGATGGATGCGTTCGGTGATCGGAGCCGGGTGGGCATCAGGCAAGGTTCCTAGGTCGGGATTAAACGTGCCGTTTCCAAGGGAACGGTCATTTCCAGGAGCACCCCAGACATTTCGAGAAGTGTTTTGAGAACTTCCAACCCATGAGGTAAACCGTTCCGGATGTTGCGGAGCTTCGGGCCACGATGCTGTGGACTGAGATTTCGGCGCATTAACTGCTTGCATTGAAGGCTTTCCGGCTTGGGCGACGGGTTGTTTGGCATCACCGTTTACTTGGCGATCGGGATTGGACTTGTTCTTATTGACTGTGGTAGTAGAATCAGCTGTGGCTTCAGAAGGCACTTCTGGCTTTTCTTCCGAGGTAGAGGGAATGCTTGTCCGTCCAGCATATGCGGATTGTGTAGAAGATTCGTTCTTTCCTTCCTTTTTAGCGCTCTTGCGTTCAGGTGGAGGTCCCATTGCCTTAAGCTTCTCAGCAATTCGGGCCTTACGAGCCTCTTCTTCACGAGCTTCTTGTTCTAATCTACGCTTAATGGCCTGCTCACGACGCTCACGCATCACTCTTTTTTGAACAGCGAAATCGTCTTCGTTAGATGGTGCGTCTGCGCTTGGTGGGTTATATTGAGGTGTAGCATATGTTTGACCGGGAGAAGGACGAGGCTGGTATGGGTGACTAGGCTGGAGCCGCGGCGTAATCTGGTTGTTCACTGGAGAGAAAGTTGTGGAAATTGGGCTCTCGGCCCCAACAACGGAGCTAGCTTGAGACTGAATTACCTCGGGGGGAGGCGGAATATCATATGGCTTTCCAAGTCTATGTGCCATAATACCACTCGTACCACTGACGTTAGAAGAGCCGCGACGACGGCCGAATGGGCCTTCGTGGGCACTAGTTCTGCTTGTCTGGAAAGCGGCCGATGGTTCCGCAGGGCCTTGCTGGTCGTGGTGTTGGGGACGTTGGAGGACAGCTGGCTGACGCCCATGAACGTCATTCCTGGATCCTCTACGATCCGCCACCGGCTCGTACCGACCAGAGTGTGAGTTAAACAATTGGCTGTGGTTGCCTGCATGACCTTCTCGAAAGCCGGATCGACTAAAGTCGTCTGCCGCAATCTCTTTGGTCGGTGGGGGAGTCGCGCTTTTAGTGGCGGCATCCCGTGCCGGAGGGCGCGAGACCGATGCAAGACTAGATAAATCTGGTTGCCCGGGCGGGACTTTCTCTATAGGTGGTAGGCGTGCCCATGGCGATTTAGCAGGTGTTGATGGTGCAGGTGGTTTTGCAACGAGAGTAGGCTTCTCAGGAGCACCTTTCAGCACGAGGCTCTTACCCGAGGCTAGAGCACTAGGCCTGACTAAGGGAGACTCGGTTGCGCTTGGGGTCGGCGTAGGTGATTTTGGTTTCGGCGGTGCGGGAGCTGGTTCCTTGCTAAGTGTGGCATGGACTGTGCTGGGACTTGGTATGATTTCATCGGCTGGTGGTAAGGTAATCTTGGTTCCGTCGGTCCACGTAATGGTTTCGGGCTCCCACTCTTCGTCATCATCGATATCTGCCCAGTTTGACTGACCCTTAGTATCCTCCGGTCCTAAACGGTCTGCCATATGGATGCCGTATTTATGCATGAGTTCCTCATCAGATAACTTCTTCTGCTCAGGTTGAGCGACCGCTGTGGAAGTTAGCAGGAAGAGTTAAAAATCACCGAGTTAAGATATCTTCCTATAACTTACGTCTATTACGATTCCAGACAGTATTTGGGTCAGGGGCGGCGGCAGGTTTGCCGTTGCTACTTAGTGTCTTGGTAGAGCCACCTAAGCTGCTGCCGGATTTGGCAACAAGCTTCAGACGCGAAGCAGAGGCACTAGGAGTCGGCAGCGGGGTTGTAGAGACGGAGCTGACAGAAGGATCGGGACGGGAGGTCGAATTCGTAGTAGATTTAGAGGCCAGAAAAGTGCGATTTACGGAAACCGACTTAAAGCTCTGAGGCTTCTTGAGACTTGAAGAAGTACGCGCATGGTTCTTGTCACCGAGGCGTGCCTTTGATGTTTCCGTATCCGAACCACCACTCACACTAACTTCAGCTGAGTTCACTAATTCGTCGACGATTTCTGCGATCTGCTTATGCTCGACGTCGGAGGAAACACCGTTTAGTGTAGCACTCGAATGGCTGGCATCCTGAGTGTCGTTGCTTGCAACAGCTGATTGAGCCTATAGTAGGATGCACGTGAGCAGGTGATTTGCGACAGCGGCGCAGTTCAATAATCGCATAATAGTAGCAGGTAAAGGAGGAGAGTGCAGCAGGAGGGGAAAGAAAGGAGAGGGAAAGGTATGAATCGGATCACGAAGGGAGGGCGACACGGCTGTATACTTACGAGGGTGGGTTCAGTTAGAGATGCATCCGGCTTATTGAGGGTTGGCTCAGTCGCCATCATCCAACTCGAGATGTCGTGGAACGTAAATGTTTGCGTCGCGATCGAAGGGGTAACAGTTGCGTTGCGCTTTTCGATCGAAGAGATGGGTTGGATTAATGAGGCTGACAGGTAAATTTGAAGTGGTCAGTTCGAGGGTTTGGTACTTGGCAAATGGCGGATTGAGAAATCGGGGTCAAGTTTAAATGAGTTACTCACTTCGGTACTGGTTATGTGCAAAAATAAAATAAAAGGCAATGCTTAATACGTCGCGTTCGCAGGAGACGCGACCGGTAAGTTTAGTACAAAGCCTCGCTCTCTATTCGGGGAGGGTGAGAGCGTATTATATCGCAATACCTCGGAGTACAGGTGGGTTGTTGCAGGTTGAAGGTTCAGGATGTGCTAACGACCTTTCAGCGTCGTGTTGTCAAAGTTTACAAGATCCCGAGCTTTTGGGGCTTGCGCAGAAAAGAGTGGAGACGGCACGATGAATTGGAAGACTGCCAGAACAATTGAACGCGGCTGGGAAAACGGAAACAGGAAAGTGCAGTACGAGGTAACGAGGCCTGCCAGGTGACGGCGAGGTGTGGTGTGTAACTGGTGAAAGTGGAGATATGTGGCTAACTAGGTAGGTACCTACCTAGCCCACTCGCGGATGTCTAACACTAGGTTCTCCGACACCCGACAGAAGCCGATTTGACAGCTGCCCCAAGAGATATACTACAAGAATATAGCTGAAATACGTACCTATTTTAAGGGAATACAAAACTGCTCGGAGAGTTATTACACATAGGTAAGTTTGAGGGTTGAAATATCCGCGTGGAAATAAATACGCAAAGTTGAAAAAAAAAATCGAAGAGTACCTAACGGCTAGAATTATATTGATAACGGGAGGCAAATCGAGTAGTCACCTTATATGACTGTTACCGAGGAGATTCAAACACCCATGACATTCTATAGGTAGAAAGTATCTTTTATGTACACAGAATCATAGTTGATTATAATTACAAACGAAACAGTGCAATGTTCAAAAAGAGGAAATATAATGATTTAGAACTAGAGATTACCTAGGTACAAACATAGGTAGGTACTTGACATAGTTTATCAAACTCTTTAAACTTCGCATACTAGTAGAATGGAGAATCACATAGGAGCGGAATAGGAAACCGTAGAATTCTTTTATCGAGGCTAAGCCCAGTTCTATTCTAGTACACGACGGCTAGTCATGCTCGATGCCATATATCTTATGTACAAGTTGCTTGACTCTACCCCTCGTTTCACTTAGTACCCCTAATACCGAACCTGCTTAATGGGCATTGTTCTTGTGGTGACCTATGATAAGTTAGTATATACTACATATATAACGAGGAGCTATAAGAACACTTACGTAGATGATAGTAGTAGGTCATGGGGTATCCGATGAGGAGAAGTAAACCAATCGCGTGAATGACAGCTATGAGAACCCGTCAGTATAAATATCATCCTACATCCGGACGGCGACAACGGGACGGCTATGGAACATACGCTTGATAGTAGGGTTCTTGCCGAAGTGCTTAGCCTGGTATCGACCGAGAAGACCGGTGGCCTGGATCTCGGGGGCAGGTCCTCGGGGGAGTTTCTCGTAGAAGCTGACGACACGCTTCATGCGAAGAGCATCGGGAGCAGTACCGATGGCCTAGTGGAAATACCGGTTAGCAACCCTCCAACCTGGGAATTTTGCGACATCCATCTCCAAGATTATCCAAATATTACGACCACGCTGAAACCAAGCTCCTCCCCTCTCAACTGCACCATGTTGAAGTCTAGAGTCGCAGTAGACCGGGAGGCCGGATAGCACCATACGGAGGAAATCAATACATACATTTGGCGAAGCGACCTGAAGAAACCCAGTCAGTAGAGGCACTTGAATATTCCTAGAACCAGACAAACCTTAGGAGGGATAAGGGTCGAAAGGGCCCTGCGAGTGACGAAGCTCATGATGGCGGCTATACTCGCGACGAGGAAAAGAAGGTAGAATAAACCGAAAAGATCACAGAGGAGAATCAACTGTGTCAACGATTGACGCAATTGGTAGTCTGCGATGCGATGCGATACGATGCTGGCGTAATTCAACAAAGGATTTAAGCTCAAAAGCGAAAGTCGTCAATTGACGAAACGACGAAAAGACCTCGCCCAGTTACAATTTCACGTGGCCCGTGCACGAACTTTCCATTCCATGTACGTGTGTGTACACACTAGCGCGGTAATTTGCCGCCCCGATACCGACCCTCGACCAATCAAATCCCCCGCAACGTGATTATCTCAACCTCGAACTCTTAAATCGCCTCAATACAAGAATTTAATCCAGCTATCCAAAGCTTACTCAGGTACAACAGCCTGACATTGTCCGGTAGTTACACCTACGTCGCCTTTGCAGCTGCCGGACTGTCCCAAAAAAAAGAAAAAAAGAAAAAGGAAAAACAAGTAGCACAACAATTCCTAAACACAACAATATGGCATCCCTCAGAACCCAAGCTGCAGCCGCCACGATGCTTCGAAGCGCGAGATTGGTTCCGAATAGGCAGGCTTTGGCCATGGCGCAGCGACGCTTTAAGACCGACGACTCAAGAACTTCTCTTACCGAGACGACCGAACAAGTCGCTATCCCTGAGGAGAAGCCGCACAATGCCCCCGACTTCGGTGCGCATATCGACCGAGCTACGTCGTACGTTCTTCAGTGCCAATTCGCGTTATATCGCTAGAAGCAGGGGAACATAATAAATGCTAATTGGCATATCTATAGAACATTCACACCCGTGCCGAAGCGAGTAATGGATGGCAGCGAAGATCATGGCATCCTTCCCGCCGCTGTGCTCTCCGGCGCACCAGTGGAACTACAGGCCAGAACCGTCCGGTATGGAATGCTACTTCTTCTATCTATACCTAGGCAGCTTATCTAATTCCACACATAGCATCTACCAACCATCTAAACCTGCCACGCAGTCGGGAAACTGGGGTGGCCACCACTGGAGAATGGACTGGGACATCCTAGCTAAGGGACACCGATGGGAGAACCCTCTAATGGGCTGGCAATCATCCGCCGATTTTATGCAGGGCACCAAGCTCGAATTCAAGAGCAAGGAAGACGCTATTGCTTTCGCCGAAAAGCAGGGGTACGAATATTTCGTACAAGAACCCAACGTTCGAGCTTTTACGCCGAAGGCTTATGCTAATAACTTCTTGTATTCGCCCAAGAAGCTAAAGCACGTTCGGGCCAAATAGACAGCAATGTGGATCAGTCTGGGAAAGTGACTATGGTTTTGTACATATATTTATAAAAAATGGTATCTCAAGTATTCCTGGCCATAATGCCATACGACAGCCGTAATTTCCATGGCGCTTCCCTATTTCCCTAAAAGCTCTATTGTGGATCATGCCTTGAAGTGATCATAAAAGCCCTTTATGTCTAGGTATAGACCCCCCTTCGAGTACTATTAACCTAGAACCTTAAACGCCTAACAAATATTGTGTGCTCAGGGCCGATGAGCCTCCAACTCCGAATACCGCTCCATAATTCCATAACGCCCGGAAAAGCTTAATAAACGCCTGATATAAAATACCTTCCCCTCGCACGGCTCATCCAGGAGCTGCTTGCCCTGGATTGAGAAAAATCGACAGTATAAAAAGGATAACGCTAGTAATTTACTGCGTCATAATCATCGACTCGTGGCCATTCTCCACCCTAAACCTCTCAGAGTCATCACCATCTAAGCCTAAGTCGATCCGTGAAGGAAGGTCTTTCTTGCCTTCCTTGCGGACCATTTCTTCACTCCAGGCTCTCATCTGAACAAGATGACGAATGGCGGCTTCTCTCCGTTGCTTCTGGCGTTCTAGGATTGCTTTATTAACTTTATCCGCGACATCCTGCCGAAGACCCGGACGCAGAAGCGCCGACAAAGTGGGATCTAGATTGTCGTGATCAAACACGAGGAGGGACATCGTCTTTTCTAGATCTTCCAAGAACTGTGGCGTGCGTGGAGCCTTGGGTCCCAGTTGTGTTTGCGCAAATTCCAAGGCCGGGCCGATATCCCCGCCTGGTCGGGATTTTCGGATTAACTCCACTAGTTGGAGCCGAAGAAGCGCGAAGTGGAGTGGTTCATCTTCGTCAAGTATCTTTCCCGTTGGTTAGCTGATGGAGTAGGGAAGAAACGAGAATTACAGATTTTGTTGAGTGGTATGATGCTCATATAAAAAGTGGTTGTTCCTCATCAGCGACCCGAAGGCCATATGAGTGGTGCATGTAAACTCGTGTTTTAATCACGGCAAAGTAGCGTAAAGAGATAGTGTAGCAAGGAATGGTTCTTACCGAAGGATCAAGATCATTCAGAGCATGTAAAGCATTTTCGATCTCTCCTCTATGTATAAAGGTCTGGATTTGTCGTCTCGCATAGATACTAGACGAGGGTTGTTGAGGTGACAGATTCGCTTCAGTTGAAAATTTTGCTGCAGCATTAGGATAGCCAGCAACGGTCAGGTAATCGAGTATTAAGGCATTAATATCACTTGAAACCGCGTTAGCAACCCAGTCTTCCATATCTATTAAAAAGTGCGTATGTGAGGAGCAAATATCAGAAAAAAAGAAAACGATCTCCGCATGATATTCTCAGAGAGATTCCCATTGTGTTATTTGTTACATCATAATAGTGCTTCAGGGTGGTGGATAAAAAAAAGAGCACGGATTGCCATACCTCTTGGGTGTTTTAAGCTCCTCAACCTGCCGTAAGAAAGGATGCTTCATTGATTTTGTCGTTGACGCCGACGAAGCCTACTCACGCAATATTAGTATATAATACCTATGAATATTGACCTTCGCGTCGATCTAACATACCATTTTGCGATCTGAAATCTCTGTGATATACCTTGCGTGACGAAGATGGTTCTCAAGTAGTATGTCGCTTGATGGCAATAGCATGCCCTGCTACGCCCGCCCAGTCGCAACTTGTAGTGAAAACGGGAGTAGCACAATAAAATCACAACGTGGAGCTTAAGAAAAGAAGGCGCCCTGAAGGATATTCAGGAGTTTCCGCCGAGAGGCTGGGCTTGTTGTTGATCGGGTGGCACATTGGAAGTGAAGAATTAAAAGTTAAGAATAGAAGTCAAGGATTTTAGAATGCGGGTAGGGACAGAAAATCCACGTGCAGAAATTGAAAAAGGTTGGAACCTTCCCTCTTTGTCTTGGTGTGGCTGCAATCTCGGCCGACGGGCCCCGACTTGTGGCTTACGCACAATCAAATGCAGGTCCCGCCGTTAGGTACCTCACATGGATAGTGGCTTGTGACAGCTTTGTGGCTTTCGTCCTGTCATCACCTAACACGGCCCCAGCTCCAAAATGACTTACTAAATTCGAACAGTCCACAACCCACACAGTTTCTTCCGAATCATGGTTGGTTTTACGAAGATCCTCCTTTTTTTCTTATTGTTTTTATAAATATATTTTAGGTCTTGTTCGCTTCTTCTCACCGAGAGCTTTTTCTAAACCCTGTTAATACATTTCAAACTACCCGGCTCCGTATCAGTTCATCTAGTGAAGCGCTTTGATATTCATCTCGTCTTATTCACTTATCTATAACCCTGCCATCTGCCTAGAACACATCTGACACTAGTGGACACGCGACATCAATCGCTTCACTTGTTGAGCTTCCAAACCCCGTATCACGCTCTTGGGCTATTATATAAGAGCTCCGTCTACTTCATGTCTTTCTATATATGATATTTAGCTCGAGCAGATAGTCATGAATACCGGTGTTGGGTCGCCGGCCATCGTCGCTGACAACAACTCTGACACAATCGCTAAGAGAGTCCACTACAGTCCTCCATGGGCTGATTCGAGCATCATTGGCATTGCCGGTAGTTCTGGATCTGGGAAGTCGACTTTATCGCACGCCATTGTCAGCAAACTGAATTTACCATGGGTTGTCATCTTGTCAATGGTAAGCATAATTAGAGAAAGGAGGTAACTTCTTATCTCACGAATCATAGGACTCCTACTATAAGCCGTTGGGCCCCGAAGCTTCTAGGAAAGCCTTCCTCAACGAATATGATTTCGACTCTCCAGAGGTTAGATCTTAGTATCCAGAGCCCTATTACCATCATATTAATACTAGTTTTGTAGGCGATAGACTTTGATGCTTTAGTTCAGACTCTCCGGGACCTCAAAGCAGGGTGAGTATGTCGTAGATTTTGCAATAGTGCTTGCGTAAACATATGCACTAATTTGCGTCTATTCAGTAAACGTGCCGAGATACCAATATACTCCTTTGAGAAGCATCAACGTCTAAAAGAGACGACCACCATATACTCCCCCCACGTGCTTGTTCTCGAGGGGATCTTTGCCTTATATGACCAGAGGGTGATGGATCTCATGGACATGAGAGTACGTACCCCCTAGAACTAAATGCTATCTGGGACACGGCTCTAACCTACTGGTAGGTCTATTGTGAAGCAGATGCAGACACATGTCTCTCGAGGAGAAGTAAGTATACCCTGCATGATTAGAATCGAACAATCACGATCTAATTGTTATAGTCCTGCGAGACGTTAGAGACCGAGGTCGCACGGTAGAGGGCTGTATTAAGCAGTGGTTTAGCTTTGTGAAGCCGAATTATGAAAAGGTAAGCCATCTAGGCCTTGTCGTGTAGCATATTTTAACCTTCCCCTTAGTATGTCCTCCCACAAAGGAACAATGCTGGTAAGTGATCGTATAGTAGAATATCGGTGTCATTTATTATTCGCCATCTAGCCCGTCATCCTGGCTGATTCCTGTATTCCAGACATAATCGTGCCACGTGGAATAGAGAATCGAGTCGCAATGGGTAAGTCGTAGTCATTTCCCACGAAAGACATGCGCTGATCAACGTAGCTATGGTCACCCAGTATATCGAAAGGAAACTGCTGGAGAAATCAACGCGTCATCGCGCTGCTCTCAGAAGCCTAGAGGCCGGGTCTGATAGCGAGCCTCTTTCCGATCGAGTCATTATTCTTAAGGAAACTCCCCAACTTAAAGCTATGAATACTATAGTTCAGGATATTGACACATCGAGCGAGGACTTTATATTCTATTTCGATAGATTTTCATGCCTACTCATCGAAGAGTATGTGTACTGCTTAAGCTTTACCGTTGTTGTTTACTAACAGTCACAGGGCCCTAAACAATGCGCACTTCAAAGAATTGGCCGTCGAAACTCCCTCGGGCAAGCTATATAATGGACTGACTCCTAAAGGTGAAGTCAGCGCAGTCATTGTCCTTCGTGGAGGCGCTGCCTTCGAGGCCGGATTGAGGAGAGTAATTCCAGATGGTCGTACAGGACGGCTCCTCATTCAGTCCAACGTCCGTACTGGAGAACCCGAGCTTCATTATTTGAAGCTTCCTAAGGACATTAGCACGCATGACACCGTATTACTCCTAGACGCCCAGATGTCTAGCGGAGGCTCTGCGCTGATGGCGGTCCAAGTCCTCGTAGACCACGGAGTCCCGCAGGATCGTATCGTCTTTGCAACACACTCGGCCGGCTACGTAGGTGTCTATCGTCTGACGAAGGTGTTCCCAGAAATCACCGTTGTCATCGGTAACATGGTCGCCGAGTTTGAAGATAGGTGGGTTGAGAAGAGATACTTCCGCTGCTGAGAAATGTACGCGTAAGCCTTAATACATGAGCCTCGACCGAATTCGAGGACATCTCAATTGTCGTGAGTGTCAGATTATAAGTTTCATTCATAGTATACTAGTTACGTATAGGACATTGCATATATATCTCTCGGATACCGTCTTATATTTCAGAATGACATTAAAGATGGGCAAATTCAATATGCATCGGTAATCAATCATCCACTTTGAATGTCCCCCTATGCCAATATTCTGCGGGGGATCCCACCTTTGAATTTGTCAGCCGTCGGCGATGAAGGATTATACAAGACGGCGTCTCCATTTCCCCATCCAGTCTTAGATGCATGATTCGGCCGTGATCGTGGAAGCGAGCATATTCTTCTGACAACAATACTAGTAGTAAGTGCCTACCTAATCATCTAGTTACATGATATTCGTCTTATACATAGGTAGGTACCTACTTAGCATGTATGCAGACAGCATATGAGATACTGCTCAAAGGACCCCTATTATATCCAAAATGGCCAATAGAAATCCAGCCCTAGTTTTCAGTCCTGGCGCGTGGCATACGCCCGAATACTTCCAACCGACGACATCACGCCTCACAGAGGCGGGTTTCCCCTGCGACACCGTATCTCTACCGAGCATAGGTTCAGAATTAAAATCACCAGGATCCCCATCAATCCCACAAAGCTTCGACGCAGACGTCGCAGCTATACGCGGAACAGTCCTTAAGCACCTAGATGCTGGCCGTGATGTCGTGCTTATAGTGCATAGCTACAGCGGCGTCGTCGGAAGTGAAGCTGTCGCAGGATTAGACGCCGCGTCCCGGTCCCGCGCCGGGGAAAGCACCGCTGTTATACACCTCATCTATGTAGCGGCCCTCTTAGTCGACGTCGGGGCACAGTTATGGCCGACCGGGAGTCCGGCAGTCCCGGATCAGGTCAGAGTGGAGGGCGACCTGGTATACAGCGTGCCAGAGAAACTAGACGAGGTCTTCTATGGGCGGTGCACGCCGGCGCAGCGGGAACTGCTGGTGCGGTGCCAGCGGAGCCATGCCCGGGGTGCTTTTACGAGTCCTACCACGCATGCAGCGTGGCGGGTTATCCCGACTACGTATGTTAAGGCTAGAGAGGACCCCCTGGGAGATTTTTTGGCACAACCCCAGGCGGGGCATAGATTCGAGGAAGTTGTTGAAGTAGCTGGGGGGCATTTTCCGTTTGTTACAGCTACGGAGGAGGTAGTGGGGGTTATAAAAAGGGTCGTTGAGAAGAGTACGAGGGTCGCGTAGTACATCCTACGCCGAAGTGATTTTCTCTCATTACTTATTTGCTTTAGGTATAATATCTTATTGGCAATAATGCATTTGGACAATGTTATTATCAAATAGGCTTGGGAATAGTTTACATTTGCAAGTAGCAAGGACGCTACACTACTATGTGCTTCTACCAGCTTGTAAATATAAAAGAAAATTAAAAAGAAAAGTGTTTTAGCTTAACTCATTTATAAATATTCTTATGCATAACATCGTTTTCATTTTCCTTATATTTAAGCCGTAAGTAACAAAGAGATATATAAAATCATTTATATCATGCAATTGGCTTACTGTTAGTCTCATACATAGGTATTGTGGAATATACCCCCTGCCCACAAGTCACTCCGGAACATGTAAGCGGCGCCGCCTGACGAAGTGTGATTCCCGACTTTCCAGCCGACTAAAACAAAGAGTTCGGAGAATTTCGCGGGCATGCCCAGTACGGATAGCAGTTAGATGTAAAGCTATTATTTTCGTATACTATTCCGTGAAACTACCTATTTATATCCCCGAGGTTAGTCGTAAGTTAGTAGGTTAGATAGTTTCGTCGGGATGGGCAGCGGTACTTCCCAAAATGGCATCTCCGTCACACATCTCCGTCCTCACTTTAGACCGGTGTATTTGGAGACTACAAATCTATTTAGTTATGTTTGAATATAAAATAAATCGCCTGCTTACGTAGCGAATTAGTAGATATAGACAATTACAGAATAGACATCCCTGTTCAAGTTACAAAATGTCGCTCCTTTTCCGCTGCCGGGTCGTCTCATTTGGCGGACGTCGTGCCTTCGCATCTCTTGCTCACCCTAGAAGTCTACGACATGTACCTACAGTAGTGAAGCCATCTCACTTGGAGGCCCAGAAAGGGGTTCTCGATGCTCGAAATTTGGAGAAGGCGGTTGGTGCTATGCACCGAGATGGCCTTGTTGTCGTTGAAGACGCAATCCCTCACGAAGCCTTAGACCACCTAAACAAGAAGATGGTGGAGGATGCGCAAGTTCTACAAGACCGGGGTGAAGATGGACCTTTCAATTATAATACGGGGAATCTACAGCAGGATGCCCCTCCGGTAGCCGAGTATTTTAACCCTGCTATCTTCACAAGTGAGTGTCTTTTATGATGTACCGTTCATCATATATATATCCGCAAAACTAATAACGTTCAGATCCCATCGCAACTCAGATCACAACTGCAGTCCTCGGCCCCCGTCCCAAGTGGACTTTCTGCTCGGCCAACTCAGCCATGCCAGGAGGAACCCCGGCCCGTCAACCAGTGCACTCTGACGCAGACTTCCAACACCCAGACCACCCATTCGCGTTGGTTGTCAACGTTCCCCTAGTCGCCATGACACCGGAGAACGGCTCGACGGAGATCTGGCTCGGAACTCACAAGCACGACGCAAACGTAGACGGGCAAGAGGGGGCACACGGCGAGAGAGCCAGTGGCCGCATACGGGACAGCCTTCTAGCCGAGCGCAAAGAGGTATGTCCGCCATCCCAGCCCGTCATACCGAAAGGCAGTATCGTGATACGAGACCTGCGACTCTGGCACGCGGGCATGCCGAATCTGGCGCGCGATGTCCGCGTTATGCTTGCCATGATCCATTTCGCGCCGTGGTATCGAAATCCCATGCGCCTGCAGTTCTCCAAGGATATCAAGCCTGTGCTGGGAAAGCTGGAGACTGAAGGCCGCTTGGGGTTGGAGGTGCCGGTAGATTGGATAAGTAGGGAGGAGGCGCTCAAGACGTACCTGAACAGGGGCTTTGGAAACAGCTATGATTTCAATCAGGCGCCTTAGTTTGTGTAGAATGGCATTATTACTGGGTTTTCCATATCGTGTTTAGACTGTTTGTTAAATTAAATTGTTAGTGTAGAAATGGGATTAATATTGTCGAGCCATTTTACTTGTCTCCTTTGGTTAGGTCAAGTACCTACGATTTTACTCAATTATGTATCTCAGATTATCGGCCACTTTCTCTTTTCAAGAGAGAATAAATTCCCTTTTAACCTAGAAAGCAAGTTTGTCCGATATAATAAAGACGACACTGGCGAGGTATGTGGGGTGCCGGGCCGGGTCGTGAGTGGCGCCCTGGGTGAGGGACTTTGACTCTTTGCCCGGTTGAATGTTGTCGAGAAAGGCAGTTTCATAAGTAGAATGTCTGGGCAATATATGTTTAAGAATATTATCTAGGTGATTCATACCAGCGATAAATAATATATATATTTTGATTCAATAGGAGTGAATACGCTTTATAGGAAGACTTATCCGTATATATTATTTCAATGATGGCAAGTTTAAACATTGACAAATAAAAGGGTTAACTTCCAGGTTGTTATCAATTATTTAATTTATATATTAAACTGATCACTGTAGCAATCAAGCATCAATGTTTCCATCATGAGAAAATAACTGTATTATGAATCCTTCACAAAGAAACAGCTGTCTTTTGTCTAAGCCAAAGAAGGGTTTACTATAGATAACAACCTAACGTTAGATAACTATACATCCGGAAGATTGTTGTAAACCATTAATATCTGCCAATTAGTTAAAAGATTTTGTGAGTATAAAACCATATAGTAAAGGTAGATAAGGGATATATAGCGTTTTCAAAAAAGGATAAAGGGAAAGCCTTAATATATTCGTATTACTACGTGGCTACTGTAGAGTAACTTTGTTGTTGCTTCTTATATTCATTTTCATCAAAGTTTCTTATATAGTAACCTTAGTCAAGATTAAATACCTGTCATGAACATATCATGATGAAAATAGAATGGGGCATGCGGGAGAGGGGAATAATGTAGACAACGCTGTAACTAGCAAAATAATGGAGATAGTAAATGATAGCTTGTTCTATTCTCATCTTATTAAAACAGACGCAGGTTATAAATGCTATTGTTTTTATATTAAAAGGTTGAACTGTTATGAGCAGGTAAGAAATATCTATGGAATTATGTCTTACGGATGAATGCAAATTAACAAAGATGAACGGGAAGAGGCCAATCTCAGATGACTATGTCCCTCAGTTCGGCGACAAATACATTGTCCTTACTAACCAAGTTCTTATTTCTAAGGAAGCACGATATGTCCGGCTTAGAGTTGTCTCGAACTTCTAAGGTGAAGCAGGTACCCTAGCGAGTCCATCAGCCCATTAAAGCACCAGTATGCTACCAATGCCAACCATTTAGCTCGTCCAATGCGGTGTGACAGTAAATTTGTATTGATCTTTCTCATTAAATACGTACTTACATAGGTGGCGCCAATACTTGTAATATTAAATTGTAAAACTGTATGTATTTGCAGATATGTCAATTTTGATAAGCTAGTGGGTTTAATTCTTTAAGCAATTGACCTTCTTTAGGGTCTTCTGACTTGTATATTTAAATCTTTGTAAAGATCCTTCTTATCGCCGTTAATTGAGAATGGCCGTAGCGGTGGCCATTTTAGGTATAAACATTTGTAACAAGGTTTCCATCTGATATCATGTATGTCAAATACAAAATATAAGCGCCGTTATTTGAAAGAGTTAATTTTTAGGACCATTATATCTTCATTCTTGTGTCAGCCGTGATAATAACACTTGTAATTATATATCTTATGCTTTTCAAAAAACCCATATACCGGAAAGTCCTTTACATACCGTACACTATGCATATATCGATTTCCTAGGAAATGCGACTTACCGAAGGGTGGGAATGGGTTTATTTAAGACCGCCTAATGTGACATATTTCCAAGCTGCTTGACCTAGCTCTTTTATAGCCCCGACTACCATCCTTTGATCATATTCTCATGAATTTGTTAGTGGTTGTTTGCTTTTGGTGTGTGGGTCTCCGGGATGCATACGGTGTTAGCTGCAACCCCTTTGTACCAACTCCATCCATAGGAAAAGGGGAGAGTGTACCTAAATTAGTAAGTGTTGTGGCCGTCAACTTCAACAATGTCTAACCCTATGCACTACCATTGCCAGCGATGGGGGTGGTTTTAATATTTATCCCATCACATCTTTTACGCCCCAGCATAAACAAAAAAGTAAAGGAAACTAGTAAAGTTCCGAAATGCACACAATATCTACCTCGTGGTATTCGAACGTCCGTCAAATAGCACTCTAACTCTGATGCATTTTTAGACAAGAGAACCAGAAAAAAGCATGGCCTTTATGTATTGCCACGGTATCTCATAGTTGAGAGTTAGAGTCTCCAGTGGAATCACGAAGTTGCTTCTATGCCTTCTAGGTCTATCACTCCCCCCTTATTCATGTAGGGCGCTTTTAGTTTGCTCCGAAAAATCTAGCTCCAACAAGTTACAACCTGTCAGGATGACCACATGACCAAAAGGTATCTTGTAATAGCTCTTTTCCCTATCAATATGTGACACAGCCTCACAGCCCCAACTTAAGTAGGTACTAAGTCCCAATTATGCACGATAATCCTATAGATTTTCAAATACCGTCGTAGGGCTACATAACCACTTAGTGATACTAAGACATATTGAGCCGTGCCCAAAAAGGTAGCACCAAGTTGAAATAAAAATATATACATGATTCCTCTAACGCCGCCCCTTGATGCAATGCTTACATGATTCAGGCTCTAATATTTTAGATAATAGAAAGGATCATTCGTCTTCGAAGTCTTCTTCGGCAACCTGGGATATGTTAGCAAGGGGTAACAATAACTTCTGTAACATATTAACTTACGTTGTCGTGGAAATCCTGCCCTCCCTTGGTGGCTACGATGACACCTGCTCGGATGCAGAAATCGCCAAAGTGCTCGCCCTCCTCGCGTTCTAAGGCATAACGCTTCAGTAATGGTTTCATAATAGCCAATATCTCATCTTCCTTGATGCTTGATCGGTATAGCTTGTTCAACCGCTGCCCATGGTATCCACCGCCCAGGTACATATTATAGGCACCAAAAGCTTTGCCAACGAAGGCAACCTCTGCCAGCCAGGGTCGAGCACAGCCGTTCGGACATCCCGTCATTCGCATAACGATTGACTCTTTGCCTAGGCCGTTCTCCTCGAGGCAGCCCTCAAGCTTGGTGATGAGTTCGGGTAAGTAACGTTCGCTTTCGGCCATAGCGAGACCACAAGTGGGGAAAGCGACACAGGCCGACGAGCTGAGGCGTAGCCCAGAGAACTGTACATTGTCTAACTTGTACTTCTTTAGGAGTTCCTTCATATGTGGAAGATCTTCATCTGTAACGTTACTGAGGATTAAGTGCTGGTTTCCCGTCAATCTGAACTCGCCCTTGTGGACCTTGGCGATTTCGCGCAAACCAGTCTTCATCTGGAAATCAGCAGTATTCTCGATTCGACCGTTTTCGATAAAGAAGGTGAAATGATTCATGCCGGTCTCATCTTTTTGCCAGCCGAACGTGTCGACATTACTCTTGAAATGGAATTGACGTTCTGGCTCGAACGACTTGCCCCATAAGGCCTCAACTTTAGAGCGAAAGACATCGACGCCAAGATCGTCGATCGTATACTTTAGTCGAGCGTGCTTTCGGTTCTTGCGGTCGCCATGATCCCTCTGTACCAGCATAATCTTCTCACAAGCAATATGGACCTCGTCAGTTTTGACAAAGCCCATCATACGACCAGTCTGGGGATAGGTCTTCTTATTATTGTGGGTTGCACCCATTCCTCCTCCGGCAAGAACGTTGAAACCTTCCAATTGACCATCACCACCTTTAATAGCAATAAGGCCGACATCATGAGCATAAACATCCGTATCATTGTGCGGTGGGATGGCGATTGTAATCTTAAACTTTCGCGGAAGATAGGTGGGTCCGTAGAGAGGTTCGAAGTCTTGAACTGCGTTGCCGGCAACCTGCGTCTTCTCGTTATTGTCGTCTGTGAGCCAGATCTCATGGTAAGCAGTAGTAGATGGTAGAAGGTGGTCGCTAATCGTCTTCGAACAAGCCCAAACTTGCTTGTGGTACTGAGACTGAGCGGGAAGAGAACTGCACATGACGTTCCTGTTGACATCACCGCAGGCAGCAATGGTCGTCATTAGAGACCTGTTTATAGCTTGCATAGCTGGCTTGAGCTTTCCTTTCACCACGCCGTGGAATTGGAACGTTTGCCTCGTAGTAAGCTTCATGGTCTCATTTCCGAGACTCGTGCTAATGTCATCCATCTGAACCCATTGCTTCGGTGTAGCCACGCCACCGGGCAATCTACAACGGATCATGAATGAATAGGCAGGCTCCAACCCCTGGGCTTTTCGCTCGTCACGAATATCTCGGTCGTCTTGCATATATGTTCCATGGAACTTCGTAAGCTGCTGATCGGAAGCAGAGATAGCTCCAGTGGTCGTATCTCTCAGCCCTTCTACGATAGTACCTCTGAGATAGTTTGAAGCTAGCTTGATGTCCTCGTTTGTTAAGGGTGCTGGTTCCTCTGGTAAACCTTCGACGTTTGCAACACCGAGTGCTTGCCATATTTGGGGTTCCCAGAGCGCATATCCAGTTTGGTACCCATCGGGATCTTGGTCATCGCCCAGTCCCACTTCGGAGAGTCTCTTGGCGCCGAAATTCGCGAATATTCTATCGAGGTCTTTGGCAGGTTTGTTGTAGTAAACCCTATCTTCTTTTCGCGGCCAATAATGCTTGTCTCCAAGACCGAAAATCGAATAGTTTACTGATGCGAGGTCTAAGTCGGTATTATCTTTGATGGCATCCCAGAAAGGCTTGCCGTTCTGCGGAAATTCTCCTTGACCGGCTGTCGAAGTGATAAGCACAATATTTTCTTCTTTTGGTAGATCTTCAACGGGGTAATCCTCCATCGCCATCACAACAGTCTTCAGGCCTCTGGCGCGACCTCTTGTTCCAAGACGCTTGGCCAACGACTGCGCATTTCCATTGTCAGAGGCGAATAGAATTGTAAGAGGTGCACCGAAGAGACCTTCCAATAGCTGGTTGTACGCGTCTCGAGCCTTTCGCTTTTGCTGTGCGCGAACTTCTGTCCCAAAATCCTGAGATAAACTGGCGGCAAATACTGGTTCGCGCCGCATTAGTTGAGTTAGTTTATTGTCTCTTGCCAAAAATTCTTTTAGCTCATTTTTAACGCGCTCGGAATCTAGAGAGAAGTTGGGCTCTCCCTTTTCTTCGTTCTCGGGGTTCCACCTGTATAGCGGCCAGTAACCAAGGTCTACCGCCTTCTTAGTCTCTTGTAGAACGGTCAGTGGAGAGTCGTGCTCGCCGAAGTATGGCAGGTAAGCAAGTACGACTGAAGGACCATTGAATTTATCGGCTTCGAGCATAGCTTGGAGGACCTGAGTATATGAGCTGTAGACAGCAGTTGATGCAACGTAAGCATTACCAAAGTTCATGGCATATAGACCGATATCCTTCTTTCGCCTCTCGGCATCCGCTGCAGCCCGTTCCGAGTAAGGAGTCGAGTCAATAATAAGCATATTGACATTCTCACCAGACGCAAGGACATGATGTACACCGGAGTTACCAAGATCATACGACCAAGCGTCAGACCCAATGAGCCACAAAGACTCTTTTCGGAATAGACCTTTGCTTGATAGAAGTTCACGCGCAATCGAAGACCCGTCGGTCTCAAGTCGAGCAATTACATCGTCTGCAAGCTCTCCAGCTTGTTTAGCATCCTCGGCATTCGCGGCCCATTTTGCGAGCCAGTTCACCGGGGCTTCAGTAATAAAAGACCCTGTGCTCGCGGCTTGCTTGGCTTGCTTTACGAACCTCTGGCGGTGCTCCTTTCGGGCTAAGAGAGAACCAAACCCGAATTCTGGACTAGCTGCTATTGTGGGTGAAACGCCGACATTGTTAGAATTGAGGGCATTTGCTATGTAAACTCGGTTACTAAACAATTGGTCGAGTATTTTCGTGTAGGCGGTCTCTAGTTTCGGTTGCTCTAGGCCGTAAACTTTGGTTTCCTCCGGGCCGCTCGTCTTCCCTACTTCCAAGTTTTGTAGAGGCTTCTCAGAAGCAAGATTCTGGAAGATGCCTCTTAAGGCCTGGTGGATCGTATCAGGGCTGATATAGCCTAATTGATGACCAACGACGATCTCGACGCCGCCAAAGCCGCTCTTTACCGATGTTAGAACATCAATTAATAAAGGACCCCATTTCGTCGTCTTTCGCGAAATCTGTTCTAAGACGGCAATGCGTTTCACAGATTTTGGAATAGCTTCAATCAACTTAGATCCTAACCATGGGCGATATAATCTGGCCGTGATTAATCCAGCCTTGGCGTAGATGTCATCTGGCTTAGCCGCATCGAGAGCCTCAGCAAACAGACCCGCATCAGAGCCGAAAACAAAAATTGCCTTCTCTGCGGTTGCCGGACCGGACCACTCAAAAGCACTGTAAGAACGTCCGGTAGCGGCTTTGAGCTGAGCCCATATCGAGGTAACGTATTTGTAAATGTCTTCAGACGTAATGAGAGGCGGCGCAGCATCGATGGTCGTGGCTGAAGATACACTCGGGGGAGCGCTAAAGTTGCTTTGCTGGCTGGATTTATCCGAACCTTCTGAAGAAGCTGCTGTCGAGGCAGCGCCAATAATAGTTGAGTCTGCCAAAGCGTTAGGAGCAGCACTCGGTCGTCTTTCGGGCTGCTCTGACGCATAAACAACTCTTCCGTCGTCGGCGTATATACCGGACTCTGAGACAGAGCTGGCTTGGTATCGGCGAACATCGTCTAAGTTTAACAGGTTGCGGACTGATGTGGTATCTTCCGTAGCGATCGGCTTATCGTGAGAGCAGGCGCTCGGATCGAAGAAGTGGATAACACCCTTTCCAGAACGCACGGCTAAAGCATGGGCTGTAATAGCCATGTCCTGTGCTTCCTGGAGCGACTCGGATTGTAAGAATGTCCATCCCGAATTTCTGATAGCAGTGATAGAAGAGTAATCGGGGAAATTAGCCGGGTGTAGAGCAACATGGATAACGACTGGATAGTTTGCTAGCTTGTACAGGTGCGCAATGGAAGGGAGGAGAATAGTTGATGCGGTGGTCACAGAGGTGAGGCGGCCAGAGCGAATTGGAGCAAAGACGGATAGGAGGGGATCGTTATTATGTCGAATAGATTGTATCTATATGGCCATTGGGTCAGTTGCTACGCCTTACAAGTCGTGTTTATAAGAGAACATACTTCTGGCACGGAACCTTCTGTCTTAGTGACCAGGTTGGGGTCTCTTCTTTCAGCATATCTCTTAAGGTGGGAAGAGAATGTTGAGTCTTGACCCCGCGACGGCTGTACAGAGACAATGACGTCGCTGGCAAGGTATGCGACTCGCGCCACTATAATAGTTAAGATGATTAGCCATCTGGGAGTTTTTACTTATATGGCTTGAATAATCTTATGCCAATTAGAATAAATCGAAAAGTGATGTGCTGTCTGTTGGATGCAGCAGTAGTGTAAGTTGTCATATTAAATGCTGTAAGAGGTGGAATTGGGGGGAATTGGTTGGATGGCGGGGCACACTTGAATAAATAAATGTTAAGGGGTACAAGACAACAACAATATAGAAGCACATAACAAAATAAATTCGTATTAAAACTTTGCAAGTTTACTTACCTGCCTCTTCAGGAGTGCGGATCTGGATATTCTGCGTCGCCATGTCGGACTCTGATTTTGAAGCAGAAGAGTCTGCTTTTCCAAAGAGAAACGACATGATGGCGCCCCTCTACATATAAAATCGAGCCTGCGCTAGAAATAAAATTTCCCCGGCATTGAGAAAAGGCGAAGTGGGAATTCTAGACGATGGCGACAGTGCAACTAACATAGTTCAGACCCCGAATATGGAACTTTTTATGGCTCCGCAAATGCAATTAGTCCGTCATTCACTGCAATCACGCAATCGCTTTAGCCTCGACTCTTTCCTGAACTCTGCCAATAGACATTGACACTTTGTCAGAAAACGCCATCGTTGGCCAACCAGATCCCCGGGTTATACCTTGCATCATCTCGAACCGGTAATCGGACAACCCCATATTTTTACAGCCAATCAGCTTTAACTCTTTAGCCGTTCATGCCAAGAGGCCGATAGCCGGTCGCATGTTCAACTTGTCAAAGATGCTAAAGCTACTATTAAGGAAAACATGCGAAAGTCACCCCAATTACTAACTTATTAAATGTTTCTTTTTTGAATGGAACCATGTCTTTGCCGGTGAGCTGTCCGGTATTAGTAATTGCCATCTCCGTTGGCTGCCGTTTTAGTTATACTTCTTTACCGATAGCCGTAACACTTGTAAGAGCCCTGATA
This sequence comes from Daldinia grandis, assembly GCA_022432525.1. Classification (NCBI taxonomy): domain Eukaryota; kingdom Fungi; phylum Ascomycota; class Sordariomycetes; order Xylariales; family Hypoxylaceae; genus Daldinia; species Daldinia grandis. The sequence goes on from JAJKLB010000001.1 coordinate 634,862, forward strand.
AACATGCTATAACTACCTTAGGTACCTACGTTAATGTATTCTTAAGACCCATGGGTCCAAAAGTATACTTCGTACATTATACATACCACCCTTAGGATTTTTGCATTAGTCTCTCCCGATGTAGTCTTTTGAAATGACGTCCTGTTATGTTTTTAGTATTACGAAGTTGAGTTTGCTCTATAGTTCTCTTTAACGCAACTCTGAGCTGCCACCATTCCTAGCAACCTAGACATGCAGCATCGCCGTGTTCGGTAATAGAACCCTAGTGGTTCGCTGCTTCTAGTTATCTGGCACAGCAATATAGTGATCTTGGTAGGTGAATCCAAATGGACAATAGCACAATCAAATCAATAATATGATCTACAAGTTACTTAGACAAAACATAGCAAGGCGAAGTCTAAGTACCTCACTATTGGTATTTATTTTATAATACGCATTACACAATAATTGGTAATATACGCAAAACCTTACTATTCATTCACCAACACTAATAAGGTAGTAATGATTCGCTGTAAGGTAGCGATTGCAGATGTATTATACTAGGATATAATTACGAAGGAGCCTAAGTACTTATATACTACCTCCTGGACTGGTTAATTTATAATATGAAGAAAAGTTTCAAGTTTTAACTGGACTGGGATCGGGCCATGCCCCCGGCCCATGGAAGCAATTGAAAAGCTACGAGCCAACCACCAACCCCCTTACGCCAAAAAAGTAAAGGAACTCGGGGAATATGTTGGCTTATTAGATCACTATTGTGTAATTCTCGGGTTGCTAGTAGCATTGCTACTAAAGACCAATCGTTCGCACTACAGAGGCAGCATATGTAGAAGCGCCGTTTATGCCACCAAGAGCTCGTACGTCTAGCGGTAGATCCTTACATATATTACGACGGTTGTACAGCAGACTCATCTCGCTCCATGTCACGCAGAATCAGCTGGTGAAAAGAGAGCCTGGATTGCAAGTCTTGCCCTCGATATGGGGAACCGACAAAATCGATACCTGGGGGGGATACATGCCCATGTATAATCCATCTAACGAGTTATACTTGAATCAACCTAGCAGCCGGTCGAGGGATAAAGATGGGAATTGCTGTAGGCTAAAATCCGAGAAGGCGTTGGGGTGTATAAAAAGAAGGCTAAGATGAAAAATGGCAGTATGAAATTGGAGGCAACCTGATACGTATCACCCAACATACATAAAGTATCCAAATACTGAAGCCGGGCATGCTGGTGTCAGGTGGTTCCCTTACACATAACCTAAAATATTCACATTCAGCGTCCTAAAAGTAGGCCTAAAACTGTGTGAAGGTCTAATGTGTTCTGACAGCTACACTCTCGTCAGTTGCCACTCGGCTTGTTTGCTATTTGTATCTTTGAGGCAGGCCGGACTTCCCTTATTAATACGGCTTATATATCAGAAGACAACCTAGGTATCAAGCAGATCATATTTTCCAATCCGGATAGCCCAATTAATCTACCGACGTCTGATACTGGAGGCATTGAAACATGGTGACCGACTATCTCGATTGCGTCGGATATAATTTTGCCAGTAATGTCAGATGGAAGGTGTCCCTACCCTACCTATAATACTGCAGCCATAAGATTAAGTTGATTTCTGTTTTAAGGGGTAGAAACTTCGACGCATAAACGCCTCCGCTACATCCGAATCCAATATAGTCATTCTGTGGTTAACACCTAGGCTACCGTAAGAAATAGAGTTCCTTTACTTGAGTGTAATAGTAAGTCGATCACTGGTCACTGGCTTGGTGGAAAGCTAATCTATCTCGTCTATAGTCCTATCTAATCCTCGACTAGGTCAAAGCAAACAAGGGTTGAATAATATTATCATGGTTACATACCTAAGTTATCCGCCTATTTGGTCACGAGTATTCGCGGCATTAGGAGGATTAGATCGGATATACTAGGGTTATTCCCACCGTGGAAGTAAAAGATTGGCTGCTACTTCACCCCCGCCCAAGAACTTAGTCCATTTATTTTTCTTTCATTTCCACGTCCGGGCACTATTGAACCGATTTGTACGATAGTTCTGCTTCCTTCCAGGATATTATTGAAACCACACCTTGCTAAAGGAGGGGCAGTATCCATTTACCAATAACTGGTCTTCTCATCCGTTATGCTAATGATTGCCGAGCTTATGTTGGAAAGGTTCGACTCGATAATTTTTATACGATTATAAAAGTCGAAAATCTTTTTGCGTTATATCTAGGACTTATGTATATAGAACATGGGTTCCCGTACTTAGCAACAATCGAACTACTACCTCCGAAAAATAAGAAAAGTTATAAATGGCTTGAGCTGGGTTGGCAGAAAACGCTGGAGTGGTGGTATAAATTAAGATAATGTAAGATCTGGTATAACGATACTAATAGCCTAACGACTTATTCGTAGGCTTTTGCTTTGAAAATAAATTAAATAATAATAATAAACTGAGAGTAATTTGAAGGCCAACATAATTCTCAACACACTGTTGATTTCACAATGGCTCTACACAACTAAGCGAGTTAAGTAGCTGATGTTCTTTGACTTGAGATCTGAGATATTATGTAAGTGATACAGTATGAAGATAGTGTGAAAACAGTCTACATAGGTTGTTAATTTGGTGTTTAAGGGAGAAGCCACAGACCCTCTAAGAGTTGAGCCTCATGGCTGAGCAGGTCCCTTGATGTTCCATGCTACCCCCATGTCCCATTACCCCTGTCCGCGCTCACGTCATGACAGCAGCCGTAAGTGGCACCACCACATTAACCACCACGGAAGGTATCGTGAAGGTGGGGCTCCGAGCTTTAATTCAAATAAACATTTCGCTCATCTGAACCCGGGGGACGAAAAAAGCTCAAAATCAGCTATCAACAGGTAATCAATTGATTGTCAATTGAAAGAAAAACCAACACTCTTATTCTTTGTCTACGGCGGATTTTCACAATTTCCTCCTCAGCCCTTGCCTCACCCGGGGTTTCATGAGTCCATTGTTACCGCGGGCTATCGCAAGTGCATCTACCCGAATTCATCTCACCAATCCACGTGCGGTATTTAGAGGCTGTTCTGCTCCCATCTTCAGCGCTTCATTTGCCTCTCTTAGCCGGAATACGCAACACCGAGGGAATTGCCATATATCGCTCATCCGTCCGGCAGCCAGTTTCTCAACAGTCACTGCTAAGACAAAAGGAAATCGGAGAACGATAACGTCGTCAGCAGCAATGTCTACTAACCTTATCGAGTCCGCTAAGAGGGCCGCGTGCCGGCAGGCCGTGGCGAACCATTTCAGTCCGGGTTTTACCTACGTCGGCATTGGGAGTGGTAGCACGGTGGCGTATGTGGTAGAAGCCATCGCGGAGCTGGGGCCGTCCGTTACCAGCAAGATGAAGTTCATCCCAACGGGATCGGGCTCAACATCGCTGATCCACACCGCGGGGCTCTCAGTGCTACAGGTACCGGACCTACTGCTAGAAATAGGCTTTAACCCCGGATCCGCCGACCGCCAACCCATCGACATCTACTTTGACGGGGCCGATGAGGTTGATGCCGAGCTTAACTGCATCAAGGGTGGCGGTGCCTGTCACTTCCAGGAGAAGCTTGTGTCTCGCCTATCCAAGTCTTTCATCTGCGTCGCCGATAGCCGCAAGAAAGTCGACCGTCTCCTGACTAACTGGACTTACATCCCCGTTGAAGTATCCCCTATGGGCGGCGAGTACGTGCGCCGCGAGCTATTGCGTCTGGGTAGCACCGATCCCAAGATTCGGACCTCGGGCCCTACTTTCATCCGCACAATCACGGATAACCACAACCACATCATCGATGCGCCGTTCCCGACGCTACTGCTGAATAGCGAGGCTGACAAGTTGGACCCCGCGAAAGGACTCTGGACCCCGGATGCGTTGCTGGCACGGATTAAGAAGATCTTTGGTGTTCTCGAGGTGGGCATTTTCTCCGGATTGAATGGTCCGCAGGTAGCACAGCTGGGCACGGATATAGAAGGAGTAAAGCCGGTAAAAGCATACTTCGGCGCGCCGGACGGTAATGTAGAGACATTAGGTTAGATACGACGATGTTCAAGCTAGGAGACCGGATATTCCGGAACTGTCATAAAATATGCTCTACATTCTGCTATCGCTTAGATATACGAATATAAAAACAGGTACCCAGCCAGGATGGCTTATAGCTGTTTGAAACCGTTGAAAAATCAACTGTAGCACGAGGATATAAGGCATAGATAGAGCCATACTTCAGACCATTTTGACGGCGCTTGAATTGAAATATTGAAACCTGAAAAAAGGTGATTACATATACTAAACGTCATACCTGTAAAGGTTCTGCTAATCTTCTTCTCGTTACTTCGCTTCGTAGGATGATTCGTATTATACAACATCTTTTGTTGATTCATTCGCTATGCACGGAAATATCCTGCTTGTCCCTTTCTTTCCCCTTGCAAGGCCGATGCTTCTCATCCACTACAAGCACGTTACTAGCACGCACACCCTTCTTGCTGAGAGGTTTGTGTGTTTGTCTTTACATCGATCACTACAATCCGTCAGCTTGGCAATCTCTCTCCAGGATTATATGGGCATTGAAGTTTTGACTTACTCTGTGATGAAGCCTGTGCCGCAGCATCTGTCCCCTCCATACCGGGAAGAGCCTGTGCTATCCTCCTGAATAGGTTCTTTACGTTGTGACCGAGCTTGGCACTCGTCTCGACAAACATCAAGTTGTTCTTCTTGGCTTCCTCTTCGCCTTGCGCCGTGGTGACTTCTCGCTTGTCGTTCAAGTCCGTCTTGTTTCCTACGAGCACAATGATCACATCGTTACCTCGTTCCGCGCGTACATCATCAATCCATTTCTTAGTATTTTGGAATGACTTCGCATCTGCCCATTCATATTAGTCTCGCTGCAGTCTAGCTTGTGAATGAGGGAAGCACTGGTGCATACTGGAAATATCGTAGACAACTACCGCAACGCTCGAATCTCGGATGTATGAGGGAATCAGACTCCTGAATCGCTCCTGACCTGCTGTATCCCATAATTGTAATCGCACCGTTCGGTCCTCAAGGTACATTGTCTAACCCTTGCTCGTTAGTCGGCTTGGATTATATCTTCTGCGGCCCTTATGCTTGAAGGCCCTGACCTACCTTAGACAGAAAGTCGATACCGATCGTAGCTTGGTACATATTATCGAAGGAGTCGTACATAAACCGCGTTATCAAGGATGTTTTTCCGACTAAGCCGACAAGCTATTAGTTACTACCCAGAAGCGCAATCAATTACATAGAAGGCTGTCGCTTAGACCGTGACGTTTTATAGAGTAGACTGCGTACCGCTTTGTTCGCCGAGAAACACCAACCTAATTAGACGTCAATTAAGAGGCCTAGACTATAATGGGCTGATGGTCAATAATACTTGAATTTCTTCAACGGGTTGTTGTAACCGCCTGCTCCTCCAGTCTGTGCCATGTTCGCGTCGAAGTTCTGTTTGCCGGTATGCTATTTTGTTGGTGGCAGTGATCGATAGTTGTTGGAAAAGAATCGACCTAGTTTATCAGTTGAGTCGTAGAGCTACAAGATGCTATGGGCAAGAAAACCGCAAGTTGGGAGTCGGGTCGGTAAGAACTCAAGGATGCTCTCTTTAAGACTAAAAAAAAGAAAGAAAAAGTGAATTAGGTATTTCTGGGGAATTATTCACAGTATATTTTTGCGCTGTAAGAAGCGGTCGGGAAGAAATCAATTTTATTGAAGAGTTGTTCTTTCCCACCGCGCATACAAAAGGAGGCGGTCCCTTTTCCCATATACGAAAAATGCGCTTGGGCTTTGCAGCCTTAACAGATTGGTGGATTGGACTTAGGACTGGGGTCTGAATATGGGGCTGCGTTAATAGCTGTCGCTGGCAATCGATAGCATGCCCCATTTGCTTAAAAGAGGAATGGCCGACATTCCGACCCTAGTTAAGGCTTAAATCAATTGGTCTTGCTTTGTGTTTATGTAATCACTATCAACCCAACCTTAGAACATGCCCATTCTCTTATCTTATCATATCAGCCAAACATCAACTAAATCTCGACCCTGCATCTGTAAAAATTTCTAGTTTCAGTAGCCCCACCAACGCAACGGAGTCTAAGGATTCTGCTTCTGAAGCCCTCAGTAATCCGGTTACCTACAATTCCTAGTCATAGCATTTTTCACATCCATTAGTCTCTAAGATCGCAGACATGCCGGTCATACAACCATTGAAGGGGTCGACTGAGGCCCCTGCAACTTACAAGCAGCCCTCGAGGAAAGGCAAGAAGGCGTGGAGAAAGAATGTCGATGTTACGGAGGTTGAAAAAGGTCTTGAGGAGTTGAACGAGGAAATTATTAAAGGGTTCGCACAATTGCTCTCGTATAACTGCTCCTCCGAACTGACGTCCAATGATAATATAGTGGTGTAATTGCTGAGCGCCCCTCCGAAGAGCTCTTCGTTCTCGATACAGTAGGCGATGCCTCGTTGCCAAAGAAATTCCCGAAGCATACTTCAAAGCCTCTAAAGGCCGATGAGATTATTGCCGCCCGCTCAGTTATTCCCGCTGTCTCGTTGCGGAAGCGCCCAGGAGATAAGACTACAGATGGTATCATCCCATCTAAGAGACCACGGAGGGAATATGTCACGCAGAAAGAGCTTTCTCGATTGCGCAAAGTCGCAGACGGTTTGCACGAGTCCACAGTGGAAGTCGCAGATGCCTCCTTCGACCCATGGGAAGTAGAAGCCAAGCCCGAAACACCAACAGACATAGAGGACAACCGAAACGATAAGAAAAAGGCACCCAAGTCCATCTCTAAAAAACCAATATCTCTACTAGCGAGTGGAAAGACCCCGAAGGCCGTACCAAAGCCTACTGGTGGGTATAGCTACAATCCGGACTTTGCTGACTACGAAGCCCGCTATAAGGAAGAATCCAACAAAGCTGTCGAGGCAGAACGCAAGCGCCTAGAAGCCGAAGAGGCGGCGCGTCTCAAAGCGGAAGCTGCTGCTAGGTCAGCCGCAGAGGCAGAGGCCGCAGAAGCTCGAGCAGAATTATCCGAGTGGGACGAGGACTCGGAATGGGAAGGGTTCCAGAGCGGTGGCGAGGAACTTAAAGTCAGCGCTAAACGGCCGGGGCGCAAAAACCCAGCACAACGGAATAGAATTCAAAGGCGAAAGGAAGAAGAGCGCCGCCTCAAGCACGAAGCCAAGACTAAGGTCCGGAAAGCGCAGCTGGAAGAAATCAAACGAATTGCAAAAGAGGTCGCCGAGCGTGAGCACGAACAAAACCTGGCACTCGCTAAGCTTGAGCAGAGCGACAGCAGCGCTGATGACGATGACGAGGAGCTCCGGCGCCGTCAACTTGGCCGGCTAAAGCTACCAGAGAAAGATCTCGAGTTGGTCCTGCCGGATGAATTAGAAGATTCCCTGCGCCGTCTGAGACCTGAAGGTAACTTATTGAAGGACCGCTACCGGAGCTTACTCCTGAGAGGAAAGGTGGAGGCTCGAAGGAGAATACCATTTAGGAAGCAGGCAAAGACTAAGCTCACAGAAAAGTGGGCTTATAAGGACTTCAGCATCTAGAGCCAGCTATTCGTATACAATAGCTTATGAATACGAACAATCCCTAGGTTAGTGGTTTAATAAAGGGCAAATACTGTCGGCGACGCTCGGTGCTCTTTAATGGAGATGCGGTGTTTTCGGCCCTATATGAATGCCTTTATAAATACCTATGCATTAGAAACGGAACGAGTTAGGTAAGTTCGGTATCAACCAATACTATAACGTTCCGATGCACAATTTTTCCAAGAGCGAGCCCCTATCCCATGGAATATTTGACAGGACCTAAAGCTTGTATACTCTACAATAAATTTATTAAAGGCAGAAATAAATAACGAATAAATAGAAATAGTTTTCTCAACGTGCTAAATAAAAAATAAAAACAAATATCAATAATGTAAGAGTCTTGGTATATATCGTAGCTTTATGTTTGTCAACAAAAGCAATTCTTCAAGGAAGAGCCGGGATGAAGCTTTGATGTGTTCGCTAATGCAATGCGGATCCAATCAAGCTTGAAATTCCACGCTTATTCCCAGCGTTGGTAACGGCGATCGGAGTTCCACTCCAGCAGATATGACGCACTACATACACAATTTATTCTAGGTAACACAAGTAGAGGGACAAGTTGAATCAGGAAAGCGCCGAAAAAGGCGAATGGGCCATTCCTTCTCCCAGGGAGGCCGGATCTCTACAGTTAAACTCAATTTTTAATAAACACGAGCGCTAATTTATTATTTATTAATTCTTCCAACTCGACATGTGGTTTCTTTTCATATAGTCTCTTCTTCTTCCTGGATTATCCGAACTGGCGAGAAGAAGCTACAAAGATGCTATCACAGCTAGGAGCTGCCAGAGCGCTCGCTTTACGCGTTGGTCGCCAGAGCTCTCCTAGCTATAGACTGACATCGTCACCTCTGCTAAGACAAATAAGACCTACTCATGTTTGCCAATTCAGTATTCTATCCCGACCGAATTCCCCGAAACGAAATGACCCCTCCAAAACCGTTCAATGGCTGTTCCCACCACGGCGCATTATACGCGGAATTTCAGGGAAACCCCTCCCGCAAAGACGATCCGTAATCCTCAACTTCGCATATCGTACAGCTGCGATACTTGGTACAGGAATTGGGTTCGTGGGAGCGCTGTTTGCAGCCTTTTTCATATACGACTCGACAACTTACAAGGAGTCGTCAGTTACCTTTGGTGATTGTCATGTGTCTGAGGCGGCCCTATCCCCACGCCGGGGAGGTCCTAAAAACCTGCCCATCGTCGAGGCGCTTCTCGACGACGACGAGAACGAAGAAGCAAGAAAGCGAAAGACTAAACCTCACCTTGTGATTTTAGGGGGTGGCTGGGGAAGCGTTGCGCTGCTAAAACAGCTTAATCCTGATGATTACCATGTTACGGTTATCAGCCCTAAGAACTACTTTTTATTCACTCCTATGTTACCATCTGCTACTGTCGGTACCTTGGAAATGCGCAGCCTAGTCGAGCCTATCCGCAGGATTCTTACTAGAATTGGAGGGCACTACCTCCGAGCTTCAGCCGAGGACGTTGAGTTCTCGCACAAATTAGTCGAGGTTTCTCAGATAGACTCTAAGGGAAAGGAGGTCAGGTTCTACGTGCCGTACGATAAGTTGGTCATCGCAGTTGGATCCGTAACAAACCCCCACGGAGTCAAAGGGCTTGAGAATTGCTTCTTCCTTAAAGACATTAACGACGCCCGCATGATCCGGAACCAAGTAATGAAGAACTTAGAACTTGCTTGCCTTCCAACAACAGCCGACGATGAGCGCAGGAGATTATTATCATTCGTGGTTAGCGGCGGCGGACCTACAGGTGTCGAATTCGCTGCCGAGCTCTTCGATCTGTTGAACGAGGACTTGACTAGGAGATTTCCTCGACTCTTGCGCAATGAAATCTCGGTGCACCTAATACAGAGCCGAGGCCATATTCTCAATACTTACGATGAGGCACTATCTAAATACGCAGAAGACCGATTCGCTCGCGACCAGGTTGAGGTTCTCGTTAATTCGAGAGTCAAAGAGGTGCAGAAGGATAAGATCATATTTACACAGAAGACTGATGATGGCACAATTATTACCAAGGAACTTCCGATGGGATTCTGTCTTTGGTCAACTGGCGTCTCTCAAGCTGAATTATGCCAGCGAATTGCTGCGAAATTAGGGTCTGTGCAGAACAACCGCCATGCTCTCGAAACCGATAGCCACCTGAGACTCAACGGCACTCCCCTAGGCGATGTTTACGCCATTGGCGACTGCTCGACTGTCCAGAATAATATTGCTAACAACGTCATCACCTTCCTACGCGGACATGCTTTCAAGCAGGGCAAAGACCCCGAGACCGTGGAACTCCACTTTAGCGACTGGCGGGCCGTGGCATCTGATGTCAAGCGGCGGTTCCCTCAAGCAGCGGCGCACCTAAAGCGATTGGACAAGCTATTTTCTCAGTTTGACAAGGACCAATCAGGGACACTAGACTTCGGGGAGCTAAGGGAATTATTAAAGCAGATTGACAGCAAGCTAACGTCGTTGCCGGCGACGGCGCAGCGCGCCAACCAGCAGGGTATTTATTTGGCGAAGAAGTTTAACAAGTTGGCGCACGCTGCGCCCGGCCTACGTGCCAACGATATCCTCGATGGCGACCTTGACGAGACTTGCTACAAGGCCTTTGAATACCACCATCTCGGTAGCTTAGCCTACGTCGGTAACAGCGCCGTGTTCGACCTTGGAGGTGGTTGGGGCGTCACCGGTGGCCTATGGGCCGTATACGCCTGGCGTAGTGTATATTTCGCACAAAGCGTTGGCGTGAGGACGAGAGTGCTGATGGCTATGGACTGGGCGAAGCGCGGCCTATTCGGACGAGGTATGAATTTATTTTACTCACGTCTGCCTGACTGTTAACCATGAGTTATACTAACGCATCGATAGATCTTATGAGTTTCTGAGTATACTTCCGAAGAAGAAAAGGGGGTTATAGCCTCGGAGTTTAGATTGGGGTAGTAAGTTCCCAGTAATGATTTATACCCTTTGAGAGACCTTTGTAAAGGACATTTTAGACTTGGGCCTATCTTATTAAGGATTGAAAAGGATTTAAGCGGTGTTATGGGCGATCCGGGTCTTCATCACGAAGTGACGTAGCTTAGAAGTTAAACCCTAGAGGAACTAGAACTACCCAATACTAATAAAAATGAGACATGCTAAGATTACCTATTTAAGGTAATTAATTAATAACCCCTGAGCAAGAATGTGACTTTGAGCGCATTGCGAAGGGTTTGAAAGCTCTAAAATTAGGTGCGTAACTAACCCAGCTACCTAGGTTAGGTACCTAACTTGAGATATTCCCCTTAGCATGATTGTCAGATTTGAAGTAACTAACATTAACTAGGTTAGGTGGTTACAAGTTTCTTGATACTTGAGTTGACCCCGCAACATCATTGTCTCAAACAGCGACTTAAAGCTTGGACTCCCTCAGGCGAATGAGCGCCTCCTGCGTACACGTCATGACCAAACGGCCGCTCTGCAAGTTCCAAATCCGCTCATGGATAAGCACTCTCCCGTCACCGCCCCACGACGTCTCGCGCTCGACGACCATCCACTCGTCCACTTTGGCGGTCGGGTCGTGAAAGGAAATGCTGTGGCTGAGCGTAGCCCCCATCGCTACATTGTGCGCCTTCTCCCCTATCTTGTCTGGGTTCGCGTAGATGGCTATGAACAGGAATACCTGGTCCGACATGTACGCCAGAGCTGCTAGGTTGACCGCGGCGGAGGCCGTGGATAGGGGCTGCGAACGCGCGAACCCGCGAGCGCGGCAGTCGCAGGGGTCGTCTTTTGATACTAATCCGAGCGGACGCCAGTCGAAGGGCTTGCCGTCGGAATCAAGTTGCTTGAAGGGCCCGTCTGGACTCTCCATGGCCGCTAGCATCTTCCGGTTGAGAGCCGCGGGGATGTCGTCGGGGCTAATGCCGCGGAGGTCGGGTAGGGGAGTGCCGTAGTTCAGGGCGCTGTTCGGGGACTGCTCGCTGTTCTGGAACGAGATGGTGGCCATGTAGACACAGGTGTCTTGACCGCCTTGGGTGGCGCGCACGAGGCGCGTTGCGTAGGTGCGTCCGTCGGCTGTGCGCTCGACGTGGTAGAGCACTGTGTGCCCGGCTTTGACGGTGACGGGCTTGATAAATGTAGAGTGGGATGAGTGGGTGTGGAAATGGGGAGGCACTGTTGCGCTGGCGGCGGATATTGCTTGGGCGAGCAGTAGACCGCCGAATATGGCTCTTCCGGTAGGCTGGAAAGTCAATGGTCTAGGTAATTACCATGGATTAGTTTAGTAAAGACAAAGGATCTTTCTTGGAGAGTATATGGGAGCACTCACTTGGCGTTCTTATAAGTGTCAGGGCCAAGATTGGTAGCTTGAGTTACGGCCACTGCCGACTCGATGATTGCGCTTGGGGCCATGATGACGATGGAGAGTTCGAGATGCGGTGAGATGCGGTGAAATGCTCTAGATCTCAAGGTATGGGATACCTGAGGATAGTCAAGGGCTGGTTGGTGTCTGCTTTTTAAAACATTTGCTTCGAATGGGGAGGGGCGGTGATGGCGTTATGGCACGGAATCGATTACTCTTCACACTCCTTACATATATACCTGAGACATCTCTCTCCATATGAAGCAAGATAAGGTAAGTAATTCCTTTTTATCTTTTTCTTTTTATCTTCTTCTAATCTTCTGTTCATTCCTTTATTTACATCGCCTATCTCGAAGTACCTATCTAATCCCTCCATCTCGACAATGATAATATCGCTAGTTGGTAGGTATAGGTAATTCATAAGACGTCATGTAGTCGTATATAGCACATGCAAAATCAAGTAACAGTGCTACAGTATTCCGGAACTGTAGAAGTACATTAAACTAGGTAGGTAGCTTACTTTGTTTTGTTATCTCTTTCAAGCTTCTAGCCTTTTTTATAAATGGTTGCTATTGTTCAATGAGGGCATTGTATAGGTTGATTTTAAACCAATCATATCAAGAACCTAACTTTGATCTACCATGTCTCGTTCACACCAAAGGACACATGCATGTCTTTTATTTAAGATGCTTCATGTTGAAGGCCCATCATAGTAACAGATGATTAAAACCACTCTTAACTTTGTCATATTATATGATTTAGGCAACTTGATAACTTCAGGACGTACTTATAATCACCAATCAGGACTTCATCTTAATGGCAGGCCCTATACCGCCTTACGCGCTCTTCGTGCTCGTCGATGGCATTGATGCTCATGTCGGTGAAACATTTTATCTCTCTAAGGCACCCTAGATCCTCTACTAACTCACATGTAGTATCTCAACGATGCGCTCACCCGAGCGTATAAGGGGAATTTTGAGGCTGCGTGGGAACAGTACCTCGTCGTAGGCAGCTATGAAGATGCACCCAAGAAGCTTGAAAACGCATATCCCGAGGGCACCAAGGCGCCGATAGATGCTGATTTCCGATCACCGTTTATCGGAAAGACGCCGGAGGAATGTGCACTATGGCTACAAAACGCACCTGAAGACGTGGCACTCAACCACGAGTACTTCTTGTTCATGGATCAGTTCTCGAAGGAAGAAGACACGATACAGATCTGTCGCGCCGAGCAGGACGTACGAACTGGGGAGCTTCATGTGGAATATTTTCCAGAGCCAGTAGGCGATTCTACCGTACGGATAGCGACATCTTTAGGGCTCAAGTTTGACGAGGCTTTGCAGAGATATCAGCGCAACCGGATAAGGGATGGAAGACCAGATCGGTCTAAGGGGGTACCATACGGACGGGTCTGATCTACGGACAGGAGTAAACATATTTTTACAATACTCGTCCCCGGAGGTATTTCTTTGGTTGCGGATTGTAGATAGGTGTTAAACTCAGCTTTAACCCTACCTGGAAATTAAGAGTTAGCATGTTACGGAACGCGTAGTTACGAACGGGTTGATAGATATCTACGATTTCTATAGTTCACAAGAGACAGTTATCCTATTACTTGTCATTTATTATTGGTATAATCTAACGCTATACGTAAATGTAATTTTAAAGCTCTATTCAGAGCTGATTAAGTATTTGAGAGAATAATAGTATCAATGCCTAATCCACATATGTCCGTAGATGATAAGAAGTAGAGGGGGGAAAGCATTTGTCTCGCTCTGTAAGGTAAACGAACAATAATACTACGAATACTATAACTCGCTTTCACTTATATCGAGTGCAATTGAGGTCGTAAAATTATAAACGCACATTGCGTATAATAGGGTTAGAAAAATAGAAAAAGTAATGCATCAGCCGCGAATCGAACGCGGGGCCCATCGATGGCAACGATGGATTTTACCACTAAACCACTGATGCTTTTTCGAACTGTTCCATAATTTTTTTACACATGAACTTCCATTATAACCGACCACTTCTTTATTTCAAGCCATCACGAGCATATTCTGTCCCATTTCTCATAGTACATACATATATCTATCATACGAAAATTGATTTCGAAGGGATTAATCATTTATCTATCAGATTGTAACACAATACATCTGACCTATTATAACGGGACTACCATATAATCTAAAGCTGGACGTTAGAAAATACCTGTGCAATGCACTTTAGACAAGTGAAGTAGTTATTTTATTTATCATGAGAGGAATTGTGCATTATTTATAAGCCCTTGCGTCTTCTCTTTGTAACTCGCAAGAAGGGAGCGTTTGAAAGAGTTTGCATAAGGCTCGATCACATCGCTTACTTTCCTAGGCCCTTTATAGTAATTATTTCGATATCTTTTTACTATCCAGTTTGGATTTGTGAGGAGGTTGTACCTAGTTTGGGAATAATCTTAATTGAATGATATGAATGGATGGATACCCTTAATATCCTGCATTCAATGGGTTCGGACTGGGAATGGATAATGAATTTATGCTCTTGTATATAGATGCATAGCCAAGCCAAGCTTTAAAATGGCGGGAAACAAAGCTCAGATTACAAATGTTTAAATACAGAATTGAAAATTCACGTTATTCAGCAATCTGCTCAAAATTTCCATAATCACTGTCAGATTATTAGAATTGAGCTAAGATGATATCATTTTGAATATTATATGCTTGCTTTACTAGTATAGTCATGTCAGATATTGGACCATAACGGAGACATCCGCCAAGCTTTTGTAATCAGACATTCGCCGATACCCCTCGGCGAATTCGGCCGGTGATGGTAGAACGGTGTAAGCCGCGATACCTAACATCTGCCCGATGATTAGTATTAGGGATATAGATTTGTAAGATACTAATTAGAAATCAAGATCGTGGCATCAAAATCTCATGATATAAAAGCCATGGGCCGACTAATATCGATAGAGAGGTTACTACATAGCATCGCGGTTGACTAGTTTTGAGAACATTACATACATACACCATGAATCTATTCCGAGCATTGCTGTTAAGTTTGACGGTGCCTGCAGCCATAGCGGCTCAGGTGCCATCCGTCCTGGCCCCCTTCAACTCAAGCCATACTGTTATTGTCGGAGAAAACACCTATCACTATCTGCGGGCTCGACCCTCCGGCGAACCCAAGGGGAGCGTCCTTCTCCTGCATGGATTTCCGGATCTTCCACATGGATGGAAGTACCAAGTGCCATTATTTACCTCGCTCGGGTACCAAGTTATCGTTCCCGAGATGTTGGGGTACGGACAGACGTCTTCTCCGAGCGAGTTAGACGAGTTCTCCTTTAAGAAAATGTCCGATGGTCTGGCGGCGTTACTAGACCAAATTGTCCCTGATGAGCAGGTAATCCTCGGCGGTCACGACTGGGGTGCTGGCTGTAAGTGATAAGATATTATCTACTTTTTATCCCATTTAGACTCCCGAATAAGAATGCTGACTCGCTTTGACAGTACTATGGCGATTTGCCATGTATTACC
This sequence comes from Daldinia grandis, assembly GCA_022432525.1. Taxonomy (NCBI): domain Eukaryota; kingdom Fungi; phylum Ascomycota; class Sordariomycetes; order Xylariales; family Hypoxylaceae; genus Daldinia; species Daldinia grandis. Next base: position 650,385 of record JAJKLB010000001.1, read on the forward strand.
CTCAACTCTTCAAGGGGATCTTCTCCTTAACATATGCTTACTTCCCCCCTGAGACTGAATATGTCGACCTAGCCGACCAGATCAAGGACGGCAAGCTCCTGACCTACAAATATCAGCTACAGGCACGCGATCAATCGTTTGACCGGCATTTCCAGACCGAGGAGGAGATCCGACAGTATTTAATAGCGACACATGGCGGCGTGACCCCTGACGGCAAGCTCGGTTTCACCCCTGACGGCTTACTCTTAGAAAATCTACCTTTCCTGCAACCCGGCGCTCTCCTTAACGGTACAGAACTCGATTTCTATGTCTCAGAGTATCAGATCAAGCGTTTTAGGGGTCCTCTGAACTGGTACCGCACAGTGAAGATCAATTTTGAGGATGAACTGCCAATCGCACAAGCCGGCGGCCATAGATTTACCATGCCGACTCTTTTCATCCAGGCGCTCAATGATCCTGTGCTCATCCCATCCCTATCCGAAGGCATGGATAAGTACTTCGACAAGTTGACGAGGGCGGAGGTGGACACTGGGCATTGGGCCATGATCGAAGACCCAGCTGCTGTGAATAAGGCCGTTCAGTCATGGATTAAGACGTTTGAGTAGGGGGTAATAGGTAGGCGGTCTGGTTATTTTACATAATCAAAGGAAAGTTGTGGTGAGCGAATTGGCCTTGAGTTCAACTTCGGATCTAGTGGTTTGCTCTAGTAATCTTCATGTAGTTAGTTATTAGTTTTTTAAGGGGCCTTTTCCCTCGACTATTTACGATGTATCTGTACGATACTGACTAAATATAAGAGATAGCCTTTTATATTCAACAATTTTATTTCTGCATCTCTTTTAACTCCTTCGTAAAAGTCATTGTCACTCGTCTAATAGTAGCTCATTACTGTATATCTCCTTGTTTACCGTCCTAATTATGGCGAAGAATTCGTCGAAAAACCTACGGTCCTTGCGGTTGTATACCGAGGTGTAGGCCAGCGTTAAAGGCAAAAGGACCTTCGTCAAGGGAAGAATTCAATCACTTCTCAATATAGCTAGAGAAGGCGTACAGCTGATATCATGCATCTGCACATAGGTGAATATTTCGATTAGCTACTAATGATTAAAGTATTAATTCCAGGCCCTCGCCTCTTGGTAACCCCTATCTATGACCCTCGCCCCTTGTAGTCCGCATTAGCCCCTTTACGGAACCGGGAAACGAATATCTCCTCCCGACTTCGAATAATTAATGGTCAGAAAATGTAAGTCGGAGCCTGCTCTCACTTCGAGGGCATCCGCCGTGTATCTGTATCCTCCGATGCGGGGAATAACGAAACTGGGGCTGAAAGACTGCTGCTTCCATATATTCCTGGAGGTCATTTTGTATCGCACGAGCAGCTCCTCCAAGCATCTGAATTCGAGATATCGCCCGTTCTGCGATATAAATAGGGATTCTTCCGCGCCTTCTAACACCAGAATGTAATAGTTCCTAAATGCAGCTATGTCTCTCGGGGACATCCCGCGCGTCTCATGCGTGCTAGATATGAACAACTCGAGGTCAGCGCGCGCGGTGTCGATCTCGGTTCTTAGGTTCTGCCAAACCTCCTCCTTGTCGCGTAGCTCTACCATCTTGAGATTGTCGTCGACGAACTACAGAATTGTTAGTAGCCTAGTACTGTGCGATAGTAGAATAGGGGTATAAATAGGGGTATAGAGCGAAGAAGAGGATAGTTCTGTATTTTCGGAGTTACATATTATACGAACTCACGCGAGCACGAAGAGGGTCTTGGATGAGGCTGAGTTGTGACGTGTATGTAGGAGTATAGTGTTACTTACTGCGCCATGGGGATACGCGGCTCGGAAGATGCGATAGATTAATTCCCTCTTGATTGGCATTTTAGGGAACCGCCATTCCTCCATGTGGTTTCTATGCCACCAATTGTTTGCTTCACCTTGATGCATCATCGCTCGTGTTATAGTTGTTTCGCTTGGTATTAATGTCAAGAATTATTGGTATTGCCAAGACCCGGTGTAAGATGGATGCAGCGTTGGAAAAAAAGAAAATTTCTGGTTTATCTAAGAATAAGATTTCCTAGAGAGGGCGAGCATGGTTTAAGTATTCTATCTTCCAAGGCGTCTACGTACGTCTGAGGCTATGTGAATGTGAGGAAGATGGCGACTCGTCATGTTACTGAGTCTATGCTAGCTGAACTGAAGCATGACCACGTACCAACACGTGGTATTTGTCACGAGGTAGAACCAAACAGCATGGTAACAACTTTGTTGTTCCGCGAGGGACTCTATCCTATCTGGGGAGCCTTCGGCTCGTATATACATATGTATCCTTTGTTCTAGATGTGTCATCTAGAATCCTGACAGTAATTATTAGTCCTACCGGTACATGGCAAATAATGTTCATCAGCTTCTCCTTAATTATGTTAGTGGGTTGCAAGGCAGGTTTAGCCATTTATTTATTTGGCTTATTATTAGTTTCTTATGAGCATTTTGTTTTAACGTCCCTTGGTTTGTTGGACCTCAGATGTTATACAAAAATGTACCCCAATACCAAAAGCGATACGCCAGCCAATAGGAAAGCTTATGTTGTATTTTTATTCGCACGGATAAACGCTTTTTCGAACTTCTTATTTTCTGCTGAAATGGAGGGCTGTGTATAAGAATTGAGGTAACTGTAAGCTTTTTCATGAACACATAAAGTAATGTCCCACAGAGGTTCGCCACAAGGTACCTAGGCTTACGACAACAGGCAAATATTAGATTAACAGCTCGGGATACGTACCCGATTCTGCAGAGTGAATTCTGGCCACTCGATACCTTCGCCTAAGCCAATCGGAACCATTGTAATTGAGTAACTGCCAGTTGCATCTTTAACAGAAACGATGGCAGTATCATAGATGATGAGTTCTCTAAGGCCTTCTGTATCATATCTTGGAACTCTGAGTTGGGGAATGTGCCGCCAGTAGAGAAGTAAAAACTCAGGTCGGCACCATAGTAGGAGGGCATAACGAAGTAGCTATGGATATTTTATGCGTGCCAAGGGCCGACACTGAATGCCTCGGCGGTTTACTGCGCCGGGTAGGCAAACGTCCTTTCTGCAGCCACGTCGAGGACGGCTTGTTAGATATCCGTGTCTATTCTGGGCGTAAATATCGCAGTTGTCCCGGAGGAACCGAGGGTGTCGTACAGAACGTCACCATCATAGAGTAAGGAATCAAGTATATAAGCTACACTAAGGTATTCAACCTCTTACGGAGTGAATAAAGGAACGTATCCGAGACGAAATTGTCATATTTTTCTCTGGTATCAATATCTGGGTTCGTCAGGAGTACGCTGTCATTGGTGCTGTTCTGCCTTATATCAGTATGATACCCGAGACCAAAGGAAGTGGGTGCATACGCCATCGTGGAGTATTCTTTCATTCACCTTCCCCTGCTAGAGCTATATAGGTGGCCATGTCCGTACGTAATCATCGTCTATGACCAGCATAAATGCGAAACTGCTAAAGTAGCCCTACGTCGTAGAAGCAGTGCCATTTTCGTTCTACAATACAGAGAAAAAGGTATCAATCAAGAAACCAAAGGTACAGGGGTGGTTGCTATACTTAGACGAAGTGCCGCTACAGCCAGCCGATTTGACGAACTTATCATGGCGGAGTTGAAGCCTTAGGCGCCTGTCTGCGAGCATGGAGGTGGCTGGTCGACCGCCGGTGTCACTTGTGTATTATTCCAAACGGGAGGCCGAAGTGCTTGCTACCGCAACTTTCCAATAGGAGCTGCGGCATAACGGATACTAGTATAATTCAATTTAAGTATAGGGTACTTACGTACAGATATAGGTACCGAAGGCATATATTTAAGGCATGAGATTGAGAAACACTTATATAAATCTAATGATTTTTAAGAGTGATGCCTTTGGGCATCAGTTAACGAGGTAAGCACATTTATGCATACTACGTATCTAGCCTAGAGTCTTGGTAAGAATAACTACCTCTAACATATTAGTTAACAATGTTAGCACTATTTATGCACTCTTTCGACAGCTACCTAGCTAGAGCTTATACCCGTTCATCAATATACTATAGCAACAGCAGTTAGACGATATTATCGCCGGGGCATAGTGATATGGTACCACAAATACACTGCAGCGGTGTCACCTGTATCTGGCAAAGCCCGTATATACAGGCTATTAATACCTCGTACGAATCGAAAACATCACTTTTTCATGAAAAAATACCAACACTAAAAGTCACAATCTGTATCCATTCTAACTGCCGGGGTAGCAATCAGGTAACGCTGTTAATCGCCGCATCAATAAGGGGCAAGCTGGATAATAAGCCTTCAGCCATATAATAAGAGCGAGGTGCGTCCAGAATTTCTCACTACCTATTGGTCTCGATGATAACGTATGTATTTCATCGCGCTCTTGACATGGAAGAATACAATACTAAGTGGAAGTTCATAAACCCAATGCTAGCCCTTTCTCGGCTGTGTAAGCACGGTGAAATCACTATTGTCTTTTAATAACTTAATGACAGTTAACATACAGCATAATTTACCAAATATAAGGAGGTACCTATATAAGCCAAGTTTAAAATGGTATATAAAACTCGATCTATTATAGCAGCCGTAGTTGGCGCACAAATAGTCTTCTTTGTGGATGATATTCCGCCAGCAGGTCACGATACGCCCTTATGTTCGGCAACTTCAGAGGCCCCAAACACGTTAAACGTGCGAAACATTAAATACGCGTTGCGTAACCCGCCTCTCATCGGCCGGCTCCAACTTGACGTAACCAATCGCGCGACAAACGCCACGACGCATTGCGATATCGCGGTTCTTCAGTTGACCCCTGGCCAGTTCGGGTCAGGCAGTTCAGATGAGCTTTGGACGTCTTGCGATGAGGATGATGAGCCACTGGCAGGTTCTAAAAGATATTATACCATTAGCACAGATGTGCTCTTTGACAGAAAGTCGACGCGCTTGGCTGTCAATCAGACGTGGTATTGTGACGATGCCACCCCTGAGTATCCGTGAGTGGCCTAATAATTACCGATTTACAGTCTCTCGGAAAGACATAACAGATAGGTAGCTAATACGAACTCACGCACTAGTATTACTTTTAAGGGAACCGTAGAGACTCAACTGACTAATTTGACCTGCGATACAAATTGTAAGTGGTAGGATGCAAGTTGAAAGAATAGATTTTATACTTACTATTTAGCTTCGGATCAATATCTAGAGGAGTGCATAGCACCGGGCATTATTCTATCGATATACCAGTATTGGCGCGATGACCTACCGCCAGATGCCCCTGAGAATCCTATTCCGTCCGGAACACCAAAACCTTTGCAGTTTTGCTTATTTTGGGTATTTTACTCTCCGGCGTGGCATGGGAGGATTCTAGCTAAAGTGATATGTTAGCTAAGATCACAAATTTGGATGATAAAGGCTAGTTGCGTCTACTCCCCAGTTGCGAATTAGAAATATATTTTATACAATGGTATTTAAACTAGCTAGCTACCTGTTTAAGCTGCAAGACAAATGATAGGCAAAGAATCTTTCTGCTCTTGAAGCCTTATACTGAGCGTCAATAGCAAACCTCCCTACTATAATAATAATTAACTTTTGGGTATTAAAGAAAAAGCCATCCTTAAAGCACTTAAATCATCTTGCTATGATATTCAGAAAATAGAGTGTATCAAATTCGATATTCGACTCGCCAGTGACGAGTTAGAACCCCCAGTGCGGTCGCTGCGCCTCGACTCGCCAGAACGCCTCTGCGCTTGTATCTCAGTTACGAATTTTGGCCACGTGTTAGTCAAGACTAGATACTTGATATGCTTCTGTGCGCTGTCGAACACAGCAGTGTCGAAGGCATCAGATATCTCGCCCGCATACTGTACACTGCCAGCCATCTCCGACAGCTCGATCCAATCATCGCCACTGCGTCCTTGCTCCTTAGCGGACCCGTCGACCGCAAACGGCGTGGCCGGATCAATACGTGCTTCACCGCACTGCAGTGTTAAAGGTTAGATAATAGTTCATTTTTTCAATGATGGTTTAAGGGGACTGATACATGTTTCAGGGGTAGGAGGCGTCTACTCAGGTATAGATCACGCGTGAATAAGGAGAAAATAATAATTCAAATAGCACATACCAATATGCGTGCTGGCTTTTCAAAAATAGATTCGAGGCGCCTGAGATCCTGCGATGAGAGATTTAGGGGGAATTCGGCGTCTCGAGGGCTGATGAAGCTTGCGTAAATGACTAGCGCACGAGTGAATACGTCGCGAATCTGGTCTTCGTTGGTGGCGTCAGGCCATGACAATTTCCAGGAAGTTACTTGTGTCAAGAACGCTATATTCTCTCCTGAGAAATCCCTCAATGCCGAAAACTCCTGTAGCGGACCCGGATTCTCGTTTAGTACGTGGTCGAGAGCGTTCATGGTGAATAGGCGATCGCCCATTCCAGGGTCTAGGAGTTCTATCGTGAGGCCCTTTTCCATATGCGAGGCAGATTTCACTTGCACAGTTGTGGAGGTTCTCAGGGTTGTCTGCGATGCAGTGTTCCATCTTGCGTTTGATTCGGCTGCCCGTTTGCGTAGGCTATGATGCCTCACGACTAACCAGCAAGGAACGAAAACAGCAAATATTTCAAACATCATTACGGAAAGATGAATCCTACACTCGTCAGCGATCTCATATCCTTATTTGAGTACAGGTCCGATTTCAAGCTGCTTACCATTCGCTCGGGGAGAAATACTTGTTGACCGGTGCGAAGGCAGGCACATACATCGATATAAGCCACAGCGGTGTAGCATGAAGACTGACGGATTGTTAGTAAGAAAGATGCCCATTTACGACGCAAAGGTGACCAACTTGGATAGACAGCATCCTATTGTCTGGAAACGCCAGCCCAGCGTATCTCGGATGCCCCAAGCCTTCCATATCATGATAGGTGCTATCTTAGGTAGTTGACTTAATATCGGAGTCCACCCAAGTTAGAAGATATTTAATGAACTCACTATCCATGTCCATATAACTTGCCAGAGAGCGGTTGGCCACCACTCCCATCCACGGCCTAGTTCTACCAACTGTACGTCGAGCGGGGCGTTGGGAAGCCCTGTACCAGCAATCCCGAATGAAGGATGGTATTTACTACACGCGAGCCACATGCCAACTGTAAGAAGAATCTAACAAGATATTGGCATTAATACGGTTGGTGTTTCGAGGAAAACGAGCATAAAACATACCTGGACTAGTATACCTAGACCGATATAAATCAAGATCCTCGTTGGGTAATCCAAGTTTCTCAGGCGGCAAAGCCACGAGGTGCTCGCTCCATTGCAGCCCGGCTTCTTTCGGTAGTCGGACGATTCCGCATATCGCTTCTGTAGTTTCGCAACATACAAGAAGCGGGTGTTGGAGGCATGGAACATAGCAACGCCCAGAGGAAACCAAATACCCATAAAGAAATACTGTACGGTGTAGGCGGCTATGATGGGCATAGTTAATCCGATGGGATACGTAATCTGGGCGAGAATCCAGTATACGTGAAGGAAGGCGATTGCGGTAAGAGATAAGCCTATACCGCGGACTTTGAGAATAGGGTTACTACGGTTGGCTATTAGAAATACCATGCCGAGGATCAAGAGAAAGGTCCATGTTGCGCAGAATGCAACGTAGAACGTGCCGACCCTATCAAAGTTAGGTGGACGGGTTGGAAGCGAATATATGTCGGGCTGAACCTGATCTGCCATAGTGCGGTAACTCGACGGTCCTCGACTGGCTTGGGACAAAAGACCGAGAAACCGGGACATCTAGATGGTGAGAGGTAGTCCATGGCTCTTGAAGCTATTTAGTTGAGGCCCCTATAACCCCAGAGGTCACGGCCGCAAGTGAAGAATACCTACCTACCTAGGTACCTAGGTAGGTAGGTAATAAGGGATCCAAGATTAATCTTCTCCTCCACGTCTGCCAAGTGAACATCAATCTCGAGCCCATACCTTTGTCGGCGTGAAAAGGCGCCGATCTTCCAACTATTGTCAATATGGTGCCTGTGCTGATAAGAGGGAAAAGAAAAACCCGAGACAGGTGCTGACTGGACCCTGCGTTAGAAATCAACGGGCTTGTCTTCCCGTACCCGTTACGACCTTAAATGGCCATCCCAAAAGCAAAAGGGGGCCGGGTTAGGTTCACCCTTCACATGTGCGTGCTCCCTTACGTAAAGACTCGATCTCTCATGCGATCCAGGACGCATGTCTACGTATCGGGAGGTGTAGCCCCGATCAGAATTTGGATTTCATAGTAGGTAGGTAGGTAGGTAGGTAGGTAGGGAGGTACCGGTAATAGACTTACAGTATTCCCTCCTCCCCCCTTTTTCACAACGGTCTTACAAGGAATCAGCCCGCTAAAACGCTACGGTGGCTGATACACCACAATCCATCCTTCAAATGCATACTTCGTGACTATATGCTCATAAAGAAGCAGGATTCGGTGTGCATACGATGACGCAGATCCCGTCGAGTGTTCCCCTGGACTGGTAAGAGCTGCAGCTGTCAGAACCTAAAACTCAGCTCCAGGTTCCAAAAAAGGGCTGAAGTTTCTATAGTTACCTAGGTAGGTAATTCCATTCAGAGACATGGGGTAGGTGAAAAACGCCACCAAATATTGGCGTATGCCGGCTGTTGTACATATGTATGTAGGTACCTAGTGGACGACGTGACTGATGATGCCGGCCGCAAAGAACACGTCTCTTACACCCGCTTGACGAAGCAGCTGTGACGAATACCACCGACTCCAGCCGAGACACTTGGCTGTATGCAACGTGATTTATGCCTCCTTGGATAGATAGATAGATACCTACCTTACATACCTACCTTACATTATATACCTACTTCTTATACGCCTACCTAGGTACGTAAGAAGAAGCCTCGGGGAGGAATGCGGGACAAAAGAAGAACGAATCATCCAGCGTGTGTATGTATGTATGTATGTATAAGTCCGGCGTTAACAAAACGCCGATCCAAGCTTTCCAACCCTTGGTGGCAAAGACCAACGCCCTTCGCGCGCATCGAGACGTGCCGTGTGTGTATATGTGTGTGTGTCTCAACTCGAGACGCATCGGTCCAATTACCCTTCATATCAATATCTAACGAATGCAACTAGCCGCGATCTTATGTATAGGGAGGTAGGTAGGTAATATCCTTAGCTATATAAAAAAAGGAATATTCTCCATAAATCAAAACCCGTCTGCAAGGATAGAAACGTCCAATCGGGATGGCATATATCATTTCTCACACCACACACTTTTACACACGCTTTTACGCAGACAGAATGTTCTTTTTCTATTTCTCGACCAATGCAATCTTCTTTTGTAATTTCTTCGGTTTTACTATCTCCCTCTCCCTTCCTCTCCCTCTCCCTCTCCGTCTCCCTCTCCGCCCGCATTATACATACCACCTAAGTTAGGTACCTAGGTAGGTAGGTACCTAACCCCCGTCTAACCCACGCACGCTCGGTCCTCTTTCTATAACTATACACTTTTCTAATACGCGAACTCTTGGCCGACCAATTCCTCGCTCATCCTCCACAGCAGCTCGGCCTCGATGGGACTCGTCGCCCAGGCCCTGATCCCGTCCTTCCAGGGGTCGGCTAGGCGGCACCCTAGAAGGTGTGCGCCGTTGTGGGCTACGGGTATGCATGTATATGTAAGTGCATGTAGGTAGTAGGTAGTAGGTAGGCATATGCAAGTAAGTTCCGCGAGGGAAAGTCTTGGCAAAAGGGACAGATCATTATATGTAGGTAGGTAGGTAGGTAGGTAGGTAGGTAACCACTTACCCGTGATATCTGGGTCGAATGCAGCGTACACGTAAGTGGCTGTACCTTCGTCTACGCTTTGAAAGTCGCGGTCTTGCTTCCAGCCCCCGGCGAGGCCCAGCAGACGGGACGTTTTGGCTAGAATACACCACCACCCCCCGGCGTCAGATTTGTCAGGAACTGGAGAGGGGGGCTACCACTCGGAGCCGTAGGTTGGCCTCCGAAGGGGAGGGGGAGGGGGGGGGGGGGGGGGGTGAGGGTGAGGGTGAACTTCTTACCTAGATCTGCAAAGGAGTGCTTCCAGTCGAGAAAAGCTGCAAGATTCGTCTGGACGGTTCCTGGGTTCACGCTGAAAGCATGGAGATTATACCGTGGGCCGAGCTTCTCGGCCAACGAGAGCGCCATCAGCATGTTGGCTGTCTTGGACTGGCCGTAGGCTATCCAAGTGTGGTAGACCGATTCATCCTGGGTTGTGGGTTCTATGTTTAGCACTTTACCATGGAAATATCGAGATAGGGTCATGGTTTCATAGGTTAGGTTAGGTTAGGTTAGGTACCTATGTAAATAAAGGAGCCTTACTCGAAAGTTTGGGTCTTCGAAACGGATCGGGCTAAGGTTGTGACCGTCACTACCGATATTAACGACTCGAGGAGCACCGGACGCCAGGAGCTTAGGCATTATTAGGTTTGTAAATAGGAAAGGGCCTAGATGGTTGACGGCAAACTGCTTCTCGAAGCCGTCCTCGGTGATGGCCCTGGGGATAGCACAGACGCCGGCGTTGTTGACAAGAACATCGATGTGAGGAACGTCCGACCACTCCATGACGGTGGCGGCGGCGTAGCGTACAGCGGCCTGAGATTCCAATTCCAGCTTTACCATCCGGACTTTGATATCTGGGGACGCTGCGGAAACCTGGTCGGCCGTTTGTTGCATTTTACTAGGGCTACGGCCGGCGAGAATTAGCGTAGCGGGACGCATTGGCGCGATGAAGTCGATGAAGGCAGCCCCTAAACCCATGGGCGAAACACCTGTAATTAGTATAACTTTTCCCTCGATAAGGTCGGCATATTGTCTGGCTAGCTCGGTGGCCGTCTTTCGGGCTACACGGCGCCCGTTGTACTCCTTTTCGATTACAGGTGCTGGCATTTTTCGTGTTTAAATAGGTAGGCACTTTGTATAGCTAAAGGTTTTGGCATAAAGTTGTACAAGGCTGAGTCTTGGAATTATATAGGACCACACGGGGCTGCGAACGACGGTTTTATAACGAGCTCGAGAGATCAAGTTAATATATGATTGCCATTAGGCGAGTGCTCGAATGCTACGGCATTTATATAGTTGATGCTCTCTGGATACTCCATGTCCACCACCAGATTCTACCGGCCCAACAGAAAGGCGCGACTCACGACTTGGCTACAGGTCATGATACGCAGGTTACGCCATTGAGATTGAAGTTCTCAAGTCACCAAATGCGACTCGGAAGGAAACTAACGCCGAGAAACTGCTACATCATTTCTAATATAGCCCCAAAGACAACCCTCCCACCTGCGATGATGCAACACGACCACGACCGAACAGCAAGGACGATAGATGAGGTATCATTTCCCACTTTTGCCCTCCCTACATAGCCCGTCCAACGAGTCGGAAGCCCGACATGCCTGACATCGAGGTATGCCCAGACTTGACCGACGCGGTAATTAAAACTAGAGTACATGTGAATTTCCTCTCATACCTCACTCACAGTAAACACCCAACCTGTCCTTTACCATCGAACCACAACTCCTAGACGGGCATCACATGGGCCCCAAGTTTTCGTTTCAGTCGTTCAACCATTGAAATGCCGGTGCGAGCAAGTAATTACACCTCCAAAATGAACCCGTCATGAATCGAAAACATACCAATCCCTTGGCGCTCGCCTTTCCGTTCGCCAACCCTTCGCCGATCCTTGAAACCATATGTCATCGCATGTCGTCACATATCACGACCGCACACTACTGGTAATGCTGCTCATCGTATCGCTAATCTTGCTTCCGATCCCGCCCATCCACTCAGGGACCCATTCTGGCACCTTGAGACTTAGACGGACGCGGCCTTCGACGACCATATTGATCGCGTTCAGGATCGCGAACGTCGTGCTGCCCAAAGCTCGGAACAGCGCCAGCGCCGCGACCGCCCACAGGATAAACGACAGGTAGAAGTTACCACCGACATCCTTGTATCCATAAGCCTCACTGACGGCCATGGCGAGGATGGAGTTTGCCATCATCCAGCTGACAACCATATACGTTCGTACGCTCCGGTAGTAGTCCTCTTGCATCTGTGCCTCCGAGATCGGTGGTGTCGGCACCTCCACGCGGTCCCTAAGGTTGCGGAGCGCTTCATCATAGCCCGAATCGATATCCAGCTGTTCGCTCGGCATCTCCAGCTCCACAAAGCTGCCCTCCCCCACGGCCCCGCCCAGGTCCGTCTTCATGACGTTATCTCCCTTGGTACCCCATGTAACGTCGTGCGTGTTGCAGAAGGCGTACACTTGCAGCGTGCAGATGTAGCTGGGCAATAATGCAAAGTATTGGCCCGAACTAGTAATCATATGCCATGGATCCAAGTAAAGGAAGCTCATGAGGAAATAAAGCCCAACTGTCGACGCCGTCGACACGATTAGATTCGTAAACGTATTGTTGCCTAGCGTGATCTGGTCTCCCTTGACCGTGTGGATGACGATAAATATAGTCGCGAAAGTGGTATAGACCATGATGATACTGTATATTATCATACTTGCAAGATAGAGCTTCTTCGCCCCCTGCGGACGGTTACCCAGCGAAATAATGAACTGCATGCTGATTAAGAGCACACACGTGTACCGTAGCACTGTGAAGATGTATAGGGCGATATTGTGCCCGAAGGGGTCCATGGCGGGATCCGTAAGCCCGCCACCGATGAAGTAGAAAGCCAGGTAAAAGTTCGCAAGGGAGAAGAAGGTGAACAAGAGCTGTATGAACTGATAAACAAATTCGATATGGAGGAGTATCTTGCGCGCAATGGTGTGGTCCGTCGTCCATATTTGCTTAAAGTGTACCAGCGAGTACACAGCAGCGAAGAACGCACCATTAAGCCAACGACGTCTCTGAGAGATGAACTCTGGGACAGTATCTAAGATGCAGGTTAGTTATATATGTTTTTATAGGTACTTGAGTTTGAATACAAGGTCAGAAACTTACCCGGCACATCCGTCTCGCCCGTGCAACCTTTTACGTATTTTAACACCCATCTCTCGTTCCTCTTTGCAACCAACTCCCAACACAAAATACGATCCTCAGCTAGGTACATATTCGCCGTGAATACGTCAGCGTGCTGGCCGTGTAACGTCTCTCCCTTGAAGTATTGGCTGAGAGGTCCATGGCCTGTCTCATCGTTTTGTAATGCGTGGTATCGGTAGGCACTCAGTGCGCCGGGTAATACCGTAATATAGCCAAATACAGACTCGAGAGGCTTGTCCAGAATATTAGACATCTTGTACTCGAAGTTCTGGGAAGCAACTAGAGGGTTCAGGAGGTTACCCCCGAGCCGTCCCTTCATCGCCTTGATCTCGCCACAAGCACCCGCAACGTTTGAATCGGTGTCAAACGCTTTCCAAAGATGGTATAGAGAGTTTGTGCTAGGTTTCGTTCCAACATCGAGCAAGATGCAGACATTGGGATTCAGGGCTTTTCCAAAAGCGTTGAAAAACCAACGGTGGGAGTTGAGCTTCCGCTGATTTCTTTCCTTGAGACAGAAAATCATCTGACAAGGCACGATCCCCTTTTCAGCACCCTTAAACTTGAGGTCTGAGTCTAAGGAGACTTGTGTCGTATATTCGTACACGTGGGCTTGCACGGCCCTATGGTTGACGAAGTTCTTGGCGATGCCGTGCTGATAAACACCCATCGCGGCCAACGCATCTAGCGTTCTTGGATGAACTTTTTCTCGTCCATCTGACACAATACAGACGACGATTTTATGCCATCCGTTCTCTCCCCACGTGCGGGACTTGTTGCGGCCGCAGAAGTGGCTTACATTTTTCATGATGGCGTGCATCGTGCGGGTGAAGTCAATCTCGTCTTCATTATACATCGTAACACAGATAAAAAGTTCTGTTTCCCGAGTCGTCCGGCCGATATTTTGTCTTAACTTATATCCCTTTTCCACGAAATCGTCCGGATCGCAGGTAACGGCCGTATATCGCATGTGAGTGAACTCGACTTGGTCGCGGCGAGGTAGAAAGCTATACAAGATAGTGGGAATCTTACACTCAAGAATCAACTCGCCGTTAATCAGCTGCACCTCCTTTTTCGAAGTGAGAGGGGCACGGACGCCACGGCGCTCTTGTCTTCCTTCCGGCGCAGAACCATAATGCTCAACTTTCTCGTCTAGAGGCGCTTGCGAGTCTTCCTCACTAAGAGTGACTTGTGATTGCCCAGCATACGAGTCGTAGTATGGATACGCGCCACTGATATCTGATTCTTCGGGCCCGAATACGTCGTCGTTGGCACCATCTAGAGGGATGTTCACCGTCGCATCATCCATCGTATAACGAGAGTCTCGCGCTCCGAACAGAGGGGCACGAGGTAGTGGTCTGCGAGGGCTCCCTCCATATCTCGACGACGGTGTGCCCGGCCTGGGACTGCCGTTGAAATCTGCAGGTTCGTATTGCATATTTGAAGGTGGTGGTCGTGAATAATCGGTAAATCCGGACATCCTCGAGGACGGAGTCCAAGGTCGAGGAGGACTTGTGTCTCGCGATCGATATTCCTCATATATAGAATCTACCGGCGCGAGATGAGGCGGGTCGAGGATGGAGGACCCTCGAGAATGTGTCGATCTAATTGATGATTGGTACGTTCGGCGAGGTGACGGTCGAATACTATCAAGTGTCTTTTGTGAGCCATTGCTATCAGGGTAGATGGGATTACTCGGGGGGCTGTTGTCTCTGTCGGGTGATTTCTTCTTGAGAAGAGAACTTCTTCTTGGCGACGGCCCTTCCGGAATTGTCGGTAGACCCTGCTTGAACTCGCCTTGGGGTTCATGAGAGGACCTTTTCTTCTTCTGTAACTTTACAGTGGTGGTGCGCTTCTGGGCTGGTTTGCGCTTGGGCGACGCGTCACCTGCTGGTGAAGGTAACTATTCTCCACCAGGAGGGGCAGTCGGCGCATGCGCTTCCTCTTGCTTCTTGAGTTCGTCCAAGTGCTCCGGGGTTGATATTCTGACCCGTTTCTTTACTTTGGCTTCCCTTTTGGGAGCTAGCGGGAGAGGGACAAGACTTGGGGACATTGGTGCATCTGTCACGGTTGGAGGCACATACGGTCGAGATTCTGGTAGTGGTTCTTCCATAGATGTCAGTAATCTGACTGCTGCTGGGTTTCCTCCTGACCCGTGCGTAATATGATCATGATCGTCGTCGTAGTTGGGCAATGCGTATGACGGTCGAGGGGGGGTTCCGTCCATTGCGAAGGACTGTCGGCCAAAATGCCGAGTGGATTGCTTTTAAGACAACTCGCTGGTATGAAGTATCGTCAATTGGAATGCCAGCTGTAACACCTAAATATTTCCTCCTTAGATTAATTAATTTGGGTAGACAGCGAATTCGTCGGGGATAGGCGCAGAGAGGGTATGGGGTATCACTAATTGGAAATGTATATGTAAACGTCAACAAAGTATGCAAAATCTCCAATCTCCAATCTCTAAAAAGTTGCGAATTGAGTTTCAAGGTGTCACAAGGTGTAAGTTTGAGTTGATCCACGGTGGGGGGCTATGTAGCTCGAAAAGACCCTCGAAGGCAGCCTTAACAACGTTACCTTACCTAACAAGACCTTTGTTTTTTGGGGATGCGCCATCGTTTGTGCGTTGCCCAGCAACGAATCATCCTGCCAGTCTGCGCCCCAATTCCCCACGTCAAACGGTAACCTAAATCTTCGATAGTGCAGCGCTTAATCTTGACGTACCGCGCGTACCTTGCAGCTTATTCTAACAGGCCTTTCCAGATTCTCCTTAAATCCGGATTTCGGCGAATTTATTCCTCGCACCAAATAAACACGTAATTCGCCTATACTACCTTACCTACCTAACCTAGGTACCTTAGGTACCTTATTGGCAGACATAATCCATCCATCCAGACCATACTTACAAAATATTGGCTATTGTAAGATATATCCTGTTAGGCATCCAGTTAGGCTGCTCATAAGATGATAATGAGTGAACCAAAGATGATATGGTTCGAGTCAAGTAAAAGTAAATATTTTGTAGTAGACTCCCAGACCCCGAACTACTCCCTCACATCCCCCATATCTGCTTCCAGCTGTTTTCGTCGCTCCCAAGAGGTGCCTCGGATATACCGAATCTGGCAGGTTGTCCCGAATTCGCTTCAGGCAGACATATCCATTCCCTGATGCAGTCCGGGATCTCCTCTCTAATATGACTGATGCATATTAAAGCTTGGTTGTTATTTAGACCTCCGACTTTGACAGTACCCGACTTCGATGCCTCGCTTTGGACCACAATCTCGGAGCCGTCTTCGCGTTTCAAATAGGTCTTTTCCTCTCCATACTCGAGGAAGAGTAGGCAGCGATTCCGGACGCCATCATCCATGCCGCTGCATGCCTCGTCTAAGACGACGATGTCCGGGTTCTTAATGATGGCGCGTAAGAAAAGCGCGACTCGCTGTGCTGAAAAAGACAATTCTCCAAACATGTAGTGGTCTGCCCATTGCAAATTGGTGGCCTCCTGCGCACCATCGGACGCAAGTTTTGAATGTCTTACAAAAGCTGGGTTCAATTCAGCCTCAAACCATCGCAAGCAAGCCTCAACCTTTTCTATAGATTGGCTTTCGAGCCTAGCTTTTGAGCGAAAGGTGTCCGCCCACGCATTTTCAATCACTTGTCTAACCGTGAGATTCCGGGGCATGTGTTGGTGGATCTCGGGGCTTGAGTGTCCAATTCGTGACTGTATATCCCAGAAGGTTAGAGGAAGTTCATCGGATCCGGGCTCTGGCAGTCTGCTTCTACCGAAGAGCTTTATAGGAAGTGAATAAGTTTGAGGGTGGTCAGAACAAATGAGAGAAACAATTGTTGTTTTGCCCGAACCATTAGGTCCAAATACACCCCACCGTTCTCCTCTTCGGACAGTCCATATAAGGCCTTCCCGTTCTTCACCGTCTATTTGCTGCTTCCAATTTCCAAGTGCGATTTTACCCCGATATTGCACCTTACATCCATCCATCTCCACAAGAGGTTTTCCAATGTTCCTTGATACGCCAGTATCTCGAATGATTGATGATTTGTCCCGTTTCGAGGCATCTTCGCCCATTAGCGGTTCGCCTTGGATTCCTTTGGCAGTCAGTGTTCTACCCATCTGTACAAGACTGTGTACCGGTAGGTTTTCGTCCTCTTTCGAAGATCCGTTCCATATACTTCGGACATAGGCCCTCAATTCTTCCAATACGGCATCCTTCCCGCCGATTGCTCCTACCTGGCAGTCACCTCTTAAATAAACCAGGTGGGTAATCCAATCGGGAATTGGGTCTTGCGGTCTGGCACTTAATACCAACCTCGGACTAGCTTTACTCGACAACCCGTGCAAAAGCGGACTCAACCCGGCTACAGTAGGCGGGTCCAGACCCATAAACGGCTCGTCCAGTAACAGCACTTCCGGTGCGGTGAGAAGAGCCCTAGCAATTCGGGCTCTTCTTCCTTGGCCGTTGCTCAGAAACGTAACGGGAAGGTCTAGCAACTGAGAAAGCTTCAAGTCTCTCACCACTCGATCCAGTAAGGCCGGATCTAGCTCATCTTCGGACGATGGTTTTACCGGGTTAAGCTCGGTGTTGCCCAGCAGGAAGTCCCTGAGGGAGAAATCGGTATTTTCGCGTTTGGACTCATAACGAGCGGACAGGTAGGCCGAGGTAGTGACGCTAGAGTTGAATCCATCGTTATTGAAGCCTACGTACCGAATAGCTTTATGCGGCACTCTCAATCGGTGTGGTACTGCTTCCGTTGATAAATAAGGATAGTTCCGTGCAGTTGGAGGGAAGCAGAGGTGACTTCCTTTAAGGAGTTCCAGAAAGGTTGTTTTTCCACTGAGGGACGGACCAACTACATACCAATGCGTCGGTGGCTCCGTGGCAGACGGGAGCGTGAAATTCAAATTTCTAAACAGGGCCGGATTCGGATGTATGGAACTCGCCCCTGGGTGATGGCGGTAAAAAGTGCCGTTGGAGATATTTATTATGGGTGGACGACTTGAAGGGAAGTGCATTATGTCAATTAGATCATTATAGATCCTCTAAGCAATTGTTAAGCTAAGTCTCGGGCATCTGGTCTGAGAAAGCTGGTGAGTCAACTCGTCAACTCGTCAACTTATATCGAAATGCCTAAATGCTTAAATGCAGCTTTCGAATTTGAATACATCCGATATTTCGGTGTTAACGAGGTTTGAGGTCCACAAGTTCCCACCAGACTTACGTAACTTAAAAGTTGACGCAAGGACCGCCTTTAGTTCTTTGCGGGCACTTGCACCTCAGGGCTTGGCAAGGCTCCAAACACGAAAGCTCCCGGCAGCCTGCTCAAGCTTCCTTTACATTAGGTATTGAATCCACCCACTCACTACCTTCAACAACGCAGCACCACTATTTGCCAAGCTGCTACCAAACTACCGAACCACAACTTCTCTTCAAACATTTTGGCCTGGAGAAGCTAACGAGCATTTAAAGTCAAAAGAAGAGACAATAAAAAAATAAAAGTCTATTAATACTCTTCCACCGGCAAGATGGTAAGTCATACTTATACTTACTAACTTAACCTCTTCATTAAACCATCCTCCACTCTCTACACCAAGAAACTAACCACCCCCTTCCTCACAGTCAATGCGCATAGTCCCCCCCTCCTCCTACACCAGCACCTTCAAATCGACCAACACATCCGCTCCGTCCGCTCCGGGCATCCACGACACGCTCCGCCACGGCGTCGGCCCAAACACCTTGGCCGCTGAATCGCTCGCACCCGTCTCGCGCCACCCGCTCGAAGCCCGCCTCAAGGCCTGGGAGTCGACGCAGGAGGCCCTGCGCATGGAGAGCCTGCGCCGCACCTTCGGCATGGCAGAGCCCATCCGCCGCGGCATGGAGCTCAAGATCACGCGCGACGGCGAGTGGCGGCCCCTCGCCCTAGGCGGTGGTGTTGGTGTCAAGAGCGTGCATGAGGATATTCTGCGCGGCCGTGAGGCTACCCTAGACTGGGAGGATGTGTTTACTGGCGAGGAGCAGCGATCTGCTGTGACTGTACATGAGGAGATGGAGCGGAAGTTGAAGATTTAGGGGGGCAGTCCGATGTAGCATATTGGCAATCGGCACAATGGTTGGTATGATAGACACTCCAACTGCATCAGTATCAGCTACAGGTTGATGAATATGAATCGGAACATGCTTTTTACTACGTATGATACCAGCGTATATCATGAAATAGATGATCTGTGGGCATTTCATACTGGAAAGCCTTGGCAAGATAGGCAGTCATGATCTAACGCAATGATATAACAACTATATGACTACAATAGATCCATATTAACGTATAGACAGTGGTATGCTAACCCACATTAATCGCTTATATGGTCAATAAGACCGATAAAGTGCAAATACTATAAACACAACAAACTGCGCCGGATATAGGCCTGTTTCTCTAGTGCTGTACAAAAAAAAAAAAAACACATAAAGAGTTGTTGAGATCTTCTCAACCCCATTCCCTCTTTTGAGCCATCGATGTTGTACTCCAGGCTAAATTCAGAGGGAACTCTAATCTCCCACGACATAGTAAACGCATCGTGCAGATGGATCACGCTTCAATCTCAACCGCTGAAATCAAACCTATGGCGCCGTCCGATGCCCAAAAATTCCGCAATCATTTCCGCAGCATATGCCCAATTACTCGACTCGCCTATGTTGCTCTCCAATAGTTCAGACAGTTCTAGAACAGGTTAAGATATCACCACATCGAGAGGATGCTCGCTCTTTGAAAATCAGTTGCCACTCAGAAGGATCAGATCATAAGATGACACAGCATCCACCACGACCGGTATGGCTCCCGGACTCTTTGACCTTCTTAGCGGCTTCCTCTTCATCTATCAAGTCTTGCGGCTTGATAGTCATGTGAACAACGTTCCTAGTCGTGCTGAAGTGGTAATCTGCAAAATTCAGTATCCCATTGCCCAAATACGTCCCAAACAGTACGGAAAGAAGAGAGATTATACGTACGGCTAAGTTGATTTCTGTCTTCGAGCAATTTACCAAAGTGAATAAGCCTTATAGCACTAGGTTCTCTCGGCGGCTGGTCCCATTCTTTCCTCCAATCTCTCAGTATCAACTCTTTTAGAGTATAGACTGTGATGCTGAACGGATCCAGCTTTCCATCCTCCGTCTTGCCCGTCACAGTAACATTCCGCTTTGTCAAATATTTTTCGTCGATGCGAAAAGGATGTCGGGCGCCCGAGGTTAAGAGAAGCATTATATCGACAACCAAATCGTCATCTTGAGACCCAGCACCGGGCTCGACAGGATCTATCGTCAGATCATGATCGTCGCCACCGGTTGGGATCTTGCCGCTGGCCTTCAATGATGTCGACTCGTCGTTCGGCGGATCCTTATCCGGTACGTGTATTGGGGCCGGAGTAGACTCGGAATCGTGATTTTGGGATTCTGGAGCATCTGGATTGGCGTCAGGGTTGGCGGGTTTAGGTTGAGCTTCGGATAGATCTTCCATCTCGACGTCGCCCACGGGTAGATTAATCGCCAGCCTCTCTTCTCTAGGCCCTTGGTCTCCACCAGGAGAAGGAGGCGTTGCATCCGCCATGACTAATTGCGGCCGAGTGGAAGGTAATTAAAGGGCTGGTATATCAAAATTTGTCGTGCAGATGCCGACGGCTGCGCGCAATTACCGAGTCGAAATAACCGGGAAAAGAATGGATGTCAGCAGCATTCGAGGGGTGCGTTTCGTGAGTGTAAAAGGTGCGCCTCGTTTCAAAGGAAGGATTGTCGGGATTGTCGAATTATCGAACGCGGGTTAGATATGCAGTACGATTTGCGTACACTTGATTATTATTTGTCGCTTTCGCTTATTCCTGTTCCTGCCATGGAAAACACGCAGATGAAACGAAAGCAATGGTTTGGAGAGATTGCCGAATTGATACTGCAAGTTGATACTGCAGGGGGAAACAGTGACAAGTGATTATAGGATAGGAGAAAAGATGCAGCCAGTCACTGCTACTAAGAAAAAATGATGGTGATGATGTTACTGCACGGGTCTAACGGACCGGATTGGTAGGTTTAACCTTGTGCAGGACAAGAAGGGAAAAAAAATAAAATGAAAAAGGGACGGGTGAGATCAATTCAGATTTCAATTTCAATTTCAAGGATAACTAAAAATTTCAAGGACGAACGAAAAGTCGAGGTTTTGTTGAGTACCGGTCTCTCACAAGTGATTGTGACAAGACAACATTGGTAGGTTAGCAACTCGACTATGTATTTGCCTTTTGGAAAACCGCGAATGAGGACGGGTCGCTCAACTTCCAATATGTTAGTGGACCTACGGCGCTGACTGCTGCTGCCAGCTGGGGTAATACAGGTACGTAGGCATGTACAATGGTTTTAGGTGGTTTTCAATGCCCCTTATTTCAGGTTGTTATTATTACCTCTTAGACAAGCGTGACACAGGCTTCTTAGTGGCCGACGCCGAGCTGAACCCCCTAACCTTAGTAAAAATAGACAGGTACATGTCGTATCTTACATGTATTATTATGATCATATTCCTGCGCGTTCGCGTGTGCGTATTAAAAGTCGCACAGCTGCGACTGAAATTTCAGGTGAGGCACGAACATTAAAATGTCCACTAGGTACCTCGAGTTATTTAGAAAAGATACATGCGAAATTACCTAACATAACAAAGAAACATAATGGCCAACACAGCCAAGCCACCCCAGGTACAGAATATGTACATCATGTAATAGTGACGGTAATAATATGGAGATAACCAAAGTTCGGGTCCTACTGCCATACAAGGAAAGAGGGAAAATCCACATGTACATGTATGTACGTACAAATGTGGTTCTCTGAAAAGGTTCTTCACACTATTATTATCTCTACTATCACCTGTACACTAGACGTGCTTTTCCAAAATCGAATTTTAATAGAGGTTGGGTGGTATCCAACCCAGATGTAGCTAGGTCTAGAGACACCCATTAAGGCTTGCTAAACTCGAATAGCCGGTCAAGTGACAACTTCGTCAACGCTATCACCATCGAAGTGTTACATCGAGTATTTGAGTTTCACGTATGATCATCATCTACGAGTGGTCCAGCACCACACAGCTGGAGACAGATTGGATCTTTCTTTTCTCGGCACGGTAAACTCCCCCGCCTTGGCATCCCTGGTACCGCATAGCGTTCGTTCTCTTCCCCACACTCCACATTTGCCTCCATTGCCTTCATTGATCATTCGCCCGAAGTCTAAGAACATCATCGGGTTCACATTGTAACAGGACAATCCGATTATATACGTATACTCATACATTTGAGCTTACATCTCTGAAATATTGCGGTATTTATCTGGTGCTTCTTTAGTTGGGTCAATTACAAGTTCATATAACTCGCTAAGACAAGATATGGTAAAGCAGGCATAGATCGCACCCTTCTCAAATATTTGTAAGATCTCAACATGAACAACGTCACTTAAACTCAATCCTACTTCAGTTAATTACTATGCATATAGCTAAACACCATGCGTCATGAGAAACCCTTAACTTTATAATCATCTGAAATATCCTAGTCATAGGTATTATTATAATTGTTTTAATATACACCGCTTCTTCAATACTACTAGTGATGTATCTCCCCTAACCCAGATGGATATTGAATCTAAATACCAAGGCCTTTAAAACAGATCTCCCAAAAAAAACCCATCCATAGCAGCGAGATTGGAATTTATTAAGACCCCTCACCATCACATGTTTTAATAGTTACCTCCTATAAACTCGTTGTAAAGCACCCACAAATATGCAGGACTTACCTACACCATGCAGAATTGATTGCGTTAGTCCCTTCTTTAGCTTTACTTGGAGTGGGCTGAGTTATAGAATTAGTCTTCTTTACGCGTGGTGCTAAACACGCAATCAGACCATTGTTTGTCGCTTTTGCAGTAGCGAAGTGATCATCCCCACATGCCGTCGGCTAGGTTTACCGAGACCGGCTCCGCAACTGCTCAGGTATTCCCGCCCGACCGGCCATCCGAAAGTTTCTCCGTAGACCTCGGACCTACCTTGCTACAATATGAAGTTTTTCCTCGCCATTAACACAGATTGGTCTAGAATGTCAGATTTGTGCGAGGATTATACCAATTCCTTCCATGTTTTCGACCCTCACTGCGGACTATCAGTAAGAGACTCAATCGCAAACTACCTGGATATGCACATGTGTACCTAAACGAGTTGCTCAAAATATCGGGAATAGCACCATTGTAAAGTTCGTATACCTTAAATAGATTTTATATTAGATAAAAAGCCGAGCCTGCGTTCCAGATATAAAAATGAGCAATTAAGAACAGACAAAGTAATTACAATTCCGTGATCAACTCACATTTATCTGTTTATCTTTTAATTCACTAAAATATATCACTACATATAAATACATCCAAGATCATGAATTTGCTGTATAGACCTTATGTCTGTAAACATGTAAAACATAATTCCCCACAAGGTGCATATATTTAACAAGGACCTTCCATCTAGCAAAATCGTGGCATCAGTATCTAATACGTGATCTTTGTAGGTAGCTGCTGCAACGTCTGTTAATACAGTACAATGGTTTTGAGATGAAACGATATAAGATCTTATAACTTCGAACTCAATCGAGTAATGAGGAAAGCGGGAGTCTCAGTTGAATAAGTGCCTGTTAGCCGGATCATTCAAACGCGTAATGGATATTGACACGCATCATCATGAACCTTCGACCCTGTCTCAAGCTTCGATAATTTATTAGATACCTAGGTACGTATAGCCTCAAGATGAAGAGAATCCCATGGGTAAGAAATGTGTTGCATTGTTTTAGTAAATGCACCGCCGTAAGGCGCCTACCTCTTGCCTAATTCTTAGCAGTCGTCGATTTAATGTCATGTATTATGTACATCTGCTAAGGTAAGATGTTTTCGCCTGTCCAATCCAATTAGGAATGCACAGAGAATGATATAGAGTAATAGCAAGTGATAATTACCTCTCTATGTGGCTGCCTCGGCGAGCGAGCTTGCCATGTCTACCTATTCACCGCGGCTGCCTCCATGCTAGGTCTTTCCAATGTGTACAAGGTCAGCACCTTCCCAAGATCTCAACAGTAAAGGAAGCAGCGTCAAACCTTTATGAACTCGGAAGGTAAAACTTATGACTTCGATGACATGTCCTACCATTTTGAAACGTCACAGTTTTCACCCTTCAATCCAATCTTTTTTCTTTGCCACCCCTTTATCCCACCCCCGTCTGCCATCAATTCTTCAACTCGTAGATGGTTCCCTTATAACTCTGAATTAACTAGGTTCTATTAGCCTATCGAAATATAAAGAGGCATCACCATGGCTGTCTGGGTGCGTGTACTGTTTCTCGGCCTTCTGGTACTATACCATGGGGTTTCCCAGTGCACTGCCGTTGTAAGCAACCAAGAGCTTGCTCTGGGATCGCACTTCCAGCCCGAGTCGACCCATATCACTACAATTGGTACAGCCGTGGAGACCAATATCATCCTGTCTGAACTCCTCCACAATTTGTCCACATTCGCAACGATCCACAAGCGACCCTCTGATCAAGTTCGGACTACGCAGGATATTGACTTCACCACTGTGACTCAATCTGGATCATCTTCTCTCTACCCCACTCGAACCGCTGGGGATGCTAGTGGGTCTAACCCTTCATCTAGTGACTCGCTCATACATAGTCCTATTATGACCGAGATAGCTGAGGGAACTCTCCAAAGTTATCTTAACGATGGGGTTCTGGAAGCATGCCATTTAGATGGAGCAGGCCCTGAGTGCTTGACAGCATGGTCGCAGGAGAACGGACTATCCCGACGAGATGATTATAATGACGGTTATGGCTACGGATACGGCCCTAGTACAACCTCTGTTGGAAACGGCGGCTATGGGAACCCCCCTAAGTCTACAAACTTGCCTCCTGGTGCATATGGCAACCAACAGACCCCTGAAATTGACAAACCAAGCGTCGTAACGGTGCCAGATCCTGATCCCCAAACCGTAACTGTCTCTCTAGAATACCGCACTTCATCTGCCGTCCACAGCTCATCCACTACTCCAGCACAAGTTATTGTTGTCATCATAACTGGCACGGGTGGATCGGTTTCACAGACGCCAGAATACAATACCACACAAACAGTTACGACGTCTGACCCGACATTGGACCCTACTTCGGAAGTGACACTCCTAGTTACGTCAACTAGTACCCAACATTACACTACTCCCAGTACCGAAGACTACGTTTATACTACAGTCACCCAGTCATCTACTTTGCCACACATCAGCTCTAGTACCAACACAATATATACGGTAACGGGCCATCCTCCTCTAAGGCCGGTCCCGGATACCAACGCTGCCCTTCCCACTATAAAGTTGAGTCGATACCACTTGCTCATTGCGGCTGTCCTGGTAGCTATAGGTCCTTCTATGTCGGCCCTACTTGGTTGGATCCCTTCGCGATTGGGATCAAGCATTGCCAACGCTCGTCGAAGTGTCTCCGAAGAGACTGAAGGAGATACCTCTGTGGCTACTAGTAATGGCCAACAATCTATGGTTGAGAAGACCTCCGATAGTGCGGATGGAGATGGCCACTCGGAATCGGCTCCACTCAGGTACTGTAGACACTGTCGTCATTGTCGAGGAATCAGCAATCATTAAGCTAAGATCTGAAGAAGAAAAAAGCCAGGCCTTGAGTAGTGCTTCATCGTGTCAGACGGAGGTCATTCACAGGAATTTGTGATTGAGATTATGTTCGGTAGGGAAGGCGAGGCGATAAGAAATTGAGATGGGAAAAAGTTACGAAAATAATCGGGATTTCTTGGGAGCTGGACCACAGATTACCAGGCACCTTCGCCTGCTGCATATTAATGTTTGTCGCTGCCACTTTGCTTGTTATGGCTCTAATTCTCCAGTTACGTTACGAAGGATCCTCGGGATTAGCATGTACTTATACGCACTCTAATTGAATTCTGCATTCATCTGGGACCAGAGCAGTCCGAGGCACTTAGCCAGCATGATCATGAAGCAATTATGACTCTATAAGCACAGGGTCCGAATGGTCCGAATAGATTATGCTGTGATTAATGTACAAGCCCTCAAAATATCAGTATCCCATGCTTGCTTTCTCTAACCTTCACAATGGCAATATTTACATATACTCGACAATCTGCACATCCACCCTTAGGAGGTAAGTACCTAGGCAGGTTAATCAGTTTCCTCGCCTGTGTCCTCGCCTACGTCCTCGCCACACCTTACTTAGCCTCACTTATCTGCCATTGCTCCACTTAACTCACTCTTCTCGTCCCCACCAGCCGCAACTCCTATTCCCGTACAGTTAAATATATACGATAATAGATACAAATAACTAGAGAAGCAACAAGTCGCCATTACTCCCAACGCCCTGTGCGGGCTGGAAGACCTGCTGCGGCGCGTATTGGTTCACGACGTAGGAAGCCTCGGTTCCGCCGCCGAAGGACGAATCGCCCGCCTCGTGGATGCCCATGGCGGCCATCTGCTGGCTGCCGATGCCGGCAAAGTACGCGTCCGCGTCGCTGACGGCGTTGGCCATGGTATCCGGGCCGTTGCCGCTGTTGCTGCTGCTGGCGTCGGTGGCCTGGGCGCGCGCAGTGCCGTCGTTGCTGTCGGGGCGTAGGACGGCGGGTTGTCCGCCCATGCCGAACATACTGAGGCTCTTCTGGGCCTCGAAAGAGGGTAGGTTGGCGGCGGAGGGTAGGGCGTGTTTCTGCAGGGCGGGCGACTCGGGGAGGCGGCGGGGACGCGCGCTGCGGAAGACGGTTTGGACGGGCTTGAGGTAGATAGTGGCCAGCGTGCCGACGTTGAGACACATCTCCTCTAGGGTCTGGGGGTCGAGCTTCTCGGACTCGGCTGTGATGGGCGGCTTCTCGCCCATGACCATCTGCTTTGCGGCGTTCATATCCGTGCTGAGGAGTCGCCAGTACATGTACGCGCGGTCCCGGAGGTCCGGGTTATCAGTCTCTTCCGTAGCCCACTTTAGAACTTTCGGTACGAGGTCTTGGCCCTTGGTGGGTCGCTGAATGAAGAGTTTGACCGTGGCCGTAAGTAGTGCCAGTTGTACTTCCACGGGTTCCTCTGCAAAGGAATACAGGAAATCCTCGAGTAAGACCTCGCTGTTCTCGATTCGATCTGCGTACTGCCCAATAACCCAGACCATTGCAGCTTTTGCCTCGGGCTCGTCGAGGGAGTCGAGGTGCTCGCAAAGCGTACCGATGATGGACTCGTATTGATTGGGGTATTTCCGGAATATGTTGCGAATAACCACAGTGGCTTCTTGGACGATATACGGGACCTTTGTCGCGACAAGCTCGAGTAGTAGATTTATGCACCGTCTCGCAGCCGGCTCAATCTTAATGGCCAGCTTACCGATGGCTCGTACTGCCTTACGAACAAAATGCACGTCGACCTCCGTCGCGTATTCTCTTAGTTCGGTTAGTACTTCGTCGATATTCTTCTCATTAGCGAGCATGAATATTAGCTCGAGCTTAGTAACCTTGACGTAGATCGGATCGTTGTATTTACAGAAGAATACACGGATATCGTTACGTAGAACATCAGGCCTTCTTTGAAGTATGAGCAGCGCATTCCGTAGAGCAAGATATTGCACCTCTGGACCCTTTGCTAATAACGTCACAAGCGGTGGAGATAGTTTCCGGCACAAAGCCGAGACCTGCTTCTCTTCTGCGATGTAATTCATCAGATACAGAATTACACGAATGCAAGTGAGAACTACGGCGGAATTAGAGTGTGATAACCGCGGCGCTATACGTTCAGCCAGCAAAGTTGCTTCCCCCGACTCCTGAGGTACATAAGACATTAAAGCCTCGAGGATGTAAGTCTGGCCCCATCTATGTTCATGTTAGCGAGAATAAATATTGACTGGCCGAAAGAGACGCACTCAGAACAATCTGGCAGGATAGCTACCATCTTGGAGGCATTGCTATAATCGATAGTAAGTTTGATGGAGTCGCTGCGTTCCCAGATATCCATCAACCCAGCCAATGCGCTTGCCACGACGGTAGGGTTGTCATCTCTCAGCAGCTGATTGAGCCTATCTATCAGGTCGGATTGTTCAACCATGTGCTTATCATGATCGTATAACTTCGCGACACAAAAGGCGGCTGTCTTTCGTACGTATGGATCGGAGTCTCTGAGTAGGCGTTTGACAAGAGGAACCGTAGCTTCGACGAATTCTTTGACGTGAACGTATGACATGGTTCGGAGAGCCAAAGCTCTGACCAGGGGATTGCTATCCTCCATATCCTATACGAGTGTTAAACCGGGCTTTTGAGTATAACGCCATCTTCGTCGCGATACTTACATGTTGTAGGAACGGGATTGCTTTCACCGCAATCTCAGGGCGCATTCTCGAATAATTGACCAAGAACAAGAAACACCTACGCAGACACAGTCCTAATTAGTGTCCAACCCCATCAGCTTGATTTCGAGAATCGATATGGGCGTACATCTTCTTAATTTCCAAGCTCTGGATATGCATGCAGCCTATTATGTCGGGGAAAAGGGAGACCATCTCATTGTTGCTCATAGTCATATTCGCGACAATCTTCTTGAGGGCGATCTTCTTCTGCGTGTAGTTCTTGTCCTTCTTTCCGCCGGCGTTCAGCTCGAGTCGCAGCTCGGCAACTTTCCCCTGCATAGTCATAGGTCGTAAGCCAAAGTCCGGGGGCATATATGCTAGAAACATGGCCATTATACGCGACAAGCAAGGTAGGTAGGATCATAATGTGTTCTGATGGCCCCGAAGGGACGTTGGGATCGCAGGGCGACTCGAAACGTGTGTCTTTCTAAGATAGACGTCAAGACGAAGATGCTTCGGCGAACGGTGATAAATGGGTAGAGAAGGTTGACCTCCAATTTATCGAATTGGGGAAGGCGTCGAGGAAAGGGAAGACCCGAAGAATTGGGAGGTACGGGATTAAGTGACGGGTACAATAACAAGATTCATGTATCGCGTAGAAAGAAATATTAATGGGCTTACTCGAGCGAACAGCTTCGAGTCCCCTCCGACTTGGGTGCTCGACATGGTTGTTTATAGTTGGCGTCTGGCCTCGTCGGAATTGCCTCTTTTGGTCGGTCTTTGGATGTATCGGCTGGTTGGCTGAATAGGAGCTCGAGGTCAGTTGATATGGCGCGCAGAGAGAACACAACAGGGAGCAAAAGCAAGGAAGTAAACCAACTTGTGGCTTACCCCTCACGCTGGAACTGTGGGCAAGGGATAGGAATATTGGTTGACTAAGAGCATACTCAGGTAGATACCTACCTATTCTTCAAGAAGTCTATTGATGCAACCATCCAATCGCAAGGGTTGATGGCGGTTCGAGAAAACAATTGGGATTGGAGGGGCGATCGAATGTAATAGCGTACAGGATCTTGGCCCGCAGATTGTTATGCAGCGGGTAGTCGAATTAGGTCTTTCAGGGAAACAGGGAAAGACAATTAGGTTGATGAGACGTATGAATGGACATTATCGGGAATATGAATATCGCATTCGGAGGAAGATTGTCATGAATGTTGTAATTCGGCCCCTCCAAAATCGAAAGGTAAGAATTAAAGGAAAAACCCCTGAAGAGCGGAAAGTTAGAAGCTTCGGCTGCGCTTGCAGGGATTGATTTCGGGTCACAACGGACTATGTGGGCCCTAAACCTTTCCATACTTCTGGCCAAAGCTGGCTAAAGCTGTCTTAGCAGCTTTTTATGTATTAGGTAAACCACGCCTAGCCAATGCTTTGTCACCTTTGTCCCCGCCATGACGGGCCACGGCTACTGTGGATCAGCACGTTGTACTTTTAGTTGTACTTCTACGTCTGATTTGCAACTTCATCTAAAAGTCAATTAGAAGCTTCACAGCTAAGCGACGACGTTGGATACTACCATATAACACTACTATACCCGACAATATCAATAAACCGTCACGAAAGGAAATAACGATAACGAAATCAACAGGAATGTCGTCGACCGATCTTTCTATCCCTAAATGGGTTGCCGATTTGCAATCTCCCCCAGCCTCCAGGTCGAAGAATAATAGCATTCCCGATCCGCCCGGCTATCCGTCGCAGTCAGCCGCATTATCAAAGGTAATAAATAGTATCTTATTATCCAGGTACACATAGCCTATACTGACGACACGTGGCAGAAACAAGCATCAAAAGAAGCTAAAACCCAACCTCGAAAACAACCGACGCCCGAAGAGATGGATACGCTGAAACTGAAGAAGGCTTGGGAGGTAGCACTCGCGCCCGTGAAGAGCTTGCCCATGACGGCCATCATGATGTACATGTCAGGCAATTCGCTACAGATCTTCAGCATAATGATGGTCTTCATGGCCTTCAAGAATCCCATCATGGGCGTCATCAGCACAAACCAGGCATTCGAGAGGTTTGAGAGCGAGAGTAATAAGGGCAAGATAATACAAGCCAAGCTAGCCTACGTCGCGATGCAGTTGGTAGCCTTGGCTGTTGGGATTTGGAAAGTTAACGCAATGGGTTTATTGCCGTAAGTGTATCCTTGTTGAATAATTGGTATATGGCTGGGATTCGCTAACTAGATACAGAACCACAAGATCAGACTGGCTGGCTTGGGAAGCCCAGCGAGAACCACTAGAGCTTGCTGTTCCTGCTTTATAGACTTGAGAGATATCAAATATAGTCTCGCTTTGAACCCCCTTTTCTACTTCTAATTTTCTTTTCTATATCCCGCGTTCTTAGGCTCTATCTGCTTCGATCCCGCGGTAGCAGCTGTTTCGCTTACGTGCCTGACGTAGTTCGATGACTGAATGTCGGTGAGCATGGATTGCTTCATCTTCGTCTTCGTTATAATTGACTCTATGTTCTGATATGGACCATCTGTCATCGATTGGTCCCTCCAGCGCTCCATACTATTCCCGCTATGGGTTTTCGCTTCCCACCACAGCTTCTCTTGGAACTTGTTGTTCAATGTATGTTCACGATCCGCCCATGGACGGTTCAACGTCGAGAAGCCTGCGTCTCCTGAGGCTTGTTGCTGATTCGTGGAAGAGAGCTTGGCTGCCTGAGGGGCTGTTTTACTGTCTTGGTTCTTCGAAGCTTGTCTTTCCACCTATCGATCCTATTAGCTGCTAATTCCTTGATTAGCGTATGTATTGGGTTACCTTTGGTTCCATTATGGAGCAACTGGTTACTGAATAACTCGAAAAGTTTCCGAAGTCGCACGACCGTACAAGTGTTTAGGTCCGGGTTCTTCTCGTCCACGCTCTAGTTGGGTGGACCCGATATGTGTTCGCATAGTGTGCTCAAAGCAACGGTGATAGTTCAAGTTATTCCACGGTCATGCCCACACTAGAATGGGGATATCTAAGGGTATTAAATATTATCCTTGGCCCTTGAATCTAAGTTACCTCCTATATACCTATAGCAAGACATTGCGAGCAAAGGTGGCAGGACCCGCTTCCATAGTCACATAAAACCACCTTATTGATCGGCCTATTCTGTCTGCCATGTTGTACGGCTTCTTGGAGTCTATCCGAAAACTACAAGAAAGAGTATGGTCTACCAGTAAACTCTGTGGTCCAACACGTCCAATGCTGCTCCCGACGACGCTATCGTTTTACACTATGTACAAGGCCCAAAGAGGGAATGGACGAACTACTCTAGTTGTACAATATTAGGTGGAAGCACAATGTCGACTCCACGAAGAAAACGGGCGTCTTGCTTAATTAGTCTGCAATAGGATTCGGCTTTGACATCCATGCTATCAGCACGTCAAGTCAAATGAAGACACCTTCTATACTAACTATTGACCTATCAGAAGCTTCGTACCGCACTGTCGGTATTTGTTATATAATTAGTTGGCAGAGTTACAATGATGTCGACTGTAAATCATACCGACATTTTGATCTGGGGAACGCCCAATCGTGGCGGCGATATATGCTGTGCGTTATGAGATGCAGATTTGCGGGTTAAGGGAATAGCGGTCTACCATTAACGAATCATGCGGATTCGAGGGGACGGGACATTCGGCAGTGGAAGTTCGACTACCCCAGCTTCGATCTATACATTCTACCCCGAGGCGGGGTTACGTTCTATGACCCCTTATCTCAAGGAGGTAGTGTTGGGAACTTCTGATTACTCAGCCTCTTCCTATCGTCGTGCATATCTTGTATAGGTCTCTTGCTCACGGTTTCATTGAGTCGGGTTCGTTGAGTCAACTTGTAATATGATAACATGAATATGCCTCCCCCATCAGCCCATTTTCATGTCCCCGTCCGTCGTGATTATTAATGCTCAGTATGTTGGGTATCATCGGCGACTTGTAGTACCCTTATAAGTCTATCTAGATTCTCAAAATTAGTTTCTGCTCATGGCGACTTACCTGGCAGTGTTGCAACGTCATACAATATCTATTCACCGCTTCGATGGCTTACGGCCACTTAGATAGTCTAACACATTACTCTGTTCCCCGGTCGGCCGTAGTATTCCGGGAACTTTCTTGGCGTATTACTGCATATGCTGCTGCGAATGACTGGGGGTATGCGGCTCTTGCAAGCAGGGTTTTGGTACAGTATGTAGGTATTCTCCCTAGCCCAAGCGCTTAACCACTATGTAAAGCACCGTTTAGAGTAGCATTTCACGATGCTTCACATGCTTCACACCAACTATCCTTAACGGCTTGCCTGATCTGGCCACATCAGTTTCAGTGTATGTATTAGCCTTGCGTAAGTTGTGGAAAGCGGTCAGCATTCGTACCTGCAGACCGCATTTCCACATACTAAAGCAGAATGCACATAATATAGTAGCATTCTGCCTCATAGCAACACATCTAGATAGTTGACTTGTGGTGATTGGATCGCGAATAAATTGATAAACAATTCTATTGAACGATCACCTAACCACCTACACTATCCGTTCAACATATGTCGCCACGAAGTTGCGGTGGAGTTGGAGTTCTGTTACTTGCCGTTTGTAGATTTCTACGCTGGATGTTTCGTCCTACTATGTAAATAGAAACCTGTAAGAATATTCCATAATGTGCGTGGAATTGCTTCAAAAGAACGTCTAACTAGGGCGATGACGTAACAGTATGTACGTAGAACAATGAAATTTAGGTTTGCTCCGCTTTGACGCACCTGGCACATGCTACATATGTGTGCCGTCACCTGCTTATCTTCCCTATCGATAAGTAGTACAGGCCTCTTTAGACTTTGGGTCTTGTCTTCATTCCAAGTCGTTCCAGTTTCGGAAGTTTACAGTTTCCGGAGTCGCTAAGCTCGCTTTTGCTGGCAACGCGGGCTGGTAGACTTGCCAGTTCTTATACACCCTAAATCCTGTTGGAAATTGGTTTCCTTGTATACCTTGGGAGCATGCTTCGATCGGGAGTCCCGTGTCGGTTCCAATGGCTGACGTGAATGATCAGGACGGTACAGCGGCCAGCAATGGCCAAGCTTCTCAGCCACCAAGTCAGACTCATGATGTTAGCCACCGAGTAATTGATGACGAATCCCATGATGCGGATCGTCTAGAGCCTGCGTATCCTCTATTGCAGAATAATGCTAGCAGCGAAACTTTATTACAAAACGTGCAAGCACAGAAGCGGACGGTCGAGGACGATAACGATGAGGAACCAGTTGCTAGACCTTTTGTTCGAACAAGCAGTCCCGACATATCGTCCAGGGTTGCCACTCCGCCTGAAGAAGAACGAGCTCCCATTCGATCAGCCTACAAGATGCATAAGTTCACCTTGTACGAAACGGCGAGTCGGTACTACATTGTTGGAGGAGATGTTACCGAGAAACGTTATCGCATCTTGAAAATAGATCGTAACACTCACGAGTCCGATACCCACGAGTCTGATCTGAGTATAACAGATGACAAGATCATTTATAGTCAGAAAGAGATGAACTCGCTGCTAAATACCATTGACGACGGAAATAAAAGTACCGGTGGTATTAAGCAGAGATGTACGACTTGGGGGATCTTGGGCTTCATCAAATTCACAGGACCGTACTATATGCTACTGATCACCAAGAAAAACACCGTTGCAATGATTGGTGGCCATTACGTTTACCAGATCGACGGAACCGAGCTCATTCCTTTAACTCCGGCGAAGTACAAGACGGATGCTCGCCATGTCGAGGAGCAGCGCTTTTTGAATATTCTCAAGAACCTAGACCTCACAAGATCTTTCTATTATAGCTACTCTTACGATATCACCAGGACTTTGCAGCACAACATCACCCGAGAAAGAACTGCCTTACTGCATGGAATGCCAGGTACGACATATGACGATTATAATTCTATGTTCATCTGGAACAGCTATCTCTTGCGACCCGCCGAGGATGCTATTCACGACCCCTTTGATTGGTGTCGACCGGTAATACATGGATATATCGACCAAGCTGCCATATCTATATACGGTAGAACAGCGCATATCACCATTATTGCGCGTCGGTCAAGATATTTCGCTGGCGCTAGATTCCTGAAGCGTGGGGCTAATGATCTAGGCTATGTAGCGAACGATGTCGAGACTGAGCAGATTGTTTCCGAAGCATTGACAACTTCGTTTCATTCCCCTGGTCCCAAGCTCTTTGCGAATCCGCAATTTACTTCCTATGTCCAGCATAGAGGAAGCATCCCCCTTCATTGGACGCAGGATAACATGGGTGTTACCCCCAAGCCACCAATCGAGTTGAATCTCATCGACCCTTTTTACACAGCAGCTGCATTGCATTTTGACAACCTGTTCGAACGTTATGGCTCTCCTGTGTATGTGCTAAATCTCATCAAAGCTAGAGAGAGGACTCCGCGGGAATCTAAATTACTCGATGAATATACAAATGCCATCAACTATCTGAACCAATTTCTACCAGAAGGACACAAGATCATTCACAAAGCTTGGGATATGAGTAGGGCCGCGAAAAGCAAAGATCAGGATGTAATTGGTACACTTGAGAATATTGCTGAAACCGTCGTTACTACGACTGGCATCTTCCACAATGGCGACGGCGATATCACTCTAACTAGTGTCCAAAACGGCGTCGCGAGAACAAATTGTATCGACTGCCTGGACCGTACGAATGCAGCTCAGTTCGTCATTGGGAAGCGAGCGCTTGGACACCAGCTTCACGCCCTCGGCATTCTTGAAGATACAACTATTGATTACGACACAGACGCAGTCAATCTCTTCACTCACATGTATCACGATCATGGTGATACGATCGCGGTTCAGTATGGAGGTTCCCAGCTAGTGAATACGATGGAGACGTATCGCAAAATAAACCAGTGGACGAGCCATTCCCGTGACATGATCGAGAGTTTCAAGCGGTATTATAATAACTCGTTCCTTGATAGTCAAAGACAGGAAGCCTATAACCTCTTCCTCGGGAATTATATCTTTGCTCAAGGGCAACCTATGCTATGGGATCTCTCAACGGATTACTATCTTCACCATGCCGATCCGCGGACATGGTCACAAAAGGAGAAGCACGATTATATCCATTGGTACACGCCAGCATATCTTGAGAAGCGGACCATACCCGCGTTCGTACCACCAAAAAAAGAAATGGCGACGAAACCTGTCTCATTCTTCGATGATTACTGGCTGGAGTATTATCGCCCGTCCACACTGTCTTCATTTCCGAAGATGTTCCCGTACAAGATGAATTCCACTCTCAAGTATATACCCTTCAAGTCGACACAGGAAGGCAAATACGACTTGAGTCCCTTCCGCGTCCGCACCGATGGGGACACAGAAACCCATGAGAAGAAGAAGTCAACGGCCAAGAAGGAGGTGACTATCGTCGACCCTCAAGATCCCCGAAAGTCCTCGCCAGATGATGATTCCGAGTCCGCCATGACAGAAAAGACGAGCTCTAGGGGTATATCTATTCAACGCTGGCTCCAGCCTATGCAGCCGGACCGCGGCCCTACTATTCCCCATAGCATCATGAAAGACTCCGCAGAGAATCGCGACAGTCACAGGCTAAAGCAGACCTCTCAAGAGAAAACAAAGACTGCACAGTGGACCTTCACGAATATAGTTCAGGAGTCGCTCAACCCGTCCGTGAGTACGCAAGAAGCGGATGATTACGCGCGATATATCAGCCACCCACAGAGTCTGCCCCTGGTCATCTCCAACGAGGCACCACCAGATGTCGATTCCTCCGAATACCAAGAATACCTCAACGGGAGCTGGCATACGGAAGGTCTAATCCCCACCGGCACTGAAGACGACATCGACGCATATAATGACTTGCTGCGGATTGGCGAAAACCCTCTGACTGTGACGGACGAGGATTTGCCGAAAAAACGATATAAGGCATATAAGAAATGGCTTAGAGGTAAATCCCTCTTCAAACAGCAGCCGGTCGATTAGAACTCGGCCGCGTGGAGATCGGCGAGCAATGATTTTCCCGAGTTTTGGGTGTCTTCTTAATACGTGCTTTTTGCGTTATGAGTTCATCTCCCCGAAGAGCTTGCTTAATTGAGGCTCCTTTTCAATCAGTGGGTTGACGCGTTCTTTAAAATCAGTCTGGGCCACTTTCATTATTGCAGATAGCATGTTAGCGGTCTGGGTTAGATCGGATTTCAACTCGTTTGCGACCGGGCTATTGGGCGGGAAAGACTCTTCGTCTTCGATGTTGAGCCAGCACAACATAAGTATCTTGATGATATCATTGCAGTAATGCGGGATTCTGGGCCAGCAGCTGCGTAGGATAGTCTGCAGGAGATCGGTGGCCGAGGTGAGAGCTGGCGGGTGCTTCGTGCCGAAAGGATCGGTCATTACCTCGGAGAGCATGGGGATGAAATCCTATTTTCTTTATGTTAATAACGGCATCTTGCGGCTGAAATAACGTGTACTACAATAGGAACTAAAGGCTGTGTGTTAAGTTTGTTTGGTTTGGCTTGGGATTCGGGGCGGGTGTAAGCGGAAACAATAGGAGGGACAGTACCTTTAGGTGTTTCACGGCTAGTATACCCATCCCATTTATAATACAGACAAGCGTCTCGCAGAATAGGCCCACGAGTCGCACGTGTTCTTTTGCGTGATGATACCCGATCATGATGCCCTCTCTGATGATCTTATCCAGTAGTCTCCGCTGTGCTTCAGTGATTTGGTGTGTTGATTTCTGTGTCTGCTTCTGCTCTTCTGCCGTGCCCACACCAGTTGTTACTAATGGCTGATCGACAGTAAGACCAGCCATCTCGATTAGCACGGGATATGCGGCGCCGAGGATATCTAGAGATTCATCCTCGGGCGTCAAGCTTGGTAGGTACAGGACCGCGGGGAATACGGCGTGTTCGAATACTTCTGCCAGTCCCGTGTCCTGCATCAGTCCCACGGGGCAGCGCGCCCAAAAGGCGCGTAGCACGCCGAGAGCGCGTACTTTGAAAGCACTGGGGCCCGGCTCGTCGACAAGCGTTAGGAGCACGGGAGTGAAGAGCGGCCAGTGGGCTTGGAGGAGGGAGGACTATCATAGCCGGGTTAGCGTTTAGGTTATAGATGTGGACTTATACATTCTGCAGGTAGGTAGGCATATATCATGAGATAACGGATCTAGGCCCTAACCAAACGAGTACCTAAAACATGCAAGCAAACCAACTCACATCCGCATGTTCCACAGCCCACGCGAAGACCGTCGCGGCATATCGGTGCGCGTACTTCCAGGGCTTCGTCTCAGGCGACTCTCGGCTGGCGCCGCCGTACCGCGACGGCTCGACGTACTCGGCCCTGCGGCCCGATGCGGTGACTGCCGCCGGGCGGGACGGGGAGAACAGCGGGCGCAGGAAGCTGGTGAGGATGTCCTCGATGATGAACGCCCGCGTCTGGGAATCGCCGGCGTCCTGCAGCTGGGCTGAGAGCAGGGCTTGGGCGAGGCGGCATGACGCTGCTGTTGTCCAGGGGTCTGTGGTGTTGGTGAAAGCGGTTATGCGGAGTAGTGCTGAGGGAGGGAATTGGATGCGGCCTGCTTTGGAAGGGGATTTGGTGAGCGCGTCTAGGGCTTGAAGGCCTAGTTCGCCTTTGCGCTGGAGCGTGGCGTAGTCTGTGCTGTCTGTTCTCGGTGCTGTTAGCGACCGCCCGTTACTCCTGCGGCGTGGTTCTGGCAGACTTCGCACCTTCGTCTAGTGACTCGTCGGAGCATACAGGCAGGATGAGGGAGCTAATACGGTTGGCGATGGCTTGAATTGCATCGTCCGAGTCATTCTCGACGGTAGGGCCTTGCCCTTTGGCGTCTTTGCTGAGCTTAAGCGCAATGGCATGTGCGGCTAGGAGTACGGCGATGTGATCCTGTGTATGCGTATTTCTTACTTAGTTTCATGGTTTTTATGAATAAAGAACTTTTAATGAAACCATCAGTTTTAAGCGCATACCGGTTCATCTCTGCTTGCTGACAGGAAATCTTTCAGATCTTGTGCGGTGTATTCGTTGGGGACGACTAGAGTGACGGCCTGTTAGTTTGTCTCGTGTGAAAACGAAATGAGATGAGATGCGATAGGGAAGAAGCCTACGCTGTAAAATATCCTGCGATGGGGTCTGAGATCCCTTGAGCTTCTTGCAGGTCTCGAGGAGTTCTTCAGACATGGTATGGTTTGTTTCTTTTTATTAAGTGCCTGTCTTGTTCGTATGGTGAGTTTAGAGAAGTAAGGTTGAATCATTAACTGGTAAGCTTAGACGTTGTTGTTAGTGTTGCTAAATTCAACATTCTGGAGGTTTAATTCATGGAGAACCTGTCGGGCCGTTGCCGGGTGGTCAGTATGTGGCCTTATTTATTAGGCAAATAGTTCAGCGTCTCAAACGTGAAGCGTTTAAATAATTTAGTCAAATCCTAAGAAAGAACTCTGGTTCTAAGATATACTTAATAATATTCGTATAAGTGCTTTATGAATATGTCGGAAAAGGAACAATAGATTCGGTGTTATTGCTCAATGCTCGCCTTTTTTGATAGGGGGGAAGTTTTATGTGGGACATCAAAATAGGGGGTCGGTATATGAATTTGGCAACCTCCTTTCTGTCACTATCCTGTCGTAGCACTCTAGTCTATAATAGGCTACAGGCTATAGCAAACATACCTGTCGCTCAATCCAGAGATATACACTTAAGAAATACTCGATTAAACTCCGCTCTCCTCTCTTACCTTTTCACTGTTGATAAACTCGCACCTCTCGAAAAGCTTCTCCCATTTTACAGCTTGCTCAGCTGCTGTACCTGCAGCCTCGCCTTCATCCTTTCTAAGAGGAATAGCCGCATCCCCATACGGGCCACCAAATAGTTTTAGTGCAAACCGACTCGGAAAGTCTCTCTTTAATTCATCCTTTGTTACTCCATCGAAAGCCGCTGGCCATCCTTCAGATCCACCATCAGGGCTCCCGGACGTTACGAACTTCACGATGCTCCGGCTCATCGTCTTCGCTAGTTCGAGTTGAGCTCCTGAGTTATCCGCGCCTCCGCCTAAACTCTGGATATTCAGCACATATGGGATATCGCTGAGATGTGCCACACGCCACATAGGCACGCCCATCATCTCATAGGACGGCGTGAATCGTGTTGCGTTATGCTCATATATCCGCAGTTGTGATGCATCTGTACCACCGCTCTTTACGTATTGCCATGCGAAGTCAAGCACAGGACAGGTGAACCAGAGGTCCTTGGTTAGTTGCGCTGCGCGGTAGTACTGCGGTGTGATAGGTCCGTCGTATTCCGGCCGCACCATCCTCTCGAAATCTTCGACGGGGTATAGTTCTAAGAGCTTCGCTTTGGTAGATTCGGAGTGGCCGGTCAGCCATAGCCCAAAACTAGCCAAGACATCTTCGTCGGTCGACACAGTAGGAGACGGGTACCAAGCACCCTCGTTTGCTACCCAGGACGCAATCACCGGTACTCCCTTGGTAAACTTTCCGGTGCGCAATAGCTGGGAAGGCCGGTCAATCAGGAAGTCATTGTCATACGTAGGATAGAAAAATGCTTCCCCGAATGGCGGCCGTGCAGTACGAGAAGCAGTAACGGAAAGGTTGGTTAGTAGTTCAAAGGGAGCCTCTTGTAGACATTGTAAAGTCTCTACTGATTGGCTGTTACCATCCTTAATGCATCCTACATCCCGGGCGACAGCTTCAGTGTTAATTGCCACGAGATCTGACTTAGTATTGATGTTTAGACCATGAGTACCGGATATCATTCTAGAATACCAGTCAGTATGAAGTAGGGCTGGTTCAAAACCAGGATGGTTCCTACATGGCCTGTTGAAATGGAACATCGTGTTTCCCCCCGAATGCAAGCAACTGTAAGACAATATCGCTACCCCCGACACTTTGACCGACCGCAGTGACTTTTATGGACGTTAGAGTCTGCAAACTGGTGTTATGAAGGAATACCTACCACGCTGCGGATCACCACCGAAGGCCTCGATGTTGTCACGAACCCCTTATTTTTGAAGGCTTGTCAATACAATCAGACCATAGAAGCATCATTTAGACCACGTACATTCAAGTGCCGCGCGCTGGTCGCGTACGCCGGCATTGGTATGCTTAGCGTCCAATAATGCCCTGCTAGTCGCGAAGCCAAAAACTATCCGAATAGATATATTAGAAGAGCTGTCCATTATAGTAGGATATTCCATAATGAACATACAGCCAAGGCGGTAGTTGATCCCAACGAATATTACCGGTTGTCCATCTGCAACAGCTTGTTTCACTAGGCCGTCAGGTTCGTATAAGACGTCTGAGGCTGATCCCAAAGCATGACCCCCTATATTTGATGACATTAATAAATCAGACTCGTATAATCGCCGATGAACCACGACTATGCACTCGTACCTCCGTGTATCCAGACCATTACTGGTAATTTGGCATCCGGGGCTGTGCCATGTGGTCGGGCAATCCTTAGGCTCAGGCAGTTCTCACTAATGTTAACAACTTTACTCGTGAACGGAAGAATATCACCAGTCCCTTGCGGACACCAAGCACCGGCTCTGGTTGCATCGATAGACGATCCCTTCTCATGCTTGATAGGGACGGGTGGTGCAAACCGGTTTTTGCCCGAAGTATCATCCGCGTAGAATACATTCTGGAAATGATCAACGCCGTTAGAATGTCTGCCGATGTACGTGATTTCGCGGGTATGGTCAATTATGATGACTGAAGATGCCTGCTCTAAGAAAGGTAGTTTAACATTGTAGTTATTGGCATTAGAAAGTAAAAACTCCCGGAACGGTTCCAGGAATACGGCAAGCAATCCAAAAGCCAGGGCACCCAGCCCAAGGAGCAATGGAATGGCACGACTAGCCATTACTAGTTTGAAGTTAGGCCAGATTGAACGGCCTTCCGATCTAAAAGTAGTAGCAATTTAAATGAGATATCCCCGTAATCATCATAAGATAATAGATGTCTATGGAATGAGTTCGAAGGGGCGGGGACGTGGCTAGTGAGTTATATACGGGGATACGGTAGCGCACTGCATGTAAGGGAAATGATATACATAGCGTAAATTTACGTTTCTTTAGACACAAAATGCCCGTATACAATAACGATTTATATACTACAACTCTGCACCGACTTCTCGGTTAACCTGGGAGCTTATAATATAAGTAAACTCGATGAGAGTGGGCTTTGGGTGTAAGATCCACCTCTCAAGCGATGTGATTAAGTGGAATAAAATGCAGGTAGTGGCCTGCCGTGGTACGGCACAGCTAATATAACCAATTTTAAGTGGTTTAAGATAGGGCCAAGTAGGTATTTAGGAGGTCGTCTAACCAAATCAACCCAAGTGTCATCATACGATGTTGATCTTCTTCCCATGACCGCAGGGCCGGCATTATGGTGTCCAATACTCTTCTACTTCTCTTGGACTTCAGCACACAAATTTGATCAGCTTTTATTTGTCTAATATATACGCGTATATCTGCAATGGCGTTACCTTCCCAACGCTATGCAAACCGAAATTTACCTATCTTGGAGGGCATGTGGGTACTTAGCAAAGGACAAAGGAGGGCTCTAATCCGCCTTAGCATCTAGATAGATCTAAAGAAATATTTAAAAAGAAATCCTTGCCTAAACTCGGATACTCTATAAATCTCAATGCGGGCTAAAGCAACTTCGCTACTTGGCGTTTTTTTCCGCCTCGACTGCACCATAGCTGGCCTTTCCGATCACTATATGAACGTCTTGCAAACGCACCCCGTCATGCGGGGGTTTTGCTAACAGAAGCAGCGCTATTTATGAAGTGACTTCAAGTTGATACTGGATGGTTTGCTAGCACAGTGACTTGAATATGGGAAAGACCATTTATCAGGGTGAATCCGTCTTCCAAGAGTGGCGAGACCGTGATAATAACTTCCTAGGATAGGGGTTAATGCTGGCATGCAACATACAACCTGAGCCACGTTAGCTTCGATATCCAACCCGAATATACATATACTCGTTACGATCGTCTTCTTCTTTATCGGCATGCAAAGTCCCCGAATAGGGGAACCGGCATAAACACGATTGTGAGATCTGTCAACAGATCCATCCGGGTGAAAATAG
This sequence comes from Daldinia grandis, assembly GCA_022432525.1. Taxonomy (NCBI): domain Eukaryota; kingdom Fungi; phylum Ascomycota; class Sordariomycetes; order Xylariales; family Hypoxylaceae; genus Daldinia; species Daldinia grandis. The sequence goes on from JAJKLB010000001.1 coordinate 693,041, forward strand.
AAAGCATAATCGGAGTGCCGGCGCATTGGTTCCTGGATATAGGTGCCCGGTGCCCAGTTCAGCGTCTGATCGGTGCCGCATTCAAAGATAGTCGCCAAGAGAAAAGAAAAGGCAGTGGCGGACCCTTCATCTATTTTAACACAATACTGTATGTTCCTACTACTCGTATTGAGTTGAGTGTGGTGGCTTGGGGTCTATCGCAGACAAACGCCAAGCCAATGGGAATACAATGCATAGGAACACAACAGGATAGAATAGCCAGCCTACTTCTATAGCAAAATCATAGGTTAAGTAGTCTCGGGAGAGATCGTCGACAGCCTAAAGCTATCCTTCATGGACTAAGGATATATATGACGACTATTGGGTCCGAGGATATATACAGTTCCACGAAGTATGGTAGTACGAGAGGGACGGGGGCATAATTTGGGGGCGAGGCGTGTTATTCCACCTAGCACGGTAACCCAACTCTTCCTGCGGGCTTTGGGGTCAATTACGATCGGAATATCATTACTTAGGCACTCTTCCTATGGGCGTTTTGTACTCAACGCAGTAGCGTCAGCTTCTATATTATGTAACCCCCTAACTTAGCAATAAATGATTCTATAGTTATATAGATAAGGTAACAGATATTCTTCGTTGTCAACCATAAGTTCTTAGGCGATTTGTCAAATTAGATTTTACGTTTCAAATATATTAAATGAGTGATGTAAAGCTTGTTAGAAGAGCTCTAGGCTGTTAGAACAAGACCTGTACCAAGGTAAACTATATATGTACAGGAATTCCTCACAAGGAATGTATATAAGAAGAGAGAGATAGAAGTCTGTAATATATGCACTACCGTTAAGTACCCACCTAAGCGCCTTTCCAATAACATGCAGTGCTCCTAGGAGTCGGCTGGGGTAGGACATTGGAGTAGGACATTGGAGTACATTAGTATTTATATTTAGAATTTTAGAGGACGTGATAATATAGGTGTCTGCATGTCTCGGCGCCTTAGACAGTAGGCTCCCAGTCCTGCTTTTTACTCGTCTATCTTCCCAAGCCTCAAATACTTATGGAGGTTAGGTAACCGAGCCATGGTGGCTTTTGGGTTATGGTTAGTTATATAGAAGGATATGTCCGAAGGAGTAGTGCCTATAGCATCTCTTAGTCATTACACATCAAGTTATGATCTAAAGATGGTGATCATTCATGATTAGAGGCTATCAAATAATTATTCATTCATCACAACTGAGAGCAAGGCTCTACCAGCGACCATTCGTCTAGCCAAGTACGCAGCATAAGCAGAGCTCCCGCTTTACGAACGTCGATTCTCCGGTAGGCGACCGAAAGCAGATAGACGATAGAAATGTCTACTACTGCTAGAGAGTCCCGCAGCTGGCAAGTCATTGCTATCGTAGTGGCTGTGCAGATCCTATCCACGACCTTTTTAGCTCTACGGTTTTACATACGATTGAGAATCCAACGCATGGGCCTAGGTACAGACGATTGGATTATCATAGCCGCATGGCTACTCACACTGGTCTATGGCACCGATATCAGCCTGCGTAGGAGACCCTTCCGTGTACTTTACATGCGGCTAAGGCTAACTGCAGGCTTCGATAGAAACGAGGTACGGCCTCGGCAAGCACCTTACAGACTTGCCTCCGGGAACCGATTTTATTACTTCAAATATCCTCTTCTACTCCAAGCAGCCAGTATACTACATGAGCGTTTCCTTAACAAAAGTTTCCATTATATTCTTTTATTTCAGGCTCTTCCCACAGCTCAATTACCGGGCATTCCTCTGGATTATTATGGCATTCGTCCTTCTTACTGGTTTTACCTCTGGCGTGGCTGGTATATTCCAATGCAATCCCATTCGCAGGGCCTGGGATGACAGTGTTCCCGGAACTTGTTTTGACCTCCGAGCGTTGTTTTGTGCTAACGCCGGGCTGAACATCTTCCAAGATTTCGTGATTTATCTCCTCCCGTCTCCAATACTCTGGAACATCCAGCTGCCCGTGAAGCAGCGTATTGCATTAGTTGGTATATTTGTGGTTGGTGGCTTTGTTTGCATTGCCGGAATCATACGCGTGGCTACGCTTTGGGGTGCGATTTATTCTGACGACCCTACCTGTGAGCCAAGCCCCTCGTCTTTAAGCAGTTCACCCTATTTATTTGTTGATTGATTGACTTATGATTCCAATGGCAATTATCTAGGGTATCACTTCGACGCCGCTATTTGGTCTGCAATCGAATCCAATTTTGCTATCGTATGTGCCAGCTTGGTGCACTTCAAGCCTCTTATTGCTAAGATTGCCCCGTCTATCCTGAGTACATCTCGTTCATCTAAGCATGGCAAGATGGTAAAGCTCAAGGACAACCCCGAAAACGCCGGTCTGGGGCCTTTCGGTCAACTTAAGGGCAATAGACCGGTTGACAGCCTGACCGGAATGGAAGCCGAAGAGGATATATCTAAAGACCTATCCTCTCTTGTACCTGCGCGCACGGGTATCGCAGCCGCAACTATATCACACAATGGAGATTATACATCGCCAATGGGCACGGATCAACTTAAAGCCACCTATACGACTACGCAATTCACAGTATCATAGAATAGGAGGGGCTAAGTTATCTCTCAGGGGAGAGTGTACGAGACGGATGATGATTTTCTCTTGGGTATCGGGACAGGGGCTACTTCTAAAAAACTTCATTCTTATTATAATCCTCTCGATTTCACTATCCTTACAATTTAATACTATCCAAGCCAATAGATTTTCTAGCCTGCCGGGTCTGAGCGATTATTGTGTATTTTCTAGAATATTTGTCTGAATAACAAGAGGATCCTTTGTCGTCTTGGGAACTACGCTGTAAATCATATTGTGATGAATTGATTAATGTAAGTAATAAGAGAGATTTGTGCCCAAAATCAATGGTATTGTATATGAATGTTAGCGGATGGATCCAACCCAATATACCTCTTTGTACGGTGTTGGTCCGAATCATCCGAGCCACCTAAGCCGCCAACCATCGAACCACTGGACCGCATTGATATCCAAATAAATGTCATTGCTAACACTATTATACATAATTACTAAATAGAAGTTAAGGTTTTTATTGAAGAAACACGGCTAGGGATATCTTCTAACCGAAATACCTTTTACTGGTGTCTAATACGATAGCCCCTCATTTCATTATCCATACCAAGACTACACCTTTATTCCACGCTGTAGCAAATAAAAGATACCTTAGTTGATGTAGACCATCGATATAACTATTACAACCTTGAAGCCCCTCACGAAACTCAGTATGTCGTCGCTGGTCACGAGAAACATCGATCTGCAGGCCGATCTTAGGCCACGTCTATCTCCGGGTGCTTCTGTTATTCTCCCTGACGATGCGAACTTTGCCAACCTCACGAGTCGATGGAGAGAATGGCATGCCCCTACCATCGCCGCCGTAGTCCAAGTTGCTACGGAAGGCGATGTTCAAGAAGCAGTAAGGATTTAATTGCGGTAATCAACTAATGACTGTATTGCTCAACTTAATTTCCACTTAGGTACGGTTTGCCAACGAGCATGGACTACCTTTTATCGCCCGGTCGGGGGGTCACGGCGCTACAGAAGCGATGGCGTCTGCGAAAGATGCTCTTCAGATAGATTTTCGGGGGCTCAGCCAGGTCGAGCTGTCCGAAGACGGTAAGACAGCCGTAATTGGTGGAGGAGCAACTGTCAAAGGGGTTGTTGAGGCGCTCGGAAAACTAGGGAAGCAAGCAGGTGAGCGAATTATCGAGGGCACGGAAGTATTGAGGCGCTGATGATCCCAGTTACTGGTATTTGCGAATGTGTCGGAGTTTCAGCACCCATTTTGGGAGGCGGCCATGGCTGGCTTCAAGGTCAATATGGTCTACCGGCCGATCAAGTCATTTCAGCTCGGCTCGTGCTTCCAAACGGCGACGCCGTCACCGTATCCGAAGAATCTCACCCGGACCTTTTCTGGGCGATCAAGGGGGCAGGCCATAACTTCGGTCTGGTAACGGAATGGAAGTATCGCGTCTACGATATTAAGAATCCAAAATGGTCGTACGAGATATTCGTCTTTTCGGGCGACAAACTCGAAGCCCTTTATGACCTTACTAATGAAATGATCAAAACTCAACCACCCCAAGTTACCCATTGGAGTTATATTATCAAGGTCGCGGTCATTGATCCTGAGCATGTACGTAGCTCATAAGGTTACCTATAAGGAAGATCAAAACTAACACCTTGTAGCCCATCATCTGGTATGCTATAATATATGATGGACCAGTCCCTGAAGCTCGTGAATATGCGAAGCCCATCCATGCCATCGAGTCAATTATGGTTAATGCGGGCGAGGCAACAATACCCGAGTTGGCAGCCCTCACCTTTCAGGACGAAAACGGCCCTGGGTGTGCAAAGGGCTTGACATCCCTCCGCTACCCAATCGGGCTGAAATCGTACAACACGGCATCCGTCAGGAAAGTTTACAACGAGATCGACGAGACTTTTCGAAGAGTTCCCGAATTGGCAGCGTCCGTTTTCTTGCTTGAAGGTTATTCAACTCAGGGTGTACAGGCCATCGATGAAGCGAGCACCGCGTTCCCACACCGAAGCGATGAGGTCTTGGTGACGTCTTACGTACAGTACAAGCCTAACGAATCCATCGACGCGACCGCAGAAGAGTTCGGGAAGAAATTGCGGAACTACTTGGTGGAAGGGAGCGATGATCCGGACCACCCTCGGGCGTACGTGAACTATGCAAATGGCGATGAGTCTTTGCAGGAAGTCTACGGCTGGGAGGAATGGAGGCTGGAGAAATTGAGAAAGCTAAAGAAGCTTTGGGATCCTGAAAATAGGATGCGTTACTACGTCCCTATCAATTGAAATGCGAGTGGCAGTATAAGGATTGTCATTAATCAGGGTTCATAAAGTTCGATGAGTTAACAAAAACAATTAATAAGTAGGGCAGCGATCGTAACTCCAGATCTCCCCTTTCTTTCAATATCTAGCAGCAGCAGGAACCCGCAGGTATATCTTCCACAGAAGTGGCATGCTCTTCATAATACCGTAGCATATCATCGAACTCCTTCGTCCCTTCAGGGTAACATTCTCCGTCCTGCTGCATCATCTTCCGCAGTCCTTCGCATTCGGGCGAGTTCTTCTTGATGATATATCTCTTCCCCGACTCATGATCCTCATAGAAATGAGCGTCCGTCTGAACAACGTTCCAGCTGTCATGCGCATGCTTGCGCATATAGTCCAAGCGCTCGGAGTCAGTTGAGAGCTTCTCGTACGCCCGTCCGTCGTCCGAATCAATCAGGATGGCGTGCACCTTGAAGCTCCCGTTCGAGCTATTTTCTTTATCGTCAATCGTATAGTATGGGTATTTCTCAGGTTGTGCCATTATTTAGGGTTGGACAGTTGAATGAAGTTATATTATTCCCAAGGACAGATGATAGGTACTTTATAAAGGAGATAGCGAATAAATATCGAATGGATTTCGTTTTTAGATTTAGTTGGATTCCCTGATGATTGTGTACGAAGAAGAGAAAAACCTAAAGCACCAAGAATACATTCGCTTGATCCCCCCTTCTCCCCTTCTCCCCTTCTCCCTACGTCTCTCAACCGTATTGTGTACGACTTGTTATTACCCCACATCTTCGTGATGTGTCGAGCAGCCAATTAGAATAGAGAACTAATACCCCTGGAACCCTCCGGAGGATATCAGCCCTGCCAAGCCTGAATCCGTGTCGATCCGGAAACGAAGTGACCATAGATCTGTACAAAATATTAAAATAGAAACGCATATTTACAAAGGGAAATAAAACTAGACGGTTGCTTCATAATCGACTCTTAAATATAGCCTCTTTTAAGGATACCTGAGTCAGGTCCGTACGATTACATTCCCTATAGTTTCCACGATATTATTACAACGGACCAGATGCATTGAGTACCTAGTTTTGATCGAATCGTAGCAGTAATTCCTTCACCTACAGATCCATATACGTGGCCCTACTTTAAATTAAAAATGCCATCATCCGTATTCTATGAAGTGATATACCATTCACCTATTGGTTCCATTTTTCATTTAACACTACCTACCTAGGTACCTACCTAAGCATGCGCAACCTGGGAAAGATTGGTGAGCAAACAATGTCATACCGTAGATCTTCAGTCATGTGAATATTTACGCTAAAGAGAATACTCTGTCGTACATAACTCCTTGTGGGACTTCAAAATATTTTAAGAAAGCAAATAGATTAACTCGGGATATTAACTATTCATACAAATCGTGTGACTTGGAAGGGATTACTAGTAGGGCAATGCTAGGTCTCAATGTCACGATGACTTGCAGTATGGGTGAAGGATGTGAAGAAACGGGGTAACAAAGACAGCCCGTGGTATCTATTAACTTGTAGCCATTCTCAAATTCACTTGCGCTGTTATAATTCGTGAATTGTGTTAACCTAAGTTACAAAAGGATGGTTAAGATCGAAATGTCAATATAAAAGTCACCTTCCCAGATAGATATCTTGAAATTGAATTAGACAAACCCGACATACCAGCTTCCGCATCATATCAAGATAAACACACAACACAACACGAGCACTTAGAACACCAACACCACTCACTTAACCCTTTACCCAATAACCAAATATCTCCTCAAAATGCAGTTCAGCGCTCTTCTCCTCGCAGCAGCCATCTCCAGCCTCGCCATGGCCAACTACAACATCATGCTGTACAAAAAGAAAGACTGCAAGAAGGAAATAGGCCAAACCTGCAAAAACGTAGCTGCCCAGACCTGCTGCAACATCCCAGGGGAGAGATACCGATCCGCCAAATTCGAAGAAACCGGCAGCGGCGCCGGCAGCGGCGGCTACCAATCTGACGACCAGCTGAAGATCTACAAAGATCCAAGCTGCAGCGGCCTAGCCATCAAGCAGCAGACGGGCAACAAATGCCTGAGCAACAGGAAAAGGGAGATCGAAGGCGCCCAGGTCTTCGTCGTCATCAACGCGCGCGACGAGGAGAGTGCCGGCCCGGCCAGGAGAGTCGAGCCGGACGAGCATTTCTTAGAGGAAGGGGAATTCCGTTACACGCTTAAGCGCGACTCGCCTGAAGGAGAGGCCTACGAGATGCTTGATCGCTTTGAAGACCAGGTCGAGCACTTGAGGTCCTTTGGGAAGCGTGAGGAGATCATGGGGTCTGTTGGGTAATAAAGGGGTGGTGGCGAAAAGGGGGTATTCTGAATTAGAAGACCGAGTTGGACTAAAATAGGGGCTCATATGGCTACGACCTTCTCCTAAATATTTGATAGATTCATGAGATGACTAACTCCATTTGACTTGTTCATCATCTGTCTATGCTCATTGAGTTCTTCGAACACTCAAGTACCGTGGTAGAGTGGAAATAATAAGGGTAGAGTGTTTAAGGGGGCACACGTGTTTAGTTATCCGATTTGAGACACTTAGGAATATAGGTAGGTAGTCGACGATGAGCGCGCTTGGATCTATCTGGAAGATTGACAATCTCTTAGTGAGAAAACAGGGCTGAGGGTGATAGAAGTGATATAGAAAGAAAGATTTCTAATAACTTAGGCCACGTAACAGGTAAAATGCTCCGAGCTACGCATAGCCAAGCATCAATTCAAGAAATAGTCTGGACAAGATATACATAACGAATCAACTAAAAAGTATGCAACACAAAACCAGCATGCAATAGAATGCCAGCTATGAGCATCATTCCTTACCCAAACGCCATGTATGCTAGAAACTCTTTCCATTGCTCCCTACTCCTCCAAGAACGTATATCCACTAAACATATGCAACATGTTTTCGATATCCTTTGCTTTCCTTTCGTCCTACTCAAGGTGAAAATAGTCCGTGAATGAGTATAGCAGTATGTGCATGTAAGCCTAATAGGTCTTATGTAAAATGCCAGTGGCTACTTGGTTTATTTCTACCAATGCTTGGACGAGCCTCTTCAGTGGTCGTAGCCAGCCCCACGCTGCCACGGACTAGATTCCAGATGTAAGCTGGTGATTCAAAGTAGTAGTTATAGCAGTTTCTTACCTTGGGCTAGCAGATGGTTTGAAACCAGCCGGGCTGGAACTATTCTGCGAACGTGATATTGACGACACCGACCCGTTATACGGGCTGGCAGTTCTGTTGATCGGGTCGATAGGCGAGTGAGGCGCGGCGAAATGAGATGGAGCATGGTGAGAGTTATTAGCTGTCGAATTAGCTATCGAGCTTTGCCCCCGAAATAATGAATCGCGAGGGTTAGAGTCTCCATCGTCATCCAGGTCAAGGGCAGATGAATAGCCCGGCTTTTCGCCTCGGGCGGTCACGGCGAGAGCATCAAGCTCAGTTGAAGTGGCGAGTTGACTTTGAGACTTCATAAAAGAAGTACGATCGTCAGACATAAATTTGTAGCGCCCGTCTGGGTTGCTTTTGAAGATGACAATTCCAGTCGTGATGATTAACATGAGCAAGAGAACCAACGTGCAAACCGCGTTCAGGATCCAGAGTATAACACCCACGACACCAGTAACGAGTCCAGGCTGATCAAACACATCAGTGAAGATAAGGAGGAAGATGGCGTTTATGAAGTTGACAACTGCGATAGCAATGTTGAAGGAATTAGTCTTCTTATCCATCCAAGGTCGTAATACCGCGGATGCAATGAGAGCAGCAGCCTCGATGAGAAGGAATGCGATAGCCTGAACGATGCCAGAGTTTTGGGCAAATGCAATAAATATAGACTTCACGACTGTGTATCCGAGGACAGGAATGATGAAGTAGTAAGCGGAGGCGCGGAATTGAATGTAAAGGAAGCCTATATAGTACATCGAGTTAGTAGTGAAGATAAAATATTTATATTTAAAGACAACTGCGTTTTATGGGAATTTAGACCGAGAATCACTTACCCCACTTATTAAGTGTCTGAGGATCCGAGAACAAAATATAAGCCGGATTCCTGTGAAGCGCAACTGAGCGATGCGCGATTCGGACGACTTTATAAGCCGCCCAAGCTAGTACGGCGTTGACAAGGAGGAGGAAAAACACGGCTATGACCATCAGTGCAGGAGAGTCATTTTGAGTGAACTCCCAGAGGCAAAGGATTGTTACTGGAGGATGTCCAATAAGAGCCATTCGGAAGAGGATGCCTTTGAGTACGGTACCTATAAACATATGGCAATTAGCATCAGTACGTTATTCGCATAGAAAGGCTACATCGTAGTCTAGACTAGAGGGATACTCACGCCACCCATTGCGGAACTCTAGAAAAGTGTCGCCCTTCATCCACTTCTGCTTCGCAGCCAGTTCGCATATTCCTTTGAAAGCCACCACGCATAAGGTGGTTATCACCATGACAAGGTAGAAGAATACAATTGCTGTCAAGAATAGATTCGTAGTTTCAATGTCTGCTTTAAAAGCCACACGTTGGATGCCGTATACGATGTAACTCCCATATGAGGTCATGACGTTCGTTCGCTTCATGAGTTTGGAACCGTGCTCCACCATACTATGAGGAAGCATTGCCGTCCCGCGGTCGAAGAGATCAACTGCGCGTTTCTGTATCTCCACGGACACAGTCGAAAAATAATCAGCCTGCGTGATCAATGTAGAGGCCGTACCTCCTGTTGAGCGCTGATACCAGGTGAAGATGCGTTGCACTAAGATTTAACGTTAACAGATACTCCTAGGATAATCAAAACTTCTGCGCAAGGGCGAAATCGCGTCCTTCCATGTTAGATAGAGAATGATGGGTTGGGTTGACGTACTGAAAGTGACATCGATGATACCCATACTCCATTGGAAATCTTGAGTCCACGCCTGCACAACAGGAGGTAGAGGAATTCCCACTAGGCCGATCATAGCCTGTGACTGAAAGTATCCCATCAACGACAAGGCATTTGCAGCGACGTGTGAAGCAGCGTTCGTATGTCCCAAACCGGAGAGAAACCCAGACGATGCAAGAGCCAAACCAGCCACTATAGCCGAGGCCCATTTAACCCCGATCAAGTTGACTGTTTGCCCGTTCGAAACCAGTGCCTCGACGCAAGCAACACTTGAACCAGCTTGAGGACCGTCAGTTGCGTTGATTAAAATCCTAACCTTAGCATCGAGATCAGGAAAGTCGTAGGCGATAGACGGGATCCTAGATGCAGCTTCGGGGACATCGATGTCAAAGGGATCGCTCGTTTTTCCTGAATTCATAGGACAAAATCCAGCCAAACCCAGATCACAAGGCTTAACTATGGTACGCATGAACGAGTAGCCATAGATGGTAATTTCAACATCAAATACAACCTTGGCTTCGATAGTAGAGATAGCCGAAATATTCACGGAAGCCTTGTTGGTAGTCGGGTTGTAAATGACGCTAAACAAACTAGCCGTGAATCCAGAGTTTTCCTGACAGATGTTAAGAGAGGTAGATTGGAGAATTCGTTCTGCCGCCACGGGGAGGATGACTGATGCGAACGAGATGACCGCCAAAAGCGGCGATCTCATAGAAAACCTCATCGTCCTCGCTATTAAATAGTCGAATTCATGAATCCAAGTAAGTTGTCATTAGGTTTCTTCGTCCAAAGTCCGATAATTCGATCCAGTCTTGCTGATGCGACCACGGAAAAAGAAAATGCAAATGCAAATGCAAATCGTGCAATCAATGCCTATTTGATGCGCTTCGGTTCAGTCGGATCGTAGTAGATATGCCGGATCGCACAACGTCGCGGTAAGTGTTAGTAGAAAAGCGAGTGAAATGCACCACCAAAATACGGGGCGACGAAGGCGGAGGCGGAGGCGGAGGGGTGGTTGAAAATAAAAAGAGCAGACGAAAGAAAGAAACAATCACCTGAAACGAGTGAACGGTGATGGAAAACGTGGTGTGGAAGAAATCGCTGGTAAGCAACTAGCCGGGGGTTGTTTCCCTCGATCAGGTCTAGGAGGTAGGTACCTATGTAAGTAGCAGGCAGGTAGCAGGAAAATAGTAATCAACTTCTTGTATTGAAATGCAATGTGTGATTTCTCTACCGCCTAACAAGTGGCGTGTAACGGCAGCTACGGGTTCCTAGATCCATGTCCCCTTGAAGAGGCAGTGCAAACTGGTCGCAAATAAAGGTGGGTCGCACAGCCCCGCGACCTTGTCAGGTACAAATAAGAGTTGCCCATTTGAATACGAGACCTACCTGTTCCAGCTGTTCGTACGGATCCGTAAACACCACTTACGTGCCTCGTGTAGGAGGTATGTATCTTGCGAGGTTGTATAAGACATCATTAGTCAAGAGTAAATAAATCTTGACAAGTTGTTTTGACAGGTTAGGTCAAACATATACTGTTGTTTAAACTTTAGCGTAACTATATATGTACATAGTCTACCATAGCGACGGAGGGGGTAAATATAGAACCATTCTAAAAATACGAAACCATTCCGTAATTTAGGACCACTATATAACGAGCCCTTATTCAAATCTGTAAGAATCGTTCTATTTAAGTAAAATCATTCTATTAGATAGGACGTTTTCAAAAAGGGCGCTAAAAGGCGCTAAAAAGGCTAAAAAGTCAAAAAAAGTCAAAAAGCGTGGGCCTCGAACCCAGAGCTCTTGCGTTTGTGTAACATCAAACTTTAAAGTGGAGATTAAAGTTTAGAGTTCAAACAGTTGAGCTAATGGGACGAGGTGGCCAATCTCATCGAATTATTTCATTGTGGAAATTTGACTGATTTTAATCCTTATAACCTCTACTATTTCGAGAAATAAAAATTTCTTTTTAAAAAACTTTTTAAAAGATTTTAAAAATTTATAAAAAATAATAAAAAAGTTACGAAAATTTAATTAAAATTACGTAAATTTTAATAATTACCATTCTAAAATTACGGAACGTTCTATCAGACGGAACAATTTTAAATAGGTAGAACGAATTTTTTTTATTAAAAAAAAAAAAAACATTTGTAGACCCACTAAAACTCGGATCCAGCCAATCAGAGGCCTTAGAATCCTGGAACGTTCTGTCTTATAGAATGATTCCAATCTCAAAATGATTCCCTAAAACCCCCCACCACCGGTATGGTATTTAATACCTTTGAAGAAATGTATTAAGAAACTTAGGTATGTATGTACGCCTTCAACAGCTGTATGTACAACGTTTAGCCTGCGATTTTCGCCTGTGAGCTGATGTGCATATCTAGCGCTTTATCCCTTGCTACGGTGGTGGGGGTAGTAAGCAGTACGTACCTGGAGTAATTTCGACAATGATCCTTCTGCGCATCAGCCAATTGTTTCGAAATCAGTATTTACGAGCAAGAGTTAGCAGCTCTTTGAAAACTCCAAGATACATATTAAAGAACTAAATACTATATATGGACCTTGATATGCTCAACTAGATATATTCATAGTATGAAAGCCTATACTTACACGAATTTGAAATAGACATACTACATAAGTCGGAGAGAAGTTACTCCGTCCCAAGAGACGCAGGAACAAAAGCTAAATTTATGGGTCAGGTTAGGTAAGTTCTAAATATGGGACCATATCCCCAGTTTCCACCATTGGCAGATTGGATTGACAAAAACTATGGAGTTTCCCGATGAAGAGAGATTTTAAAACAGCCCTTTAGCAGGGAAAGCCACGCAGCCGCGTTAATGTTATAGTCTGAACACTATCTCAACTTCTATTAAGTTATTTACTATGTAACTACACAGCCTACTATGGAACAGTAGTGTAGAAATAAACTCAAATCTCTCGAATCATAATGCGAACCGTCACATTACTTTGGTGGAGCTTTAATTATGATCAGGATAGAATGTGCCGTCTCCATATCCAAAGCCTAGAGTTTTGAACTCAGAACACACTTGTGAAGTAGAACGATCTGCAGATTGTTCCAGGCAGGGATCTTTTGTCAAGTCCCAACGATAAGACACTATTTTAATATTTTCAACCCGAAATCTCTTATGAGTGGACATGATTTAGTTGTGAGGCTGTGGTTAAGAAATGAGAACTCAACTGTGTTGAAACACAACACGAGTAGCCGTAACCCGAACTTGAACTAGACCACTGATATTATAGCTAGGAGGTATTATCTAAATGTCTTGATGGGTCAAGGATGTACGTAACATTAAGCATATGCAGCAACACGAATGCCCTTCAAATGACGGATTGGCGGTCCGAAGTTAGTACCTCCAGTCAAGTTAGGTAATTCATTGCAGCCAGATAATATTTCCTAATTTTTGGCTTCTCCATTGTAGGGTTCTGCGCCTTCTTTATTTTGAGTTAAACATATCCTGTAATGCATCTCTCTAATTGTCCGACGACCTGTTACTAGCCTACGAAAAGGGGTATGTATTCTGCGTATTCAAGAGTTCGCCACTTATTCTAACTAGGTAGTTAATACCAATCCTTCGCATCTTTTGAACTATGGCCAGTAACTATAAACAAGATCTTTAAAGCAGCTATGGCATCATACCGTTACTTTATGTTATCATACCCACCCAGCCCGATACCTGACTCTTTATTTCGTAAAGCAAAACATGTGAGGAGACTTATTGCAATTCTTGACAAATGGTATACGGGATAGAGCAAAGTACCAGGGGTAGTAACCCCTTAAAGAACAACTATTAAACTAGAATAAATGAAAAGAGGGCCATTCCTATTGTGGAGAGTTCCCAAAAGATTCTTATGCGTTCCTTTCGAATTACTTTGGAGAGGCCATAGCCTGACAAGCAAGCCAATACATCGGCAGCCGGCAACTAACCTCAAAGCCTTGTTTATACCCAAGATATCTTTAGTGGAATAAAAGAAATATTTAGGCGAAAGGGGGAGAGGAGCGTACATCCTCACAGCAAGTACCTTTGGCTATCCCTTTATGTGTTAACATTACCCTACCTAGGTAGGTGATAATTGATATTAATACCAGCCAACAAAAAAAACTAATCAAAAACCGCTGGCCCAGCTAATGTGGAGGTGACCTCCATCGGCACCCCGTTACCTAGCCCCTAAAACACCAAGACATACCAGAACGTAATCTCCAGCAATATTACCTAATATTCCCTTTCCTTTCCACGCCGCTTCTCCTTTTTATGCTCTCTTTCTTCATCCCTACGGCGCTGTCTTGGATCTTCATACAAGAGTACGTGATTCTGACGATCCCTGGCCCTCCGTCTCTCGTTCGCGGAAGGATCGAGACCTGTACGCCCGTAGTGACTCGTGGCGTCCGAAGGGTTATACCGGGCGCTGGATGCTCTGCTTGGGTCACCGCTCCTGTTATAGTAGCTTGCTACATCGCTTGGGGCCATCGCGTTTGGGTTTGCGGGCCGCACACCTGTGGTGCTGGGTCCTGCGACATACCCAGCTGTGGCACTCGGGTATGACGCATGATGCTGCTCCTGTCCTGTATAAGGAGCCGGGCTAGGAAAGCTACCGATTTATTAGTTCTAAGTGCTCAGTAATTGGGGTTATACTTTTGTCTTTACCTTGGTGCTTGCATCCATTCCGCTACTCGGGCGTCAAGGTCACGTCTCTCGGGGGATACTCTGGCTGGAGGCTGTTGGAGGCTTGTGTTGTACGCCCTTTGGCTACTGCCGTATGGGCCAGGGTCTCGAGTGCGCTGTGGAGCTGAGCTGGCTTGGGCATCTCTGGAATCATACCGGGCTCTACTCTCTGCTAGACTTCTTTCTATGAATCTGGAATTATACCGCTCGAATCGTCTACGTATCACTCGACCCTTATCGTCCAATTCAACCACTTCCCGGATTGGACGGACATCCCGCTCTTTGGATTTATCCTTGCCGCTGTCGCCCATTGTGATCCTAAATAAGAAATAGGGTTGATAAACTGTACGATTGGCTGCCTGGCGTACTGGTTATGATAGGGTTGCAAGAGGGAAGAGATGTGGGTTGAGGGGGGTAAAAACAAGACGCAGATGGTCCTCAGGGCTTGTTTAAATAAATGGGATGGTTTAAAGGGAAATATAATTCAAGAGCTAGTATTCTCGATGATATTTCAGCTTCGTTGATTCATTAGTGATTAAGCATGTGTAGTACTAATCAAAAATTCTGACTAGGAACCCAAGTTTTACGCCCACATGACAGGCGAGGGATTATGACTTCTCTATGGTTTCACAGTTGCGTATCTAGGCGATGAAGTAATTGTTTTATTTGATGTACATTCACGATTACAAGGGTAGGTCTAGTTGGCTCCCGAATCATTTCAGACAGAATAAATACCTTGGGCATACGAAAGTATCTTAATGGATAGGTATTTCATCTGATATCCCTTCCAAATGGTGAATGATATATAATATTCTAGTACTTTAGGCACCTAACCTATAGCGAAATTCACCAGGCAGAGAAGTATAATCGTAAGTATTACGCTTTAGGCCTATCGTACTAGTGTGCTATCTTGTCAGGTCTAGACTTCTCAGTGTAAGTTTGATTAGTGTACATTCTCAAGTAGTGAAAGGTAGAATTGTCGCGCGCATGAATCACCCATGATAATATGGTACCTTCAACGTGGCAACCTCTGTGGTCGTTTAGCGGATCATGGGAGATGGATAACTTATACTAGCCCGGGAATTTGTAACTAGTTGAGTTAAATCTTTATTTTCTTCCTACTACAACTGGTTAATCACAAACCAAATACCAAGCCCATGCTTTCAGTCTTGTCAGTACCTAAGTACTTCCCGGGTATCATCTGAATTCATATACACCTACTTGCTTCATATCATGAGTTAGAATGGTATCTTTATATCGTCCAGGCTTGTAGATTTGAATAACGCATCTCGCGTCACGAGGTGGAACCAAACAACATGGTAACAATGAAGTTGTTCCGCAAGGGACTCTATCCTATCTAAGGAGCCTTCGGCTCGTATATACACATGTATCATTTGTTCTAGATGTATCATCTAGAATCCTCACATCTTATTAGTTGTAGGCTCATACATTCTGTCCTGACATTTAAAATTCATATAACAGGTACCTACCTAGGTACCTACCTTAAATGCTTAAGTTAATAAAATTCCCTTAGCTTTATCGGGTAAATCAAATCACCTTTTAATAGATATATGAAAAGGAAGGCCTATATAGATACCCTATGCTTACTTGAATTAATGTAATTAATATATTGATATCTATAAACACTTGTAGTTACGCATAGATTAACTTAGTACTTGAATGCCCGTTCTGCTGTTAATAGGGTTGGTATTATCTAACGAGGTGGTTCTAAGCCTAAGCCCAAACCCAAGTTACCTCTTACGAGAGATGGGAATGCTGGCTGGCTTGTATGTCCATGCGTACTAAAATTTCAAGATCATAAAGAGTAAAATATAAGGTCCCATCATCACTTTGCTTCTAGAATTGCAGCGTTCATAAAATTGATTATATAAGAGCCTTGGGGCAGTTTTTCTTCTATACGTTCATTGAAAATTCCTCGTAGCATATGGTCACAAATGTCCTGTCAGTCCATAGGAAATAGTCTGTTATTGTCTATTGAATTGTAGACGCAAGAAACCAGGATGGAGAAAATAGAAGGTTCAACAGCGCACTCAAGACTACCAGCCCAAATGCGTAGTTGGGGTCTGATACGGTAAAAGTTGTAGATATATATGATGCATATTGGAAGTCATCGTCATCTTTCAACTGGTCCGTAGCAAGGCCGACTTGCATTACTAGAAACGCTGGTAGACCCTCTTTGGATCATAGTCTTTTAAGAGCTCCCTCGCGAACTCCTTCCACTTTTCCCATCTGATTTCCACTCCATTATCACCCTGGGGTAACATGTACATCTCCTTGGCAACACGGAAGTCAGTTTCTAAGGATATCAGGCATAGGCATGTATAAAGGAAGCCGAGTGCTACTCCACGCATATTATTGCAATTCCTTGCATTTTTCTAATCTCTGCACATACATACAATCCAGCGAACATCGCATTGCCGTATCTCACAATGTCGAAGATGATAGGTATTATATGGTGGGTATTAAATAGTACCTAGGTATCTATGAATAGGTAGGCTTCGAGTATATCTTGCCATCGGTCTAAAGAAGGTGAAAGTCCCTCCGTTCCGATACAGCAATATCTCGACCCATAGCAATCTGCAAATGCAATTGCGTAGTGGGACGCTTACTGCCGGCAAACCATAGATGACCCAACATGGGAAATAAGTCAGCAGGAGATGGGCCCTTTTCTAGGGATTGTATGGTACCATTGTGGGATCAATGACGGTACGATTCTTCGCCTTCTCAATATTTTTACCTATAAGAGTGACGCAAAGCTGGCATACTATCTATAACGCCATCTCCAATGCCAAGGACATCGATGATGGTCTATAAGTAATATTTAGAATTGGTTAGCTGGTTTTTTCTTTTCTCTACTTTTGTCCATTTACTATTTACCGCCCTCGGCAGGAGTTGTTGGTCTACAACGTTTGGAGTCCTTGGACAGGTAGGCTTTAGAAAGGCGATATACATGTTAACATAATAAATAGCAAAGACTAAGCTTGATTGACTTATAATTCCCTAAGCTCAACATTATTTTAATAATGTAAAATGTATAATGTAAAGCGTTCATCTAATAAATCAAAGGGCCGATAAAGGGTTGGCGAAATGCTGCGTTTGGTCTATATTCGTCAATGTATGCATCGTAGCCTGCTTCTTGCATGAGAGATTATTTGATATTATTTGATGCTTTTGGTCATTTAAGACTTAACAATGCACTGTGCGCATGTCGGTACCTAATTTATGACATATGTACCTTCTTATTACGACAAGGATCTTTTCTTGCGGAATCAGGTCATTTAGATAGAAGATAGAAGGTGCGACGTACGTTGTAAAGTGTATACTTTTATGTGTTACACTGTCGAAGGCGCTTTTAACTTTATGTAACCTCAAAATATATTCTTTCTTTTCCACCTAGTCTTTAGTCTCAATTGTCAACTGTCAACTGTCAACTCTCAACCGTCAATATTTGTCATTTGCCAAGTCTAGCCCTAGCTGCATTAATCTTAGATGCGTGAAAAGTGCGGGGAAAAAAGCATTCTCGCAGACTGGCTTAGCCTTATTGGTGACTTTATCTTAATGGACCACAGTTGAGAGTCTTCTTCTCGCTCAGGCCCCCCACAGTCCAGGAGTCGCGGCATCGGGGAGTCGGGGGCCCTGGAAGTCTGAGTGCAGTAAAAACGGTAAAGATAAGCCGTCCTATCACCCAAGGCTACCCGGTCGTCCCTCTCACCCCCAAAGTTGTTCTTACTTGTCGAACACCGACAATAAGTCTTCGAAAATGCGTTTATTGATGGAAACAAAAAATTATACCATCTAAAACCCACAATGCCTAGTTCCAACTCTTCGAAATCCTCGCAATCCCCCCCTTCAGCAACTCGAACTCCCCGAACCCGAACAGGCTGTTGGGCCTGCCGAGATCGAAGCGTTAAATGCGATGGTACGTCCCCTAAACTAACCCACTTGAGAAACTATGCCTGTTCTTGTAGAGGGCTAAGCCGTAGCCGAGTACAGAAGCTAGACCGCGTTGCCGGAGATGCCAAAAGACGAATCTAACTTGCCACTATGGTATTCGCCTCCAGTGGCTTGAAGATTCCGTCGCTCGTGGCATTCGTCATGGGCGCCAGGGAGTATGGCGCCCAAAACAGAAGGATGCTACCCGAGACGCATGCACGCCTACAGCACTTTTAGAGGGACGCTTTCAAGAATCTCCAGGCTCGGCAAAGTATCGCGCTAGATCTAAAGGCGTTGTGTATTTCTTGAACACCTTCTCGAGGGATATCCAATTGTATTGGAATTCACAAGGCTTCCGAGACGTTCTTACTGACATAGCTCTACTCGAGGATGACCATGCAGAGGAAGAAGATAGTATTGACCGGTTGTTAGCTGGTCAAGTTGGCCTTGAAGAACGCCATAAGCCTCATTTAACTCAATATTGCGGCGGGTCCCGCACATTCCCCTGGAAGTTGGCAACACCCGTCGGAAGAAGCATTACTTTCACGCATCAGTTGGCCAGATCCGATGAGTTTATACCCCGGTATTATACTGAAGTCGTCTGCGCTAATGCTTCTCTGGTTGATGGCCGGCACCATAATCCATTTCGTTATCATATTGTTCCAATGGCATCACATTCTAGTACTGTATTTTCTGCCATGTTGGCGGTGAGTGCCGTCAAAATGGCGGCAAAAGATCCTAAATTTCATCGTAGAGCTTTGGTGCATCGTCACCGGGTGCTGGTGGACGTTAAACGTCTCCTGGAAAGCGATCACATCGATACAGCCAAATGTCTTGAGGCCCTTGTATCTGTTGTTATGCTATGTTGGTATGATGTGAGTCGCCTTCCTATTCTGATTCTGCGACTGTAGCTCACAAATAATAATTACCAGATTAGCGACAATTGCAAGTCAACTTGGATCAGCCACCTTGTAGGCATATTTGGACTCTTGGATGTCTGTTTGGAACAGAATATCCGCTCCGCCGATTACGAAGGGATACTGCATTTTGGCCAGCAATACCTAATGTATCACTTAATCATGGCCAAAAGCACCCTCCACGTTGATGATGTGATACCGTCATATAAACATATCCTATCGAAGCTCCTAGGAAGTCCGGTAGCCACGCGCAAGGGGCACAACAACGCAAATTATGCGGGCGTGGAAGGGGCCCATAACGTAGCGTTACGAACTGTGCCGTCTAGTTATGGGAATGGGGACTTCACGGCGCAGCCAGGTTTCCGCCTCGTAGGTCCTAGCTTTAACGATGAGCTGGACAAAATTGATACCCATCAAGGGTTTAGTAACCGCCTGCTTCTTATTATCAACGACATATGCGACCTGCGTGATGCTCAAAACTCCGACGAGTCAAACCACCAAGATGCCGATATGGAAGCGTTGGAACGTAGGGTGATTGAAATTCAGTCCAAGCTTGATACCCTTACACAAGTGCCGCCGGGAAACATCCACCAAGTTTTGGAGGCTGGTATGGATCGTGATGCTCGGGTCGAACCCGAAGAACTTCGACGCAAGTTAGAGTTTATCACAATGACAGCAGACTCGAACAGGTTGGCTGCACTTCTTTTCCTCGACGAAACTTGCGCCACTCATCTCCCTCACATTGTTCCGCAATGTCGAAAGAGTCGCTCTGCCACCATACAGAAAATCCTTTCTTACGTCAAAAACATCTGCGAGACAGGACCTATTACTGCCGCCCTTCCGATTTGGCCAGTATTCGTAGCTGGATGCATGGCCTCTACCGATGATAACCGCCTGCAAGTGATGGAGATATTCGACAAGTTTCTCAGTCAGAAGAAATTCGGAGTAAGTTGACATATTACCTAGCCGTTGGCCTGATATTTCATTTAAATACCAACGAGGTTATCCGTTAACATTCATTTAGAGTCTACCACCGGCGCTTACAGTCATTCAGATGGTCTGGCGCCAACGTGATCTAGGATGCGACGAAAACCCGCGAAAGATACTTTTCGTATCATCTGGTGATTCTGTTGGGAGTTATGATGGTAAAAATCGTAGTCCTACGTCACCTATGAGCCGTAGACAGCGAACACGATATCCTTGGGAGCGTGCGATTTCTATGCTGGGGGGCTCATCATTACTGAGCCTTACATAATTGTATGATTCATGCGAAATTTAAGGAGTTCGTGTTGCCGCTGAAATGATGGAATAATTTGGAGTTCTGCCGTACGACTTCGGCATGGGGTAAGTCCATACTCGCTTCTTTCTGCTCTTGTAGCTTTTGGCTCGCCAATTTAGTTATTGACTTTTAGCAACCTGAGCATTTCGGTTAGCTAACTCGAGACAGATATAAAAGCAGGTTTTTTTTGGCTGGTAGGCTGACATAATTGTCTTGGTAAGGATTAAGGGTGATCTACTTAGCTCAATAAAATCCATTATGGGAGAAAGTTACTTGTCTTTCGTGAGGAATTCCGAATTTAGGGTACCTGTTAGCTAGGGTGATGTTGACTGGATGATTTATCTATTCCGAGTCCTTTTCAAATCCATTTTCCACTACTCATCGAGCCTATGTCAGAGAGTCCGGGAATGCCCCCCATTCCCTGGGCCGTCTGCATCTGAAGTCTAGATACGACGACTGGAACTGCGAAAGCCGATACAACTAGTATTCTTGATACGCTACGACGCCAGTTCGAGAGCCAGGCTAATCTGATCATTGGTGATAGCAAAGAACCCAGTTACATGCTCCGAGTGGCTGATAGCAGAATAGTCGCCAGGTGAAGTATGTGCTGTCTGCGATTGCTGGGCCGGAACCTTCGTCGGTTTCCCTCACTAGACCACCCTAGGATTTATCCGCCACATCTTAGAAAGGTTTCGATCCAAGCGCTTCAATCCTGATGATTTCACGGCCGAGCAATTTCGCTGAGCATATCCTCACTGTCGGAGCAACCGCTTGCTCGTCTTTCCTCGCTGTGATATCGGCAGCTATCTTACAAGCCAGTTCTTCGTTGAATCAAAGCTGGGCATCGAGGGTGACCTAAGTGCGATCAATCTGTTTATCAATACAACATACAACATGCAGTTCTCTTGATAGATTGGGCAGTCTCAAAGGCAGTCAAATTCATATCTGCCATGAGAATTTGAGACTAACCAAACACCTTAGAACGATAGAGAGTGTTAGGACAAGAGTAGGAAATGAAGAGCGAAGGCATAATTAATTAAATATAAGTTAGGTACCTACCTACCTACCTACCTCGTAAGAATATAAATATGGGGGGGTTATGGTGATCATTAAGATCCACCAGGTATCGGATTTAGGAGCTTTTTGTCGAACAAGTTGGATGCCACATCACCTCATGAAAATCAGAAGATCCAAAAATCCTATGTAATACAAAGCTGGCATCATTTAACTTTGTTTCGGGAATAAGGAACCGAAGGTCAAGCCGATAAATCGTGAGAGCGGAATTGTTTCTAACTGCTCCATCATATCGTGGGATCCACATCGCCACAGTATTTGTGCTGCAATTGAAGGTCGAAGCGAGCCCATAGTGTGCGGATTACCCGTGCATTAGTGCTTCCTATTAGTAAATGACGGACAACCCCCACCGCATGCTTTAGTTCAAGACAATAGTCTAAGGAGTCCAAGAGACTAAAGATTCTTAGGTGACTTTTAAGAAGTAACTAGGTTAGCTTAGACATTGTTAATTCTATATGTCTAGGCACCTGTAGGTTGCTAACTAAACCGGCGAATTAAAAGGCTTGCTATTCATTATCATTCCCTATTCGGCATGTCTTCAAGAGATATTAACTATCGTCTCCTTGTCAAACAGCACAAGTTGTAAGGCGGCACTTGTAATTATCTTATCAGATCCACCGCCAAGGGTTACGTTACTCTAAAGAAAACATACCATGAGATCCATAGGATAGGGATTCCCGTCTTAATTCTATGGCCCCCCGAAGAATTGTCAGTATCGCCGATGGAACAGCCCACTAAAAGTCCTGATATCCTTATTTTCTGGTACGTAAAGCCTGCCCGGACCCACCCCGTGAGGATCTCTGATACACTTCCGGCACTGTCGCGCGGCTTCTGGGCAGACGACGACAAATCGCTCCTTTCTTGGGTATTAGCTTACCATCTCCGGAACTCCTGGTGCTGCCGCGGGCACGCAGACAAAGGCAATCCTACCCAGGATCGGCTCTATCGTGAGGACTCTACTGGTGGCTTCCTCCCCGACTCAAGAACACTGGTGGATAGGTACCTGGGTAGGTAGGTATATAGCACATATATTAAAGGGAGATAATAATTAAGCAACTTCCTCAGTACGTCGTATAACTCTCCAGACATTTGGCAATGGAAGGTAGTCCAAGCGTTGGAAGATGTACCTCACCACTAATCGAGGCCTAATCAGTAAGTATACCTAAAATTGGGCTTCTCCTTGTCCGTCATATCAGAAAAGGCTTCTCGTGATTTCTCTTCTTCTGTCTGGGGTACCGGGACCCCTCCTTGCAACCTGTCACGTTTGGCGTTGTCCCAATAGCACGTAAAACCATAAGCTGCAATAGTCACGGCACTAACGATGAGCGATATTAGGAGTCCGACATACCCTTTGTGATATTCCGGAGCGTCATCGGCGCGGAATACTTGGGGGCCTAGGATGTTCCCTACACAGTAACCTAAGAAAAACATTGCATTCAGCGTGACCTTCTTAGTATGACCCGATGTGTTAGCCATGGGAAGGGAAGTGCACATAGTGTAAGGCGCCCAGTACGAATAGAAGGCATAGTAGGCACCCAGGAGACTAAGCTTGTTATCCGAAGGGAGCTTCCACATCAATATCGCCGTAGCCATGGGAAACAGAATGGAGAATACGATGAGGACGCACCGCCAACCAGGTAGACGGCTTGCGGTTACGTTCAAGATTATAGACCAAGCCGTAGCGATGGCGCCGGTTGGCATTCCTAGGAGGGTGGTGTCTAGGGGACTGAAACCCATACTATTCACGATTATGGCCGCAAACGTGACCAGGCCGCCTGCAGAAAGATCCATGTCAGTATAGGGAACCAGTGGATTAGGGGCGGGTTCATTTTCTACCATTTGGGATGTTGATAGCACACGCAAATATGGAGATCAGCCAAGCTCTAGGTTCCATCAAGCATTCCTTAACCTGATACCATTTGATCTTCTTGTCCTCGATGCCGGTATTGCTTTTGCGGACCCGTTCCAAACAGACGTACTTTTGTCGATCCGTCAGCCACCAGGCCTCGACTGGAGAGCTTGGGAGGAACGCGTAGAGGATCACTGCCCAGACGGTAGTGATACCCCCGAGAATATAGAATAATAGTCGCCACGGGGCGACACTGGAGTTGCTATGGCCGACGCCGTACGAGAATAGGCCCGTGATGACGGAAGACAAGGTATTGTACCAGATGGCGATCCTAATTGGTTGCTCGTCGATGGTCCACCACATGGCCGAAACTAAGGTACAGACGGGGAAGACCACAGCCTCAAAGATGCCCACTAATACCATCATTAGCTTTGGAATCCTTCTCCGCGGGCTCATTAAGGATCATATGTAATTCATGAGACGACTCACTCAGAAAACGGACGGATGCTAGACTCGCGAAGTCGTTTGTTCCACCGGTAGCAAAAGTGAGACCCGCCCAGACAAGGACCGTTGCGGCATAGAAGGTCCGAAGCGGAAGTCTTTGGATCAGGATATTACCCGGCCATTCCGCGATCAAGAAGCCAAAGTAGAAGATGGACCCGACCCAGGAGAATTGGTCACCGACCAGATGGGTATCCTCGCGCATGCCATAGATGGCCGCATTGGAGATTATCACTTTGTCTACCGCCGATATGATTACCGAAAGAGCAAGCAGCGGCAGAATGATCAGATCGACTTTCCAAAGTACGCGTCGAGATTCTTCTTTGGTGATCGGCTCGTTGACGATGGACGGGTCCAGGGAGGCGAGGAACTGAGCGGCGACGTCGGCGTCGCGTCCCAGTCCCGCTAACTCGGCGACTCCATGGCTTCCAGTCTCCGTTTCGGCAAGCACAGTTTCCTTCTGGTCCGTATTGCTCTCGTTAGAATGATGCATGATATTGCGCTTGTAAGCCGCGGGACTCTAGCTGGGGCTTCTACTGCTGGAGGTTTAGTTTAATGACGCGTCGAGAGTCGAGACTGTCTGCTACGGATCCTAGAAGATCTTGGGAGGGGGGAACGACTGTCAGACTTATGACTTTGCAATACAAATCGGAATGATAGTGGTTAATTAGTCGTAATCGCAGCCATTACCTTTATTATCCCCATGACAATATCTTCTTCTTAGCCCATGATATCCGAGACGCCATTACCTGGATTGGTTTACACGCGCTAGAACGATCACAGAGCTCAGCATCACGCATCTAGACTAGAAAAGCCTCCATGGTCCGAGCTTTTCCCAGCATCAGGCGAAATAGTACGGTTGGGTTCTGAGAGAAGCTCGAGGCGACGAATGGGTGGCAGCGCCCAGATTCGGCATGTAACGTCTGATAACGGGAACCCGGTCTTAGGGCCGTGCAATGCCTCATTTTCATTTGCCCGAGCCAGGGGGTTGTTGACAAGAATGGCTGGCGTACTGTGGAGAAGAGTGCGTCCAAAAGGAGTTGACGTAGCGGGGAGCTCTGGACAACTCCGATATATATTCTTACTTAACAGTTCGAGATGCCATTCTGACCAATAGAAATCGCGGGAGGGCTTTGTGGGAGAGAGAGGCGGCCGCGTGCTAGGATCTGATGTAAGTAATTATCTAGTCTATCCGCAGATCTAAGCGACATATGTACCTGTGTCGTCGAGCACGATATCAGTTTTGATGAACCCTAGTCTATCAAATGTACCATGGCTGTTACCGACTCTCTGGGTCCTACTGTTGCGGCTAGGTTGCCTTGTGAGCGCTTATTGGCTGGTTGTTTTGCTGGCTGTGATGTGGTCAGCTTTCAGTATTATTAGTGTGCCTTCTCTTTGGAGTCTGGACACCATGGCGCTATCATCAATTGCATATTAGGCTGTCCAAGTAGTTTAGTTATCTTACCAACAAATAATACAACTAGGCTTTTATGCTGGTACGATATGAGCCTTGTCCTATGAATCAGTGTTGCAATCTTCTTCTTGGTCGCACATGGTACAAATGCCGTTTTAAAAGCTACGATCTAACAATCAGAATAAAGGCATCACGATATAAGTATCACTACCTACCTATTCAATAAGGCTAGGTGGTCATTGTGAAAATGTAAGTACGTATTAGGGGGACAAATATGCCATTACAAAGAACTACAAACCCGTTCAAGACTAAACCACTAATGTAACTCCTTGCTCCTAAATGTTTCAGTGGCCTGGGAATGGCTAAGGGATTCTAACAGTTACATAACTATTATCACGTCCGGATAGGCTCGGACAAGCTCGGGGACGTCGGGATCTGGGTTTCTTCAGGTATTCTCCGTAGGTCTAGCTACATGTAGGAATGTGTACATAGTATTCTGCTGACTGACAACTGCTAAGGCTATCTAATTGGGAAAAGGGGGTTGACATAATCTCGTACCCCTTCTCATCATACATATGTTGTGTAGCTATGCACGTGGTATTTCTGACAATTCTTGCGTGGCCGTGTCACCACGCCACGTCCCTGTCGACTTGAGTTTGGAATCGTCCTTCCACTGCCACTTCGCATTACTCTGCGACCCACGTTCCAGGATTTCCTTGACGAACCCTCCAAAGATTGGAAGCATCTTGAACCCATGACCCGAGTCTCCAGAGAGGACAATAAGCGAGGAGTTGGTTTCAGGGACAAAATCAATGATGTAGTCAGAGTCTATCGTATCTGCAAACCAGCACAGGTGTTTGTCGATTAGTGGGCGGTTTGCAAATTGGGGAAACACCTCCTGTAGCAGTTTACGAATGTAGGCCTCGTCATCCAATGGGATGAATTGAGAATCCTCTAGTTTCTCGTAGGGAAGTGATAATCCATTCATGGTCGAGGCAAAGTTAGTAAAGCCACCCCCCATATGGCAGAATTTCAGCTTGTTGGTGGCTTTGTCAGGCTCGAAGAAAAAGGCAAGGTCCCGAACATTAGTGACGGGTATGCCCCTAAGAGGCGAGGCCTCCTCGGGCGTTAGCTGGATGTGCACAACGCCCCAGCAACGACCAGTAACCTGTGGCCCTAACTGAGGAATCAAACCCGGAACGTCAGCACCTAACGCCAGTATGACCTTTTCTGCATGGTATATCTGGTTCCCACGCGTCTTGACCCCGACACACACCCTTCTAGATGATATGGCGTCATAAACTAGTTCTGTTACTTCTCCATTGTCTCTACCAAGGACGAAATTGACGCCCAACTTAATACAGGCATCGTAAACAGCTTTTAGTGCGTCTGCCGAATGAGCATACCCGGCCATTTTGTTGAAATACCCTGACCATCCTGCCGTGGGACCAGTGAAGGCGGGTGCAACCTTCTTTATCTCTTCTGCGCCGTGAACGGTTGAAACCTGCCCCTCAAATGCCGAATGCTTCCAGATTGAAGCAAAGTAATTCGTAACTACATCCTTGGTTGCTTGCGGGGCGCTTTCTGAAGTCACATTTAAGAAACCAGTCTGGTGAAAATGAGGTTTGTACAACGGGTCACTCTGCCATTCGCGGATGGCCATCTACGATGGTTAGTGCGTTAGCGGAAAGCCCAGGGGGGAGCACGCTGATGTCCACCAACTTACTACTGCGAGACGCGTGTAGAAATCATCAGCATATTCAGCACGGATGACTTTGTTGAGGTCGTTACCAGCAGAGAAACGACTCGGCATCACATCATCTTTTTCGAGAACTGTGACTTTTGTATAACCGGACGAGGCTAGAGTATGTGCGGTGGCGAGGCCGAAACAGCCTCCACCAACAATCAACACGGATGGCTTTGGGGAATTTTGTGTAGTCATTGTGACGAAGAGCAAGTAGGTACTCGTAGGAAAATCGTGATGCTCGGAAGGTTTACAACTACGAAAGCTTCTTGCGATGCTACTACATTGCGGACATCGGCCTCATTTTTATAATGCTTCTCGTCGTTATCAAGTGGAAACGGGGTGTGCCGATCCACAAGAATAAGTCGCACGACAGACAATCCCGCCGCGACTTGACGTGACAAGGACACCCCTTTAGACTCTATCGTAGTGGGTAACGCGGAGGACAGGAAATTTGTCCTCCCTCATAAATTCTTCCAAAATTCCTTTTAAATCTACGTTTAGGTGTGTTATGGTAAGCAGGTGTAGGCGAAACTACCAGGGAGACATGGAGGCAGGGAGACGGGGAGGCTAGGCGACACAAGACTACACGATGGAGGGTTACCATGACCAGCTAGGCAAGATAGGATAGGTGAATGGGGATTACTAGGGAATGCCAGCCAGCTAGGGATTGCTAGGGATTGCTAGGCTTTCATGGATATATGTACCAAGGATATATTTTGTGCTAAGGGACTACACGTGGCATTTAGGGGCTAGGGGATTTCAGACATGTCGTGCATATCGTACATATCGTACATATCGTATGTATCGTACGTATGTATCGACTTAGGAGGTATATACGTACTAGCTCTTCGGTAATGGATAAAACTAAGAATGATTAACTAACTAACTAGGTACCTAACTAACCGTAACTGACCCATACTTATGTTAAAAGTAAGTAAGTAATATGGGTGGTTGATATAATTATTACAATATAATATATATACCTAAATACCTAGGTATATACTTCTTATACCTACTAGATATTATATTAAATACCTAGGTACTTTATACCTAGCTAATATATTTTATACCTACACTTTATACCTCTTTGTACTACATATATCCTATGTATGGTATGAATCCATCACGGAAAAGAGCGGGTCTTGATTGGGGCCCCGCCCGGATGTATTAGCGCCGTCGGCTTGACCTGCCTACGAATCTGTGTCCGTGATCCACATCCGTATCGGAGAGAGGCGGGGTCGAGTGGAAACAAGGAGATTGACCACTGACCCACCTTCTAAGGTAACGGCGGGTACTACTAATAAATCTATAGCGTCTCTCTACAGCGTTTCTTTTTTCTTTTACAAAGCTAACAAAAGTAAACCATACACCATACATCCCCCCTCTCCCCCCCGGCAAACCGCCGAATTCTTCGTCTCACCTCGAGAATAGTATATCGACGACTTCAGCCATCCACGTGGGTAAATGATAAATAGGTCCTAAATCAACTAGACTTGTGTTACCTAGATCAACACTCTGTCGTTCCGACCTTCCCAAGATTCACGATTTCTTATCTGGATGCCGAATGATGCAGCATCCACACCTTGTATGACTTACACGCGCTACGTAACTGGTCATATATCATTCAAAGAAACTATCTATCTCTTATGATATCAAGTCAAATCTGAGCTTTTTAGTTTGGTCTCAATATTCTTATTCTTATTTTAGTTCTAAAATGGCTCCCGACGATAGCCAGGGGCCCTTGGGGTCAGATTCCAGATTGAGAATCAAGATTGCCATTGGTACGCCGCCACCTTAGCCAGTGGCGCCGAACAAAATGCTTAATCGAGCACAGATAGAGGCGGTACTTTCACTGATTGCCTGGGCATAATCGACGGACGGCAAGATGATATTGTAGTGAAGATCCTGTCCCAGGACCCCTCTAATTACGACGATGCACCCATCGAAGGTATTAGACGTATCCTTGAAAAGGCTACCGGAAAGAGTTTTCCTCGTAATGAGCCAATCGACACTTCTTTATTCGAAGATCTTAGCATCCGCATGGGTACTACGGTAGCAACGAATGCGCTGCTAGAACGCAAGGGCGAGAAGGTTGGCCTTCTTATCACGGAAGGCTTTTCGGACAGCTTAAAAATCGGCCTCCAATCACGGCCCAAGCTATTCGATTTGAACATTGTCCGCCCGGACGTGCTTTATGAGAAAGTCGTTGAAGTAGCTGAAAGAGTCACGGTAGAAGGCTATCAACAGAATCCGTTCTATGAGGATGAAGTCTTGGCGATCAGTAAAGCAGCCGAAACTGATCCGAATTTAGTTCAGGGCCTCAATGGTCAATATATCCGAATCCTCAAGCCTCTAGACAAAGATCGCCTTAGAAGGGACCTGGTAGGCCTTTACGATGAGGGTATACGCAGCATATGTGTTTGTCTCGCTCATTCATATACCTTCCAAGGTATATAACTTAAAACTAAGCACTCTTAATTTATGAGTGGCTAACATTTATACTAGATCATGAACGGGCTGTCCGAGACATAGCTTCTGAGATTGGCTTCTCTCAGGTGACACTGTCCTGCCTCACCTTGCCCATGATCAAGATGATCTCGAGAGGTATGTCAGCGACTGCGGATGCTTATCTCACACCCGTCATACAGCAGTATATTTCGGGATTCCAGTCGGGCTTCACGGACAGATTGCAATCGTCTAACACGCGTTGCGCTTTCATGCAAAGCGATGGGGGCCTGGTAGATATAAGAAAGTGAGTTTACAAATCACTTGGTTAAGTCTTATATAATGGACTGGGCGCTGACGCCGCTAAAGATTTAGCGGACTCCGCGCTGTTCTCTCCGGCCCGGCGGGAGGTGTCGTTGGCCACGCCGGCACTAGTTACGACCCGGAAGACAAAATACCCATTATTGGATTCGACATGGGTGGCACGAGCACTGACGTGTCCCGATTTGACGGTATATTCGAGCACACCTTTGAAAACATCACTGCAGGGATAAGTATAATGGCGCCACAATTGGATATTAATACCGTTGCAGCTGGCGGAGGAAGTATTTTACATTGGAGACACGGTTTGTTCGCCGTAGGGCCTGATTCGGCTGCCGCACACCCCGGCCCGGCATGTTATCGTAAGGGCGGCCCTTTGGCCATTAGCGACGCAAACGCATTGACCGGTCGTCTCTTACCTGATTATTTCCCCAAGATCTTTGGGAAGAGCGAGAGCGAGCCTTTAGATGTCGAGATTACTCGAAAGAAGTTCGCCGAGCTTGCTACGCAAATCAACTCGGAGACTGGCCAAAACAAAACCTCCGAGGAGGTTGCTATGGGTTTTATTGAAGTCGCTAACGAAACGATGGCGAAGCCGATACGCGCCTTAACCGAAGCCCGCGGATACGATACGTCGACTCATCATCTTGCCTGCTTTGGCGGTGCTGGAGGCCAGCATGCCTGCGCTATCGCCACGTCGCTATCGATCACCAGGGTTATTATTCATCGCTATTCATCTATCCTCTCTGCATATGGCATGGCGCTCGCCGAACTTGTTCATGAAGCTCAAAAGCCTAGTTCCGGCGTCTTTACTACAGCCGAGTCTGTTTCACCAACTGTCAATGAGCTGAAAGAGGAAGTAACTAAGGAACTCGAACTTGATGGAATTTCGAAGGATCGTATAAAACATGAAGTTTATCTAAACCTAAGGTATCAGGGAACTGATAACAGCCTCATGATCCTCGAGCCGGCCGATGGCGACTATATCGCAGAATTTACCCGTCAACATCAGCGCGAGTACTCCTTTACGTTCCCAGATAAGAACATACTCCTCGAAGATATTCGCGTCCGTGGTATTGGGGAGTCTATGGATAGCGCGAACGAGTCACCAAATCGCGAGCTTTCTTCCGTAGCGAAATTCGGTGCCACTAGCTCTGACGAGGACGGCAAGTCTCCCGTCTACTTTTCTGGATTCGGTTGGACGGATACACCTATCTACCTACTCGAGAAGTTGAAGCCTGGATGCGTTATACAAGGGCCTGCTACTATCATCGACAACACCCAGACTATTATTGTAGAACCCCTTGTCAAGGCAACAATTCTCAGTCGCCATGTAATACTCGACCTCCCTTCCAAGAGGACCCAGACGTTGAGTACCACGGTGATCGACCCCATCCGATTGTCAATTTTCGGACACAGATTCATGTCGATCGCAGAGCAAATGGGAAGGACTTTCCAAAAGACATCAGTTTCCACTAATATCAAAGAACGCCTGGACTTTTCATGTGCCCTCTTCTCCCCTGATGGTCGTCTCGTCGCAAATGCACCTCATGTCCCGGTACATCTTGGGTCGATGGAGTACGCGGTTAGGTTCCAGAACGAGAGGTATCGGGATACTCTCAAGCCAGGCGATATTCTCTGCAGCAATCACCCCGTAGCCGGTGGTGTACATCTTCCAGACATCACAATCATGACACCGATATGGGATGCAGAAGGGGAAAATATCATCTTCTGGGTTGCTTCTCGAGGTCACCATCCCGACGTAGGCGGGATTAGTCCAGGCTCTATGCCGTCCAACAGTAAGTTTCTGTATGAAGAGGGCGCCGCCACTATAAGCTATAAGATCGTCAGCGGTGGTATTTTCAATGAGAAAGAGACGCGTCGGTTCCTATATGACGAGCCCTCGCAATATACCGGGTGTAGCGGATCTCGCAACTACAAGGATAATCTCTCCGACATGCGCGCCGCAATTGCAGCTAACAGAAAGGGTGCTAATTTGATCGACGCGCTTGTAAAGGAATTCACTTTGCCCGTTGTGCACAGGTATATGAATGCGATAGCAGAAAACGCGGAGGTGGCAGTTCGGAACTATCTCCGCTCGGTAGCAAAAAGACTAAACGGCAAACCGATCTCGTTCGAGGACTATATGGACGATGGATCAGCCATAGTTTTGCAGATCCAAATTGACGGCGAGACGGGAAATGCAGTATTCGACTTCACCGGCACGTCGGAAGAAACTCTCAACTGCCTCAATGCCCCGAAAGCGATTACTTATTCTGCGGTCATATACTCACTTAGATGTCTTATCAATCAAGATATACCGCTGAACCAAGGCTGTATAGCCCCCATCGACATCATCCTCTCCGAAGGCACGATCCTCAATCCTTCTCCGTGGGCGGCGGTCTGTGCGGGTAATAGTATCACCTCCCAGCGGGTTACCGACGTGATACTAGGCGCTTTCCATGCGGTGGCTGCGTCGCAGGGATGTGTAAACGTATTTGGGTTCGGCATAGGAGGTACAGACGATTCGGGCAATGAGGTACCCGGGTTCGGCTACATCGAGACTATTGCCGGTGGCTCGGGAGCTGGGCCGGCATGGCACGGGGCTTCCGGGGTGCACACGAATATGTCTAATACGCGATGCGCGGACCCGGAGGTATACGAGCTGCGCTACCCTGTGATCCTCCGGAGGTGGACGCTTAGAGAGGGTTCCGGGGGAGCTGGTAAATATCGTGGGGGCGACGGCTGTATCCGCGACGTCGAATTCCGGATCCCGCTCCACGTCTCCGTCCTTAGCGAGCGGCGCGTAATGCGCCCGTATGGGTTGGAAGGTGGTGGGCCGGGCGCTGTAGGCAAGAACCTCTACATCAAAAAGGAGGAGGGCGGCAAGGAACGGACTATCAATATCGGGGGCAAGATGGAGCTGGATGTGGTTCCCGGAGAACGCGTTATCATCAATACGTAAGTTTACTTCCATCTATCTCACTCTACCTATATCTACATCTCTCTTCAAGGAAAGAAAGAAAGAAAAAAAGAAAGAAAAAAAGAAAGCTGATCGTCCCATTTGTCTAGTCCTGGTGGAGGGGGATGGGGAACGCCGGAACCTAACGGATCAGCATTGGGAAAGGGGGGTTCGACTAATGGTGCTACGACGACGAACCGCTTTGAACCACGAGGAAGTGTTCATAACTGGAATCTGACTGCAGAGGGCATCTGAGAGTTGTTGATGGTGGGTTGCTTTGGTGAGATGCCACATATTTTTCCCTCTTTTTGGGGGGGGGGGGGGGGGGGGGTTTCTTTTTTTTTTTTTTTTGGATCGGTGGGAATTACTCGTTTACTCTGGGCTTATGGATCTGATGATATTGATCATTTGTGGTCTTTCATGTCGGCAATAAAGCCTATGCTATGATGTTGGGTTGGGTTGCTATATCATATTAAAGCATATATCGAATAATACTTCTCTTGCCACTATCCTCGTTTTTCCTCCTTAACCTGACCACCTAACCCCTGAGAGCACTATGTATACCGCTCTACAAGAGAACCGCCTTGGATATACCCCCCTTACACTCACCGTCTCTGCGGCTTATTCTTCCGAGATCCGTCGCTGCAGATCGATCTCTGAATCATGCCATGTCAGTCATATTCACGGAGTTATCTTCTGTGTATCTGACTCTATTCGTTCTATAATTGCCATCAGGGGAGATGATTCCTATCATTTATGACAGGTAGAGCGAGTCAGCAGACCACTTGTATACTGCTTGTCCGATGTTGCAAGTTCGTCACGCCACGCAGTCACCGCTATTGTTTAACACCGAAGCTCATATAATTTTGCCGCATATTGCTTTTTCACCGCACGTCAGTCGTTAATCTACGTGAGTTTTATTCCCTTGTCAGCCTTGGCCTGGATGGCTGCTAACACCTATGTATGTACCTACTGTAGAGCAAATCTGTTCCGAGCATGGGATTTTCAGGCCATTGTAGGGGTCTTGGGTTTGTCTACCGAGTTATAATAATGCATGTGAAGGTGCCATGCCAATATTGCAGGGCTGCCCAACCAATCACCAAGTCACGAGGCGAGGTAAAGACTCCCAGGTCGTCAACGATGCGTCCCACGCCAACCCTTTACCAAGAGTACCTAGGTAGTGAATTATATTGAGTACCTAACTATAGGATTCACCAACGTTGCTGTTAATCCGCCTGACTACCTACCTAACCTAGATTGAACAGGGTGGATAGGTCGTGGCAATGAGCTCGACGCTCTCGTATTTAAACCCGCTGTCATTCCTCGGCCGGCGCTTCTCTGTTTCGCCGCTGATAATCAGCAGCAGGGACTTTCCGCATTACGCATAGCAGCACGCCGATCACCGGATATCGGTGAGTCCAGAACGAATATTTCTACGCACCTTCTCGCAAGAGATAAGCTAGAGCGCGCGGTGGATACTTATATCCACCTATGACTTCAGGGGGGGAGAGAACATCCATCCTTGGTTGGTAATTCGACAACATATCAGCAGTGGCGAGTCCTGTTGGCAACACTGCCCCGAATTTACAGCGCTTCGATTTAATTGTGTACCCCGGAGAGAAAGAGAGAGAGAGAGAGAGAGAGAGAGAGAGAGAGAGAGAGAGAGAGAGAGAGAGAGATAGAGGGAAGGGCACCGACACCACGCACCATGCCGGACGAAGACGCAGACTACAAGCGACAGGTGGAGGAATCCAACCAGACGCTCCTCGACGGACTCGATGCGCAGATCAAGGTCGCGGGGAGGGGAGACGATGTAGCGGAGAACTCGTGGGAGCCGTTCTTGAAGCAACTAAGAGGACTAGTCGAGGATGGAGAGCTTCTCAACGAGACCCGGTCGGAAGTCGAAGGGTTCCGGGATAGTCTGCTGGGCAACGACAATATTTTGCTCCAGTATAGGGGGAAGGAGCTGGAGGCGTCTTTGAATACGCCGGTTAGAGATGATTGAGGGTGGGGGAAGAGGGGATTGGGGTGGTTATGGTTATGGTTAAAGGGGGGAGCTGACTTGGAAAGCGAACCTTATTAATGACTTTACGACCATGTATTCCTTTATCCTTAGCAAGCGGTCTTACCTAGGTAGTGTCTTGATCTGGCGAACTGGTATAATATGAGTTATTTCGATGCTTTGAAGCGCATGTGACATAGACCATACGTTGTCTATTAACAAATTGAATGTATTTACCGACAATATTTGGGAGAGAACGGCTGCAAGATGTATCCGGTAGGAAGATCAAACGTATGAATCTACCAGATACAATAGCCGTTATTCGAAGCATTCGCTGATATCGATGAGCTACGTTAGGAGGGAGCTAACCTAACCTAGAGAGGTATATGGATTGCGTTTATAGTTCCGTGTATTTAAAAATTACATACCTTAGATACCTAGTGGTAGGGATCAAGTAACGTCAGTTTACGATGGCTTAAATAACTAGGAAAACACAAGCATCGCGAAAGCCGTAAACACTACCTACAGAGAAGCAATAGGCTTCGATTCTTCTATCATCGCATACTCTTAGGCATTGATAAACTGCTGAAAGACAATCATAAGCCCGTGGGTATCATTAAGTAACCTAGGTAGTTCTCACTCGCATTTCTATTTCTCCGGGATCTCTAGCTCAGTCCTCTTGCTTCGGACCTCCTCTATAGCACCCGCCGGGTCCGTAGCTTCTGGATAGCGCAGCTGCCAGGCAACACAGACCTCCAGGGCTTGAGCCACCCATTTGCCGGGTTTGAGACCCAACACTTTGGTGAGTTGGGTGCCATCGATTAACCGTTTTAGCGACGGGGCCTCCATAACATCTAGTTCTTGCAGATGATCCAGGAATGCTTGCCATTTAAGTAGGAGCTCATCCATGATGACTACTCGGCTGTTAGTACGGGTATTGTATTGGGAGGGCTGTAACAGATAATATCTTACCTGGGTCTTTTGACTTTGCGCCTAAAACATTCATGACCTCGACTAAGAAAGCATACAAAACCTGTAACCTCCAATGGCCGGCTTTTGAATCCCAATGCCGGATTGCCATTCCGAACCTGTCCCTTTCTGCGATGAAGGGTGCCTTATCCGAAACGGCTGCCACGAGAGACATGATTTCCGTTCTATTATTATGAGCGGCAGTTGCGAGATCGCAGAGCCTGTTGGGTGCCTTGATACCTTCTCGGACCGCTAGAGTTGTTAAGGGTGGTGGCGCTTTGCCCTTGCCAGAATGCTTAGGGGTTTCGACATTCTCCCAGGGGCAGATGGCCGCTAGGACCCAGGCGTAATAGGCGGCTTCATCTGATCGTACAAGAACGTCGTAAATGGAGCCAGGGGTCTTGTTCTGGCGGAGAGAGTCAAGGAATTCATATGTTGGCTTCCAATTTGAGATATCTGGAACTGGAATATCCGTCTTAGATGGGTCTGTGAAAATAGTGTGGTAAAGTCCGAGATCGTTGATGTAATCTAAAGACTTGCGAGGGTGGTTGCCCGTAAGCATTTTATGAAGCTCAGTGCCAACTCTCTCACGGCTGATCTTCAACCGTAAGGCGTCGAGGACTCGAGGGTCGCCCATTACCTTCTCGGCGGCCGGGTCGATAGTAAACTCTAGGCGGCTAGCGAATCTAACTAGTCTGAGGACGCGGAGAGGATCATCCATGAAGGTCTGTAATGGCTCTAGCGGTGTTCTAATGAGTCGCGACCGCATGTCCGTCAGTCCAGTCGTGAAGTCCTCTACCTTGCCAGTGTTAAGATTATAGAAAAGAGCGTTGACAGTGGCATCTCTTCGCAGCGCATCTTCTTCAGCGGTGCCGAATTCCATCTGGGGATTCCGGCTGTCCTCGGTGTAAGTCTCTTTGCGGAGATTCACGAAATCAACGTCATATCCGAACAGCCTGATTGTTGTGGTCTCGAGGTGTTTCGACTTTTCCGGATTCCGCGCAATCTTATGGAGGTTGCCAATATCCGACTCCTCGATACCATGCTTCTCGACAACATCAGGCTGCTGGCATAGCTCGCATAGCTTCAGTGCAAAAGTCTCTCCGGTCATAACGTTGATTGCCGTATCGATATCATGGGATTCGATTCCCAAGAGTTTATCGCGAACCCAGCCACCAGCCCATCGTAAGATGACCTGATCTTGGATAGTTCCCGACTCGTCTATGAATTTGGCAGCATCTAAAAGCAAGTCTTTGAGCTGAGCCTCCTTGGGGCTTAGTTCAATCGTAGTAGTCGCTGGTTGTGTCGCCATCTTTCTAACCTGAGAAAATGGTTGAGTCCCAGGGCTGTCACCTAGCACTTCTGATTTTCTCTTTACCATGAGGGACTGCAGTATCAAGTGAGGGCGCAGCTTATATCCCCCATAGAAATTCGAGATGAAGTAGGTTGATAGGCGGAAAAGAAAGCGCATTGACAGCCGGATGAGTCAACATGGAATTAATTGTATGTAACTCAAGTTGACCATCTTTAAGCTTCATTCCACTAAAAATTGATAACGGGACAGATGACAGGCTCTAGCTTATTTTATTTTGGCAGCTGGCAGCTGTTAGCTTTGCCAAAAACCCACCTTGAATCCGATTGGCTTGTCAGATTAGCGCACCGACCACTTTTCTCAAACATCCACCTTTCACCTCCTTTTTTACCCCTTTTACCCTCAAGCATCTGAAGTCTCTAAATTCTTACTCTTCACTCACTACCTCATAAAGCTTCATATATAGTATCACCCCCATTGACAGCGCATCTACCGGCTTAGATTTATAGCTGATCGCGTATACATCTTATAAATTGATCACTTATCGTCGCAAAGCCAACACAACTACACTCTCCACTTCACATGTAAGGATCTGAACAAGATATCTCAAGTGCTTCAATAGAGATTGTTTAGATGCAACCGTTATAGTGATTTTATTATATACCTAGGTACCTACCTAGGTATGTACCAGTAATATATATCAACGTTTCAATCCAAATAGGCAATCATACCGAATCACACCCTATCAATCCAGCAATTCTCCGACTCGGTTTTGAAACAATATCCTGCTGCGGCCAAATCCGTGGCGGTAAACTTAAGCCCGCCATGTCAAAGGTTTAATAGAATTCTCAGTTGCGATTGGTTCCCCATCCAAGTGTCAAATACCTCGTTCGGCTGACATGTTCCCGTGCAAACTGGGATTCACAGCCACACAAAGAACGAATATGGCCCCATTCACATTGTCGTCGCTATACGAAGTTTCCATGATAGGTCTTATCCGCGAGCCTCGGGCTTCAAAGCAGTTGGGCTCGGGAGAGGTCATACTGCGATTATCGTGCCAAGCTGCTGGGAGTAGCACGGGAGGCAGCCCCTAGCGGAGACATGTTTGACTCAACACGATAGTGTTTAGTCCCTAGGACCAGGAGAGGCAGAGATGCGAGTAGATGTAAAAGACTCGAAGTCTTCATCGTTCGAAATGTCTATAAGAAGACTGTTCTGCGCTGAAGGATAATGGCTTTTCTTCATCACACATCAGTTCACCACCAACTTTTCATACTTCTCCCGCTCTCTTTTGCCAACTTCTTCCTGCCGGTCAGGTATCTTCATAATTATATATATACCTCACACATATATTTCTTCAAATACTTGACGATGCCTTCATTTAAAGCCCTCGCCACTCTCTGTGTAATGGTCGTTGCCCAGCTGGCTGCTGGCCACGCAGTCATTACCGAGGCTACTGGTGACGCCGGTGGAACTGGCAGTGAGTAGCCTACTGGTAGGTATGCAGACAAAAGAGAAATAAACTAACCGTAAGCAACAGTGGCACTTGGCGTTGATACTTCAACTCCCCGGGACGGAACCCGACGAAGGCCATTCCAGCAGGATAGCACTCGCTTCCGGGGCGACCAAGCTGACACCGTCGGCGAGACAATCGGCGCCGGCAATAACGACATCGAGCAGGGAACTCAGGCTGTCATGGATGAGACTGACGATCAGCTCCCTCAAGTCACTGCCGGCGGCCAGCTCAAGATGACCCTCCATCAAGTCAACGCCGACGGCGCTGGTCCTTTCCAGTGCATGATCAACGACGACGGCACGGGCGAGGACTGGGAAGACATCGAAGTCACCCAGTCTCCTCCGGGTGATGATTCGCGGGACCGCGACGGTAACGAGACAGATTTCCCGCTAGTCGCGGCTATTCCTCAGGATCAGGAGTGCACCGGGACTGTTGCCGGTCAGGACAATGCCTGTCTAGTCAGGTGCCAAAATGGTGCCAGAGCCGGGCCCTTCGGTGGCGTCGTTCCCGTCCAGAGTAAGATGCTTCAGAATGCCTCTTACCCATCAATGAATGACCAGCTAGCTAACGTTGCGTGCAGTGTCTAATTCGACTTCGACTAATAATGCACGCCGAAGCATCTCTCGCGTCATGGGGAAGAGCGTAACCTTTGCTGCTTAGCTGTCGAGCCGATCATCCTCTGCTTCTAGATAACTGATCATCCAAAGCAGAGTTTGGGGCATCGAACCGCTATGTGACGCTAAAATGGGGCTGGGTCCTGTACGCTCATTCTTTCAGATTGATCTGGTCGTTAGGGGTGCTGAAGATAGATAATCGTGGAGATAGTAATAGACTCCCTATTGGACGGTGGTTACGAAATTCATTCTCTTAGAATCCTTTGGGAATAATCAGAACCAGCGTAGTATTGGATGGTACAGGGGCTTGATGCCCGATGACGTGCAGCTAGAAGTTTGTATTGTAAGCAGTAACCTCTGAGCTTTAATCCTTTCCCATGTCCCAATCGTTTATGGTACCATACATTGATTCTACCGAAGTGATCTAGATCTACCACGTCAATCTAGGATCCTTATCCATCTATTAATTAATTTTTATTTTCTTTATTGTTCGGGTTTTTAGTAATGCTCATGCTTTATTACGCCATGTAGCCACAGTAATTCATCAATAAGAGTTGAAGATGCCGTTCCATGTCTCAGTTAAGACTCGACTCAACACAGGGCTGCAGGACTTATGCAGGCATTTGACCCTTAAGCGCACAACCTCCACAGTAACAAAGTCGAGAGAGGTCTAGGCCGCGATAAAGCAGGATCCATAGATGATAGTGATAGACGTTAATGTTGTCGTTAAAGGCCTAGTTGACAAGATGAGAAGTAATTAATACACTATATCCAACCGACTGCATGTATACCCCTAAACAACGCTGATTGGTGCCCACGATCTGACTACACTACCTACCTACACTAGCACCGTCACATCCGTCGCCATCGCTTAGTTCCGGTGTCTTGACTGACGTCATGGACTAGACGTCTAAAGGGTAGACGTACACACTATCTACATCGGCCTCCATTGATACCAAATAGAATCTACGCAAAAGGGACGCTTTACAGTTCCCGTTTTGCGTCACACCACCTTGCAAGTGACGGGTCTCGACTTACACAGCCACCGATAGATAGAAGGTCTGGTGACAGAAAGTAACCGGGTACTCCTTTGTCAACCACATAGGTATTTGGCCCTATTTCACATCACGATGGGGGGCTGCAGGCTACCGTGGATACGAGCAAGTTGCCGACTTACATATACCGGTGAAGACCTACTGTAACTCTCTTGGACGATCCGAGCAATGGGGAATAGGGGTTCTCTTTACAATACACTTGCGTATTAGGAATGCGGGGGGGGATTGAATAGATACTGTGGTTATGACGATGAGAAAGGCATCTCTCGATTGGACGATATGTACATGTACACACACCAAAGAACCCCTGCCACTCGTGACGGCAGAGCTAAGCCCCCATAATGTCCAAGAGTCTAGACAACTGAGTTGCACGAGAAGGGCTGGCTAGCCCCATCGGATCGTCGTCCCCACCCCCAGACCTCTTGGCCTTGAGCCCGGTTGCTCTTGTCTGAGTCGCGATGGCTCCCTGTAGCTAGGATCGCTAAGAGGATAGCTGCAGCACAGCCAATGAGAGACCCGGGGTCTCACAGCATGATATACGGGAGGCAAAACCCGATTACCACTTCCGGGAGATACTCCTTTGTTGCTCTTATTAGCAAACTTCCCACGTTCCGGCATATGAGATAGCACATATCTTGCATAATTGTTTCGATAGATTCTGGGAAAGATCAGGCGAGCTACGTACTTGGGGCCAAGGCAGGCGAAGATTGGCAAACTCTACATGGTTCGATGGCATCAGTCTGGTCCTTCTAGTTGTATAAGAACTCCCTTGGACCCCAGATATAAAAGGGTTTCAGGGCCTCGAATTATCTAAATATACCTTAGATACAACTTCGACCCTTCAACTACCCTAGATATACACTCGGGACTAAACATATATCGTTGAACCTACCAGTACCTACCTACACACCCCTCATCTTAAGGTATTTCTACCCTTTAATCCCAAAACTACGAGACATTGCTTCAATACTTTTTCGTTCTTCTGGACTTGGGACTCTCTTATAACGAGTTAAGCTAATTCATACCACTCAGGCGAACAATACACCCATCTCACCCAAAGAGAACACAATCCATCATGGCAGCAGCAAACTACCAAACCAACACGCCTCAGTTCACCAACACCTTCTCCAGCGAACAACCCGCGATTACAGAACGATCGAGTTCGCGAGACTACTCCCACACCGACGAATGGGGTACGTATTCCCCCATCCTCCCTCCCTGCCCCCCCTCCCCCTTTCCAGCCTCCATCATCCCCATAAAATAAATCCCATACTAACACTGCCCCTTTCCCCCCCAGACGCCGCCAAAACCCCTCCCTCGCGCTTCCAAAAGCGCAAAGGCAGCATCTACGCCACGCCCTCGTCCCGCGACGGCCACGTCGAGCGCAACCGCGACGCAGTCGAGGAGTTCCACAAGGCGCACTCGAAGCGCTGGTCCATGAGCAGTTCCGGGTCGAG
The DNA here is from genome assembly GCA_022432525.1 of Daldinia grandis. Classification (NCBI taxonomy): domain Eukaryota; kingdom Fungi; phylum Ascomycota; class Sordariomycetes; order Xylariales; family Hypoxylaceae; genus Daldinia; species Daldinia grandis. The sequence continues at coordinate 734,921 of JAJKLB010000001.1, forward strand.
CCGACGCGGCAGCCTGCCCGGCAACAGCACCACCACCACCACCACCAATAACAACAGCAACAGCCACAGCAACAGCAACAATACGGCTACGTATACGAGCGACCAGCGCCGCAAAGCTAGCCAATAGGTGTGGTCGACGGCGTGGGCGTCGGTTATGCCGTAGGGCTGGGGCCGGCGCGACGGGGCCTTGGCGCATGCCGATTGCGATGGCGAGGCAGATGGCGATGGCGATGGCGATGGGGATGATGACGAGAAATGTACACGTACACACGCAGATGGCACGAAGGCAGGAGGGGTGGGTGCATGGTTGGCCGGGCTATGCGAGGGCGAGAGTCTCGAGGACGAGCGCGATGGCGGAAAGGGGTCGACGATGGGTCCTGGGATGATGTTTTTGGGAGGCATGGTTGCTTCGATGGCTTGTATTACATATATAGGGTATACCTAACCGCCCCCATTCTTGTGTTATTACTACCTGGGTACTTACTTACCTACCTCTTTTACCTTACTTTGCTTTACCTTACGATTAGGTTATGATATGATCATGAACATGAACATGAACGTATGAAAACCTTCTAAATGTGTTGCTGGATGGTTCGTTTTGCAGTTTGCATAACTAGTTGAAAACACGTGAATACCTAACAGAAATAAATAAACGCTTATGCTCACACCTCCCTATACCCCCTTTACCGCTAGATATTACAATTCCCCCCAAATTAGTAAAGTAAACAATCACAATCACACAGCACTCCTCAACACCCAATTCCACATCAAAAAGCCCACAACCACACGAATAGGCAATTATCTCTTATTACAACCCAACCATCTATAACTATATCACCTCTAACAAACATAAAAACCCTCGCCTCTAGCCCCATCTCCCACCCTAAATAAGCAAGCTCTACCCGCCTAAGGTAAACGAAAACTTACACGAGTCATACCAGCAGCTCGCACGGGTACTCACTCCATCAACCCAAGAAGATAACTTAATAATGACGTCCCTTCCGCCCCTCCCTCAGATGATAAGCTGAGCCGTCGATCTAAAGGCAGCAAGCAATTCAGCCGTCCTCAAAAGGGGAAGTAAAAGGGGGGGAAGGCAGCGAGTTGATAACGTCATCCAGCTGCGGGCATGACATACCAACAGCTCATCTATCTACCAGACCCCCCAACGCTACATCGTCTTCAATTTAGGGGCAGCCAAGTAGCCAATAGCATCGCCCCCCTCCTCCCTAACCCAAACCAAACCAAACCAAACCAAACCAAGAAACCCTCAGCACCTACGCATCACGATCACCATCATGTCAGCTTGGAGATAAACTCACGTAGTAAGTATACTCGAACCGATGGCTGTTTAGTGAATTCATAAAGTACCTAGGTTAGGTAGCTAGATAGGTGTAGGTACGTAGGTAGGTAGGTATCTGTCTGCTCTGATTCTTGTACACCGTGGGGGAAAAAAAAGAAGACCAAAAAAACGCGCGTTACAAACGGAATACAACGCAATTTTTGCATTGCTGGCCGCCCTATCCATTCACCTATGCCAAATATCAAATGCCAAGTAACTAAAAAAAAGCGGGAACCATCTTAGAGGCCAGTTCGTGTCAGTCGTCATCCATGCCGTCGATATCGATGGCATCTGGGTTGCTAGGCGCTGCAACCGGTTCTTTCGTTACCGTGCCCGCGAGTCCCGTGCTCGACGCTACGAATCCTGCCGGCGCTCGGGCCTGCCGCTCTAGCTGTTCCATCGCATCGGCTACTTCGGGGTCTCCGTTTGCTGTTTCTGATCCTGCTCGCGCTTGGTTTGCACGTGCGATGGCCTGTGATGCGATAAAGTTTACGTCGGTGTTGTACTGTGCTTGCACGCTGCGCTTGATACGGAGCATCTCCTTGTACGTGTCCTCGTTGCCGTGTTGCACCTCGAACTGTTCCCACTTAGTCCAGAACGCCGGGTTCGTGCGCGGGTCGCAGAACTGGGATGCATGTCCGTAGATGGCGCGGGCTCGGTCGATTTCGCCGAGGCGCTTCTCCATATCGGCGAATTTTAGACACATGTCTCGCGCTTCTTCGTCCGGTAGAGCTGCGATGGCCCTTTCGTAGATTGGTCTCGTAGACGGTAGCCCGAAATTAGACGCCGACTTGGTGATATAGAAGTTAAACATATCTGCTCGGTCTTCGTCCGAAACCGCACGGGTAGCTCGTTCATAGATACGCATAGCGTGTCTCGCCAAGCCCCTTTCCTCCTCGAGATTGCCGTACATAAGATATAATACTTTAGCAAATTTAGGCGGGCAATCTTCTACCGCCTGCTCAAAGAGATCTCGCAGCCGTTCAATTCCAATCTTTCTATCCACTGCCTTGGTCAAGTAGAGATTCCACAGTTCGAAGGCTACCGGGTAACTAAAGAGGTCGAGTCCTCTTTCATATATCTTGAAGGATTCTTCGTAGTATTTGTGTTCTTCCATAAGAGTCGCATAGTTGACGACGGTTTGCGGTGTAGCAATCCGGAGCTCGAAAATCCGTTCGTACACTTTCTTCGTCTCCTCTAGAGAGTTGACACTCTCGACAAGGTCAACGTAGAAACTCCAAAGTTTCCAGCTTTTATGGACTCTTTGTTGCGGCGACAGGGTTTCGTCGAAATAGTCGACAGTTGATCTCTTCGGAGCTTGTACGGCCTTAGCCATGATCTTGACAGCTTCGTCGAAGTTCTCGTTGCGAAGTTCCATTTCGGCCCACTCGATCCACATATCAGCCAACTCGGCAACTGATTTGAATGGAACCTTGACAGCCTTCTCCATAATGATGCGCGCATTTCGTATATCACCGCCCTTTTCGTAGAATTTGGCGTAATTCGCCCATAATTGATGGAAAGGTCCAACGGCTTTCTTCGGACTGATGGCGGCAATGGCGTCGGTATATGTCTGTACGACTTCGACCTTGTTATCTCCCCAGAGCGCTACTCGTTTCTCCCATTCCGAAACGCTATTGGGGTTCTGCCGTAGCAATACATCGTTCAGAAGAAATGGCCGTCGGTCCATGAGCTGCTCAAATCGCATCATGCGTATATCGAGATCAAAGTCGGCATCATCATCAAGAGTACCTTCTTCCGCTCGCTGAGACGCCAACTCCATTAGCGCGCCAATAATAGACTCTTCGAATTCTGCATAGCTATCAAAGATCATGGTGAAATCCCGAACAGTCATAACGGTGGTAATTCCTTCTTCATAAATATCTCTCGCGCGTTCGAAGCTCCCTCTCCTAACCCAATACGTAGCTAAGCCGTACCAGAGCTTCCCTCTTTGGTCATCAAATCTGTCGATTCCACTTCTAATGATACGCTCGACGTCGATGTCGGTCTCGTGGCCCGTTTCGACCTCATTGGCATGGTCAATGAGTAGGTCAACCATCTCGCTCCAGAGCTCGTAGTGGCCTTTGCTATGCTTGCTATTGAAGCGTGGATTGTTGAGGATATCGATATATTTCTTTACAGCTTCGGTATAAAGACCGACCTGTATCAGAAGCTCGATAAAGTCTTCCGCATCTTCAGGATGAACTTGCATATACCTTCGCCATATCTTCACCGCAGTTTCGCCTGAGGCTGAGTTCGCGAATGGTCTATAGAGGGCCCATATCCGATTGTGCTGAGTGATAGGGAGGGCTCGGAGAGCTCGGTCGAATGTGCGCCGAGTAAAGGTGACGAGAGGCTGCTTCAGTAAGAATTTCAAGTACAATTCCCATATCTTTGGCATCTTGTTGAGTAGGACGAGGGCTCGCTCGAATAGGGCGTTGACCTTTTTGTACTCGGAAGCAAAGACGGCGGCATTCAGCTTTGTGACATGCTTCGTTCGGAATTGCAAGTACTGTGGAATATTAGCATTTGGACGTGTCGCGACGTGGATGTTGGATAATATCTATTTACCATCTTCCAGAGCTTGTACGATCGCGGTAGCTGCTGACAAGCCCTCTCGAGAACAAAGGCTTGCTCCTGAATGGTGCCATGTTGGATTTTGAATTGAATGTAAGCGAGCCAGGGTTTCGTACTGCCTAGATCCCTTAGAATATCCTGCTCGTAGACGGCGTCTTCATCGGTCTAGTAAGATATGTTAGCCAACAATTTCAAGGCTCTCAAGGCTCTAGTAGAAACGACGCGATAGGCTGCTTACAAGAAGGTGAAGGTCTGGCTGTCGGACAATTCGGGGACCATTGGTCAGGCCATTGGGCGGCATCTTGACCTTTTTAACCCGTCGATTGTCGTTGTGCGCGATCGCTCGCAGATAATCTCTGCTAATCGACGGTGTAGATGAGAGAGTCAGGGCATCGTCGGGGGAGATATTTGGGGGAGCGAGGAGGGGCGACAAATTTCGACCTCTGGCGTCGTGAAAGGCGACCGTGACCGCGGCAGCTTTAAGAACTTATTTTAAAGGACGAGACAGGATTAGTACCAGTATTTTTTTCTGGATTCCAGGACCATGGCTACGCTACGCACGATGCAACAATGCAGAAAAGACAAGGAAAATTAAAGGCCCCAACATCTAATAAGCGGAGCATCAATGCGCTTAATGCACTTATAAGAATTATAAAGGAGTGGAAAGGAGAGTGAAGTCTTGGCATTCAGTAAACCGAGAAACTAAAAGGTCCAACCTCCAAAGCTATCTGCTCTGCTCTGCCGCTGTAAATCCGGCATTTTACCTAAGGTAGGTGCCTCTACCTACCTAGGTACCTAGGTTAAGTTCATGTACCTAATAAAGCGGGTCTCAATTCCCAATAAGTCATCACGAATCCAAGTTCAAGACAGACCAAAGTAACAACCTTTAACTCATTTCCAATTGGCCTTTTTCCCTTCCTCTGTTCTCAAGTTGCGCCTATAATAGTTCAAGTTCATAGTGCTGTTATATTATTGTGCCATAGGCCCGCCATAAACCTTAACCTACCTAATTACGTCCGAGGATCAAAGCACAGCTGATAGATACAATATAATACACCATGTCTGGAGCTGGGGTACGTCAACAGCCACCTACGAGTTAGATGGCTACCTACCTACCTAGGTATCTAATGCGCCAGCGATGCGATGTTAATAACATGTCTTCCTAGGATCGCGAGGCCGTCTTCCCGACCCGGCAGTCGCTGGGTATTATGAAGGCGAAGCTCAAAGGAGCTGAGACGGGACACAGCTTGCTGAAGCGGAAGAGCGAGGCCCTTACTAAGTATATGAAGCCTACCACGACTTTATTTTAACTTACCTACCTAGATACCCATGCTAACGTATACGCCTAGACGTTTCCGAGGTATATGCATACCACCGTGGGATTAACTTCCGACTAGCACAGGAGTTGACCGCATCTACAGAAATCACACGACGAATCGACGAGGCGAAGCGCAAGATGGGCCGGGTCATGCAGATTGCTGCATTCTCCCTAGCAGAGGTTACGTATGCCGTAGGAAGTGATATCGGCTACCAAGTACAAGAGTCCGCCCGATCAGCACGTTTCCGACTGCGTACCAAGCAAGACAACGTTTCTGGTGTTCTACTGCCCGCCTTCGAGAGCTACTTGACGGAGGGCAACAATGACTTCGGCCTGACGGGTCTTGGCAAAGGTGGTCAGCAGGTGCAGAGGTGTAGAGAGACCTATGCGCGTGCTGTTGAAACGCTGGTTGAGCTCGCTAGCCTTCAGACCGCCTTTGTGATCCTAGACGAAGTCATCAAGGTTGTGAACCGAAGAGGTGAGTTGAATACCGAACCCAGATAATATTTATGCCTAGGCTAACTTTACATAATTATAGTGAATGCCATGTAATCCAACCTATCCAAAACATACCTCTTAGGATGCGAACTAACTAGCCGGCAGAGAACACGTTATTATCCCGAGAACAGAAAATACCATTAAGTGTAAGTGCGCCTCTCTTACTATTCGGAGCAGATGGAGCTGACATTGGCACCAGACATCAACTCGGAGCTCGACGAGCTAGACAGAGAGGAGTTTTACAGATTGAAGAAGGTTGCCGGAAAGAAGCAACGCGATACCGCTGCCGCCGATGCTGAGATGAAGGCCAAGAAAGAAGCCCAAGCCAAGGCCCAAGCGGAAGGTGACCAGAAGGCCCAACCGGACGATTCGGGACCATCAGATGTGCTAGCTACTGGCGAGGACGACGATATTATCTTTTAGTCTAAGTTATGGAGGGCATGGTTTTAGCAAGGGCGAGCGGAGGGCTTTTTTTGACCTGAATTGCATCGTTTGTTGGGTTTGTCATTATATAGCTGTATTCCTTATGATACCAACAGGTTAAATGACCTTGGATTCCTGCCTCGTAGCATACCTACGTACGTATCGAAGTGAGCAAGAACCGCATAATTTTCGATGTGCAAGACCCATATGCTAAACGGGCTCACTCTCTCGGCCTTCCTATTAACCACCAGCATCCATATCGAATACAAAAGGGTATTGAATATGCGCTTATCATACAAACCTTCCCCGTCCACCGACTTACTGTCTCTGGTACGTAACCTTGATAAGCTTTTCGCCAAGCGCCATGCCTGCGGTATTTTCTTTCGCCGTAATAGCACCTGCCTCGGCCTCGTATTCGATGAACGCGATACCCTTGCGGCCGGGGACCAGACGGACCTCGCGGAAGCCCTCGAAGCGGCCGAAGATGCCCGTGAGCGCCTCGATGTCGTGGTAGTCGTCCGGAAGGTTCTGTACGAACAGGATCTTATTCGGCGGCAGGTACTCGTCCGGAACGACGACGTTGGGGCCGGCAGATGGGCCGGTCGGCTTGAGCCCGCGCTGTGTCTTGGCCGGACGCGCTGCTTCGCCTTGAGGGGGTACGGCGCCGGGGCGCTTGAGGCGCTTTTGCTCTTCGGCGGCTTCGGCTGCCTTTTTCTTGTCTGTTATAATGATGATATGTCAGCGTTTATTTATTTTCCTTTTTAAATCTTTCAAATAGAATCATTGGAAAAGAGTCAACATACCCTTCTCAGCTAACCTCCTCCGCTGATGAAGCTCAAACTCTTCCTTATTCCCTGTCTTCTTGACCGTAGCATCGCTGCGCGTGCGCGCAAGCGCAAGCTGCATTGGTTTGTCGAATAGCTCGAACCCTTGAATCTCTTCTACGGCCTGAAGAGCCGACTCAGGGCGGTCGTAGACAATGAACGCCTGACCCTTGGCTTTCAGGTTCCGCTTCGCAACAATATCGATGATATTTCCGTACTCCGAAAACACGGCTGACAGCGCCTCCTTGAGGGCCTCGGGTTTGACGCGCTCCTCGAGATTCCGCACGTACACGCTATGGCATTCATGTTAGTCAAATCAGAACGGCGCGCGTGCGCAAAACACGACCAAAGGAAAACTGTATGTGTCGGAGTACAATGACACATACGTAGAAATTGACGGGCCTGAAGCCATGCTGTGTGATGTACAAGTTCTTCTCTAAATGTTTCTAAGTAGAGAATATGGTCACTTTGATAAAAGCACTTTTACGACTTTGTAGTTGTATTGGGACAAAGCAAATCGATATGGAGAGCTGCAATTGATAGTTTATTAGCTTGAAGTTTATCGATAAGGCACCACCTACCTTAGGTACCTTAGGTACCTATGTAGCACAGCATCTGCCAGCCACAAAACTTTAGTTGTACATAGTACCATGTATGTAACTCTACCCCTGAAATAACAGGTAGGTCTATTATTAACCATAGGATAGATAGAAATTTAAACAACTGCTCACTTCCTCTTATTTATTTATAAGACGTTAACTGCATCTCTTTCCATAAAACATGCCGGCTTCTTAGATACTATCTCACTAATGTATTTACCGTATTTAGGGCTCTGATTATGTGTAGGTATTTTCCGCATCATGCGTGATTCTACCCTTCTAAGTCGTTCTATTATACAATCCATTAGATCAGCGTGCTCTATTCTAGCAATGTGCTAGACACGTAATCTATGGGTTTTTAGCTTTTGTTCTTTCAGCTATGGATATCTCTCGGCCAGTATTTAACCTGCCGTAACTTCCTCCTGACTATTACTTTTCTCTTCTGCCGACTGCTCTTTAGCTGGCTCTTCTGCGGCGGGTTGCTTCTCTTCCGACACGGGCTCCGGTTCTTCTAATGCCAGTTCGTTTCGCAAATCTGGCAGGAAACGGTCTATTCGCTTCCACGTTTCCACCCACAGGTTCTCCTGTGACGGGTCCTTGCTTGGAGGAACAAGGTATCCGCTACTCGACATGAATAATAGTACATTTTTCAGATTCTCAGGGACAGCCTCCTCCTAGACTACATATTAGTAGGGTCCAAGATAAGACAGAGAAGTATTGACGGTTGCTTACCAAACTATCGCCTTGACCGCTATTCATTAATCTATCCATGATATCGATTATTTTCAGCCACAGATCCAGCATGCCATCCCACTTGGAGAGAAGCACGAGATACTGCAGGAATGTCTTGCAGAGAAGGGATGCGACTTGCACCCTTGTTTCGCTCATGCCATCTCGATCGGAGGAATAGACTTCTGGCTTCAAGAGCCTCAAAATGAGAGGGAACAAGACTTCACCGAAAATGGCAGTCCACTCCTCGTGGTCGCTACAGGTCAGCTCCGGCGATAGGAGTGACCTCTGAAGCGACGAAAATGCCAGAGACCGCACTTCACGGCACGGATTAGTGCACTGCGTCGTTAGAGCCTTAAAAATAGGCAGCCAGTATGCGGACCATGCTGCAACGCAATTAGTAATAAATTATGAGTGCGTATAGAGGGACACTTACCCTCGCTATTCTCAAGATGTGACTGCTTCATCAAGTGGGGAATACGAGCCGTCATGCTGGAAATGAGATTGACGGCTTTTACGCCCCGCGAAACCACAGCATTATCACTAGAACTAGTTAGATAGTCGATAAAAAGTGAAGCAACGAGAAATATACCTTGAGGCCTCCTTCTTCGGTGGTCGAGCGTTCCTCTGCCTCCTTTCGCCTTTCTGCTCCACAGCTGCGCCGACTTTAGCGGCGGTAGCATATTCGTTAAGCAGGGCAATTGCAGCTTCGTAGTTATCCGCGATAATTGCTGATGGCGAACCTGAAACTCCACCTTCGAGGATCTCGAAGACGGTAGAAGACGCATTGGGATTACCAGCAAGAGTACGTAGGATCAGCCAGAAATCGGGTGAAGTCATAATCTCACTTCGCAGAGGCCCTGGTTGATCAATGCAGAGCTTCAGCCCTTGCAGAACTAACTGCGACGTCTTCACCAGAGTCTCTTTAGGGAAACTGGATATAGCGTGCAGTAGTACAGGTGCTCGTACAAAATCGTGATCCTGAACTGTCAGCATGGGCGAAGCCTAGTTATATTCGGAGCGTTACTTACATAGCTGGCTTTTAATACGCTAAACTGATAGAAAGCTGCCCGAGAAACAAGGATAGGGTGATGTTGAGGTGAGTCACGTAATATCATCTGTAAAGCTTCTGCAACGGGTTTGCCGAGATTTTCAACCGTCTCATTATCCCTTAATGCAAGCACGGTACAAAATTCTAGGATGTATACTACTGCAGGATCATAAGTAGGCTTCTTAGAAGGAGTTTTAGATCCACTGGTGGGTGAAGAAGGGAGGCTCTCTGGTTTTACTGTGATGACGGGTACAGCCGAACTTTCGTCATCAGGGAGCTCGTCTAAGAGAGCTTTAAGAAGCGGTGATAAAGAGTCGGCTGAAAGGGCCCTAGTTCGAGTTAGTATTGCGTAAACTACAGAGTTCTTGACAACCTACGAGATATTCACGAAGACACTCTCCAGATCACAGGATTTGATGCAATCAACTGTGCTTAACGAACTTTCGACCTCTTCAGCAGATGGCTCCGGTGGATCGTCAGCCGCATAGCTAGAGATGTACGAAGACAACACCGACATGAGGCCTGTGTCGGCAGTTTTCGCTGCCCGGTCAATGACTTGAGAGGGGGTATGAAGTGGAATTTTGGGAAGATTCAGCTTCTCAAAATCTTTATTCAAGAACGAGGGAATAAGGGAGTTGACAAATAGTTTCAACCAGATGCGGATGATCTGGACTGGTTAGCTTAACTTTAGTCGGGTTATGTCAGAAACTTACATGTTGCCAACCCTTACGAATGACTTTTTCGCTCCCCTTTACGACACGGAATAGGACAAGTGTAGCAAGCTGCGCTTTGAAGTCCCTGCCGAGCTTAACGGCGAGTTCGCTAACCATAACGCTATCGCTATCATCCGATACCTTAACTTCCGTGTTAAGAGCCGTACTTGATAAACCATCCGTATCTAACGTAGTCATATAGCTAAGATTCTGGATAATACGGTCTAATGCTTCTGTGATACCATATCTGGACGCGATCTGTGCACATTGATCGAACCCTGTAACGACTCGGGAGAATACAGCGTCATCGGTTGCCGACATGAATACATATGATAATGTTGAGACAATCGGTTTCCAGGTTGTGGCAAACATATCAGCGTCGTAGATATTAGTATCACAAAGTATCAGCGGGCCGGCAGATTCACTTTTGAGGAGCAGCTCTCGCCATGCATAGTCGAAGGCATGCTGGTTATCATGCTCGTCTGGAAGAATAATTTCGTCAGACTTGATGGCCTCAAAAGTCAGTTCGAGGTATTCGGGAGGGAAATCTTTAGATCCATTAACCCCGCGCAAGTTTCGCGCGAAATCTACGAGCTCCATGCGCTTCGAGCCTTTGAGCTTCGGACTGTGCTGGTCAACATTTAGCATGATGATAGCATACGTAAGAATGAACACAGCATCCTCGCTCGCGACAACATCAGAGCCTGAAGTTGCAAAGTACTTCTTCGCGAAGGCAGTCACTATTCGCTCGATAAGCGGTGACTCGCCAGGGAGTCGGAAACTCTCGAGAAGAAGTCGCACTGCTTCGTCGACACGCTTTCCGGAGAAATCGAAAAGATCCAGAAAGGCGTTAAGATATTCATCATTACCCCTTTTCGATATAAATTCGCCAATGACCGCCTTGGAGACTCGAGAAGTACTTCGGAAAAATCGAGCAGCCGATGCTGGGTCATCGGTAATAATCTTCTTCTCCTTCAGATATCCCAGACCTTCCTTTGGTTTTTCATTAAACTTAGCCGCGCCCTTAATGATGACCTTCTTCCTTCGTCTTTCTTCTCGGAGGGCCGCTTGATCTGGTAACCCGTCTATGACTGGCTCTTCGTCAAGACGATCAGCTATGGACTGAACGAAGCCAAGGAGTGCGTCTAGACAAAGGGGTGGTACGCTAGTCGTGCTCCATGTCGCAGAGTCCGGTAGAGCACTCCTCGAAAGCAGTCCGATCATATCTTCACATAAGTTTCCACGATTCGCGTCAGAATCATAGTTAACAAATAGTTCAACTAGAAATGTCGGCATTCGGGTGAGAGCCCCGATGCTTTCAACCATGGCTTGACGAGCATCCGGTTTTCGTGCACCGCCCTCCATACCTAACTTCTGCCGGTCCTTAACCGGCACTGGTGTTGACCTGCCACTGCCCGCTTGGGATGGAGGTGGTTTTACTCCGCTTGGCCTTTGCGGAATTCCATCATAAAGCGAAGGATCGATATTTTCCTCGCGGGGTATTTCGACCGGTGGGTGTAAACATGCAATAAGATACGATAAGAAGAGCTCCTGTTGCAGTTTCAAGACCCCTCGGCAAGTCTCAAGTAGTGTCCCAGCTACAATGAGAGATTCCTGAAGAATAGCCATGTTGTCGGATCGGACGAGTTGAAACAAGTGTCGGCATAACCGATCTTCGGCTACGACGGCTAAGGCTGGGTGTCTAGCTATAGATGGCCCGGCGACTTCCAAGGCGACGTGAATGATACGTAGCGCCATGACTCTCATTGTATCCCCTTGTTGCTTGTCGTGGGGATCTAATAAGTCCACGAGAACCCTGAACAGTTCCTTCATGGACGGCAACGAGTAGGGTTTGATATCGAGAGAATCGTCAGACTCTGAGGGTTCTATCGCGGACCTTTCTTCTACAATGTGAGGAGTATTCTCTGATCCAGACGATTCCCGCGGTTCGCCACTAGGAGCATCAGAAGATGCAATGACGTTGCTTCCATTGGTCGAGGGGACCATTTTTACGCCTTCCATATCCCCGTTCGCCTGATGATCCAATGCCTCCAAGTCATCACCAGCTTCGACTTCCAGATATTTAAGATGCTCGAAAATTATCTGGCACATACGGACCATAGCCGCTTCGGCCGTCCTTCGAAGGAGCTCGGATAATCGCGACTGGCAACACATAGTTAAGCCTGTCTCCATCATTTCGCAAACACTCTCGTCGCTTAACAGCTCGCCACCCGGGCCAGACAACATATCCTCCATCAGGTGCAAGATCATGAGCAGAACGACCTCGTCTTGAGCAGAGTCGCTCGCTTCAAAGCGGCAGTGGGTTATTGCCGTCGACAAAGATTGCATAGCTAGCGGGAATCGTGGAGAGCTGGGGTTTATGAACCCATACGAGAGGAATTTTCGAATCGCTTTTAGTGCCAAGATAGTTATAGGAGCAGAGGTCGAGGAAGCTTGTATCACTTGGAGGAACGGGTTGAGTAACGCCGGGGCATCGAACTCGTGGATATCTAAAACATGTGTTAAAAAGTCCTCTACTACATATCGTATAGATCTTTCATATCACCTTTACAGTTTGCTAGCTCATGGCGAAGACGACCAAAGCCAGCCATCAGGGGATTATCCTGCATGCTCTTGCCCTTCTTTCCCCGCAACCCCCACCGGTTCGCGATAGCAAAGTCCTGCGCACCATCGATTCCCGAGCTTGCTGTAGAGCCTTTGCTTCCTGGCCGCAAGAGAGGGCTAGGAGGGCCTAGCTGAACAGGATTGGGGTTGCCACCTAGTATAGAGGATACCGACGAGCCCGCCCATCGAGCATGCTTCCGCATGGCAGAAGAGACCGATATGCATTCTGATATAACCAAGGAAGCTGGGTCAACAGCTACTGTCACCGGTCGACTTCGGAAGTGCGCGTTTGGTGCCTGAATATCGGTATTCACAGCCTTGTTCCTCGTTGCGCTTTGGGGTAGCGGGAGACCCAAGCTACTCGACTCGGGCGCAAGCTCTGGTTCCATGTTGTTTTCGCTCAGTTGCTCATCTTGACTCATTCTCGCCTAAAGAGGCGACACTCGGTTCCGGAGTAGTATGTGGTAAATTAAGGGCGGTCGTAGATATTATCGCCGTCGCGCAATAGGAGATTAGAAGTCGGCAAGGCTCGTGTAAATCGACTTGACTCGGCACTTAGAATATGGAAGTGAAATTCGAAAGATCTACCTATAAGCCGCTAAACACCAAAGAGTCCAGACTCCTTCTCATTGTCCAATTACGCTTAACACGTAGACATGAACAATAGGAACAAGCTGTCGTGAATTGTATGTAAGTGACAGTTTTATCAGTTAGTTACTCGGACCTAAACTTATCGCATCTAACTGCAGGGTCCTTAGAAATCTTGCACGTGCCGAGAAGCTGTTGCCAGCTGCAAGACAATCGGTAGACGTTTATCCGATTGTGACAGCGTGGCGGAAATCCGGAATGCCTAGGTAGGTACCTAAGCTTTTAGGTTAGGGGGTACTTACATGCAAGTATCTATAAGACAGACTTGATGATTTCAATAAGGCACCCCAATAGTCTTAAACCATTTTATTATAGTAATATTATAATTATGTATTTTCGTGACAGCTTAAACTCAGTACCTAAAAACATCACTAGGCTACCTATGAGGTAGGTTAGGTACCTACTCAACAAGACAACGCCAGGGGCAACTTGAACAAGAATATCTACTAATAAAGTAATATAGCCTCAAGGCCAATTCTATACAATAAACAACGCGGTCCCGTCGCCGCGCTTGCAAAATATCCCATGCTTCGTAATCATGCATCGGATACGACCAAAACGCCAGTGCCATGATCCTCGACATGGTCCTTGCTATTGTACAAGCGACCAGATGATCACATGCGTGCGCCCCTTATCCATCCCCTTTGCCCCAAATGACTTTTTTTTCTTTCCCACACGCCTAATGCATAGTGAGTCCGGAAGTGCGACGTGTAGCCTCACTACAACCCAAGGCCATCAGTCATTATATCCTAGATATCGTTACTTAAGCCTCTACCCTAAATTGGTTATTTGGCTTTTCCCCAACCTTGTCCTCTGCTGCTTTCGAGTCTTCACTTGATCCCTGTTGGCTCTCGGATTCCCGCTCTTTTTGCGCCTCCTTAGCTAAGTTTTGTATTTGTGATTTATCTTGCTCCCATTGAGCATTAGTATCACTAAATTGTTCTTTGACCTTCTTCTCTCGTTCCTGCTTTTCTTTCTCTTCAGCCTCCTTAGCCTGGCGCTCTGCTTCCATTTCCTAACATTGAATTAGCATGTATTTAAATATAGGGGTTAAAATTCGACTTACCTCCATGTGCCGAATATCGTCTACGCTAGGTTCGTACAAATGCCAGATTGTGTAATGAGGAAGGCCAACCACGGAGAATTGCATGCGTTTAGCCATCTAAATCCACCATTAGCATTAATCTCACATGTCAATGAAATAGGTATTACCTTGCCGAATCCTTCAGTTTCTGCGTGCTTTTCAAAACTAAAGGCAGGGAAATGGACACCCGACCTGAAAACTCTGGCCTTAGCCAAAATACTAACACCACCCACGCCATCGATTTCCATTTCCATATCCGGGTCACCATAGGGATCGCGGAGGTAGGCCAAATGAGGTCGCCAAGTAGCATATTCAGCATATCCTTCCACGATCACAGCGTCCTCATCGAGAGTGTCGGCAAGAGCCAATGCTGTTTCCGACTCCTGCCACGAATTCAAATCGTAGGGCTGTTCGCCACCAAGCCAGTCAGGAAGCGGTCGCCATACGTCTATATCATTGTTAGTAAGGAATGGAGCAGGGATGAATTACAAGGCTTACTCGGTACGATAACGTCTTTATTATGACGCATCAAGTCCTCTAGAATGGTAAACGGTGCAGTCTCCACGTCGACATCTCTCCAGTAAACCCATGAATGATACGGACGGAGAGTCGCACTCAAAAGCCAGTTGCGTGCCTGTGCCATCAACTTCCGGCGACTTGCCTGCGCAGCAAACCCGTGACGACTCTCAACATCCTGGTTGACTTTCTGACCGAAGTCCTTTTCGATGATTGATATTTCTCCATAGGGCTGTTTCGGGTCCTCACTAGCTTGTAACGCTTCCAGCTTCTCCACAAGCACTTCTAATGTCCTATCTTTTGAATCGGAAACGAGGAAAGCGAGGTCGATAAGATGATGGGGGTATGTGAAGTTGCGGAGGTGCGAGAACATCATATTGAGATGGGGTTCGGCATCTCGTAGTGGGACACATAGGAGGATACGTTCTTCTCTTTCCCAACCACGAGCAGTGCCCTGAACGTTCGAGAGATCATAGTAGCGCACCGTGTCCATCAAAACATCACCACTCGAACTGAGAAGGCCTAAGGAAAACAGAGAAGTAAAGGATCCACTCCCCGGCCGAAGAAAGAACCAAACCAATACAATAACAACAGCAATTATGCCTAATCGCGTCAGTAAATTTCTTCGTCGACGAGAGGCAGGCGTCGAGGCGCGGGGTTGAAATCTAATAAACGGCATGTTAGTTAGAAAAGAATTTATATTATACAGTATCCAAACAACCCAAAATCGACGTCGTCAGGTTAAGATCAGGAGGAGGTTCACCAACCTATGAGGAGAGATATCGAAAGTGTTGGTATTGCGTGGATAGCCATTGGAAAATCCAGAGGAATGATGCCGGGGCATCATCTTGGAACTAGTCGAGGATGCATACGAGGGTAACATTCGAAATATGTAAGCGACCAGACCGACGAGAAGGACGCGCGCAAAAGGTTATTTATTCGAGATTGTCGTGAACGGTAGGACCCTTAGTTCGAGACGGGCGCCGTTAGGGGCTAGAGTCTTGGGGCGCGCGAGGAAGCTCTTACAAATTCATGGATGAAGAATATGGCCGATTAGGTTTTGAAGTTGGAAGATTTAGGTTAGAATTGACTAGATAGAGAATGAGGTGCTAGAGTCAATTCACGTCGTCGTCACCATCAAATCCATGTCAATGAAATGCAACGACAGTACGAGGTACAGAACGGAATAATCAAAAAGGTGTCGAGTTTGGGAAACCTGCTAATTGCGCTAACGTTTATCGTCCAAATTAGAACATTGATAAGCATGTAAAGAGTTTAGACGAAGCCTTGCCAAGACGGGCTAGTCAGTTATCAGAGTCGTTTCAGATTTAGTCTGTCTTTAGACTTGTGCACCGTCCACTTCATTAACTGATGGACGGCATTTCAGAGAACTTTACGTAAAAATACCAAATCATTAAAACTATATAGTTATAACTATTTCTTAATAAGAACATGGTAAACATGAAAATGTTTATTTGATGCCACATTTTTATCTTTAAAGAAACCATTTACTTAAAATTTTTAAAAGAATTATACATAAAATTACATTATAAAGTAACTTATATTATACTTTTTATTACATGACGTTTTTAAACATAAATATTTACCAAGTATTTCTTTTTTTCATGACATTTTTCATTCCTTTTTCCCATTTGTTTTAGTATTAAAATTGTTAAATTGCCTAAAATATATTCTTTTAAATATTAAATAATACTTATAAATAATACATTTACGAAAGAAAAATCATGTTTTAAAAAGAAAGTTTTTTTCGTAAATATTATATTTTAAAACTTAATAAATAACTTATACTTTTATATTTATTTATCCTTTTAAACAAAAATTTACGTTTTATTATAATTTATATCATTTACTTTTTAATACATACCACGCATAAATACGTTTTTATTAATGATTTTTTTACTAATATAAACATATAATAAACTAAACATTTTTAAAAAACCTTACATATAAGCGGATATCATTTGTAACGTTTTATACCTTAAATTTATTAAAATTAAAACTTAAATATATTAAATACATACATAGTTAAACCTTTAATATATTAATGTAATACACTTATAAAAAATCGTTAAATATGTATATATACGTGGATTAACGTAAATTAATAAATAATTAATAAATTAAGGTATAAAAATTTAAATAAAATTATTTTTACTTGTTAATAATACATATTTAATTTTAACTTTAATATTATAATTTTTTTTAATATTAAATAATTAACTGTAATAATTAAATAATTAACTATAATAATTAAAACTAAAACTATTTACATTTACGTCATCTTTTAAATTATTTTTAATTACGGTATTTAATTACATTATAACCTACGTTTTTAACTTATTATTGTTTAATTTATTAATTTTTTAATCCTTTTTTTTATTATTAATTAAGTAAAAATAAAACTTATTTTCTTTAATTATTTTAGCTTATATTTAAGATTGTAATATTTAACATATTAATATTATATTCCTGTTAATAATATTACGCAACAACGTTATTATATAACTTACCGTTAAAAAAAGCTTTTTACATTTAACTAATATAAGCTGTTAGATTAACAAAAGGTTAATGATGTATAACGTTATACTTGAAATACGGATTAAGTGATGTTTAATTGAAGTATTATTTACGATTTATGGCTTGAGTAAAAAATAATTAAAATGTGGGTGGGGTGAAGCCCCACGCCGATCACATGACAACTTGTCATGTGATCCCACTCCCAACATAAGTTAAATTGTAAAGATATTTAAAGTTATTTTTAAAAATTAAAAGTATTTATTTTAACAATTATATTAATATTTAAAAAGATTTTAAATTTTACTATTATTAAGCTTTAAATAATTTATTTAATATTAATATTTATTAATTTTAACCGGTAAAATTATAAGGTTTTTTTTAATTATTATATTATAAAACTTTTTAATAAATATTTAAAACAGGTTTTTTTAATAGCGTTAATGTTTATAAAGTTATTTGTTAACCTTGTTATTTAAAGTAATTATATTATTAAGTTTATAATATTAATTAATTTATAAACACTTAACAATTATATAAACATTTATAATTTAAACCTTTTTATTAACCCATATACGTTTAAACCAATTTTACTTAAATGTTAAATGAAAAGCTATAATAATGTAATAAATAAAAATTTTATTAAAAATTAAATAATATTTATTTATTTTAAGTTAGGTTAAATTAACGTTAATTAAAAAATAATTTAAATTAGAATAATTTTAAATTAATATTTTATATTCTTCGAATTTTTTAAAAATAAATTTAAAAATAAATAACATATTTTATATATAGCCGTATAATCTTTATTAATTTTTAATACGCCGTTTAACCATTTTATTACTTTTTAATAATTAAATTATATTTTTGTAATTGTTTAAAATATCAATTAAATATTTAATAATCTTTTAATTTTTATTAAAAAACTAATTTATTAATTAATAAATAAAAGGTATTAATAAATTGTTAACACAATAGTTTTATTTATGGTAAATAAATTTATCCCATTATTACTTTTTTTCAAAAATAAGTCTTTTGATTTAATAACAAATAAAAAAAGCACGTTTCATTATATAATATTAAAATAGTCACCGTGTATCGTTATCTTGTACTACGTTATAAATAACGCCGTGGAAACTAATAAAAAATTAACGTTAAAATTCTTGTAATTAATATTTAAAATGATCCTTTTTATATATCTTTTTTACAAAGTTATATAACTTCCCAATAAATCCTTTTTTACGTTAAATATTATATTTTAATACTGTAAATTATACTTCCCTTAATATTTCGTCCTTAAATGTTTTAACGTTAAATTTAAATAATAAAACTTTTATAAAAAAATTAAATATATAGCTAAAATAATAACTACGTTTTTTTTTACCGTTAAATTTTAATTAAATACTTAATTCTTATATAACTATATTATTATTTATAACGTTATTTAAAATAAAATAGTTAATTTTATTACATATTTTATAATTATCGATAATATTTAAAACTTAAGCTGTAATATTAACTTCCATATATTTAATTAATAATTTAAAAACATTAAAAATTAATTTATAAAGTTTATTATTTTAATCTTTAAAAAAGTAAATAATCTTATATAATAATAAAAAATTAAAGAATTTCTAATTGTTAAAAAATATATAAATTAAGCTAAAAAATTGCTGTAATATCTTAATAATCTTATCTTTATATTTGTTAAATATTTATTAAATTTACTGTTTAATAATTTTATTTGAAATATAGCCGTTTTATTACTTAATTAAACAATTTAAATAGTTTAAAATTACTTAAAATTTAAAACATTTAATAGTTAAAAAAGGATAATTATTAAAAATAATCTACTTAATAATTAATCGTTAAAAGTATTTAATGTTAAAACTTTAAATTAAAATGTTAGTAATACTTTATTCCTTTATATTACTAAAATCTAATCTCATTTTTTCAACAATTTTTTAAAATTGTATAATTTTTTATTTTTTAACCTTAAACTTTATTGTCGATATATTATAACTAAAAGGTGCAAGGATTTTATAATTGTAATATAAGTAATTTATAACGTTTTATAGTTTTAAAATTATATAAGATTTTGGAATAAAGCTACCCTTGTAAACGTAAGCTTTATAAACTTATTTACGATCTTTAATAACGTTTTCAATATTATATCTAAATTACTATATTTAATTATATACATCTTTGGTATATTTAGTTAATTATTAACTTTAAAAACGAGTTTAAAAAGAAACTTTTTATTTATTAATAAACTGGGAAACGTTAAAATTTAATAAATTTAAAGTAAAAGTTTTAGAAAGTATAAGTATAAATTAATTTGATTTAAGAATATTAAAAAGTTAAGAGGTATTATAAAATTTAATAAATTTAATAGGTTTATTAATAACGTTTAAAAAGATAAAAGATTTAAAAAACTATGTTATTAAAAGGTTTAAAGATATAATAAATAACTATTAATATTTAAATATAAAAAACGCGGTTATTTCGTTAAATTTAAAGATATATTATAAATTAAAAAAATAATATTATAATTTTTTAAAGATTATTTAAAACTATTTAATTATACATATAAATTGTGTAAAAAATTTTATATTTAAAAGTAATAATAAAAAATTATTTTTAGTTAAATTAAACATTAAAATCTTTTAAATTATAGCGTTATTATAATATTCTAATATAAAATATATTAAAATTAAATATATTATGTTTTTTTAAATAATTTTAATACAATAAATATAAAAAATATTAATTTAAATTTATCTTTTTTAAAGTTATTTAATAATATAAGTTTTATTAATTTAATAATGCGTTTTATTAATATATTATTAAATAATATTATTAATTATATTTTTTAATTTAAAAATGTAATATTTTTAAAATCCTTTTTTTAATTTTTACTTTTATGTTTATTTTTTAATTAAAATTAATTTAAACTATACGTTATATATATTATTAAAAAGAGAAAAATTTAAAAATTTTAATAATATAAATTATTTTATTTAAAACGTTATATTTAAATCGCAAATAAAAATTCTTATATAAATATAAAGTAAATATTTTTTAATTGTTACACCACGCTATAAAACCCTTTACTTAACGCTTTAGTTAAAATATTAATATTACCACTAAAATTACTAATAATATTTAATAATAAAATTAACAACTCCACATTTAATATATATACGCACTTAAATCCATATTTTCAAGGCTTTAAATATATTAATATATATACGTACATAAGCCACGTAAATTTAAGTACATATACGTAAATTTACGTGGATATATACGCGTAGATTAGCATGTAATGGTTCCAAGCCTTAATCAGGACGGGCCTACTGGTCCACAAAACATCGATGAACGCCCTCCAATAGGCTAGAGAATAGTATCCCTGAAAAAAGCCCCTATGTTACGTACAACCATCTTTCCCCGGTAGCAGATACTTCATCTCTCTGGGTTACATGACGTATAACCCTCAGTAGTTTTTCAGTGTTAGTCGGCGAGAGACTCGTGATAGGCAAGAGCCTGGGATGACTGGGCTTTCTTTCTCTCGAACCTTTCTCTCATCTCTCTACGTTCTGCTACTGCCAATCTATTCCGACTGAACGTACCAAAAGTCAGGATGATGGCAACAGCTCCAATAATTGTGCATACCCGCATGTCTTCCTTGAACGCACCCGCATACGCGAGTATAGTGGCCTCTAGCTGAGCCTCCTGCAGAGATTTGCTACCACTTTCAAGTAAAAGCGCCTCGCCGGGTTGATCAGGGCTGCCCTGTTCTTGAAGCTTAACACCTAGGATGGCCGAAGAGACCGCAATACCTATACTGCCCCCCAAAACTCGAACTTGAGCCATTAGACCTTGCGCAGAGGCTGTTATGTGGTTAAAATTGATCCTAGGGAGAGTTTAATGCGCTAAAAACTTACCATGATCTCTAATTGATGAGTGAAAGGTCGCCACCATGGTTGCTGTCGATACAACCATTCCAAATCCAAGGCCAACGAAGACCAGGAATCCTAATGCTTTTTGTTCAAGCTCAGGCGAGTTTGAAAGAGTTGATAGGAGTCCGCAACCCAGAACTACCAGAGAGGTAGCAACGAACAATGTCTCAAATATTCTGTCTTTCTTTCCGTTGAGTGCTCCTGCGACAAGAGAGCCCACAGCGCTTGATCCCAGCATCGGGAGCAGCATGACGCCAGCAAGAAGAGCACTCTTGTCGTTGACTACCTGTAGCCTAATTGGAAATGCGTATATAACAAGCATATAAGGAAATCCTAGGAATAAGGTATTAAGCATCGCTGCTGCGTACACACGGTCACGCAGCAAACGCATGGGGAGCGCTGCGTCTATAACATCGCCCAACTGCCGGTCAATAAAGACGGACCATGCGAATAGTCCCAGCCATGAGATTACTCCGATAATAAGCGGAGCGATGAATACGGGCTTCGACCACTGATCTCCCATCATGGCAGCATTCTGAAATGGAAAGACAACTAATACAGCAGCTGCAATTAGAAGTATCGAGCCAATATAGTCCAGTTCCCTCCAAGATCTTCTCCCCGAGTTAGGTAAATACTGAGGTGCCGGCCATGTGAAGTAGAACAAGATCATTGACACTGCACCAATTGGTCCACTAGACGTTCCATTAGTATGTAGGTTTCGATAGCCCTCTGACGACTAGGGAGACGCACTTGATCCAGAATACCCATCGCCACGTTGTATACTCAGTCAATATGCCGCCCAGAACCGGTCCTAAGACGCTTGACATAGTTATCACGATTCCGACTAGACCTCCAATAAACCGTTTTATTCTCTCCGGCGCAACTTCAGGGAGGATTATCATCGTAATAGAATACAGTCCTATCGAAAGTCAGTCGTTTTGTGCTAACCGTAGAAGTTGTAACTCACCTGAACCACCAAGTCCTTGCAGAGCTCGGCATGCTATCAGCTGAGGCAGATTTTGGGCGAAGCCGCATGCGATTGAAAATGCAACGAATATGAGATAAGATGCGATGAAGGCATTTCGACGGCCGATTATATCAGAAACACGAGCTAACAAAGAAGCACATCCAAGATATACCAAAGAATAGGCCAAGGCGACCCAGTTTATGGATTCCAAATCACCAAGATCGGTCGCTATCGCAAATATGCTCGTGGCGACGATCGACGTATCGAGGAACGACAGTAGTAACCCCACGAGAAGTCTAGTCTCATGTTAGACGAACGGCTAGATGCTGATCAATGTGTCAACCTACCCAATACTAAATAGCCAAAAGCGTAGCAAGGGCAATTCTGGATGCCCAATCTGAAGCTCTAAAAATGAATCGCTCGAAACAGGAGCAAGAGTCTCGGTGTCTTCGCTTCTGCTCGCGGAATCCGCATGGAGCTCCATGGCAATGTACTCGGTAGAGTCTGCCATATTTCCTTCGAAACGCGGGAGCATTTCGCTTTTATTAGAGAGTTTGGATAAAGAAATACTATACTCGAGGCATATAGTGCTACCATCTCCACCTAGACTTAGATACACATGTATCACTCTTATAAGCCGTCGACAAGTGTAGTTATATCGGTAGAGAGACGTATGCCGGATATCTCGAGTAAGAAAAACCGAGCGCCCAACCGCCCGAGGCGAGTGGCAGATAGCTATCTTTGCTTTTTCGCGTTGATCCCACTTACACGCCTACCGAGACAAGGTTTCTATGGAACCCCGGCATTGTCGTTCACGTTTGCTTGCAGCAGTGTACAACTCCAGCCCCACTTGCTCCCATTTCGAGATATCCTGGGGTAACCAGTTCCAGTCTGTTGGTAACATCGTACCCCTTAGACGTCTCACATGGCCGTATTGATCTCCTTGACTAGACTTATCTTGGAAAATAGCCACCTACATATTCTATGTCTGTAAGTGGTAGATCTTGGTTGTCTCTGAGCTACGAGTAGTAGCTAGAGGGCGGGTACCTTGCAGGTTTGATGGTTGACGCTTGCGTCTTGCTGTGTATTAATTTACCTACCTACCTCGGTAGGTACCTATTTATAAAACTCTGCACACTGCCACCACGCAACTAGTCAGATCCCTCAGGTAAATTAAAACGATCCACAGAGTCTTTGTCCCCTTCTGGCAACCATCGCTCGGGATTTGCCCCAGGCTCACACAGCATTTCGGCACCGTTGTATTAGTCACGCACTAGCGATGAGTACAACAATGCCGAGCGTTTCCAATGGATCCTCAAGTTTATATTTACTTCACCAAGTTCCACCTCGTTCCACTCGACGTCCTCATCTTGTCTCCCCGTACGCGGACCTGAATCATCTCAACAGAACCCAAGAGGTTGAGGTTGAGAAACACTGTTTAAGCTTGCTCCACGGCTGTGTCCTGTGGATATATTACTCATGCTGACAATTCTATACCTCGAGGCCGCTAGCTTATCAAATATCGCCCTGTTGAGTAAGGTACGGGAAGAAGAATAAGAGTTTATGTCGTTTTATAGTTGCTACGTCGTAATATCTCGAAACCCAATCGATTGTGTGACTGAAAGCAACATGAGTTCTCGGGACCGGCTGTAAGGTTACCTCCGCCGACCTATATTGGAGTGGGAGCTAGGCGTAGCTTAATACTTCTTTATCCTTTATGACGGGAACTATTCTTATTCCTCTTTATCAGATGTGGTCTTATTGTTGACAATTTAATCCTCGTATCTCAACCAAATTTCAAGTGCCAACCAAATAGGTACATAGGTGTTTTCGTCCCAAACTTTCCATCAATATCCGGTGAAATACCGCTGCCATGGGTCACGGAACTACCTAAAGTGTTACAGTACGCAGGGCATTCTATTTCGAGGCACAAGGCTATGGGCGATGCCAGTTAGGCGTTAATATATTCTGATTCTGACCTATTCGAATATTTCTTTGAAGAAGCGTAGCTTGGAATAGGATTATCTTTAAGCCTCTCTTTATATCCCTTGCATGGGCTATGTCCATTTGGCCATGCAGATCAGCCACCAAGATCTACTAGACGCTTAGTATCAGAGATGATTCGTTAGAAAGACAACATCCGTTGTCTTTGTCTCAGATATTATGCACATGCCAGCCTGTAATGCCTGACAGGCCCTTCCGCATATATGCTTTGTACTTTTTCTATGATATTTGTTAGCTGCCATACACCGCCATTGCAGATGCTCGCCTGGGTATACCAACCTACTAGCCTTCTCTTGACATATGGAGGTAGGTATTATTTGGCTCAAGCTGTGGAATAGGGGCTACAGTAATTGCAGAGGTATACAGTACATATATTCACGTACATTTCACAAGGGTTAAGATGCTTGAAGTACGTACCTTGAATATCCACTTTATGTCTTGGAATAGATGCTTTTAATTGGACTGGATTAGCTGTTCGGTAACAGCCGTCATAACTGCCTGACAGCCGTGCAGCTGCCATGCGGCTGAACCCCACTAAGCCACCCGCCCTGCCACTGTGCCCTTGTGCTCTTGTGCCCTTGTGCCACCTTGTGAACATTGAACCTTCCTGCATCTGCGCAGTCGCGTTTATCCAACATCACGAACATTTGGAGGGCAGAGTTCATATTATAGAGGAGCCTTAATACTACCGCATCATATTGAGAGAAACATTTTATTTTTGGGTTATTGGCCAATGCAGTCGGTCGGACCATTCTCACATCAGCGGACCGCCTCGGAAATCGTCAAAGATGACTGAGATCGTGACAAGCCAAACACCTCCTATTCTTCATGGGCCGACGGAGAAGGAGAAGAAGTATGACAGACAGCTAAGACTATGGGCTGCCAGCGGCCAAGCTGCTCTTGAATCAGCCAATATCCTTCTCGTGAACTCCGGCGCCGGCACTGTGGGCATAGAAACCCTGAAGAACCTTGTCTTACCAGGTAACATCCTATACTCGACTCACTCTCCTAAACTTAAGCTCATATGAAAATATAGGCATAGGAAAGTTCACGATAGCAGACGATGCTAGAGTAAACGAGGCCGATTTAGGAGTCAACTTCTTTCTTGATGAGAGCTGCCTGGGGAAGCTTAGGTCAGAATGCTGTACGCAGCTGCTCCAGGAACTTAATCCAGAGGTCCAAGGGGAATGGTTCCCAAAGGAAAAGGTGCGCAAGATTCACCCGGTAGAATTAGACAGAAGTGCTAATATGATGTCGTAGGGTATCCTAGATCTACGCAGCGCTTTGGAGTCTTCACCTACCTTCACTCTTATCATGTACACGCACCCTATCAAAAAGGAGCTTCTCTCCATCATTAAATCCTATGCTAGCCAGCATAAGACCCCGCTAGTGGCGATTCATTCTGCTGGGTTTTATTCTTACTTTCGCATTAGTCTTCTGGGAACTTTTCCAATAGTCGACACTCACCCCGAGGTAGACAAAACAACAGACCTTCGACTCCTGAACCCCTGGCCTGAGCTCGTCGAGTTTTCGCGAGATATGACAAAGGATATTGATGCTCTGGATGATCATGAGCATGGACATTTACCATATGTCGTTATACTGCTCCACTACCTCGAGGAATGGAGACAATCACATAACGGCCAGAACCCTACCAGCTACAATGATAAGACGGCATTTAATAAGTTTGTGTTGAGCAAAGCAAGGACCAATAACCCAGAGGGCGGGGAGGAGAACTTCCAAGAAGCCGCCACTGCCATCAACAAGAATATCAAGGCTCCCGAATTAGAACCTGGTGTACAAGAGATTTTTAATCACAAAGTCTCGAATGAGGTATGGTTATATAGTGTGCATAAGAAATATTCCAGACTAATATCGATAGATTGAGCTACAGTCGTCTTTCTGGGTTATCGCAAAGGCGATTGAGGCATTCTACAACAAAC
Source organism: Daldinia grandis (assembly GCA_022432525.1). Taxonomy (NCBI): domain Eukaryota; kingdom Fungi; phylum Ascomycota; class Sordariomycetes; order Xylariales; family Hypoxylaceae; genus Daldinia; species Daldinia grandis. The sequence continues at coordinate 761,273 of JAJKLB010000001.1, forward strand.
ATGGTTGTCTCCCCCTGCCTGGGGCCTTACCCGATATGAAGGCCGAGTCTACTGTATATGTAAAACTACAAAGTATATACAAGGCTAAAGCTCGGCGAGACGCCCAGGAGGTGCTAGAAACTGCTAGGGCTTTACCTGGTGGCAAAGATGTTGATCCCGCCGAGGTAGACCTCTTCTGCAAGAATGCTCGATTCGTGAAGCTCATCAATGCAACGCCAACGAGCGAAGATCTCGATGCAATCTTTGGTTAGTGGCAACCTATTCCATGACTTGTTGAGAAGTGGGCTGACCTCCTTTTGATAGACGCTGAGACGACGAACGACGAGGCGGCCGAGGCTATGAAGGTCGAGACCGACGGGGCATTTACTCTCCCCATGTCTAATCTCTTCATTTATCTAGCCCTCGTGGCGACTAGCCACAATATTGCGTCTGCCGCCGATGAAATCATGAGCTCCATAAGTAATTTATTACCCAAGGCAGTCGGGAACAAGAGAGTACTAGAAGCTTCTCAGGAGGTAGCACGAGCTGCTGGCGGCGAACTTCACAACATATCCGCCCTGACTGGAGGAATGGTTGCGCAGGAAATCATCAAAATCATAACGAAGCAGTACATTCCAATTGAAAATACCTGCATATTCGACGGCATCAGTAGCCGGTGCCAGGTACTTCGGCTATAGTAGGTGGACCCCGGGAAGGTGACAGCCAGCTAGCAGAAGATATTCCCATAGGCATATCATCCGCAGATCCGGGTTATTCATGGAGAAGTTGGAGAACTTGTGGAGAATCGCGAAAAGCCTGGAAGCTTGGCAAGCTTGACGATACTACATATTCACACCATCTCACCTTCTGGCTGGAGGGGGCGGGGGATGTTATTGTCGGACCGTAGACCCTCTGCGGTAACGCCGGACGCGATGTACGACGGCTCCTGAATGTAGCCTAATCGTGCCCTCGGTCAACGATGAATAATTTTAGCTTTGCTGACTGTCACTAGAGAAGCCTATCTAGTTGGATGAAGTCACAGCCAGTTACGCTAAACCTGGAGTGCATGCTCGTGCGTAATGGCAATCCTCATGGATGGTCGAGGTGACGGTGTGGCTACCACATGCTTGATATTGACTACGAAATTTTGGGATACGTACGTCCACTCCCCAATACAACCGTATAGTTGAAATTCCTCTGGATCAGATCCAAGTGGATGCAACTTTCAGGTACGGAGGCATTATGAAACGCCAGCTATCTTTTTCCCGGATTCTGCACATAGTATCCCTATTATCCCCCCTAAGTACGAATCTGCCTCTATCAGTAGAACGCGCTGGTTGGTCTTTGGCCGTTACATGTAGCGCTGTCCTATAACTTGGACGCTGTAACTTAGACGCCCTATGCACGACACGGGTAAGTAGCTCTTAGGAGGTAGGATCATGCCTATATTGTACCCTACGTAGCTTATAATTAGGGTACGTAAGTCAAGGCCCTGCTAAGCTAGGAATCGAGCACGAAGGTGTGCAATGCATGGGTTTCCAAAGTTTTGCACTGTTCTACAATGATTGGTTTCTAATTCAAGACTTTTGATAGGCTCGTTAGTTATCTTTTTTTGATTGGAGCTGGTTATTCTCGGTCAAACAGACCACCAAGCCATGGAGAGATATCGCGTAGTATATTAAAAGAGTCGGGTCAGGTGGTGATCCCCTCATATAAAATGTACGAGGGCGTACGAGTCTCTTCAATATATATATAATGTCGTGTTACTCAGCTCTAAAGAGGTCGAGAATCTTTGAGGATGGACACTAAGCTCTTGTGGTGTCCCATGAGAGACGAAAGAGGAGTGATGGGCAGATTGAGGCGCAACGGCTACCCCAGATGTTCAAAGTGCCACTCCATGAAATATAAATGGACGGCGAAATTTAATTTATAGGCCAATGAGGCCGAGCCTTGTTGCCATTCTGATTGGTTTCTGGCTATTTCTGCATCGTCAGCGAATTGCTCGGCTACCTATCTTAGGTATTTAGGTCGTCGGCCACACCAACATGGCCTTGCGTGAACGATGCATAAGCTTGATTAGGTCCAACACGCATTATCTGTCCTGCAAGCCAAAACGTATAGGCTCGATTTGGACGTCGAGGCACGTGGATGTGTCCGCATCCTGCCCTCCTCAGTTAATACCTGTATATGCTAACCGTGTCCGAAATGACGGACTCTTGACCACTCACGAGCGCAGTTTCGACCCCAACAGTAAAAACCCATCATGAATATTAAAACTTCATAGAGGAGTTCACACCAAAGCACGGAGCATCTTGATAGATGTCGTAGCTGGGAGCCGAGTCTAACCCTGTAAACCGTTGTTCATTCGTATAAGCTTCAAGCATCTTACTCTACAGCTATATTGCTACTATGGCATGTTAGCGCTGATTCCCCTGCAAACGCAAGAGGGCTTTCACCTTAATAATATGAACATATATAAATAGTGATCGCTGTCCGAACCCGGGCGAGACCGCATCAACGACGAAGACTTATCCTGGAATTTCACATCGGCTTAGGCGTCGACTAGTCCACTCGAACTTATGGGGCATTCCCAAGAAGAATCTAAGTACGGGCAGGTGGAGACAAGAATAGACAAGATTAATATGCCGTAGCCTCTAAGATGGCAGAGTCTTGTCATGACATTCTGCGCCAAGAGGTCGAGCAAGGAGAATATCTCGCTTTCACTCGGTTTTGCCTCACTACTTGCATCACTAGATATCTAAGTCTATCTGAAAATGTCGACTAAGTGCTTAAGCGAGTGGCGTTTCAATATAACCATCAATGTCAGCTGTTGCTTTCGAGCTCACTGCACTCCACACTCCTGCTGTACAACGATGAAAAGAGTTGCAGGTATCCAACCAGCCGACATGAGTGTGGGGTAAAATCGACGAGCTTGGCAGCAGCGCCATGCCAGGAACTGAACCTGAATAGGAAGTACTATGTAGGTAAAAGCTTGCAGGGAAACATTGCCATGGGCGATCCGGAGAGAATCGCGCAGGGACCCGGGACTTGAACAAACTTTTTCACAGGGCTTCTAAATGTCCATTGGCGGGACCCTGAGAGACATCTCGAAGATGCCCGGACGAGTTGTCGTGGATCGCATTGCATTGCACCTCATTTCCACATCTGAGTCGGGTTAGCCCGGATTTGGAGCAAAGATCTCGATAGGTGATCATTCGTGAATGGGATGAGATGATGATGTGCTAAATCTTGCCAACCCTGATGTATCATGATCGTAGGTCGATTAACAGGTAGGGTTGTACATAGTAGCTTCGTAACTTGGTGACTTAATAAGCCGAGCTGAGGGGATCGTGAACAATGAATGGGTCAACTTCACGAGCGGGACTGTTGTGATTCTAAGACGTCGCCAAGACGTGAAGCATCGTAACAGCGTACCGCTCTCCCGAGACTAACTACCTTACGTTAGCAAAGTGTGTTGCTCGAGGGGAGCCAGCCAATCTTATGCTAGCTACTTCAGTTCTCCGCCCCGGCATCGCGGAATTTTCTGCATCGGCTTTTCCGCCCCTGATCTCATCTCCCTTTAAGGCGTTCAGAGACGACGATCTATGTAAGTTATTGTTAACATGGCTAGGTAGGTAGTTATAACTAGGAGGTAGATAAGTAGTAAGTCTACTGCGATAACATGAGGCCGCCAGAGATGCAAGAGCAAATATCTCCCGGTTGACAAGCCGCTTACTTATCTTTCCAAGACCTGGGGATGCTTAGTCGAGCTTAGTCGAGGGCGGTTCGCAGTTAGCGATTGTACGTGTAAGTGTAGCTCTATACGCATTATTACTCTTCATGGTACGAATTATGGAGATCTTCATGAAGTGCACGCATATACGTGCCTGGCGTTGAGACACTAAGTCGGCGCTTGCTACGTTCTGTATATTAAGTCGAGGTCATGAGTGGTCTGTAGCGGCTTCTCCTTGATTATAGTCCCGGGCCGTGTATGTAAGTTCCAAGACTCACACCCATCGTTCAGTACGTGAAAACTAAGTCGGTACCTCCTGTACCCATGCTCGTTTGCACGGGTCGTTTGCCGGTCAAGCCTTTTTACAATGTAGCTAAAAAGGCCGACGACCCCTGCCACGCATATCCCCTGCCCTAAAGGCTTGGAGGGTGGTTACCTACCTAAGTACCATAGTATCGATGGTTAGGAGGTACTAGCAGATCTTGCAGGCCTGCTCACAATCTCCCGTTGCAACCCTGTTACGGGTACATACCAAGTTCTAGCCGTTGATCCTGCTCGGAATTCTTTGAGAGAATGGTAGTGATCGCGGGGCCGCCCCCCTCGACTACATACATAGGTACCTACATAGGGATGTACGGCTCCCCGTGGCTAAGTAGCAGGGATTCAGGGGTGTGTGTTCATGGGGAGTCCTCTCCAGCCAGTGAAAATCGAACCTGGCATTCCCCAAATCTAACCCAGTCGCCGCGAAAGGTGTCAGGCTCGGAGATTTCATACGCCAGGAACTCCATGCAAATCAGACAAGACGCCAAAGCCACGCCAAAACGTCAACTTTCCAGGTAGCGCAACGAAAAAAAGAAAAAAGAAAAGAAAAGAAAAAGAAGAACCCCTTCTAAAATCTTATTTGAAGTTTTCCCTCATGCATGAAAGCATTACCCCAGTCCCGCTCCATAGAACGGGAGGCTATTCCACGCCCCTAGACGCTGTCTGATGCCCTGCACGTCAGTCACTGCTCACATGGCTTTCGGATTATATCTCAACTTGCCGAACGGCATCTGTAGCCTAGTCCCGGTATGAACGGCTACCTACCTAGGTACCTGGGTAGGTAGGTAGGTAGCTAGGTATCCAAGGGCTGAAACGCTGTCATCGTTATCCTATCCTATGCTCTATTGGTTCAAGTGCCCTTTACCTCGAGTCGCTACCACTAACAAAGGGCATGAAATGCCTTTGGTGAGTGTTACATGCTGCTCACTTGGCTAACTCAGATAGATCATGCTATATACTTGCTATAGTTATACTGGACTTGACATGGCAAATATCATACGTCCACCCCTTGTATATCCTTGTATATCCTAGATCTGGTGTAGATACACTAGACTATATGCCAATCAGCTGTTGAGTGCTGTCGTCTCTTGTGGCGAACGTGTTAATCATTACTCGACAATACGGCATTGATCTCCAGATGCGCGTTTCTCTACCTGTCCAAACCTCGACGTTCTCTGGTACGAAAAGGCACGTCCCTTGCCATGCCTTGCCATACCTTGCCATACCTTAACCTCCAGTCTGCAAGTCTAGCCTGCTCGACCTGTCACATCTTATAGGACGTTTGTATGGAGGTGTGGAGGTATACCCGATGCGCTATAGCCTCTCGGTTCCTGATCAAACTAGCAACTTAGAGTCTTGGACAAGGTTGCGTTACTCCACACAATCTATTTACCAACCCTTCATCTCCAGATTCTCCACGCCTCCCCGCCAAAATAGGTTACAAGGCAATATCCTATATAAATCTTCATCGTCTCCCGTGTTGTCGGTCCTGGGTCCAAGACGGCTCCCCACATCCCCCGGATTGCTTATAGTGTTTCGAGTCATTATACATTCACTTCACCACCTCATACTTCATCCCTGACTGCTAGACTCCAGCAGGAGTACCTGAGCCAACATGGCACCGAGTATACCGATTCCCACTCAAGGTGGAATGTTTCATACCTGTAAGTCTTCTTCCCTTTGTCTTCTCAGATTTGGCGCCTTTATAAGTTTCTAACTTGATATTAGTCCAAGGAGTCACTCCTCGGAAGCAGTCCACAGACTCTACGGAGAGTACAAAGTCAAGCAGTAGCGGCACAGCTAAACGTATTACTACACCACATGCATGCGCTGAATGCAAGCGTAGAAAGATGTACGTGTCGTGTAACATGACAGAATAGACGAACAAGTTGCTAACATTAAGTCCAGTCGATGTGATGGTCAACAACCATGTGGCCAATGTCTCTCGAGCCGAGCTCCTAAGCGATGTTTCTATGACAAGCACCGCCAAAGAGTAATCCCATCAAGGAAGACTCTTGAAGCATTATCACAATCTTTAGAGGAATGCCGGTCAATCATCAAGCGGCTTTTCCCAAACCACGATGTTCAGTCACTTTTACCTTTACCTCGCCATGAGCTGCTTAGTCTCCTTGACCGACCACAAATTGACGCAGCCGTGGGACTTCCATCGCCACCGCTACATACTTCTCCTATGCCTGGCGACATTGGCTCGCCTTCTCTCTCCGGGTCCGACCAGGGCCTTTCCAGCTTAGAGCAAATACCATCTCGAGATATCGAATGGGACGAGGAACGCCGAGGACGAGACCCTATACCCGTCGAAGCAGACGATGTCAATGCGCTCTCTCTATCGGTCGACCGTCAAGCATCATATCTAGGCGCCTCATCCATCAAAGCGGCACTTATGGTGATGTTAAAGGTCCAGCCGGGCCTCCGAAGCTCCCTCACACCACCACTTAATAGCGTAGAAATGGCACACAACCTCCCGATTATGAGGCAAAAAGTCACGAATCCTAAAGAGCCTCAACGAGTACCGTGGTCATGGAAAGGCCAGACTTTAATCGACGCCTACTTTAAACGAGTACACGTATTTGTTCCAATGCTAGATGAAGCTTCATTCCGAGCGGATTACCTCGAAGGACAACGATATGACGCCCCCTGGCTCGCGCTTCTTAACATGGTCTTTGCCATGGGATGCATCGCCGCTCTCAAATCCGACGACTACAACCATCTAAACTACTACAGCCGAGCCATGGAATACCTCCCCATGGACTCTTTCGGCAGCAGTCACATCGAAACCGTCCAAGCCCTAGCATTAATAGGAGGATACTACCTACACTATATTAACCGACCCAACATGGCAAACGCCGTCGTCGGTGCTGCTATCAGGATGGCGAGCGCTCTCGGACTCCACCGAGAAAGTCTAGCTCACGGCCCTGCTGGCACGAGCAAAGAAATCGCCGCTGCGGAGACGAGGAGGCGTACCTGGTGGAGTTTATTCTGCCTCGACACCTGGGCTACAACTACCATGGGCCGCCCGTCGTTCGGCCGATGGGGCCCTGCCATCAACATCCGCCCACCCGAGACTGGCGTCAGCTCCGCGCGAGACTCAGCACAGCACGCGGGTATCTTGCCTCTGATCGAGAACATCAAGTTCTGTAAAATTGCCACCGCCATCCAGGACATGTTGGCAATCTCCCCCCTACTACGTGCTGAAGACCGCTGCAACCTCGACGGCCAACTGGTCAACTGGTTCAGCAACTTACCCTGGCTGCTACGCACCAGCGACCCCTGCGCCGAACCCCTGTACATCGCCCGCTGCATCATGAAGTGGCGCTACCAGAACCTGCGTATGCTACTGCACCGCCCAGTCCTCCTGAATTTAGCCAGCAGCGGCGCATCGCATGCTGCCGAGCATGACATCGCTGCCATCGAGGCGTGCCGCGACTTGGCCAAGCAGACCATCGAGGATATCTCCCGGGAGTGGTCGCGCAACCAGATGTCCGGCTGGAACGCTGTCTGGTTCTTGTACCAGGCCGCTATGATCCCGCTCGTCTCTATCTTCTGGCAGTGGGACAGCCCCCGCGTGCCGGACTGGCAGAAGCAGATCGAGACCATTCTAGAACTGCTCGAGGCTATGGAAGACTGGTCGCTGGCGGCTCGCCGCTCCCGCGAGGTCGTCTGGCGCATGTACGAAGCATCGCGGCAGTTGGAACCCGCTCTTTTGAGACAGCAAAGCCCCATGCAGAGGCTACAAGTCGCAACTGACCATGCCGGTATCATCAACCCCATGAGCGACGGCTCGGAGATACACATGTCGCCTATCGGCCTCGAACCCGAGGGCTTCGGTGGCATGATGGGCATGCTAGACCAGCACGGCCTATGGGACCTGGACGGGATGCTCTGGGGAGCGCCCGACGAGATGGAATGGGCACAGCAACACTTCGGCGGCAACGGCAGCATGCACGACGGGACACCGGCCGGTGGCTGCGGGCTGATGGGCCAGCTCGGCGCCTACGGCATCGATAACTCGGCATTTTCATTCGTCCACTAATTCCCCCTTTTGGGAGATTGGTTAATCAAATCATGTTGCGTGTACGAGAGACAAGAGACAGACACATGGCTACGCGGCTACTATTACTACTGCTACGATTACGACGATCGGTTGGGGTTGGCTTTTTGCATTTCTGGTTGGCTGTCCGGGAACGAAGAGACCACAAAAAAGTCTTTTTCTCTACTCCGTTTTTTTCATCTTTTTTTTTCTATACTTTGTCAGTTTTTAGGGGTCCATGATCGCCATTCACCTCATGCATGTATGTTTCAGCGATGATACCTCTTGACGTTGGATGCGTTCATGGTTGGGTTACAACGAGCACAAAAGGTTAAAAAGGGGGGGAGGGAAGGACACCGGGCCGGCGGGCAACGTGGTTTTTCGAGCAACCCTAAGCTAAATCAGCCCGCTCGAATGGGTTTTGGCGGGAGTCTGGGGATGATTGCCACTGCTACCGTTGCTACCAGGAACTGTTACGACTACTACGTAATGGGGAATCAAGGAAACGAAAAAAAGTCTTTTTTAAAAATGAGGAATGACCTGTCACGATCTGGAAGAAAACTTGTACGAGACTCGAATACAGACTTACATACCTAGGTAGTTACATACAATAACTACATGCATAACATAATACTATTATTAGGAGAACATCAACCCACTACGCATATAACTTGAAGTGATCAAAAACAGCCATAATGTTAACTACCCCCTAAAGTAGACACTTTACATTAGCGTGTTCTGGGGAAATGGAAGATCCCAAACAGGATTGACATACATCGTCACACATGTACGTAGTGGCCTTGGCATCTCAACGACGAAGGCCTCCGAGGAACAGAGATCCGAAGGGAGTGGATCCTGTCGACGGAAAGCCGGTAGGTAAAATCAGGAATCTGGGGTAGATGGATGGATGGATGAATGTTTGTTAAAGCTCACTTACCTACCTAAACCTTATCTGTATGTGCTGTGCCTGGAGATTGCATATCTGCTTGGCACATCATGGCATGTGGTGGCTTCGCCAAGATGGTAGGCTACACGAATGTAGGCATGGCAAGGTAGAGGGTAGCGAAGACTGCCCCCGACGTTAGTGGTTCTGTTGGCCTGGCCCCTGAGCACCTGCTAACTATCTCTGCTAGAATCCCCTATCAAAGTCTTAGGTGTACACTCAAATCTGTCTAATATGAAGAGTAACTTGATAGGTCATTATAACTTTAATGATGTTATAAGAAGTTGAGTTATGAACGAACGGCTTGGAAGAGATAAAACACATAATGTATAACTACCTACCTAGTAAAGAGGTTAACACCTAGTAACGTCAGTATGTGCCAATATAATGGGTAAGGGGGACTTGCTTGTTAGTGTTCGCAGCATCTGCATACCTACCTAGGTATAACAACCGTCATAATTCCTTGGTATTTTCCTATTCTTGCTAATGAAGCACTGGTTACGGCAACAACTAATACTTACCTACCTAATGCACTTCCTAGAATAGCTCCTCGCTAGCCCCCAACTCTCCTCAACACCATTCGCTGAATCGCTATTGTGAGACTGAATGTCTTGCATGGGCAAGGGTAGTCCTGAAGAATGTTAATAAGCAGTTTACAACGCACGATTCGCCGGTCGGCTTGTTGGCCGCTAGATAACGGGACTGGGGAAATTCATGCCATCGTGATTGGGTGCCGTCTGGGCAAGGGTTGTGAACCCCGGCACAATATGGACTTTCGGGCCGTCGTAGATGGGCTGGTAATGAGCTTTGTTACGAGGCCTAACCTGTGAGGTACTTGATACCAAGCCCTCTCCCACCCGGTAACGCTTCCCGAAGTACTGTGTGTTACGATGTTACCCAAATACCGCTATGTGCTGCCAGGGGGCCCCTTGTCTCTCTCCCCAGCCATTCCCCATCTGGGGTTTAAGTGTTGAGTCTCCCAGCGGAAATTTCCGTGCGGGGGAGGAGGAGGGAGAGAAACATTTTTTTAATTCAATGGAATTTCCGGGGTCAACGCGATTGGAGAGAGAGAGAGAGAGAGAGAGAGAGAGAGAGAGAGAGAGAGGATTCGAACAGAAAAATGACTGCCAGACTGAAGGACCGGAACTCCATCTCGCTAGACTCCTCTTTCCTGACTCTCTTGGTCAGAAGACTGCTCGCTTGTCAAGGCAAAACAACTTGGTAGCAGTGCCGGTATATGTTGGGTAAGTAGATCTACGATAACCCCTCTCCAAGGACAGTCCCGTTGCGTTGGAGAAACATCACGATAGGTGATGAAGGGTTGGCAAGAGGGAAGATCACTGGGAGATGATAGATGCGGGGTAAGGGTCTAGGAGATCGTCGACGAGGATGCTAATCTATGACCCTATCATTCCCTTCTGTTCATCATCTTCTTCCTCTCTTTCTAATCTCCTCCTCCTCCTCCTCCTCCTCCTCCCCCAATATACTCCTAGTTGAGGGCGCTATCATACGTCAGGGCAGTTGCTTCTACTCTATTCCCACCTCCATCAGGATTCCTCGTTCCACAGTTCCTGTCGTCAAGTATCTACCGACTGCTGTGTCGCGCGAGATTGCAGCGGCAGTCGAGATGATGCCAAGTTTGCAGACCGGCGGGCAGGGTTGAGAGGCCACAGGTGCCCGTCCGTCGTCCGATGAGAGCAGCAACACACTGGGGCTTCCAACAGTGCGTCACCGTGGCAGGGACCTGCGCTAGATTGAGATCCGAGCTGCTTGTCATCTCTCAACTTCCAAGCCTGTCCAATTCTAGCCCGCTCGCGATCGATTCGCCACCGCCGCCACATATTTAATTATGTACCTACCTACATACGTCTGCATTTTACAACGTAACCTATCTTCGATGTTATCATAGACTTCGAGTCTCGATAGGCCTTGGCATATATCCGGAGCTTAAAGAGGACTTAGAGGACACCATGAGAAGAAACTATTGCCATCGCGGTGGCACGAATGAAAGGGCACTTTGGAACCTCATGCGGTTGAGAATAGGGGGTTACAACGAGTTGATATCGTTGATATGTAACCAATCGCGACTACACGTTGAAACCGTGTTTCGTGTGACTTCAGGGCTGGCTGATGGTGGTAATGATGTCAGGTATCGATTATTTATCGCATGGTAATATAACCAGCCCCCTTGTCTTTAATGTATACACTATTTTGTAGTGGACATATTCGAGAACTATGGGCAGAGAAGTGATATGGTCGGCCCTCGATTAGGCTTCTCTTCTTATCCACTTTGTCTCTTTTGGGAAGGGCATAGTCTACACTAGAAAGAGACAAGTGAAATAGACTATGTTAAAGTCTAGTTTAGCTTGACTACCGTAACTATGCCTCACTCTCGCAGCAAATATACCGCCAACTTTGTAGCGAAACTGCTAGTTTAGCCTAGGTACTTATGTACATAGCGTACGGATTAGTTCGAGGGTCTTTGGGTTTCGAATCCTTGCTATGCATATTTAGGAGGTTTCAACGAATGTAAATGTACCTCGAACATATCATTATCGTCACGATCGTAATCACTAACGGTTGAGTATCCTTCACGGCCTCACCGAGGATTCGAGGATTCAATAGAGTGGACCGGTGATAGCAGCAGTATGTATATATGTATGTAGGTAGTTGGATGATTTTCAGGGTTTGGACGTTGGGTCGCCAAGAACCTAACCCAAAGTCGAGCTACTCGAGCCGTGTTTTACTACGACGTCGAGTTGCAGTGTCGAGAATAAAAGCGGAACCCTTATTTCTCTTTACTTGCACAATAAAGAAGCCTTGGATCCCTGCTTGTACGCTGCGATGAATGCCACAGCTGGATGGCTTCCTTACCTAGAGAAAAACTCTGATGCCCTTGCTGTAGTGGTATTCTAACCCGGCTCTATGTATGTACGAACACGTCGTTCCCAACTATTTTTGTCGGTGCGCGACTAGAGAAACTTTTAACCTAGTCTTTTGCTAGTGAGTGAGTGATGGGTCTAGGATAGATGCTCGAAACTTGGAGTTAAGGAATCGGGGTTAAGAGTTCTTTAACGTTGAAGATTTTGATCCTTGCGCTCTGCCTGGATCTTCGGAAAATCATCCCCTTCGCTGGGTCCGCGATCCATGCCGGCGTTTCTTTGCCTACTTCGTGCTTGTGTGTCTCTCAGTCCATGAGACGTCACATCATAACAACACGGGTGACGATCATGATCTCAGAGATCTTGAAATGATACGGTAAGCTCTTACTGACGTTGACAATTTTGTTAATGAACCTTTCTGTGAATACCTCCGGGGCGCCTGAGTGTGATCTTGTAAGTCTTCCTCCAAATGTCTTGGCAGCATCCTTATACATATGTATAGCACGAATGTCATGTCAAGCTAACTCGATCAGCCCAGTGTTACCACCTCTCGGACTCTATCGGCATCCACGCCTCCACTGCCGCCGGCTGGTAGGCTAGACTGCCACATCGCCTACTGCAAGTCCGGCGTACCTGCGTCGCCGATCCCGGACCGTCTGGCCTTAGCGACGCCGCCTATAGGAGGGGAGGGAATACTTGGGGAGCCATTGCTGGCCTCCTCACATCGGCCGTGCATTAGGCCGCCCATGTGTAATAGGACGCAAGCTGCATAGCGTAGGTGCTGGCCCGCTAGTGTGGTCCCTTCCTTTCTCCAGGGACGGCCGCGTTGCCCGCTTTGGGAAACCTGCCCCGGGCGGGATGTCGGGATCGTGAACTCTTTGCCGTGCTGGCTGATCGGACTGAGCTCGCTGGGTACCGCCGGCGATCAGGTCCCACGTTTCCGCCGGCTTTCTAAAATTAAGAAGGCAACGTCACCGGCTCGCGAGACCCGGTGATCTGGTCGTAGACTATTCATGGTTTCAGGGGGTTTCCTTCTGCATATTGCCATCTGTGCAGACTGGACTATTATCGGACATAGGTAGGTACTTATTTGGCGTTTAATGGGTAATTTAAGCGCACGTGGTTTTGATTTGTACGGTGACGATGGTGGGTTGAGGAGTCGGTGTTACCTGGGAGTTGGTGTTGTCTCTTTAGGATGCTACGCAGGTAAGTAGTCTTAGAGTAGTTATTCAAAGTTGGAACTGGTTGATAGTGTACCAAGTTGTCTACACGCCTCCAGATGTTCTCATATTGATCAAGTTCAGCCTTTTTAAAGAATATTTAGGATTGAGTTAAGACTCGATTAATAAAGAGTTGCAATACGTCTTTGTAAGCCAATGTAGATATAGGTTAGGTGCCTCTCAAAGTCATTGGAGGCGATCAATCCAAAGAGAAACTAAAGATCATACTAGCTTACTGACTGATTCATCTACTTCAACTAGTTGATGATTTAGTAGACTTGGATGCCTGGAGTTTATACAGAGCCTTGATATATAATATTTTATGACTACCTACCTAGGAACTACAGAAGATATTGGGATTTGAATCCAATGCCAGGTGTTATATTGGATTTTATATTGTCTCAGGGTTATTATGTAAGTTAGATGCCTGCATAACCTATATTCTCATGATTCATGGTTCTCGTATCTTTAACTATGTCGTTGTGTAACTTGCATAAGCTGCTTCACTTCCCAAATTTGTAATGAATCGTAAGAAATAAGTGATTCGCTAGTGAAGCTTCTTCAAAAAATTATCATTCAATATAACTAATGCCTAATGAGCTCTATTATATCATTATAATAGAAGCTATCAATTTGACACAATAGATGCATCATAACTAGATCGTAACCCCAATTAGTTTACTGTGCTACAACTATTACTTATCTGTTGTTCATTATCGTTCATACGAGTTAAACTTCTAAGCAGCCCGGAATCAGTCCCATTGGATGAAATCGACATAGCTCTAACTCACGATATCATCTAGGTGGTTACTGCCTCTGAAGTACCTAAGGCATGTTCCTATCATATCTTGGGTATATTTATAACCCCTTTCCCAGCAGCAAAGTTACTATTTACGCTCTGCGAAAACTCCCATATGGTACACCGAATCTTTTCGCCTTTATCAAATTAGCTTCATCGCAGCCCTTCACCAATTTACAGCAAAACTTCAATATCGTCGCCCAATAAAGGCCTCCAATCTTATGGTTATGGCATCGACAAGTTCTACGTCTTTTAGAGCCAAAAAAGCCCTCTACAAGGTCTATAGACATAGGCTCAAGGCAATGGCCAAAGATGTCTACTGCATTGTGATGTACAACCCAGTTCTGAGTGTCACTTACGATGAGGATAATGATGGTACACCTTGTCTTCTTATGGCCTTCAAACATCAGCTTGCCTTGTCCTTCTCGGAAGACGTGTCAATCCTGAAATCGCGAATCAGAAGTAGTCGGTATCTTCATTACTTCCGCATTGATGTGATAGTGCCTAGGGGAAGAAACCGGAGAGAAGTCTTTCTGGAGCGTGATATTAAATATCGAGGCACACCACCGGAAATTGGGGATCAGGCGGAAGAAGAGTTAGAATTAGAAGGTAAATATTGTTATTAGATTGGGGGGAGAAGAGAGGGTTAAATTGCGACGTTACGAGAATGGTGCTCTTTCTTGCTTATGGATTATTTGCTTTGATATCCGGCATGATGCTTTAGCAAGAAACTGCCACGGCAGACTACATATAAGAGGCACTTGGCTTAGTATTAATACCTAGTCCTCGGTCAGAGATCCATGATTTATAAATCTTGACTTTCCCCTTTATCAGATTCTCAGACCGCTAAAATCCTCGACACAAAGCTTTTGGCTCAAGGGCGTTATGTTCTCACGTATTTATAATAAACTCATACATTCCCCCGCAACCTCAGAGGCAATTTACCTACAAAGGTGTATTTTGATTAACTCTATTTGGAGATGACCAGTCTACTTAAGTCGTGATATATGTTTGCTTGAAATGAGGTATTTATATGAGCAAATGTAGAGTATTTACTTATCTCCCTTTCATTCATCCCCGACTATGCTATATTATACGTGATTGTTAGTTAATATCCTTGATTTGTTTAAGTTCCATCGCTTACGCTTCGAAGCGCATTTGCCAAGTGCGTGGGTAAGCAAATTCTGGCAAGACTTTATCCAGCTGTTGATGATTTCCTTGGGTTGGGTTGGGTCAATTTCACTTTGTCATAATGGTGCCTGACATGCCTATGATTCAGATCTAATTTTACATACAAACTCATACAAAGCTGCACGATCTATCTCACTACTCTTGTCTCCGATAATATATGAATAAGACTCTTCATGATTCTCATTTAGCATGCGTCACGAGATATGCCCCTCGTCGATTTGAAGAAGGTTGTTACGTAGGTATTTTACAGTATTTGAGTCTGTTTTCTTTCGCCATGTTTATTTTTGGGGGCGGTAGACTATTTAATGCTGAACCTGTATATGTCCGTTGTCATATTAACTGCACCACCCTCACTCTATGGTACCACGCCAAGCCCGAAATAGCATCCCCCGCCGCAATGCCTTTCGCGCTGAAGAATATCCTTTACACACCGCACAGGCTCAAAGCCGAACAACACGTCAAGCATGGCTTCGGTGTGCACTCGAGTCTTGTAAAGGAAGTGACGTATGACGAGGACAAAGACGACAAAACGCCTTGTCTTCTCATAGTCTTCTGGTCCTCTCGAGCCCTTTCTCTATTCGGAGAATTGGAGCAGGCAAAGCACAATATCGAGAAGGACTTCTGGGGCGGACTCGACCATTTCCGTATCGATAGTAAGTAACACGTTCAACTCCAATATCCCTCTCGAGGCGTCCTGAATAAATATATCTTGTTTCATTTGTTTGACTAAGTATAATCTTGCAACGGTGATGTGGTCACTAACCTCGGATATTATAGTTGTAGCGCATAGCAATATGGATTCGCGGACGTGCCTGGTGAGGCGTAGTAGCAAGTATCGCAAGCCTCATCAGAAGCCTTGACGAAGGAATATGACCGCGAGGGAGAAGGGTGGGCGGGTTAGGCAAGGGGAACAAGAACATCGACTGGGTAAATCTGGCACCGTTAATTAGAACAGTTAGATTTAGATATTGTTCTATAGGGCTACAGTGCCTATGAGTTTACGAATATTATGCCCATAACGCGTTAAGTATATTACTCATCACCTACCTAAGGAGGCACATGCGAGTATCGTACCTCTGTGGGCGCAGCTTCTCTTCTTTTAGGTAGAGGTAGTTATACAAGGGGAAGGTGCATAGCTGTGTTTAAGGAAGGAGTACGTGATTTTATAATGCATTTCGGGTCGCATCTTGAAATCTTACCTACTCCATATTCCTCCTTCCAAATTCAACATTATGGTACTCAAACAAATTAGAGCGAGGGATTTTTACACTATGGAGCATATGCTGCGCTGCAATAATCTCAAGTGTCGAAAAGAACTTGGCGATCGGGCATTAGTGACTACATGCAGTCATATTTTCTGTACCGACTGCGCTGCTCGCCTGGGTCTGACGGCACAGAGACATGAAAATCGCAACTCATGTCCTGCTTGCAATACCCCTTTAACTAATCCGGATGACGCTGTCATTTCAAATCTCAATCCCAGCGAAGATTATAAAACCAGCGTTCTCAGCGGCCTTAGTCCCTATGTTATTATAGAGTGTGCAAGCCGAGCCCTTAGCTTCTGGGCCTACCAAGCCACCCAGGAAGTGTTAGTACCGTCCCGCCTCCTATCATTCTCGGGTCACATAGATGCACTCTAATCGGGATTTATAGCTTCTACCATGAGAAACTTGGCTCAGCACTTACTGAGAAATACTCGAACCTCAGCGTTCAGCTTGACAAGGTTATCAATGGTGCAAATTTGGAAATCTCCCGCCTAGAAGGAAAGCTTTCAGGGGCGTTGCTCTTATATCCCAATTACAATTGCTATTACTGATCTTTTCTAGGCATGGGAATGGAGCATGAGAACCTACGTAGAAAAAATGACGAACTAGCCCACGCATATAAGGAGAAGAACCGAAAGCTCCTTCAAATCCAAGAGTTGTATGACAAACTCAAGCAAAGGGCTATGTTGGGCCAGATGCAAGATGCTGCCGAAGATGCTGTTGATTCTGCGCTTCACGGACAATCATTGGATAGGGCCCAATTTGAGAGTGCTGGTCAGAGCCCTGCCGAGTATCAAGATCACGGAACGCCTTATGCGCACCATCGCCCAGCGCTCCACGAGCAGCACAGAATGTCAACCGGATATCACCATCAGGGGATTCGACAGGATCATAGTAATCCTTGGTCAAGAACTGCAGGGATCCAATGTAATAAAGCAAAAGAAGTTTAGGCATATTGTGCGCGATAGCTAACATCATATAGCAAAGGTCCCTATCACCCCATCGACCCATCGCCAGCGTCTTGGCGAAACAATTGGTGTTGGTCTGTCAACCATCCCTGGTCTTGTTTCAGGAACTCCTCAAGTACACCAAACTAATATGAATATACGAGCACCACAAGTGGATATGCCGTCAATGAGCCTTCAAACTAATACAAGATTCCCTGCTGTTGGATTGAGCTCTGGTTTGAAAGCAAGCCAGGACGGGAGTACCTCTACCGGGTTTCCCGCATCGTTAGCAAGACCACGAGGTAAGTTCTCTTGTTAAGATGGCCCTATTCTAAAACAGAATAGCATTAACTTACATAGCAGTAGCCCTGAGAGGAACGCCAGTTTCTTCGACGTTTCACCGTGCACAACTAGGCGGACAGCAGGAAAATATTCTCCCTGGAATCCGAAATAATTTCACAAATCTCTAAGCTAGGGATTTTATCCGCCAAGGCTCACAATGAGAATCATCGAAGAAGGATAGAGAAAGGATTGTACGACGGCTCAAAGAAAGTACAATAAGAGTAGAATTGGAACAGGGCGCCAATTCATCGAACAATCCATTGTAGCTAGAGTAACACATAACGATTTGCCTTTGTTCGTTCGATTACAGCACAAGAATATCGTTAAAGCACGATACAATTGTGCTTGCTCATATATAGTTCTTAAGGAGCGTTCTATTACCCTTCTATGCCAGATATTTCCACCATCCCTGAACCCTTCAAAGAAGAATCTATTCAAAACAGGCCGATATCGACTACATAACCATTATTTCTTATCAAATCAAATATTCCAAGTCTCATACCTCAGTAAGCGTAAATCTAACATCAACCATGTCATCCAGATACTCCCAGTACCAGCATCACGACAGATCAAACAGTCTTCAGGGACAGTACCCTGGTCTATCATCTTCGAATGAGTCTACGCAGGCGTACGGCTCGGGCGGCGATCGTAGGAGTATAAAATCGACTCAGTCAATCCAGTATCAGCAGATGGATCGAATGCTACCACGTGGGCCTCAAGTTGAGGACAAAGACGTTAAAGTGACGAAGGCTTTTAGCCGTTGGCTAGGAAAGCATAAACCTAAGAATGCTACGAGCACCGAGAGGCTCCGCATAAGTGAACCCCGTGGTATATCATTGCCACAAGCTCCATTGCGCCCTAAGTGTTCAATCAATGACCCAAAACTACTGCCAACGGGTAGCTCCCGGATATTGCCTGAGCTGGAATACTCGAAGCCGCCTCTAAAGAATCCCACTATTCAAAAGAAAAATCTCGGTACATCCCAAGATGCTTTACGCTCCTACCCAGTCGGCGCTTGGCTTGATGATTCCGGGAAGACGCACCCCCCTAAGGAAATATTGCTAAGGTCTTCGGCCGAAGATAATGAAGAAGAGGTTCCACGAGTTGTTAAGTCTAGACGGTCATTTTATATTCCCTCAAGCTCGGCTTTCCCTGAGCCTGGGCCGACAAATGACATCAAGTCCGGATTGTCAGCGGATGTTAGAGCTGAGCGACGGAAAGGGCGGATATTCTTAAATGATGATTTCTCCAGGAGCCTTTACGAATTCCCCGACCCGGAAGCTTGGGATGGCGAATCTGGTGATGAAAGCGATGGGGACGATCAATTCTGGGATGACGCTGGTTTTGGTGATTCGAACTTCGACGACGCTGGATTTGAAGAGGCTGTTTTTGAAAGCAAGGGTGAGCAATATGTCGCTGACAGTTCCATCCCAGATATTGTGATTTCTAGTCCGAGTGACGAAGAGAGCGAGTCGAGAAGACGTATGAGTTCCGAGGATATGCTGAAGCCCGACGACGTCTATAAGGTTCTCTGGAAGCAGCAAACCAAAGAAACGCGCTTCTTGAATGAAACCCAGCGTTTTCTATTACCTCTGGCTTGGTTGGTGGCAGAAGCAGAAGGAATCGATGTTAACGACTTACCTGCGTTGGAGATGGCTTTGAAATCCATCATCGCAGATCGCCGGAAGCTCATTGACCTATTTCCCCTGGCGAAGATAGTGGCTAAGGATCAAAAGGCTGATGGTAACAACTTCAAACCACTCCCTCGGATGTTGAAAAACATCATAACGGATCGTGATAATGCTCAAATGTTAGCTGAGCACCACAGAGTAGCAAGGAGAAAGCTCGAATCAAAGGTCGCGCAGTTAGAGATGGAGAGAAATGGTGAAAGTCCGGACGATGAGGAGTATATCCGGTACTGAAAATACACCTACGACCTAAGGCTAGGTAACTATGGATGATGAGTATTCTTAAGGTCTTAACACAAACTATTACCCGATGATTTTAAGCAGTGGGCAGGGACCATCTGCGACTTCTAGGGGGCAATCCGGAGCATCTCTTTGGCCGTAAGTACTCATTAACCTAAACCCCCTATACCAAACCCCCAAATTCATATCAACATCCCTATCCTCATATATTCACATGATTTTAATATGCCTCAAACCCCCTTTAATACCACTTTAATACCGGGAGTGGTTAAGAACCCCCCACATACAGGACTCTGTACATCGACAACAATGCCATAGCCTCTCTAGTTAATACGAGGCTACCCGGCAACATATAGCAACAGACATCTTATCATGGTTATACCGTGTAAGCATGTACTTAAAAAAATTATTTATACCAACGAGCAAAGCATACGAAGCCTAGCACGTTGTCGCCACCTTGTTAACCACATTATTTTCTTATCTCTTCCTCGTTCTGCGCAGGAGGTAAGAGATAAGAAAGCCGTTCATTTTAGCACTTTACTTCATTGGGTCGGGCGAAGACGCCCAGGTTCGAATCTTATAATACAGGAAGCCTATCTTCCCGGTCTGGCCAGACGGGTGGATAGGTAGATGTCACGCTCATTACTTTCCATATGTGCTTAGGTATATCCACTCATTAACCAAATTGTTTAGTATACCTTACATGTCATCATATATCTCTTTATTTTAGTAATATACCTGTTAATATAATTAAGGAAAGAAAAATACCTCTACCTGCACGCTATCGTACTCCCCAATGACTGTGATCGTGTCCTGCTAATATGCTGCTTATCATTAGGTAAGGGGAATTACCATTTGGCTAGGTCTTATGTACCTGGTTTAGAAATATCTAATGTTGTATAATATAGTTGATTCCCATATACTCCTTAAGGGTACCTTTCCAAGTCTATATGAGTGTTCACTTGATATTCATCAATATCCACAATTTAGATATCTCTTTTAGCTGTATATGAACCCTTAGGAAGCAACATCTCATCTAGCTCCACGGATAAAACTCATTAGGTGAGAAAATGATAGTCCTCTTTTCACCACCTCGCCACCTCAGGCACGGTATGTGCTCGCTTTCTCGTTTTTGATTCGTCACCTTAATTCCCAGTTCCGAACTAAGGAGCTTCATCGCGTTATGAATCTCCGGGCTGGGATTCCAAATATCCACCTCTGAAATCTCCCACTTGGCAGCCTCCTCGACGCTATCGAGGAGGAGCCGGGCGGTTGCCCGTATCGAGGTTGCTTCGTCTTGGCCACGGGGCGGCTTGACGCGCTGGATTGTCATCTTTCGATGGCGGAGGTCGGAGTACCAGTATACCCACGAGTCTGCGCTTTCGCAGATGCTGCCGTTTACTTCTGGGGTCTTGCCGTTGGTCTGGTTGTTCATGTATGCTATTCGGGCTTGTAACCAGGTGATCATGTTTGTAGTAGGTAGGATAGTCACGAGCGTGGTGTCCTTTGGGAGATTGTATTTCTGGAAGTCGTCTTTTAAACTTTCAACATCCCGCTCGCAGAGATAGGGGATGTCATCTGTGGTTAATGGGCGTGTCTCTGGAAATTGGGATTGTCCCTTATGTGAAATGGATGAGGGAACTGTTAGGATGGATTCGAAAGAATCTAGAACATCCCAACCTTTGCTAACGTAGAACTAAACCAGTCTAATCAGCATGTTGAACTACGACATAGCGGTTAACACGACTTACATCTCCCACGTCCGAGTATAATATACTAGCCGTCGCATTTCCCGGTCCATCCAACCATTCCGCCACGCGTTTAAGCAAAACGGAGGCGAGCCCGCGTCCACGGTAAGTCGAATCAGTAACGACGCTGCAAATGCAGTAGCCCTGCCCCTGACGCACCACCGTTTCCCCGCGCGTGGCCGGACCGTCCCGGACAAGTAGATCCCTGTGCATCGTCTTGCACATGGCCAACACTTGTTCGGGATTATCAGCCAATGCGAGACACCACCACCGCCAGCCGGTCCCTCGCGCAAGGGGTTGGCTGCCGAGATATTTCTCCCGCTCGAGATAGCCTTCCGTAGTGAGCGACTTCCCGAAGGCCGTGGAGGCGAGTTTGGCGCACCGGACTTGCTCCTCGGGTGTCGTCGCCTCGAAGAAGACTACTTTGAGCGTGCCGTGGGCATTTTCGATGGTAATTAGTTGTGGCTCTGCCATTGCTGTACTGTTATGAGTATACCTTATTTATTCTTGTTATAACCTATGCAATTATGAGGATCGATTGCTTCTTCTAACGAAACCATGAGGCCGTCGTGGTAATGACAGCCGGTGTAAGTGTCTCCGCATCTGGTCCGGAATTCGTTTATAAATCGGACCATCCACACTTCGCTTAGGTGGGGATCATTTATTGGCGTCCCTGGGCCGTTTTGTTGGTTCCCCTTTAAGATTTTGTCTTCTACATAGGTAGGTACCTAGGTAGGTAGTTATCCGATTTTCTTTACGTTTCGCAGTGTATATTGCGCTCGTCTATGATAGCCCCCTGCTGTACACATTCAATGCTTCCTATTGTCGTACTCGCACCTTGTGAGGAGGTTGTACTACACGGTAGATCTTGCTTATTGAGTGACCTATCCTCAGATTACCCCAAGATAGACAGACCATAGTAGTAATCTGAGCTTAGCTATTTTCTTATTCGGGTGGATTAAAGGATTCGGATTCGTATTCGTATACTCTACTTTAAAGGGTCACAGACAGCGCCAAGACTTAGGATCGTGAGTACCTACATATAAAAGATTTCAGCTCTCCGCGGGATAGTATTTTGACCTTGCTCAGTCCTTGCTCAGTCAATGCAGCTAGGCTCGTCAGAAGAAAGGACGGTAAAATGGATGTCACGGGAAAGCAGATACTGTATACCGCATTCGCGACGCTTCTCGTGATTGGCATCGCGTGGGTATGGAAACTCAACAGCGCGTTGAAAGAGACGCCACCGGAAGTATTAGCTGTCTCCCCACGCCGTTGGACAGAGCAAGAGATCAAAGATACCTACCGACGCATTGAGGCCAACCCAATCGACTGGGCTAAACAACTTCCACCGCAGCTGAATCGTCGTTACATTGTCACAGGCGGTTGCGGCGGAGTCGGCGGTCAGATTGTCTTACACCTGCTTGCCCGCGGCCAGTCTCCAGAGAGCATCCGAATCGCTGATTTCCAAAAACCGGTCCGGCCTGATATGACCACGGGCGCTGCCGCTCTAGTCGACTTCGCACAAGCTGACATCACATCGCCATCTGCGACGTCTGCGGCATTTAATAAGCCGTGGCCCAAGAGCGTTGCCCATCTTCCACTTACCGTCTTTCATACAGCTGCTATCATCCAAGCGTCAGAGCGGTCTCTAAAAACCTACGAGCGCGTCAAGCGTGTCAATGTCGACGGTGTGCAAAATGTCTTAGACGCGTCGAAGCAAGCCGGCGCTGACGTCTTCGTGTCCACCTCGTCCGCCTCGGCCGCCTACATCCCCGTCAAGTATTGGAATAATCCATTCCGGCGCTGGCCAGAGAACTACTGGCAAGTACTCGACGACTCTGACTTCGACCGACCGCTGCGACCGCATGCGCAGTTCTTCAGCAACTACGCGTATGCAAAGGCAACCGGCGAACGCCTTATATCCAATGCTAATAACTCCGGTTTCCGCACGGGGATCGTGCGCCCTGCGAATGGCATCTATGGTAGCAGCCACGGCGACCAGATCGTTGGGTTATGTCTGAGGGCTGGTACGTTCCCGAGTTGGACGAGGAATATCATCCAGAGCTTCGTACACGCCGGGAACGTGTCATTGGCGCACTTGCTTTTTGAGGCGGCGTTGTTGAGAGACGAAAAGACATTGCCTAAGTGTGCCGGCCGTGCGTTTACCGTTACGGACCCTGGACCGCCGCCCATGTATGATGATGTCTACAAGTTATTACGAATCACGGCCACGGCCAACACGGCGCCTATCAAGGTTGTATATTTGCAGCCTGGTGTTATGCTATTTCTCGCACATATCGTTGAGTGGTTTGACTTAGCAAGTCGAACGCCGGTGCTCGGATGGATAGTACCGCGACCCAAGGGCGAACTGGCAAAGTTACAGCCGGCCATTTTCACCCCCTGCTCGCATCTCTTAGCATCAAACGAGGGTGCGGGGCGAAGCGTCGACGAGGGCGGCATCGGGTACCGACCTGTTCATAACACCATAGAAGGAGTTTGTCAACAAGTTTTACAATGGAATATTGAACATCAGGATTTGGCGAAGCAGGGACCCCAAAGCGGCGCAGAGACTCTTGTAAAAGAGATAAAAAATGCAAGCGTTATACCTACCGCCGTGGGTGCTTGAGCGTAATGCTATGTTATTCACACTGCTTCGAAAGCGATACATCATGATTGTCTGGGAGGTACCTAATATATCTCCTATAAGATACCAAAACTCATTTATTTCCAAAAGCCCCTCACGAACGGGCTTGTTCGAGTGTATAGATGCTATCGATTTAGGATGATAGTATTGATGATAGTATAGTTATCGTTCTATTGAAGCTGTCCTATAGTTGTTTTCGAACAACTTCTGTATTTCTTTAGCCAATCGCGTCAAACAAAAACACGACACACGTCTTTAAATGATGATTTTGCTCAACACTGTTCTTAGTGCTATAAGGTAAATGGGTAGCCGCTGAAATCTGATTTGATGGATGTCACAATAGAATAATTAATTCTTACAATTCATTGAAATAACCCCCCTTTACGAAACCCCAAGACAGAACTACACCTTTCAAGTCAACGAAGAAACCGAAACACTATGTCAACAAATATTAATCCTGCCGCGGAGACACGGCCGCCACGTCTTACCTTTGGCGTTGAGATGGAATTTGTAATTCCCTGGCTACCTGAGGGTCGTGACGATGTCCTCGAACATATCAAGGGTCTACCCCCGGTCCTTAGGATAAAGAAGCCACCAAAGGATGGAGACTTTGCTTTATTGATTTACGGGATTATCAGGGATCTCTTCGAGAAACACCACCTTCCAGCCAAGGTCAGAACTTATACGTATAAGACCGATTTCGTCAAAGCAATACTCAGTAACTATAATCATTGGGGAGTTACGGAAGACGTTACCGTCACTGAACCCGTCGAAATCAAAACCTTTGATTGGGTTAAAAAGTTTGAGTGGGTAGGCGTCGAGGTTCAGACTCCTGTCGAGCCTGATACCCCTGCTGCTTTTGAAGCTCTTAATTACGCTCGGCAGCTTCTGACCTCGTCGTATAGATGCCGTGTAAATCATTCCTGTGGACTTCACGTTCATGTTGGAAACGGTAGCGAGTACTTTCCTCTCGACTCTATGCGACGCATTGCTTCGCTGGTATTTGCTACGGAGCATTTACTTACCACCCTCAACCACCCCTGGCGGGTGGTAAACTGGAACTGTCGAACAATGCGGGACAGAAGTAACTTGTCGAATCGGTTAGCCGGTCAAACCACGAGTGCCGACCCGGTGCATCTAATTGGATCCGGGAGAGATTGCATCCGGTATCTTGCCACAGACGTCCGACACGGAGAGGAGCCTATATCCTGGAGAGAGGAGAATCGAGGAAATAAGTTTGTAGATGCTTTCGAGGAACATAGGAATAATGCTGACTTTGAACCCTTCCGGCCAGCGCCAGATGCTAATGGCGGGGGAGAAGCATCAAAGGGGGAGGAAACAGAAGGAAAACAAGAGGAAAACAAGCCACTCAAAGCATCTGACGCTCCATTCAGCCAACCCGTCGAGCCCGCTAAGCCAGTCCGCACACGGAACACCCCAAGAATCATACGTCTGCGCTATACCAACCAGCAACTAGAAGACATCAGCGAAAAGATGCGAGACTTCGGCTGCGCCGGCCTCGAGGTAGAAGGCCCGCGCTCCCACCGAGCGCCGGACCCAGGGGTATTCGCCGGGGTGCAGCAGATCTACCAGAGCGCGAGCAGCTGCGAGATCTCGCACCTCATGTACCCGCGGGGAGGCGCCATGGTGAACTTCCAGCACTACGCGTGCAACTCGTTCCTGCAGGCCTACCGGGGGCGCACGATCGAGTTCCGGGGCGCCGAGGGCAACCTGACGTCGTGGGTGGTGACGTGGGCGAAGATATGCGTGGGCCTGGTCAAGTTCGCCGTCCGCTCGCCGTATCACGAGTTCGCGCGCGTCTTGGCGAACTGCGACGCTTCTACGGATGAGGATGGCATGTATGACTGCGTGGACTTGCTTGATGATCTGGGGCTCTATGCCGAGGCTGAGGCTGCTGAGAAGAGGATCGCGGCGAATAGGGTGGATTGGGGCCTGGAGTACGTGGAGCCGGAGGAGGAGAAGGAGGAAAAGGAGAAGGCAGCTGAGGAATAGGCACGTACGTACGGTAAATTTCCTTTGTTTTTTTCCCTTCTCTTCTATCGACCTTAATCTTTAATTAGGGAGAGCAATTTTTTTTATTGTAGAACATACGACCCATTGTATGTTGGGGCCTTTATTATAAGAAACATACTCTTTATCCTGTTGCTTCCAATGTCTTAGAACACCAGACTTCGTTAAATTCTTGTACCTTAACAAGTAACTAGCATTACTATTATAATATTTCCAAATTTCAAATGCCCATAAAGTCTATATCCACATTGTCTTTCCTCCCTTATTAAACTATTTTATACCCATATATATGGTGGAAAGGAGCAAATTCTCCTACATATTTGCAAACCCTGAGAATGCGTTAACTAGTTTGATATCCTACGCTTAAACAGGCGTAAGTCCTAGCGATCAGCAACCATAACATTCTAGTCGGTCCACATCGTCTATGTATTAGTTAAATCCTTCCTGGCCCACTGGGGCTTATACAAAGCCAAGTGAGGCATTTCCAACCCTCGGCGAAAATGCACTATATTTTCTACTATAGGTGAATCAGTTGACTGGCACAGTAATTGTCGTCTAGTAGAAGCGGTTAAAATCGATTGGCGCACCGTACGATATTCTTGGCCAATGAAGATCCTGACGTCGAACATGTTACCCAGATCCTCAGCTGAACAGCAAAGCCATGATCTAAAAAAAAAAGTCCCATGGACCTTGCAGCGCAGCCTTAAAAGCCGAAAAAGCGGCTGTGCATCCCGATCTGGAGCTTGAACTAAACTGCAAGAGTGATATTAACGTGTTGCATTATCTCACGAATTGAGCTGATTGGTTTCATTCTTCTATAATAAAATTGACAGGGGCGATTTAAGATGACTCGATGCCCCGTACTAAACCTAAACCGGTCTTTCAAAGGATCACATCTGCCAAGATGAGTCTCCCCATAATCAGCGGCACGGCCAAGAGTAATGACATACCGGGTTTTGAGGCTTGGGAACGTGTCGAACCCTTGGCTCTGCCTTATGGGGATCCATCGTTTCTAATTTGATATGTAGCGTAAGTCCTATATAAACTTGTCTAGGCTACCCTCCATTTATGAATAGTTATAGAGTAAGCTCTGACATTTTAATTGTGATCCGTCCTCCTTAACTTGCGGAACTACGAACCTTCAACCTTAAAAAACGACGACGATAAAACTTTCGTTAGGTACCTAGGTAGTTAACAACGTGACGACTTATAACTCATTCAAAATGGTTTCACAAATCACACTCGCTTTCCTCGGCCTCGCCTCTACCGCAGTCGCGACATACAACCCCTTACAGCTGAGGAACCTCCACAACCTGCGCCAGGAACATGTTGTTGTCGAGGTGCGACAGGCAACCTCGGGAGAGCCCGAACTACCTACAATCACACAAAGCCCCGAGTGTGTGTCCGCGCTAGAGCCCCTGGGCTCCGACGTCCCCGACGTCCCAGCCGAGCTGCTGTCATACATGGCGTCGTTCGCAGCCACGGCCGACACCAGCAACCCGACCATTCTGTGCGAGGCCACCCAAGTTCCCCAGTCGCTGTCTTCGCAATACAGCTCGTACGACCAGGCCGCCAGCAGCTGGCTCAGCAAGCACAGCAGCGACCTCGAAGCCGCCGCTACTAAGTGCGGCGGCGGCGATGCCCAGGTCAGCGAGGCCATAGCTTCCATCAGCGCTTTCCTCGGAGACAGTTGTGGTGCGTCTTCGGGTGCGGGCAACGCTGGCCCTACGACCGCATCGCCGGGTCTTGCTGCCCGACCTACCGGCATGGTTGCCGGTGCTATGGCCGCCGCCGGTGCCCTTGGCGTCGCGGTACTCCTGTAGTTGGGTCCTTGGCAATCATGTGTGTATGCTGGAGTTGAAAACAAGCTCTTTGGTACGAATTAGATAATTTAATATACCCAAAATTCAATATGTATATTTAGATTGTGTTATGCAGTGATGCCGCATTATCCTAAATCTTAGATTTGTAGTTTCAGTAGAATGTTGGATATTTGGAATTGTGACAAATATGAACATGAAATGTTCTAGGTTAGGTCTTGGTGAAATTTGTGGTTAGTAACACGATATATGAGGGTTGTGCGGAATAATGATAGAAAACACAACCTAGGTAGGTACGACTAACTATACTAACTAGCTCAAACATTGACTTGCAGATTAGTTTTCCTGACAGACTAATCTTTTCTTGGGAGAACTTTCCTTACCTAGGTAATTAAGTTTGTTCAGTCTTATGAGGTAGGTACTCAGTCCAGAGGCTATGAATCAGGTGCCTACCTACCTACGTTAGGTAAGTTTAAGTACCTAAAACACTATCGTCACCTGAGACTACCTGCACATATATCGATTATTCCGATAAACCGTTACCGTTGCCGTAGAGTTTTAGGTAGTGCTTCTTAGGTTACTCTTGGGTACCTAGGTTAGGTAAGGTAGGTAGTCACGAATTAAATATTTTAGTATGGGTAAAAGCTACAAATATTAAATCACAGCTGCCGTCTCGTCACCTAGGTGCCTAAAGTACCTAATGCAAGTATCTGCCTCCTACAAACGATTTCTTTATTACATCTCGCACTTTGATAAACAAGAATCATATCACCTCGACAAACCTGAACCCAGAAATACATAGTTTTGGAAAGGCATAATACCTACTCGTCACGATGGCCAAGATAACGAATTTACCTTGTGAGCTTTTGCAAATGATCGCGGCTTGCGACAATCTAAGAAGAAGTGATCTTGCGTCCATTGCTCTCACCAACAAACAACTCCATTATGCCACCAACGGAATACTTTACAGGACATTTGGAAGCCCGGCCGCAATTAAATTTGCCGCTGGAAATGGCATGATCGATACTCTTGAACTCGCTCTTTTCTTCGGACTGGACATACATTACGATTATGATCAACCACTGCGCCATGCTTGTGAAAAGGGGCAGATAGAAGCCATAAAATGGTTACTAAATCATGGCTCATCTGTCGACACCGAGCAAGTATCTGGCACTTTTGTCCAGGCGTCTCATTCCCCGTTATTCACCGCACTCCGCTGTAGGAAGGAAGATGCTGCCTTGTTGTTACTTACACTTGGGGCTACTCCTAGATTCGACTTTAGATCCCCATTTCCCTCCTATAATATATTTCCCCGGCTATCCTATCATACGGCTCTTCACATAGCGGTACAGTTGGGTATGATGCGCGTGGTGGAATTCCTAATTTGCAAACACGTACAACCCGTTGATGAGAGTATCCGTGGGAGCCCGCCGGCCTTAGTCTTATTGATCAGGGGGGACCCACGCGGTTCTATGTTGGGTACATTCAAGAAGCTCATTGAACTTGGGGCCAATATCACCCAATACCCCGACGGCGAAGTTCCATTCATACTTGCTCTCAGTTGTGGCCAGTACGACTACGCAGAAGCATTACTTGATGCGGGTGTGATGATTAACTCGAGATCCACCGACCCTAGAATACAGCACCCCGTTCATGCTTGTGTTCAGGGTGCAGGAGAAGACTTCATTGCCGGGTGCGCTATGCTTTCTAGACTAGTAGAAGCTGGTGCAGACCTGGAAGAGAGTTACTTAGGAGGAAACACTCCCTTGGGGGAGGCTGTGGAAACCGGACCTTGCAGAATGGTATCTCATCTCTTATCATTGGGTGTTCGTGTGGACGGTCGAAATACATCCGGACATACCCCACTAGATGTTTTGGTGGAAAGTATGAACTATCTCCCTGAGCAGGATCCGGATAAATTATTGGCACTTATGCGTGGTGGTGCTAGGATTGATACGGCTTTGTTTGATGGAAGGACGTTACTAGAACGGATAATTCGGGACGATTGGACACTCAGTGAGATTTACAATGTGCCTTCTAGTACGGACCTACTTCAGCAATTGCTGGCCGCAGCCACCCCGGCGGTGCTGAACAATGAGTATCTGGACGAGCTCCTCTATACGTTCTTCGAACCGAGATACTATCGGAAGTGTGCAATTCTCACTAGTCATGGCGCCACTTTAAAACACTACGATGAGGCATATTCCACAGCCAGGAATATGATATCTGCTTATGAGGAGCTGCAAACCCGCGATTCGGAAAATCGTGTCAGATACTTCGAGATGATTGCTCGTGCAGGCTTGCCAGCGGAGAAGTTCGACGAGTTGATCGCCTATGCCCGAGAAGTAGGAGATGAAGAGGGCAGCCAAGCCCTACTTTCTGGGAAAGCAAGCTCGTTTGACTTTGGGACTTGAAACAGAACTGGTTCCTTTAGGCTGCGAAAACGCTAGCATGACCATCATGGGAACGACTATGAAAGGGGGTTTCCATCAACCAAGTGCGAAGATGCCTCATACTTGATCGCAAGGGTAGCATCCCAAATACGACTAGAGAACTGCAGAATGGAATGAAGAAAGAAGGGGAAAAAGGGGAAGGGGAAAAAGGGGGGGCGGGGGGAGGGACCTAAGTGGTGGTAAAGGAATTTTTCTAGGGTCGTATTCCTACAGAGGAGACAGAAATAATAAAATCATTGCGCATAAACCGGTGGAAGATTCTGATGGATGAACCTGGTGCTAATCTCAGCCGTAACCGTGCTGCTGACATCTAGTTATAGTCTATCGCAGTAATTCGCAGAACATGCTAAGTGAAGGTATACTCTGTTGCTCCCATTGTTGGCATCTGAAATACCCCTATTCCAATTTCAATAAGCAGATGTAACGGATATGCGACGAAGCATATATCACTAATTGGGGGGATCGTACGTAGCTATTGCATACCGCGATTCCGAGTATGGCGTAAGGTGGCTGTGCACGGATACCTTTCCAAAGTACCTAACCTAGGTACACATCAATCCGGTGTGGGATTAAAAAGTGACGCCACATGTCAAGAACATCGATCGTTAGTTCGAAACTCAAGATCTTTTGCTAAGAGCAACGCGTCTGATCTATCGGCCTTTTCTGTCATTTAGTGGAATTAAAGCGTGTATATATAATAGAAACCAAATAAATCCGCATTGGAGTGTCGCGTGGGCCGGCTGAACTATTTTGGACCGACGACACATGGCCTCGCTATTTATCTAAGGAGAAACACGCGACAATGGGTATGCGACCTGAGTCTTCATATATATACCTACACACATACACAGACAGATAGACAGTTATCATTACTAACTTTCCTATAGCGTCCCCGAGACCGTCGCGCGACTCCCTTTCTTCTGTATCTACGACCAGTTTAGTATTCGAACGACTTAGCGAACGAGAGAAGCTCAACGAGGGCATTTCCGATTTGAATGATGAGGATCCATTACACGATGATTCCGAGAATGAAGCTGGTGGCTTCCTGCCTCCCCTTCCAGAAAGGAAGGTCGTTGGGGTAGATAAGTCCCTAAAGAGGTTTGTCCTCGTTATGGCTGGCGTATTTCTTGCTGCTTGGTTGGTTGGTCTATTCACATATTTATCGACCAAATCATATCAGCACTCTTCTCAAAGGGAACACGATCCGACCGCTACCGCAGCCCGCGGATCCGGCAAGAAAGTCACGTTGGATCAGATATTAGACGGGTACTGGCGACCTCAGAGCCACGGAATAAGCTGGATTGCGGGTGCGAACGGAGAAGACGGATTACTTTTGGAAAAAGGAGCGACCGGGAAGGATTTCCTCGTTGTTGAAGATGTCCGGAGCAAGAATGAAGATCATGCCGCAGGCGGTGGAGAAATCAAATCTGCGCAGACGCTCATGCAACAACCTTGGTTCAAGGCTGGTGATCAGCAACTATCACCAGACCAAGTTTGGCCGAGCCCAGACCTAAAGAAAGTACTCATCGCTACCCAGACGAAAAGCATTTGGAGGTATTCTTTCACAGGGGTGTATTGGATATTCGATGTCGAGTCTCAAACTGCCGAGCCCCTGAACCCTCAGGATCCCAACCTCCGAGTGCAGCTTGCCCAGTGGAGTCCGAAGAGTGACGCTATTATCTATACAAGTGCGAATAACTTGTATGTACGACGGCTGGAAGGCAAGAACGTTGTGCAAATCACGAAGGATGGTGGACCGGAATATTTCTACGGCATCCCAGATTGGGTGTACGAAGAAGAGGTCTTTGGTGATAATAGCGCGACGTGGTGGTCTGAGAAGGGGGAATTTGTGGCTTTCTTGAGGACGAACGAAACCCTAGTGCCTGAATACCCAATCCAATTTTTTATTGATAGACCGAGCGGCGAGGCACCTCCCGCTGGGGAAGAAAGTTACCCAGAAGTGCAACAGCTGAAATACCCCAAGGCCGGCTCGCCCAACCCCTTTGTAGACCTTCTTTTCTACGATATGGCCCGGGGCGATGTTTTCTCGGTCGAGATTGAAGGAGGTTTTGCTGCGGATGACCTGTTAATCACTGACATCACGTGGGCTGGAAGCAAGGTCCTTGTGAAGGAGACGAATCGTGTTAGCGACATCATGCGAGTCATTCTGATCGACGTCGCTTCCCGGACGGGCAAGACGGTTAGGACAGTCGATGTGGGCAAGCTAGATGGCGGCTGGTTTGAAATCTCACACGATACCACATATATCCCGGCCGACCCTTCGAACGGTAGGCCTAATGACGGCTACATCGATACTGTTATTAAGGATGACAGGGATCACATGGCATACTTTAGCCCTCTGGACTCCGAAGAACCTGTCATGCTAACATCGGGGAATTGGGAGGTCGTGGGAGCGCCTTCTGCAGTTGATCTAAAAAATAATCTTGCGTACTTTGTCGCTACGAAGGAGTCCTCTATCCAGCGACATATTTATAGTGTCAAGCTTGATGGATCTCACCTGAAAGAGATGATTGATGTCAGCAAGGAAGGCTATTTTGACGTATCGTTTTCTGCCAAAGCTGGATATGCCCTCGTCACGTATAAAGGACCAAATGTCCCAACACAAAAGGTCATGAGCACCCCGGGTAACCCAGAAGTATACGAACACGTTATTGAAGAGAACAAGGACTTAGCAGATAAAGCAAAGAAGCACGAGCTGCCATTGCTAGACTACGGCACCATTACTATAGACGATGTTGAGCTTAACTACCTCGAGCGCCGTCCAGCGCACTTCGATCCGAAGAAGCGATACCCTGTGCTCTTCCAACAGTACTCGGGTCCGGGCTCACAGTCGGTTGACAAGCGTTTCGCTGTCGACTTCCAGTCGTACGTCGCTGCCAACTTGGGTTACGTCGTCGTTACGGTTGATGGGCGCGGGACAGGATTTATAGGGCGGAAGGCGCGCGTGATTGTACGAGGGCACCTCGGACAAATAGAGGCCCAAGATCAGATCGCAGCAGCTAAGATCTGGGCCGAAAAGCCATATATAGATGAGTCACGGGTTGCGATCTGGGGATGGTCCTACGGCGGGTTCCAGACGCTCAAGACGCTGGAGCAGGACGCGGGTGCTACGTTCAAGTACGGCATGGCGGTGGCGCCGGTAACAGACTGGCGCTTCTATGATAGTATCTACACGGAGCGATATATGCTCACGCCGCAGCAGAACGAGAAGGGCTACGACGGCACTGCCGTCAGCAACGCCACGGCCTTGGCGCAGAACGTGCGCTTTCTTATCATGCATGGTGTCGCCGACGATAACGTACACATGCAGAACACGCTCACGCTGTTAGACAAGCTCGACCTGGCTGGTGTCGAGAACTACGATCTCCATATGTTTCCGGACAGCAATCATGGTATTTATTTCCATAATGCGAACCGTATTGTTTACGATAGTAAGTCGCTTTCCCCCGTCATTTCTACCGTTGTCTATTAGGGGCTCCGTATGCTAACGAATGGCAGAACTAAACAACTGGCTCGTCAACGCATTCAACGGCGAATGGTTGAAGGTCACAGATGCGAAGCCCATGCCCAATAAAGCAAAGAGAGATATGGAAATAGTTAAGAAGTCGGGGATCGAAGCCAGCGGTGGGCAGACGCTGCCGCTATCAGGTTTATCTGGGCTGGATTTATTATAGACTGCATTGTATAGCGGCGTCTCGGTGTACATCTATTCGGACTTTTATGCTTTTGCATAGGATATATCAACAAATAAATACAATATAAAGACTTATAGTGTTGGGTCCCGAGCTAGTAGCTCAGTGATGCTGTTTGCTTGGTTGATATTTGCATCTTTCCTTACAAGGTCTGATTTGTCGGTTAGTGTACTTGGGGCAAGGTGTACTGTGGCTTTACCCCTATTATAAGTTGAGCTAACTAGCGTTTCCCTAGATGAAGAGTCTGGGACAACGATAGTATGCCAAGTAAAACTCATAATAAATTTGTGGTATCTAATCCCAACCAGCCCTTGAACTTCTAGTATTATTGTCTGTTCAAATCCTATTAAAAATCCATCGCCGATTCATATCCCAACAGAAGTAGCTTAGCCGTTCCAATTGACTAACCTAGCACGTCAGGGCAACCCATG
The DNA here is from genome assembly GCA_022432525.1 of Daldinia grandis. Taxonomy (NCBI): domain Eukaryota; kingdom Fungi; phylum Ascomycota; class Sordariomycetes; order Xylariales; family Hypoxylaceae; genus Daldinia; species Daldinia grandis. The sequence continues at coordinate 795,711 of JAJKLB010000001.1, forward strand.
CAATTTAAAACAAGCATTGAAGCTAATTAACGAGCTGCAGATGAACCTACGCATTAGAATCGATCTTCTCGACAATAGCAGCGGTGCCATAGGCGCAGCACTGGGCAAAACCACCCATATCGCCTGATTCGAAGCGGAGGCAGATAATCGCATTTCCACCGCGAGCCTTCGTCTCGGCTACGAGTCGTGTAATTGCGTCGTTCCTTGCCAAGTAGAGTTTGCAATCGGACAGAGAGTGAAAAGGGGTAATTATTACAAGGCCTATGTTTTCAATACCTAACCCCTAAACCAACCAGCGCTTGTCTCCTTTATATCCCTTCAGCTCCCGTTAATGTATGTGTAGATGGCCTTAAAAGATACTAGTTTAGCTTGTAATTGGTCAGTTCCCCTTGGGATTTGCTCAAATGGGCCCGACTATATCTCGATCGCGCCTATTAGTAAGTCTATTACATGGCAGATTTACTAAATGTAGGTTCTAATTAAGACTAAGCTACTACTGGTACTTTAGACTCTTAGGTTGTTAGATATACTGCTCTAATACTATTTATTTTTCCACTGTTCTTATTAGCTTATTCACGGACAACGGGGCTTCGCTTCACAAGTTATAAGGTCAATAATTCAATATGGAGCCAATGAAGTATATTAAAATTTACGAGTAACTTGTCAAAAGTCTCGTCACTTTCAGAGGGTTCAGCTTAATATCGGCTTACTCGACCATAAGTGATTTTCTCGACCGTAACACGTTTAATCGTTCAACATGCACTTAATTGACTGCAGTCAACGACCATTTTCACGCACATGTTTCCTATTGAGAATCCTGTTATCTCCACACCATGATCCCCGAGACCAGCTCCCCAACTCGAGGATAATACGATCCAGTCTCCGTCATAGCCATTGACTCTGACAAGCATCCCAACGAAGAATATCTAATTAAATCAAAATGTTAGCTATAGGTAGCTATAGGTAACTATCTACCACCTATGTATAATTTCGACTTACAGCCATTTCGTGGATTCTTGACAAGAGTACGGTTGGTAAAGCAGGAATATGAGGGGATCGAGGCTTGGGCTTGCGCGTATATTGCTGAAGCTATCTTATAAGGCAAAGTATATAGGGTATTCGAAGTTTAAAATATGATAAATAACGTGGAGTTACTGTTGTGTTTAGTTCAGATTGCTTTGGACGTTCGAGGAGTGGAGGAGAGGTCTTATTTGTACTCACTCTCTAGTCGTTTACAGTCTAGCCTCGCTTGCATTTCCCCAGACGAAATCAAGATGGCATTACCTCTGAATATGGTAGACTTACAAATATCGGCCAACTACTAACTACCATACCTATTTTTGCTGGGAACTGGCGGTAAACATGAAACCACAATTTGGTTTGAGACTTGAGTCATTGGTTCTATGTCGCCGGCGGATACCTTAAAACGCAATGCTAACTGGTTTACTGCGCGAGTTGGAGACATAAAAGTGCAATTCTGTAGTGTTACATCGTATTGGGCGAACCGGATAGGGGGGATCTACGTTGAAGGATTGCAGCCGCGTTACTTCGAGTGTCGTTTGTGCACTTTTCTGCAGGATATTTTGCACGGGTTACCTGAAGTTCTAGACTAATCTTTCATTTGATGAACGGCGATTGATAGTATCAACTAAGTTCTACGGAGGCTTCCACTTGAATAAGCCCATTGGCTGTCTCGTTGAACTAGTTGAGGTTATCGTGGCGGATTCTACCAATATGATTGTCATGAAAGTTACTAATTCTTCCGGGATTGATCCTATAGGTGACATAGTGTCAAGATCCCGGAATAAAATTGAAGTCTTTTGAGCGGACGTTCACGAGCGGGACGCAAAAGGGGCTGGGCCTTAAACACACCGAATATCTATGGAAGGGTGTGTGATGCATAGATACCTACTTAACATGGTTGTTACCGTTGAATTACAGGATTTCAATGTGAAGATTGGGTAGATCGGTGTAACTACTTGGCAAAGGTGAAAGGGGCAACCCGAGATATGATAGGACCTAACTAAATGGAAGACTCGCAAGATATTTCCTTACCTGTAGACATCGAACGACATATCGTAAAGCAACTATATTGAAGTATACTACACAGGGGGGCAAATAAGGAAGAACAAGGCATAACTAGTGGACTTAGATCATTTGAAGCTGTGGGAGGCGATCGTATCTGTTATCAGACCACTTTGATACGTCTTAAATCTCCCAACTCTTAGAATATCCTAACCCCAGTCAGAACCCAAAGCTCCTATAGGGGAATGGTTTAAGTCAGGTAGGTTAGCAGCCTTCAGTGATGCTAGGAGACCAATACTCTTGTAGAAATAACGGTCGCCGATAGCATAACCATCAAGCCGGCTTCCAATCTCTAACAAATCGTTCAAGGCAACCCTTGCCCGACCATGAGTTTCCTCCTGTGTCTATATTCGCGATTCAAACATGGTAATCAAGCTAGCAGACCGTGCCTGGTCTGACTCCTTGCGCTGACACATAGTTGACCCCTTTCTCTGCCCCACTTTTATATACAGCTGGAAGAGCGCGAAGAACGCGAAGAGCTTGTTCCTCAACACCAAAGTCCAAATAGGAAATTCCAATTTTATAGGGTGCCATATGGCTATTAGCAAAGCTCTCTACATCTAGAGTTTCCGCCTCCAGTAATTATATTGAGGCTACTCTAACGCATATAATGGCACACTTCTAACAATTGTTTGGTGTTTTGTTTCCTAGCAACCCCCTAAGTTCACAGCCTTAGCAACACCTCATACCTCTACATACTAGCTGATATTGAGTTGATACACCTCGCTTGCGTCTTTCTTTGTGCATACACCAGGACTTATTTAACCAGTCGCACGTGGGTGCCATAGTAGGTACTTAAGCTAACAGCTACAACTCTTCCGGGCTATTCTAGACCATTGGGTTGAAATTGCTGGAGCATTTAAGACAAGACTACGTTTCATTGACCTACTACGTAGATATGGGAAAGTGAGTTGGGTCTATAAGTGACCAAGTCTTACATAACTTTGTTGGGTTAAATGAATGTAGGTACTAAGCTATCTAATTTGATCTAATCCGAATAAAGAGTTGTTATATATTTGGATAATAAAATGCCCATTATATCACCGAGCTAACTAACACACTTTTTTAACGTTGGCCCGGTAGTCTTCCATCGTGTAATATATCTGAAGACTTTCTCTTGTTGCTTGGTCTTAGGTAGAGACGGGCAGTTGAGTTTAATTTAATATCCGCTCACTCGGAGGTCTCAACCCCTAATTAGGTCCAAAACCCCCCGGCCTTCCCTCGGGTTGCGTGCTTGAGGTGGGAATACCCATGGCCTCTTGATCTGTGGGCTGTATCTACCTTGCGATGGTAGACCGAGACTTTGACGAAAGGGTCATCATTCGGAACTGGAATATCGTGGCCATGCTAGTACGTAGATTAGTACCATACCTAGTAACTTGGAGAATCTCCTTAGACATACTACTTTGACTCTCCAATGGAGATTCTTCTCGAGGTGCTGCGACACGTGTTCGGGATCCGTGATTGAGATCAAGCCGTGGCCACTGGTCGTCGAGGCGACATCTTCCGACGAAGACACGCGGGTGAGTAGTGCGGCGGTAATTGGTATCTGAGCCGTCGATTTTGTTCCCTCGGCGGACTTGGCCCTACAGTTTCCGCATCCTGGCGCATTTGGGTTTTGGTAAACCGGATTAGTGAACGTGTATACATATCCCACGAGGCTCGGGTGGGTGTAGAGTGGCTCTTTGTACTGGTTGGTCTTATCTTCGTCGCCAATGAAGAAGTATACGGTGTATGGGATGCCATCTAGAGCGAACCTGGGAAGCGGTCAACATGATACCAACTTAGGCCTTCCATAATTGCCTAGGATTGACACGCCTTACCTCTTGTACTCAACGTTGATGATGATATCTGCCGGGGCGTTCTCTACTTTGGAAGAACTGTAGAGCTTTTTTAGCTGATTTTGGATGTCATTGAGATAGAGCTGCTTGTCGAATTTTCCCTCTGGCTTATACTTAGGGAGCCAGGGTTGAAGCTCAGGGTACGAGTAACCCCACTTCGTCCAGTCCCTAATATCGTCGGACGTAAAGTAAGTTCCCTCTATGTTATTGTGAAAGGGGGCCAGCGGAGTCTTCGGGGTGTCGGTGGCCCCTTTCTCAATCGACCAAGTGCCGTTATCTGTTAGTTGTTCATCCTGCCTTTCAAACCAGTTCTCTTTGTTATCTACGTTAAGAGCTTGCCAGATAGCGAATTGACGGTCGACATTGCTAGTTGAAGATAGATTAATGTTAAGTCTCGCGAGGATATACAGGGAATCCTACCAATGATGCATGAAGAAGATCGGGTCAAACGCAGCAACTGGAACTTCAGTCATATGCCCAATGTACTTGTCTGAACCGCCGGTCCAGTTGTGAACATTGTTGTGAACAAACTCCAGGTTCAAGTAGGATGCTTCCGTGTTATTTTCACTGTATTTCGTTGTGGCGAACTGGGAGAACGAAGTAATGTATTGTGGCAAAAAGAGACGGTATGTCATCTCGGCCAAGGGCACCTTTTCCCCATTGTACCACTGATGGTCGCCGAGCGCCTCGGCTGCCATCTCGTTATCGACTCGTCCATTTACCCACTCGGCGGAAACATTGGACGAATCAGATTCGTAAGGGGCCCATCTACTGGTGCCTTTGGATTTGGAAAACTATGAAGGGAATTAGATGATCAGTGTGGCATTCACATATTAAATCTAGAGACAAGGCTTGCTTACTGGAATAGTAGTCTTTGTGCCATCTGACGTTTGACTGTCTACATCTCCAACATCATAAGAACCCATTGCTACTCCATCTGGCATAGTGAACTTGTACATTGGATTGTCGATTTTGACCACGGTGGCTCCATCTTTCAAGTTGAGGACTTCTATTTCAGGGGCTTTGGCGATTACCGGAACGTCGTAGATGACCGAGTCGCCTCGCTTCTTTTTCTCTGCCCAATCCCAATACGGCAGCCGAAAGGTAGCAGCCGCGTCACGCCAAACCTTTCGCCTATTTTCGGGAAGCTTCTTAATCACTTCGTTCTCCATAATTTCATGGAGGACTTGCTGTGATATAACTTAGTCATTATGGAACCTCTTTGTTAGAAGGATTAAATCTATGATATACCTCAAATAGGAGCATGTACGGTCGATGCCAGCAAGGGAATAGGATGCTGTCGTGAGTGCAGTAACCCTCATTTGGGGTTTTATTATGAGTCTTCTCATCCCAGGGCTCGTAAGGAGATCCATGGATGCCTAGGAAGCACTGAGTTTAGTTTTTGGAATTTCAAGGAGTGGGATTTCTAACGGAACGCCACTAACCAGCAATCTGGAAGTAGGAAAGCTTTTCTTTGGGATCCTTATCCTCTAGAAATCGCAGGGCCCAGATGAAAAGGCTGTTCTGAAGGAGGTGCTCCTTAGTCTGTCCTGGGTACCAGCTATCCACCTCTAGGCGAAGGGGGACCGTATCAGGAGTTACGCCAGCCTTGATGCCGGTGATTACATATTTCCCCATTTTCATCTAAATTATATGGGTGGAGGAGGGAAATGGCAATAATGGATGGCGAATTGGATATTGAATCTTGGAGCGAGTAGTATACTCAAAAGAGGCGGATTTGTTTGCCTTATATAGTTTGGACCGCGTTGATAATGACAGTTTATGGACCCCATTTAGCTCATAGCCCTACTCTCTAAGCCTGCATTCAAAACAAGGGTAGATAAGGGCTGTTCATATGGCCCCTCCATAGCCGCCTATCTAAACGATGGTGTATGCTGCGAAGTAGTACAAGCCTTCCTGCAGTCTGACATATCAATCTCCTCCCACTACAGCTACATACCTAGGTATCTGTCATATTGTTCCGTTATACACACCTCTAATGCACGGGATTCAGTCGAGCCAGCAGTATAGGTAGCAAAAAGCTATCTGTTCTGCTTGTTAAATTTGCAAGTATTTGGGTGCAGTAAACTGTCACGAAGATTTATGTATCTAATTCTGTTTCCTTCGGTAAGAACCGGAAACTACGTCAAGAAATGTCTTAGAAAGAAAGTTGAAGTCTTAGTAGCCTATGTCAACTCCTTAGAGCTTATGAAGCTAGCATGACAACGTGCTAGTTCTCATCATACTGGAAGATGACCTGGGCTTCGGCTACGTACTAGGACCAGAAGAGGGGTGGTAATACAAGATGGCGTACCTAGTTCGAGGTGGCTGACTTCTACCAATAGAAAAGCCAATCGACGATTCCTACCATAGAGTGGCGCTGAAATATGCCCCGAGTTCTTACATCTTATGGGTTCAATTACGGTGGATGGTCATACTGACACTCCAACTTGATCGATTAAATACTTAGCCCTATATGAAAAATACCTAGCCTAGGTATATAGCGACTCTACTCGTATTCTCCGAGTCACCTGGCATGTCAGCAATGTGTTCTGATGGTCCCGAGGATACTAATCAGCCCTCTTACGTACTGCCATAATAATATTATCCAAACCTCCGCTTGGCTATAGTGTTCTTATTGGATTTGAAGCGGCACGTGTTAGCTCATATTATGCGTCTTCATTGCATCTAAGCCTAAGCTGATAGTGTCGTAGCTCCGTTTAAGGGCCCATGCGTACATATGTATGGCGTAGATGAGGGCGTTTTCGCTGCTAGTTTTGGCTCGCACGGCGGCTACAGCTTGTTTTCCCTAAGAGACTGATTATGCCTTAATTATTCCACAATACAATTGTTGCTTGATGTGGTAGAAATACTGGAAGCTTTTAGTGATAACTGCCTCATAAGCCATCGGTGAAAGATGAATGGAACCATAGCCTATCTTATAACTATCATGTCTGAATTTACATCTAGTTATATAGGTAGGTAGGTACCTAGGTAAATAATGTCAATCGATTATCCCTGGAACCCCTATTGAATGTTTGGCATTAATGGCCCGCTTTCACCATATTAGCACTAGTTGCCGTCTCACAGCTATATAAATTGGTCATCTCGCCTGGTACCCGAGATACACTGACGGCGTTGACCTTCCAAATTGCCAAACGTTCTTCGCCCCGAGAATTCTCATATGAGCCCGGCCGTTCGAGAGAGCCTTTGGACTTGTTCGACCTAACCGAGCTGACAAGAGACATAATGGTGTCGGTAGGCAAAGCATGGGCAAGTATAACGCGGAGTGTAGGGCCTGACGCAGCAACAATACCAACATTGACTTCAACTAAATTCCAAATTGAAAGTCCAGTCAGTATGACTAGGAACGATGTTAGTTTGGCGTGATAAAGAGGGTATTGGGCCATCTTACGAATCGCATCTTCAGTGTAGCGATCTAAACTTGCACTGATATAGATATACCCTTTAGCAATAGATGCACCAACGGAACTTTTATCATTAGCGCTGAGGGTCCCAGAAGTACAATAGGGTAGGCCTGCTTAGTATTAACTTACAGAGCCCCAATCATAAATGTTAATGATGCTAAAAGTTTTCTATGCGTGCTCATTTGTAGTCTCCAAACCAACGGTATAGGTGCAATTAGAGTGATAAAGTCCGTTGCAATATCGCTTCCCACCATGCCGTAACCGATGGGGATTGCGCTCTTACAATATTGAGAATACCCCTTTTGGGTAAATACAGCTGTTAGGTGTGATCCACATTGTAGGAGGGCGGTAATGATGAAGCCAACGGTCCATAGCACAATTATTATTATCCAAAGGATAAGGAAGCGTCTGAATTGAGCTCTAGCGAAGATATGCCAATAGAAAAAGCAAACGGAAAGTTTAACAAGACCAGCGCCAGCAATACCTAAAAGGAGGTATGCAAGTTCTATCTTTGAGGATATTAGTACAAATAACTATGATAGAGTGAAGTAAGAGGAAGCAGATGGTTCAACTTAGAGAAGAGGTGGTTGTTACATATTTGGCTTTATCCAACTGTTCCGAAGTGAGTAATGGGTTTTCTATTGAACCCCCTACTGGATATCCCAGTGCGTGAACTTTTACGCCTACGCCTCGTCAGTATTAGATCTAGGTACGAACTTGGGAATTGGTAAGTAGCTGGTAAAAGAATTCTAGCTTCAGAAAACACACGCGAGGGATAGGAATAGGTATACTATAGATTTCAAGAACCGTCAATGCGGTCCCGAAAACGAAGGCCGCTAGAATCAACCAATCGCTTGTGATGAATGTTTGCCCTTTCCATCTTCTAGCGTAGAACCGCAAACCAACGCAAAACGCGGCCACCATTTCGAGGAAAACCGAGCCAGCAATCAACCCAGCAGGGTTGTCATACTTCAGATTCCCCATGGTATATGAATGGGTAATGTAGCTTCGGTCTGTACCTTCGAAGCAAAGAGGATGAAGCTGTAGTAGTAGATTGTAATGTTTGGAGACGCAGGACATGAATTCCTATCCAAGTCTATAAACGAATGGTTACTGACCCTAGGATAATCGAGGCCATGCCGTTGAGCAAGCCTTGCTGCAATTATAAAGTGTAGTGTTTCACAATTAGGATTTATCGAACAATATAATATATTATATGTGCTATTGCATTGCAGTCGAGCGGCTATCCGTCTTACATATCAATAAGTCTTTCACTATCCGCTCACCTGCTAGTAACCAATAGACACGTAAACTTAGAGTTAAGATTCCTCGAGGGATGATGCTACGCGGGGTGATACGCGGGGTGATAACGCCAGTGCCATTCTTCTACCAATCTGAGGCTTCAAATTCTATCTATCTAATAGGTAGCATAAGAAAAACCCGTCCTACCCAGAACCTTCAATATCAAGGGGACATGCCAAGGGTGTCGTCATAGGTACTACCTACCTGATCCTTCCATACCCTCGGGTTCGCTTAGGGACGTATCGGAACGAGTCGACTGGTGTGATACCCAACTGCAGTGCTCTTGTATCACACTCTCAGTTTTTCATTGAGCGTATTGATATATGCGCACCGCTCAAAGAGATCCTCATGTTCTAGCTTCCTCTGCCTTTCCCGGGAATCTGCAGACTCCATTTCTCTGAACCGTACGTCAGCCACAAGAGGAACTTGCATGCTGCCTGTTTCCGGGCTTAAATTAACAGCGTTGGCTTCTTTGTGCAAAAAGCAAGTCGCTGTGCCTAACGGTCCGCCAATAAGCTGCAGATTGATTCTGGAAGGCCCAAGTTCCGGTGCTGTATTTTGATATTCGATCTCCTCGAAGGATTCCGGCCATGACATGAGGCCATTATCGTCTGCGTATGTGGGATCACCAGTGTAAGCAAAATTGATAAAAGACGTAGCCACGGATCTCGACAGCTCTTGATCTGCTTCCGAGACATGACCCTCGGGGAAGAGACCGTTGAAAATATAATTGGTATCACTGCCGTGAGCTGCACCCATGTACGGCATCCCGGCAGCCTTGAATATTGGCGTCAGCATGCTCTGGTTCAAGTCGTAGAGGCGAACACCGGAAAACATAGGATTTACTGCTATAGAGTGCCTGGAAATTGCGTATCCAAAGTCGATTGACGGGCATGTGAATAAGATATCACGTAAGATGCGGGAGACGCGGAAGTAGTGAATAGACATAACCGGATCCGAGTCGCCCCTCCGAGCCTCGTAGTTGTGTAAATCTTCCTCAAATGCTGATGGGGGATAGTGAGAGAAAAGTGCTTCATAATCTTCATCGGTAAGTGAATGAGAAAACTTCTTCATCAGGTTTTTCATATCTTCCTCTCTTTGAATAGCGGTAGCAGACTCGACGTTCGCGGCGCCATCATCCTGTGCCCAACCAAAGATCATTGGGATATCTGAGACACATTAGACTTACTACGGAAAGGAGCGTGTGATAGGTACCTATGTGACAAGTACCTACTTTTGACGAATCTTCCTGATCTGTACAACACAGATGGACGATCCGGTAGAAAGTCGTCATCTACCGACGGAATGAAAGTGAAAAGCCCAAATGGCGGGTGATTGTTTACTGAATAATCCATAGCCACTTCTACCAGCTTTCCCATCGGTACTTCGCGTAAGCACTTTAGAATCACCTCGTCCTTATTGCTGTTGCACCCCAACTTCTCTGCTACGCCGCGGGTATACATATCCGTTGCATCGCTGGTGATGTTGAGAGCCGTGCCGGGTGGGCCAGATATGGCCCAAGCTTGTGTAAACGGTACGCCTCTCTCGCCACCATATGATAAGGTGTGAAGCGAAGAAAAGGTACCACCGGCACTGACACCGAACACAGTGATCCTCTTCGGGTCACCGCCGAATGATGCAATATTATCTTTCACCCATTGAAATCCTAATCGCTGGTCCCGCATTCCTACGTTGAGGGATTTCTGCTCTTTGAGGATGGGAAGACGTGCGAACCCGAAAATTGTGAGACGAAAATTCAGCGCCACAAATATCACCGGCTTCGTAAGTGAGGTTGATAATGTGATCAGGTTTTTGGGATCGGCGTGGGAATCGTGCGCTGAGCCCTTGATAATTCCACCTCCAGGAAGCCAAATGACCACCGGGAGCCTATCTTCGGCGGTGGTTCCCGCAGGCCTCGAAACCCGGAGATTAAGGCAGTCTTCGCTAATATCCTGAACATCGTCAAAAAATGGTGGTATGGCAGCTTTTGACTGGGGGCATGGTAGGCCAGGTACTGTGGCGTTGAACTCGCTTCCTGCTCGTGGCACGTAAGGCTCTGGAGGAGCAAACCGTCCCTCCCCAGAAGTATCTCGACCGAATTTAATATTATAAAAGTGCTCAATATGTTCAATCGTCAAGCCATGATATGTGACGTTGATATTCTGAAGTTTCACACTGGGATTTGCGACAACGGCGGTTCCCAATATCAGCAATATCAACCTTACCAGGGTAGATTGGGACAAGATGTAGTTCATGGTATCGAGTTATGGAATATTCCCCCGCGAGAGCTTGGAATGAAGTGAATTAATAAAGTGAATTAGGTACCTACCTTGGAAGGTAGAAGAACTAGAGGGATTTATATAAATTCTTTATCAAGGTACCTAGGTGCGTACGTGATAACCTCAGGATTAAAGCAAGGGATAACTGAGTAGGTATCTAGGGACGATACCTATAAAAGGGAGTATTAAGAACTGGTTACACCGCGTGTGACTTGTAACTTGTAGTTCTAGCCGGTGCAACAGCTAATACATGTAGAAATCAACTACTGTGAATCCCGGAACCTATCCCCATCCCCGTCCCCGTCAGGTGATAATTGTTAAATCTGCATCATGGATATCTGGCGACCTGTCTTAATCCCCTTAACAAATTTCAGTGTCCCTTTTTAGGATGCATGTATCCACGTCAAATTCAGTAGATCCATCTCGTTTGAATGACTGGAGTTCGAATCTAGCGACTAGGAGATATTAGCCCATGTACTTTAGACCTCATTAGTACCGGATAGAAATAGGGGCTAATTCACCTTGTACAGTTGGCATACAGCTCACCAACGCAGTCGATAGAGCCGATATCGACATGATGAAGGCGGCAAAATACATCTCGATTTGTAGGTATACCCAAGGTGCGAAGATCATATATCTAATAACGGCTTAGGATGGAGAGATAGCACTTGTAGGGCAAGAAATAGTAACCAGCAACCAGGTAGATGCCTCTTATATATCACGTAGAGGACCTAGAGGGCAGTGACACAAGAATTTACACTTACTATCTCTTGATGAAGGATTGTTGAATTCCCCTCTCCTTCAATACTAGGTACCTACCTAGTACTTGGCCTCGGGAAATGGACATGGCCTTCACATAAGATACGCACCGCTGGAGACAACCTACCACGATCTCTTATGCCGGGGCTTGCCGGTTGAGTATAAGCAAAGACTCGGGATACACATTATTTAATGAGTGCTACACGCAGGCTCCCAGTAGGATCCGGAAACCCAAATTAGGACCCAATATCAAGGGTGGTCAACATATACTCCAAGTTGGACAAATATGCACAGCATAAGCCAAGGCTTATTATCAGTCTGTATTCCAACACATAGCGCTACCAGTTACAATGCTTATTTGATAAGGATTGTCACACATTATATCGTCTTGGACAATCCTTCGGAACTAAGCACTGGGGATAAATGGTAGGCGACGACTTCTCATCAAATACTTGTTTTATCGTCTCTCGCCGTTCTTTACCGACTTTGACTTATACCAGAACATTCTTAGCTTCATTTTAAGGTCATTATATTACTCATGGATAAGGGGTACCAATATACCACCATTTCTTCTACTGAAGAGCCCGCTGCGTCCAATGCAACAAACTATTGGAAGCGTAGATTCTATATTCTCCTCTTTTCCTCACTATCTACAATATTACTATTACTCGCGGGAATTTCATACAGATTCAATATATCGTCAGATTCACTAACCTCAGACAGCCATGAAGCACCATATTGTGAGTGTGGCTCATTGTTTCTGTGTTATTAATATTGCTAATATGTTCTTTGGAAGCGCCTGTGCCCTTGAACTATGTCAACAGGTATTTGGAAAGCAGCCCAGATGCCTCAAGCTTTATGGGCCACCCACGACCTGAGCTAGACCAAGCGTGGCACAATTTACTAGAAGGGACATTAATTCGCCTCTCCGAAGATGAGCTCCTTCTGGCGAACAATGCTAGCTCGATCAGACATAAGGATGGTGGATATGTCGGCGGATTAGGGGTATCGCACTCATTGCATTGCTTGGTAAGTTGTTCCACATCTAGGCTGATTAGTACCTAGTTGGTTTTTCTTCGGTCTATGGCGCCCGATACAAATATTACACAGAAAATATCCTACTAATACCTTGAGGTAGAAACGAATCAAACAATATCTTCACCCTAATTACTATTACAAAAACGAAGAAGAAGACTGGGACGAGCTAACCTATCACGTTGACCATTGCCTGGAATCACTCCGCCAGGAAGTGCTATGCACGGCAGACGTGACTATATACACCCTCCAGTGGAGAAGGCCCAAAAGGAAGCCAATAGTAACGGTCCCACAGCCACATGCCTGTGTCGACTGGGAGGGGCTTCATAAATGGATGATAGGCAGGGCGGCAAAATATGATGATATGATACGGCCGAATATAGAGGGAGATAATGGAGGCGCAGCTGTACTTGACTCCTCTTTGTCTTCGAATCACGGGTCTGCCTCAGAGAGCGAGTAGGCTGAAATGGAAATTACGAATAGTGATGGACTGGATTGATTATGGGAAATTTGACAAATACAAATCTACAGCCTGCTAGGTATGTTACTAAAATATTATGTGAAGCATACGCTATCTTTAGGCACTATTTGACTCCATACTTACTGAATTTTGGTGGCGCGATATTTTCTTGTATTTACCTCCTACCAAGGTATGTATACTCCTAGCCGTGAAATCCAGGAGGAAGTAGCATGGATCCCTGCCCTAAGTATTCGACCTAGCAATATACTACCTTATGGAATTACCGAGTATTAGGGAAGTTCACTATTTTAACATATTATATATACAGGAATACTCCAGATGGCTGTTATGGTTTGTACGGGATATATAATAGTCGTATTAACGGCTGTGGTAAGCTTTTATAGTGCTTACTAGTAAAGGGGTAATTACGCTCCGCGTCGTGCTGAGGTGAGACGGCTACATAAGTGGAAGTATCAAATATAATAAATTTTATCAAAGAAACAAAGGAGGGTGAGGAGACGCAGCTCATATTTTTCTTAGATATCAGGGTTAAAGTTCATTCTATGATCTTCTATCAATAGACTAGAGCAAGGCATACTATCAGGGGCCTACGATATAGTAACCTGACCAACTAGAGTTTCAAAGCAATTCATTGCCCTGTTCTTACTAGAGTATTAGGTACGGTAAATAGGGTGATGCCTTGAAAAACAAAGATATAGCATAGGCATGTGAGGTCGGATTGGGTATCTTACCAGGTACTTACCTCTTAGGTAGGTAACTAATGGCTAAGGCCTACGTAGGTACCTTAGGTATATTTACACCTACATGTATTTAAGACTATTTGGATTTTAAATTCTTCTACTCTTGAAATTTCTACTATAGGTCGCAACAAATTCACTTACAACCAACCCCCTAACTCACAAAACGTTAACGGCTCTCCTTTTCCCCTGCCCCCTGTCGTGCCAAACTAATATGCCGCACTTGGCCGTGGCTCCATGCACGCCTCGACCTATAACTCAGCATGTGCCAGACGATATTTTACTGATGATTTTCTCGTATTTCAAATTGCCACATAACATCAAGTTTCTACATCCCAGAATGAGAAACAGGGGACTTGAGACTTTAACCGCCCTGGCACGCTGCTCGAAACGGTTCCATCGCATTGTGATGCTTCTCCTATATAGGACGATACACATCTATAGAATTCCCCAATGCCACGCGCTTGTCAAGGCACCCTCGAGACAGCCAGGCCTAGGCCGGCTTGTTCATAACCTATTTTTTACCTTCACTGAAACTTCTCAATGCCCACACCCAATTCGCGACCCCAACATAGTAAAAGATGAAATTAGGAACTCACAAAGGAAGTTTACCCTACCACCCGTATTCCAGCGAATAATATTAAAGACCAGTCCCGGGCATGGCTCAGAGGTTGCATTTATACTGGCATTTTTACCGAACCTAAAACATTTGGTTTTAAATCTACTGCTGGGGGCTAGTATTTTGGGTATCTTTGAGGATGCTGCGTGGAACGTTAGTCCTCGGCTTAGAGAACTACTAACCTAGGAACTTCTGGAAGCACTTCAGCTCAACTTCTGCCAACAGGCGACTTCTCAGGCCTGCATACTATAATACTAGGCAGTTATATGTTCCCAAGAGATGACCGGAAGCCAGTCATAAAACTACCATTCACAACACTTGGTAATTATGCCGTATCGCCGCGGGAGCCTGACCAGGGCCAGCTATTAATGTTAGCGATACTCGGGCTCCCTAATCTTATCTCATTTTCCGTTGGTCGACTCTTCTGGAGCCAATCGATGTTAAAAGAACTCCCCCCAGTTTTAGGCCTACAGCACATCAGCTCCGACGTGACGTGGTTAAATGGGCGAAATTTGATAAATATACTCTCCCGATGCCCTAAGCTCCGTAGCTTCATTGCCTTGATACCCGCGCCGTACGCTTATATTTCATTTTACTGCCTCCTCATGAGTTAAGCCATTTAATTCACCATGAGTGCATAAGTCGTTACTACACGAACTTAATCCCAATCTCTTTCTTATGCCTAGCATAGTATTACTACCTATGTGGTAGCGCCTCACGTCAACTTTTGACCCACTCTCATCCCCTATTACCAAGTGAATATAATTCACGAGGCTATCTACCAAGATACTAAAAATTAAACTAATCCTTTGTCAGTAACATGTGGGAAAATAAGCAGAATCACTCACGTGTGGGAATTGGCGGTCTTCCAGTCAGTTGGATGAATCCCCAATACAGCTAACGGTAGTACACGACGCAAAAACTCCCATTATCCCAACACAATCATATGGTAACTAAGCCCCCAAAGTAATACAGGGAGTAAGGATGATGTTTGCTTGGGGACTAACTAGCCCCTTTAGAGGCTGCCTTTTAGTATTTATAAAGAGTCCCACCTCCGGTATTATCGTACCAACTCTCCTAAAAGCCTGCCTGCCTAACATAAACCAGCCGATATCAAACAATAGGACCGACAAAGCATCAGGAATCCAGACGAAAGATGGCCAGATCCAGATCATCGAGCTCTTCCAGCAGTAGCTCATCCGGCTCCGACAGGTCAGCGACGAGCGATGGAGAGCACCAGGACGCGCGCAAATATTCGGCTTCTGACGTCGTAGCCCAGCTCCCGTCTCTATGGCGCTACATGCGACAGGATTCCTCATTCGGGCCCGATGACAGCGAAGGGAACGGTGAAGTAGCCGAGCAGAGCAGCGGTATTATTCGTACGCCCTGGTTTCGAGGCTGCTGGATGTCCACTAAATCTACAAAGACGGTCCTGAATTTACGGTCCCCCAGTTCGGAGTCCCTGTTGCGGTACGATACTAACACACCTGAAGCTCGCCGAAGCTACCTGTCCACGGCGACACGGACTGGTGAGGGGCAGTCGTCGAAGACTTGCAAGAGCCGCTTGCGGGACTGCTGGGATGCTCTACTAGTATACCTACGACTTCGGGACGCATAGCATGGTAGTATGTCCGGCTGTCTTTCTGTCTGTAAGAGGGGGAGGTTTATGCGCTAGCTTCTTAGTTGTTAGGGGGGTTCGTTTTTATGCATATTTTGTGCTGGTAATTCCGATGAGGGCATTTCAGGTAAATATAAGTCCCATCTAATAATTACCTAGTATTAATACCGTATCAATTGAAGCTATCTACATTAAACACTTCCTCGTAAGGCCTGAAACCAGAAACAGCCAAATGTTAGAGACGGCACGCAACTTATTTCGCACAGAGCATCACTACTGGCGTGATGATAGATAATCTATAATTCCGGGCTCGTTACAGGGGGGTCGTTTTAGCCAGGGGTTGGGTTCGGTAAGATCTAACCTAGAGATCTTTCCGAATGGCGTCAACGGCTCCTCCGCATTCTGCCCCCAGATTATTCCCGTTTGTTATAGATTGCTCGGAACATCATTCTCCATTTTGAGGGTGATCTACAAACCCACCGCGAACGCTTGCCATGTCTGGCGTATTAGCATTTAATCTCCCGGCCCGTCGGGTTGCATCTTGTTAACATGGGGCAGAACTAATTACAGGTCCGCATACATAAAGCCGTAACTGCGCCCTTCGATTCTTTTATTCGCGAGAATTGTCATCGCTTGGGTCAACGTTTTCCGCACAGCTCGACATGATGATATCCTCAACCCTCTTCACCGGCCTTTTACTCGCCTCATCGGCATCCGCCCGCCCCGCCAAGCGCGGCACGGGTGAGATCAAGTGCCCTGTAGTACTTAGCGGGTTCGTGCCGGCGGACTTGGCGCCGGCGGATTTCGACTCATACGCGACAAGCCCCTTCAACCCCGACTACATCCGCGGCACCGAGAAGTTCTCAGAGATCCTGCAGTTTCCGGAAGTCGAGGCCTCGCGCTTTGATAACGCCAGCACAAGAGCCGTCGAGGTTACTATCAACGACAAGTCCATCTTCCAGAAGCAGAATGGCTTCCGTCGTGCCGGTCTCCAGATCCAGGGAGACACGAACGAGGACAGCCCTGGCACTCAGGGTGTAAAGACTTTGCATTTCAGTGTCAAGCAAGATGCCGAGAGGACTTTGAACTTGACTCATGAGTATTTGGTACGGGTACATGGCTATGAGAAAATAGGGGCAACCCAGCTAATTAAAGCATTGAAATTTTAGAACGTCTGGCACGAGAGCGCAGACTACAGCGCCAACCAATTCAACTTCCAGAGCGGTACCATCATTGGCAAGTCGGGCAGCGACAAGAGCAACTTCAAGGTCTTGAACCGCCAGAACACCCAAGTGTGGTCAACCCCCATCGATGCCACCGCCTGGCAGAATTTTGCCATTACTCTGGACTTCGTAAAGAAGTAAGCTGATGTCTTCCTATGGTTAATTGGACTTATCAAGTCATCCGATGCCTTGTGATGGAGATCGGTATGCTAACCCGAATGCCCGCACAGCACCCTCCAAGTGTACTACTCAAAAGACGACGAGCCCCTCAAGGCCGTCACCGAAGCGCTGCAGAACGACAACAGCGGCGGCGGCCAGTACCAGATCGGCATCCTGAAGAAACCCACGGGCACTTCCGACATCGTCAACTCGGGCTACCAGGAGACCGGCATCAAGGAGGGCCAAATCTACGGGGGCATCTTCCTCGAGGACAGCGCGGACGGCTGCATTTCGCTGTAAACTCGTGCTTTAAGGATTAGGTACGGGGGATAGGAGCCGAAGAACTCAAGGAACTGGGAGAGTGGCATTAGATCTTTCTTCACGTACATATTATTTAAATACAACTCATGGATATCCTATAACTCGGGTTACATACCTGGACTCGGTGAGCGATAAATGCCAAAGGGGGGGAATAAAAGGAGGAGTTGACAGTCCCGCAAATCAAGCAAGTATAAAACGTTTTATAGTTAAACAAGATTTTCCAATTTTTAAACTAGGATTGTAGGTAAAAGTTCGTGAGAAACATAACTTATCGTGTCGGCGTTGCAATCATTTACAGCGAGGTCTATACACAAATCATACCACCGCCACCGATCTACCAGGACATCCCAAACAATCCGCACTCCCCTAGCAACGTAGGTATCTTATGTAGGCTGAGTACCCGATACAACCGCAATCCCATTCCAATCACCGCAGCGCCACCACCCCCTGCTTCCTCTTCAACAGTCGCCGTTCACCCGACCCCGACCCCGACCCCGACTCCGCCAGCGCCATCTGGTCAGGCGACATAGTCAAAGCCTCCGCCACGACCAGAGAGGCATAGGAGCTCTTTCTCGACTGGCTGGGCAGTTCAACCCGGTTGTCGGGCGATACCTCGGGGGCCTCGTGCAGACCGTCTGACTGGGAGACTTCCGTGGCGGATGGGTCGGGGTCCAAGGGGTTTAACAGACGTAAGGGGGTCACCAGGTCCTCTGCTTGCCGGCGCGACCATTCTGTCGCGAAGAAGGATTCCGAGGTAGGTGTGGTTCCCCTTGCGTCGTCTAGGAACGCCGATCTCTTTCTGGTGGTACTTCGATCACTTCCACTTGGCGCATCGGTTTCAATAGCCGATACCCTTCGCATGTCTGCCAAGGACCGTTGCTGCTGCCGAAGTCTCCGCATCTTGTCCTCTAGTTCTTCTATGTCTTGTGGCATGTATGCCACGCCGTCACCCTTGGCGGTATCTATCTTCTTGTTCTCCTTTATATCTACTTTGGCCGCGCTCCCGGAGATCGCCGAAGTATTATTTATATTGCGCCATTGCATCGCAAACGGTACGGCTGTCTTCGGCGGCTCCCAAGGGATGGTAGGGACAGGGGTAGTAGGAGTCGCGGGCGGCGATGCCGGCGTCGCGCGTGTTCCTTTCGATGCGGGTACGTATTCACTGGACCTTTTCACCACTCTATGCACTATGAAGCTAGATTCCGGCTCAAAGCCCGTCCGTTGCAAGTTGAGGTGCAAGCCATTACTAAATTGTTGGCTTGCACGTTCTCTAAACGACGGCTGTTCCTGTTGCGGATGGTCTGATATCCAAGCCCCGCGCGAGGGGCTTGGCGAGCTGGAAAGCCTTTGCGTGGATGTAATAGAAGGGGAACAAGAGGAACATGTAGATGTAGAAGATGAAGGCCGAGCGCGAGACATGCGTCGGCCTCGGCTAACTGTTGAGACTACAGACGAAGGGCGACTAATAGATTCCGGAGCATACGTGCTACGTGAATCGTGTAGTGGTTCTGGGCTGGAATCATCATAGCGAGTATTATTGTAATACTGAACTAACTGCTCGGTTATATGTAAGGGCTGAACACTCCGTATAGCTGGGTCTGTAGTTTGAGGCTTGGGCGGACATATGTCTCTACCAAGTTCGCTACGGGTATCATCGTTGATAGGACCATACCTGGTTTGGGGCTTCTGTTGCTGCTTTTGGGGTGTTGAATGCGGTCGATACTCGAACCGGGGGAGACTTGTACCATTGCTAATGTCTATTTCCGACTTACGTGAAGATAGCACATAGGCGGGCTTCCGCGGGTGCCAGACAATGGAGCTCTCGCGTCTCTCTTTATCTTCTGTTCTATCTCGTCCACTTGCATTTTTAAAAGTAGGGATGCGCGAAACCGGACGCGAGACGGGAGGATAAGTTCGGGTTGGCCTAGGGTCATTACTTCTCTTCTTCTGATTCCTTTTCTGATGCGTGTCTGCCCTCTTGCGAGGATTTCCTGTTAAGGTATCATAAGCAAGGGCCCGGTGATATGCGAGAGTACGTAACTCTTCGTCCGACTCATCATTCCCACGGGGTTTATGAGCTACATCTACGTTCGTAGGAGCCATAATAGCTATATCAGCGGCGATGAGATGCTACCAACAATAAGCCTGGTATCGCTAGGGTACAGGTCGCCAGCAGTGGCCTACCTGTTTATTAACGTAAAGGGCACGGATACGAGGGAATTTAGTATGATGGACAATATGCCAGGGATCCAAATCAACCCGGGTTTGATATGTCAGTCGTAAGAAAGCCCTATTTTTACGAGCGGGTGAGCAGTGGAAAGGGGAGGGCCGCTGGTTGAATGGGACAGATTGTGGTGTTGCTATTCAGCAACTATAGAAACAGCTACGGTTGTTAATATAGCCCATGGAAAAATTAATGATCGCCAATAAAAGATTGCTATAAACAAAGATTAGATTGGTGAAAATGCTATTGTTTCCAGGTCTTTGAGGGAGACATTGCTATTGTTTTCTTTGGTTGGTAGGAATGACCATGATCTTGTGTGGGCGGACAAAGAAGATAAAGAATCGCAGGCAAAAGGACTTTGTAACTTGAGCGACGAGGCTCTAGGTTAGATGCTATCTGGGTTTTTCTATACTAGGTAGATCTGACTCTGAGTGGTTGCATCTAGTAGTAGATAGATTAGCGAAGGAACTGTTGGCCTAATTATTAACCTAGGGTCTGCAGTTTGATATGTTGAAATGTTACCTTAGTACTCGGAATATTAGATTCCTTCAAATTAAGACACTCGGATGTACGCATTTCGAAAACTTAACGGTCGACTTTTTACCTAATAGTAGAGAAGCAGAAACACAGTCGAACTCTCATATTCGTCATCTATGCGATCTCTACTGTGGTAGTTATCGTGAGCTTATGTACAGCATAATGTCATATTTATGAGCTAAATGCAGCCATTCTGATGTTCTGAATCGCCCCCTTCGCAACTGCTATGCATTATAATGCGACTTCTAGAGCTAGGACTTATTTTACCAAGTAGAAAAGGGGTTCGCCATTTACCCCGATCTAAATCCAGAGGACTATCCTCATATCCACAATATCCGTAACGCCGACGTCCTATCGAACTCCAAGCTGCGGAGTAATTATGGCCGGGTCCAGGCGCGGTGCCCATTTGACGGAAATACGAATCAGCTAAATTCGGGAAGAATATATACGCGTCGTTGCGCGTATTTCTTTTCGGGTGTTTACCAACTAGGTACTCAATTAATGTTACCCTGAATATCACCACGCTACTGAGTCATGTTGCACCGATATCGAGGATAATGACGATCAGTAGCTAGGCTACGTATTTGTAGGCAGGAGAGCCATCGGCTAACTCCGCTCGATCAAGGTACTCGCGGGTTATTAATGCTTCGATTCGACGCTTAATGAGCGGGATATCTGGCTTAAACCGGCCTGCTAGGACTTGGATAACTTCTGTAATGAGCTGGGAATGGCCAAGCTCCTTACGTTGCCTAGTTCGGTAGGTTAGCTATATTACCCATCCTGGGTATTCATGCTGGACTTACTTCATTATACGGACGACGGCAGCGTCAGTAACGTACATTCTTGTCTCTTCATTCTTCTGGTCGGTCTCCTTACGCTCATCGTCGTTTTCTACCCTGTTAGCAGCATTTACCGAAGGCACCTTAATCTTGATGGCCTTGCTGGTAAACTCGCGATTGAAGGTAAATCTGTCGCCAGGCTTAGCCGCTGCTTTTGTCTGCGACTCCTTTAAGAGAATGCGATATGCTTTGATCACCGAGAGTGATGTCAACACATTGATCAAATCGGACTGTGGAATGTTCGTTTCTTCTTGGATACGCTCAAACGATACCCATTCGTCCTCGGCGACGCCGTTAAAAAGCATGAGCACAATCATGCCATATGTTGACACGTTGAGTTCGTAGCGACGCTCTTTGCTAAGGGGTCCAGAGGCCTTGCCAGGAATCCTTGGAAATACACATTTAATATCCGCACTCCCTGCGCTTGTAACCCAAGTGAGAACTCGACCGTTACGGTTCAGACTGTAGAACTTGAAGAA
The DNA here is from genome assembly GCA_022432525.1 of Daldinia grandis. Classification (NCBI taxonomy): domain Eukaryota; kingdom Fungi; phylum Ascomycota; class Sordariomycetes; order Xylariales; family Hypoxylaceae; genus Daldinia; species Daldinia grandis. The sequence continues at coordinate 817,677 of JAJKLB010000001.1, forward strand.
ACTATCTTGAAGTCCCTGAATCTCACGTGGATAGATGATCTTGCCTTTGGACTCGTCTGCAAGCCCAGTGCGACCCATAATCTCTTTAGGCCAATTGTTGCCGGCAAGAACACTGATGTTGAATTCAATATGTTTCTCGTCCACATCGCCAAGACCGCGGATATGGTCGCGATAATTCTCCGTCTCCTCCTTAGAGGTACGCATATCCCTAAACATACCCTCGAATTTCTGCGTGAAATTATTGCCTAGCTCTCGCTTCATGCGTGAAATCATCTCCTGCTCGACTTCTTGACTCTCGGATTTGGAATGTAATAAACGACGGGCTAGATGTTTTTGGTAATACTGCTCGAACTTGTCTTTCTCCCCAAGATATCGAAGCAGAGTTATCGCCTTGTCAAGGACAATATCAACCTCGGCCTCAGTCTTGCCCTTAATGCCTCGTTTGAGATTATCGTCAATAAAAAGCGAGACATACTCTGAACTTCTACTGAAAGCGTTGATGAAGTCGGCAAAGCTCTTTGTTAATGCCGTCTGTAAGATGAGATCCTCTTCGAAACATGTTCTCCAGTACCTGTCATACTTGTCTTTGAGGACCAAGACATCATCAACCCATTTGATGGCAGCTGCTGTTTGCTGCGCTGCAGCATTCAAAGTCTTCGGTTTAGACTTTTCTGCACCATCGACCGGTTCCCCCGCATCGCCCTGTTGCGCTATGCTGAAATCGGTGTTCTTGAGCGTCTGCTCTATTTCGGTACCCTGCTCGATAACTCGGGCGGAAAGAGCCTTGCGCAAAACAGCCTTTTTCGAATCAACGCGCGATATTAGCTGGTAGAGAATGCTAAGATCCTCAATCCTATCGTTATCAAGCATCGCATTGATACCACTTCCTTCCATAGCAAGGAACTCATCCATATGTTTAATAATTAATTCCCGTTCGACTACTTGCGTAATCTTCTGCAGGGATAAGGAAGAAACGGTAGTCTGACATCGTCCGGCCTCTTCGGCAAGGCGTCTCTGTGTATATCTAAGCCACGCGCTGGCATCGCCCTCGCGAAGAAGCTTCTCGCACTCGGCCTGGTAGAAGGCCTCGCTGCTGTTGATGTATATAGGCTCGAAGGTAGTGACATAAAGCTGCTCATTATCATTTTCTTCGTCCGTCTCGAAGAGAGCCTCAAACATCGAAATACAACTGTGGAGTAACGCCTTATCAATAACATCGCCCTCTCTTTCCATATTGATTTGGTCAATGATAGTGGCATTGAGAATATTGAAGATGGGATAGTCGACTCCATCCTGTTTAAGGGTTGACTTGAGGATGTGATCACGAAACAGACCAATGGTTGTGGTGTAGATCAAGGGTCTGCTATGATCCTGAACATAACCACGTTCAAGATACATAAGGACATCGGCAATCATGTTCATCGAAAAATTGTGGCTCTCCCATGAAGCACGTATGCCCTTTATGAACTTCTCGCCCATAGCACGTCGTTCCACGACGCTCGTTCCGGTGACTTCTTCGAGCGTAACGCTAATTAGGTTGCTGGTAATAAGACCCCTAATAGGAGGTATCACCTCATCGGCAAACCATTGTTCTTCGAATTCCTTGACTCTATCATAAAGTCTATGGCCCGCTTTTTTAAGGACAATCTTATACGAATATCGGTAGAGTTGTTCGAAGGAGAGCTTGCCGGCATTACGAAGATGTATATCGCGCAAAGCTTGGCGGAGCTTCTCCCAGCACTGTTCGAATTCGTCGGTGGTACTGGACTGGGCCGTGGGCTACAGCATAATTATTAGCATAGTACTAGAATATGATACAATATGGAAGCAGAGGGCAGAAAGGAAGGCTAGGGAGATCAAGCATAGGCAGGAAGATACGCCAAGGAGGCTTTGCGCAATACTCAAGAGGCAGCACGAACCAACGGAGTGGTTTCGTGGATCGTCAGAAACCACAAGAACTCGTCTAGAGGGCTAGAGGCTTGAACGATACTCTCAGAACTGAACCGAGAAGAAGACTCAGGTTAAAGGGGATATAGGCTCGGGAGATACGACTTACCCTTCGAGGAGGCCGAATACGGCCACCTCGCATCATAGAACCTCCTCGGCCGCTAATCATTTTTCATAGTCTCATCTATCAACTTATAAGAGGTATGGAAGTTGAGCAGGTTATAGATTGTGGGTTGTCGATCGTTGCGCATGTGAAATACGACAAGGCTGGATGGAGGAGAGGAAGGATTAACGGAAATGCGTCGATGTGTTGAACTAGTGATGCATCTCTACTAGTTAAAGGAAATAATTTGAAAGAGTTCATGCCAAATTATAAAAAGATGCCCAAGCGACATGGAGAATGAAAAATGGAAAATGGGAAATGGAAAATGAAGTAGAAAGTCCAGGAAATCGCCACAGTCACAGTTGTTAACGTCGTGGTCGCTACCGCTAACGTCTATAACGGCAACTCTTGGGTGTTTCACAGCTCCACTTGCATTTTGGCGTTGTATCAAAAGAGAGGCCCTTCTGGTTGCTACGGAAGGAATTAGGTTAAGTGTTCAACACGACATGCTTCATGCTTTAATGCTAGGTTAGGTTAGTGGGATACAGGTGTCGCTTGGGTTGTAAACCTTAATTGCCCCTCGATCTTCGGCCTAGGAATATCTTGGTTACCGACCTGCCGCCTAGCTTACCTATAATCTTATCGATAGGCTGATTGGTTGCTGTGGCCCTTGCATACGTCTTATCCGATTATCTAATACTAATTACGTAGCCAACGCCTATACGTAATTGGTTTTCGCAAAGTTCATATTTGACATTTCATATCGATCCCAACTACAATATGGCTTCCAGATCAACGTCCCGCTTATTATTCAATTCAACTCTCCGCTCTTCAAAGCCTGCCTCTCCCTTCGTTCTTAATCTCCGCCCCTACATATCCCAGAATCTACCAACTGCCTACCGGTTTGCTCACTCCATACCTAGGCCACCTACCTCGAAACCTTCGGCCTCGAAGAAAGCCTCTACGACAAAGCATGTTGAGCCACACTATCAACTAACATTTACTTGCGTACCTTGCGGCAAACGCTCTACACACACCATTACGAAACAAGGCTATCATCATGGATCGGTACTCATCACCTGCCCGTCTTGTCGCAATCGCCACGTTATCAGTGACCATTTGAGTATCTTTGGCGATCGTAAGATTACCATCGAAGATCTTATGAAAGAGAGAGGACAGCTAGTGAAGAAAGGCACTCTTGGCGAGACCGGCGATGTTGAATTCTGGGAAGATGGGACGGTAACCCATCGAGAACGAGAGCGAAATATTGCTACCGCTAGCGCTAGGGGCAGCGTCAAAGATGATTCTACGCAAGGTAAACAGGGCGATTCGGATGAAGCTTCGCTCTCGCGGGGGGCGAGAGATCCCTCGTCACAGTCTACAAATCCGAAACCTACAACCTCAGCACCGCTGGGGGCCACAGGCGCTCGCCCGTCAGTAGATAGCACTCAACATACCGATCAAGTGCCATCAACACGACGTCCATAGCCGATAACAGCGCAGCCAAATAACAACGACTTTTAAACCAAGCCACGACCATATATATAAGGCCCTATGCTATCGAGCTTTAAGGGAATCGCAAATAAGTGAATGAAGTACTAATCACTTCGTACAACATCAATACCAGTTCAGGTATAAATCGGCGAACAACCAATCCACGACATTCCCATTACCATCCCCGTGCAACTCTAGCGCAATCGGTTCAGCGGACAAAGCGCTGGTTATTATTAGTAATATGCTACTAATTTTGCGCAATGGTCTCCAAAGGTTCTTTTATTGCGTAAGATATTCTCGAGGCTAGTTGACATTTGGTGCGGATGAGTTAGGAGTAGATTTCTTACTCGTCGAACTTAACCCCATCATTTGAGTTTCGAACATGTCTTTTTGTATGATAGACGTTTCTAGACTGTAAGTGGTTATAGCAGCCCGAAGGCGAGAGGGGCATCCACGAATATTGCATGTTATTACAAGTGGATGATGGCGCTTAAAAACAGCTGGCAATCCTTGAAGATCCAGAATGTATCACGCTATTGAGGAAGAGAATCATCACCCGATGCCAAAATCGAGATTGTAAGGACTCGTTAATAATATTAAGCGTCTGATATACTCCCTTGGCGCTCTGTACATACACTCTACCCACCTATTGTATTATACCCCTTCTTCATAGCGAAATGGTAGTGTGCTACGGATCCATAGATTAAAGGAACTACTCTACCTCTTGTACCAAAGGCCCAAAATCCCTATGATAATTATGACAAAGGAATACTTAATAAAAATTCGTATCACATTACTTTATATGCCATGTTAGATTAAATTATCCCATTTTCCTATTCTAATCATGCCCTCCTAACACCAGCCACGCGTTAAGCATAGCAAATAAATAAACACACACCACCCAACAGCTCCCCTAATACTCTCTCCGACGATTCCGATTCTCCAACCCTCTCTCCTTCTTGCGCTTGACCTTCTTTTCCAGACGGCCCTTCTTCCACTGACCGAAGCGCTCAGGCTGTGTCACGGCCTCGATCTTCCTCTTCTTTGACCTGCTCTCGCGACGACTTCTGGCGCGATCCCGCACGGCCAGCAGCTCCTTCGTATATTCGGCAGTGCCGAACTTCTTCTGTAGAACCTCCATTGTTTCCTCTGCCTTCGTCTTCAGCCCTTCGTATCGCGCTTTAAACACCTCGTTAAGCGAGAACGGTGTTGGGATCGAGGGATCGGTGAGGTGATGTAGTGGCGTGAGTAGGATGTTGAGCGAGGGCCGCAAGGATGTTTCAGGCAGCGTTGAAGTCAGGATGGATATTATATCCAGTGCGGCAACTTTAGGGATAAGAGCGTCGGCTTTAGGCGGCGTCTCTTCAACGAGAATTTCAGACAGCCAGACAAATAACGTATGGAGAGTGATGTTATAAGCCTTCTCCTTTTCGCCGTCGTCAATCCCGCCCCACTCATCTCCACTGTCTTCGGAAATGTCTGCGTCGCTGTCGGAAGATTCAGAATCTACCGAGCCAGCATCTAAGAATTTGCTCAGCATTAAAATGACACGGCTAACTTCGGCAGCTAGAGCCTTGTCTAATTCCGCTGAGTTCTCAGTGAGAGCTTTCCTGTCGCTATCACCAAAAGGTGTGGAACTGTTTTTCTTCTGCAGTCTCCTTTTCCATCTCTTCAGAGTTGCTGGGCTTAGGACGCCTATGGCATACAGCGTTAGTTGTCCGACTATATGCGGTTGCAATCGAAGACCGTGGGATCCAAGAATAGCCTGGTTATTGACAGCGTTCTTATTATTGTCGTAGAAATCAGTCAGGTATATTCGTAGTAACCGGACGCTTGCTACTTTAACAGTAGGGTCTGGATGTGACAGCGGATTTGGGATAGACTGCCACAGCCTCTCGTGTGCCAACGTTACCGCCGGGTGCTTCTCTATAAGGATCGTTATTGTGTGTAGAATTGTATTAATCAAATCGATATCATTTTCAAAAGCCGAAGAGTCGCCTAAAACATTAGCTGACGTCTCGAGCAAGACGTCCAAGTCTTTACGATCTCTAGAAGCAGGCTCCTTAGCCTCGAAATATAATGTAAACGCTTGGACCGCTAATTGCAAGACTGAAGAGTTATCAACCTGCTCCATCCAGGACCGCATGAGCGACAGAAATTTTGATGCTCGCTCTTTATCTGCTTTTCGAAAAATCTCTTTAAGCAATTCGCCGGCTGCCAAGCGACACTTTTCGCTGTCGTCGTTGACTAAGACGAAGACTAGAGGGATGAAACAAGTTGTTGCAATTTCCTGTATGAAGTCATCGGCAGATTTCATCAACAAGAGATGGACAATTTCCATAACAGAGAGACGACCACCTTCCCTCTCATATTTGAGATTCGCTACGATAAAGCTAAGCTGCTTAGACCACCTATTCTTCTTCTGGGGGTAGTCACGAAGGAACTGGAAGAATGCGCCCCGAGCTAGGTCTCGTGTGTCTTTGTCGTCATTGGTGATCATGATACCTCCGACATAGTCCAGGGTATCATAAACAGTAGCAGTCTCAACTTTCCTGTCAAGAACTGACCGCAGGAAGCTAAATGTGACGTGACGATAGAGAGGTTCTGTTAGGTCGTCCTTGACTTTCCCGAGGAGCATATCAACAGCTGCGTCTTTGATGGCAACATCGCGGCGGTCTCTGATGATGACCGACATGAGTTTAAGGGCGCTTTGCGCAAGATCTGTTGCAGTCGAGGTAGATGCCGCGATGCATTTCGATGCCTCTTTCGAAGCTACTTTATAGAGCTTTAAAGAGTCATCGGTCTTGAACGGAACTTTAACAAGAATGGTCAGGAGCTTGAAAGTTGCTATCTTAACTTCTTCTTCGCCTCCAACGAGAGCATCACCCAAGATTGGTATAAACCCCGTGATATTGGCGGCGTTACGAATATCATCGTACTTTTTCAGTACAGACCGCAGAACATCAACGGCAAACCTAACCAGTTTGTATGTATACTTGCTGGTAGAACTACGGTCGCCACTTTTGTTGGCACCTTTCTGAATAAGATAACGCCTAAGTTTCGGGTCAAGTCTTGACTCTGAACGCGGCTTATTGCTTTCATATACCTGCTGAATGACTTCATAGCAAAATACCAGGGTATCCCGGCTATCAGCAGCAGAATTGCTCAGCAAACCAGAAGTTATCCTCGACAATAGGTCGTCGATTTTCCGTACCATGCGGAGGTTGAGTTTCTCAAGTAATAGAGACTGAAGGGGCCGAACAAGGTCAACTAGGTGGTTAATAGAAGCAGTTCGTGCAATAAGTTCCATCGAATCCTGGCTCTTGCTGCTCTTGATCTCTTTCATTTGGCTAACATATTCTTCTGCGTCTTTCTCTTGCCCTACGATGCCAAATATGTCATCCATTATGACGCTAACGATTTTATCGAGGCAATAATCAAGATCTCCCGCCCTGAACTGGGGTGTGACATGAACCAGGATCGTATGCATTGTATACGACAAGACGTGTAGCTGATATCCCTTCGTGAGAGCACCTCTAAGCTCGTTGAGGACAAATCCAAAGTAAGGTGGCCCTAGAAGCGAGGTCATGGTCGCAAGTGTACTCCGTGCCATCTCTCTTGAATCCCAGGCCTTGCTGCGCAGGATATGGCAAATATCCGTAAGGACTCCGGGCAGCTTTTGGTTAAGCGACTCGCTTGGTAACACTTTCAGGATCTTTACAATGATGATGCCCACAGGAACACGCGAACTGACCGTAGTTTCATCTTTTTCGTGAATGTATTCGAGGAGAGGTGGTAGAATAGTCGTCAAGATGTCTTCGTTCAGCTTCTCCTGCGCCGGCATTGTGGCCGACAGTTTACACTTCCTCGACTCTACGGCAGCCACGGAATCAACTTCCATCGCATCTTGGCTTTTTTCCGCTGCCACCATTGCGAGGGTGTCGACGAATTTACCGAGAAGCCTGATCAACTGTTTCTGGAGTTCCGGTTTCGACTCGATATAGCTAATATATCTGCGGAGGACGGCACGATATTGTGGCCATTCCAGGGATGAGGCTATATCAGCAATTGTTGTTGCAGCCTGAGCTCCCACGCCATGATCGTCACTCCCCTCCTCTCGGTCGAAAATAAAATGTTCGAGGAGAGGTACGAAGAAGTGAGTTAAGTGTTTGCTATTCAAAGACGTATGCTGGCTAGCCTTGGTTAATAGCTGCAATGCTCGCATCTGGCGTGCTGCTGCAGGGCTGAGGATGTTGCTAAAAAAGCTTGGATCCGGATCACCCTCGTCTGGCTCGGGGTTAATTGCTACAAGATCAGCAATTGGAGGCCAAGAAGGCATCCGCGATACCAAAACTCCAAATACCTTCACAGTCTCCCTTCTCACAGTCTCTGATGATTCCCGGGCGTTAGAGTACAGCGATGGCATCAGAATATTTGACAGCATGTCATAGAATCTAGCCTGTTCTTCACCCTTTGAGCACGCAGCGGTTTCTATAAATTTGCATAAGCCATCAGCAGAGTTCGCAGACAAAATCCCATACTCCTCGTCATGCTTGATATAAAAGGTCATGTTATGTATCAACGGCTCCCAGTCTCGTGGCGTGTAGGGTATATCTCTCGCGCGTAGGATAGCATTAAAAGCTGCCAGCCGTTTTTCATAGTCTGGTTCATCAACACGGTTGCTGTCGTAGGAATTCAGATCTGCACAAAGTGAAGATAATTCAAGACATAACGGGCCATCTGGGTATAATGCTGCTAATACATTCGATAGCCCTTGTCGGTTGACACGGTCCTTGAAGAACCCAAAGAGAGATGCTATTGTAGAATAGATCTGGTCTTTCAACTCTGCCCGAAGATCTGCTCCTGCGAGCTTGATGAAATTTTCCAGCATCGCAAGGACCAATCCCTTGGCTTTGGGATTGACACGTCGTGAGGGCTGATTGAGAAGAGAGACTGAAATGTCAATGAGATCTGTGATATGAGCCGACTTTTGGATAACTGGGGATAACTCTACTACGCACTCAACGCATGCCATCAGTAGATCCCGGCTCACTTCCCCTTTGGATGTCAGGGCCACGCCGATACTTTCTAGTATGACGTTAACATTAGGATCTAGGAGTTCTTCTTGTATCAGCTCATTGAATTCGGATTCTATAGCCGGTTGCTGAGAAATCCCGACTAGGCTGCGTACAATGCTTAATGCAAAAATCTTGACCTCATCCTTGGTTTTCTCAAGTTTAAGACATTCCATTAACTTGCCAATTATGCGTTTGTCAATGGCGAGAAACAAAGCCGTCTTCGGAAGCTGTGATAATGTCGCAAGGAATTGAAGGATTCCGGATACACCTTGAGTTGTTTCTGTTGGAAGCTTCTCCAGGCGCGGGCTTACAACTTCTTTAATAAATATATCCTTATAAGGTGTCCAATCGAAACTAGGGGCATTCCGAAGTAATGCAATCAGACACTTGAGGGATGTGCCCCTGACAACTCGAAGAAGGGAACTTTGTGCGAGTTGATCTTCTTCCGTCTCCTCGTTATTCTGGTTTAACCTTCGCGAGGAGAGTATGAGGCAGTATAGTACTGCATTGAGGATCTTATCGACAAAGGAGACAACACCAGTGCCCATCTCGTTGATTATGGCTTCCATCATATTGAGAAATCCAACCTGCTTTCGCACAGTCAACACTTCGTCATCAAGGATGTTTTCGCGCAGCTGAGTATCCTCGAGAATCCTAATCCCACGAAGATCACCAAGGGCAATATCAAGGAATGCCCCCATGTCTTCGATACTTAGCTGTCTTAAAATAGCCAGTCTAGTAGCGTGAAGACCATGACGTCCACTTGCAGCTCCTTTCTTTGAAATTGACCTCCCATAGAGAAGTCTAAGTAGTACAGGCATAAGCTCAGAGCGATGTTCTTGTCGAATCTGCTGTTCGCCTTGAAACAACACGGTCAGCTCGTTTTTAAACCTGGCTTCGTCGAGAAGATATTCTAGATTTTCTTGGTAAGGCTTAACTCCCTCTTGCTTCCAGGTCAAGATAGCTTTGAGAGCAGACTTCTGGACTTCTACGTCACCATTGGCAAGTAGACCTAGAAGCGTATCATAAACCTGTTGGCTTTGGTACAACACCTTGGGGTTTGCGAATTGGCCAAATACACCCAAAAGAGCTTTCTTGTCGAAGAGGGACCAGGATCCGCCAGAAAGTTGTTCAGATAGTTCGACTTCATTGTCTTCTTGCTCCTCAATATCTCTCGTCCACGAGAGCAAGTAAGGCACTAATTTGCGAGATCTTTTCTCTACTATACTAGGCGTAGCTGAGAAGACCTTGAGTGCTTGAGACCTTGCGTTAGGAGGCATGGAAGAAACCAAACTCTGGCTAACTTCGAAATGTTCTGACATGATTTCAGAATAGCATTTTAATACGCGCTCTGCCTCTTCGGCTTTTCTGTGCAAATTGGTTAGGTTCCAGCACTCGAAATCTGTGAGGCCAGTATTTGGTGAGGCTACAGCTTCCTTTTGTGAACCCTCCCATCGCTTGGATGGAGATTCTATCCAATCGAACGCGATATCGCATATAACTTCTTCGCCAGATTTTATTTCGCCAATCTGCTGTAATGCTTCCACCGCGGAATCCCAAATTGGAGTTAACCGCACTGTCATCTGCCCAAAGAGAAACTTGGGGATTGCTTCTCGGAGCCATGAGCCCTTGCTGAGCTGGGGATAGGTTGCTGCCAGCTTCCGTATGTGGACAGAAATAAGACGAGTATTTTGAAATTCTAGGGGCGTTTGTTCTGTCTGGACCATGGTTGCCAAAGAGTCCAACTCATCTGAAGCCGCATCGAGACGGCTAAGCAACTGTAAAGACGCCAGCCGATGTTGATGCGATGGGCTAGATAGGTTTTCGATGAGACTTTTCATGAAGGGGTCCTCATCACTTTCACTATTTGAACTACTCTCGCTTTGAAATGGAGAGCTCTTCTTGTGGTGAACAAGTTGGTCCTCGTATGCAATCATTGCTTCTAGGAATCCAGTGAGTCGCCGGTACCGGGGAGTAGCCGCTTTGAGCAAGGGTTCGAGAGAACTATCAATTTGCCCGGTAGCTTTGCTCATTCGCAGATACGCAGAAAATCCCTGACTGACGATGAAGTGGGCTTCCTCACTCGCTAAAGACTGGGAGGGCTTTAGCGCAAGCTTGAGTTTCCTCAATAATAGCTCTGCGATAGGACCATTCGTAGAAGGTCGAACTGTGGTTGCCTCTAAGACACGAAGAAGAGCCGAGTATTTGGGTAAACATTTGTCCCGCCATGTTTTTGGGTCTTTATCGTACCCACTCGAATTCCCTTGCTCGGGAAACGGGGAAATCTCCAGGCGCTCGAACTTGGTAACAATCTGATCCTGCCAGGATTGCGGGAGAGAAAAACTCTCAGGTTCTGTGACCGAAGGTAAGGCACGGGATTCTACCATCCGCGGTAGAAATATGCATAACATTTCCTCGTTAGAACCCTCGGACCAATGTGTCACGATAAACCTGACCTAGGCATTAGCAACTAAGTATAGTAGGAAGCCGGAGAGGACTTACTTCTGAAATTGTTTCAGTAAAAGGCTACGAAATTTAGTAGAATCGAGGTCAGAGAAATAGGAACAAAACGGTATGAACCATTTCATCAGAGGCTCCCGAGTCATAACGGTCGCGAAATCAGTGATACATGGAATGATAGAATCCATCTTAGCCTGTTGCCAGACGATAGCTATATTGACCATGAGCTGCTGCCATATAGCAGATGGATCGATATCCTCAAGACTATTTGGGGCTTTCGAGAGAGCCTTGAGGGACTCCAATAAGCAGTTGAGAACCGTCGACCAGTCTCTAATGCGACTACCTTTTCGAACACCGCATATCGCTCCCATAATCCTAACATATAGGCAATTGCGTAACGGGTGGCTAACACGACCCTCGTCTTTAGCTGCGATATCTGCTACGAGCTGTGGAATAGGCTTAAACGTTTCGGCAGTCGTATGATGAACAGTACTAATAAGTACACCGCAAACAAGGTCAGTCCATGTTACCGGATCTAAAGAAATACATTCGCTATTGGGAACAGATATGATGAGCGATCTGATAATCTCTAGTCCGCTCGTATGGATAGCATATCCTTGACCTTTAATAGCCTCCGCAAACATAGTCATAAGTCCATGGTGATATAGTCCAAATTGTCGACTATCCCTGCTACCCTCGAGATCCAGTCTAGCATGCTCAATTAGCAGGGGCAAGGCTTTCTCTCGGTTTGCGGGCGCGGCAGCTTTCTTGACGAGGAAGCTTAACGCTTCGGCAGCAAATCGGGCAATATGAGGGGGGTTTCGAGCTTTGCCCAGCAGTGGCGCCAAGGCGTCAAAGGTTGGTCGGATATCTGGTACTAAGAGCTTCGACAGATACTTGAAGAGAAAAGCTAAGCAGCCAAAGGTCCATTCTGTAACTGCTGCATCTTGGTGTCGGCTCGCGATCCCAGTGATTAAGGACAAAGCAGTCGGATAATGCTTCTCAAAACGAGTACCCAAATCGTGTGCCAAGGCGGTAAGTAGATCTAGGAGAGGTTCTAGGGACTCTGGATCGTGCATTGATATGTATTTTGCCAATAACTCCACAATCTTATCCTCGAAATGTAGGATCTGAGGTAGACTGTCGCAAAAGGGCCGTACTTCTCGCCGGAAGAAAGTAAAAGCTTTAGATATGTTGATATCGGCCCATTTCTCCATGCCATTCCTAAAGTATGAAGTAGTTGCCTCGAGGTCTTCTGTTTCAAGGTCATGTCGTCGTACTCTTCGGAGAGGATCGAGAGAATGCAGCTTGGAAATCTTTGTAGTGAAAGACTCCCATCGGTGGTTCTTTTGGTGAGGAGTCCCTCCCCCCTTTCGGGAGGACTTTACTATACGTCCCGACTGTGTTGAGCGCATCTTGGCTACCAATCCCCTGTTGCGTATAAAAAAGGGAAAAGGCGCTCGCCGTTCTTGCAGTTGGTTGATATGTTTAGGTAGAACCTAGGTATTCTTGCCCCACTGTAAGTCGCATCGCGAAAGAGAACGTAGCAACCTTGTAACTTTTTTTTTTTTTTTTTTTTTGCGAGAGACGCTACGATAAACGCGATAAGGAGATAAGATACTAGATAGGCTTATCTATATGTCGTATCGCTAGGTGCCTTCGACGTAACCTCTGCCTTTACCACCTTATTCTTTAGCTGCAGTTTATGCAACTAACTTAATCCCGTCTTCATTGCATCCACCAAGCCAATTGGAGGTCGCGATTTAACTTATATGCCATCATGGCAGCTAAAATGTAAGTAGACTATTCCAGTAACTTATTCAAAGTTAATAGCTAACATGTATAAGCATCGTCCTAGGCAGCATCAATGGCAAGTTCGAGTCCGTCTTTCAGAAGCTCGCGACTTTGCACCAAAAGCAGAGCTTCTCCTTCGCCATCATTACGGGCAACCTTTTCAGCGCCGACCAAGATGACGATACTATCTCGCGACTTCTTAATGGCGAGATTCAAGTCCCTCTTTCAACCTATTTTACCGTAGGGACGACTCCATTACCTAGCCAAGTCATTGAGCGCGTCGAGAAAGATGAAGATGTATGTTCGCAATGCCTTATCCCTCCCTCCAAACCACACAACCTTATGGATTCTAGTAGAACTAACTAAACTCATATATTTAGGTCTGCGAGAATCTTCATTACCTCGGCAAGAGAAGCATTACTAAAACGTCGGACGGAATTCGAATCGTGGCATTGGGTGGCGTTCTCGACAATACGATTATTGGCGGCCAGTCCAAGGAACAGCATCTTCCTCTGCATACTGCCGACGACGCCAGAGTATTACGTGGCGCGAATGCTACTGATATACTACTTACAACCTGCTGGCCATCCAAGGTGTGGACAAACTCGAGCAAAGCTTTGACGCCCGACGAGCAATCCTCCATCGCAAGCACCGATGAAATCGCCGATCTATGTGCTACTCTTAAACCGCGCTATCATTTCTCGATGTCGCCTACCGACTTCTTTTATGAGCGCGAGCCTTTCTTCCACCCGCCGAGTAGCCCCGACTCCGACCAAACGCTTGTCACGCGATTCATCTCGCTTGCCCCATTTGGCAATGCGGCTAAAGCGAAGGCTATGTACGCCTTCAATCTCGTCCCCGGAGAGATATCTTCTGCGATTCCTCCTGGGAGTACCGTCTCCCCGTTTATCGTTAGGGCCACTACGAGAAAACGACAAATTCCTACCGATGACCGGGCTAATGGCCACGATCATCACGGCGGTCGTCGTGTCCGCCGTCGAAAAGATCGGTCACCTCCTCCCGGTCCAGATCGGTGTTTCTTCTGTCTTAGCAACACCAACGTGGACACGCATATGGTCTGTGCTATAGGAGATGACTCTTACCTCACTACAGCCAAAGGCCCATTGCCCAGTTCCGATACTTTCGCTTCATCCGGACTCTCTTTCCCAGGCCACCAACTTATCATACCCCTTCCTCATGAGCCCACCATCCGCTCGATGGGCGAAGATGCTCATAAGACTTACCAGGAAATGGTGCGCTTCAAAGAATCTATGCAAGCCATGGTGGCAACACAGTCGAAGTTCCAATTAGGCGCAGTGACGTTTGAAATTAGCCGACAGTCCGGTATTCACGTCCACTGGCAATTTATACCCATTCCTTCGGAGCTAATTCGAAACGGTCTCGTCGAAGCCGGATTTAAGGTGGAGGCCGAAAATCGACAATTTCCACCTTTCGAGGAGACATCTCTAGAGTCTGGCATTGACGAGACCTCTGACTTCTTTCGTCTCTGGATTTGGTCCGACGATAGCGACACCGGCATTCAAAGCAAGGAGTTAGTGATGCGCTTTGATAGTAATCTGCGCTTTGACCTCCAGTTCGGTCGCCGAGTTGTAGCGAAGCTCCTTGGCCTTGAAGACCGGCTTTATTGGCAAGATGTCGTTCAGTCTATCGTAGAGGAGACCCAGGACGTCGAGAAGTTCAAAGAAGCGTTTAAGCCTTGGGATTTCACTCTAGCATGATCCGGTAAGCATTTTCGGAATTGGCGTTGGTGGCTCGCAAAAGTTTTATACCCTGTTCTAAAATTTTACTATACCTGCTATAGAGTTCAAGTAAACATCGCAGAGTTACGAAAGGTTCTATCGTTTATTATAGTGGACCACATCATATATCGATGATTTATAGTATATGGCTCGGTGATGGGCCTATCATTTCGTGTATACGATCATAGTCACGCTCGTAGTCAGTTATCATGCCGCCTACCTACGAACAAGCACTATCTCGAAGAATTTACGTTTTCAAAGAATTTTATGTTATTAGACACTTAGCTTACGATCTACTCAATATTCAATTCAAAGGGGGCGTTTGATTATGGAATAACAGGTAACTTGAACACGTTCGCAATCCGTTCAATTATTCCCAAAACTTATTGCCCTGAACGTTGCGTTCCTCGCTACCTTTCTCTATAGTCGATATCCAATTTATCCGCTTCGTCACGAAAACACTTTCGTAGCCGTCGTTGATGCCACCATGCAAGCGCGCATACAATGCCAACCACAACTACGGCGGTGCTACCAGTCACTGTCCACCAGCGTCGCGCCGCCTCTATGTCTTCAGCGGTGTTATTGCTAAGCACGATATACGCGTCTTGGTCACTCAATCTAGGCCAGTATCTCACCGGTACCTATCCACGGCGTCAGTCTAACACTTAGTGATGGGGGATTGTCCATTTATCCCAATTTTATGAGATCAACCACAGCCTCACCTTGCACGCGCAGCTTCGATAGACGCCCACCAGCTGCATAGTAGTACCGCCCACCGCCGCAAAGATAGCAAAGAATCCCACGAATACTTGTCCCCACCAGCATATCCTCTTTGCAATAGGGTTAGTCTCCGACCACTGTGTGCCATACCGTATCCTCAGCCGTGCGGCACACGTCCACAAGGCCATCTCACATACTTGGCTGATAGCATAGACAAGGTAGGTCAGACTACGACAAGACAGTCCGGATTGGGGTGTATTGTAAGACGTCAGGAACGCGAGACAGCAAGGCGCCAACACTGCGAACAAGGCTCCAGCCAGAACATACAAGCAATCTTGGTAGTTCATCATGAGGGCCTTGCGCAACTCGTCAGGGGATGCCCCATCGCCACTTCGGTATTCAGAAGAGAGTGCGTATTCGTTAATCGCCTCTTGAACCCATTCGCGCTTGTTGAGACCTCGCTTCCATAGCTTAACTGTGCGAAATCTACCTTCGAACGCTGTTTCGATTGGGTTATAGCCCTCAATCCGTTCAATAACAAAACTAATCCCTTTATATGACTTGATCTTCTTGAGGTGTCGTGCCCAGGAGCTCGGCTCGTAGTTGTCTATCGGAGTTTCAATGCCACCGTCGTACACAATACCGTCGAGCGTGCTTGGAGAATTCGATGCCAGCATCGCACAGGACTGTAGCATATATAGGTAATCAGCAGTGATAAATAGGGTGTCAACCAAAACAATTACATGGGCTCAGATATTTGCCTTCCTCTACCCGTGAATATCTTCACGAAAGCAACGCAGGAATCTTTGACAATTTAGAAATGTGTACACATACAATTATAGCGAGGTAAGGAATCACCATCCACCCTAGATAGTTGATATAGGTCATTAGTACACAGCAAGTGACTGAACGATAATATTTCAGAACGGTTACTCACATAGGCCAAACGCGAGGGCGTGGGCGGTATCATTATCCCCCAAGTTATTATCAGCATCGAGTACAGTATACACGAAACCGCCCACGAAGAATAGTACGGGTGCCCCTACCGTCGATCCAAAGCTAGATCCAAAGTCAGTTCTCTCGGTAGAACTAAAGTCGGTCAAGTATCACCTTGCTTGGGAGTTGAGAAGCGCCTTGAGTTTGGTCGGTAAAGACACAATCTCACCTCGATGTCCACCGCCCAACTTCAACGCCTCGTATTCGTTAACCATCACCATAACTCTCTTCCAGACACTATTGTGCACCAGTTTACTCGTTCTGCGCTTTGTAAATGGTGGAATCGCTTCCAAATCACTAAAGCTGGTCCCGTTGTGGCGATTATCCACTTCCAGTTCATCTCTCTCGAGGGTGGCCATCCGAATATTCCCAACGACTATAGACAACAGTAACTGAGCCCTCAGCCGCATGGACATAGGCGGAGGCTTACCATTAGTCGGGGCCATGAATTCTAGTATCTTGCGATCCAGCGTGTACTCATACACAGCACTCAGCAGCATCGGACCCGCGAAGGCAAAGCAGATCCCAAGCCAGACCACCGTGTCGAGAGTCATGAGCACAACCGCACCCAGTAGTCTGATCCAGTACGTTGCAAACCCAATGAGCGTGCGCGGGTCGGCGCGGAACACGAAATCCGGGATCGCCAGTCTATGAGTGCGTGGGACGTTGGTGCAGAATGCTAAACTCGGCACGATAAACTGCACCAACGGGCCGATCCACTGCTGCATGGCATTCGAGTGTGAGATCTCCCATCCCGGACACTGCTTCGTGCACCAGTAGTAGGGGATGCGAACGGCCGGAGCACCGCTCAGGTCGCCGTTGAAGGTCGCGCCGCAAGGAAACTCGTCGTTCTGTATCGCGGACTCGAGCCCCTCGATTGAAACCCCGGGTGCCACGAACGAAGTCGACGAGTAGGATAAGTTCCCGTCGGAGCTGACAGCCAACGAGTCGTTCAGCGCCCGGAGGCAACAGTGCGTGAAATTCTGGCCCCCTAGGCCGATCGGCAGAGAGCTTGGCGGGTTGTGTGTGAGACCCGCTAGCTGGGGGATTAGGTCTCCTATATTCATTTCAAAGTAGGTATTCGGATGTATATATAATATGCTAAGTTAGAGCTATAATCTGACTAGAAGAAGATATCTCTCGGGGGTCAGTTCGATAGTTATACCGTACTCATGGGAACCTCGAGTGGAAAGAAACTAAGGTCTTCCCCTCTATCGGATAGGTACGTTAAGTTAAATTAGCTACCTACCTAGGTATCAACATGTGTCTTGGGCTGGATTCTATGCATACAGCCCAGATCTTGAGAGCGGTGTATGCACTGCTGCATGCCAATCATGAAAACTCCGAAGTGAGAGGATGGTAGTTGGGGGTGTTTAAGTGGCGTTCTGCAGGTTTTACGATACGCCGACCCTCGCAGAAACAGCATGCATAGAAAAGCAAAACTGACAAGAGGCGCACTCCTAATTTGCCCAGCGGCATCTTTATGATAAACAAAGGACACGTTAATATAGCTAGGTACCTACTGCGTTGTTTCAGTCTACTTGTCCAGGACATCCCAAGTGTCGTTGTTCTCTACTTCCCCTGCTCCAAAGATCCTCCAGCTATAGATTAGGTACTTGAGCTTATATACATCAACATCGAATAAGTGCATTTCCCATGTTCCCTATAGGGCATAGCGGTATTATGATAAGTTACATTCTTAAGCTCCCACTTACTAATGCTTAGGTTGAGAAAATAGCCAGCTTCAGCATAAGGTGCCCAGCAGCGCTATTCCGATCACTACACACTGTAGCCTACAACAACTTGTATTAATATTCCACTCGCATGTAATCACTAATAATAATGTTTTAAATAGTTACAAGCTTGGATTACACTAGTACAATTACTATTGGACAACTCTATAAAGGTAGGTATGCCACAAATTATTTATCCCATCTAATCTATACATTTACCCCATAGCATCTTTTATACAATATGACATTTCATATAAGGTCCCCGTGCCACAACAAAGTGACGATTCTGTGCTATAAAAGGGTCAATAGGGTCACTGCAAAAAACTGGTCCAAAAAAGGGGGGAAGGCAAATAAAGGTAGAAATCAAATCTTGAACCACGTGTTAAGGCTCTTCTCTATCGTCGTCATGCTAAGTTTCACAAGCAATCGTAATCAAGAATATTGCGTTGTTATTTACAACAATTATTCGTTGTCCTTTAGCATCCAAACACTCTGTGGTTGCTCTATAAATACCTGCCCATACTCCTTAAAACCTACCTTGTAGGTAATCCACTACCTATAAACATTCGTTGGGCACCTAACGTAAGACATCACGTGTAACTACTATACTTACCTTACCTAGGTATGTACATTTAAATTGTAGGGTCAGAGTTGCTGGCAGTAGCAACAGGCAGTCGGCAATTACCTAACAAATCGCAACTGCCACCACAGCAACAAGGTTTCTTAGGCTTCTATTATTTCTTTTTTTGCGCACAAACACGAAATTGCAATTTACTTTCTCTTTTACAACTCAGAACATATATTACACTTTTAATAAACATCTATTTAAACACACTACCCTACCTATTACTATAACTTCATCTCTACACCGCGGCTAAACCATACCTAACAACACTTCTCTACCAACTCCATCTTTGCAAAACCGGCTCAGCGGTACGGGAGTGGTGTTCTTCATCAAGAAAACCATGCGTTTTCCCACTCCGGTCATGTGCAACGAGCGTTGCAATACCTCACCCATTAAAACACCCACTGCAACATTTTACCCTTATGCAACATCATAACATCGAAGAAACAATGCGATGAACAAGGATAGTGTCATATGTCATGGTCACATGACATGTGGAAGTATAAATACATCCTGTAGCGTAGCATCTCATCCTAGAAAGTATCCAATACAACAACCTTTACAATGTTTAATATTTGATGACAGATAGTCAATAAAGCTCCCTGCTTCGCCCGATCAAAGGAAATCCGCAATAAATCCAGAAAAGCTAAAGAGCATTATGCCTAAAGCAAGAGCGGCTACTGGAAAACTAAGATTCGCACGCGAAAGGAACGTGCGTCTAATTTATATGGAAAGATGAGGGCCAATAAGCCAGGCTCATTCTCCTTGAAAGAAGGTCGCAAAAGTTCAACTCTCCATTAGCTTCCTTCAACAGGCTAGATAACAAGTGCAACCAACTCATAGCCTATAAATGCTCTGGCACATGACTCAATGTGCATACGCATTAGGTTCAACGTCAAATAGCCCTTCCAATAACGACGACAGCAAATGCGCGAATAGCGGGTGCGGAAATAGAAATAGTAGCTCTCCTTGCCAGCATCTTTTTTTGTTCTCAAAGAAGATACAGAGACCATTACATGCGACAGCACATCTGACAAAAGAAACGGAAACAGGACTCTGGAATCAAGAACTCCCAGCACAGCACATCTGGGGCTCTTGATGAGAACACAGAATATTATCCAAGATTACAACTAAAGGTCATCAGATGATATTGTCACCAGTACGGGTGCTAGGCTATGGAACACGGTCATGAGTCCTAGAAGGACATAACTACCACATGGTATATTATATTGTCATGTCTAAGTTAGTATGGTCGGCTGATTAAGATTTAGGGGGGCATTACGAATATTCGGAGATGATGCACTCGGCCCTGGTCTTATACCTATAGATAAGGTATTTAATAACGACATTAGAGTTCCGAAAAGCGGTCTTCGGTAGGATCTCAGGTGTTGAAGACGGTCCACCTAAGGGGGTCCAAGAGGAAAAGGACCGAGATGGAAACACCGATAGTACACAGGGAAATAGGCCAGTGTGAGAAACTTAGATAGCTCTACGGCGATAATAGAAATGATTCTCGTACAGGTTAGGCATTTAATAGGCTTTCTACGGATTACATAGTGTACCTAGTTACCTAACCTAATACATAATATGTCTTCACATCAGGCCTCTTCGTTATCCACCTTTCGCATCCCTCCACAATCCACGCCCCCGCCCCCTTAACTAGTCCCCGCAACTCATTTCTCAGCAATACGCGAAATCACCACACCCAGATTACGCTTTATGCGGAATTGGAGGTTCTACAAATATTACTATATTGGGCGTCTTCGACTAACTGTATACCCGGATATCCACCCATTTCAACTAGTGTAAATCTCGTTGCCCGGTTAACAGGCTCCTAATCCGGACGTAAACATTCTTACGACTCCCCCCCCTTCTTGCTGCTGCTGCTGCTGCTGCTGCTGCTGTGATTGTTGCTGGGCATTTGCCGCGTGTCCCATTCCCCAATTAACCCAGTCGGTGAAGAAGAACCCCGGCAGCTTAAGCGTGCCCTTCTGGCACTCGGCAAACGTCTGCGCGTAGAGCGCATTGACGGCGTCGACGTGGTCCCCAGCGGCGGCGGCGGCGGCGGCGACAACAACCAGGCTCGACGCGACGAGCAAGCTAGCCACCGACGCCGCACGGCCGTAAGCGTGCGCCGCATCCTTAGCTGCCTGGTGGTGGATCTCGCGCATCAGCGCAAGCTGCGCCGCGGGGTCGAGTTGGTGCTTGTCGCCGGCGGCCCGCGCCTTCCTGTAGGCCTTGGAGAAGTTGTCGATGGCCGCGACGGCCTTGTTGGCGAGGGGCTTGGCGGTGGTGCTGCGCACTGCTTCGAGGAGCGGGAGGAGGAGGCGGAAGGCTAGCGGGTTGGCGGCCTCGTGCTTGAGGTAGAGAGCGATGAAGTCGAGGATGCGGTGCTTGAACATGACGACCGACTCCTTGGCGTCCTTCTTCTCCTTCTTCTTCCCTGTGCTCTTCGCCCTCTGCTTGAACACCTCGACTAGCTTGTCGTCTAGCGCCATCATCTCGGAATCGGTCATGTCTGAGTCGTTATCTGACGAGTCGGCCTCTTTGTCTTTGTCCAGGCGATGGCTTCCTAGGACCTTTGCGAGGGCGTCGTCAAGATCCGCGAGTTCTTTGGCATCTGCTTCTCCTTGCTGATCGACCTCCTTGTCCTCGTCCTTGTCCTCGTCCTCGTCCTCTTCATCGTCGTCATCATCGCTGTTGGCCGTTTCCTCAGCGTCATTTAAAGTAATAAATTCGACGTCGGAGCCAAGTTCCGATATTTCGTCCTCGTCCTCGTCCATGTCCTCGGCTTCATCTTCAGACCCCGACTCTTCACCGTCGTCCATTTCTACATCCTCGTCCTCGAGGTTTTCAAATAGGGCTTGGTATCCTTTCTGGTTTTCCTCCGCAAGAAGGGGCTCTGTTAGAAGCTCGAGAGCTTCGGAAGAAATCTGCGAAGTGAACGCCTCAAACACCTGCTCGCTGATCTGCCGCATCATGGGTGACTGTCGAGAGACTAATGCAAGCAGTATCTCCACCAGAAGTTCCGAGCTACCTCCTTCTTTACTCTTCATCTTCTCGGAACATCTCTCTAAATCTTGGAGGATGCTTATAGCATCTGGTGCTCCGTCATATAGTTGTAATATCGTAATAGCATATAGCAGAGCGAGGCCAACCGAGGCACCAGCATTCTTGCTATCTGATTTCTTGCTTGCCTTCAGCAGTTTTCGTATGGCTTTGAGTGCGCTATCTCGTTCGGCCTTTATCTCATCACCCATATTCACTGCTGTAGGATCGACAGAGATAACAGCATTACAGAGATATTCGGCATCATCTCGACGCCTCATGACCTTTCCAATAGTAGACGCGAGTAATCTGCGGAATGTTTCTCTTGATTTCTCTGATAATTCAGGTTTGAATTGCTTTTGTACAGAATATGCACATGCCGCTAGTTCTTTTACGCCAAGCTCGGCGACATTCGTACTCTCGTTATCGCTCGAGGCTTCCGGTGCAGGTTTTGCTTGGGTGGCCAGTTTAGATACGTAGCCGGCATACACCTGTCTGAGTTTTTCAACGTCGGTAGCTACGCCGCTGCTGGTAGGTTAATCGACTGAACTATTTCTAAAATGACTTATAAAAAACATTAATAAAAAACTTACTCGTTCACAACCACGGGATCCCGAAGAAGCTTAAGAACATTCTTCGCATTATCCGGAGTAGCCCACTGCAGCAGGTTCTCGATGGTCTTGGTACTCGTTCGTTGGTCGAAGTCGTAAGCCCCGGATTTTCCAATTAGCTCGTTTAGGACTAGCAACAGCAGTTCTGGCGAGGCTTGCACAGCTTTCTCGATCGATTGGAGACTTTTCAGCGCAGCCCGATGGAGATATCGATCTTCCTTGGCAGCTTGATTCATCAAACACTTCATTAAATTCCGAGTGAATAATTCCTTAGCAAACTTGGCTTTTCCTGTCGCAAACCCGAGGAGAAACTTTTGGAAAATGACGAAACCCCGAAACTTTTGCGCGTCAGAAGCATTCTTGGAGAAAAGGCTATCTAGAATTTTAATTAGAATATATATCAATAGGTCAGGCGTAAAATATACTTACCATCGATGACGGTAGTCCAAAATAGTTTTAGTTGGTCTTTGCTCTGCTTCCCGTCTGTCTCTTGGTTGAGAAATGTCGCGAGTAAAAGATCCCAGACAAAATGCAATTGGGCACTCCAGCCGCCTTGCTTTGCTCTAGCGGTTGCCGCATCCTCTCCGTTGTCTTGTGCCACATTATCCTTCAATACTCGAGCCACTTCAGATAGTACGCTCGGATTCATAGGATCATGCCAGGGTTTTGCTGGTGTTTTCAGGTTGGGATAGCAACTTTGCGCCTTTATCCAGACAGCAATGCCCTCCGCAGTCTTGCCGAGTCCAATATCAGACAATTTCTGGAGCGTTGTCTCCGCTCTGTCCTGTCCCATCTGTGGCAGTGATTCCACTATAACCCATCCACAGTGTGATCTCATCCACACCTTCTTTTCGGCCATATTCAATAGCAAATCCAAGACTTTCAGCCATCGCGATTCTTCGTCGAAGAGGATCTTCGACTCTACAAAACATTGTAGACCGAAAAGTCGACCAAAGTAACAGTCTCTCTCCTCCTGCCCGGGGATATTCCCGCTAGAGGTTGTTTTTTCCACCAGGATATTCAGCACCTTGTCGAATGTTAAGCCAGTGTATTTTGACTCGGCGAGGTTTTTCGGACCGAACAGCTGATTCAGTATTTCTGCTAATACAAGGCTGAAGCCTACTCGAGATGCATTGCGTGAGCTCGCAAGGCCACGAAATAGACGATTGTCGAGATGTCTTTCGAGTGCAGCTTCTGGGGAGACTAGAAGCCCCGTCACGAGAGCATCGGCGGCAGCAATTCGTTCGTCGCTATCGGCACTTCCGAGCAGTTCGTATACCTTAGCTTCCCGTTTTCGAGCTTCGCTATTGAGGGTTTCCGTAAAAGGGGATTTTTCTAGGTCAAGGTTAGGAGCTCCAGCACCATTTGACAGAGACTGTTCCGTTTTTGCGCGCTTCTGCGTAGGCTGGCTGCCATTGGGACCGGCTTTATTGGCGCTACGCTTCCTTTTGCCCATTGCGAAGAATATGCCGAGGTAGTATTTCTAACGGACGTCGACCGAAGGGCGACTCAGACTTTAGTTCAATTGGCTTCGTTAATTGGCCCAGTTCTTAGAGCAATGATGTAGTAGCATGCGCCGAAAACATCAATAGTATTAAGTTCCGAGTTACAACTTTTTTTTTTACGACGATAAGATTCCTGATAAGATTTTGATAAGATCTCGATAAGATCCTGCCACTTTTCGTAGCTCCAAACCCCCCAAATAAAGCAGGCGGTCAATTAGTGTGAGCTTAGCGTGCCCCCCTCTCAACCCCACCATTCCAAGATGCGCTAGGTTAGCTGATTTCGCGCGTCGCGTAAAATCGACGTGAGCTAATTTTATAAGTACAATTTGACGTCACATCCAAACAATAACACGAGGCTCTTATTATTCCCCGCTCGAAAACAATTCAAAGAAGCTGCTCTCGCTAATCTTGGAACTTGGGACTTGTTACTTAAAATTTAGATGGTTGTTGTTGTTGTTGTCAATGCTCCTTCTAGACCGATATTCAAGCATCAAATATGTTGTTGTATTCGGATTCAGAGTATTCGCATTCAAACACTCTTCACGATCTGTCAATATCCATCTTAGCGAGCTATTAAACGTCGCTATGTACCAACTGTCAACTTAGCTTCATGATAGCAAGAGCTAACGCAAGTTCCTGGCGCTTAGCGTTATGTGCTTAGGCCAAGTTTATCAGTAGTGTATTCCGGGAATTTGGTGAATTTAGCTTGCAATAGTTCCCCTTCCCCTCGTTCTTGTGGGGATTCTCGCGGGTGTGATCGGCGGCCTCGGAGCTCATTCGGCGCTTATACTCAACGTAGATTTCACGCACGCTTTAACAAGAAGTTAAATTATCATGTGGAGCCCTTTGGTAGACCTGCAATGAGGTCATACAAATACACTACATGTTATGTGAGGCTGTCATGGCATATGAAGGAGACTACTCAACCCACCCATGTACCTAGCGTAGGTGTTGCTTATTTCGGTTGCTTGAGCTACCAACTAGTGTCCTTGTCAAAGGGAGGCTTTTACCTAAGTTGGAGTACCTCCATTAGACAGTCCCCGATAGCTATTAGAGTTGTAAGAAGTAGAAGTGGATGCTATCTTAGCTAGGTACCTACTTAGTATCAAAGAGGGGCGAAGCGGAAAACAAGGAGTTACTACGTAGATATTGTTCCTAGTTGAGGTTATAATTTCCCTTTGCTGAAATTTATTAAGGCGGTGCCAATATATACACTAAGACGATGCAATCGTAAACGAGGTTCCTATTAAATTAGCTCCAATGTATGACAGTGAGTGAGACTGCCGATGAATGAGTGTGTGGGACTGTTTACCTGGAATTTTCCTATAGCTGTATTGTGTATAGTCGTTATTTTCTTAATTGTACATCAAGACCAGTCCAAAGTTCAAAACTTTGAATAAGTTTTAGCATAAATAATAGATGGTTCTATCAGCAGGAGGGTACTGGAAACAGAACTTATAATAACGATGTTTTACCTTAATACGGGTATATTATTAATAATGGAATAAAACAAATTGTAAATGAAGCTATTTAAATTATATGCCGGTTTTGATAGATTTATATCTGGTACTTTGTCCTTTAGTACCTTTAACTTATTTTAGGTCATTTTATTGAATATATTTCTTGCATGCTTCTTCCAATAGGTAGCATTTCCCCTAACGTGTGGGATTTAAATGCTTGAAAGGCTGACAACAACTAGGCTGAACAGTAAATAAGATGTTGTCTTTCAAATAACCCCCTAACATTGTATGACGATACAATGACTGCCTGAACATATCCTGGTACATCTTGAATAGATGCATATGGGCCCAGAGAAGTTTTTCGCTGAAGTATATACTAGAGAATATCGGTCTATTTAGAGTAGTTATTAATGATTCATATGCAATACAAGGTTAATATCTCTACTGTGCTTGTCTACAAATAGGCACATAATGATTGTTGGATGGACAACCCAACAATGATGTTAATAGTTAATAGAGCTTATAGCTAAGTTCCCACGTATTACCTAGTCTTATATTTGTATAGTAAGTAAAGGATTTGGAGGAGGGTGAAGTCTCTTGCCATAACATGCACGCTACGCGCAGCTATATAACTAGTATTGACCTTGGCAATTACCGGTCCTCAATAATTACAAGACCATAGGGCTTGTGCTGTACCCTAGTTCATGAATCCCATCACACAAGGTTAAAACCAAAAGGTGGCATTCACTTGGTTCTTGTTCAGTTACTGCACGGGTTCCATATATCTAATACAGCCAACGTGATTGGCCAATGCAATTCTCACAGTCAATGGAATGTTGAACAATCACAGCTAAATGCTGGTGAAAGAAGTATCTGTATAAATTATACTGAATGTATTTTCTTAAATTAAACTGCTTAATGTATGAGCATTAAGTTATTGCAATACGACAAAGTTTGGTGACTCAGGGAGGCCGTGGGTACTTGAGGCTCTACATAGACGGCATAGTGGGTTGACAATCATACCACGAGAACCTATCAACATGCAATAAAAACATAAGCATCTGCGCCTTTCCCTCATGAATTATATTCTCCTAGAAGCAGCTTACTCTTGCGTTGGGGAGCCGAATCCTACCGGCATGTGACCAAACGGTGTATTTAATCAGGATTCCCGAATCCTAAAGGAACCGAACTAACCGCTCCGATAATTTGGGCAATTCATATATGCGAAGGATTGAATGATTTGATAGCCTACTCTATCTCGCATGGTCCTCTTGAATTGCAATGCCTTGGGCGATGCTAACGTTGAATGTGTATATAAATTACCTGCCTTACCTGGGCTTGGGATAAAGGGAAGAAAACAGTGCATGATATCCGATGACGATATATGCGGCTCTCATGGGATCATTGTATGTACATTTCGTTTTGGACAAGCGCTAAACAGGATTTCCCGATTATCTACGACCCATTCGCATGGACTCGGTCGTTTCAGACGCAGTGGCAGTCAGGTGAGATGGGCTGGCTGTGTGAATTGAGGTCCGTCGAAACGGGCCAATCGGTGATCCTTAGTCTAACCATTATTGGTTCCAGGAGAGCGTAATAAAGTCGATCGCATCTGGATGGCCCAGAGTCTCAGACGGCCAGGGCTGCAAGGTTGTGTAAGGTAGGATTTCGAAAATGCAACTCTGGAGATCCGAGCTTCCCCCCAAGCTCCCCTGTCTTCTGCCCGCAGCTTTAAGCTCTTTTAAGCTTAGCTGCCCCTCGTGATATCGTGAGGGCACATGGGTAAATGTTTACAGTGACACGCGAGCTTGCGCGTTCTTGGTGTTTACTTTTTGTACCTGTTGAACAACCCCTCTTCTTCCCATCTTCCCATCTTTCCCTCTTTCCATCTCCGCATCTCGGCGGACACTTACACGGGTAACCCCCCCTCCCCTTGTCAGATATCAAACATCAAACAAGCTCGTGCAATCTGAATCACACACAGTTATTTGATCACTGTCGTATTCGAGTGCGGGCGGGTCCTGTTAAATAGAAGATGGCACCATGTGTTGTCTCATTGGAAATAGCCGCTTATTCTCCTGACTTCACGAATCGCTAGTGGCTTCAAAAGGTGTTCCTAGGTGTTCTAGATTAAAGGGCTTTTACTCTATCTAAGGGATTACCTAGTCTGGAAATAGGACGGACTTCTTTTTTGCAACAGCTGAAAGGTGTCACTAAATAGGCGCATTGAGTTCGGCAATAGTAAGCGCGAGGTCGGCAAGGCAATCCGACCATCCCATTGGGTCTTCAGCTGCTTTCTTCCCCGACTGCTTGTAAATCCGCCTTATCATGCTTGTTGCTGCACAGTTAATGCAGGTCATCCGAAGGCGGTCAGCACGATAGCACCCGATTATGTATGAAATGTAAACAATCAACAGTGATCAAGATCTCAATATCTTCCTTACATTTAGATCTGGTTTGTTGCAGAATGTCGACTATTGTAGCGCGAATATGTTTCCGACCGGGTCTTCCGTCCAAGTGCGCTGGTGCGAAACCATTTACACTAGAGACTGTGACGATACGTAGTTCGGTCGCGTGTATGTATGTATGTATGTATGCAAGCTAGAGGGCGGCCGTAAAGATCCTGCCTTTTGAAGGAACGTGTAGATGACGTCTGCCACGAGCTAGGAGATCGTGGCCCTTAATGTGTGATCGAATATGGCCCACATACTATCGATTTTGTCTCCCTATTGTTTAAAAGGCTACCGAAAGGGAGTCGACTAGGTTAGACAAATCCGGAGCGCCCCCAGGTTTAAAAGGCTTTCTGGTGGCTTGGGACTGGTGCTGCAATTAATCTATCCTTTATGTGATATATATCCAGGGCTTCGCGTTGCCGTAGAGACGAACGGATCCAACATTCGGATTGGGGTAATGGATATCGAGTAAATAAACCCCTTTTATGGCTTCAAATTAAGGCTTCGTTACCTCAATTTGAGCCTGTGAAAATAATTTCCCCGAGTGAGGCTCAAGCGTAAGGGGTGCTGGGAGTCTTTAAAAGATCTAGAGCTACCTAGTTCCTCCACATCGTCGTACAGTACGTCCGCTGGCCAGCGGCCATAGCACCGCAAGCGTCGGTGAGGTTTAAATTTTCAAAACGGACTGATGGGGTTTACGCTTGTTAAGTCCAATCACTACCGGACACGCCGCAAGTGAGTCTGGGATTGATAATGAGTGTCATTTCGGTATTGTAAAAAGCACACCATCAGCTACTTAACAGGTACTGTCTGAGTAGAGTGAAAAAAAAAAAAAAAAAAAAAAAGAGCTTCAAGGGCAAGCTAGCGAAAAATACCGATTACTTATTACATAGTACACTTGTCGGTGCGGCCCGGAAGCAAGTTCCTTGCCATTTTCTCCCTCAGCAGGTCCCAATACATACGCTAGAGGTAATACTATGTATGTCCGAAGTAGCTGACGGTAATCCATGCGTATAGCAAACTAGGGTTGTGCTTATTGCTGCAAGCACCGTAGCAACCATCAGAAGCTAGGTAATAAAGTAAAGAAGCCCCGGAAGATCCTTCAGCGCACTGTATCGTGGAACCCCGGAACCCATTCGAAGCTCCATCGTAGTTAATGTACCTAAGGTATGTACTATTCGCATCTGGTAGAAGTACGATACAGTGATGTATTCGAAACAGAATATCCGTTAAAAATATGCAATAGTCTCTCGAGCGACATGGTTCTTTGAAGGCTCACAAGATCTGGGGTAACATGATTGCGTTACCTGACGGCGTATTGGTGCTCGGCTCAAGATGCTCGGAGACGCGGGTCCGACTACCGGCAAATGGACATGACGGAGTAAAAAATCAGCCCAGTAAGCAAAATACCAGTCTAACCACTCTGACCAGTCTGCCATAGGTATTTGCTTCAGCGTATAAAGTTGTAAAAGTGCCCTGGCGGACATCTGGTAATCTTTATAAAAGAACCGAGATTTAGAGAAGCAGTAAGACATCAAATGAATAAACGTGGTTATGAATCAGGTAATCTAGACCAAGACAGCCTCATTCCCCTAACTAAGTGAATTGTCCCGGGCAAATATTATCTTCATTGCAGCCCGCCGAATTTCGATATAGAATCAAGACTTGACAATTTAACTGGTCGGGTAAAGTGACGACACTATACAAGATACATGGAGAAACATAGGTAATTGAGTTATTCCGTTGAAGGCTGACGACTACGCCATGACTTGGGAGCGTTTTCTTTTTCTTTTCGAAACTTCCGCCCGAATAGCTCGTCTCAGCCCGCAATAACCTTGCAATTGCCTTGAAATTGATACCAGGGCTAATAGCCAAACCTGTATGTAGGTATGCATAAATAGATGCACTCGTCACAGGCTAGGGTATTTTCCAAACTAGACGACGAATACGTCCTTCTGGTGTTTTAAAAGCCTGTATGAAATATCGGTATGGAAATATCTGCAAGACGATTGCGGAGTAGGTATAGGGCGGAAGCTAAGCTATGGTATGCATAGGTAATATTCAAATGTATTAATACATATGTCGATAATAGACGGGTTGTTACCTCGGGTAGCTGCCAGTTAAGAAGATGAATAGGAAGACGCCCATATGGAAGTAGAGTGATTGCATTGTACAGGTAAGTTTTTGGTATAATTGTGGGATGTTGGTGGTAAGAAGAACGGTAGCGACGGTAGCAGCGGTACGTTTCCGCGTATTATACCACTTTCGTACAAGCCACCTATGGATAGGACTGCTTAAATCCAAGCTCTCTATTCACTCGGGTGAACGTGTCTGACGAAGGATAATCAGGTACCCGAACGGAAGAACTGTCTCACTGAGCATTGAGCTTGATTCGGTACCTTTTTGCTTGTGGGATCGCGATTATTAACATAGGTACCTAACCTATGTAGCCCAGGGATGTGGATAGATTGATGTATGTAGGTACCTGATACGTACCTTAGGTACATATGTATGTGCATACGCTAATATAGGTAGGTAAGTACCTACATACATACGTGGATATATCTCCTCCGCTTGGACGAATTGAATGATATACGTACCTGATGTATACCTAAGTCCATCCAAGTTTCGGGTCTATGATCTGCATATGCTGCAAATATAGAACCATTAGGGCTTTGCTTACAGTAACACACTCACCACATTAACGGATGTTTGTGGATTTCAGGGCCTAAGATACAGTACTGAGTAGCAAGAAAAGGATAGAAATACAAGGCTTGCAAGGCATTCACCGCTAAAAGCTTGCTGGTTGCTAGGTATGATGTAACCAATTCACACGTTTCCTGCTACAAAGAATAGCTTCTGGCAATTTTAGCGCCCCGCTGTCCCACCAATGGAACCAATCCCACCTGGGACCCTGGCGGCTTGGCGGGTAAAACAGCGAGCAACGACACTAGGTACCTGGTAGCTGCCATTTTCAGCTACAGGGCAACCTGGGCAACGGCGAGCACCCACTGGATTGCCCTGGCGACGGTAAGTTAGTGGGCACTGGAAAAGACTGTCCTGAGCTGGGATTGGATGCGCAGGCCTAGGACAGGCTGTGTTACCTCGCAACCACCATTGTAACTGATTTTCTCCACACTACTGGCTACCGGCTGCTGCAAACCGTCAGCTAGAGAACAAAAAGCATCAAAACCCCTTCTGCCTTTTTCACATTCACTCTTCCCTCCTCCAGCCGACCTCTTAACAGTCGACGTCCCTTTCTCAACAACACCCAGGTGCTGCTTTCTATGACTAGATTATACACGTCTCTTAGGGGTAGATGTGTTCGGCATAATAAAGTGTTCATCTCGGTGTCGTTTAGACGGGACGATCTAATCAGATCAGATTTACAAGTTCACCGGTCACCGGCTTAGGGATTTATTCGATACTGCACCGATAGACTTAACGACCAATTCGCCACATCCGATAGACAATTGAGCTCCTAGACGTGCTTCAAGGAAAGCTGTACATCTTCTACTTACACCTGGATCACAGACCTTCCTATTTAGGCAATTCTTGCTTCGCAGTTCAGCTGCACAAGGTACGTGCGAATCTTACTTGGATATAGCTTCACCCCGCAATACTCGAATACCGCAATCTCCGCATAATCGCATCTCAGCTATTTAAATCTGCAATTATACTATAACAATTGGAATTGGCGAGATCTGGAAACTAAAGTTTTGTAAATCTAGTCACTTGTACATAAAATTCGGTACCTAAGTCCAATCAACCGAATCCTACACCAATTGGAATCCAGGGTTACGAAATCGCCTAGTTCCTTAGACTTAAACATCAGCTCGGTCGGCCATTAAACTCTCTGGTATACACAGGAACTTTAAAGAATTTTAGGAAGAGCTGGTTTCTGGGGGATTAGATACAACCTGTTACATCATAGAATACGGGGAGCATTTGTTAATCACGGCGCTCGGTATATTGCAGTCGTATTCTACGAGTCGATTGTATTCGGATGTAAACATTGAGGAGTAAAGGTTATTATCGTACATCCTCAATTTTGTCATTCATCAGCCATGGATGCCTCTTCGCCTTTGGCGGCCATGCGCCCCACCCCAACTCCGGCTTGGGGACAACAGTCTCGCCATTACTTGCCTTCCCGGAACCCTTTCGGATCCGGTAACATTGCTATTCGCGAGCAGCTACATCGATCTAACCCTGATTATTTCAACTCCACAGTCCGAGGTTCTTCTCCCGCTGCCAGTCTCGCAGCAGACCTTTCGCAAAACTTCCGAATCGACAGCGAGGATAGGTGTGTTATAAGCACACAATACTGGAGGTGGATTCGTACTAACGTGGTTCATTAGTCCTCGATTCCCGACTCCGCGCCGTGCACTTTTTACGTCAAATATGATGGAAGCGATCGAGAACCGGGGTATGTTAGAAAAAGTGCCTTCGGTGCGGTACCCGGGAGTCAAATGCTGATATTTATATAGGCTACGTTACGACTCCACCTCTACCCGTTACCTCTTCTCCTTTAGGAGGATTCGATGCCATGGATATCTCACCCTTACCTAACAAGCAACCCTTCTTCAGCTCATTCGAGGTTAACTCGCCTACGCCTCAGGGGACACCTGGAGATGATGTGATGATGGAGTCGCCTATACCCGTAACACGGCAACCCTCCATGGGATTAGAGCCGTCGAAGGTGTTGTTTGAGTAGGTTCTATATGATAAAAACTGACATACTCTTAACAATACTAATAAAGGCACAGTAGTCGAAAGCGAGGAGGATTACGTCGGCCCTCTCTTTCTCGAGCTAAGGGGCACTCTACCAGCACTCTTCTCTCTACCAAGCTGCATCCAGAAAATCAAGTTTCCGCTTTCCGCTTCGGTCCCCAATCTGCGACAATGTCTCCTGGTGACTGTTTCGACGACTCTCCCCTTCAAGATCGGAGACCCTCTACGGCGCATAGCCCTACCCCTGGCAATGCTGGCTGTGCACGGTCCAAGGCTCAGTTCGCGACGCTTAATGGGGCCCGAGATATTCGCACAGGTTCAGGTTCCCCTATTCCCAGCCACGTTCGTCGGGTTTCAAATCCATTCGCACGACCTCGTCGACAGTACCGTCGGTCGATCAGCATGTTTGACAGTCCGGACGATGTAGTCAAGGCTAGTTCGGAGGAACCTGTTTCTCATAGCACGCTACAATCCGTGATGGACGTCGAGGAATCCCAAGACCCGATTCTACCTCATTTCTACCCCGATGGCGAGAATGATAACATCCCGAGAATTTCGAGAGATACTTTCCTTGATGTGTTGGATGGAAAATTCAACGACATCTACACGCAGAAGATGGTAATCGACTGTCGATTCGAATATGAGTACGATGGAGGCCATATCGATGCGGCTATCAACTACAATGATAAGGAACTCCTCGCGAAGCACCTCTTCGAGAACCCTATGGATGGGAAGACACTATTGATTTTCCACTGCGAATATTCTGCTTGCCGTGCACCGATGATGGCCCGCCACATCCGGGCATCGGACCGCATGGCCAACGCCGAGTATTATCCAAGACTTACATATCCAGAAGTCTATATCCTAGAGGGCGGATACAGCGAATTCTTCATTGAGAATCGCGAACGATGCTACCCCCAAGCCTACGTAGAGATGGGCGCCGAGGAGCATGCCAGAACTTGTGAGCGCGAATTGGGCAAGTTGCAACAGAAGCGAAAAGGTCTTGGTAGAGCCAAGACCTTTGCTTTTGGGCATCGAGAGTCGATGGTTCAAGCTTCTCCTACTGCCCCCGAAAGACGCTATGAACACCCTTCGCCAGTCATGATGATTGGCAACTCACCGATCCTTGGCAACAACCGATCGCCTGCCCGTCGCATGGCATCCTTTTAAATACCCACAGGCCTTTTCCAGGCCAAAGCAACACGAGACTACTGTCTCTTTCCTATTAACACTACTGGTCGTCACACCACCTTCATCGCTTCTTTCATGTCCTTATTTCCGACTGGGTTATTTGATTTAGTCGACTGCGTTTTTATTATACCCATTTTTTCGTTTCAGCATTAGACAGGCATTTGCATAGCATACCGGCCGGTTGCATTGCCCTAAGCTATGTTGGATCCGGTATCTAATCTGCTCATTGGCCGGTGTCTTTTTTTTAATCCTCGTAATGTGTCATCAGAGCATGGCGTATGGTTTTAAGGGTCTGGCGTTTGGTCTTTTCCCCCAGACACCCGACCTCTTCTTTCGACAGACATCGAAGCTTAAGCTTTCGAGTCCCAACGTCGCTACATACTGTTCTGCACTTCCATTTCGTGATGTGCTAACTCACGAATCGCCTATTTCCTTACGAGTCTAACTACTGTTTTCTACGATTTCGATGCTCCCTCGGCAACACGAGGAGTACTACGTCCGATATGATCGCGGTCCATCACGATCCACACTAACCTACCACTACGATTTCCTTGCTTTTTTTTTTTAATGCATTCCGGAACTTTTTCGGCACGAAGACCCGCACTACTCTCGCCCCAGATGAAGACGTACTATTTACGCAACCCAAGCAAGAAGCTATGTTATGAACGAGATGCACTTTGGGCGAAGTGCAGGGCGGTTCAGCAAAGGGGTACACATTGCGTCGCAGACGTTAGGGGACCAGATTGACTGCGGATACGGGAAGGGGTTAGTTGTAAAGCCAAAATAGGGGGCCCACGTTATTTTCCAGGTATTAAGGAACTGGGATTTGGCGTCAGGGCTCGTGGTTTTCAACGCGGTTACACCTTCCTACTCGTCTTAGGTGCAAGATTCATTAACTTGACTGTCTTGCTGCCGGTTTGTACATTAGTTACTACTGCTTTTATACCTGGTCCCTAGCGGTTTGCTTTTGTGGACGCATGGATTTATTTGCGCTCCAGGGGGGATGGTGGATGATACCCGGTTAACAACCCTCTGGTCTAAGGGCTATGTAATGTGGCTACTTAGTAATATGAAGTGCAAATTGCAATACGCAAAAGAACTGTACTTGAACTGCCTATGTGCTAAGATTTAGAGAAGGTGAGCATCATTTAGTAAGTTGGTTTCTGTTTTTGAAGGGCTTGTCTGTCTGTCGTATTCATATATTAGTGATACTACCAGTTCTATATCATTTAGTTACTAGGTACCTATATTACATGGTCATCTACCTCTACAAGATAACATGGCGGAGTCAAGTGTATAAGTTTACCCGGTACAAGTGTTCAAAACATAGAACTACTAGTTGCGGAAATGGTACCTAGACTTGAGAAGGGAAAGTATGATACTACCATACTATCTAAAATATAATATAACAGAGGATGGGCTCAACATTTTATAAATGTTGACCTGGAAATCCTTTTCTCGAGGTATTGCCTCTTTTTACACTTGGTCTGTGCTTCTAGCGGCAGTTGCATGCATGTTTCAGGCAGGTACCCAGACGGACCCGCATCCGGCACGGCGCAAGTGCGGGGGCCGATGTGGATTATTGCGGGGCCGATACCAACACCGGTACATAGGTACTGCGAAGGGACTTGTATGCGCTGTTGCTCGTGGATTTCTTGGTGATGATGGGTGTCTGGTCTGGTCTGGTCTGGTCTGGTAGTTTGTAAATTATTTGGATGCGGATGAATCTGAGGATTTCATGTATAAATGGTAGTGAGTCAGGGACTTCATTATTAAATGTTATGGAACAAAAGAGAGCAATGGGTAGCAAGTTAGGACATAGCTTGATGCAGAATTTGGATTGATTAGGGAAGTGGAAGTTTTGATTTTTATATCTAAGGTGGGAGTAAGTGACGAGGTAATATGTATACCTGTATGTCAGGTACTTGAATATATATCCCATTGATCGATAGAGCCTATACCATAAGATATGGTAGGGAGAAACAGGGGAATCATTTTGTTGTTCCTTAAGGAACTCTAGGTTACCTGGGTAGGGGCCCAAACTATGGATGTCTGCAGCTAGTTATACAGATTACATACTAGAACCATCCACTGTTCTAAACATCGCATCTATAATCCTAATAGCTTCAAAGGGACTCAGTATATGAGTATGGACCTTAAGGAGGTATATAACCAGAAGGGGAGTGGTTTACAGCTATACCGAGGTAAGTGATTCATTATGTCAAATAATTTATCATAATTCTGTACAGTTCACAAGCTATCATCAATATCAAATAAATAGAAGATAGCACACTCAACACCTCTGTTTAGGACGCTGTCGAATTGGCTTTTGCACTATTAGAGCGCCAACATGGTGCAATTTTGTTCCTACCGCATATATCAAAGGGTATAATTCTCATAGAAGGACAAAAGTAGGGCATGGCACACCAGTATTAAATTATTGATATACACCAGCATCCTCACTATTGTAATTTCCTCTTTGTCTTCGCGCCAAAGATGCGCTTGCTGTAAGTACCTATCTAGGTAGCCTATCGCCAGTAATAAACGTAAACATTATCATTATTATTATCATCACCATCATCGCTATTGTTGTTTGGTTGATAATCATTTCTTTTCCCTCCTTTTCCACCTACTCACTCCCATTCACTACCCTCTCAGATCTAGCTATTTCTTCAGCAATGGGCCGCGATTGCAATCTACCCTATAGCCCACCCGAAGCTGTACATTGGCGGTATGTTATGCCTTACATCGCTAACATATTAGAGTAAAATCAATTTCCCGCCTTAGATCACTAGACTACCTACCCGTCGTGGTCCCAAGAACATATAGCCCGCGACTGCTTTTAGACGGAGCTGACTCAAGCAAGCCAGATTGTGCAGCCCTAGTACGCACTGTGATCTTGCTCCCTCACAGTTTTGCTATAGGTATTCTTGTATCTGGCCTCTGAGTGATTTACACTTGGGACTCTACTAATCCTTATCCAAAGGAGCAAGCCAGGAAGTGCAATCATTACAAAAGGGATTCCAGATCATGCCATGGAAAATAGAGTGCTGCACGAATGAATTGGGCACGGCTACTCCAGATGAAGAGTTCGTGATACTTCATTCGCGCTGAGGAGGTATCGAAGTCCCCATGTATCTTTTGCTACATCCCCTTTTCGCCAGCACACTGATATGTGGGCCATGAGTGTCGAGCCCCTTGTTCCACACCCTTTCGCTAGCCATCACGAATGGGATGGTTTTATTTTGTCCCTACGGAAAGGTACAATATCGCCCCTTAGGATCGATAAGCTAACATCTTTCTAGCTCCCCCCCCCCCCCCCCCCCCCCTCCCCTCCCATGTCTGCCGAATTCCGGCAGAAGATTCACGATAGATACCTAGGTAGGTATACTAGTCATTACCACATCGGGGAAGGCGGCCCCTTTTTGGCCAATAGCTTGCTCATGTATTTTCCCCATGGGGCGCCGTAGCCTCATACCCTTTAGGGGGGACTACATGGGGAATTGCCATGTGCTGCAGACAAACACATGGCAGGTACTGGGGTTGGCGCCGCGCCATGTGGGCGAAATAAAGGGGACTCATGTAGCTTCTTTCTTAGTCCAGCCAATGCGAATTCATGTAATTGGTGTCTGGCCCAAATCCATACTATCTGGTCGAGCGTGTGCTACTCTTATCAAGGCGCCATTTGTGAGTCAAGCTTCAAATGGTCATAGGTCCATCGACATAGGACGGGACCTTGAACGATAGAGGCTCGATCTGAAGCCCCATGTCATATTTGCCCTGGACGCATCTAGCACCTATCCTCTGGACGCCTAGTGTATGGTTTGCACTGGCAAGTCCTTTCGTCTCTTGTGAAGTCATAGGGGGCATTGGCGCTTGTCACGCAGCTTTTTAGAGGCTATCTACAGTCGCACACCAAACAATATTTTTTTTTTCTCTGGCACCCCTGGCAGAAACCTAGAGACAAGACGAACAGGGTGGTGATAG
This sequence comes from Daldinia grandis, assembly GCA_022432525.1. Classification (NCBI taxonomy): domain Eukaryota; kingdom Fungi; phylum Ascomycota; class Sordariomycetes; order Xylariales; family Hypoxylaceae; genus Daldinia; species Daldinia grandis. Next base: position 855,373 of record JAJKLB010000001.1, read on the forward strand.
GTGATAGGTGAGGACACATTGTATCTCGTGAGGGGGTTTTAAATTCTCACTCAAATACTACTGCACTTCTCACCCTGCCCTACTTCATAGAATCTATTTTGACAGAAAAGATAGGTACACATACAAATTCCTCTTGCATCTTCTACTTCCTTCTGCGAACCCTCACCGGGACTTTCTTCCACCACCAAATCTCGTTGAATGTAATCTCCTTGACGCTCCGTCTTCTGTTCACATTCGGCTGGCCGAACAAATCCTCTCGAATATTCGTCAGAGCGACAACAACCTCCTTCCTCGAAAGCCTTTTCCTCTCTGATCATCCCCCTTCCAACACTAGATCATACCATTCTACACCCAGCACCTGCATTTATTCCATACACGTCGGCATACCCTGTCGAGACTATCCGTCGTCGGTAGCCAAGATGTCTGGAATGCCGACCGGCTCGGAGTTCATCAAGTACTGCACTTGTGAAGCATGCTCGTATGGCTTGAAGGGACAGTGTGAGGTAAACCGTGAGCTCTTTGAGCACACGCAGATTGTTGCAGCAATGTGAGTAAACTCCAAATCTATGGCTAGAGCATCGTCGCCAAGTCAATGAAGCTCACAAAAAGACAAAACAAAACAGCTTGGCGAACGGAAGCCAACGCATGATCGCGGTCGGATACGCAGTGAGACGAGAGCGTCACCACATCACCTGCCATGCCAGCCTGCTCTGCTACTGGTCCCCGGTCATCAAGAACGCCATCGAACGAGCCCGAAAACCCGTCTCCGCCATCTGGATGACCTTTGGCGAGAATGGCCGCCGGGCTGTCATGGTCTGGAAGCAGATCATTCAGTGGTGCTATGTCGGAAGACTCATGGACCCGTCCGACTCGAGCGATGCCACCATCGGCCACAACAGCGACATCGAGGCTCTTTGGAATGCAGCAATGACCCTTGAGATGCACGAGCTTGCCAACTACTGCCTACGCCTTATCGTCATCAAGTACACCTGGGGTCTCGGTGTGCGCAGCGACACAAGGGTCCAGTTCAATCCTCGAGACTGCCCCTTCGACGCCGCCGGCCTCTTCGAGGTCTTCATCCAGAACCAACGAGGCTTCCTGTACCGCAAGCTGCTGTGGTTCATGGAAGACCTGTTGGCTGCCCGCGGTCCACTCACCCCGGGCGCAATCGAGCACGTCAGCCCAGGCGCGATGCAGAAGTGGACTGATCTCATGCATCGTCACGCGGGATTCTGTCAGTGGGTCAACAACTTGGGCGGTCTCGAGCACAACAACGAGAACGCCATGCTTCCCACGCACTTCAACCAGTGGGGCAAGTACAGAGTGCCCGTCGTGCCCAAGATGCCGGCAAACGTGCAGGACTGGGTGGATGAGAACAAGCGCCTTCTCGAGAGGGACGGCGACGTGGTGACGCTCATGGCCATTTGGAGGCGACACGGAGAGGGAGAGACCGCGTCCGACCATTGGCAGTTCTATCGCGTCCGCATACGGGCACCGGCCGCACAGGAGTAAGATTTGGGGGGGGATGAACTGGGGGGGGAGAGGGACAGGATGACCTGACATGACTAGTCAGAAGATGCATTGCGATGCTTGAAGACGCATTGCGATGCTTATTGCGACATTGGCCTTTAGCCTCATTTGCGTAGAATACCAAGTTTAATGCGTCGAGTTGAGAATATCACCATCTAACATCCAAATGTGTCTCTTGCTAATCGTGCTTGCCCTACTCGTGACTCCCGATCTACACTATGCTGATTACTTGTTGAAGTGAACAATACATACATACATATATGGTAGGGGATACTTAGCTCTCATATGGTAAATGCGTTGGACCTGGTTGCAAATACCCTCAACCCCGCTGGCGTGATGAATGAGCTGTGGATTGCTGTGAACTGTGAAAATTACAAGGAGTTTCCAGGGTTAGAAACAAAGCACACTACTGTGATTTTTACTTCCACCAAAGAGCTGGGGAGGATATACACCTTTAGCAGTCAGGTAAGTAGGTAGTCTGTGCAAAACCTTTGGACGTTAACAAAATATTCATCATCATAAAGAGTCAGGGAGCTCTAATGGGTCTACTTAAGGGTAGAAGGTGACATGAAACCGTCGCCATGTGAGTGTCGATCAGAAATCGTGGCTCTTATAAGAAATTAGTCTATGAGCCTCGCCCTATCCCGAGCGCTTCGCCACGTAGTTGTACAAGTACAGTCACGCTTCCCCTGATCGAGGGTTAGATGGCTACTTTATTCTTCCATCTTATCATCGCCCTTTTCCTCTTCCTCTTCCTCATCGTCCTCCGAGAGGGCTTTCTTCGCTAAGCGTTCGGCCTCTTCGAGAAGGTCTTTAGGGACGTCCTGGTGCCGGCCCTTGGTTGGGCCGTCAATTCCGCTAATCCAGCTCATCTCCAACTCGAACTCCTTATCCTTATTGTCTTGCTGCGCGACGTAGATAATTCTTGCTGCTTCCTTGACGGCCTGCTTCAGGTCGAGAGTACCCTCGGCGAGATTGAGCTTCTCGAGTTCGGCCTTGGCGGCTTGTCGGCCTTTACCCGTTGCTGCGCCATAGTATCCCCAGTACATGCCGCTCGGCTCGATCATGTAGAGACCCGGGCCGCCGTGCTTCTTGTCTTCTACCTTGCCACCGGCACCGACAGAGGGGCCAGAGCCGACTTCGCCATCGACGGGTGCCTCGAGCTCCGAGTCGAAGCCGCCTACAATAGCAGTAATACCAAATGGGCGGACGGATTGGTAGAGTGTGTAGGCTTGTAGGTACCCGCCCATGCGGCTTGCTAGATCTGATGTGGAAATGGGCGTCTTAAAGTTTTCGCGCCAGGAGCGGGCCTCGTCTCGGGCTCGGTCGACGAAGTGATGGCCGTCAGGTACCATGCCTGAGTAGACCTACCAAACGAGCATGTGTTAGCAAGATTTATTGTGGTGGGTGGCGGGGTATAGGGCAACCTACAACTCCTAGATGTCTGTCGACGGTCGCAATCCTCTTGTTTGCGCCAGGCTTCAGCAGCTTGGATGTGACGACTTTCTCGACTGCTAGGACCACTCCATCCTTGCATCGGATACCGACTGACGTACCACCATTCTCCACTGCCTTTACTGCATACTCGACTTGAAAGTTTCGTCCATCGGGCGAGAAGATGGAGTTAGCAAGGTCATAGCCCGTTCCTATTGACGTCTATTTTAAGAGGAATGTAAGCTTGCGAAAGGTATAATATGGATTAATAGAGCTTACCATATTGATTTATGTGCGCACGGGACAACGGGGATATAATAATTGTGTGGGTTTGGAGAGGGAATATGGACAGAATGAAGCTTGGGGGTGTTTGGAGATGTTTGGTGATGTTTAATGATGTTTAATGAGGTTTAATGAGGGAGCTTCATTCGTTAGGCAACTTGAGCTGCGCGTTGCCAGCCGTAGCTGCATAAAGCTCAGTTCACCCCCCAGTGGATGTGGCTGGTGATCAGCCTTGCAGCTTCCACGGAAGGTACCTAACTAGGTACCTTACCTCCCTTCAGGGTAGGTACATAGTACGTACAATACTAGCCACGTGTGGCGGGTGTACATTACATTAACACGAATGAATATTAACGTTAAAACAACAACAGCTTTACCCGTGAATCATGAGTATAATCATTCTCCCCTTCACCATATAGTTATATGCAATTAACAGATATATTAGAATAATATTAATAGCTTTATTTTGTTTTTGTTCACCTGAAATTGTCTTTGGTCGCAAGGTTGGATGGGCACTTCAAGTTCCTTGTTGCTTATACTAGACGCTGAGAGTTTAGAGACTCCGTTAGTTAACCCCCTATTAAATTATGGCGCTGGGCCCGTCGTAAAACAATACCAAACGTTGGTACTAGATAGTAAGAAATAGGAAATAAAATAGAAATGCCGAGAACGGTGTTCAGTGATGTTTTCGTGGGCAACGCTAGGTGCTTGATCAATTGTTTCTAGACCCCGAGATATCTGTCTTTTCCCTGCCGGTCTAACATATCACAGCGGATAAATTGCGCTCTTTAAACTCATGACCAGCCTGGTGTATACATATTTACATCCTTGCTCCTAAAAGTAGAAGCTTGAGTGATGAGCGATGGGTCGAACATTATACTAAGAGCGGCACGGTTTCTGCAACCCTCTATCAAGCCTCAGCGAATTGGAAATTTACTAGCATCTCTTTAAACTAGGGCTCGATCCAAATTACGGTACACTTGGCTTCATTCTTTACATATTCTTGCTGCCGGGGAAACCACAACAAGGAAAGAAAGGTAGATAGCCAACCAGATAAAAGGAAGTTTGAGGATTAAGCCGTAGTACCGTCTTTAATAACTGAAGAAGGCACCGGGATAGGAGCCGCCTCCTTATCGCCGATACTCCTGCCTATGCTCTAAGCATTACATATCTATGAATGATTGCTTATTGGTTTTAATTGAGTGTTGGTTGATCAAGTAATAAAACATTGAATTCATACCGAATCCCGAGTTTTACCTACCGTCCAATAGCATTCGAATTTACCAATTAGCCTGCATCAACTTGGACGTTACAAGCACCAATTACGCAAGGCCTCACGTAAGATATGCACTTCTCGACGCGCGGTAAGGCTGAATAAGGCTGATGAGAAGTTTACATAATTGGGAAGACATAGTCACTACATGATTTTATATACCGGTTGTGAGGTATAACTGCGTCATAATACACTGACAGACATCGTGATCCGTCGATGCATTGGCTACCTCACCCGTTAACGGGCGAGGGCTTACTTGATAGGCCGAATGAGACGGCGTGTTACCATGGGGTTGGTCTTAATGCGGGAATAACACACCAACCCTTCTCCACGACAGCCTCATGATTACCTAAGACGTGATGGAGTCTTGTATGGTTGCAACCCTCCGATCGCGATCGTACGTGTACGCATATGTGATGTATCTCGGTAGCTAGTGGGTTTCGGGTTTGATGTAACTATATTTTATGTAAGATTGAAAACTCAGGGGGGGCAGTACTACTACATGAGGTATATCTGCAATCAACACGGTAGCTATGCTGGGAATTATTGGCAAGACTAATTACAAAGTTAAGATCTTAACGGAAGTAGTTTCAACGGCGATTCTAAGGAGAAGACATTGGATTGTATTTACTTCTTCTCACTATAGTACATTGGATACCTTACTAATGTGTTGAACTGTAGAGTCCAGGTCTAAATACAAGCGTATTACTAATTACCAATTAGCCTATAAATTAATAACCAAGTGGTTTTAAAGCTTGATACACGCAACATAGAGGTTAGAATACAAATTAAAATGTACTTAGGTATAAGATATACCATGAATAACCGTTAACCTTTAGCCAATAACGTGAGAGGAATTATCAAACCCGAACCATTGGGTTTGATCATGCAGGATGATCCTAGGTAAATATACCCCCCTCGCATAAGTTTTCCGAAAATTCAACGAACTTTCCCCTTTAACAACGTGTATGGTCCTTCCGGGGTAGCCGTTGATAAGTCATCGGTTACAATACACACGGCAACAGGTAAGCTTGAGCCATGGTTGAGTATCGTTCCTGCATAAACCGAAGCTACCCCGTGTTGAAACCATCACAGGGACTATGACGTTCAAGTTGGTGCCTCCTGACGATATCCTCCAAGACTACCAATGGCTCCTGTCGTTGGTGTGTGCTCAAGGTACAGAGCTCCGGAGGTCACGAAACTCCTATAAGGGTATATCGGAGATTTATATGAGGTTGTAAGTGTATGGTAAGCAGGAAACTACCACGCTGTGATCATATGCCAAACTGTGTTTGTTAGATCTACGTTAACTACCCTACTATTGTGGTACTTTGTAAGTACCTTATCAATTACCGTGAGCCATCTAATAAGAAGAGTTTTCAATACTTGGACAACAAACAGAGTTATACGCGGACAATAAATTAGGGAAATTGGTACATAGAACATCATTGATGCTATATTTCTCGCGATATAATAAACCTTCACCCTTATACCCCACACTGCGATGCGAGGCACATCTTTTCAGGGGATTTTTGTAACTTCGAACATGGCCACTCATCTCAACTCGCGAACTATTGCCGCCGATATAGGATAGAAGGTATTAAAGTAGATAGTGTCAAATCGAAAATGTATTGTCGATAAAATATTCGAAACTGAATTCGTTCATCGGTATGTTGGGGTTTTATGAGTTTGTCCTACGTGATATCTGACAGAAGTTGAATGATGTAATACGGACTTTATATTCAGACTTATAAATGATTACCATATGGGATCTCGAAAATGGCCCGATTCCCCAGGTGTATTTCATAGCATACGATAAAGCTGAATTTTGAAAATGGAATCTTAATGCCCTGTTCGGGCTTAGGGGTGAAATGGTCAATACTCATGACCGGGAATAATAGCTCGATGCAATTATAGAGTCTATCGGTGAATGGTCAGCTCGTAACTTCAAGGCCTTCTCAAGATCTCCTATCCTACAGCCCATCCACGTATTACAGATATGCTGAATAATAACCGGAATCTTTAGCCCCAACTTTAGTACGGCATTCCAGGACTGCATGTATTAATTGCAAGGCATCCCAATAACTGGAATGCCCGTGGTACAGATATAAAGAACATCTCTACATGGTTTAGCGCCGAAGCCAAAGCCTCGGGTTCTAACCAGACAAGTGGTAAGATATGATCACATAAATAAAGAAGTAGGGTAGTATCGTACTCGAAGCACGAATGGTTGTGCTGACAATTCCGAGGAACATTTATGAGGGGTCAAGAGTTAATACAAAGAGTTAATTAAAGTTTGCATTATGAAACTGCCAGACTGTAATCTGCGGAAGGCTGCGGGCAGCTGCTCTTCGCTGGGGTATTGAGAACATTAGCTTGTACATATGCCTTTGTCTCTCCTAGTGGATGGACTAGGACCTGCTTTTGGTATAGTACATCGAGTAGAAAGAAGGAAGGGCGAATAGCGAATAGCGAATAGCGAATAGCGAATAGGCAGGGACACTCCGAGAACAAGTAATACACATGCAGGGTGCATGCCCCAAACGTGGGCTTGTGTGCGGGCAAGCACGTTCAACCAAGGAATTGGTACCATATGGGTAGGAACGACTCCTAGGGTAACGTGTAAACTATCCAAGTTAGACTCTTTCCCACGCTTTGACGTCTTTGTCTCTTCACATGCCCCGAGCTACACCTGTTCAAAGCACCCACAAACTCGGCTTTCACTAAATTCCCCGAGGGGCAACGCTTAACACTATCCAAAAGGCAGTTACGTGACCGCCGTTCTGAGTAGGGCATTCCTTTTGGAGAGGTGTATATAACTCGCCATCCCCGATCCTTTGTCCAGGAAACCCATCATCAAAACGGAGCCATCAGGCTTTTAAACTGAGAACAATTCGTCTTGCAGGTTTAGACAAGTTCAGACTCGAATACTTCGACTCACGCCTCTATCTAACCCTAAGACATAAGGTTCTATCAAGGATACAAGACACTCTAGACGTCTCCAACCCAAGCCACAGATACAAGTTAACGCAAAATGGGCTCTCTCGAAGCAAACCGCGTTGAAGAGCTAGATGCTCTCGTCATTGGAGCCGGCTTCTCTGGTGTATACCAACTCAAAAAGCTCCGGGACGAGGGTTATAAGGTCAAGCTTGTGGAGTCAGGGTCTGGCTACGGCGGGATCTGGTATTGGAACAGGTACCCAGGTGCCCGCGTTGACAGCCACGCACCTCACTACCAATTCTCGGACCCCGAGCTCTGGAAGAACTGGCACTGGAAGCAGCGATTCCCCGGCCACGAGGAACTACGAGAATATTTCAAATTCGTGGCAGACAAATGGGACCTTAGAAAAGACACCTACTTCGATACCTACATCAGCTCGGCTATCTGGGACGAGAAGGAGTTTAAGTGGGTTGTTACGGCAAAGGATGGCCGGATCTTTAAGGCAACATTCTTTTTGCCGCATACCGGAATTGCAGCCAGTCGGTCGACTCCTAAGTGGAAAGGCATCGAGTCATTCAAAGGTCTTATAGTCCACTCTTCTTACTGGCCGCATGATCAGCCGGATCTCAGGGGCAAGAAGATTGCCGTTGTTGGCACAGGCTCTACCGGCGTCCAGCTATCTCATGCTGTAAGCGAGGTGGCTGGGGAGCTCGTGGTATTCCAGCGCACGCCTGCTATGCCATTGAGGATGAGACAGATAGAATATGCCGATAATGAAGAATCTATGCCTAAAGAGGAATTGGCGGAATTCTTTGCTACCTGTCACGATCGTTACTGGGGTTTCAATTTTGAACTCCTCCAGAAGAAGACTTTCGATGACGATGAGGCTACACGGCAGGCTACTTACGAGGCCTTGTGGAAGAATGGAGACTTCACCTTCTGGCTTGGCACCTACGCAGATATGTTATTTTCCCCCGAGGCCAATCTGGAGGCGTACAAGTTCTGGCGCGAGAAGACGCGAGCTCGTCTTAACGACCCCAGACACCAAGAAATTCTGGCGCCTACAGAGCAGCCCTATCCCTTTGGGTGCAAGCGAGTACCGCTCGAAAACGGCTACTTCGACATGTTCAACAAGCCGAATGTAGACCTTGTTGATGTTAATCGGACCCCTGTCGTTGAAGTTACGGAAACTGGAATCCGGACGACAGAGAAAGAAATGGAGTTCGACGTAATCAGTAAGTTGTTTGGTCATTTGGATCTTTGTGATGGATGCTAACTTTAATCACCTAGTCCTCGCAACCGGCTTCGATGCCGTCACAGGAGGCCTGACGACCATTGACATCCGCGGAATCGGCGGCCAGACCGTGAAGGACAAGTTCCACAAGCAAGGACCCAGCACATTCTGCGGCATCTGCGTTGCCGGATTCCCGAACATGTTCTTCTGCAACGGACCCCAGGCCCCGTCAGCTTTCTGCAACGGCCCCACGTGTTCCGAGATCCAGAGCAACTGGATCGCCGACGTCATGAACCGCCTCCGCCGTGCAGGGATCAGCAGCATCGTGGCGGACGAAGAAAGCGAGAAGATTTGGACCGAGCACGTGGAAGGCGTAACGAACGCTTCGCTTCTTCCCAAAGCCAAGGGCGTAAGTTGATCCCAAAGAGATCTTTGTCGTGTCAAAATGCGGAGACGCTAACGTGTTGAATGAATAGTGGTACATGGGTGACGGCATCGCCGGGAAGCCTAGAGCGTCGCAGATGTACTTGGGAGGCGTTCCAAACTACAAAGCGAGTCTGGGGTACAGCGTGTTAAACGGGTACAAAGGATTCCACTTCGAGGGGCTAGAGGTATAATTACGTGAAAGCTTGGACGGAAAGGCATTCTTAGACTTGCACGCTACTTTCACCACTCCAACTAATATGATTTTTTATACTGCTGTCCCCACTAGGTATAATTATCTACCAATTATGTAAGAAACTCATAGCTTCGCGCTCACATCCGGCGCTGGAGATCTCAAAACATCAGGGGGGGTATGCCCCTTTTATGTGGGGAAGGGCCAGGAACCTAAATCACGAAGTCAAATAAAAATATCACGAGTATTTGATGATTCAGTATTTTTAGAGGGGGATTTTTGGCAGTCAAACAAGTTATCCCCTAGTATAGGAACTAGCTTTTATCATAGGAATCCAAACGCTCATATTTGCGATCTGCACGCTTCCCTTCGTCTCTTCTATGGAGCTCGTTTAGATAGTTCTTGAAGTATTTGGAGAGCTCAACGACCGCTCCCGGGTGCTCGTCTATGATCATGATCTTCCTATCCTCGCCTTTCTTGGCGTCATGCTCCGCCAGCGACATAACGGTTCGGAACGTTAATATCATAACATTGATTAGAAAGGAGGAAAAGCGAGGAGATATCCGCACAATATTAGTTCGTAACTAATCGTTTCTGATTCCCCCCCCCGCGTTCCATTTAGGGGCCCGCAGTTCGCCGCCCCTATTCGTAGTGAGGAATGGTATCCCGTGGTAGAATACGAGCGCCCGAAGGGAACCTAAATAATACGGTATCGTATTTTAGCAAGCAGAATCCTTGATATATCGATACAGTCACTACTGCTGCTCATGATAACTTATCTGCAACCAACCCATTCAGAACAAGGTCAGCTGCTGAGCGGCGTTCCATAAAAACGTCAGCATCGTCGATCAGGGGGACAGCGCGCCAATTTCTCGCTGTCTTAAGAGTAACGTGTTAGGTTGGCCGAGATGGTCTATGTCGTAGAGAAGGTTGAAAGGGAGCTCAAAGAAAGACGAACAGAGAGGCAGCTTCTAAGAGAAGGACAACAATTCGAGCAGCTCGCTGATCGCCTTACTGGCATGCTTCGATATAAAGCAATTGTATCGATAGGAGATGTGGAATCAAGTGACAAGAGTAAGCAGCTGTTTTTCATATTGCTCATAAAGGCTAAAGAACTAAAGCCCGTCGACTCACTCTAGGGTTATCTCCTATTTCCCTACTCGCAAGACCAGAGGACTTAGGGGCTACACCAGGAGCTAGGACAGGCTCGCTATGCCTTACGAACTGGGAGTCGGAGGAAATCGTAGTAAAAATACTCCATATAAGTATCCTCAGCGTGGAAACCGATTTCTCTCTAAATCGACTTCAACTAATCGATGGATCTATTCTGTGCTGGCCGCAGATGTTAAGTCTATTTCAAGACCTGCTATCGCTTATGCCGGACACTATGTTCTGTATTATCGATGGTTCCCACTTACTGAACGACCGGACCACAACAATATATTTAGAGGACCTGGTTCAGGCAATAAGAAAGACTGGCCGGTCTACTTGCTTGATAGAGGAGCTTCAAACAACCGAAACAGTGGCGATGGAGAGTATTGATATGAGATAAGGCCCTTGGGGATTGAATCGAAATAATAGATTACGCAATACTTAAATCATCATGGCCGTCAATTTTCACGTATGTAATAGGTAGTTCTCTACCAGGATGAATAAAACATAAGCCCTGATTCGTTGCTCATATCATGGTATGCTTGGCGGTCGGTTCCGACAGACCCCAAGCTCAACTCGAAGACGCGAAGGTGACGGTGAGATGCTGTCATCTAGATCGTCATTATTCTATGCGAGCCCGATGTCTTGGGTATATTAAATATGGCCAAAAGCATAACATTCAACAATGATCTTTATCGCTCTCTAAAAACCAATTAGTGTACCAAGAATGCTTCGTCAATCAAGTCGTCTCGTCCGGTTTGCAAGGGCCCCGGTAAAGATTTACAGTCCAGCCCCTTCACATGTTCTTCAGCGCACATTCGCAGAACACCATTTCCCAAGAAACAAGGCCGAATTCCTTGAACACAGCCAAATATTCAAGATAAGCCAAGCTATCGAACAAGACCACAGCGAACTAAAGGATTACTATAACCGCATTGTTACCTCCAAAGACCCTGACGAGCAGAGGCGATTTCAAAACGCCTTCATTTGGGAACTAGCACGGCACTCAATTGCAGAAGAGCTCGTCGTATACCCGGTCTTAGAAAAGGCAACTCCCGATGGAACCCGAAGAGCTGATAAGGATCGCGGTGAGCACCAGAAGGTATTGGCGGAAGCCCCTTTTAATAATACACACGATCCCGTGAGAGAGGGTTACCTAACAGACATGGAAGGTTAAAGAGCAACTCTACGAATTCCAGAAGTTGAAACCTGGAGACCAAAGCTTCCTTCCCACGCTAGAGGCGCTCTTCAAAGACCTAGAGCATCACATTAAAGAGGAAGAAGAACAAGATCTTGTAAAACTGGAGGACGCGCTTGGGTTGACGCAGTCTAAAGAACTGTACCAGAAATTCGAGAAGACGAAAATGTTCACGCCAACGAGGAGTCACCCCAGCGCCCCTGATAAGCCCCCCTTTGAAACTGTCGTTGGCTTGATGACAGCACCGATCGACAAGATCCGGGATCTGTTCACCAAGTTCCCAGACCCCAAATCCATGAAGCCGTATGGCGGTAAATCGCCCTAGGGGGCACCTGCTGGAGGTTACCTTCCATTCGGATACGCTGTGAGGGATATGGAAATGTCTGAAACTTTGTAATATACATCGTGTACACTAGCAACACACTAAATAGAGATATGGTTTATTACGAGGTACATTGGAGATATACCATCGTTTAAAAGGGGTATTTTAGGGGTTGTTATGAAAATATTTACTATCATCCCTTCATCCAGCAATTCCACGGGGGCAACTAGGTAGTAAATATATCCACTTAGACCACATTGCCGAGTCTATTTTATAAATTATATTGCTGTAGGTGTTCCTGATGTAGTGAATATCTTTTTCTTTTTGACGTGGCCTTAACATCGTTCAACCCCCTGAAGCTTGTCATTAACCTCGTGAAAGAGCCTCGAAACCTAAATGGCAGCGCTAATGTATTGATTCTATCAACTGTAGTAGTAGAATATTATATAAAGCCTCACTATTTAAGCCAGACCATAGGAAAATGATTAAATACTTGGAATTTCTTAGCCTATCCATAGGAAAGGTGCCTGACGAAATTCCAGTCTTTGTCAAAAGGGGGCGGGGAGGAATATTGCATATATTATGGTTTAATGATGAACAGTTAGTCTGCCCGAAGTCACATCCAAATATGATCCATCAAAGATTTATCGCCTCGTTACGGAACTTAATACAGTAGGGTCATCGATTTCCTCTCTCACTACCCATTTCAAGTCCTTATTAGAAGAATTGCCAGGAGGCGGTATATATGGGAATGCTTTGGTGAAGAGCTCGTCAGCCATAGCAAATAGCTGCTGAAAGTCGGTTTTAGAGCATCTTTTGCAGACTGGTGATTCGGGAGCCATAATGGAAGGCGATACTATGTGGTTGAATTGTTGAAAAGAATAGAAAGAAATGAATGTTCGTATTTCTTAGATAGGTTATACAGATAGGCACCTACCTTAGGTGCCTAAGTTGGTACATGCGCCGAGGCAGTCCGATATGATGATCAGTGACTAACTGCTTAACGTGACGGTAGATTATGTGCCTAGTCCTAGATACAAAGTGCGAAGCCATTTCAATGTAAAATGTATTATTTCTTTTGTTTGAAATTATTCTTGGGCGTATGCAAAATAACAAATGACACATTGATCATTATGATGAGATATTGGATGGTAATAATAGTGCCTCTTGACCGGAAGCCAAGTTAACTGAGGAGCGATCACATGCCCGGCGACTACCAACATGTTAAGAGTGGGGCTTACGATGAGTTGCAATGGTATTCTGGATTCTGCCAGCAAGGAGATAAGGGGAAACATGGCGATATTCTGGCGAAAATAGGAGCATAATTATCTAACCTAACTAGGTACCTATGGGCACTAATACATCATTTTCACAGTGTATAATTGGTAGATGCCACTAAGAGTCACTAGTAAGGACAAGTCTATTCATACTCTGGGCCGATTCATACTCGATGATAAAATGAAATCAGAAAAACAATTCTACACATGATAATTCGCGTCCTATGCTGAAATAAAGCTGTCAGCAATTATGTAGAGACTAACTACACCGCTAAACCCAAGGTGTCTCTGCAGAAACCTCTATACCAGCGCCCTGCCAACATCGTACTCTTGAGAAAATAAATTGGCGACAATCTCAGAAAGTACCTTTTATTTGGATGTTTCTTGTGCAAATTGGTTGTCTACACCTTCGGAGATGTTAAGTTTCTCCAATTTCTCTATCGATCCTTGTGACGATTCTCCTTTAGCGCCACCTGCAAGGCCTAACTTCTTCAGCCGCTTACGTTCCTTCTCTTTCTCCTTTGCGGCTTTCTTAGCTGCAGCCTTTTCTTGCTCGATAGCCTTTTGTTTTCGAAGCTCTTCGCCACCAAAAGCCTCACGCCATTCGTCTGCCTTTTCTGAAGGGATAAGTGTGAAAAGTAGCTTTGGTTCTCCGAGTGCCTGGCCAGGCGGGATAACATCAGCCGCCCAAGTATCTGGGATAGAAAATCGGCCATTCCCGGAACCCTGGACACCCAGCTGTTCGAGAATACCATCGGCGGTCTCTGGCAGATAAGGGAACACGATGTTTGCGATGAGGTGTAGGAGGTTAAGAGCAAGACCAACAACAGCGCCACAGCGGTCTGGGTCCTCGGACAGAAGTTGGTTGCTAAGCTTATTGTCTTGCAGGAGCTTGTTTCCCACAGCGGATATACTAAAGAAACTTAATGTTAGTTCGTGACTACACGCTAGAATGATTTGCAAAGTCATACCTAAGGACCGTGGAAAGACCGGCACGTAATTTAGTATCCTTTAGGTTTGTGATATATGTTTGAAGTAAACCATTTACTTCCTCCTTGTGCTGCTGGAACGAACCAGTAGGATCGTTGTAGGTGCGATAATCGGGCACCACAGCATTCAATTTCGCATGGCAGAATTTGACAACACGATTGCAGAAGTTACCGAGGTTTTTCAGCAGATCGTTATTGTTGGCATCAACGAATTCCCTGTATCACAGAAGTTAGTCTCAACAAATTGCCAGATGTGTCGAACTCGACTCATGACTTACCGCCAACTGAACTCAGAATCGCTGGTCTCTGGACGTCTAGAGAGCAAGTAATATCGCCATACGTCAACCGCCACACCAGTGTCTTTCGCGCTGTTTCCGAATACACCAACGTTTTTTGACTTGCTGAACTTTCCTCCCTCATAATTGAGATATTCTGTGGTTGACAACTTAGTTACTTGGGTCCACTTTTCTCTTGTACCAAGCTGAGATCCGGGGAATATAATGCTGTGGAAACTGATTTGAGATGTTAGCTAGTATCTGATTTTATTCAGCATAAGAGTACCCACGGAACATTATCCTTGCCCATAAACTGGTAAAGCGATACATTGTCTGGGTTCTTCCACCATCGTTCCCAGTTCTTGCCAGATGGGTCATCCCTATCTGTGTAGCATTTTGTGATGGAGGGATAGCCAACTGTCGCATATTAGTATATCTATATAGAGCGACAAAGATCATATAGTAGCATACTGCAGGCATCAAACCAAACATAGAAAACCTTCTTGTCATAATCATCTCCTGATAGCCCGGGGAGGTTGGTGGGAACTACGGGGCATGACATTAGTGCAATTCTTTTTCCACGTGTAGAACCTAGCATACCTGGTACGCCCCATTTGAGATCTCTCGTAATACTACGGGGTTTGAGCCCGTCATGGATCCACGACTGGGTAATGGCTATGGCGTTAGAGGTCCACTCATGGCTATTACTAGTATTGTCGAGCCAAGATTTGATCTCCGGCTGTAAGGCATCCAGGCGGAGGTAGAGGTGCTTTGTTTTTCGTCTTTCGGGTGTTGCGCCGTCAAGCTTGCAACGGGGGTTCAGCAGCCAACCAGTGGCTTTCCTGTCCTCTCCAGATTCTGCTTTGGTATCTTCAATTGGTTCCAGGGGATCCAAGAGATTTCCACAGGCGTCGCACTGGCAGATGCGTTAGAAAGTAGGGGTCCCCACCAAGAAATAACGAAACATACCTGATCTCCACGGGCACCCGCTGCATGGCATAAGCTGCATTCGCCCTCGACGAAGCGATCAGCCAGAAAAGAGGAATGTGCGGGGCAGTAGGCTTGCTCGGTCTCTCGCTGCTCAATAAAACCGTTCTCCCAAAGTCGCGTGAACATCTCCTGGACAATCTCAGTGTGCTGGGGAGTTGGTGTGCGACCGAAGATGTCAAAATCGATCTTGAACCAGGAGTAGATATCGCGATGAATAGCATTGTACTTTGAACATAGAGTTGCCGGATCTACGCCTTCTGCAAGGGCTTGTGTTTCGGTGGCCGTACCATATTCGTCGGTGCCGCAGATATACAATGTTGGTAGACCTCGTGCTCTACAAAAGCGAGCAAAGACATCTGCAGACTTGGAAGGGTTGGAAATATGTTAGTTACAATATTCATTACGTTACTCTATACACCGGGGGTTGCGACGCAGCTTCACGTACAAGGACGCTACCAATGATATTGCCAAGATGTGGGACGTTATTGGCATATGGCAAGGCACTGGTGATTAAGATGTTCTTCTTTCCCGACTCGGGGAGCAACGAGGGCTTTGGATTTGAATCACCCATGATGGCGATTCTTGTGGCAATTCCTCCAATTGTCTGTTGCTTATGTACGTACCTAGGTAGGTAGGTAGGTAAGAAAGTACGAAGCTCTTGGACGGATTAGAGCAACTGTATTTTTGACATGGAGGGGGAGGGGCAACTGAGTCACAAAAATGACACAAGACGGGCAGAAAGAGAAAGGGAAAGAGCGATAACGGAAATGGAAGGCGGTAAAAGATTAATTATGTAATTGCAACTTTATTACATACATGTACATGTAGGATGTACATACCTAGAAGTACATGTACCCATGTGAAATAGTGTGAACATTTGTTTCTTTATTGGAAAGTTGAAATCATATATCTAACCTAAGAATGTGCCTAACGTAACTGGTACTTAATCTTAAACAAAAAGTATTCAACTGTTAATAACTAAATCATACTAATTAATTCAAACAAAAATACAACTACCTGCACAATAAACTACTACACGACATCGTTAGTGCATTCTTTAAGAGAGCCATAATGCGTTTGTTCATGTAAACTTGCCTCCAGAATCCAGAATCCAGAATCCAGAATTTGACTCGCAAGACCCACGCCAATTATGCCAAGATATTTTCTGTGATACTAAGTCAGCACAGCTACCCTGGACAAAACACACGATCCATCAATTACCTACTACATATCACCACTAGAACAACTGGTAGCCATTGGAGCTGTTCCCTAGTGGAACAACATCCAAACCGCACCTATGGATAGAGAGCAAATAAAAAAAACACACATCGAAATACCCTTACCCTCGAAACCCCCACCCTACAGGCCTGGCGACGGTCCACCATTAGCGCCTCTCCGAATCCAGCCTGAACATGATACAGACGCGTTTATAGTTGACAAGCGCGTTCTTCCAGGCACCGCCCCAAATGGTGAGCTGAAGCTTCACATGTACTACGTAGTGGGATGGCCAGATCTACCTGCCGCCCGCGTCTCTGTCCTCGCAACCCAGATATACGATTACGTCTCACCTCGGGCCGTGGAAGACTTCGAATATAAAGCACTACTTGAAAGAGATGAAGATGACGAAAGACTTGAAGCAGAAATGAGGCGAAAGATGGAAATAGCAGCAAAGAATAAAACAATGACTTCTGCTTCAATGGCATCGGGGGCTTCGAACGCGCCTAGTCAAAAAAGACGTGGTCGACCGAGCAAGGCCTATCTCCAGTCGCGTCAGCTCGCACAACAGGCGAGTGTTAGCACTTCGCAGAATATTGAGGTAGCGCTTCCTCTAGCTAGTACATCCGGTCCGTCACTGTCTACGCCGAAAAAAAAGCCCCTCGAGGAGATTCCGACCGATGTAGAGGAGGATATCGATGAGGTGGATCCGGAGGATGCAATATACAGACAACTATGTGGGTACACTGATGGCTCTTTTGAGGATGTGGGCATAGAAGACAACGATGGGGATGGAGATATACCACTAGATAATATCCCCGAAACCATGTCGTTGGGTTCTGAATTCAGATCGTATGCTAGAACACTCTGGCTAAATAAGGATTCGACGTTGTTCAAGCGCACTAATGGTAGTCTTACACTGAAGTCATCGACAAGCCATGTCCCCGTACCCGAAGTACTCCGATCCAATAGACAGCTCCCGCCGCAAACCTCGCCCGCACGAACCAACGGCCATCCCCGCGTAACACCCGTCCCGATCCCTCTACCTTATAATCTAGACAAAAGTTTAACTCCGTCGCAACTATCCAGCGCAAAATACTCCACGACGCCTGTCCCGGTCCCCGCACCGTTGAGGTCGAACAAAGAAGTGCTACAACCGAAACTCAGTGCCAAACATACTGTCACCCCGGTCCCAGTCCCTTCATGGCCACGCTCAACGAATGGGAAAGGAGATAGTACTGCTCAGGCTCCTCTCCCACAACCTGCCGCAGCTTCGCCGCAGCATCGCAGCTTCACACCCGCAGGGCGAAGTTCTGGCAAATGGCCGTCGGCACAATCCCATTCGCCAGGTGATATAACCTCCCAGACCTCTCCACTTAACGAGAAAAATAGCGATACGAATCGCAAAGAATCCACACACTTAAAGAAGAAGCCGCCTAAACCAAAGCCTACGCCTCAAAAGCCAGAGGAACCAGCTCAAGTATGGGTGGTAGAGCGACTAGAAGGTGACAAGATGATACAAAATGTCGACGGTAAACACGTGCGGTACTTCAAGGTGCGCTGGGCAGGTGATTGGCCACCGGATCAAAACCCAACCTGGGAGCCCGAAGAGAATATAACACCTGCGCTTATAAATCTGTATCTGAAAAAGAAAGCCGCTCACCACACGGCAGCGTCTCCAAAAAGGGGGAGCAGCAATAATATCTCCAGCAACATGCCACCGTCCTGCCAACCAACTCTCAAGAGAAAGTACTCGAGCGTGGCGGAAGCGTTTGCAGGAGAAGCAGAGGATCTAGGGATTAGCGCGGGCCTGAATGATGAAACCTACACGAGCCAGGGAGGCGACTATAACAACGCTGATGAAGACGACGGGGAAGAGGAAATGCTCGTCGTGGCAGCAGAGCAAGAAGCGAGCCCTAGTAGACGGGATCCCAGACTAAGACCAAAGCTCGAAGAGCTAGGTGCAAACTTTATGAGAGATCTCGCCGCGGCTATTCGTCTAAGCAATGAAAAGGGAAGTTTACACCGACCCTGACCCTGACCCTGCGCCAGGGCCAGGGCCAGACAGAATGTGGCTTCAAAGTTTTAAATCATTTAGCAATCGATGATGCAGCTATCTACCTGATAGCGGAGGAGGTGATGGGTGTAAGGGGCTAGAGAGACTGGTAGACCTAGTAGACTATGCGCTCTTATATCTTGCCTACATGTATACCTACCTAAGGGACCTTACCTGGGCCACACTTTGTATACCTCTACCTAACGCCCAGGGCGCCTGGGTACCTATATATTCCCCAAGGCATGGCTCTAATTCGAGTTGGTATGCCACAGGATCAAATCATACCGCTAGATTAATACCAGTAAATTATCATAAAACCATAGTATCTCACATACCGTTTCTTATTTGCGATGATATACGAAGCCACAACTTAGCAATTCACACATACACACAAAAGGTAAAGAAGTAGGAATGCAAAGAAATTCTCATAAGAGCCCTTTAAGAGGTAGCTTTGGTATCTCTAAGCTCTTATATCATTTGGATAACCTCCTCTACATCCACCCATCCCGGATATGGACCTTGGGATGTTTTATGCAAATGTTCCATGAACGTGTCAGCGCCGAGTATATCCATATGAGCAGATGCTGGTCTTTCTGATGGTAACTCCCCTCTTCTTCTTCCTCTCTCCTTTCTCTCCTTTCCCTCCTTTCCCTCCTTTCCCTCCTTTCTTTTTCCCCTTCCATCCATCTCTCTTCCCCTTTTTCTTTTTTTATTCCTTATTTTACCCATTTTTATCCTCTTTTCCTATGCCACCGCCTGTAAAACCGAAGAAACGATCCGAAACAACGAAATAATGGAGATCGACCTGTAGAAAGGAAATGTCGTGAAGAAAAACAGCGCAATGCCATGATGGAGGTTGATGCAAAGCCGCCTTGATGCTGAAAGGTGATATGAGCGCCTCCGACTTAGGAATCAAAGGAAAATAAGGCAAGCAGATAGGGGCTTCTGAAAGCCCCTTAAAAGCATCTGTCTTGCTGAAGTTGACGAGACGCGTTCGGGCGGACTATCCCATAGGGCAGATGTATCGCGAAAATAAATCCGAACTGTAAGAGGTGTAAATAATCTCCAGTGAAACTAAGAGAATCATAACGACGACGTATAATCGCCAGTCTATGGTGCAAGGAAAGTGGTGTACCTATATGTCGTAAATGCGGCTCTTGCCAAGCATTCCAACTCCGCTTCTGATACCGGTACGCCTTCTTGAAAATTAGATGTCATAACCATCCAATAATCCTTTAGTCTAGGACTCAAATATGCCGGCATATTGAGTACGCATTTCTACCTTGGTAATTGTTCAGGAAGGCTAAGCCCAAAAGACAGGGTTGGCTTAGGATAGGTAAATTAAGTCAGAGTTATCGGAAAACAATGATTCGTGATCGGCTAGGTCGTCTTGCGGCAGCGTATGTTTTGGTATCATTTTCTCGCCTTCGCCTTCGTCTATAGAGACATCCACAAGAGGGTATTGTTGATGGGGCGCCTTCGTCAGAGATGTAGTTATGATGGGGAATTTCTCGTAGCTATACTTGTCGATAGATGAGTCAAGTAGGCTCATGATGGGTTGGGTCGTCCCTTGTCCCTCCTCGGCTTGACTCGAATCTTCCCTCTCTCTCTCCTCATCATCATAATAATCTTCGGAGTCGTAATTTGAGGAGTATATACCATAGATATCATCACTATAACTAGTAGAGACTGCTGTGTGCGAATTTCTTTCTATCCACTGATCCAGTAGGCTTTCATGGGGGTAACTTGCCAAACGGAAAGGTTGCTTCAGGTCGCTTAGCGGTTTGTGGCAGGGATCCGGGGCGAATCGGTAGGAGTTACTGTGAAAAGAGCCCGGTCCGAGTCTTTCCTGGTTGCATACAACTGCCTTGTAATATTTACTGGCAGTGGTCACACTCTTGAAGAGGATGAACAAGGCCCCCTTTTCGGTCCATAAATCTTCTAGTATATCCTCTGGATTTCCAAGCATAGACTCGAGGTCGTCAAAGAATTCAAAGGAGCTGCCATTCTCAAAATCGAGAAACACTACCAAGCGCGTAAATCCATTTGATAAATCACGCTGTAACTCGGGTTTCGTAGGATAGGTATGTGAGTTGACCAGTGCAACCTTAAAACCGCCAGAAAATTTGAATGGCTTCTCCCTTTCTACGTAGCTGACGTACGCCCAAGCCGCCATGCCTTCTTTGAACTCGACGATCACAGTAGGTCCAACGGGGTCAGGACTCATAGCTACCGTGATAGAAAGTATTTGACCACCACGGACTCGTGCCATAATTTCGCCGAGGGGTATAGGTTTAGGAAATCCGGTAATCATGATGGTCCGTGATACTGGAACAGGTGCCGGGTAAGGGTCTGGGGCATATCGGATGCCGTATTGGAACATGAGAGGTAGCGTGCCGCTTTGAAATTGGAAAACCTGTGGATAATGAAAACGTATTGTCTCGAGACGCTTAGTCTCATTGGCAAATACTCGGTCGACATAATCATTATTGTCTGGAATGCTTGTCTTTCGTCTCTGGTTGCTAACTTCAAGCAAATAGTCTTTTGCCGGTCTCCAAAGGTTGCTGCTTGGGAGTTCAATCTCTTCAGTTTCCTGAGAGAATTCTGGAGAGTGAGATGACCACCCAGGGGGACACCAAGGTTCAGAGCGATTACTTCCCCCAACAGTTGCCGGCGGGATCATCCCGGTATTAGCCCTGTCCATCCCGTATGCCCGAGAGGTTGTTAGATCGACAGGGGAGGTGGATTCCTGTGTCTCTCCAGGAGTCCCTTCTTTAGGAACTGAAGAGGTCTTCTTTGGGCGTAAACTTAGTATGCAGCTGCCCGGCTCGGATAGCTCGCTGGGATTAGTCGGGTCGTAACGACTAACCTTTTCAGCCATCCTAATTGATAGTTGTGCCGCGGATGGTCTTCCATGGATTACGCAGGCATCACGAGGACAGTTACGTGGTGGGAATAGACAAGTATACTCATAGTCCGTAGGGTCACCACTCCCAGTCCTAGTGCCGTAGTGTTCTAGGCCCAAACTGCCATAAGGGTGTTGAAGATCCATTGTCGGTTTGTACGGGCGGGAAGGCCTAGAAGAATGTTGTTGTCCTAAGAAGATATAATGTGATTGTAAAATAGGCAAACGAATAATTACCTAGGTAGGTAAGGGTAAGGTGTCTAAATAAATACTAGACAAAGAATAGAGAGGGTAGAAGTTACGAATAAAGCAGGAACGAAAGGAGTGGCTGCAGTGGAAGAGAAGAAATCGCAACGCGACGCGACACGCCTCGTGCAAAATATTCACCTTTTGCTTAGACAGGCAAGCACAACTTAAGACAGGTGTGGGGTTGGTAGACCTGTACCTGTTATCTTACTGTCGGGAAGTAGGTAGTTTATAAAAGAGGTAGCAGGGAAATCACGGATACAGAAGAGGGTACATAGGAGGTAGGTGTGGGAATACGCCCAGGTACCTTACATGTTATCCTCTGTTCGGCTTCGCGACTTCCCTGGCTTATATTTCAGATAAATACAAGCTACATGGCCATAGCGAATCACAGTTCTAAGGCACCTATTCTAGGTACATACCTATAGAGCATCGACAGCAGCCTGAACCTTCTCATATCGCAATGGCCACTCACATCACATGGTGGCCCGGGCGCCTACGATAGTCTTTGTAAGGTACCTAGATTATATAATAAGGTACAGATGTTCCAGCCCAGGACTCTAACTTACATACCTATATACCTAGGTACTTAGGTAGCTGCCTATGGGTAATATTCTACTGGAAATTATATCCTTCTATGGGAAGGAGTTTAGTGGCCAAACACAAACTATATCAATGGAGTTGGTGGCAGGATTTCCCATCCCCGAGGCGTCAATTTTTATCAACTAAATTGGAATAGAAACTGATATGAAAGAAACTACTAACTACTAGTAAATACATATTATGACCTAACCCCTCCTTGCGGGCTGGTGGGGACACAAGTCAGCATGACTCTTCACCAGGCAGATAACGAAAAGGAGAGCATAATACCTTGATAATTAAGCTTAGAGATTTTTTGATGGGATTGTAGATAGATTGCAGTACCAATTTAGTTTTCGTAAATTAAAGACCGCCCTAAGCAAATACCTAGATCAAGTTAATGTACAGCAATTCTAGGTAATACGTTAAGTGTCTCGTTGCTGACAAAGAGGCTCTTGTAGGCTTTAAGCTCGATTATCTCAGTGAATGCTACGCGTAGAGGTTTAGCTATCTCTTTTCGCGTGGGCAATTTAATTTACGTACTCTACCAAGCATAACCATCAAAGTGCTATTATACCCTTAAGCACGTTATCGTAGCAACGCATGGCTTATATCAGTTATATATGCGTTAACTGGAGCCTAGAGTCCTGTATTCTTGCATGTTCTATAGATGGTATCCACATTATATCGAAATTGGGACGATATAGTATACTTATTTATCCGCTCATTACAGCTAGAAGCCGAGGACTGAAGGAAAAATAATGGATTAAAACTGCGTAGCTTTCCGAAGATATGCTCGTAGCTGAAGACTGGATCTATTGATTCTGGAGTACTACCTCCTTGGATGATTCGGACTCATTTCGATTAGGTATATTCTTAAGACACTCCCCATCAAATCCTCCCGCAGTGAAAAGTAAAGTATCCAGAAATGAGTTGCTTAAGCTGGACCAGCCCCCGTCACTTTCATTTACTTCCTAGGCTACAAAGGCAAAAAGCCTTCGTGCATATACAAATAGATTCTCCTAGCTAACGCATAACTTGAGCTATGTAATTGCCATCTCTTGGAACCTGTGTTTCCTTTTACTATTTTTGTTTTTTAAACTTAGGGCATACCCTAAGTCCCAACATTCAACGTGTAAATGTAACTTATGCTGAAATAGCAAGTATCACATGCCTGAAAGAATGCGGTCCATATGAAGTTACCTACGTAGGTAGACATAAACTTTGGAGCTCAAGGATCGTACGAAGCATCGGGGAAACGCGCATAAGAATTAAAACAAATACAAGTATGAACAATAGTATCGGTGGCTCTTCGTTTCGTGATAAAAGCCGTTGGTCTGACGTGTAAATAACAAGTAACATTGAGAGGGCCACTATACCCTATCTGATTATTGGGAGGTCACAAAGTCGCCAAAGACCTTCCGTAACAATAAGATACATCCATCAGCAGGGCTAGACTTCGATTAAGTGGGGAAATAGACCATTGTAACCATTCTCAAATCGTGGAAAGGAGGGCGGGAAAACAACGTATCCCTATCCACTAGTCAGCTAGTTACCGGAATACGAAGTATGCCAACAACCCTCCCTAGATCGATTAACATGTCTCATGACTTCCACCAGCATTACTATGTACGTATAAGGGAACCGGTGAGCGTAAAACGTTGCAGCCCGTTGTAGTATCGCCTTAGCCGCTAGGAGGCCTCATTTGATCCCCTGCAAGCATATGTCAAGGATAGTGTCTAAGTAACTAATCCAAGTTTGCTCACTACATTCAACCAGATTCTGATTGGTTATCGCCTCATATAGTATTTATGAGAAATTATGACGCTGATATTGATGATTTTCACTGCTGGTTAACCTTTTGGGATGTAACGGAGAGGTTACCTTTATTGCGCAACCCTTGTTATTACGGCATTCGTCGCTTTACGATATATTTCGATTATCACGCTTGCTAGTATCGTATCTTCATAGCCTCTGATTTGCAACACTTCTACTTTCGTACCAATAAAAAAGATCCAGTTTTTATCTGCTTACTACAGCATTAGGTGGTTTGTTGCTGTATAACTTTACCTAACGTAGATAGATACCTGCTTATGTCGTGTGATGTTGTGGAATTTTGTACATAAGCGGACAATTGTTCTTATGACTACCTACTAATGATAGTTACTAGCCCGTGACGCCGTACGTACCGGAAAGAGCCCGGTACTTCCGGATTACCCTAGAACATCCACCGGCGCGCACCGGGACCGGAGTGGGATTTAGCTAAGCTGTAGTAAAATATGGAACTGAAGTTGATTTAGAGACCAACAATTATATATGTTTGATCCACTTACATACCTGGTTTCTATCTTTAGGGTATTCCTTCTGGCTCCACTTGTGGTAACTCATCCTCACCGTGCCATTCCGCTACAGAATTCATGAATAATATTCTGCTTGCAGGGGAAATTAAGATAGCCTTGGATAGTTGCAATTGCATAATAGCGAGGGATTACTTTACCCAGTACTTAAGAGATCTGATACATACCTAGGTACCTAAGGTATATTGCAAGAGGACCGAACCAATCATCATTCCCCTCCCGAGGGGAAGGCTCCCGGGAATAAGCCACCTTACCCCCTGTGTCGATCGTACCGATACTAGCTTCTGACCCCCACGTAAAGCCTTCTCAATCGCACGTGAGTCTCATTTTTGGAGGATTTTTTTTTAGTTTGCCGTAACTTACGATGTTAAAGGAAGGGTAACAATGTCCGGTCCTTTCCCCGCAGAGAACTATTAACATATCGTAGTTAGTGCAGCCCCAATGCGGTCGAATTCGACTTGCCAACGTCAGTGTGAATGATGCGAGACTTCGGTGTCAGAAAAGGGCGTTGACGAATGCAAGAACGGATATCGACGAATAGATCGCCAATATTGAACAACACGCGCTTGTACCCCCAAAATGAGCCAGACCGCCGGGTTTTCTCGCAGCCCCGTGGCCCCGTACTCGGTGGGATACGTATCTAAAGGAAGCTCTTAGCGAGCCTTATGAGGATCTAGCCCGGGCTACTCGGCTTATCAAATCGAAACCCCGGGTATGGGGAACCGGGGGAGTGGAACATCGACGAGGTCAAGTTCTCCCCGAGAGCTAGCCGATACTTAAAAGCTACTACATATGTAGCAATCGAAATGATCTGGAGATGGCTTGATACGTGCTAGCCCTCGCTTACATATCCCTTCGCTTCTCTCCGGAGCCGACAGATGTACCGGACATCCTACACCAGAGTGGTGTTTACACTAGACTACTAGGCTTAGAGTCTTAGCGTGCGTATCATGCAGTTTATTATACGTGTGTCTCGCTTGATGATTTTTGGAAGGAGTGGTGGCGTCGTGTTTGTCGTTGATATGCGGTATGCGGTATAAGAGCACGAGGTATACCTACACTAGACTACAGTGTATGTACACCCCCTCGTCCGTCCCTCGTCCGCCCACTCAAATGGATCCGGGGAGAAGCCATACAAGGTATAAACCAGGATTCTGGGGCGCATCCCCAAACTTTCCAAGGATAAGTTGGGGGTGGGCTCAACGAGAATGGCCAGGTTTAACTGGTATAGATATAAGTCTAACTTAGTATGATCTAACTAAGGGTACTGCAGGTACTAAAATCCTGGTCCCCTCCCCCAGTTCGAAACCCGGAATAAAAACGGAGCCGAGCAGCGCTAGGGCGTTTGCATCGTTTTAAGTTCGTCCTTGATGAATGTGGAACGTGGGGGTTTAGTACGGAAGTACAAAGTACGAATGTACAGGACGAAGTAGGTAAGTGTAGCACAGCAGCTGTATGCGCAAGGCGCTAGAACTCCAAAGATGCGTCAATGGAAATAGGTACCACGTACCTCGCCTTGAGTACACTTTCCCCCACGGTCATGGTGAAATAAGATATATCCACTTTTAAACTTCCCCACCCCGCCTAGAAGCGCCCCTCATTCACAATTTCTCTTTCTCGACTGCTCGATTGACAAAAGCTTCACCGCATTTCGTCAAACATGGATTAGGTATTCGCCCAACAATACAACCCGGCTTTCTTTCTGCCCGTCCCAGATTGGTCGCGACCCTGAAAATAGATGCCTCCCGTACGTACATACACCATATCCATGGGATACAGAAGGACCCTAAAGCATCAGGCCTGCGTTTCTGCGTCCTACATCCCAATTCCTCATGTCTGCCTGCCTAATTTATACAAAAACAACCAATCATCAATGTATGCCTCAGTACGCCTATGCAGTGTCCTCCGTGTCAGAGCTGCATCTAATCCCACAGACGAGTCCCTGACGGTACACTCAATCATACTTCTTCTTTAGTCTCATCTAGTCTTGTTCGACCTGGATTCCCCTGCTCAGGGGAAAACCTCAACAACCACATGACACCCCCACGCACTCCACGGCATGGCGTAGCCTCTTCACTGTCATTGCCCAGTCAGGTCAGGTCTTCCAGTAATATCTCGAGTTTGAGAAACTCTGAGCGGCTCTGTTCGGCCTTTGCTTGACTCTTCTACAACCTCATTGGTCTGCCTTAGTGAAAGGAGTTAACCAGTCAAGTCCCGTGCTTAGTCGTCCTTCGCCTTATACCTACTAGGGTAGCAAGGTAACGAGGTAGTCCCGTCTCGTCGGCTTGAGCGAGGCAAACACCTAGCCGTACACCTAGACGTACACCTTGCCAACAAGAGAGGAATATAAGGTATTTAAACCGTACTCCCCCCCCTGCCATCAGGGGGGTTCATATGTACTCCCATAACCGTTCTCCTTCTCTATGTGCCAAAGCTTTTCTTCTTTACTCTTAAAGAACTGCCTTATTACATACGCCCTCTATTATATAAATCAAAGCGAATCCCGCGTAGGTTGAGCTACTTCCTACTTCCTTAGCATATTATTATCTTTGTGATTTTTCTTACAATTCCATTAACTACTCCCTCGCGTATCCTTGCGTGTATCCCTCTTCCACCCTACTCTTAAGAAACTTCACAAAATCTAGTCGAACCGATGACGGAATCCCCAGTTCAGTCTTTGCCTCTACCCGATGGGGTCTACGTTCCCACCGTGGCTTTCTTTAAGGAAAATGACGACATAGACTTGGAAGCTACCCAGCGGCACGCTATCCATCTGGCCGAGGCTGGCGTTGCAGGTCTTGTCGTCCATGGGTCCAATGGAGAAGCCGTTCATTTAAGTAGGGAGGAACGTAGCCTCATCATTAAGACCACAAGAGCGGCACTAGACGAGGCAGACCACCACCTCATGCCAATTATCGCAGGCTGTGGTGCGCAGTCTACTCGTGAGACAATCCAGCTATGCCGTGATGCGGCCAGCGCTGGTGCTAACTATGTCATTTTACTTCCTCCTGCGTATTACGGTGGACTCCTCAACACATCCAAGATTGTTCAGCATTTCTATGATGTTGCCGACTCCAGTCTGATTCCAGTCATGATCTACAATTACCCTGGGGCTTGTTCTGGCCTGGACCTTTCCTCCGACACAATCCTTCAAATCGCTAAGCACCCTAACGTCCACGGCGTTAAGCTTACCTGCGGGAACACAGGAAAATTGGTTCGGGTTGTGGACGGAGCTAAACCCGGCTTCTTCGTTGCTGGAGGTAGCGCCGACTTCATCCTGCAGGGTCTCGTCGTGGGTGGGCACGGAACGATTGCTGGAACTGCCAACCTAGTACCCCGAGCCTGCGTTCGTATTTGCGAGCTATTCCACGCAGGTGAGTTGAAGGAAGCAAGACGGCTGCAAGCGATCGTTGCCAAAGCAGACTGGGTCGCCATCCAGACCGGGTTTGCTGGAGTGAAGGCTGCCTTGCAGCACTTTGAAGGATACGGCGGGGAACCACGAAAGCCATGTGGGCTGCCAAGCGGCGAGCATATGAATATGATTACAAATGGATTCGAGGAGGTAATGGCCCTGGAGCGGAGCTTAGTCTAGAGGAAAATCTGGGGAATTAGGTTCTACGAGGCATCATGGGGCTCAATTGGGTTCTCACTACGGAGTGGGCCACGCGCTTGGCGTTATTGAGATTGAACGGCGTTACATGGACGGAATAGCGCGAAAACTATGGAATCAGAAAAGACTTACATACCATCTGCCCTTGTCCCCTTGGTATATGATGATTGCGTTAAAGGGCCCTTCAAACAGGTACCCGGGTAAAGAGTCACCTCCTATCAGCTATTGTCGAGAAGCTAGAACGTAGAGCTTCCATATGAATATTGATCCAAGGGGATTCTCGTAGCCACATCCCGCCTAGTGCGTAAATCAGCTTTCTCTCACGTATACCATCGATATAGCTTCATTAAGCATGTTACGAGGAACGCTATAGGTTACAGATGCTGGCTGGTAATTCTAATAGGTAGGTACCTAGGTTGGTCAAATCTAAACTTAAGCGTTTCTAGCGAACTTATGTGCCAAGCTTTCCATTTTGCACGACAGAAGCACCTTGGAGGCTCGGACGGCGATGACCATAACGGTTAGGATATCGGCTACCATTGCCCCATGATTTCCAACGGGCAGCAGCGCCACCAATTCTTCTATGACACAGCATCACGCATGATACACGCTGCCACATTACCCCAACCCAGCTTCACATCATGACGGCACGTCGCATACCACGTACTACCTAACCGATCTTCGCAGCTCGCATCCACTGGAAACACGTCCATCACCCGAGACAGTCGCAAGGGAAGACAGGAACACAAGACCCTTCTGCATCATGTACCAAGTAAATCCTCGGCCGATCACCAGTCGGTCCTGTCATAAAATGCAGACATCGCAGATCACCCAAGCCTTTCTCTCAACCCTGTACCCCGCAGTTCGGACCTTGCAGAGCCATGCCGCGCTAGTCCTATGAGTCGGTATCCCTTGAGGGGGGATGGGGGGGGACTTTTGGGGAGGGGGGGTGGTTGGTATGAGGCGGGATGCAAAGAATAACGCACGATACAATCCCCCGTCAGCGTTTGTCGCGCTACTATTTGTACGATGCCCACGTACCTACCGACTGGCCCGTACGTATATTTACCCGAGCTAGCGAATGTCATACAGCGAGTGGTAGCATTCTATGGGTAGGTATGTAATGTTTAAAGTACTACATACCTATTTTCATCACCAATGACACCTCGCTACTACTACCAGTAGACGGTCTCATAAACACCGCCAACGCCACTACCACAAGCACTGTCTACCACGACCATGTGGACGAAGGATCCCTCGGCAACCGCTCTCCGCGACCTGGTTTTTCGGCCCATCCAAGACCTTCCGTGTCCTGGTTGCTGACCTGTTTCGTTGGGTCTCCCGTCTTACAAGCCTCGCATGGCTGCAACGTAGTTTGGTAATAGGAGGTCTTCTTAGGGGTCAGAGGCCAGCAAAGTTACGTCTGTATGTTGCGATTGCGGAGACTATCGCGTAAAGGAAGACGGTGGCAAGCTGTAAGGTAAGGTAAGGGACTCCAACGTCGGGCATTTTGTCCTTCTTCTGTCTAGCTCTTTAGCTAGCTATTTCAGGCTCACTTCGAGGATTCCAAACGGGCATAAACGGCCGCCATATAATGACAGGGGATTATGTGATGCTGAGGGGACTAGTACCATCATACGTCCGGGCTCTCGGGTTGGTCGCGTGATGGTATTGGACGAAAAGCTGGAGAAGTCCGAAATGGGAAATAAGAGGAGTTAGGGCTTACGCCTGTTATGTCGAGCAGAGAAAAGGAAAAGAAAAAGACCTCACCAGATCATCTAATTCTTCCCTCACGGATTCGTAAGTTTTCTCCAGATTACCACGGTCAGATAATCATGCAGAGGGAGATCTCATCCCCCGAACCCGAACACACGGAAAAGGAGCTTCGATGACCCCTGACCCCCACGACGAAAAAGGGAATCGTAGTCTTCGGACGTTTCTTACCTATTTCCCCCACATGTCTCTTAAGAAATAGAGGGGTCTTTCACGGTAGTTGATCTAATTATAAAATGATAAATGAGTTACTATTACCTACAGCCGCGGCCCATCTGATGGCCAAATTTCCCCTCTTACTTCCTTTCTCATCTGCTCGAAGCGCCCACATGCGAGCATGCGAGCACGAGAACACGGTGTCTGATAGTCATGAATAGGTACATGGTGCTATACAAAACACACCCTGCAAGTTAGGGGCGAGGCAATGCAACGCAAGGTATGCCGGCACCCGGCAGACGGCCTGATCAGATATGCATAGAATGGCGTGGGGTTTGTATTTCGACCCCTCGGTTGCGTGGCAAGGACTTGCAATGCGGTACGCCGATGCAATCAATATGCAGTCAGCACTGAAAAGGGGTTGTTGGGCTACACTCCACGAGGTGACTGCGGTTAGCTAATAATTCCTTCAACCAGTCCATCAGAGCGAAGCACTGAGGCCACCGGGGGGGTAAATAAGTCACCTCGCTCGCTAAAGAGTTGAAGGTGCATCCGGCGCCAGTCCGTCCGAATTCTACGAGGCATAATTCTTCTTTACGTCTCTTATCTGAGAACGGTTGAGAGAGTTGTCTTTTTCGATATGGACTTGCCGCGGACCGCGCGTTCATTCAGCACCTATCTATTTATCATATTCTTTTGGCTGAAATACGAATGTGACGGCATGGCCCGGCCGATTCTGTACTTGATAAAAAGCCGAGATTTTAGAAAGGCAAAGGCGTTTAAACCTCGTCATAAACCTCGTCATAGCATCGTCAGACACAGAATACTATGTACAGTACGACGAGTCAACCATCAGCCACATAGATATCCGGTTAGAGCGGCAGGGTCCTCTACCATCTCCTGTTCCGTACGACTGGCGCCGATGAGGATTGGTAGAACACATGCCAGAATTGGCAACCCCTGATACCGGAATGGGAATCCGGCGGCCAGAGACCGGGTTTACATAAGTTAAGAGCGGATGCTCCCGTTACGTGTGTTGCGAACACACGAAGCTTCGTTAGGCTGCGAGCTGCAGGACCGATGATGATATCTATTGGATATCTCCCGCTTATTGTTTCCTACACCAGCAAATCACAGAAGTGATAACGGCTATCTCGTCATGAGATAATAGGAAGGGCAAGAAAAGCCGCATCTGTATTGCTGACAGAAACGTCTAAGAGCCAGGGTTCCATGTGGCTTTCTTTTTCCCTTTTCTTTTTTTCTTTTTCCAGCTTTCACCTAAGTAGAGTTGTTCACCTTTCGGCCGCAGAGAAACCTCATAGAATGAGAGAACCCCCACGCCTGGTCCCCTTATGTTTCACCCCAGGTAGCCATACTGGATCTGCAGTGATAGGTCTGGTTATTGAACTATACCGGCGCCACAGACCGGGAACACTAATGATGTAAGTGAAGTTGATTTATTAATTGAATCCGCAACTGAGAATTCCGCCCATTTTGTCCTGTGCACGGACTATTATATCATCATACCTTACCCTCGGAGTCTGCCCCATCAGAAATAATTGGCCAATAAAGGACTCTGTGCTTCATAGCCTTGTCTAAGACTGGTAATACGTAAGTTGTATTACTTTACAGTCTCCGTACCAAAGTAGCGTAGCCCAACAGATGCAAAGTTGACGGGCCAAACCTATCCCAATAACTTCACGACGAAGCCCAACATCTCCAAAGGACGAGAAGAAGAAAGTAGCATGGAGGTTGATGCAGTTCTAGTCCCAGGAACAGAACATCACCAGTAGCGCTTACAATAAATGCCATGGGAATTACTACGCAATTCGAAACAAATTGCAGCATTATCAGACATAACACTTACAATGCGGTGCTGTTAAATCTAGGCCGCTCTATCCTCATGCGAGATCCAGATTGGACTGTTCCCTGCGTGTAGCAAGCGGTAAGGATCGAGCCAATAACTTTCCTTTCAACTAATCCTATCCGGGGATCGTCCGAGTCTTTTGAATACCTGGTACGATGCCTTATGTGACCGCGGGTTCGCAAGGCCGACTCCGCGCTGATATAAGATGTCCCGTTTGGGAAACATGCACATTTCCGGTCATATGAGACGGGACGATCTTAGTCTTTCTGATGCATCATTAACGCCCTATCATACTTACCTACCTTTTGATATGATAGCCACCCGCTGTTCAGACATTTGGACCCTGCAGCAGAGCCCAACGACGGAGAAGGCTTGCGTAATTACCTACTGGCAAATTCGCTATAAAATAGCTCGGAGTACTATAGCCCAAAGATCCTTAGGCTTAAGCCTCCAAGTGGCGACTTGGGAGGCGCTCACGCGGACAGCAGGCGTGTAAGTCGGCAACAGTAATTAGCGCTTCGCCCTTCCATATTTGAAAATCCCCCAAGACATGGCTTCTATGACGTCGAATAAGGGTACGGGTGGTCTGGCTTCTATGGCATCGGCTAGTAAAGGGTATTATACGTAGGTAGAGATACCTACCTACCTTGGGTACCTCCTAGGTAGGTATACATCATATCCTGATGCACGTAAGCGCTCAGGACCACACGGGCAGACCGCTCAGGGTGAGGAATGCTGCTGCGGCTTGCACATTGCTAGTGACCCCCATTTAATTGATGTTCGGTCAGTACAGGAGAACGGGGTACAGAGCAACCCAATGTTGTTCGGGTTTACCATTGGCCCCTCGACGGTGTGGATATAAGATATTGCAAGAAACAAGGCGGAAATAAAGCACGGCTGAGTTTATTCAGACCTTGTTAGATAGCTTGTAGCCCCTTTCCATCCTAGTGCAGCATGGTGAAGATTACATTTAATCTAATCCAAAGCAAAAACCCTCTGGATGTAAGAAAGTATAGGTAAAGTCAGTCTGAACTCCTTTGGCTGTAGATGTCTAAAAGTAAATACTTAATACAGATCGAAAGAAGGTTGTTAGTAAGATACGCTGACGATGGCTTTTAGAGAACTGTTTTCCCTAGATGTAATTAATTCGGAGTTGAATTGGTTATCTAACAACAAGATACAATTTAATTTCTACTTGTCCCAGCGCTTGGATAACGTTACACGAACGAAGTGCCCGGATTATACCTACCCCTTTTTTAGGATTTGAGGCAACACTTGCTCTTATGTTTAGAACGATATAACTACCTACATATATTACATAGGCACTTCGAGTTTTATTACGTCTCATTTCATTTCTATTATTACGTCATTGGTATTTTCGTAATTTATCCTGCGGTATAAGTTAAGAAACCATGAAATATAATAAATTAATAGATTTGCTATTCCTAAGTATAAAATACAGGGTGAATAACGATTGCAAGGAAATAAAACCCAAGATTATGAGGCTTAAGTATTGGTATGATTACTTAGGTATTGGTGTCGTATGGGCCACGAGACTATCATAAGTATCTTCATACCAAGAGCATAGGTGACTTGAAATTATTATCATTAGTTCCATTCACAATGTACTAGGGATTCGAGAACTTATATTTACACATGCACGTGGAGCGGTTTTATCATGACTACACACCATGAAATGGTGATACTAAGTTAACAATCGAGTATCTTATGATTAAAGTAGGTATATCACATAGTAGTAGCAAAGTATAGGTTGCTTACAGATACTCTTCTATTATGATAGCTAAGAAATGTTTAAATTAAATAGAATTAACGCCAATGGAACCAAAAGCCCTTCACAAGCATTGCGAATAATAATCATTCTGGAACCTGCATGTCGTTCCAGCAGCGCAGACAGTGCATCCATTCCAGGTCTTGCCAGCACATTGTCCATACTTAGCTGCAGCACAGGCATTGCCACCGCCAGGGGCGGGTGGTTGTCCGGGTTGCCCACCTGTGAGTTAAGGGGACACGTTAGTAATTATGTGACAAGAGAGGACTTGGTATAGAGGCAATATAGGTATTTACCTTGAGGCCCAGATATCAACACAGGGGTACCAGTCTTCGAGGTAAGGTCAATACTACAAGTATTTGCACATGATCCTCCAGCCCCGGGGTTTGTAAATGGATTGCCAGGCACCGGATCAGTGCTGTTATAAACAATATCGATCCATTGAATCTGCATCTCCGCAGACTCGCCCTTGGTCATGTTTCCACTCCAACTACCGCCATCACTCCAGCTGTTGAACATGACACGGCTTGCATCGCGGGGTGCCTGGAACTGGATGGAAGACATAAGCTGCCCGTCGACAAACCAACTTGTGGATCCCGGGGTCCAATCCATTCGATGATACTGCCACTCGGACCAATCTACGCGGTTTGGTAGGGAGACGTTCCGAGTTGCCTGGGGGATATCACCGGCCTCGTTCCACGATGGTTGGTTGGTATACTGTATCGAGTACTTCGGGTCGACGGTCCTAACCTCAAGATCGGCTTCTTGTACTTGAGAAATCTGCGGTGCCTCGCGAAAGGTGAACATAGCCGTAACAGCCCCTGACGCACCCCTGGTCCTGGCATACATACGGATGGACAGGTACCGATAACCGAGGGAGAGAGACTCGATCTCGGCGGCGGATTGGAAATTATCATGGCGCATCGTTCGCATTACGAGATACGTCTTGGAGGACGCTCGTGGATCTGAATTCCTGTCGAAGTAGATATTGTTTGCCGAGTTCACCATCAGTACCGTCGCATCACTGCCAGTGACGTCCGAGCTGCCGTTCATGAGAGCACTGTTGTTCCATGTCTGGATGGACCACGTGCTCGTCCAAGCAGGATCGTTGAAGTAGTTGTTCGTCACAGGCGCATCGGCGCTACCTTTCGGGTCATTGATCGGTCCTGGCACGCGGACATTCTGAATCTGGTCCCTAAAATCGAAGAAGCGATGGTGCGTAAAGTAGTGAGCAGTTGTCGTGTTGGTTCTGTAGCAGTTGCATCTCGAGTCAGTGACTAAGGGGTAGTTTTGCGCGTGGACGGCGGTCAACGATGAGAATATGGCTATCAATGTAGTAACAAGTCCCCAATTATTAGCCATTTTCTAGGCTTAGATCCAGCAGGACCTGTCACTTAGATACTCAAGCTTATGGTTCTAACACTATTCGAAAGGAAGAGGCGCGTCACGAAGATCGCTTGCAAGCGAGGCTACGGGTGGGTAAAATACCAATTCAGACCAGATGGAGGTACACGCACAAACCAAAATAGAACACAGGAGCAGGAAAAAGAAGAAGAGTCCATGCTTGAGATCTTCATGCCGGGCCTAGGTATATGTTGTCTGCCGGTGGAACATTCGATATGAGGCCAATGGCAAGCATCGCAGCCCAGGGGAATCTAGAACTAGTCGGTAAAACATGTTATATCTTATTGCACCGCGCGGCTATAGGGCAGTTCAAATGCACAATAGATTTAGCGACGAAACAAGCTTTTTCTGCGAGGAATATCTTGCGGGGAATAGCCAGATCCGGATCGTCGTCAGGGGAAGGGGGAGAAGCAGAATGGCCCGGGTAAATAGTGCCATGTCGAGAGCCTTGAATGCCAACGTTTTCATATTAGAGACACGGACGGCATTTCTCCCTGCTCTTATAAGGGGGCA
The DNA here is from genome assembly GCA_022432525.1 of Daldinia grandis. Classification (NCBI taxonomy): domain Eukaryota; kingdom Fungi; phylum Ascomycota; class Sordariomycetes; order Xylariales; family Hypoxylaceae; genus Daldinia; species Daldinia grandis. The sequence goes on from JAJKLB010000001.1 coordinate 891,355, forward strand.
TCTTTGCATGATTCGCAATGCGAGGGTAGTATCGCGGAATATAATTTTTGAAAAGAATTCAGCGTTGAAGCTGATATAGGTACCTAGGCATGATGAGACCTACCACTCGGCAGACATGTGTCGAGACGCGAGGACGATGGCATCTTGGATGCTACCACACCGCAACGATACAACCACCCAACAAGATCTGAGACGGGATATATGCCAACAGCACCACGAATAGCGCCACGCCGTAATAATCTCCGAGGTGAAATGAAGTATGGTGTTGCGATGCTACTGCTACATGACGTGCCAGTGATTGTAGCATCCGACTATAGCCTCGCCACCGCTATGCTCTCCGTCTCTACCTACCGAAGTTAATATCGACATCTCATCTATTACGTAAAAGACAACGGGGGATATACAGGACCGCTGCGGCCTTTCGGCCAGTCAATCAAGATATGATGTGACATTTGATGCTGGATAATTATGTCAATGGCTGAAAACAAAAGACTACCTAGGTAAGATCTGATAAAAGTATATATCATTCACACTGGATAATCTCTCTCTCTCGGTTGAAGCTATAATAGGGGATGAAGGGCTGTGAATTGAAGAAATCGCACTTTGGAGCGCGAACGTCATATTTGAATATGCACTTATTACCTGTCATCTATCATTTTTTTAATTGTTGCCTCGATGTTAGTAAGAAATGCTTGGGGATGCTGGTATCGGGTGATCGCTATAGATCTACTGATTGATTACGTATCTCTGGCTTGCTGCGAGGTTTACCGGTGTACAATTAATATCAGTATGAAGTTTAATGCAATGCGTAAGAAGTAGGCCATGCAGATAGGCAGGCACCTGTCACACCCTTTCAATATTCTTTCCACAGTGCGTATCGTACAGTGTACAATATACGGTGGCTGTGGCATGGACTGTAGATCTTGTAGCGTCGGGTCGTACTTGGTAAAACCTTGGGTAGATTTCTGGTGTCTGTGCCTTCTATTTTCATTTGATAAGTGACAGGTGATAGCGCGTTTGGCCCTAGACGCGTAAAAGAGTTCAAGACTACGCGACTTCCTTTAACTTATTAAGGTACGGTACCTCCTATGTTTGCTTCATAAACCCCAATACCTAGCAATTCTCTCCACAGCAGGACACTTTCATTTCTTCCTGTTTACCCTATCATAGTCTTATTCTGTCGGATTCTATCTATCGGATTCTTCTAATATTTCTACGTGAAGCTGTATATTTTATTTACCTACATTGTCTATGTGCAGTGCTTATCAAGAGTGCGGTTATAACACTTACATCTATTGGCACTATAAAATCGTAGCCAAGCGATGGATGTGAATCCTCTTATCAAACCCGAACCTTTGGGTTCCGAGGATCGTTTCGTTAAACCGGAACCTTTGGATGATCCAATGACGGCGCCTCCAATTTCTAGGGTTGCATCAGAGCAACCTTCACACAATGCCCCGACTACGCACCTATCTACTTCAGATGCTTCCTTGTCGTCCGATCCTTTCAGTCCCGCTTGCCAGGCTGAAACGGGAATGTCAACTTCTCTGAATGCTCCTATCAAGCCCGACCCGGAGACGGAACAAGATAAGAGTCCAAGCCCACCTGATATAGAATCGAGCGGCACGAATTATCTCGACCAGCTGATCACTGTGACTGTTCCCGAAACACTAGAGTCTGGCGTGACAATTGGTGTCGACCTCCTAGATCAACTGAAAGTCCATCTAAGTACCTTTAAAAATATCGATGTTGATACGTGGCTCGATACAATCAATACATTAAAAGAGAGTGCAAAGCCAACGCGCACCGTCGTAGGTGTTGTTGGCAATACTGGCGCTGGCAAGAGCTCCGTCATCAACGCACTTCTAGATGAGGAACGGTAAGATATCAATTACTTTCTAAACCCATCCTCCCATCATCTCTCCCTTATCCCCTTCTTACTCAATCACCTGACCCTGCAATGCATTTAGACGTATACTTAAAAGTGTCTAGATTGCTTCCTACAAACTGTATACGCGCATGCACTGCGTCACCTACTGAGATTTCGTATAATCACTCAGATGATCCCTCCGAATTATACCGGGCTGAGATTGAATTCATCACTGCTCAAGAGTGGATCAAAGAACTCCAGATATTGTTTAATGACCTGCTAGATGGCAATGGCGCGGTTTCGCGCGACTGTTCTAATGCGGATAGCGAGGCCGGTATTGCCTATGCGAAGCTAAAAGCCGTTTATCCGCATAAGACTAAGGAAATGATCGCTGAAGGAACACCACAGGATTTTGCCAACGAACCGGCTGTTCGAGGGGTGCTTGGGAATGTCAAGATTCTTAAGGAGAATTCCGCGAAGAGTCTATATAGTCGGTTGCAGCATTATGTCGACAGCAAGGAGAAGATTACTGGAAATGAGAATAGAAAGCGAAATGTTCCTATGGAATATTGGCCCTTGATCAAGGTTGTCCGGATCTACACCAAGGCAAAGGCGCTGTCTACTGGAGCCGTACTAGTCGACTTAGTAAGTTTCTCAATCTGCCTTGCAAAATAGGGATCTTCTTTACTATCTCATTAAGGAGAGGAAGTAGTCTTATACTGACTCAATTAGCCCGGTGTACAAGATTCCAACGCTGCTCGAGCAGCGGTGGCGGAAAAATATATGAAGTCATGTACCGGTTTGTGGATTGTAGCACCTATTACCCGAGCCGTTGACGATAAAACAGCTAAGTCACTTCTCGGCGACTCTTTCAAGAGGCAATTGAAATACGATGGCACGTATTCGGCAGTTACCTTTATTTGTTCCAAGACCGATGATATCTCTATCACGGAAGCTGTAGACAGCCTTGGCCTCGAGGAAGAAATGTCCGAGTCCTGGAGTCAAATTGAAGAATTGGGAAATTCAATGAAAACTTCCCAATCTCTCTTAATAGAATTGAGAGACAAGAAGAATACGTTTGGTGAGCAGGTCGATGAGATTGAAGCCAGCTTGGATATATGGGAAGACCTAAAAAGCCAGCTTTCGAGCGGAGAGATAGTTTACGCGCCGTTCGAAAAGTCTAGGAAGAGAAAGAGGCCTTCCAAGTCCTTCCAGAGTCGCAAGAGCCGCAGCCCATTCGGATCCGATATCGATAATATCGATGACGATGACGGCCAGGATGCATATGAGTATGACTCGAGTGATAAGGAAAACTCGCAGTCGATCGGCACCGGTCAACCTCTTACCAGCGATGACATTGACGAGAAGCTTGCATCGCTCAAAGCACAGAAGAGAGAAGTGCGTGACAAAAGGCGAGGCCTTGATGCGCAAATTGCAGATGTTCGCAAGCAGATACGGGAGGCAAAAACCGAACGACAAGGAATTCTCACTAAGATCAAGGCACGGTGTATCCAAGGACGTAATAATTATTCTCGCGGTGCAATCAAGCAGGACTTCGCTATGGGAATCAAGGAGTAAGTCTACTATTTGTTAACGCTAACAGATTCCCATATCAATTATAACGATGATGATCGGTCTTCCATTTATATATACGCTGACGATAATTAGGCTTGACCAAGAACATGCTGCAGAAGAAGATGACACGACATTCAACCCCGATCAAGACATTCGCGACTATGACGAAGTTGCTCGTACTCTGCCCGTGTTCTGTGTGAGCAGTCGTGCTTACCAGAGCCTATCTGGGAAACTCCAAAAAGACGACTTCCAAGATCATGGCTTTACGTCTCAGGAAGACACCGAAATCCCGCAGCTTCAGTTGCATGCGAAGAAACTAACAGAGGAAGGACGAGCAAGTAACTGCCGTAGATTCCTTAATGATCTAACCCAGTTGATCAATTCGATGAAGTTATGGGCCAGTAACGATGGAACCCAAGCTACACTGACGGATGTGGAGAAACGGCGCGAGGAGATGCATTTGCGCAAACTCCTGAATGATTTAGAGACCGTACGTTGATGCCTAGTCATTCCTATCCTATGATTTCCCTGTACTATGTTGCTACTAGTGCAGACGGTTTTATCCATTCCAGCTATTCGTAGCATAACGATTTCAGTTGTTGCTCGTTAGTTTCTCTAATCATAACTAACATTTCGTAGGGATTCGATACATCTATTAAGGAGGCAATAAAACTACTTAAGGAGTCACTTCAAGAGCATGTTTATTCCGTCTTTACGTCATCTATTCCAGGGGCTATCTCTGCTGCCCCCAACACCGCAAGCGGATGGTCAGCGCCTAAACAATTAGGTGGTATGGTTTGGGCGACGTATAAAGCAACCGTTCGGCGGAGCGGTGTGTATACCGGAGCCTCGGGTGCGCATGATTTTAACCAAGAGTTATTCGACCCAATTTCCCGCAATCTAGCGACGGGGTGGGAACGCGCATTCCAGCGTCGGCTACCAGCCGTCCTTGACGAATTTGCGGCGAAGGCGAAGAATCAATTAAAAGCATTCCACGAAGCCGCCCAAGCCCGCGCTCGGCAACGCAATACCAACGTATCTGGAATAATTACCCTGTCCAGTCAGATACTAGCCCACATGCGTACAATAGAACAACTACCAATTACCTTGCGAGCCGTAATTAGTGACCTTCAAAAAGAGGCCAGTCGACAATTCACTCCTGCTATCTGCGACGCCATGCAGTATGCCTATCACGTTTGCACCGAGGAGCGCGGCCCCGGTTCTTACAATCGTATGAAATCAGCAATGGCGAACCATGTCCAAACTTCGCGTCACACCATGTTCAATGAGGCTACTGACACGGTAAAAGCACAGCTGGAAGCGATGTGTCGTACTGTCCAAAGGCGCCTAGGCGACGAAATGGAAGATATGTTTAGTTCTATCTTTCGCGATTACATGAAGGTGCTTGGTGAGTACTTAATGATTACAGCCTACATAATTTTTGATGCTAACACTACTACAGTTGGGACCACAGTCGACCGTGGTGCCAAGCTGCCACCCCAAGAACTTGCCATGCGGGCAAACGTTAACGACTTCCTGCAGCATTGCGACTTGATGTTTTCCTCTGCTCTAGGCGGGACAGATGTCGATGAAGGTGTAAAAACAAAAGACATCACCCAGACGTCTGAAGCAGACCCGATGATAGAGGGAGAGGGTGAGGATGAGTATGTCGGGGAAGTGGCATCTATCAAAATAGAAGCCCCAAGTGAGACCCAAGTCTCCGTCGACGTGGCTAGCGAAGCTAATGCCGACCACGCTGTGCAAGATATGAAGTTTAACTCAACGCTGGCCGAAGCTGATGAATTGATGCAGCAGCAAATTCGAGCGCAAAGCCAAGGCGTTGAGGTAGAGTGAAATTTCTAACCATACGTTCCTTTTTCGGGAAACATAGGAAGCCACTAACCTGGGGGGATCTAAATCGATCAACCATATAGAAGACTATAGTCCCTCCTATTTCGTTCTGCGATATGGTATCGACAACTCGCCCGGTTCGGTAGTGAGCTTGGTCTGGCTTGGTATGCTTGCGTGTAAAAGGAGTTGGCTTAAGGATAGGTGGTAGTAGCAAGGTTGCTATCATGGCAGCTAGCAAAAGGTTATAAGGGTAGATTGAGTGAGCTAGGTAGCCATATAGGAACTGTCTCAAGCTGCTATGTAAATAAACATGGTTTGCATGGCCCTTTATATATATTATGGTCACATAAATAAGCAATCTTATTTTAGATTGATAGAAACGCGTTCTCCTGAGGTCTAGTCCTCGTAGTGTCAACTCACCAACTAACAACAGCTCACTCTTATTATATGACAGTTAGTTGGTAGCTACCTATTTAACGTATGCCGTGTAGCTGCAATCTAAATAGTAACACTGATAATAAACCCAATATACGTCCCTATAAGTCCCCTTCTTGAGATTTCCACAGAAAGCAAATACCAAATCTATGGACGCGCAGGTATCTCCGTCAAATATCATGATCAGACACATTTATCCCCCCCCCCCCCCCCCCCCAGTTCTACTCCAGTACGTATTCACTTCTCCACCTCATCTCGATATCACAGCAATAGTCTTAGAAATAGCAGCCAAGAATCGCTATTCCTGTGGTCTCCGCCTTCCATCCGCCGGCGTCAACTCAGACGAGAACGACGACACGGATCCTTCTCTCTCGACGGTATTCTTCACAGGCCCCATTTCCACCGTCTGTCCACCTCTGTATACCGGCGGCCCCCCATAGATAGGCCCCGGCGTATACGGGGGACTAGGGTCGTTCGAGGGGCTGCTGCGGCGACGGCTGTCGTCTGTCAGACAGGTACGGGGTATGTGGTCGGGGGCCGGGGTATCGTCGAGGTGGGAGCGGATCTTGTCGCGACGGCGCAGCTCGCTCGACACGGCGGTCATGGCCCACACCAGCCAGGCGAAGGCGGACACGACGGAGTAGGCGACGACGAGCCCCTGGGACGCGGCGGCGAGCTTGAGCCCGAGCCCGCCGTTGACGATGCCGAGGGTCAGGGCGGCGCGGCCGAGCCATAGGTGCGCGTGCGTGTACCAGGTGCGGCGGCGCTGGCGCTGGAATTGCAGGTGGTGGATGTAGCCGAGCTGGGGCTGGATGAAGAGGATTACGAGGAGGACGATGCCGATTATGGGGTGGGCGTTTTGGGATGGGATTGAGAGCTGTTTGGGAGAGTTAGTGGACGGGGGTTGGTTTGATGTATAGGTATGGTATGGTATGGTATGGTATATTGTTATATTCAGGAGGGGGGAAGGTAAGAATAGATGGATAGATGGATGGATAGATGGATGGATAGATAGATAGAGTCTACTCACCAAACTAGAACCATCAGGAGGAATCCGCACCATCTCTATAAGATGCAACCCCAGCGCGGCGGCAGCAATGTACAGGATAAAGCCAATGCACTGAGCCGCAGCGTGGATGATCCAAGTGTGCCGGCTAGGCAGTATGCGCACGAGGATGGCGCCGATGGGAAATACCACGACGAAGCATAGGGCGGCGATGATGCCGTGAGCCGTGCGGTATCGCACCGCCTTGTCGACGTCGAAGTCCGCGAACACGCTCAGGCCGCTTCCTACCGTGCCTGAACTGTCCGGCCCGTTCCCATATCCCCCGCTGCCGCTGCCGCTGCCGCCTCCGGTGTTCCCGGCCCAGCCCGTCCAAGAATAACCACCGCCGTCGTCGTTGTCGTACGGATTCTGGGCTTGTGCGGTCCCCGCTGCGTAGGTGGATGTGGTAGTTAGCCCCTATCTAGTAGTAGTAGTAGTAGTAGTAGTAGAAGTTGGTTGGTTAGAACCTACGTACCTAATGAAGCGAGGAATAAGCTGAAAAAAGCAAACGAATTCATCTTAATACGCGGCCCTTGGATAAACCAATGAATTCGATCCAATTCAGCCCTCTCTCTTTTTCTTTCTTTCTCTGCTCGTCTACGTCGTGTTAAAATAATACCACCGCATCAATCGTGCAAGATGCAGGATATAGAATTCAACAGCCAAAGTGATTACCATTGTAGATTCCAAACCCCCCTTCCCCCCTCCCCCCCCCTTTCTACCCTCTTTCACATATATAACCTCCCCCATCCCCCCATCCTTCCCCGTAATCCCGCACGCGCGGCTCCCCCGAACAAGAAAGAAGGCCCAAGCCCCCCAAGCCCCCTGGGCCCGTTGCACCACCGATCGTTTATTCCTCCTCTCCCTCCTATCCTCTTGTCTCGGAACTTGGCCTGGGGATGTACCGCCGCGTGCCCTCCCCGACCACAGACCACAGACCACAGACCACGAACCACAAAGAAAGTTCGGGACCGAGCGTCCACGCCCGCCCGTAGCAGCCAGCCAACCAGCGCTCCCGACGCTGTTACATCCTAAATCCAATAAACGATATTTCCTTCGTCGAGGGCTTACCGACAAGGTTGGGATTACGTCAGTGCTATCGCTTGTGCCCCCCCCCCCTTCCCCGTAAGGCTTCCCGATACGATCTGGGAATTGCGTAACCCGCCTCGGTACGCATCACCACGTGGATTTGAGTTGTGACAGCGACGGCCAGAATCTTAATGACGTTTCATTTTAATGTTTCTCTCTCTCTGCCTTGGTTAGGATGTAACAGCATTGCTCCTTTTCTCAATCATCATCTAATACCTAGAGCAAAATACTCGCCACTTCGCAAGTATACTCCATGTAGCCACTACTAGCTTAAGGAATTTCATCACAAGTAATTTAGACCTGTACTACGGTGGACAGCTAGATAATAGCTAAAGTCGAAATTATTAAGCGTATCACGAACCCTCCACCATATATTTGGAATTTAATGTATTGACTAAGGAGAACCTGAGCGCCTGTGAAGCCAATTTAATGCTTGAAAAGGCTAAACGAACGTCACCAAGGCAAGTCCAAGTAGGACGCCGTTCCACTACTACCGAAATTGAATGCCCCTGACGATGGAGTGTCGCATCGACGGAGGCCAGCATGGTAGAGGAGCGGTTTAGTTGAATTTCCATAGCTTTCATTACCCCATGAGCTTATTTGTATTCGGAAAATGTACCAACCAACTAAAATCTTAATCATCATCGTTTCCTCCAAGGCGGATCGCCGGGAATCGAGGCGGGGTTATACAGTCCTTCGTATTCCGTCAAGCCTGCGAAGAAAGACCTTAGTTGCATGAGCGCACATAACTATAAATATCTTGATGATGCCGTTTTCATAATGGAGAACACCGCGTGAATGACCAGATCCGAGGCCACTCGTCCTGCCCGTGGCTGATTTTTTAAACCTAGAGACAGGGGCTAAGAGGACCCGGCACAAGCAGTAGTATTCTTCGACGAGCACGCGCCAAGGCGAACGAAATTGATTGCGCTATCTGCGAATAAGGCGTATGTGTTCAAAATGTCAAGGCATCAGGACGCAAAGCAGCCGCAGAAAAAAGCAGTTGCAATCGCCAATGTTTGAGACATGTCGAAACTATATGCCACGAAATTGTCATGAAGGAAGACTCGTGTCGCTCAGGTTGGATAAGATGAAAACCAAGGAAATCGTGAAATGAAATCAACGTCGTAGCAAATAATGCAAATGGTACACGGTTCTCCCTGTTGGAACATCCACTTTTTGACAAACGCCATAAAGTCAATGAAAGGCAAGGGAACCAACTGCCTAAGACCCCCGAACCCCGTGCGCACCGTCCATTTGTCGTATCGAACTCGCCAACGCCTGCATTATCATAACGAGGAGAAGGATGATCGAACAACCGCGTGTAGATGGTGCCGTACATGGTAGGGAAACAAAGATGGATAAGACCGAGGAGCCGAAACCAGAGAGCGATACGAGAGACTGAGAAGCATGCCGAAACGCCAGAAACGCAGGACGCCCGTTATGCTGCATCATACCAAGTGCGACAATCCATACCGGGTGCTAAATTGTTGCGAGCAGGTTTACTAGGATAGGGTTAGCTTCTCCAACAATACATGCAAGAATAGTTACAAGACGTACCTGAGGACCTAGGCCGCCAGGGGGAGGGCCCTGATGACCGCTGCCACCAAAGCTAGGACCGGCAAACGGACCGGGACCAGGTGGGCCAGGAGGTCCAGGGGGGAAGTAATGGGGCGGGGGAGGGGCAGGACGATACGGGGTACCTACACCAGAATTGTTCTGAGAACGACCCCAAGACAGACGAACCCGCGAGTTACCAATTGGGTAGCCCTGCATCTGATTGATTGCCATCTCTGCGGCATGACGGTGAACAAACTGAACAAAACCGCAGCCCTTGCCGGGTGGGATCTTAACGTAGGTAATCTCGCCAAAACCCTGGAAAAAAGATCTTAGTTCGTCTTCTGTCACGTAACCAGAAAGACCTCCAACGAAGACGGTTGTATTGTTCGGGTCTGTAAATTGGTTCATCGTCAACGGGTTAAAAGTTCCCGGTTGCTGGTAAGCGTAGTTAGGTGGCTGCTGTTGCTGCTGCTGTTGCTGCTGCTGCTGCTGCTGCTGCTGTACCCACTGGCCACCCATGTTGCCAGCATGGTGCGGAACTTGAGGGGGTTGGACCATCTGGTGGCCGTAGGGGTTGAACTGTCCCCCCTGATGATTGCTACTGATCATGTTAGAAAATACATACCAATCATTACACTACGTTACTTACCGATTCTTGGGAGTCGCCGGCGAGACTCTCATGGGTCTATTGCCACAATAAACTCCTTGCATCTCCACTAGCGCACGCTGCTGATCTTTTTCGTCAGAAAATCTGACAAACCCATAGCCTCGTGACTGTCCAGTTTGTTGATCGGTCATGATCTTAGCTGACTTGCAGCTAGGGAATCGTGCCTGGAACAGGGCGACTAAGACAAACTCATTGACTTCATGGCCTAAATCCCCCACAAATATCGAGAACTCGGGAGTTCGGTCGTCTCGACGATCTATAAGACCTCCACCCGAAGCCCAATTCAAACGGAAAACACGGTCAGTGTTAGGGATGGGTGTGCCGTTCAACTGCAAAGCCTTCTGGGCAGCTTCCGGGGTGGCGAATTCGACAAAGCAATAGCCGGCACTCCTATGATTATGTGAGAAACTGTTGGTTGGAGGTTGTGTGGAAGAAATTGAATAAGCAGGGTCGGAGATGGCAGGCTTCTGCCGCTTGGGAGAGTCGGTAGGATTATGGTACCCGCTCGGGCTCCGGTGAGGAACGTGGCCATGGGCAGGTTCTTCATACCCAGAGTGGCGATCTCGAATGATCTTAACCTGCACGTTTTCATTGAGTGTCGACTGGAATAATGTGCGAATAAAGCCCTCGTCCATCCACCCTGCTAGTTCGCCCATCCTGTATGATTCAATTAGTGTTACTTATTATTATTCGATGGGATAGGGTCTGTTTTATACCAAAGGGTCTGGCGAGCGGAATCGGCAGGGAAGGGCTGCGACATGTCACCACCGGCTTGACCATTAGTTTGAGCCAGGGAAAGGCTTTGCTGGGATACACCAGGGGCGCCGCCAGCACCCTGAGAACCAGCATCGCCCTGCGAACCAGAGCCATTAGACGGAGGCTTGCCGTTATAGGGGTTGAATCCGTCCATGATAACCTATGAGCAAGCGTTAGATACCGTCTATACTCAACGTCTTGTGGGGATGCGATGTATATAAGCAATACCGCATTGATATTGGGGGTACATCTTGAGAATCCAATGGCAACGGTAGGTACAAGCAAATAGAGGAACAATGAACATACTAAATCAAGATTGTGGCGAAACTGTGTTAAGTCTTATCGATCAAATTTCGAGTTGATAGTTTGGATACTGCAGGTAGAGACGGCTATATTTTGAAATATTGGTTAATAAATTAACGTCGGTGCCTAAGGGCATGTGGAAACAATTTGCTTTAGAGGGGGAGTTTGGATGTGTGAAACATAGGAATTGACGACAATCGAAAAGATAGCCCTTGACTGATTTGATAATCTTTAAACAGTTGAGGAAGGTACTGGTTAGATTTGGTAACGACAGTAGAAATGTCCACCTGAATGATGAGGAAGCAGTAGGAGAATATTTAGGAGTTGAAGACTGAGGGATAGAAAAGAAAGGATGCAGGACCAGATAGGAAGCGAGGGAGTCTAAAAGTTGCACAGTGTATTATGCAGGATGGACGACAAGGTAGACGATAAAACTCAACGGTATGACTCACCTATTGCGCTTATTGCAGTTGATAAAAGCTGTGTATGGCCAAATGTAGATCTCCTAGCAAACAGAATGTCAGTACGCAGATCTAAAGACAGCTTTATTTGAAAACAGTGCCTGTGTGCAATGTTGGAAAAATTTTCCTGTGGGTCACTTGAGAGCTAGAGAAATGGTAAGAGCATAGAAGACAGTATTAGGATTGTGCTATAGGCAACGTTTGAGTGTAGCATATTGTACGAAGCATACTACATAGTGCAGATTGGTCGGAGGCTAAACATGTGAGATATTGTAGACACAAGTTCTTGTAGAAATATAATTCCTTAGTGAACGATATGGCAGATTGTTACTGCGATAGAAAGAAGTGGGCGAAATAGATAATGAAAATAAAATCCCAGGGTAGAAATAAAACAATCTGTCAGCTAGCAATGTTGCGCTTTGGGGCGAGATTATCATCCGTGCTACAACATGCCGCTGGAGAGTAAGTCTTTCAGGGGATTGAAAATAGGGGGTTAGAGAAAGAGGTTAACAGTAGTGTTCTCAATATATTCTGAACATGGTTCGAGCGGGATGCTTTATCAGGCGTCTTTTACCACAGTAAATTCCAACTCGAAATCAGAATTCAGGGGGCATATTTTTTGAAGCTACCTGATGGAACAACACACATTATGTGTACCATGAGAACAATCTTTAAACTTAAATGCTTTACATATGAAATACCGTCGTGAGGGAGGAGAGGGGAATTGTCGTTGGTTAGGTATGCTATTATGCACTGCGGGCGGCCAACAAAGGCTTTTTGTTGGACAGAGGAGCATATAGTCATTATAGACCAGGCAGGGGAATAACCATACCAATGCTTGAATGACGTGGTAATAGAGCCCTTCATAAGCTATACAAAGGGTAAACCATAAGTTGGTAGTAGTGGCTCTTTGAGCTACTTAGAAATTTACACTGATACTGAAACCTGCAAGGCGGCCGAACTAGCGAACATATGCTAGCCGTGGAAGGGGGTCATAAGATGAATATAGCAACTATGCTAATGAAGAAGGCGCTAGGGTTTAAATAACGGCCGTCTGCTTGGGTAATATCAAACTAATGATAATATTGAGGTGGTTCAGTCCAATATATAAGCCGACTTGGCCCCATTTCATATTCCTATGGGTTATTCGGTGCTCTTCAAAGGTTGAACTAGGTGTTTTTATCCTCTACTGACGATAGGAGTAAGGTAGAGGGAGTGCGGGAAGGGGGTAAATGACCATAATCTTAGAATGTAGAGGGGCAACATCGTAGAGACAAGTCGCTTAACCACAAGATTAACTTACCAGGAGAAAACACCCGATTAATATCCAGATCCCGTAAGTCAGAGACTGGGAACCAAACGCCGACGCCTCAGGCTTCTTATTCGGATGAAAGTGAGGATGCAAGTGTTGGAATCTGAAGCTATGCCCCTAAATTCCGTTTCGACGACCGTGATATTAGAAGACGCTTAATCAACTGAAAGGATGGAATCAAGCTTTCAGGTCGTGTGACAATTTCTATTGACGATAGGGCCAAGGATTTTGGAAAACCTGTAACTGGATTAGCTTCATGGGAGCAAAAGATAAACAATTTCGTAGTTGGTATATCGGTTTCTTCAGCAATTGAACTCTAGGTCGTCAAGATGTCTTTGGTATAGAAGATCCGGTGTCCCTAGTGGGTAGTATGGTAGTGATAAAATCCTAGGGCATATGTATTTTATAAGCCAACCCACTGCGATCAGATATCGTATTACGCTTCTTTAGTCGTTTGTATTGGTATTAGAAGGCTCCTAGATCGTTTCAATGCGAGTGATGTGGCGGTCAATTCGTTGCGCAACGATCCGCGGAAGAATTGACCGAGTAGAATTTCAATTATAGATCGTTATTTTCAACACTGTCAGGGACAGACAGTGCTGCTGATAGGGTATTAGCCCGTTAATCGTATAAGCTCTGTCAATGTATTCGGTTAGTAGTATTCCATAAAAGCAATAAACGTGGCCAAGACAAGAGATAAGCGCATATATGGGATTAACAAACAGCGAATATTGATATTAAAAAATCCAAGTAGACTGATAATTATGGGCCTATTAAATGGTTGCAGAATGATACCGGGAATATGGAGCATGATGCAGAGGCGACAATTGTGCGGGGTTAAAGAATGAAATTTTACTTACTTGGATTCAATTTTTAAATAGTTGGGCAAGTAAGGTAGTTGACTAGCGCCGTCTTGCTAAGGCTTTGCACTTTCTAGCGCCGAAGATAAACAAGTCTGAATTCTGAAGTCCGAATTTCGTCGTGACGGTCCAGCAGTTTCAAGTCTAGCTCAAATGGCTGCCAATCTTGTGGCAATGGAAGCCTTCGACCCATTTGACATAGTGACCAAGTTCCATGCCGTAAGTCAACGCTAGAATGGTCAAGAGTGCTTGAGTCCTCCCCCAAGACAAGCAGATGCGCCTGGAGTGCTTGCATCTAGTAACCGCGAGGGTTTGATTTCATGGGCTCCAAAACATATATCTTCTTAGGACCGAAATATGCTCTAAGAACCCGAAGCTGAACCGTAAAAGAGAGCACGGCGACAAAGGATTCGTAAATTATGGGCGAGTGATCTTGATACGTCGACTTGACTGGACCGAATATGTTTTTGACGAAGATGTGGCCGCCTAGATCAGATGGACGTACTCGTGATGTCAAGTGAGTTTCAGCTAGTCGTCGTGTTCTCGAGGATGCCCATGCGATCTATCCCCTTCACCCATCTGCGGGAATCTTGCAATGTATACTGGTATGAGGAGGTCGGCAAGGCAATTGGTGAGAATAAATGATTTATTTAGACTATCGATGGTTCGCGCGCCATGTGCGGCAGAACTCTTTGGCGAGAGCATTGTATTAAGACGTCGTGCATCACGAAGAGGCTCAGTCGATGCTAGAAGCTAGCCTAGCAAGAGGTGGGGCGGATCGTCCAGGATTTTCTAAAGCTCAAGTCGATCGAGCATTTGCGCGCAACTATATATTGTGCAATGCGGGGCATTGTGCGCTTCATGATGTTCAGCAAATTCCAGGAGCGCGCACCATCTATAATAGCCACAACAATGCGACGGTAGTGTCTTATATCTGCCTAGAAAGAGCTGGGGTTCGATGACGCAGCTTCGGTTCGGGGATGTAGGATCCGAGAGTCGGTCAATCCAGTTGCTACAACAAAAATGTGCAGCCTAGCCAATTCTCGCAGATAGAAAGCCTCCAGAGAAAGATGTCCCGCGGTTGCAAGGCCTTGTAGATCCATGAATTGCAGTTATCCAGAGGGTCCGAGGGAATTCAAATGCTGAAGAGTACCAAGGCGCAATAATATCAGAAAAAGAATACGTGCACTTACTTTTAGACACCGAACGACACTTTTAGTTCCGAGTAAAGCAGCAGAAATATAGCGCCTTTGCGAACTCCAGCAAGATCCGAGGGTACCGGGGGACGTCTCTTCTCGTTAAAAATAACAGGATAGCTCCTTTTTAGACTCCTAGATGTCGAATTACGCCGCAACAAGAATTGGGGGAACCGTGATAATTGGGAAATAAAACCCGCACTGGACCGTTGCGACGATGCGATAGACGAAGGATGGGATACCGAGCAGGCCGCGCGCACACACAGAAAACGCTTTTTTGCCAAAACGCACACGCAACCAACAAATTCACGTAGCAGGCGAGAAGGATTGGGCTCGCGACGTTAATTAGGGTTGGAGAGAAGAGAGGAATAGAAGGAAATGAGTGTAGGGGTGGAGAGTGAGAGAGCGAGAGAGAAGGAGAATTAAAACAGCAAGCAAGAAACACAAAATCAGAACAACGATAGTGCTGGTTTGGTTTGCGCGTAGTGTGGATGTGTGTGAGTGGGAAAAAAGGTGGAATTGGACTGGGCTGGGACCCTTCGGGTGGAGGAGAGACGAGTCTCCAACGGAGCCATGGCCGCCAAATCTTCTTCCATCAGTTGCCAAAGTGGAGCTTGGCAGACCAAGACGCACCTGCGACTTCAAACTTAAAAAAAAATAAAGCCCTCTATGGATGCCGCTAATGGCTTGAACCGCCTAAGTACTCGTTGTACCTAACCTAGTAGCTGCGACTAAGCAAGCTTTCAGTTTCTCTTAGGGCAGAGAAAGTACCTACTGTACAAATATACATGTAGTAGGTACGGCTTCGATATTCTAAACCCCGCTACAAACTCTGATGCCTACATCCTTGCTTAAATATATTGACATATACTAGACATCGATTAATACAATTCATATATTCTTCAGATACAGGTTTGCTTGTGATATAGGCCGCGGTGTATATTTCACACTAATCTACTTGCCTCGCAGGAAGTATCGACATGCTAGGTAGGTACCTATTAAACACCAAGTGAAGTATCATTCGTACCTCGAAACCATACACAGACAGGACGTTCGGCATATTAATATGTAGGCAGTGTGCTGCCTTGCTTTGCGGGTAGTTCCATGCAGGCGAGCGTTAGTATATTCCAAGAAGCTGCTCTATCAGCCCGTTGAAATAAGTTGGTGGAAGCTTCTAAGATGTAGGTAGTAAATTCCTCACGTACCTGACGTACTGTACGAGTATACAAATCCATGCAGGTGAGGTCAGTGCCCCCACATCATGGCGCTAGCTGCATGCATACGTAATAGTACTGCAAAATACTTCTAAAGTGGGGACCTACAGGCTTATATACAAGATGTAGCTACGTTAGGTACTTGATAATAAAACGGAATCTCGCAGAAATACCTATATTATATTCGTGGAGGAGGTATTTAGAACTGCTTCTGCAGCTTCCAAAAATTCCCAAATGCTTATATCATTCCTCCGCACGAGACAATACGAGAGAGACGATTGCATTGATGGTGTCAACAAGGCTGGTATTTCCATATGTTCAATACTCCCTTAGGTACCTAACCTATCTTATAGATCCTTACTATTCCGTACCTAACCTTAAACAGTAATAGAGATTGGCTCCATCAGTTCTGCCAATAATCTATTAGGTTAGGTAGTATATCGTATTAAAATCCAGTATAGGTACCTAGGTAAGCTCTCTTAGTATCGATTTTTATTAGTGTCGTCCATATGACCTATGGGCGTGAAGCTCTTTTAATACTTGTAGGTCCTTTTTCGATAACTTCCATGGCTAATCCTGTAATAAGATGTAAGTATTATAGTCTAAAGTCAAGCTAACTTGCTTCCAGTTTTAATGTGTATTTACCTACTTCTTTAATACATCAGTGGCTAAAATGCCCGTTCACTTCCATATATTCATGCTAATCGTTCGGACAATTGCATTAATCGCTACAGCTGAGGAACACGATGTCTTACCTCTGAGGAATCTCGTTTCCATATTAGGTACTTGTGCATGTAACCTTATTGTTCGTCAAGAATTTCCCTGTGTTTACTCCATCCGCTAGGTCCATGTCTGCTAGGTACCGTAGGTACTGATAACTTAACATTGTCCTGCAGGTCTTGTTTTGAAACGTGTCTTTTCAGATCCAAACGGACTGTAATTTCTTAGCTAAGAACATGTATGCGATCCACCAATCTCTTGATTTAGACCTCGAATTATTATCAGTTGCACTTGAGGAAACCTTGGAAATATGTCTACCTACCTAGGTAGGTAGTGAAGTCATCACTTACACGGACCTGTAAAAAGCTTCAAGGTAGCTGGTAAGTCGGTTGGCTAGTGAACATGTTGAGTACTTGATACGTGAAGTAGGGGGATTTTCTACCGTGTCGACTTGATTGGAGTTTGCACCAGCCTCTACGATGTATGTAGCGACATCCGGGCACTACCGCAAACGAGTTGAGATTGGTTGTGCGACGGCGCAATAGCACGTGTGTGCGAGGGGGAGGGCGATGAAATCTGGGACCGGATCTCGAATCATAAAATGGCTCTCACCCCGGGAAATGCGACGATCTGCAAGATCCCTGTTTGGTTGGCGGCCTGAATGCAGATTGCGAAATGACAAGCATCATTTCGAAATACAGTACCTTTTTGTACGGTAGACAGTGCGCTTTGGCTAGGATATTTTAACCTTACCACGACATGGAACCAGTATGAGGTTAGATATTTGAAATACACAGTACCTATAAGCCAATGTACGAACTAGGAAAGACGCACAAAAGTGTATTGCGCGCATTATATTTTTGCATTAAAGATAAACTTCGATATTCTTTTTCTGGCAGATGCGAAAAATGGACGATCAAATGGGTCTTTGTCTTGGCTTTCCTAGGGCTGCTGTACCTAAGTACTTAGATATGTACCTCATACATACATCATGTTAGGCATTTTTAAATACATTTTAGGTATTTCCGCCATATCGAATCTACTATACATGTACCTGTATAGAATCAAAAGCACGATGTCCGTTTGTTTCTATAGTGTACCTACCTACCTATGTACCTAGGCATCGATTCTGGTACATCTTTTAGACCAGCAAACTTTTTTTCTCTTTTCTCCCACTTCGTTGGTTTTCCGACTTGCGAGCAATTACGCGCATGCAACTAACCACTTGTTCCGCAATCGGGATCTAATACTTTTGTACCTTCCTTTTTTTTCTTACTGTTCGTGCAAGATGATAGCATACCTCCTGGGTACATGTAACAATCAAACCAGATTTGTACAGTACTTGAAGACACGGGCTGCAAGGCACGATACGCTAACCTTTTTGTATCCACCAGTACAACCCACCAAAACTACACAGATGCCTTTTGGTAAAACTTAGCAAACGCGAAAAATAAATCCTCCTCGAAAAACAGACTGATTTTCGTTTCAAGTCTCACAGCAGCACGGTCTATCCAGGTAGAGTACGAGTCTCAACTACCTACCTACCTACCTGCCTCCTACCTATACAATGTTGGGGTGCAGCGTTTCTTCAGATGCTGATAGCATACCCTACGTACTTATCCTTTAGAAGCTTGCCTGGTCAATTTCTACGTCATCCCATCGTTTGGTGTCGAGTAGTGTGACTACGCTAATATCAAAGCTTGCGGGTCTCAGCTCCGTCTGTGCACAACGGATCTTCCGGGCTTCCGATCTTTTGCTCACAATTTGAACGGACTCACTGAATCGCGCCAATAAGCTATTATATCATTCCTTCGGTAATGACTCTATACCAGTGGTTGTCCTCTTTCGTAGGCCTAGCATCCTAAGGGTGCCGTGCTCATAACTAGACTTCAGTACGATGAGATAACCCCATGTCAAACTGCTCATGTATTACTCGTATTAGGGCAAATATCGTCAGCTCTATTCGTTGGTAAAGTTCATCAATATTGAAGCATGTTAGCATGACACGCTAGATAAGTCTATATCGGCAGATTCAGAGGGAGTTAACTTGCGGCTTTTGATGCAAAGGCAAAAGCTTGTCAACTAGTCAATAGGCAGTCAATCTCCGCAATACGGGTTCTTCCAAGCATGGATCTACATGTATGTAGCTCTAGGTTCTGTCATAAAACGTAACGCGTAATGAAGGTTCAAGCCGAGTTCTTACTAATAACCTAGGTGTCGTCGTATCGGAGCCATCATCTTCGTGCCAAAGAGGAGGACTATACCCTAAACTTGGCTATCTACGTCGGCTAGCCGCAGTGTCCTGGATTGCTACTGTAGGTGATAGTGATTGCATTATCGTAATAGACTCGACCAAAGTCATCCACAGGTTGAGGATTGAAGATTAAGGATGAGGCGTTAAAACAGACAGATAAACTTTATTAGGGTCTATATGAATCTATACGAATACGGACAACGTATCATGAGTAGAGTTTCGTCTAGGATGCCAGATATAACCCTGAGTTGAACATCTAAGCCCACGCGCAGTTGGGCATTTTGCTGTTGTTACGGTAGGTAAGGTAGGTAGGTAGGTAGGTAGTTATGTATAACTGAAACTTAACGCGGTCTTCCGTCAATATTGTTCATCGTTTTATGAGTAGCACATTGCCTGCGAGAAGGCTAAATATATATAAATATCATACCACTCCATTATAAAGCAATCATCAATCTTATCCAGGAGGATATAATTGCCCCGGCCATGATATGGAAGGTTGCAGGATTTGAATAGGAGTGTAAGCAGCATTTACAATGCGCGGCCAATAGTATCTGCCTATAAAGACATACAATTGATACAGAAGACAATAATCTTACCTGCTTAGATGGAAGTAAATGACTGGAATGGAAGATAACGATTAAACGCCACTTTTGTGGCTGTAATTGTGGCTAGTGTTTCTATGGATGGAAGTCGAGGATCTGTAATCCGTACCTGTCCTGACAGCCTAATCTGTACCGCCACATTCTTCTCGCTTCTACCAATTGACTCCCGAGTCTGTTGTTGACGTGCGCATCTTGCTGGCTAACGAGCATCAGCACCCGAGATGGGAAAGCAACTTGGGCTAAAAACATCATAAACCCCTCGGAAATTTTGGGTGACGATACTACATAATTTTACACATTCATACAGTTGAGATGCGATTGAAACCATCAACCATCAACCTATGTTTGGCGTATACCTGACCACTCACCGGTAGGAATCGCCTAGAAAATCAGGGTGGAAAGACTGCACTGATAGTACTTTCGGCAGCTTTAATAAATTCTCTACAATTGGCAACATCTAATTCCTCTACTTTGAGAAACCCGCGTTTTTTGCTGTATCCTCTCGCACACTACGGTTCATCTCTGTGCCATCCCACGATGGCTTCATCCAACGAAGGTGCCGAACTGAAGCTCGTCTCATCAATACGGTATAAATTCGCTAGTGTTTCTACCGATGAGAAAAAGCTTAGTGATGCACTCCACTCTCAACTCGTTCCTCTCCTTGAAAGGGCTGGTAGTCAGCATAAGGCTGTGAGAGACGCTGTATGAATCTCATTCCCATATGTGACCGAGTACATGACTAAATTGTCTGAATAGGCCTTTCAAGCATTTATTAGCGTCAACAACTTCGTTAAGCCTGTAGGGTATGTGTCGTATTAAACGAATAAAGTCGCCCCTTGCTAACTTACATCAAGCGTCGTGTTGCCCGTTGCGGCTCTTGTAGAGCAGTACAAGAAAACCAGTTCGCCTATGGTCAAGCAATTGGACTTGAGTCTTATAAAGCAAGGCATCTCGAGACTTGACCAACCTAAGCGTCGAGAGACACTCCCGGTAGTGCTGCGAGGAATTTCTAAGGAAACAAACTTGGCTGGCGCCGCCGGGTTTTTCAATATCTTCTTGCGTTTGCTTCTGGAAATCAAACTACCTGGGCGGGGCAGCAAGGAAGATGTCGACCTTCGAGAAAGAATTGGCCTTTCAGATTCAGGAGATGCTCGCTACATATCACAGTGGCTTGGAAAGCTTTTCCTGCTGAGGCAGGATTTGGCCTTGGCAGCCGAGGAAGAACTCGAAGGGAAACTCCTCGCTTCCCCGTCAGGTCTTACTCGTGAGGATATCGCATTCCTGAGAAACAACAACCCCCAAACTTGGAAACCAGGTGGCCCGGCTAGTTTGAGCTTACCGGAATGTAAAGCCAAGGCTGTCAGTTTTCTAGCCAGTGGTGCATTTATAGACGACGAGCGATACATACCAATGATATGCGCCTCTGGTTCAGCAGATTCACGAACCACATCGATTGCTGACGATGTTATAAAACGGTCTAATGTCGACCTCGAAAATAAAGGTGTAGTCCAATCACTTTATGATGCACATAAAATATTTCCAGTTGCCCATCGGATACAAGTCCTCAAGCTACTCTCTAAATCATCCGTCGCCTGCAGTTTTAAGCAAGAGATGCTAGAAACCGTGAAACACGATTTTAGTATTGTATCCGGTGATGATGCATTTGCTCTTGGTCTCGAAGGCTTGCGATTAAGCAAAGCATTATTGGCATTTCTAGGCTGGATTGCTAGAAATAATTCCATTTCTAGCGACAATAGTGATGATATTGGGCCACCTCTTGTTCTAATATTAAAGGACTACATTTTGAAGCGAGGGTGGCCGGAACCCACGCCACGAGGAACCCAGTCGCAGATCCAAGACGAACAGAGACTACGAGCCAATGCATATGAAACTATAGGTATACTTGCGAGAGGCGGCCGTTTTGAGTATAAGGCGAAGGATTCACTCCTGAAGTGGCTTTTTGATTCTTTAGTCTCCGACCCAAGCCCGGATATCGTGGTCTATATCGAGAGTGCCTTGTCAAGCATGATGAGTCTTTTCAAGTCAACGACTGTGGGGCAAACACGGGACCTAGAAATACTGCTCCTAGAATATATGACATTGCCTCAAGGACAAGGAAGACGAACAGCGCGACACATCGCAGCGCGCTATGCGAATAATTGCCTCCCTTATAGTAATATTCAAGCCCGATGGATCGATGTCCTCGCTTTAGGCGGCAATACTTCTGAACGACGCGACGTACTGGAAGAAGGACAACGGGGGCTTGATCCGTGGTGGGCTACCAAACTTCGCCCTGATGATGTACTAGTCCTACCCGATTGGACACAACTGGCGCAGATGTTCTTCAACAATGACCACGAAGACAACGAAAACCGGATGGATATCGATCAGGTATCTAAATACACATTATTTCGTATTGATAACCTTCGGGCTTTCCCAATAGCAATACGCTACGTTAAGCAGATCCTATTTCTTACTGCCTTAGGCGAGGATAAATTCGAGGTAGATTGGGAGTCGCAGCTGGACCGAAAACTGCGAAATGACTTAGGGAGCCGCGATCGTATCAGGAAATATCTTGCCGTTGCAAACGGGGGCTCTCTCTTAACACTCCTTAACGCGGCCTTTGATGGGCTTCGAGATCATCCCGAGCTTGGTGTTGAGGAGTTCATTAGATGTCTCGCGGAGATTTTGTCATTTGCACCCTCAACAACTATTATATCCCCACTATCTTTGAGAGCTCAAGAGTTACTTCTCATAATTAGGTCCAATGACCAAAAAGTCAGGCAATTAGCGGCAAAAGTTTTCGGTATACTAACGCCGTGGAGTAGCCGGTCTGCTGTCTTGATTTCTCATCTACGGGACTTTGTCACGTCATACCCGGAGCCCTCTGCCTCTCAATCTGCTGAATATCAGGGTTCGCTTGTTTGCCTGGGTAGTTACTTCTCTCGTGCTACTTATTATGGGAAGATTAAGCCCGAAGATGTATCCGAACATGCCCAATTTATCTGCCAGAGGCTTCTTTCATCATTGCGGAAGGGAAGCACAGATATCCTAGCGGCTGCTCTGGAATCCATGTCCCAACTGTGGACTGCGAATATTTATTTCCCTCAGGAGGACGAGCATCTAACGGAAATCGTAGACTCCTTGGCTAAACTTGCACTTTCGGGAAATGAGAAAGCGATTAGTGCTTTGGGGAGGCTGGCAATTCCTTCATCAGCCGACGTCTCGGGCAACGAAACGGAACCGGTGGCAAGGATCCTAGATAAGTTATTCGCGTTATCAGAAATCAAGCGGACCGAAGTCCATTTCGCGACTGGGGAGGCTATTGCATGTGCAATCGCTCGGTGGGATTCCGAAGCAGTGCAACTCAGCTTAGACGTGGAACCTTCTGGCCCAGGCGGATCTACCATCGTCGATAACCTTGGAAAGAGACCTCTTAGAATCGACGCCACGATAAATAAGCTTATTGAGGGCTGCAAAACCACCAAGCCCTCCGTTTTGAAAGCATCTGGTATATGGCTTTTCTGCGTTATCCAGTATTGCTCAAACCTCCCTGAGATCCAATCTCGTCTGCGCCAATGTCAAGTAGCTTTTATGAGACTTCTTTCTGCCCGAGATGAACTCGTCCAAGAAACGGCATCGCGCGGGCTTGCGTTGGTATATGAAAGGGGCGACCCATCTCTCAAGACGGAGCTTGTGAAGGATTTGGTCTCTAGTTTTACTGGAACTAAAGCACAATTGAAAGTTGACGAGGATACTGAGTTGTTCGATGCTGGCGCCCTACCGACAGACGAGGGAAAGTCAATCACATCGTATAAGGATATTGTCAGCCTTGCTAACGAAGTCGGCGATCAAAGTCTGATATATAAGTTCATGGCTCTGGCTACGAACGCTGCGACGTGGACTGCTCGCTCCGCCTTTGGTCGCTTTGGACTAAGCAGTATCTTGTCAGACGCGGAATTGGATCCTAAGATCTACCCAAAATTGTACCGATACCGATTTGATCCGAATTCGAATGTGCAAAGATCGATGGATGACATCTGGAAAGCGGTCGTCAAAGACCAGACGGCGGTGATCGACAAGCACTTCGATGCTATAATGACGGACCTTTTGAAAAGCATATTAGATGGAAGGGAATGGCGCGTGCGAGAGGCAAGCTGTGCAGCGATTGCTGAACTTATATATGGTCAACCATTCGCCAAATACGAAAAGTACTACGCCGATATCTGGAGACTCGCACTTAGAGTCCTAGATGACAAGAAAGGATCAGTTAGGGCTGCTGCTCTGAAGCTATGTATGGGACTGTCGAAGACACTTGTCACGCAGCTCCAAGAGAATAACTCTTCCGCTTCTGCTAGAGCCATGATTGCTCAAGTTCTCCCATTCTTGTTGTCCGACAAGGGAGTTGAAAATTCCGTCAAGGAAATCAAGTATTTCTGTATTAAAACGGTCCTGGATGTCGTTAAAAACGGAGGTGATACGCTAAAACCATTCGTCCCAGCCATTATCACGCATTTCCTGGGCCTATTGAGCACCGTAGAGCCAGAGGAAGTCAATTTTGCGTACCAAAGATTTACTGAGGAGGATCGTGAAAATTTGGACAAGCTACGCGGCACCTTTGCTACCCGATCGCCTATGTTTGAATGCATCGTTGACTGTCTGCGGTTTGCCGATGAGGATGTCATGAAAGAATTAGCCCCACAGCTGGCATCGACCATCAAATCAGCCATTGGAATGCAGACCAAGATTGGTTGTGCTGAACTTCTCAGTACCTTAGCGCTTCGACACGGCATTCTGTTACTCCCCTACAATGCGCAGTTCCTAAAGACAATGGAGACACAGATCCTAGACCGGAACCACGAAGTGAACAAAGCTTATGCTAGAAGTTCTGCATATCTACTAAGATCAGCAACTCCAGAGTCTCGAGATCGATTCACATCGCGACTCGTAGACTTGTACTTTAGAGCCGAGGACGATACTCGGCGGCAGAAAGTCGCCGATGTTGTCCTGGCCATAGCGAAGATCTCTCCTGATGCATTTACTGATCTCGAGGCTCGTCTCTTACCCTTCTCTTACCTGGCAAAACATGACACGGACGATTACGTGTCCGAAGAATTCGAAGCTGTTTGGAGCCAGCACGCGGGTGGAAGCCATAGTGTAAAACGGTTCGTTGACGAAATTACACAGTTGGCACTGGATGGCCTCAGTACGTCAAAGTGGGCTCTCCAACATGGCGCCGCCATAGCTGTGGCGTCTATGATTACTGCACTCAGCAGTGCCGTTGGTAAAAATGGGCAGTTTGCCGACGCAGATCTAAAGAAAATATGGACCCCACTAGAAAAGGCCCTGTCGCTCAAGACATTTACAGGCAAAGAGAAGGTAGTGACTGCATATCCTCTCTTCGTACTCCACGGCAAGAAGCTTTGGGGCACAGATTCGGCTCTAGCAGCACAGTTGAAGAAGATAGCTATCCGTGAAGCCAAACGAAATAATGATTTATATCGTCCTCATGCCTTCCAAGCGCTCGCGGAGTTTGCTAGTGCCCGGGAGGATTTAGACATGTATGCAGAAGTGGTTGCTATCGTATCAGACCACTTGAAAGCCGATGAAGTACACAAGATTACGGAGTTGGAACAAAAGACAATCGATGCCGCAATCAAAGCTACCCTAACAGCATATAATCGCCAACGAATGCGAGAGGCCCCGCTTCCCGTGCTTGATACTATAGTGACTACTATAGAGGGAGCAAGAGAAGCAATTTCGTTGGCTAGGGATACTTGGTTCACCAGCGCCGCTGATATCTTGAACCAGTCCGCAACCTCTGAGGGCTCTCTGGACTCTCCAGCGGGTACGGTGGCTACTCGGTGGTTCAGGCTGCTGGTGGCAGACGAGAGCGATGTGATGCTTGAAAATCAACGCTCAAGCCGGGCGAAAGCACTCGGGGCATTCGTGAAAGCGTTAAAGAAAGGAGTTTTTGGCGCAGTTAGCGAACAGGGGCTATTAGTCGATGAAGTTGAGCAGAAATTAAGAGCTATGATAGAAACAGAAAGGTCCATAGATGTACAGAAGCTACTAGAGCAAGTTGCTCAACAGCTTGCTGCCTAAGAGAGTTGCTATGCAGGGAGCCGGAGTGGATAACGCAGGTATAGCAAGCAATGAACTTACCCAAGAAACTTTTTCGTTGAATCTATTCTTATGAAGCAAATTGACTATGTGGCAAATATAAAAGGCAAACACTTGAGTGAGCAGCCTTACTCTGTTCTACTCCACAGTGTCAGAGGAGCAAATAAGACTAGCTGTTCAAATATCGAAGTCAGTACCTACACTATAGAGCGGCTTGGATGCGCCACTGTGCTAACCTACCTAGGTTAGGTGTATGTATCAATCGCCAATTAGAACTAGAATATTCACCGAACCAATGAAATAAATTGTGATGGCCTAAAGGATAACAACGGCCCCATTCTTTTATATAGGTACATAACTACATTATCTGCTTATCGATTTCCCATCGGTGGTCGGCCCCACAAAGATAGTTGTTGCGTCACAATAGCCGCCTTTAAACCATTAGTCCATTAGTCCATTACTACTACAGCACAGTCATCTGCTTCGGCACCATTCTCATACAAACAACTTCGTCTTATTTTCGTTCGCCTCCGTGATCGTCGCTCCTCATACATTTCTCGAATAATGTGGATTATTTATGCCATTGTTATAGGCAAAATTACATTAGAGTATTTAGGCCTAACTCGTCCATTGTGGATTTAAAGCCGTTGTTAACTTTTATTCGTCTTCAGCTACGAGTACCTACGAGTGCCTACCGCCTGCTACCTAACCTAACCAAACCACATTTCATCTTGGAGCTTCCTCAGCGATACGATCTAGACCCGCCCGAACCCAAACCCGTCGAATATTGGCTTCGTGCCTAAGGTACTATCCAACGCGTTCACTACTATCTATACCTACCTAGGTACCTAGGTAGCTATACAAGTTTAAGAAGATGGACGAGGATGTGGTTCAGTTTATGGCCATAACTGGCATCTCAGCCGATTATGTAGCCCGCGGCTATCTTGAAATCTCAGGTGGTGACCCTATGCAAGCCATTCAACTCTTCTACGAAAACCCCGAGCTACAAGCCAGCTTCAGCCAGCCTGTCGCTTCAACTTCTACTTCAGCAAGACAGCCTACATCGTCGTCTGCAAGTCAAAGCCAAGCTTTTACCGGTCGCGAGGATGCCCGCGGGGTAATCCACATAGATTCCGACGATGACAACGATGTACCCATGGGAAATGATGAGTTCGATGTACCTGATGATACGGATGATGTCACGGCATTAGTAAGAAGCGCGCAAGAGGAAGAAGATGCCGAGATGGCAAGACGGTTACAAGAGGAAATGTACTCAGAAAATCATGGATCACTGGATGGAGTAAGAGCCCCTATAGCGCAAACGACCGAGACTCTCGCAGCACCCGATCCCTCGTGGGGTTTAGACGACGACCGAGAAGCTGCTGTTATGGAACAACTACGCCGACGGAGAGTACAAAGTGAGCCTTTTATTTTCCTTTTGGAACTACGTGTCTCCTCCCGCTAGCTTGCCTAACGCCTAACGTTTTTCATAGCTACTGGTGCCAACCCCTTCAGTCAATCCTCAGTTGACTGGTTCGACCGCGAAGACGGCGTTCGACCGCGAAATACGCCACCTACTGCCAGTAATACATCGCGAAGATTAAGAGATCTATTCGCACCCCCGGCAAGTTTGATTACCCGCCTACCATTAGATGCTGCAAGAGACCTCGGAAAAGAAGAGAAGAAGTGGATACTGGTCAATCTTCAGAAGATGGATGATTTTCGGTGCCAGGTTCTTAACAGAGATCACTGGAAGAACGAAGACATTGTGTCTTTGATCCGCGAGCATTTTATCTTCTTACAATACACTTTAGATGACCCGGTGGCCCAATCATACACCACATTCTACTTCAACAACCAAGCTCATGAGGACGAAAATAACTATCCGCATGTTTCTATTATCGATCCCCGTACCGGAGAGCAGGTCAAGGTTTGGTCAGGAGAATCATTTCCCTCCATGGCGGAGTTCCATTCAGACCTCGTCGAGTTTCTCGACCGATACAGCTTAGCGGCCAACAGCAAGAATCCCGTGGTTAAGTCAAAACCGAAGACAAAGCCCGTCGATATTAGCCGAATGTCGGAAGAGGAGATGCTTAGAATGGCTTTACAGAATAGCCTTGATGAAGACGGCGGACCAGCGGGACCTAGCGTTCAGGATCCTGACGCCCTCACTAAGTCAAATCCAGATATTGGAAAAGGCAAGGGTAAAGAGGTTGATGAGCCTAATGACTTAGCTGGTGATTCTAATCAACACTCTGATGCATCAGAGTCAGCATTTGCCCAAATATCATCAACCAATCCTCATGTGGAACCCGAGAATAATCCTGCAACTACAACCAGAATACAGTTCCGCCATGCTGGCGGCCGCATTATTCGAAGATTCTCTATCACAGACACCGTTCGACGTATCTATGAGTGGTTAAAGGCCGAGCCTCTTGAGGGCAAGGAGAATATCCAGTTCGAGCTCAAAGCAATGCCAGCAGGTAGAGATCTTATTGAGGAGTTGGGAAAGACCATCGAAGAGGCTGGTTTGAAACAGGGCACAGTAATGATCGAGTTTATTGAGGACTCATAGTAGATTATGGCGCAGGAAAGAAACACAGCCTATGAGTGGTTGTCAAATTCACATTTGCATTGACATTCATGGCTCAGGAGATGCGTTATAGATTTATTTACCACGGTTGCGATGGTCCGCAAACCCGTCGTCTACTACTCTAGAGCTAGCTCCTAGCAGAAACGAACTCATTTCCGCGCGTTTGTTGATCTTGTTCTTAATACTTGTGCTCTGTGCTACTTTCAAGGACGAGCTGGATCGCGTCCCCGTAATAAGTCCTACATAGGTAGCTTTAGCATTGCCTCTGTAAGAGAATAATACGAATTAAATTCCTTCTAATACGTGAGGACTTTTATCTCTACATGTTTCGTCACCCTACCTAATAGTTGTTATGTGCAGGTAGTATGTGCCGTTAATAATATGGTAGCCTTACGGGTTTAGTTTTAGGTCAATCTTCCCGAGGGGGTAATTTATCCGGCCGGCCTAAGTATTTTAGTAGCTCTGGTGCCGTGACCCTTCCGTACCTAGGTACTCATGGTTGCCTTTTCAGGCGCCAGGCGAGAGCATCTCCAACGGCAGCCCTCGGCTAGCGGGCCGGGTGGGGCCCGGCGACCGGCCGGGATATCAACAGCGACCTCCGTATCAAAGCCGGCACTGCGACCAATGAACATTCAGGGATGGTCCGTGTGCGGCTTTCATTTACATAAGAAGCTTACATGACTATGGGAGAGATGGAGAATGGAGAATGGAGCAGTGTTAGTTATAAGGAAAAACTCGGAATTAATTGCCTAACCTAGCTACCTAAGCTACATTGTTTTCCACCTAATGCAAATGCAAATCCAATGCCCTTTGTCTCCTGGCTCCGTGGCCCAAAAAACAATTGGTCTCGGACCTGCTCGAGTATTGATGGGGGTTTGGCTATGAACTGCTACCGGCGCTATACAATCGGTAGACTTCCTTGCATCTTTCGTCACTCGGGTGGATGATATCCTATTATGTGACATGTTTGTGCTCCGGCAATGGGAAGAGTGGAAAAACGTAGAAGTAGGCAATAGCAATGGTAGAATCGATGAGGAGTTGAGATCGACTTGTCTCTCTCCGCGTGCGATGTTCGTATCATTCCGCATCAGCCATGACGGTATCTTCACCTTCCTCCTTCTCCTTTTCCTTTTCTTTTTCCTCTTCCTCTTCCTCTTCCTCCTCTCCTTTCTTTTCCTTCTCCTCTTCCTTCTCCTCTTCCTTTTCCTCTTCCTTTTCCGTTTCCGTCTCCTCCGTAGTGTCTTCATATTCAGTGTCATCGGGTTCCTCGGTGGCCTCACTATCTTCCTGGTAATGGAGGTAGATCAGCTTCGTTGCCTGATCTTTAGCGATATCGTTGTCATCAAAAATCTGCCGCTCGCCCCGCTGTTCCTGGCATCCGTAGCACGCACTACGGTTTTCAATCTGCGTAACGATGATGTCCAGTCGGTTGCTCTCGGTGTCGTCGGAAGTCAAGCACTGGCCGCCAGCGTGAACCAAGAGCGGGAACATATTGCCCTGGTTGTGAATGGAATATCCCTCCTCGAAGGGAGAATGGTTGAGCATCGCGTGGCAGAAGGCGCGAGCGCGGTTCGCATCAGCAATGCTGATGTTCTTGGTTGCAATGACGTCGCGAGAGTGTTGCGTCGTCTTAAAAGAGATGGCTGCTGTTTCCATCGGGCAGAAGTCCGCAAAGACCCACCAAGGCTGCTTCAAGATATTCTTCTGGGCGCGAGGGCGCATCTTGGCCGCCTGCTCGTTGCGCCACTGGGTGCAACCGTCGTGGTCACAATACTTGGGGCCCGAGAAGAAACAAACCGTTCTCTTCTGGTTGAGGAGATCCTTGCTCTTATCCTTGCCGTATGTAGATGCTCTGTGGAGCAGATCTAAGTAGATCACAAGACTGCCCGGATCGTTCACATTAATCAGGACGTTGATCGGACGCAAGATCCAGTCGTTGATCCGCTGACGAGCTGGCTTGGTTGCGGTTGTCTCAAAAATGTTGATTTTGTCCCGCCCATTGGCGCCGTCGGGACGCCCGACACATGCCAAAGCGTGTCTATCTATGATAAAGATGTCCTTCTTAGGATCACAGAGCGTAGCGGGACTTCCTTTGGCCGGGCCCATCTTGTGGAGTCGGACATCATTTCGGTCGTCAGCGTTGTCATACGACTTTCCGTCCACGGCGATCTTTGTCCAGTAAATTTCCATCAAGCTGGTACGAGGATTGTACCGTTTAGGTGCAGCTCCGGGTACAGTCTGAGCCGTGTCATTGGCGCCCTCATTGTTCGTTCCAGCCCCCTCGGGCTTACTCGCGAGTCCACCCCTCTTGCTCGTATACTCTTGGTGGAGCTGGTCAAGACTTTTCTCGCGCACTTTGTCCTTGTAGTCAGACGTGTAGACAAGGCCCCAAACGACAACGTCGTTTGTGTCTGAGCCGCTTTTGGCGGCAACCACGGCGCCCATGGCTGATGATTCGGCGTTTTCAGCCATGATTGGAGGATAAGCAGTCGGAGCTTTGACCTAGATGGCTGGAATATAATTAGAATACAAGATGATGATGGTTTGGGGAGTCTTGAAAGGGATAATAATACAGTGGTGTAAGGTCATATGTGTTGTATAGGTAGGATGAATAAGTAGGGGACCAGCTGGGAAGGAAAAGGGTGCTTGTTAAAAGAAAATAAAAAATACAGTCGGATTTCTTCGGCGTATTTACATGGTTTATGTTATTCGAAGGGTGGAAGTGATGATAGGAATGTGGAGGGGAAATGTGCATAAGAGGTAATAGACAGCGTGAGAGGAGCCTTGGGGGAAATACTGACCTTTGAAACCTGGAAAGGGACTTGACTGGTTCAACCTCGAAGTTTGGATTGTGTAATAAGAAGGCTGGTTCAACTTATCCTGAGAGAAGAAAGGATTTAGTGATGTAGTTGCAGGGTTTGAGAAACTCGAGTGCAATAACTGAAACCCTCTTGTTGAGAAAGAAAGTTGTAGAATGGTAAAAACTTGGGTCTGCCTGTAGAATTATATAGAAATTCAGAGGTCTGTGTCCCGGAAGGATGTGGAAAGACTGGCAGGTGGGAAAAAGAATTACTGCGGTAACCACCTGGTTAGATCACACATTACAGCTAATTTTCGAGGGTCAAAGAGAACTCCTTAGGCAAGTAGGTAGGTACATACCAAATTTTGGTACCTTGGGCGAGTCATGCTGGTTAACAAGGCGGGTACAGGTTAGAAACGTACCTAAGGGACAGTTTATGGAAGGCAAGTGCACAAGATAACTTCATACAAGGCGGGTACACGCGAGATGACTGGGTGCAGGGCGAGTGGACGTGGGGTAGATAGGTAATTGTTTGGTAGGCAAGTGCTGCTAGGCGGTCCATGCTATAGTCGGCGGGCTTAAAGGACGACGTGGTATAGACGACGATTATAAGGTGGGGCAGCGTATACTCGGCGACTATAGAAAACGGCATGCCATAGTCGGCATTCACAGGGCAGCTTGTGCTATGCTTGGCAACTATTAAAAAGTATGTGCTGCAGTTGACAACTATACCATTGTAGATACTATTCGTCTTTGGTAACTATTCACCCTGCTGTGAATATAAAGGGGAAAGCTACTTGTTTCGACAGTTCCCCTTTGGGTAACTAACTAATTATGAAGACTTCTCTAGGTTAAGAAGGTTTTTAATGACAACACCAGGATATATTATAATATTTGATATTAAGGGTATCATAAACGGGTAGGTATTGCTATAAACTATTTACATGGGCAAGTGGTTATTGCTGGACTCTGTCACGGTCAAGGTCCACATCAGCTAGTTTGACAGGCTTCGTCCGGAATATAAGTTTGTGCCCTACAAAGAGCACAACAAACAATATGAGGCTAATATATGCGGCGAAGAAATCGCTGGTTTTCCACTCGATGAAAACAGTAAATCCGTTCGTCAAGAGAATCAACACGCAGAAGAAGATACCAAACCAAGTCAAGTATGGTTGGAACGGCGCCGCGTATGGGAGCTCTTTTCTGGAGATTCCCTTGGCCTTTAAGGCTTTCATAAATCGCAAGTGGCAGACGCTGATACAAGACCAGGTGATGAAGCCAGCTATAGCAGTGATATTTAGCAGCCAATCGAAGACGTCACCACCGTTCGACGATAGATTCATAAAGGCAAGAAGCCCGATTGCCGAGGTGACACCGACCGCGAAATAGGGAGTTCCATACTGATTTGTACGGGACAAGAATGCAGGGGCATTATTCTCCGTGGCTAGACCGACTAAAATGCGACTCCCAGAGTAAACGTTGGAATTGGCAGCGGAGAGCACGGCAGTTAATAAGACGGCATTGATGATGTGGGGAAGGACGGAAACGCCAGCGAGGTTGGCTGCGATAACAAGTGGCGACGCTGAGGCATCCGTAGTGCCGATCAGGAGATCTTCCGTGTCATGAGGCACAAGTAAGCCGACAAAGAAGATGGTTGAAATGAAGAGAGATAGAATTCCCCAGAATGTCCACCGGATAGCTTTTGGGACACTCTTTGCTGGGTCACGAGTCTCTCCTGCGCCGATACCAACAAGTTCTGCCCCCTGGTAACTAAATCCGGCGGTAACGAGTACAGACCAGAACCCAATAAACTTCCCGGTGTTTCCAGTAGAGATATACTCGGCGAAAGGACCAGGATGTACCCAGGCGTCGAACCCGAGATATCCATTCTTCCCTGCACCAGCATCGATACATATGGCGAATATGATGAAACCAACAATGGTGACAACCTTGATGCTGGAGAACCACATTTCGAAAGCTCCAAAATAACGAATCGGCAAGAAGTTGGCGCCTGTGAAGATGACCCAAAAGATAGCGATGAAGATTCCGATGCTAAGCTTCGAGTCCCAGTACTGGATAATGACACCGGCTGCTACGAGTTCGAGGGCGAACGTTATGGACCAGCTGAACCAATAAATCCAGCCCATGGCGAAACCAAGAGAGCGGTCGACGAATCTCGAAGCGTACACGGTAAAACTGCCAGCCACCGGAATAAATGAAGCCATCTCACCCAGACTTGTCATGACGGAGAACACGATTGAGCCTACGAAGAGGAAAGCGATGAGACAGCCAACAGGTCCGGCCGTCGCCAACGCCTCTCCACTCCCTAAGAACAGACCAGTTCCGACGGTTCCTCCGATGGCGATGAACTGGAGATGGTAGCTGCGAAGGCCCCGATGCAGCTGGTCATCACCAGCCTCAACATCCTTCTGGCCATTACCAGTGAGAGAATTCTCCTTCGGGCTCTTTTCCCCCTCGCTGATGGCTAGGTCCATCTCGACGACAAAGGCGCACGAGCGTGACGGAGGGGAGGGCACTAGAAGGGGAGGTGTTATGTAATTAGTTACTTAGGGGGGAGAGGGGAGAGGGGAGAGGGGAGGGGGAGAAGGGAAGTGAAAGGGGAACGTGGTCTCGTGTGTGTGTGTGTGTATGTCCGGGGTGAGAGGGGGGGAATTCATATAAATAAGCTTTCTTTTTGGAACGGTTACCGTCGACTTTACATATTAATAAAAGAGAGATATGGTCTTCTAGAAAAAGTTTTCGAACTGGATAACTGGCATAATACAGTTTACATAGACAGTACACACACCTCTTGGGACTACACTACCTACATGATCTTAGGTACCTCCTAACTTAACCTACCTAGGTAGTTAACCTAACCTAACCTATGTACACTACACTACTTGAAATACATACTAACTACGGCATTGCCGAAAATGTCTCATGATCCGGTCGGGTCCATTCGTCGCGACCAGTGCGGCCAGTGCGACATAGCATAGGATGGAAACTTCGGCTCAAAGAATAATTTGCCCTATCAGTGGCGTATCGTGGACTTACAGCTCCACTGAAATCTTTTTTTTCCTCCTTCCCCATCAATTGACGAATGGGACTCTAAGCGCGAGCTGCTGTAACGCTACCAAGGGTGCGTGGGTTGCGTGGGTTGCGTGGGCCAATTTAAAAAAGAAAAGAACAGAACAGAAAAAGAAAAAGGAAAAGGAAAAGGAAAAGAAAAAGAAAACCAAATCCCGCTCTTCGCGCGATTCCTATAACAGTCCTCGGTGTCGTTGACATCATGTGGTTATATATATAAGTGAGGCTCTCGTTACCCGCCGTGGCATGACACCACTAAAGGCCGAGAGCGTTCACAACTTTTACGAGGGAAAGGCATTATCTTCTCCAACTCCAACCTTTTAATTGCAACGTACCTAATGTAGGTACCTATGTATGTACATAATATAGAAATGCTGATAGGTACCAACACGAACACGGACATAGACATGGACATGGACATGGACGCGTTAGGTTAGTACCTACTACTCGACCACCTAACCTAGGCTAATAAGCATTACCATTTCATATTAGCCAACACTACCCAACCGGTGCGCGATAAGCTATGTTATTAAGCTTTTAACTAACTTGTCTTTTCTTCTTGTCTTTTTTTCTTACTTGTCTTTCATACTGTAGCAAGCTAAAATAACCTCGTGGGTCAATGTCTATGTTCAACGTCAGAACCGGCTATCAAACCCAGCTAGGCTCTGCCTAATTGGCTCTGGCGTAAGTTATAAGCGGGAATTACGTTGTTAGCTCTTAGTCGGGTAGTCTTAGCTTGATATAGAAATCGGTAAGGACTCGCGCGGGTCTCCTCTAATACTATGTATGTATGTACATAAAGGTAGGTAAATATGTGCAGTCGTAGCGGTCAAAAGGGAATTGATATTCTTACCAGCTCAACATCGCCCGCAGATCTCTTCGAGCCTTTACTCATTGTGTGCATGCGCTGCACTTGCTTCTACTTATTTACGATGGAACTTTTGATTACAGGATGCCATGCTGCGTTTATAAATAATGTTCGGGAGACGGTAGCCAGTTTCATACCCAATTAATTCACTAAAATAACTATAAATACAATAACTACCTACCTACCTACCTACCTACCTTACCTAGGTACCTACCTATGTATCTACCTAGGTAGCCCCAACAGCTGGTCTCCCGAACATAACAGGTACCTACATACACTACGCGGGCTATCTTGAATTGCGCTGATCCTAGACTAGCCGCTAGCTTTTAGATCGTAACGCGAAAAGGGGTATGGGGAACCCCATCTCAGATGTAGGGTTATGTTATTAATCTGACGCGACTGGCCAAGCAATCCTTGACATATACATATAGGCGGGTAATACCATCTACATACAACGCAGCATATGCTCATCATCCACAATCCCTCGCGATACTGTTCATTTCCTAGATGAGTTAGAAAAGCCACTCTGGAAACGGGGATGAGAATCAAACCAAGTGCTGTTTGTGTCGCCCCTCCCAATCGAAGTCCCCACTATAGAATAGTAAACACCCTCGTGCACAAACGGGAAGCCAGCGTCTCCTCGACGAGAGAGCGAAATCAAAGTCTTTACTACGTATTAGGTAGTAAAGGACTTCGGATGGCCGATCTATGTAAAGCTATACGTACATTACCTAAGTAGTCATATCATGACCAACCAATGCAAGAAGTCTAAGTTAAGACTTGGCAATGCCAATAACCTCGAAATTCAACTCTTGAGGGTTTCCTCCACCAAGCTTGTCCTTATAATAACCCGTTGAGAGCGAAATATACAACTATATTATAGCTATCGGGATTCTTTACAATGCTAGACTAGGAAGTCTTTAGTAACTAACTCGTTAACTACCACGTCTTACAAAGAGTCGGGTTTTGAATATTAAAGATTGTCAGGTAGTTCATGCAATCAGGCTCTTCACTACTATTTTGATCAACTCATTTTTAGGCGTGGATTGACTTACGTGATGAGGTATAAAATATTTAATGGTAAATAGGTTGGCCAGTTAGTCAACTGTGATGATAACTGGGCAAGAGTGTTGACCTCTTCTCAATACAAAAAATAGTCTTTATATCACTCGGTAGTCTTTGAATAGAATCCCACGGAGAAGCTAGCATAGCCGTTGCCTATTACGAGCCCTGATAGGAATTCCATTTACCCTATTTCATATATCGTTGAGTGTTTATAAAACCTATGGTAAAGTCCTATCAATAATATTTATACCACTCGTATTGGTCATTCCCGCCGTCCTTCGAATTGCATCATAGAGCCATAAATACCGTACCATTCACACCTATATACTCCAGCTATGTTGGTTTTATTTACGTGCTGTCAGCGTTAAGGATATACTGCTGGACTAGTCTTGTCATCCATGGCTTTCTTTCGTAATGTGCGGTTGGAGTATTCCGATAGTAATCGTATTCCCTGTTGCGGAGGTGGCCACGGGCTCTCGCATACAAATCTTCAAGGGTAGGCCTCTCCTGCGGATTAGCAGCGCAGCATTGAATGACAAGGGCTCTAAGATCGCCGTCAATGTCTCCGTAAGTGGCGGAAGGAAAGTTGGCATATGATGTGATGGTCACATTCAGCCCACTAATAGTAATCCGCACTGGGGCAGCGCGTGCGTTCATGTCTGTAGTGCCCATGATTATGCATCTCATTATCTATTCAGATGTAGACACGCGAGTTAATAAGCTATACGGGATTGTATATAGAGAGGAACGGCCACGTACCATTCCGATACCGAATATATTTGACTGGACTGCTTGGTTATGTCTTCACGGATAATGTCAGCGCTACAATACTTCTACTAGTAACCACCGGGGGAAGGCAGTCTTACCTATGCGAGCCAGAAAGTATCTCGGCGTCCTCAAAATCTATAAGTTTCAATGGGGGGAGCACGTAGTGATCGTTGTCACCGGGGGGTTCAATATCTCCGAACAGTACTAGATTTCGAATCAGACATTAGCAAACGGCTCTTAGCACTCCAACAACATTCATATAGCTACGCTTAGCTTAGATAAATAAACGGCAGGGAGCTCACTATTATGCGTGTGCATGTCGTAGTGGACAAGTTGAGTCTTCCGTTCCCGCACAGCTCTTGAATCGGGGAGGACCTCCCTTAGAGGCATTGCGCGTCTTCCTTTCCTTGGTGGGAACGCCATGGCTATACACATGCGAATCACTATATAGGGGCCGAAATGTTAGTCTTAAAGATGATTAAGTATTGGTTGGGATATCCCCGGGGGTACTTACAGCACATGAATAATATATGAAGCATTCGATTGGATTGGTGGTCACGACTTCGCGCCAACCTCGTGATGAAACTCCCCAAAGTTCCATTAGGAATCCATTCCATTATCACTGTTCGGCCTCGCGCCCTATCTATGGGGTTACGTATACCGGAAGTTCGATATAGTTGGACGATATGTTTGGCTCCGCGTAGCAACTTTGAAAAAGTAAGTTAGGTCTGATTGCAATCTGTATGCCATATGGAAACCCAATAGTCTCTTTAGGGTCTCTCGGGATACTTACTCTTAATGTACGGTTTTCGCTCCTTAATTTCCTCTGGACCCCCGCTACAATCGCACGTTTAACGACAAACGTTTGTGAATAGTGGCGCCTAAACCAACGGCTCCTCAACTTGACCTTAACCGCAACGCTATTCGCACCATGGCCGGCTATGCCCAGATATTGGAAATTCCTCTCGTCTCGCTGGAAGAAGCCTCGGATGTTGCGGCCCTCTGTTCTCGACCTTTGTCGAAGGATTTCGCGATTGTCGGCTTGCTCTCTTTCCAGAAG
The DNA here is from genome assembly GCA_022432525.1 of Daldinia grandis. Lineage (NCBI taxonomy): Eukaryota > Fungi > Ascomycota > Sordariomycetes > Xylariales > Hypoxylaceae > Daldinia > Daldinia grandis. The sequence goes on from JAJKLB010000001.1 coordinate 929,492, forward strand.
GTTGAAGGCGGTTGGGGGTCTAGATCCACGCGGAGGCGGAGCTCCATACGGAGATGCAGGTTCGTGATCTGATTGTTCTGAATCTGAAGAATCGGATTCCGGAGGTGAGGGTCCGCCTCGAGGTGGAGGTGAAGGCGGAGGTGGAGGGGGGGGGAGGGGGGGGAGGAGGACCATCTCGCGAAGGTGGGGTTTTGTAAGAAGGCGGAGGGTCATGCGATGGTCGAGGCCGATCGCGTGAGTGGTGAGTCCCATGCGAAGATTCACCACGAGAAGATTCACCACGAGAAGACTCACCACGTGAAGACTCACCACGTGAAGACTCACCACGTGAAGACTCACCACGTGAAGGTCCACCACGAGAGGATTCATCGCGTGAAGGTCTGCGATCGCGCGAAGATGAGGGCCCGCTGCCGCCTGTAGATGCCGTCGGAAATCGCGACGCCGAAGGCGGATAATATCGCGATGACGAGTCTCTAGGGCTATACGTAGTTGAATCTGGATATAATGACGACGAAGGTTGGCTAGAAGATGTATACGGACTCTCCCTCAACCCAAGTGGGTGCCGAGTCTGCGAAACCGGATTTCGCGTTGACGAAGACTGGTTGCCACGGGAAGATGTGCGATCACGTGGAGGTGAGGGAGACCATGATACCCTAAGTCTGTCCATTACAGAGGTGGCTGTTTCATATGCTGTTGTTTGTCTTGATCTTCCGGTGCCATATTCTGTTGACTGTTGTCTTGATCTTCCAGTATCATATTGTGTTGATTGTTGCCCAGATCTCGCGGTGTCATATTGTGTTGATTGTTGCCCAGATCTCGCGGTGTCATATTCACTTGAGGGCGGCCTGGTTGCATACTGCCGAGGTGAAAACTCAGTTGTATTCCTAGACGACTGGTGATTTCTATTTTGGGAAGCACGATGTCTATTATTTTGCCTATCAAAGATAGACAGATTAAACATAGTGACTAATATTTATACCAACTTGTCGTCTTATACTTGCTATACTGTTGTGCTGGTTTACGTTGATGTATGATAAGTAAGGAACTGCGTATCATCTATGACTACGAACAGGGAGTGATTCCTTTAAGCTACTATTATCCACCCCTATTAAAACAAAGACTGATTTGACTTGACAGAACAATGAGCATATTTCCGCAATCGTTTTGATCCTGCCATAGCACAAGCCAATGTATTTACTTTCTGCGCTGTGTAGGCATTATTCATATGCCAAGTACCTTTTATTTTACCAAAGAACCGGGGGAGTAATACTTAGGCTGAGGCTTGGAATAAAAAAATAATACAACAGGTTGAAAGGTTGAAAGCTTGCACTAACTCTATTCGTAGGTTTTTATAATAGAACTCTTCTAAGAGAGTATTTCTTTAGGTCCTTTATCTTGATAGTTAGGTATTAACATAAGGAACTAACATTCATATAACGCCACTGTTGGGATTTACAGCGCAATAGAGGCAACTATCATGAATAGAAAATTAATTTCGTGGTGCTTCGTTATTATTTCATCTTCAAATAGGTGTGGGGATACAACTAGTATAGTTTTAGCAATATATATCTGTTATGCTGTTAGTCTAACTCTATAAGAATTGTTAGGTTATTGGGTCACATGAGGCAAGGGATCGGAGTCTAACTAATAGTATAGTGGTGTAATGGTGACTATTGACCCCACGATTCCCTAAGAAAAGGAGAAAGACATAGGGTTCTTATAGACCTGGCATCTAGCAGTTAGAACGTTCTTACTACATATAAGTTGAGTTCATTTTAGATAATTAATAACTTTATTGTGATGACAAGTAAATGGAAAGAGCAGGTTATAGAGTATCTCCTCAAGTGCGAAGGAGACACGGTGGAGTAGGCTTAAAATCTAATTAATCTGATTTGATCACAAAGTCCACCATATCCCATAAGAGCCTCATTTAATTGGATATATCTTTGTAGGTTTACTCCATCGTATCTCCCTCCCACTTGAAGAGATATAAGGATAACTTACATAATTCATTAGGATTGATAGGGCAAGTAGCTTTCATATCAAGTACATTTAATTCGAGAAGACAGCAATCAGGTAAGAAGCATAGGTAGCCCTTGCGTCGAGCTATGCTTAGGCAAGGCTCGGAACCATTACACGCTAATCCACGCGTATACACCCACGTAAATCTACGTACACGCACTTAAATCCACGTGGCCCGTACACGTACATACACTAATACATTTAAGGCCTTAAAAATATGGATTTAAATACGTATATATATTAAATGTAGAGTCGTTAGTTTTATTATTAAATATTACTAGTAATTTTGGTAATAACACTAACATTTTAACTAAGGCGTTAGGTAAAAGGTCTTGTGGCGTTAAATAAAAGGTCTTATAGCGTTAGGTAAAGGGTCTTATGGCGTTAGGTAAAGGGTCTTGTGGCGTAATATGGCATGATATGGCAACTGAAAATATTTACCCTATACTTATATAAAAATCTCTACTTGCGGCTTAAATATAACGTTTTAAATAAAATAATTAATATCATTAAAATCCTTAAATTTTTCTCTTTCTAATAATATATATAACGTATAATTCTAACCAATTTTAACTAAAAAATAAGCATAAAAGTAAAAGTTAAAAAAAAAATCTTAAAAATATTACATTTTTAAATCAAAAAACACAATTAATAACATTACTTAATAATATATCAACAAAACGCGCTATTAAAATAATAAAACTAATATTATTAAATAGCCTTAAAAAAAATAAATTTAAATTAATATTTTTTACATTTATTATAGTATAATTACACGAAAAAACGCGGTATATTCAATTTTAATATTTGAAAAAATTACAACACCAAAATTAAGGCTAAACACGTGTTATTAACGGGTAGGAATAGCCTCATTTAAATTTTCATACCCCGGTCTATTAGTCATCCACTAATCCACGTTAATCCACGCGTATACATACACTTAACGATTTTTCGTAGATGTATTACATTAATATACCAAAGGCCTGGCCGTGTATATATTTAGTGTATCCGAGCCTTGCGCTTAGGTATCCAAGTTGGGTTAAGTACCTACCTTGGTAGGTACAGGTCAGCAGGATGCCCAATACTATTTAGTAGAGATGTTACTTGAAAGAGCGAAGTATCAGGGCACTCGAAATATTATGGCAAAATATATATCTCGTGTTTTCGGAATATTTCTTTTATCCAAAATTGCCTGTTCAAGTAAAGACTTAGCTAGAATCTTCGAATGGGCCTCGTATTTCGCCATACAAATATAGGCAATACAATACTTATTAACTGCTTCAAGTAACATCTCCACCAAATAGTGTTGGACATCCTGCTGACCTGTAGTTAATCGTATCTAACTAAATCTATAAAACATTATTCGAAAACTAGCAAGATCAACAATCACAGACGGGGTTTAGTCGTGTCTCGCTAAGACGTATTCCAATAGAAGTTGATGACAGATGTGGTATTTTAGAAATCTGATATTGGGGACAGGTGTTATTCCCGAAGGAAAGAGAAAACGCCGTGTCTTTTATCAGACCCCTCCTGCTGGCTGACCCCTGAATCAGGGGTTCGCCAAGTCTCCGAACCCGAACCCGAACCCCATGGGCCATAGCTGGGTGCGGGGCTAGTGGTGACCCGAATATTCGGATACAGGAACCAAATGAATGGGAATGATCGAATATTGTTTATAGAAGATCGCCTCTATCTGTTTTAATATAGCCTCTATGTTGACAGATAACAGTACAAGCACTGCGCGCTTACTTGATAAAAAGTAGAATGGAGAAGTAAACGGGGTGTGTAATAGTCGGTCAAAGACGATAATCCGCCTCGAGGTTTAGTAGTTGTTTTGGCAATGGATGAGCCCTACTTGTTAAACCGCTGATCAACTGTTTATTAGTTTCGTACTGGAAATAACAATTGTCGAATATGCTTCATCAACATAGCGGCTATTTAATCTAACGGGTTTATATAAACCTAGTTTTGCTTTGTTAGTCTTATTTGAGTCGATATAATTTATGTGGTAAGTATCACTGTAGTGGCGCGTCCATCTTACAGCGCGACTCTTATCACTTTTATTACGTGGACCGCGTGGCTTACGCAGCTACGTAACGACGTAACGAGGAATCTCAGCCCAGCGTTTGCGCGCGTGCCTGCAGTGGCCCGCAGCAGCCCGCGGTGCCGGGGAGACAGGGAGATAAACTCACCGCATTGGTTTTCATCCAATCGATTAACGTCCCTCTCTCAACCCCACGTAACCCACAGCGGGCAACCCTGTCAACCCTATCAACCCCTGTCGAACCTTGTCAACCCTTGTAAGACCTATCAGGACCTTGTATTCTTAGGTACCTACCAGCCTACCTACATACAGGTCCCCGGGATGAGAGATAGTAGCGCGGCGCTAAGTGGAGGTGTTTAACTAAACATGGCTAGCAGGTAGCATCATACAGATTTTATATGTAAAGGTACAAAACATCAATGCTGTAACGAGCGTCTTACGCCCCTGAATATCACGAATATCGCTATCTTTATCGATACCACAATTATTAATAGGAATCTTAAAGTTGAATCGTTGATATTTTTGTATTATTATACACAATTTATACGCTGTTCTACTTACTAGCTATATCTGGTTAAATATCTCCACTTAGCGCCGCGCTACTATCTCTCATCCCGGGGACCTGTAGTGTAATTGCCCTGTTGCCCACCAGTTGCTCCTAGTTGCCCAGCTCTCTCCCGCGTCACAACAAATCATCTGTCTCTGTTTTTTCTTGACTTGCCTATTTCTCTCACTCGTCACATTGTCTGGGCACTGGGCATGCATTGATTGCCGTTGCCGCGTTTGTTGACATTGGACATCGATCTTGTCGCATTGGTACATGCATGCTACCGAATCTCCGGTGCTTTTTATCATCTTGTCGTCTTGTCATCTTGTCATCTTATCATCTTGTTACTTTGTCGCTTTTCATTACTCGTTGAAGCTCCTATTTTTTGTATTGAACAATCCTTCTCTTGAGCTGCGCGCCTCTACCTTCATTCTTCTTTGGCAAGCTAACCCAAGTTGTATTGTGACTTATACAACCTCTGAATCATTTAGGCACCTGGTTATAAACGTTTATATTCTGAAAATTCGATATTTGTTGCGGGCAGGCCTTCACCTCCTTTCCGAAACCAGACAATCCAAGGTCACTACGATTTGATTATTTCGAGACCTACCCCGACTACTTAACAATCAACGTCACACTATTACGATTCACGAATTTATATACTACGAATAACGAGAACTGCGTGACATTATGGCCGAACGAGATTATGACGAGAGCAATGAGGCCCTAGACCCCGAGCTTCTGTACACCAAAGAATACTGCATTGGTCAGACTCTCGCAGACGTTCTGCATTAGGGACTACCTTAGGGACTATTGCTGACCTGCGCTTTAGGTGGGGGAAGCTTTGGAAAAGTGTTCAAGGGGTTTGTGCTCCCAGTTGGATGATCTTGCTGTATCAATGGCTAACTTTAAGACAAGCGTTGAGAGGCGGAGCGGTCAAGCCGTCGCTATCAAAGTCATCGATATCGAGAGCGCCGAAGATGAAGTCGAAGATATTATACAAGAAATTGCCATCCTCTCCGAGCTCCAATCACCATACGTCACCAAATACTACGGATCATATGCGAAGGGTGCTGAACTATGGATCGTGATGGAATACTGCTCTGGCGGGAGCTGCGCTGATCTGATGAAGCCTGGTATGATAGGAGAAGACTACATCGCAATAATCATAAGGGAATTGCTTTTGGGTCTTGATTATCTTCACGCGGACAAAAAGCTTCACCGGGACATCAAAGGTATTGCCGCATGAGTTTGGGAGACGTCGTGAATGCGAATTTGCTAACGAGGGATTGGTTTAGCGGCGAATATACTGCTCAGTTCCAATGGCCAGGTGAAGCTCGCTGATTTTGGCGTCTCTGGACAGCTCTCCGCAACCATGACGAAGAAGAATACATTCGTTGGCACTCCGTTTTGGATGGCTCCTGAAGTCATTAAACAGTCCGGATACGATCATAAAGCAGACATCTGGTCGCTAGGAGTTACGGCATTAGAACTTGCCAATGGCGAGCCACCTTATGCTGACATCCATCCGATGAAAGTTTTGTTCCTGATTCCCAAAAATGCTCCTCCTAGATTAGAAGGGAACTTCACAAAAGCATTCAAAGATTTCGTCGAGCTCTGTCTACAAAGAGACCCGAAAGAACGGCCGGTAGCTAAAGATCTGCTCAAACACCCTTTCATCCGAAAGGCGAAGAAAACAAGCTACTTGACAGAGCTAATTGAGCGTTATAATCGATGGAGCGCAACACACAAGTCGGAGGAAGAGGAAGCCGTGGAAGAACGAGAAGACTCAGTTGAGCCAGAACGCGTCAATGAGGATATGTGGGATTTTGGCACTGTCCGACTAGTGAGCGGCCGAGGAGGAATAGTTAACCGACCTGGTTTGAACCCTATGGACGAATCTACTAGGAATGCTAGAGCATCAAGACCGTTAGAGGCAGACTATGGTGAAAGCCCTAGGGGATCATCACCGACCAAGATTCAAGCCCAAGACTTCGCCGATTCCTCCGTAACCAGCACTCTGAAGGCTGCGAACGCTCCGGCGCTAGGAACATCCCGACAATCTTCGCCTCAGCGGAAACCGGTCCCGGCCGTGACACCCGTGTCACCCTCAAAGATCCCATTGCCTCCCTCGCCACAGAAATACACACAAGATCCCAGTACTCCACGGCCTTCGAGGCCGACGCCTAATACCAGCATGATATCAACGGATTACGATCGAGCGCTGAAAGAACAAATACAGCAAGACATGGGCGCTCTCAGCATTGCTCATTCGCAGCATATAACTCCCAAGAATTCCCAGCCGCAGCTGCAGCAGCAACGCGGAATCCCTAGACCCATCCCCTTCAGCCTTCCGGAAATCCCCCCGTTCCGCGGGCCTAGTGCGCAACAGCAACCTCCGCGGGGAGTCAGCAATCAGCATTCTAACCCGAGCTCGCAAGCGTTCGCTTCCAAGGCGCAGCCCAAGCAGCAGGCTCCTATGCCGGACGCCTTTCCGCCTCCCGGTCCCACGAACCCGAATGGCGAGCTGGACGCCCTGAACGACGTCATATTCCCGGCTCTCGAGGAGGCTCTCAAGCGACGGCAGATCCGGTTGCAGCAGATCTACCGCAATGAAAAGGTGATTACCCCGCAACGGCAGCGAGCCGAGGCGGCGCACGACCGCATCCGCAAGCATGTGTACAAGCTGGCCAACGTGTGCAAGGAGATTGACCGGCTCGACAAGAGCGAGCCTGTGGGTATGGGCAAAGAAGTCGGTACCTTCCTCGAGGGCCTGCTCGAAGAGATCCTCGTTCGAGTCGAGCCACTGGATGAGGATGAAACTTAATGATTGGATTAATTAAACGCATGGCTTGGCACGAAACGGAACTACAGGGACACATTTTATTTCAAGAAAAAGATATACCCTGCGGAGGGATAACGTGTTGTTGTGTAAGTATATATCTAATAAGGGGGTGTTGGTAGTGATGGTATGTATTAGGCGCGGGTCTTTTTTCCATCTTGTACTACCCCTTGCCCGTCCCAGAGCTACAATAGCTAGGCTTGCTTGTCTTAGGTTCTAGAATTCCCCGTCCCGTCTACCCCAGGTGCGATACGAGGTTTGGCATTTATGTTACGAAGGCGTTTAATGGCATTGCCGAAAAGCAGAATAGAAAAGGAAAAAGGGAAATTATGTTACTCTGTCCTCTGTGCCTCTGACCGGATTCCCTTCGTCTTCTGAGTTTTCTTCTGCGCATTCCGGACCTTCTCTCCGTCCTTTCGTATCCTCAGAGCTGGTGCAATTAGTACCCATCGTCTCGCTATTGCCGCTAGTATCGCTACTAGAACTATCAATACGACTGGCGATCCTGCTTCTCGTCCGTTCACGTAACAGTAGCCTAACATGGTCCTCGCGCTCGGGCTGCGCCCAGCATAGGTAGTCCTGACCGAATAACCGGCGGTGATCACAGCGATGTTCTTCGAAGACGTCCCGCACCCGCGAGACGTAATATGTGTAGAGGCGATCGGCCTCGGCGGTCTTGTCTATGGCCGGCTTGCGCGGCTGTGCCGCATGCACATGTGCTAACTCCCGTAGGTTCCACAGGTACGTCTCTCGCAGGGCCCGCCTGGCTTCGTTGTATCGCTGGATCGAATCCATGAGCTGCGTGGGCGGGGAAGAGGCGTTAGTAAATAAAACTATTACGGCGGGTATAAGGAAAGGGGGGGGAGGGGGAGGTTAGGCTAGGCCAGGTTAGGGGGTATCATACGAAAGCACGATAGTGGCACTGCGAGGCCGGACACTCGGCGTGGCGCACTAGGTGCTCGTGTAAGCCGGGCGGGTAGCATAGCGGCTGGCCGCAGTACGCGCTCGCCCGTCGGAGGGACATGCTTGTGAAGGGGGGCCGGCGCTGCCACGGCGGGCTTTCCATCCCGTTGTATCCCCTGTATATCTGCTGCCTGTGCGCCGTCGAGCTGCTGACGATGGCTGCTGATGCTGTTAGAGCCGTTATGGCTGCCGCTGCGTATTCGGCCATTGTTGGTGTTCTTTTTTTTTTTTGGCTTGCGGTGTACGGACGGAGGGACGGCTAGCTGGTGGTGAGTGATTGGGGGCTTGGGTGCTAGTGATGTTGCGAGGGTGGCATAACGGGTATAAGTCAGACGACTGAGTTTTTGGTGGGGGGTTTTATTGTGGTTTTCGGTGTATATTCCGCCACACGGCCGATCTGTGTGTTTTGTAGTAGCCTCTGCTATAATATGTATACTCTATGTCCCGGTTGGATTTATTTCTTCTAGGGGTTACCGAGGAGGGTTGTTGGCGTTGGTGTTGGTGTGTGCGTGTGCGTGTGTGTATGTGTGTATATATGTACGTCCACGACTCCTCTCAGGTTAGGGATGTCCTGGTCAGAAGGGAAGATAGAATAGAAAACGAAAGGAAAAAATCAGACAAGGTAGGTAGGTATATAAAGTAAACCTATTATCCGGAGGAGATCCTGTGTGAAACGAGTGGCTTGCAGCAGAATTGGTTCTTGCCCATGTTGACGCGCTGCGTTTGGGAGCCATTTAGGAAAAGCAGAATGATACCTGTAGGCTATGTACATAATTAAGATATGAGATGGGGAGGCCTGGGGGAGAGGAGGAGAGGAGGAGAGGTAAGTAATACCTGCTGAGCTTTTAATGGGAAGTAAAGTCTCCTGATGTATACCTGGCCTGCATGTAGTCACCTCTCATTATTATGATGTGGCCTCCCCTTCTGCTATCAGGAAGTGGTTTGGGGTAGTTAGAGCTTATAAATACATAATTACGTAGGTAGGCACATATATAGAGAAGGAAAGGAAACTTGGACCGATGTATTCATGAAATATGGAGTGGTAGTATCGTCCGGGGAATATCAAAATATATCAGGCAGGTAGAGGGGAGTTGCAGTGCTCCGCCTCATTGAAGATTGAAGCAAATGAGAGGTAAGTTTCACTAAGTTTTATGGTTATGTTATGTCCCTTGGAATAAGGCTTATTATGTTGTACAGGGCCTGTCATCAAATAGAGATCATAATAAAGGTTGTTGTATTGAATACTTTCTAGGATGAGATGCTAGCGCTACAAGATGTATTTATACTTCTATATGTCATGTGACCATGACAGGGCCATTTCCTTTTCAAGATATGAAGTGTTATGAAGCTTGCTCATATATAAAGATGCCTTGAGTGGAATGAATTACATAAAAGTGCAGGTTTAAGATACGTAGGTACCTACGTACCTAACCCATGGAAAGTTATGCATTCTGCGATCAGATCAGATAAGATACGGCGCCACATATACCCGTATTTGCGTGCATAATGTGGCTAGAGGGCTGGAGGGCCACTGCAGGTGGCATTAAACGTGGTGAAGTACTAAAGTACCTTCGGGATTAAAGGGTATTTTTAAATGAACCGTGCTTTCTTTTCTCTTGTCCCCGTTCACCCGATCGGAATACCACGGCTTGTCCATTTTCCCTATCCACCAAGCTTTTTACGACCTGCGCCATTTGCAAGTCTTCGCATCACTGATTCCCTTTCCCTGAGCACTTCCGACGCATCACTCCCCTTTTAGTAAGAGGCCACATACCATATTTCCAACCCACGATGTTGTCGCGAAACTCTGCCAGAGCTGCCCAGGTACATATGTCTCCAATTTGCCGAGTCCAATGGCTCGAGCTTCCTCCGCCTTTCACATGCTCTTTTCTTTTTCTTTTTTTAGTAAGACGATAATTCGGCTAACACTCTTCTCCCGCAGCGCCTGGCGCAAACAGCCGTCCGTCAACAATCGCACATCCAAGGCGCTTCGCGATCTTTTGCGACGGTCCAATCCGATATTTTCAAGCCTACGAAGTATGGCGGCAAATACACCGTCACCCTCATTCCCGGTGACGGTATCGGTGCCGAGGTAGCTGAGAGCGTCAAGACTGTTTTCAAGGCCGACAGCGTGCCCATTGACTGGGAGCAAGTCGATGTCTCCGGTGTGGAAAGTGGTTCGCCTGGTAGTCTCGAGGGAATGTTCCGGGAATCTGTTGCTTCCCTGAAGAGGAACAAGCTGGCATTGAAGGGTATCCTGCACACCCCTATTAGCAGATCAGGACACCAGAGCTTCAACGTCGCTCTGCGACAAGAACTCGACATCTACGCCTCTATCTCGCTCATCAAGAACATCCCTGGCTACAACACCCGTCATAAGGATGTCGATCTATGCATCATCCGAGAAAACACCGAGGGTGAATACAGCGGCTTGGAGCACCAGAGCGTGCCGGGCGTCGTCGAATCCCTCAAGATCATTACCCGAGCCAAGTCGGAGCGAATTGCCAAGTTTGCTTTCTCTTTCGCGCTAGCTAATAACCGCAAGAAGGTCACCTGTATCCACAAGGCCAACATCATGAAGTTGGCTGACGGCCTCTTCCGAAGCACCTTCCAGAAGACTGCTGCCGAATACCCTACCCTCGAGACTAACGACATGATTGTGGACAACGCCAGCATGCAGTGCGTGTCGCGACCTCAACAATTCGATGTCATGGTTATGCCCAATTTGTACGGTGGTATCCTGTCCAACATCGGTGCTGCTCTTGTTGGTGGCCCCGGTATCGTCCCCGGCTGCAACATGGGTCGTGATGTTGCCGTCTTCGAGCCCGGCTGCCGACACGTCGGTCTCGATATCAAGGGCAAGGACCAAGCCAACCCTACCGCTCTTCTCCTCTCCGCATCTATGCTGCTCCGCCACCTGGGTCTTGACGACCACGCCAACCGCATCTCCAAGGCCGTCTATGGTGTGATTGCCGAAGGGTAAGTTTTCTCTATCAACTACGCCTTGGAATAAGTTATGGAGAGGAGACTATGAAGGTTAGTGCTAACTGGTTTCACAGCAAGTACCGCACCCGCGACATGGGTGGTGATTCCACCACTCACGAGTTTACCCGTGCCATCCTAGACAAGATGGACACCTTGTAAACAACCCATCCCTACATCCACTTTTACACCTATGTAAACCCGAAGCCGAAAACTACGGCCTACTTCGTACGTGTTGCTCTGATAGATACCTAGAAGATAGGAGGAACGATAGCATGACTACATGGAGTCACGGAAGGCGACGTTGGAGAGTCCTATATGTATACTGTACGTAGATTAGGATATGCTTTGCATCAAATAAATTCCATTGTTTCAATTTTTGTTGATCTTCCTACATTCGATTCGCATGTGGAATCGTCTAATCCATGGCTACCCTATGCTACCTAGGTACCTAGGTATCATTGGAGTTGTGGCTGGACTCTATAGACGGTGGCTGGGGCTAAGCCGCAGCATTGGGCATTTGTCACGTGATCTTTACAACGTCTCGTACATAAGTCACAGAGTAACAAGAGATGTTTTGAATGAAATCACCAGGTTGTTTTTTATTAACATGATAGGAACTAAACATTCGGAGATGCAGGAATTGGTATTACAAGAAGGGTTTGTTTATACGAGAAATCAATAGCATAAGGACCAAAGGTAGGGCAGGGATGGAAAACAACTTAATCCAACTCCCTCAACCTCCCTGCTTTCTCCGGAATGCACTCGTCCTCTTAGGGGTTGGCCATGGGATGCAAAGAAGCCCAGGCGCACTCAGCAAGTATGCTTATGTCCCTATTCCCTAAAAACAAGCAGACTATGGGAACATCAACCACATCAACCACATCAACCACATCAACTCCCTAGTCACCTAACGTTAGGTGGGTAGTCGTATCTTCCCTACCATCCCGGCGCTCTACTTCAGCAGCTTCGTCGCGCGCGTCAATCTCGGCTTCTATATCTTCGTGGAGGTTGTAGATATCCCGCAAGGTCCTCTCCTCGACCGGGAAGACCAAGTCGCTGGAGCTGGTGTCCTGCAGATGGATGATCCCGCCCGACAGCGGACTGCGGATCTCCTCGTTGCCTTGCGAGTCCGTGTCGCGCAGCAGGATGCGGCCCGAGGCGAAAACCTGCCTGTTCGACCCCGCTTCGATCACCATGAGCTGCAGTGGCTCGTCCCTGCGGCTGCGGCTGCCGCTGCCGCTGGACACGGCCCGGTCGTCTTCCTAGGTGTCCCGTCGACGTCGGTCCAGCGGCATCCCCTTGGCCTTGGCTAGTTCCTTGACGAGCCTTTCCTTGTGGTCTCGCAGGAAATTCAGCGCGTGGTGCACGATGGCGAGGTTGCGCGGTGTCGATAGCACTAGGTACTTCTTGATCTTCACGCCGTCGCATTCCCATCGCAACCCGCTCCCAACCCATTGCCCGTGCTCCTGCCGCGCAAAGTACCAGTCCGGCGGGTCGGCGTCGAAGCCGTTGTACATGAGGGTGAATTGGAGGTTCCAGTTGTATCTATGCCAAGTAGCCTCGATCTTCTGTTCCAAGTAACTCAGAGGCGTCAATGGGCCTTCCTCTTCTTCATTGATTGGGGTTGGGCGAACTTGTTGCTGTCTCTGCTGTGTGATTCTGCTGCGGGGAGGGGCAGGGGTTGCAGGTCTCTTGATTGCTGCCTGGCGACGAAGAACTCCAGGCGAAGCATAAGTATCGTCCGTTCTATCTGGCTGCGATAAATCCAAAGCCGTTTGGACAGCATTCTTGCACTGTTGCAGGTGCATGTTCATCGCGTCAAATCGAGCCAGCCATTGTTGGAGTGTTAGGCGGCGCTTTTCCAGCCACGATTCATCTCCCGTATCTTGGTACGTTTCAAAGAGCTGCTGGCAATGCGTGAGGACGTCATGCGTATGGCGGGTGTTGAGTTGTTCGATTGTGAAGAATTCGTCGGGGTTGGGGACTGGTATTAGGATGCGATACCATTCTTCACGGCGCTATTGAAGAAGACACGTCAGTATTTGTGTTGACAAATGATGGCTAGTTGTTAGCGAATTAACTTACTTGATCGCTTGTAGGTGTAGCTTGGGAAAGCTGTCGCGCTTGTGATGATGCCATATTGCTTGAGCCTACTGCTTCGGAGGGCTGGTAAGGATGATGCGGAAGTAGAAGGTTAAGTACAAAGTAAAGAAGCGATATTTACTACTTGCCTGTAGGTAGGTACCTATGTTTGGTGCAATCCAGATTTACCTAGACACACTTATGTTCGGGGCAACCGTTTCTCACATGAGCTATTGTATCTTACCCACCTTTTGTTTGTATCTGTCCCGGTGCCTCTACAATGTGACAATTCACATAATTAAAATGGGGTTGCAGTCTGATCTTGCACCAATATTCACCCTAAACCCCTTTTACCAGTCTTCGTATCGGACTACCTGATGCGCGTAGGTACAGACTACGGATGATACGTAAAGTTATAGCCAAGGGATTTAAATCTCGCCATATTCCGGTGAAACCACCCCATCATTTCCACGACATTAATATTGCCTGACGCATGAGGAAATAGAAATAAAAAAGATCAGCATTTATTGTATGGTTGCCCCTTTATTGCCAAGCAGCTCAGTATATATCACGTGGCCTTCACAGCCAACGCCTTATAGGTTGTAGGGAATGTGATTTAAACAAGAATTCTTTTATTACCGTGTCAAGACCTAAGAATTCGGAGGTATTTGTCGTAACTTAACCTCGGCCGGTTCGTGGATTAGGGCATTCTTATAGACCCTCAAGTAGTTGTGTGCTTGATGGGGGGTATCATCTCGACGGATAATCGTGGGATCCTGAGTAGAGGCAACAGGTACTACTGGGCTCATAACCGCTTCGCGATTATGGGGAACTGGGGGGGTGTTGTTCGGCGGGGCTACCTGTAGAGACTCTAAGGTTGCTTGGAGAGCATTCCTACATTGTGTCTGATGTATACCGAAGGCATCGAATCGAGTAAGGTACCAAAACTAAAATAAATAAAAGTTCAAGGTTAAGAGTGGGTGCCTATTATGTCTAGAGCAACCGTTGCTTAGGAAATATATATAGGTAGATAGCAGTGCAGCAATTAATCGGGACGGTGCCCCTAGGTGCCTCGGAGTCCTGGGAGTAAAAACGGGGTGGTTTAGTTGGAAGCACCGGGCTTCCTATCCCTTTGGGAACTTGCCATTTCCAGCTTTTTTCGCGGAGGGAGTCTGTTCGAACCGGCGGATAACAGGCTCCAGCCGACTTTTTGCTCTTTTTATCGTCGGCCCTACTACATTCATTTTAGAATAATAATCAAATAGGAGTGAGTAGTAGAGCTATCCCGTATATTTCTACGATGGAAATAATATTCCCTCCCAAAACCCCCATGACTCTGCCACAGAGCCTCAGCAAGGTGATGATTAATTCTAAGCGAACCCTTACATGCACCACCGTATAATGCTGACTTCTCCATTTCTATTGGCGACAGTGCTATCCTGCTTATTAAATGCAATCGTATCAGCAAAGAATAGCGAGGCGACAAGCATTTCTTGGTATATTTTCCATTCTGCTTTGCTAAAATATACAAATAAAACTATCCAAGTACCTAGGTAGGTAGGTAGGTATTTAACTGAATAGCTTCATACGTAAAACGGGAATTATCCATCTGAAGTCCAATGGAGTGAGTCACAAACACAAACGTTATTGTCTGCAAACATTATTCATTGCTACAGACAAAGCTAGCCGTGAAGATAGGTAGTCATTTCCACTAGAGATTTCTAGAAGTATTAATACCTTAGACCTCCCAAGCATAGTATATAATAAATTCGAACACTTTATCTACAAATACCTCAAGCACGGAAGGCAGTTGCTGTCTTCAATGCACATTCCATCCGTACACAAGATTTAATACCCGTCTCCTAACCGCCCGAAACACTTACCAAGAAGGAGCACCAGGTGCAACTTTGTCCCTTATCCTTCACGATGGCTTCTCTGGCAGTTTTATTGGAATGTGCACCCCGTGTCCCTAGAATTAGAACCTTGGGGGCCAATGAGAATTCTGAAGATATTATACTGTATTGTACTTGACTACCTAATATACTTGTCTACTTCAAGACCTACCTAGCTAGTTACAGTGTCTGCTAGTCGCCCATTGGTGTGAGCAGCACAGTGTAACCATTTTATTACAACCAGTGCCCAGGTAGGTAAGTAGTCATGACTTGGGACGATATACTTAGCACAGTAGCCAATTGGAAAGAATACAAATGGTTGCCCAATGACCAATGACCAATATATATATCATCCTAACCATATGAAGTATCATCTGCTAGACACAGCCTTGGTGAATATTTATAACTGATCTGCTGGAGCAGCAATCTTCATATTGCCGCCTCATTGATTATTCCTACTTCTCATTCCCTCTGCCACCCCATCATCCCCAATCATAAACCTATCACTTTAGAGCCTCCTAAGACTCCTCTTTCCTTTACAAGAGCGAAAAGAAGAATAAGAAAAAAGAAAAAAAAGAAAGAAAAGAAAGAAAAAAAGAAAGCAAACCCATTAGCACTCGTTCCACTAGGAAAGAGCACCAGCAGACAATAATTCCCTACTCTCTCCTTGTCAATTCCTTGAAATGAACTGATCCTGATCCTGATCCTGATCCTGATCCCGACATTGGCCCAGAGGACTTCTAGAACCACAGACAACAACTCTAATAGTCCACAGATCACCTGTGCCCATCACTAATCTAGAAAGCTGATTATCAGGATTCCTTCAGCAACTGCAATTATTATCAACAGACAGAGCAAACACTTCCAATAGCTGACACCCTTTCCGGCTCATATCCTCAGCAGACATCGTACCTCCCTTCTTCAAAGGCAATAATCTAGGCCCGCAAACCTCTCAGGTATATCCAATATACAGAGAACAGAGCACAAACATAGGTCGTCGCTACTTCATAGTATAACTGCTGTTTGTCACAACACCGGCAGAAGATCGCAAGGCTTCCGGTCGCTCCTTCGCCCGGCAGACACAGAAGCTCCTTCAGCCCCAAGGAGAAGGGAGTAAGTATAACGGACCTTCGCCGGCCTTAGATTCCTTGTAAGTAGGCTCTTTCCTTCGTCGTCGAGTATCGGGCACCGTGTCGTCTCCTCGGGATTAGTCAAGAGGCCGAATACTTTCCATTGTCCCCCATTATCCCAAGCCAGTCCACTCCTTCCCCATGCCTGCCCCCTTTCCCAATCCCGCCCACACAGTGCAACCCGCCCTCAAACATCTATACTGGATATTCACACAACAACCTCGTTGGGATAGTACCATGGCCTACCGTGCTTTCCACAAGAGTAATCCCATACCCCCAATGCCAATACTTATACCAGTACTTATATCCCCCTTCATCCCAGCCTCAGGCATATTTATATCCTACCCAGCCCCAGTCTCAATCCCAATCCCAATCCCAGTCCTACTTCAACCCCCCCCTCTAACCAACTCCCAGTGCAAAACCAATCTCCACCCTCTCCACCCTCCTCAACAGCCACCATGTGCTTCGTCGAGTACGTCGGCTACACCTGCGGCCACACCAGCGTCCCCGTCATGCGGCCCTGCCCCATGACCACCCAGATGCACAACAACCCCTGCTGCCCGCACCCCGCCTGCCGCCCCATGCTGCCCTCCTCCATGTGCCCGGCCTGCGGCCGCATCCTGCACGGCCGCTTCATCGACATCATCGAGTATGAGCACCGCTTCATGCACGAGCGCGGCGCCTGCACCTGCAACATCCGCTTCCCGCACCTGCAGCAGCCCCGCATGGTCACCCGCAGCAGCAGCAGCCCCGGTAGCAGCGGCGGCAGCGGCGGCGGCGGCGGTGGTGGTGGCGGCGGCGGCGGTAGTGGAAGCAGCTACGGCCCCACCTTCGGCGTCAGCGAGCCCCCCCCGGCAGCCAGCTTCGCAGCAACCGCACAGATGGACGGCGCGCAGTTCTCCTTCTCGCCGTCGGCCGCCGCTTTCACGCCATCCAGCGACCCGAGCCCGCGCTCGCCCTTCGCGCAGCCGTCGTCCTCCAGCACCGGCGCCAACAACCACAACCACAGCCACAACCACAACAACAACACGGCAGCAACTCTTCCTGCCGCCATGGGCAATATCAACATCGCCACGCCCAGCGACATCCACAGCGCTAGCCCCGAGATCCCGAGCCGACAGCGGCCCGGCAAGGGCAAGCGATGGAAGGGCAAGGGCAAGGGACGTGGAGACCAGTCCTTCTACCAGAGCAGCCGCCAGCACCGGCGCGCCTCGACCCCCGGCACGCCCCGCAACGGCCCCGCACTGCCGCCCCTGTTCGAGGAGAGGGAGCACAACTCCTCCCGACGCCTTAGCGTGTCGGTCCGCATGCTGAGCCTCTACGGCGCCGAGTGGACACGTGACCACGCCGACTTGCACCGGGCCGGCCGCTGCTCATGCGACATCACCTTTGACCGCTATACCGGCCGTCTGGATATGCAAGAGGAACTCGCTGCTACTGCTACTGCTACTGCCACTGCCACTGCCACCGCTACTGCTGGGAGCAGCAATGACAACGGCAGCAACGGCGACGTAGCCATGATCCAGTACAGCCTGAATGACGCTCGTCGATACGCCAACGACGGCGAGGCCGAGGCCGCGGCCGCGGCTGCAAGCACCTTGCCAGCCGCGTACACCTACGACGGCAACACCGGCGCCAACACCTTCGACTATCAGAGCCCCAACGCCTCAGGCTTCGCCCCCGGCTTCCAGCCGTCCGCAGACCAGGCAACGCCGCCGTACCTGCACATCTCCGACACCGTCCACCAATACTGGACACCCCACACCGTGCAATCCGCACCCATGACCCCCATCGCTCCCGGCCAGCCTGCCCGCTGGGCCTGCAGCCCCTACGACACGTCCGTGATGCAGGGCTACGGACAACAGCCCCAGCAGCACCAGCAGCACCAGCAGCAGTACAGCTACAACACCCCCATGTCCGGAACCCCAATCTTCCCCAGCGCCATCAGCCACCCCATCGACATGCAGACCATCTACTACGAGCCCGAAGGCACCCCCATCCTCGGACTACCCGTTGGCGCAGGCCCCGAAGGCGACTTGCACATGCCTCCCTTCGAGAACTGCGAGCTGCACTACCCCAAGCTCTCGCCAGAGCAGCGCCCAGCATCCCGCTAAGGACACCAGAGATAGATATCGGAATCTCACACATATTTTTCGTCCATCTTTGAAATCCGACATCCTATACGTCGTGATCAGCGCACCTTACCATATGAGCTTTCGCCATTTCGGCAAATAGACCGCATACTTGCTGCAATGCTGCTTAACATAAAGACGATAACCCGGTGACAAGTTTCACTAAACAGATCGGCTGGAGAGACGAGATGAAGAGCGCAAGGAGAGAAGAGAAGACGCTAAAACATAAAATAACAAAGAAAAGAACAAAAAAATCTCACGGAAATTTCATGTGCGTATTTACTAAAGCAGTACGATGCTACGATGCTATATGCATTATGCGAGACACGTCACCAGTGACCTCGTCGACTATCGTACACGTGAAAACGATGTCTATGATTTGCACCGCGAAATGCCTTCTTTAGAGTTTAGCCTTCTTTATAGGCCTATAGGCCTATCACCTATCTACTTCACCTGTTTTATTAAATGCGTTAGTATCTAAATTCTCCATGTTTTCGGGATATTGATTGTGCTTACCGAACACTAGATCCATCGTACCGATGATCGCTACAGCGTCGGCGATTAGATGCCCTCTAGCGACTTGATCGAAGCCGCCCAAGTGCGCAAAACCAGGCGCACGGATATGGCACCGGTAAGGCCTCTCGCTACCGTCGCTCACAAGATACACACCCATCTCTCCCTTCGGCGCCTCGATGGCGGCATAAGTCTCGCCAGGAGGCACGGCGTAACCCTTGGTATAGAGCAGGAAGTGGTGGATAAGAGCCTCCATGTTCTCCTTCATGGCTGTTCGCGGGGGTGGGGATACCTTGTAATCCTCGACTCGGACAGGGCCGGCTGGCATCTTGTTCAGACACTGGTGGATAATTCGAAGAGACTGACGGAACTCCTCCATTCGGCACAGATATCGGTCATAGCAGTCGCCGTTAACTCCAACGGGAACATCAAATTCGACCTGATCATATGCGTCATATGGCTGACTCTTACGTATATCCCACGGTACACCCGAACCTCGCAGCATGACGCCAGTGAAAGAAAGGCTAAGAGCCTCTTCAGCGGAAACCACACCGACGCCCTTTAATCTTTGGATCCAGATTCGGTTATCCGTGAGCATCTCCTCGGTCTCATCGATTCGATCGCCAAACTGCGTTGCCCATTGGTAGATGTCATCTAGAAGGCCGAATGGGATATCCTGGTGAACACCGCCGGGTCTGACATAGGCAGCGTGCATACGGGCTCCAGATACACGCTCGTAGAATTCCTATTAGAAAAGATTTCCATTAGTTTTAAACTTTATTCTTTGCGATGTATTATTTAGAAGATAGATGGTAGAATAAACTCACCATTAACTTCTCTCGCTCCTCGAAACCCCATAAGAAAGGTGTTAAAGCACCGACGTCCATGGCGTGTGATAGGACAGACATGAGATGGTTAAGAACTCTCGTAATCTCTCCGAATAAGGTCCGAATAAACTTGGCTCGCTCCGGGATTTCTACGTTCAGTAACTTCTCGACGGCGAGGGTGAAGCATTGCTCATTGGTCATCATAGAGACGTAATCTAATCGGTCAAAGTACGGCAGGGCCTGTAGGTAGGTCTTGTACTCGATCAACTTCTCCGTTCCTCTGTGAAGCAGCCCGACGTGGGGGTCAGATCGAATGATCTCCTCTCCGCTCAGCTCCAGAATTAAGCGAAGCACGCCGTGGGCAGCAGGATGCTGAGGACCGAAGTTGACTGTGTAGTGACGGACCTTCCGGTCACTTATGTTTCCATCGCGAGGGGCCTCGACGGAGTCATCCTGGTTCTGAAGGCGCTGTACGCCATAGGGATCGGAGGGGTGGGCGAAATCGGGATCGACGGGTTGAAGGGTGGTGCGCTGGTTAGACAACTCGTTGGCCTTGCGCAGAGAAGTCTGAGAGAAAGCGCGTATTGCTGGTTTTAATGTTGGCTTCGCAAGCTGCAGACGTCTGGCGCCGCAGCCGACAATGCGATATAGCGACGCCATCTGCGTTGTGTGATGGCCAATTGGTATATTGGGGGGGATTTGGTATGGAGCTTTACATTTACATGTTAGCGACAATTCTGGGAAGTTGAGGTCAATACTTACAATTAATGTCCTCGTCATTGGGTCGCCCTATCATTTATCCGCCCCTCTAGATGTACACTTGTACTAGGTACATTATGCTAGGTACCTTAGGTACCTACCTTAGGTAAACATTACGTTCGTGTAGCTCCGTTTCTATATTTTACCAATTTGAACCACCGTTTTGTCTAGCGTTCTCGACGGATACCATTACTACTGTTACATCAATGACCATAGCTTTCATCTACAATCAACGCAATACATGCACTACAACCCGAGGAATCAATAAGAAAGCTGCCATCACAATATTTTATCGGTGCCAATATATGTTTGCGTGTTGCTCCATGGCTAAGAACTCGTCTATGTAAATTAGTTAGTCGACGACTCGATCGGGCTACCCTAACGAGTTTCCAAGGAAAAATCTAAGTAGCTTCAAATATTATCATGAGAAAGATCTGTTGCTTTACACCCATTTAGGCGTAGAAAAGCATAGGGTATTAGGTCCCCTTAGGAAGGCTGTCGAAGTACGTCTTCCTCGCCGCTTCGATGAGCTTGCTAACCTCATCTGCGGGAATCTTCTCCCTCCTGTCGAACGAGTACAAGCCGTTGACTTCCTGCTCGACGTCGGACCTAAATTTTAGTCGATTGTCAGCAATCCTCAACCCCATCTAGAATTACCTTTCCTGTTTGATAGGTTTGCAGCAGCAACTTACATCTGAGTATATACAAATCCACAAATATGCCCCCCCTGGACAACTGCCTGCATCAAGGCCCCAAGACGTTTTAGTAAATCCTTCGGATCGCTCGCAGTCGTGTAGCCCCAGTCCCTATCTCCGCTTTCCGCTCCCTTCCCGGGCGCGATGTTAACGCCGCCAAACTCGGTACATATGACAGGAGCACCCTCCCTATGCTTGGTCCCGCTGTCGGTTCTCCTGTCTTTAAGTGTTAGGGGTCCAACAAAGAAGTCGCGGTCAGCGAGCTTCTTGCCTAAGATGCCTTCTAGAGTAGCGCACGTCTTAGATAGGTCGGGGGCGTCTGAGTAGTCGTGGAACGTGCTTAGGTCGGTAATGACGTGTTCCCAGCCGCAGTTGTCGTTAACAGGGCGTGTTGGGTCGAGCGTCCTGTGATTTGTCAATATTTAACAATATTTAAATACGAATTACCTGAATCTGGTTTGGTTCTTACTTTGTGATGTAATAGAGCGACCGAATATGGTTTCGTTGGTCTATGTTGTCTTTCAAGTTGGGATATGCCCAGCTTTCCTGTTACAAGTTAATATCTTATTCGAAATGTTTCTAATCTCCGATTACACATCCGCTCCGACCCCTGATAGAACAAAGAAATGGTGAGTATAGAGATATAGCAACATACTGCGAAAATGTTAGTTCATATTTTATATAGTGGAAACATCCGATGTAGATCTGATATAGACATAAGGCTCATATCATACGTACCATTAACAGGAGTCCAAGTCACAATCGACGGGTGATTAATATCCCTTTTCACGGCTTCTATCCACTCTTGGGTAAATCTCTCTGCGTAGCCTTGGTTAAACTCATACGCGTTTGCCATCTCGCCCCAGACGAGGAATCCCAGCCTGTCAGCCCAGTACAAGAAGACCGGATCCTCGACCTTCTGGTGTTTTCGGCACCCGTTAAAGCCCATCTTCTTTGTCAGCTCGATGTCCAACCGTAGACTATCGGGTGACGGAGGTGTGAGGCCCGTCTCGGGCCAGTAGCCTTGGTCGAGGGTTAGCGCTTGGAACAGTGGCTTGTCGTTCAACCTGAGCGTTCTATCGCCTCTATTCCAGTCGATACTCCGGAATCCGGTGTATGTCTTGACTTCATCAATGAGATTGCCCTCCGGGTCGTATAACCGAATAGCCAGATCGTACAGAGTTGGATGGTCTGGAGACCACAGAGCTAAGGTGCCGCGCCAGGAGTGGCTATCATAGTAGGGGGCATCCTGGGCAAGGGTTGGCGGCGCGTTTGACTTCTGCTCGTCGCTTAGAGATAAGCTGAGGTTAATAGAAACATAGTCCTTGTCGCTAGGTAAGTCTTCTTTCGTCTTGGCTACGCTGACACTGTAAAGATAGCCCTCAATCTCGATGCTATACCCATGACCAACTCTCCGTCCCACAACAGCCACCGTAGCTTCTAGCAGGCCTTCGGAAATATTATTGGACCTTAATATTGTGCCCGCCCTACTATCGCCAATCCGCGTCGGCGGTAAAACTTCCAACCAAACGGGTTGCCATATCCCGCTGGTAGGCTTGTAGAAAATAGACTCTGGCTTTGGCGCCCAATATTGCTTACCTACCTAATATTAGTGTTTTGATAGCAGAACCTCCGAGGCCGAGAAAGATATATTTCTATCACCTGACCAATATGTTCTTATACATACCACGAGGCTGAGCAAGGTCGTGCGGTGAGTCGCGAATACGCAAGATGAGGTCCAATTCCCCCTTGCCGGTATTCTTCCAGGCATTTGCCAGGGCATCAGTGATGTCCACGTCAAAAGGCACGTGTCCGCCTCTGTGCTGGCCTACGGGATATCCCGAAGCCCAAATCGTCACATCGTAATCCACGGCGCCAAAGCGAGCCAGGACCCTATCCCCAGCTTCTATTTCGTCCCCTTTGCGTGGATCGACGACTTTATTCTCATACCATAAAACCTCGTGAGCGTCGCTGTCAAATACACCGGACGCGGGTGTCTGAAATGCGAAGGGCACATTAATGGGCCTTTTAACATTCTCACGGCTCTGGCTCTTCGGGGCCTGAAATCCTTTCTCCTTGAGCTCTGGGAATGCAGCCAGCTTTTGAGCTTCAGCTTCGCTGATTGAGTTAGTAGGAGACGTGACAGACACTTTGTCCGGGACGCCATTAATCTGCCATGCCTCCTTCAGCCCAACATCGTCGTCGTCGAAGAGTATTGACCACCCCCCATTAAGGGGTGTCCATCTGTGATTGCCGTGAACGAAATCGGGTCGGGGATAAAAGTCTTTCGAGTTGTAAGCCATTTTCTGCACGGATTTCTTTGTATCTAGCTAAGGGGGTCAAACGAGGGAATACTCGAGGAATATCAGTTGAGAATTCTCTATGTACCTGCGAGGAAAATCACTAGGCACTAACGTGTCCATCCCATCTATATTCGATATCGGCCCTGTTGTGGTCCATTTCTTTGAAACGTGAGGAGAAAGATTGACGTCACGGTGCACCAATGATACTTGGTGTAATTTGAGAAAATTGGACATGAGCTGCATATTCTGCATGTTGTAACTTGAGTAGTTATTGGAGAGAGTATTTGTGCTCCTCTTCCATATATAGACGTAAGAAAGTAGATCGTTTGCTAGTGTTATGGTGAATCCCTGTTGACAATACACTAACCTAGGTCGATTATAGTCGGAAAGTCATTTAGTTTATTCTTTAGCTTATTCTTTAGTCTAGGCCGTGTTCATATCTAAGTGTCAATATTTAACCTGGGTATTTTAAGGTCTTAAGGTATTTTAAAGTATGTAAATGGATAGGCTTAACAAGACCCAGTTTAAATTCTAATGGGTTAACCTAGAGAGTAGCAGAGCAGAGTATATTTGACATGACATTTGCTTTGGAATAACCAACTAGGTTAAGTCGATAATTCCAAGCCATTATACTCTATTAGTCTACGCCTTCATTAACTCATTTGCTAGCCCGTATCTCATACCCAATTTTCAGAACACTTATTCATCGTAAAAAACACCAGTGGGTATAGGCGCATTGCCCAACTATATCACCCCCGCCATTAAAATATCAACCTGGGAATATTTATTCCTCTTAACACTTAACATCTTCCCCTGCGAAGTTCACGCAACACCAGTGACGCGTCTCACGCTCCTCCTCGCACCCTCGCCACTAATCATGACAGATCCCTCCATTTCAAGTGCTCTCATAGTCTCGGCAAAATCGGCAGGCTCAATAGGAACACTCGCCCCTTCGTTCAGACGTCTGCTGACTTCACTCCACCGGACATTCTGCCCACCACTAGTCAACTCATCCAGAAGACGTAGGATGGCTTGCTTCAGCTCGGTCTTGCGTTTCCGCTCTGCAGCACTAGTGCCTTCTGTGAGAAGACTCATGTCGATGCGACCCTGAGAATCTGTCGCTGCAGTCTTCAACGCCGACTGGATAAGTCGCTCGGCTTCGAGCACGTCGCCTTTGGTAACTATCGGCGAGAGTCGCATTTTGGCGTGTGCTTCAGCGAGGCGGATCATCGACTCAAGCTGACGTGTTGTAGCAGTAATCCTTTTTTCTGCTGCGCGAACATCTTGTCCTAATTTGCGCATATTCACATACGCATCCACAAGTGCCTGCGAAGCATCTTGGGTTAACGTCGGGTGGATGTGAGTACGGGCGTACGAGATGTAGGTTGTTAAGAACTCCACAGGCTAAAGAATTTGTCAGTATTACACTTTACGGTAAAGGTTGTATTGTAGTATGTACATACCAATATCTCATTACTTGAGGGAGCAGATTGTGGAGTATCTTCCAGGTACATGGAGAGTAAATGTCGCGCTAATCTGCGGTCGGCTGACTCGTTGACACGATCGAGGATCAAGTAAACAAGGTCGAATCGCGATAAGAGCGTAGGTGGTAGATCGATATTTTGCGGAACAGGTAGGTCAGGGTTGTACCGAGACCCAATTGGATTAGCTGATGCCAAAATACTCGTCCTAGCATTCAACGTAGTGATGATACCGGCTTTGGCTACTGAAACTGTCTGCTGCTCCATGACTTCGTGAAGAACAGAACGTGTAGAATCGGACATCTTGTCAAACTCGTCGATACAACAGACGCCACCATCGGACAAGACCAAAGCACCAGATTCGAGCACAAGTTGCCTAGTCTCAGGGTCACGACTGACGTACGCCGTAAGACCGACCGCAGAAGATCCTTTGCCGCTAGTGTAAACACCACGAGGGGCGATCTTGTGAATATACTTGAGTAACTGAGACTTTGAGGTTGACGGGTCACCACACAGTAAGACGTTAATATCACCTCGATATTTCGGGCTACCACCTTTCTCGAACGTCTTGTTTGTTCCTCCAAACATTTGGAGGAGAATGCCCTTCTTTACGTCGTCCATTTCGTAGACAGATGGAGCTAGTGACCGGGAGAGAAGTTCATAGATGTCCGGACGGGCGGCCGTAGCCTTGATCTTCTCCTCTTCCTCGGGGCTGATATTCCGGGTCTCCTCGATATTATTCTCCTCGTTGTTGACGCCATCGTCAAGGATAGATATATCTATATCCATCTTTTTATTATCGACCTTGGCGATGTGGACAACGTCAACAAAGGTCTTGAATATGCTCTTGACGGAGCGCTGACGTGGGTTAACCCTAACTGGGCTAACACGGTAGATACCTGTGATCTTGATGCGGTCACCCGCCTTACAAAAATCTACCAACTCGTTATAAACACAAACCGACACCGAGTGTGGCGTCTGTCCAGCGGGTACCTCATCGGGCGTTTCTTGTAGCTTGATAACTTGCTTATCTTCAAACTCGCACCTGTTGTGGATGATCTGCATAGAGTTCTTCGAGTTACATAGATATCGCGGGCATTCGGTAGGTTCTCGAATCTTTCCTCGGTCTAAGCCTACTAGAAGAGAGTGACTACAAACGCTACACCTAAAAAAGGCTTGCTTCATATCTGGGATGACGGGTGTTGTCCGGATTACGAGACCCTTGATGCAGATGAGCTTGTCCATATCGGAAGGATTAAGATTGCGCAAATTGATGACTTCGTCTAATCCATAGGGCCGGGTCATATAGGTCTGATCCATAACCTTCTCTTCCAACGTAGGACCCTGTGGACGCGGTTGAGATTGCTGGGGTTCCTCACCTCGCTCTGAGCTCGGGACTTGCATGTCGGAACTAGGGACACCGCTGCGTTGGGTTACCGATGCCCCATTACTCTGGCTCCTCTGGCGTGCTGTTTCTGCCTGTGCGAGCTCGATCATAAGGTCGTGGACAGACTGGTCCATAAGCGGTACTATTTCCTGAGGATAATGCTGAATTTGGTGCCATATTTTCCTAGTAGGCGGGTATAATTTCAAGTCTTGAATGTTGACGTAGAGGATGCGTTGGCCGAGGAGCAACATGTTCTGAAGTTCCTCCCAATACGGCTTTGAGGTTGATTCGGGATCAGCATCGGTCTCTTCGGTTGTCATTCCTAATCCCCACATGCGATACTTCTTGGTGAAATTGCGTAAAAAGTCCTTGAATGCAGCATATGTGTCGTCGATAGATACCGTAGTACCCCAAATAGTTGCATTGTCTTGACCACCAAGAGCATCAGCGTCGGAGGTGTTAGGATTCAAGTTGGAGAATGTTGCCGCATCAGAATGAATCTCTCGTACCACACGCCCGGCATCGTCTAAGATAACGCGGCTATTGCCTCGAGCGCTACTGCTGAAAATCTCCGAGTTTATATCACCTCTTCGGTTTACCCTGTTGGCACGTGGGGTATCAGAGGAACCGACAAATAAGTTACTGCTCTCGCTTCGAAGATCAGATTGCGGGTGCAAACCACGACCAGGACTTGAGCTCGGTTCGTATCGAATAGGCGATGATTCTAAACCATCTACCAGTCAGCCAAGGTCTCTGGGTTCTTTAACAATTATAAAGCTATACTCACCACCCATAGGTGATCTAGCCCTCGGTGTGCGATCGCCATCACTTTCTCCCATACGACGTAAGGGTGAGCTAGGCGCAGCATCGGGGTTCGGGATGGTGCTCTGGCTATCGGTATTGTGTCGTAAAGCAGGAGAACTCCTGTCGTTCCCATTCGCAGGGGATGACTGGTAAAACAGAGGACTCGAAGCCAACTGTGATGGGCGAGCAATGTCAAGAGTATTTCCATCTTGAGCTCCGTTTTGGGACGAGCCACCATTGGCAGGACTGCTGCGAGCGGCTTGAGAACTTCGTGTGTTTCGGCTTGGAGTGCCGGCCTGCGAACTCCGCTGGCGACGGTTAGATGGCGAAGACATTTTGAGTGATATAGGATGAAAAGCCCGTATTCGATTGTAGAAATTACGGCTTGGTGAGAAAGTGGGTGGTTCAAAGTGGGATGGATATAAGATATGCAAAGTGGGCGATAGCGATACAAAATCACCCTAGGAGAAATCATAAAACGGGGCAACCACGGGGGCGCGTCAAAAAGGGGTGGAACGCGACTTTTCGCGTAAAGTGGAAGGTGTTGCAGGTACATACAGGTACGTACATGTACTTGGTAACTTTGTTTTAGATGCTGTTGCACAACATTATTCGGTGTTATGCACATTTTAGCGTGTACAACCCTTGTCGCGGCTCCGCTAAAACAGTTTCTCCATCTCTCTCTCTCTTAAAGTCCACAGTCAAATGCCACATGCGCTGTACCTTAGCGGACATTAGCATCATAAGTGACAATTGATGATTCTTAAGGGACACCCTCAATATCTACATTACGTTACGTTACGTTACGTTGCTACAAGCTATTATATCCCTATACTAATATCCAGCTTTCAATATGGCGCCTGGGATGTCCTTGTCCTCGGTGAATGCCATCATCATCCTTAACATCGACGATGGCTCGCGGATATTTGCGAAATACTATAATGCACCCCACCATGCTCCCACAGCTTGTAGGTCTGGCCTGTTCTGATTCTGGAAAGTTGCAGTTGCTGACGAGAAGCCCGAGTAGCATCGACCACACATCACCAACCTAGCGGACCGTTTGCGGACGTCAAGTCGCAGAAGACCTTCGAGAAGGGTCTGCTAGACAAGACCGCAAAGCAGACTGGCGATATTATTCTCTACGACAACCGGATCGTACTGTATAAAATGGAGTCCGACGTGATGATGTATGTCGTGGGTGGTGTGGATGAGAATGAGGTCCTCCTATACAACGTCATCTTGGCCCTAAGAGATTCGCTACACCTCCTATTTAAGTATGTTCGCTAGCTGGGATTCTACCAGTACCAAATTAACCCAAGGGCAGGCAATCGGTCGATAAGCGAACGATAATCGAGAATTACGATCTAGTCTCGCTGGCGATCGACGAGATCGTGGATGACGGTATCATCTTAGAGACCGACCCGACCATCATCGTACAGAGAGTTAGCAAGGCGCCGACGCAGGATGTTAATCTCAGCCGTATCGACCTCAGTGAACAAGGAGTGAACAATTTGGCGCAATTAGGAAAGGCCAAATTGACAGATTGGTTAAGGCAAGGCTTGTAAGAGACTAGTTCTCCGAAGCGTGGAGACTTACGAGATGGCCATGACCTTCAATGTAGACTCCGGCGTGGCGTTGGTAAAAAGTCGTTATTTGTTCTTAATGGAATGTCATTAAGCTGAGCGGTATGTTGCACCGGCTATGATCTACGACCTAATATGAGAAGCTGCCTTGCGCAGCCTATTCATGACCGCTGCGCCAATATCCTCATCGTCTACTGTACCCTCCACAAATATGAGATCCGCGCCTCGCCTATCCAGTTCTCGTAACGCCGAAAAAAGTCCATGCGCTATGCTTCTGGCATCTGTCCCTATGCTCACATCCAGAAGCTTCCCAATTGGAGCTTCAGTCGTGTTATCATAGAGTTCCGCTTCTTGAACGTCGAGTTCAATTGTGAAGTGGTCTTCTTGGCCGTTTTGTGTTTTCACAGTCTCACTTTTGAAGTCGCCGCAGCGCAATCCGGCTGCGGGTTTCCAGTGTCGAGTCCGTATAACACCGATCTGCAATCCATCACTTCCGTTTCTTGATATTTGCTGGGACTCCCGGCCTTGGATAAGGGTTTTAACGTCCTGGGGTTGTATACCATTATATCTCGCCGCGAAGGATGCCTCGTAGAGAATAACCGTTGCCTTTGGGCTATAGTGCTTATATTTCATTCCTGGTGCTCGCGGCGCAGACTTGCCCATTTCGCTCTGATCCTCATACCCCTTTTGAACCTTCTCCCATCCAGGACAACTTCGCAGTTCGTCCATGCTTACTCCCCCAGGCCTCAAAATTAAAGGGGGATCACATAGGCCATCTACTACGGTACTCTCAACCCCGACGAGACACGGACCGCCATCAAGTATAAACTCAATACGGCCATCTAGATCTTCTAATACGTGCTCAGCAGTAGTCGGTGATGGCTTTGTGGAAGCATTCGCTGATGGAGCTGCCAGAGGCGCACCTGTTAGTTTGATAAGCGTGAGGGCAAGGGGCGAATTTGGCATTCGAACACCAAAGGTGTTCAATCCGGCCGTCACTTCAGGGGCCAGCTTAGACGAAACTGGGTTCGGGAGCAATAATGTCAAAGGTCCCGGCCAAAATCTTTCTATAAGGGGCTTGTATATCTCAGGTATTCGATCATGATTTGTGTCAGTTGTGCCATTGGGAATATTCTCAGGGGCTAGAATACTTTGAAGCATTTCTAGATCCGAGATATGAATTATAAGAGGATTGTCAGATGGTCTTTTCTTTGCAGTGTAGATCCCTTTCACTGCTGCGCTTCTCGTAGCGTCTGCTCCGAGCCCATAGACAGTCTCGGTTGGAAATGCAACAGGGGTATTCTCAGTTCTCAGATAATGTGCGGCCTCATTAAGGATTCTGATACTAGGTGATTTGTTTTGAGAAACCTCCCACAATCCCAGTTTTTCATGGTCCTTTCTATCTCTGAATTTACCCAGCTCTGTCTCTGGCACTCGGAGAATTTGGGTGCTCATCCTTGGGAGGTCCTGAGACATTGTGCTGTAGGAGTTGAAAATAGCTCGAACAGTTTTAAATCTGCGACTTAAAATTCCAGACGCCAACTTGTCCAGATATTGAAATATTTTCAGCCGAGTTAAAGTGTTTTTGGACGTTTATTTTGGTCCGTAGGAATGGTTTGATAAGATTAGAGGTCTTTCATGATTGACATGAAATTTAAACCAGTGAGAAGAAAGCGTATGAAACCTCACTTCAGTGACTCATAAAATCACTAAGATGCACAAACAACGACAATGACGATATACGATATGAAAGTACGGATTTACAGAGGCAAGCTTATCGATTAAGATAGGTACTTATAGCCTTTGTCGGCAACGAAATAGGCCAAACTTTAGGTAGGTACCTACCTAACCTACCTACCTACATAGGTAGGTACATATGTATGTAGGTATTTTAGTTTTAGAAGCTTTGGACCCTTAGGTACCTACCTAACCTATCGCTAAGCCCTGTCAATTAGGTACATGTAGCGACTCAATTAGCAATTCAGCGGGATGTACGAAATACAACGTAATATCGTCATTTACAACCTTCCCTTGAACAACGCTCGTTGGTTGGATCAACTCGATCACTTAGGTACCTACCTATCCACATCAACAGAAAGGTGTGTTCGAGGTCCATCAATTCAGGCTTGAGCATCTTAAGCCGCTATGCACCTCCCACAACTAGCATCCCAATGTCCGCCAACAACGTCCCCAATGGCAACTCTACGGTGTCAACAACGCAAAAAGCTTCTTCTAATAAGCTAAACAATCCCTCGTCAAGTTCCCCCATTCACGATGCCTCGACTCTTTCCGACGTCCGCGCTGGACTAGCTGCTCTACATGTGCGCGAGACCAGCATAACCAATCGCCTTAATGCGCTTCTGTCTTCCCAAGCAGATTTATCCCGTGAGCTAGGCCGGCTCGATCTACTCCGTGCGAATCTAGGTTCCCAGGTCATCGCAACACGATCCATAAGCAATGGGATGCTCTCATCGGCTGCTGACACTGCAGGGCGACTTTCTAGCCGGGTTAAGGAGCTCGACCTAGAGAAAGACAGAGTGCAGCAAACATTGAAAGTGGTTGAACAGGTCGCGGAACTCAAAGCATGCGTCCATGGAGTAGTTGGTAGTATGGGCGCCCCCCAAGACTGGGAAGCGGCAGCGGGCTATATCTCCCGCGCAAGCAAAGTACCAGAACCTATCATACGCGGTGGCTTTGCGGCTTCCATGGTACCGAGTGTCGAGGTGCCAGATGCACCCTGGGTGACACTTGAGAATGCCAAGGAAAGCTTATGCGGCCTGTTCCTACGAGAATTCGAGAAGGCAGTCAAAGAAGGCGACGGTGCCAAGATTACAAGATTTTTCAAACTGTTCCCTTTAATAGGGAGAGGAGATGTTGGACTAGACGTATATGGGCGTTACGTATGTCAGGGTGTTGCCGGCACAGCTAGGGCAACTCTTAAGGCAACACCTGGCGACGCAGGGAAAAGAGATGGGTTCTTTTACGCTAACGCGCTTACG
The DNA here is from genome assembly GCA_022432525.1 of Daldinia grandis. Lineage (NCBI taxonomy): Eukaryota > Fungi > Ascomycota > Sordariomycetes > Xylariales > Hypoxylaceae > Daldinia > Daldinia grandis. The sequence continues at coordinate 961,482 of JAJKLB010000001.1, forward strand.
AAGCTCTTTGAGCACATTGCCCAGATTATCGAAAGTCATGGTGGACTCGTAGAGAGGCACTACGGTGAGGGCAAGATGGTCAAAGTCATAGAAAGGCTCCAGATGGAGGCTGACGTGCAAGGTGGTATTATTTTGGATTCATGGGGCGATGAAAGAAGCGTTGATAGGAAGCTCACCGACGCAAAAAGTTATCCATTTTCCTTCTTAGTACAAAGTTTCCTACCTCCGCAAAGGACGCTTACGGGTACTCCACGCGTAAACTCTCCAGCGGTAGGTGGCGGTACCAACTCGCGGAATAGTGAGGATGAAGGCGTAGACATGAAAGAAGTAGACGCTCTACTTAGCGAGATCTCCATCATGCTTGGCCGATGGTCATTATACTCAAAGTTCCTTGCTAGTAAATGCAGAGTAAGTATTTCTAATCGAGTTTTGTTGTCCTGATAATTAATTTTAATTAGAATCCCGACACCCCTGAAGATGCACCTCTATCAATACCTGAGGTTGTCACAAAATCCAATCTCGGTCGAAAGATCTCATCAAAGCTAACATCACCGTACAATTCCTTGGCTTTGTTCTTTTTTAGACGATCTGTTGAAAAGGCGTTCCAACTGGACGAATCACCTACGGGTCTTTCCCTAAATCTTAACAAGCCTATCGATGGAAACGCCCCTTACATCATCTCGGCCGTTGACGATGTTATGTATATCGTCAGCGCAATAATTCAAAAGGCTATGTCAACAGCGCAGCGTGATGTAGCCGCCTCAGTAATTCCAGATGTCGGGAGGGTACTAGGATCAGACTTTATTGGGATGGTCCAACGAAGAATGCGGGATGAATCATATCCTCAGCCAACTGTTCAAGGGGGGCTACCGCCGGAAACCAAGATTATTTCTTTTATTGTGCTTATCAACAGTCTGGATGTTGCGAAAGACTATCTAGACCGCATCATTACATCCCAACTAGGCACTTCCCCTGATCAGCCCAATGGAGCAATAGAATCTAGCCCTCTTGCCGCGTCCTTCCCGTTCGAGCACGATGTTACTTTCGTAACTACAGCACTTAACACGTTGCATTCTACGTTCGGGCTTAAGACTAGCGAGCTGATATCTGATGCTTTAAGAGTCTTATTCTCTGCTGTGATCAAACAAAGATTAAAACCAGTACTAGTTGAAGCCTTCCGCGACGCTGATTATTGGCGTTCTGAAGAAGAACTGACAGAAATCGCACGCCAAAATGATGAAGACGAAGACGAAATCATAGATCGTGTCCACCGAAGATTTGAAAATGGGTGGGATACGCTAATGAAACCCATAGCACGGATCATGACCCCGAAAACGTTCACAGCGCTCATGGACCTCACAGCGACAGATCTGTCTAAGACACTTGAAAAAAGGGTGTGGAGCTATAGTGGGAAAACCAGCGCGTACGGGGCAATACGAATGGAACGGGATTTCTCGGGCATCATTAGCACTGTTGCTCGTGGTAACTACGCTGTTAGGGAGCTGTTTGCGAGAGTATCACAGATACTGATGGTGGCTAATATGGAAGAAGATGAGTGGGAAGAGCTGAACAACGATGACGATGACGATGGCATCCAATGGGTCCTCAACGAAGACGAAAGGCGAAAAGCTAGAAATCTAGTTAAGGCGTGACGATAGATAATCCTCATACTCTCCCGGTTTTTATAGCATGTGGCAAGGTGTAGTAGGATGTATCAGGTTTGTAAAAAGTCGTGGTAGAAGACATAGTAAAAAAAGGCTCATACTATCCCATTCTCTGCCATTCACAAAGTAACAAACCGGGAACATTAGCCATCTCTTTTTTGTACATTGAATGTTGAGACATCAAGAAAGGCTTATTCGACATTAAAGGAATTATAACATTATATTGGTAGGTACCTACCTGTTATACAATACTATTACCTTAACCTAAGCAATTATGTATCACATGCATCTATCGAGAAGCACACCATTCACTTATCGATACAGATAGGTAGTTAGACTATCGATAAGCCAATTGCAGCCGCGTTTAACTCGAACTCCCCAAGCTCCATCACCATCAATCTTCATTATTACAACAATCTCAAGTTATAAAGTTATACCCCCAGCTATCACCCACCTACCTCCTTCGCGACCCTCATCAGCATTAATACGAAACCTAGCATCATCCTCAAAACCATGGCAACTTCTCATTTCGGGCTCCTAGAGGAACGGGAAGAAAATGAGCTGCACAAGACCCGTCTCCTCAACGTAGAAGAGAAGCCCTTCAAGCGTCTCACCAAACGCCTCATCGCACCCGGCGCCTTCACGAGTCCCGGGAAGCTTCCCACACCTCCCCCCGACAGCACCAACGATGCCGAAGCAAACTCACCACCGGGAATCGATATCAGCGCTCTAAAAGAAGACATCATGCTAGACTTCGAGGCGTTCGACGCGCAGATCCTACGACTACAACTTCTGGGGACGGCTAACGCGCAGGAGCGTGAGCGGTACGCGGCAGATAGGATTCGCATCCTGGAGACAATGGAGTCGGTGCGGGAGGGCAACGCGCGGCTGAAGGCGCAACTCGACGAGGCGCGCGCGACGCTCGCCCAGCGCCGCAAGTTCGACGAGCTAGCCGACCGCATCACGAATAACCGTATGCTGCGCCCGCGCGCGGAGCAGGCCGCCAACCTGGCTAAATTGGCCGAGGAGTGCGAGGACTTGCACCACGAGAGCGAGACATACGGCGCTACGTGGCGAGACCGCCGCGAGCAGTTCGAGCGCCTGGTCGAAGAGGGTAAGAGGTTGCGTGCTTTGATCCGCGACGAGAAAGAAGAAGTGGAGCGCAGAGAAGGCATGGATTCGGATGCGGAGGATGGCGAGGCTGCTGCTACACCCGGTAAGGGCGGGGTTGTCAGCGGCAACAACACGCCACATCCTGACAGCGGTGCTGTCTCTTCCGGGGGTGGAAGAACCCCGAGACCTGACAGTCCTGGCGCTGGAGGCCCTCCCGGGTTGAAGCCGCGACTCGATGTTAGCGGATCCTTCTCACGAGCAGGAAGCCAAGCCCCGAGTCAACGGGCGGGAAGCCAGAACCCGAGAGAAGAGCCGGAAGAGGGTGAGGATGTCGAGATGGGCGAATCGACGCAGCAAAACCAACAGGTTGATACCCCTACGGCGGAGGATCCATCGCAGACACCCCAGATTACGGTCGAGGCACCTGGTGTTGGTAATGGGGATAGTATGGATATATCATGAACAAGATTACGAGCCAGGGAGGAGGGACTATACGTTTACGGGTAGGTCCAGCAGTCTTGTAGTTTATCTTGAAGTTATCATGTTTGATGGTACGATACTAGACTAATAGAGAGGGGGATGATCGATTATCGATTTTATGCTACTCAGGCAAATCCACCTCTCAAGGACAATAATATGAAATGAGCTTCTATAGCTCTCTCTCTCTCTCTCTTAGTAGGAATCGTGGTATCTCTGTATTATTAATTCGTTCCTCTTCGTACTCCTACACGCTCATGTCGTAGTCCATACATCCACCTCCAACAGCTCTCTCCCCCCTCCTTCTCACGCAGCAGGCGGTCCTTCAACAGATTTCCCCAGCTCCAGCGCTTCTTTGGCCTTGGTTATTTCGTCAGCAGGCACGTTCTCGCTCTCGGCTGCTGCGATCTGCTCCTCGAGCCGTTGGACAGCCTCTTCGATGCGCTTGTTCAAGGGCCCGAAGACGGCTCGGGTCTCGTCTGCGGCTTTTTGCTACACGGTTGCGATTTCGCTGTTAGTAACATGGGTGCTAACTAGTGCGTAGCCTATGTATGTATCTATTTATATATATATATATATATATATATATATCCCCCAAGTTGTATGATAGCCTTCGTGCTCTAGCTCCCCGGGACTAAAAAGGGCTGAAGATAGCTAGGTTAGATAGATAGATTCAAAAACATACCTCCTGCTTCAGGACAAACCCGGCGTTGCTATCTGCGCTTTCACCACCCGCGTTCAGGTCGGCCTCGAGCTTCTTGACGCGCTCCGATTGCTGCGTGAGTTCCTTGCGGTAGTACGTTTCTTCTTTGACGAGGCGCTGTACGGACTGCGTTGCGATGGCGAGGGGGGATGGGGCGGGCATTGTGGTTTGTTTGTTTCTTTTTGTTTCTTTTTGTTTTTCTTTTTCTTTTCCTTCTCGGGGTGAATAAGTAAAGACTATCTCAGGAAAGATGGTGGGTTGAAGAGAGTAGTGTTGTTTCTGCTTCTTAAATAGAAACGTTTCAAGTAGCGTAGCTGCCTAGATGTTGGATTTACAGGCAAGTCCAAACCCAGAAATATGTTGTGGTGGGGTTGGCGGGGTAAAAAAGGGGAAACGGTAATGGTAATACATTAGGTTAGGTAGTATGCGATTAAACGGAGGATGGAACCGTTTTGTCAGGAACATACACTATACCTCCTCGCCTCCCCCTATTTTTATACGGCGCTTGTATACTACAGATAATAATCTCTATAAAAAGTGGACGTTATAAATACACCCAAGTGTTAAGGTAACTATCCATATCGCACACGTAATAAGAGTTGTATTTAGTTTCCCCTATTCTAGTTTCCTCTTTCTTTTTTAAGTGGTTAATACGTTTGACGGCCTCGGTTCCCATGACAGGCGCTGCTCCATACTGATGAAAAGGGGTATATTCGGGAGCTAGTCAAAAATCAACAATGACAGCACTCAGTCGGGCTACTATATCCGCCTCCACAGAGCATTAATATACCACTATCATCCCAAGACTTAACCAAATTAATTATTACTCTACTTATTCGCATATGTCCAGCACCGAGGCATTCTAATCTATACACACGCCGCTTAAACCAAATTATACAAAGCAGACCCAAATACACAAGCTACTTACTACCCCTATAAGTGTCGAACGAGAAATCCATCGTTCTGGAGCGTCTGGAATACGCGTTCAGGGTCGTATTTAGCTGCCGTCGTCTTAATAAATTCGCCATTTCCTGCGCCGTAGCTATTTAATACGTCTTGCGTCTTGCCCGCTGTGTTCATGAAAATATACGGCAAAAGCAGACCCTTTGCTTTGGCGGCGTCCGTGCAACGCTGAGTTATTCGCTGGGAGATATCCCATATAGCTCTATCCTGCGTTGGGTCTGTCCATGTGATGTACCACTCATACCCTAGGAGGTTCTATTAGTGCCTACTATAGATAAATGGCAAAGGGGGGATGGTAGACTTACATTGTTGCGGGACCTCTTCTAGACCTAGCAAGTTTCCACCATGTTGTTTCCCCAGCGTAGCTACGCTGGCTGCAATTGAATTCGGCACCCAAACTGCTGAAGCGCCGCTTGGGAGGCTCGTCGTTTCCTCAGTAAAGGTATCATATAACTCGACCATAAGATCAGCGTCTGTCTTGTGACTAAACGTCTCGCCATAAGTGCGTATCTCGCCTGTTGAAAATCGGGATCCTGTTAAAGCCATAATATCTAAGAGTGAGCCGTTGAAAGCCGGTACGATTGGTTGGTACGTCCCAAGAGCGTAGAAGGCATCGAATGCTTTAGCCTGTTGCACTGGTTCGTTATAGAGTAGAAGAATGGTTGGTCCGGTTTCTAACAGTTGGACCTAGTACACGTTAATATCTTATACAGAAAGAGAAAGGGGCATGAGAAAAGGGGATCTTATGACATACTAATTCTTATATTAGCTTCAATCATGTAATTAGATTCGGGTGTCGGGTTAGGATATACGTACCACTAATACTTGACAACGGGTCTAATTGTCCCTCCTTCTGATATTCGGCAACGGCATGTAAGAAATCAGAAGTCTGATTCGGGCTATAGGCGCGGGAATCGACGTAGAAGTCTTCAACGGGGTATGTGTAAAGCTCATAATTTGTTACTATACCAAAGTTAGAAGCACCACCTCGTAACCCCTTATATAGGTCCGAATACTCGTTGCCAACTGAAGCGGTGACAATGGCCCCATCAGCTAGAACCACTTCGTATGATTTGACGTTATCAAGAGCAAGGCCACGTTGGGTTGCGAAGTAGCTTAGTCCACCTTTTTACTGTTAGTTTCGACTACCTTGGGATACCTCTGTTATAAGTGGCACGATATACTCACCCCCAAGCATTAACCCCCCAACGCCGACAGGACCAACACGCCCACCGACCACGACTAAGCCTTCGGGCACAAGAGCCTCGTAAACTGCCTGCCATCTGTTCCCAGGTCCAATTTTGGCGGTTTTCTTGTCTTCTGACAACTCAGTTGAGTTTAAACTTGAAAGCGAAATTAGAACCCCTTCGTCAACGCTCGCGAAGCCCGGGATATAGTTGTGACCACCACTTCTAATGGCAAACTTGGTCCTAGTCTGAGAAAGTATCTTTATTGCCGTAGAGACTTCCTGCGCGTTCTTTGGACTGACAATACATGTAGCTGGTAACCTACATGCCGCGGAACTGTAAAGAGAATGGGTTAGTCCTGTTGATGTCTCGGTATATACGAGAAACAACCTACTAATTTTCGTCTTCGATGTCTTTATATGTAACTCCGTCCGAAGGGAGTAAGGTTCCGTTTACGTCTGTTAAAACGTCGCGAAGTACCTCACAGGTACACGTTACGTCGTCTGTGCATGTTTGCTGAGCAAGTAATATATGATTTGACGTGCTAATAGCTTTTACTGGAACTGGCGTAACGGATTGGATCGTAGGTGTTGCTGCGAGTGCGACTAATATCGCATTACGGAGGCTCGTGGCCATGCTTAATTCCTGATATAAATGTTTCAAGCAATTCGGCTTCGTCGGTAGCGGAGTGGAATAGCTCGAAGTATCACATAAGACAATAAGTTGGTCAAAGAGAATTGAAATGTTATCTGCCACCGCATGGGCAGGTCCAATAGATTATATGAGCATGGCGGTAAGTCTAAGAGACTAGAACACTAGACAGAAGCCTCGAAGGAAGGGTCTTTTGAGATTGAATAGACGGTAGTGTGTATTAAATGCAATGTTCTTTCGATTTGACTATCGTATGCCCTGTCTTCGTACCCACATCGCCTCTAGCCGCTGTGGAGTTTGGCTATGCTTGTATTCACTAGCGGTTAAGGCTGGTTCAGCTATCCCTCTAGCTGGTAACCAACCATAATGGTGGTAAATGCATTATGATTCCAATAGCTTGTTAGTGTATGACTATGGAAATGGTATTAGAAAATTGGGTTTAGATCATAGTCGATAATTCTTGGGAAACTAGTTCTAGTTTGAGCATATTCCGAAGTCAACTAATACTCTCTTTTGGAAGCCCATTCACGTTGCGCCTCATGGTTCCAAAAGAAGGTACTGTAACTTAGCAATGTTGAAACTATGCGGTATATTACTTATACTTCGCTATAATAGCGTAGCAATATAGTGCTAAAGTTGATAAAGTTATAATAGGTTGGGCTTAGACTTGGGATCTAGAAGGCATCTATACGCGTTTACACCTGTAAAATAATACAATAGCACTAATTAAGTAGAGCAAAGTGCATGCTATTCGGTTATAAGAACTAATTGAAGCATAGCGGGTAGCATGACAAAGCAGTAACTTGGCCATCTAGGGCCTAGAAGATCTTGATTCCGTATTGTTGAGTTCCGAAAGAGGAATCTTGGAACTTTTGGTGTCGTCCGCGATGGAGCTAAAGCGACTACAGGTACCTATGTATCTACATAGTTAGGTACCTAACCTATGTAGACAGGTATCTTATCTGACTCAAGATATTGCGCCACAACGATCGGAATTTAGATAAAGATTATGGCTGTGTAAGTTAGTTTTTGGTAATGTCCATCTTATCGGTTATCTTTGTGCCTAGGTAATCGACTGTCAATTACAAATCGCGTCATACCATCCCATATTTTTTGAATCACTAATTGGCACTTCCGCCGCATTCCGCGATAAAAGTTCATAATACCTTAACCATCAACGCATCTGCACGTTCCTAATATACTATAAACACAGAAGAACAAAAGTGCAATGGCGTCGCAAAGTATTTCAATGCGTAAGCAAGCTTTCTAAATATATGTCAGCTATCACATTTTATTAACACATCATAGCTTCGGTCTCCAACGCCGAGATCAAGCCTATCGCGAGCCCTGGCTCCCAAGCTGTCGCAACGTCGAAGCCGAAAGTATGAACGAAACAATCCTTACTTATCGAAATCATACTAACTAGTATAATCACCAGCCATGCTGTGTCTGTAAAGATGAAAAGTCGAAGCGCGACGAATGTATGCTGTTCTCGAAGGCAGCCGATCCCACCCGCGATTGCAAGACGACCATAGATCAGTACCGGACATGCATGGCCGGCTTTGGGTTCCAAGTATAGAGATACAATAGGCCACAAGTGAAGAAAGTCACCGTCACTTTTAGGGAAATCTCTGTACAAAACGGGATCGATTGAATTACGGCGAGCCGGCGTTCCGGATCGGATAGACATGAGGCGATATACCTCGAAATGCATTATACATTGACTGGCGTTCAACAGGAGTAATAAAAGCAGAATCCACTCTTCGGTGCAATTGTTCGGTCTATTTGATATTCGAAGTTATGCGAGCCATGAGCGAATTATGATCGATGGGTGTGCTCTTTGCTACCGCCGCATACCGGGAGCCATGTGGGCTCGACGGATATTTGTTGTTGTCAGGCTGAATGCGTTCGAGCCCGTAACCGAGAGTATTGTGCTGCTTGATTTATGCAGCCGACGAAAATAGACCTCGTTAGCAAACGCATGGGAATAGGGAAGCGCATGCCAGGCGGCCAATCAGCCATAGTACTCAGTTCAGCTCTCCCTTGCGTCAACTATCTCAGTATCTGCTCTGAACCAAGTATGACCTAGATCAAGATCCTAAATCCGGTGCCCCGGCGAGAGGCTCTTCGATGGGAACAGTCGCCTCTAATTCATCTGTCCGGGTTTCCGGGCCACTGGTGAGCAACCTATAGACACTAAGCTAGTATAGACCACATGGTAGCCCCCTTTATGGTAGCCACATAGTGAATGAAGTACGTCTAATGGTTAAGACTCGAGTAGATTTGCGGTGACGACTTACATGATAGTACTGTGGGATTGTGTTCTTTTCCACTGGCTAGACGTGATTGCTAGTCCGAGATGCTGAGCGGTAGCGAGCTAGGTTAATCTATTGAACACTAAGGACCATATCGACGCTCGCTAACGAATATCTAGCTATCTCTACGGCTTTCTCATCCGCGAGTACTTTTGTTTATCGTAGATGAATTTGTCGGGGCTGGCTTACGAGGCTGGCATGTGCTACATACATACACGGCATAGTTCTCAGAACTGCACCATCCCGCGATCCTGGCAAAGCGTGCGTTGCCTCGGAAGCTTCCGCCAATATCACCCCTGATCACTTGTTGCATGGGGCCCCGGCAAATGGCCGACCAGGCATTTTTGCCGCATTTAGGCTAAATACCTTCATCCTCAACTCGCCCACTACGATCCACCGGTCTAGATTTCAGAACGGGCAGCTGAGGGTCCAAGATTTCAAGAATATTTGCTTAGCATTAACGTATCGGATCGAGCGATTAATCCCCTAAAATGCATTATGCGGCGTATGAGAGGCACAAAATTCGCCGCCTCGTTGATCAACGATTCAACATGGCTCGACGGTTATGTGCATACAGGTTGTAAGCGAGCGCCGCTAAAAACAGCTCCTTCTGAAGCTATCGGCCCAGCTATCGTGACTTGTCATTCTCGTGGGCCGTGACAGCGGTCCGACGATGCCATTCCTTTGAGAAAACCCGGGGCTCCCACGGGGACAGGCTCTATAAGTTAGCGTCACAATTCCCCAGATCTGGGGCGAACTGGAGATGCTCTACTACAGCTGGTAACAACTCACGAGGATCTGCAGCTTTGTTTGAAATCCGGCGCTTACATAGTCGCATCACTGGGTGCGTTGGTCGAACCACTGCGCCGAGGTACAATACCTAGCATTCGTTCACTTACACCGCATTCAAATAACATCATCCAATAACGGTCAAAATCAATGGCGATGATAGCAACCGGAGTCTATCGAGCTAGCTAGAACCCGTCTTTGCATTTAGACGCTTAACTAAGGCGTCACGATATCCCAACTAGGACAATGAGCCGTAACAAAAGTGCCATGTGGCTTGCTACGCTAGAGGCGTTAGCTACTAGAGCTGTATTCGTTCGTATTGAGGCTCGAAGAAATGACTACGAATTGCCTTTGCTTTGCTCAACTCGACTTCTCCAATTGTCCGGCTTCGCGGGACGTTATCCCGAAGCGAGATATCTGCTGGCTAACAGCTGAGCGTCTGACCAGGTTGCAAGCTGATTACTGTTCCGAAAACCCTTGCTACGTCTAATTTCTTAGTATTCCTTCTACGTAGCTATTTCCCGCCTGGAGCTCCTACGTAGACCGCAGGTGTATCGGGTTTCTGGCGTATTTGTGTGAGTGGAAGGACGGTAGTTATATTATACAGTAAAGCAAAGTCGACGCAGGCTTTCTCCAAAATACCATATAGGCAGTTGGGTGGAGGACGAGTAGCTCTTTTTAGCAATACAGCCCAATAGGGCATGTCGTAAGCGTCCAAAGATGGACGAGGGGGCCATTGGAGAATGGAGATCGAAGGGGGGGGTAAGGGGAGTGGGCGGAAATGCCAAGCGTTGTTAATTTAATTCTGCTACGACCGCCGCAGAGTAGTTCGGGTCAGATATAGCACTATCCCAACAATACGAATCTGTTTTCTATGGACGAGCAGAAAGCTCTGAATAATGGATTCATCTGACGGCGAAGAGTTTTTACGTATAGCTCATCTCAGTGGTCAGATTCGTTAGCCACATGAACATGACATATACGCGTACGGCAATAGAGATGCTTAACTGTAACCAAAGTTTCTCTTGCTTCACTGCGATGCAACCTCTATTTGCCATATAAGCGATAGGTTGGTTGATCTATTCTAGCCAAGGTGTGACTTATGGGTATCCTCCTGGTTCTCGTCGACAGGGGGACTTGCACCTCTCCGACAAGGGACTTCGAAGCTTTGGTATTATACCAGTGAACTATCCCACGCGCAAAACTCTCCTAACGATTCTGACGTGCATGGCTTGCATTCTAAACCATTCTGCCTAATACAGAAAGTCAAGGTATTATATTCTAGGCCGTCTCCGACACCATGGAACCAATGAGTCTAGGCTGGAATCAGAATAGACAATCGTAGTCCTACGGAGTTCGGGACACGGGTCGTTGATGAATTTGCAGGAGGAGACAATTTGAAGCTGGCATGGGTTGATCATCATGAAACAGAGGTGTCGTCCAAAAATGGTGTTGTCGCTAGAAAGGTATGTAACGAATAGTGAATACTAAATACTAAATGATAAGTACACCATCCAGATACCACCCAATTGCCACCAATAGGAGGAAAACCATGCAAATGCATTTGGTATAGGTTAACTTACACAACCCAAACAAACCAAGTTTGTCTCTCACGTCCCGCGGTGGGATCAGGTCCAGGATATCGGTGTTACTGGTCGAGTATTTCCCCGCAAATCGATTATATCCAACCAAAGACAACTCGCATCGTGCTGCTCGCTGAGGAACTCATCACACGGCATCTACGATTGCCGTACTATGGTACTGTGTAGTTATAGGTGGTTATACATAGGTGGTCAGGATGTATTGTTATGCGTTCTCGAAGAGTTCCAGCGCTTCTGGGACACTAGGTACATAGGTAACTGTTCATCATATCAAATCGTGACATGGGCGGCCGGTCGATACACCAGCGAGGGCTACCCTACCGCTGAATTATCCCAGGCACGGTAGAAGATCTACTGCGACCAAACCGGTACGTAGCATGAGGGTCTATGGCAAAGACACATACCTAGACCTATACCTATTGCAGATGCGAACGTACTACCGGGCAATATAGAATACCTGCAAGACGTACCAAACGGGTTGTTGTTCTTGACATGATTATGTGCGGGTGGCGTCGTAACTCGGCCGGGTCCCAGATCGCTCGTGCTCGGCGCATCCAGAATTAAGATCATTAACCGAAATGCGGAAATATAATTATTTTGTTCTTTTTTTTTCTTTTTTTTCCCTCTCTCTCGGTTCTGAAGTTCCCATGGTCAACGGGTGCCCCTACTAGTTAGCCCACACCCCGGTCCGTTTACTCACTTCGTCCCAATTCCCCATGGGCCATGGCGCCACGGGGGAGACTAGGGGATGGGGGGAGGCAATGGGGTAAGGAAGACCCGCAACCCACCCACTCACCCACACATGTAACTAGGTTAAGTAACTTACCATGAGAAAGGGTCCCATTCCAGATCTCGCGCTCAGGAAGTGAGATGGCTACGGGCTAGGTGCAATTCGTGCAAGTGAGCTCCTCTACCGGTCCGCTCGCCCGTCCAGTGTAGATGGCACCCTTGCTACGGTCCCTGGTCTTCCCATAGATCATATATATTATATCTGGTCCCCCCGTCCCTTCGAGCTCTGTTTCGAGCACCTCGCTGGTAGACCGACCCATCACGTCTCTCTCTACCCTTCCAACTTCAAGAGACCAAGCTTTTCAGTAAGCCTCAACTTCGCCCACTGGAGGACTTAGCAAGAGTCTCTCCCTGTAGGTTGTAACACCTCGACTATAGTCGCCAGTTACGCTCGCGCAGTGTGAAAGAAAGAAAGAAAGATCGCGACTAACCGACACAATGGCGATTGGCATCATCTCGCAAAAGGCGCCGCGTAAGGAGGAGATCGCGAATGCGCAAGAGGAGGCCCCGGCCTTCGAGAGGGTCGACTGGAAGAGGGACCCCGGTCTGAGGAAGCTGTACTTCTACTGCTTCATACTCTGCGTCGCTTCGGCGACTACTGGTTACGACGGGTATGGCTTATACACAAGAACCCTCTTAGACGTGGTGAAATAATGCCAACTAACAAAACTTATAGCTCCTTTTTCAACTCGGTGCAAGTGTTCGACAAGTGGAAGGCTTTCTTTAACAACCCTCAAGGATCGCAACTCGGTCTCCTTGCCGCTTTATACCAGATTGGTAGCTTGGGCTCGATTCCCCTGGTGTAGGTCCCAATTATCCGTTCCTGCGCCGCGGCGATGCGAAATTAGATGTTCTGACATATTGCAGGCCTATTATAGCTGATAACTATGGCCGGAAAATGCCAATTATTGTCGGCTGTGTCATCATGATCGTCGGTGCTGTTATCCAGGGAACTGCCCAGAACATTAACTCCTTCATGGGTGGTCGTGTCATGATGGGATTCGGAAACAGTTTAGCTCAAATCGCTTCTCCCATGTTGCTGACCGAGATTGCTCACCCCCAGCACCGTGGTCGTCTCACGGCTGTCTACAACTGTCTATGGAACGCAGGTGCTATTGGTGCGTCTCACCTCCCGAGACCTTATGTGTGATAAGAGTTGCTAAACCTTTTTATAGTCGTCACATGGCTTTCTTTCGGCACGAACTACATCCAGAACGACTGGTCGTGGCGTATTCCTGCCATCCTTCAGGCCCTCCCCTCCATCATCCAGATCATCTTCATCTGGTGGATCCCCGAGTCGCCTCGATACCTCATGGCCAAGGACAAGCACGAACAGGCCCTTGCGATCCTCACCAAGTACCACGCCAACGGCAACGCTCACGACCCGACGGTCCAGTTTGAGTACCGCGAGATCAGGGAAACCATCAAGCTAGAGATGGAGAGCAAGACCAACAGCAGCTACCTCGACTTCTTCAGGACTAAGGGAAATCGTTACCGATTAGCAGTCCTCCTGTCTCTGGGTCTCTTCTCCCAATGGTCTGGTAACGCTATCATCTCCAACTTTGCCAGCACGCTCTACGACCAGGCTGGTGTGACGGACTCCAACTCCAAGTTCGGTGTAAGTTTTCATAATCCTAGTCGAAACAAATCATTCCTAACCTAAGATCCTCTAGCTTTCCGGAGGTCAAATGATCCTGTCTCTTATCGTCTCGGTTACCATGGCCACGCTCATAGACCGATGGGGTCGCCGAACGATGTTCCTCTCCTCGACGGCCGGTATGTTCGGGGTGTTCATCTTCTGGACGCTCTGTGCAGGGTTATACGGCGAGCACCGCTCCCCGGGCGCCAACTACGCCATGATCTTCTTCATCTGGCTGTTCAGCTTCTTCTACTCGTTCGCATGGTCGGGTCTGCTCGTCGGCTACGCCATCGAAATCCTACCTTACAAGCTGCGTGCCAAGGGTCTTATGGTCCTGAATATCATGATCCAGGCCGCCCTGTGCCTCAACGTGTACGCCAACCCGGTCGCCTTCGAGGCGTTTGGGCTGGATCACTCCTGGAAGCTGTACATCATCTATACCTGCTGGATCTTCTGCGAGTTGGCCTTTGTGTACTTCATGTACGTGGAGACTAAGGGCCCTACGCTCGAGGAGCTGGCCAAGGTTATCGACGGCGAGGAGGCGGCCGTCGCTCACCTGAACCTAGAGCAGGTTGAGAAGGAGGTTGCGATCGAAACCCACGACGTGCCTCAAAAGGTGTAATTAGAAGCGAGTGTATGTTCCTTTTATTTTTATTTTTATTTTTAACGATGCTGTCACGGTTGGTGGGTTTCTAGCGACGTCTTAGTTATTAATGGTGCTGTTGCCGTTGTTGCATGAGCGAGACGCGCTTCTTGCATGCTCGATACCCTCACTTAGCGAATTTGCATGCATGTTGCTCCTCTCCGTCGTTGCGGACTGGTTCGGGGCAATGGGAGTTTTATATACACAATGGTAGGCCTTTATGGTGTCTTGATCCGGTGGATGGTTAGTTCAAAATAGGTAGTTAGCCAAAATGAAATGATGCTATCTCCGAATACTTGGTTTAAATAGGTGCCTATTGAAGGTGATGTACTAGCCGCGTAACGTCTCTCCCTTGTTTTAGCTCAAGTCTTTTTCACGTGTGATTTACGCTGACCAGAACAGTATGACGCCTTCGTCAAACCACACTGGTCTATATTAGTAGAAGATTCATTGGTAGCCTTATTTAACTGGTATACTGAGTCTTTCTCTCGCATAATATATGATATAGTCTCATTCGGAAAAAAAGAAAAAGAAAAGAAAAAGAAACAAATCAAGTCTTATTTTGGATGTTGAAGGGAAGAAGAGAACCCACAAAACTTGGTCCTCTTGTCGCCAGTTAAATAATTTTACTCTCGGTCAACTACATAATTAAGCATTAGCAACATTCCTTTTCCAAAACAACTTCATATAATCTTAGTCTTATGGCTTGTCATTTAAGCACCATTTTATTCTTAACAGATTCTACACCATAATTATCGAACAAGCCTACAATTATTTAGCACGGCTTACAGCGAAGAAGCCATGGAATCCTTCTCTCTTGCTGCGCAGCACGCGGGTGCCATCAACCACGTTCACATAATCCGCCTTGATCCGACTACTGCGGCTGCGGTACGCGAGCTACGCATCATAGTGACGGTGGTCGTCGCTGGCTGGGTCGCTATCCAAGGAATGAGGGCTTACTTTCGGAATCGATGAAGCTATACGGATACCTAATTCAATGATGGAGTAGCATCGGAGATGGAGGGGAGGTTCTAAATAGATTCTCATAAGTATTTCGCATCCCTTATATATTCCGCATGGGTTACGTACAATTCTCGCTTAACAAATAAACTGCTCTTAAGAATCTTAGATGCGCATATTCATATTTATGACATAATGGAGGCAATCTTTGATCCACATTGTCGTAACTGAATTGATGATGTCCGAGACTTCCACAACTACTAGTAACAAACATATTTTATTTCCTTTTCCTTCCTTTTCCTTCCTTTTCCTTCCTTTTCCTTCCTTTTCCTTCCATCGTATCATTGAATGTTGTATACTTAAATACCTAGGTAGATAATCACTCAAAATGCGTCTATCTGGCTTACAGAAGGATGTCCTGTCACTCTATCGCAAATGTCTCCGCGAGAGCCGCAAAAAGCCGGTGGTGAGTATACCCATAATCAACCTTCGTATGTAATGTAATTATAATTAACAACTGGCTACAGACTACGCGGCCACATTTTGAATCATTCATTAGGTACCTGAATTTAAAAGGCTTTAAATCAATATGTTTCTATCATGTGTTGGAAGACTAACTTGTACCTTAGATCTGAATTTGAGAAGAATATTAAAGTTGATAAGAGAGATTTTGCTGTCATCGAGTTCCTCCTACGCAAGGGACATCGTCAGTTAGAAATGTATTCGGCACCTGGTATAAAAGATATTAGATGAAGTCTAGCTATCATTTATACCTCACCAATGTCTTCTATAAGTGGGTTCTTAGTCTACCTACCTCTACAGCTTCACCACAGACATTACAACCACGACCGTCTCAAGTTACCATGCTACCAACTTCCAATTTCGATCTACTAAACTCCTGCCTAAGGGCAAGGGCGAGCTTACTCTTAGATCATATGGCATCTCCTAAGGACGGGGCCAGGAATGACCCCGAAATTCCTTTTCCCAAACTTTTGCTTTAAGCATGTGGCCAGTCAATACACCTTTTTCATAGCATACGTTAGGTACCTTTGGGATCTTTTGCGGACCACTTTTGGAATATCGACGATGCCTAAACTCAGTTTACCTTAGAAGGGGAGTCCACATCGTCGACCGAAAATTACTCATCCATCGGCAATCCCAAATGAGCAGCTCTCCCAACGAGCCACCGAAGCATTATTTCGTCCACCATTACTAGAACCTTTAGTTGGAGAACGACAACGGCAACGCAGGATTAGTCGGAAGAAAAATGGTGTCCGAGTTAGCAGGCGTCTTCCCTCGCGAGGAACAGGGGAATCTACGAGTGGCGGTAAACAGTATTCGTCGATGCAAGTCCCCGAATTCATAGAGGATCATCCATATTGGAGTATCCTACGACAGCCGCAAATTCCCAACATGAAACCCAAGATAGCAGCAGCCTCAGCTGAAAATAAGCAGCTCTATAGAGACCACACTCAAGCTCAGACTGGCGATAATAGGAATCATTCAACTAAAAGGACGGAGCATACTAACCAGGTAGCTGGTGGCCTACGGCGGAGGGGTATGAGTATTGCAGCGCGGAATCGAGGAAAGGCCCGAGAGAAAAGATTTGGTCTCGCAGATCCTCTCGTCTGGGATGCAATTAATAGATCACTAGTCCAACAACGACAGTTATCAACCTTAGTTATACCCGAAGAGGCAGCAGTAGAGCATTTTCAGTCGTCAGAAATCCCTTCTCGGACTTCAAGCCAGCGTAAGGCTTTGAATCGCTTTACAAGACAGCTTGAGAAGTATGCAGATACCGCCGGGGCAGTTGGTAAGGCCCCAGTCAGGACGCCAACGGATTCTGACTCGAAGATGTCGTATCATACTGTTCAGCCCCTCTTACCATATCAGAAGGAATTTCAAGCAGCTGGCCTTGCCGTAACATCGGCAGAACAGAGCCGAAGGCCGCTAGTTAAGCACAGAAGCGATGAAAAGCCTGTAGATAACGCGGTTAAGTACGTTCAGGATTCGGTTCAAGTAGATGGAGAATTTGACGGACAAGACGATGCTTTGAGCGAGCAATCAGACTCGAGCTCTGGGCCGTATGTCGAGTTCACCCCAGCCGGTAATCCGATCGAGGAATTGCCAAGCCCAAAATCCAAACCGAAGCGGGGATTGTTGTGTAAGGGTAAAGGAAGTATCTTGCCATGGTTGAGAAAGAAGTCGCCAGCTAGGGAAAGCTATAGTAGCAGCCGAGCTGAGCCGCAGTATACACGTCAGCCCGTCAAGGATAGCCAGGCGAACCACCGGATAAAGATTATAGATCCCCAACATGCACGACATAACCGTTCTTCTCTCAGCCCTAGAACCCGACCGTCTAGGTTACGTCGTGCGGCTACATCGAAACCGATTGTCTCTCCTACGCGCCGTGAGCCATCTGGTCGAAAGTTGTCATGGGTCGAAGTTAAGCGCGGTGACCATGGACGACATTCAGTATCAATGGCTCCACGAGCTGGTCCAGAACCTGGGATGATGCCACCATTAGCGCATACCGGCCTACGCAAGCGAGACGTGGCCATGGCTCGTCTTCCTCTCCCCGAAACTATCGAAGAAGAAAAGGAGACATCCCCGACTCATGGAGACCAGGAAAAGATTCAGATATATCCCTTTGCTGAGCGAAAAGATGCTCCAATTCCCGTCGCTAATATGGGTCAACGTAAGCGTAGCGTGTCGCCACGGACATCTCCTTCCACGGTTCCTTCGTTGCCATATGCGGCGCGGTATGCTGTTAGTCGGGCTTCCTCTTTAGAGAGAGCTTTAGATGAAGTGTCTCAGCAACTTGAAAGGTTGGAGCAGGAAGCCGATCAATCGACTCGGTTATACAGCCGTCCTCCAGTCTTGGTAGATAAGACGAATCAGAGGCAATACTCACCCCGCCATTCTAATCATCACGTTTCCGGGATTACTCCCACACGCCGACCTAGACTGGACGAAGAGATTATCTTTGTAAACCGGAAGATGCCGCCTATTAAATCACTCAAGCCAACGCCAAAGAAACCGTCATCATCTTTAACTAAGCCTACTCGGGAGCCACCTACTCCGCCGTCGAAACAACTAACATCCCATCCCTCAAAAGAAAAGGCGCTACCTACGATACCCCAGACCAGGGACATTTTAAAGGATTTGGACGTATTCTTTGATTATGAGGACGCACATATCAGCGACAAGGACGTCATCAAGGGTCTTCAAGTAGCTATACACGCGGCAGCAGATAATACGTATGATGCAATGATACGGGGGAAAACTGGATTGAGGATCCGACGGTTTCTAGCGGATCTAAGAGCGGTTGGTGAGATGCAAGAGGAAGACCTAGGTGGCCAACGTGCTAAAGAATGACTTATAAAGTTTACGAGACTTCTAAAAAATACAGGATAGAAAGAGAGGTAGATATACACGAGACCGATTCCTAGATGGGTCTCGTTGCTTTTGGCTTGCGGTAAAGGTAAAAGTAATACGTCGGTCCTACGTGTGAGGACAGAACCAGTCTTTAGCAGTTTACACAAAGTACCTGGTTACTTGACTAGGTTAGGCAGTTAGTTAATGCTACTTAATAGAGACGATGATTTGGTTTGATGATTTCTCGATTTCTTAGAGAAGATACATACCTACCTACCTAAGTACCTATGTACGTGAATTGTGATGCTTAAGGACTTGCCTTATAGGAGGGAAGAGTGGTACGGAGGCCCATTAGTATAACTGTGCCAAAATCAAGAAAATGAGTGTTACTAGTCCCAGTTAAGGAAAGTATAATATAACTATTAAAAGTTATATATTTAGTTATTTATAATAATAAATATTTTTAATTTTATACAATTTAAATAAAATTATTTATATTATAAAATATTTTAGTATTTAAAAAAATTATATTAAATATTTAATAAATAATATTATTTTAATAAATAATATATAAATATTAATATTTTAAAAAATATAAAAATTTTTTTATTTATTTTTAATTATATTACTATATTAATTATTATATTATATTAAATTTAATAATTTATTATACGAAAATTATATAATTAATTTATTTTTAATTAAAATTTTTTAATAATTTAAATTTTAATTAAATATAAATAATATTTTAAAAATATTTAAAAATATATTTAAATATATATAAATGTAAAAAACTTTTTTATAAAATTTTTTATAAAAGAAATAATTTCCGTTTTTATTTAATATAATATTATATATATATTATTATATTGCACGGGATTAGTCATAGCTGTTGTGGCGGCTATGCCGCCACCATAATTAAAGGAAGTTATGGCTTTAGCCATAACTATTATATAATTAGTTAATTATATAAAATATATATTTTGCGTATATTTATTTTAAACAATAAAATAACTTTTTATTACAAAATTTTATATATATTTTAAAAAATCTTATTTTTTAAAAATTATAAGTTTAGTTTACGTTAAAATATAAAATATAGCTATATAAAATAAACGTATAAAATATTTATTAATTTTCTTTTTTAATTTTTAATTATTTTAAAAACTACCTTTTTTTAAAATTATAAATAACTATAGCGAAGATTTGCTTAAAACTACTTTATTAATTTTAACTATATTATTAAATACCAAATATAATTACCTTTATTAAATTTTAATAATAAAATGGAACGCATTTCAATTTAATATTTAAAATTAAATTAATCCCAAATATTATATTTTAATTATTTACTCTTTTATAAAACCTTAAATTCCAACTTTAAAATTAATAAAAGAAAAAAAGATAATTATTTGTAAAATAACTATAATAATAAACCAAAATAATAACTTACCTTAATGTAAAATTAGGGATAGTAATATCATAATACTAATAAAAAATGAGTTCGATAAAATTTTTAACAAAATTTAAAAAATTTATACCGTTATTTAAATAAATTAAATAACTATAATATTAGTTATAAACCAAATATCTTATTATATTTAAAAAATAATTAAAAGTAAAATTTTAATATTTATTATATTCAAATATATTAATAATAATTTTATTTTAATAATTAATATTTTTTATAAGATTAAGGTATATTTTTAACCTATTAATTTATTAATTATTATTAGATTAAAAAAAGATTATTAAAGGTATTTATAATAAGTATATATTGGAAAGATGAGGCTAATTAAGTGGTTTTTTAAGTAGCAAACATTATATAAAAATAAATATATATATAAAATTCCAAAAATCTAGGGGAACGCTATAATCCTAAATTTTTTAAAGGTTATTAAGGCTTATTAGGCTATTAATTAAGCTATGCGTTAGATTAAGGAATTTATAGCTATAAAATAAATAGAAAAAATTTTAAAATTGTTAAAGAAATCTTTTTTGCAATTTTTAGCTGTGTTAGAAGATAATACATTATTTTAAGGCCCACTAATTAAAATAGGAGTATATTTTATAAATACGATATTTAATACGGAA
Source organism: Daldinia grandis (assembly GCA_022432525.1). Taxonomy (NCBI): domain Eukaryota; kingdom Fungi; phylum Ascomycota; class Sordariomycetes; order Xylariales; family Hypoxylaceae; genus Daldinia; species Daldinia grandis. The sequence continues at coordinate 982,448 of JAJKLB010000001.1, forward strand.
TAAGTTAATAATTTAATTAGTTTGAGAAAAAAATATAATTGCCCTTATTTAAATAAATTAATAAATATTTACTCTTAAAAACTTAATATATATGGAATTTTTTAATACGTTATTATTGGAAATATTAAATGTTATTTATGGAATATTTTTAAAAAAGATAGGTATAAAGTAATTAAAAAACGTTATTAATTTATTAAATAAAAAAGTCTTTAAATTAAGATTAAATTAAATGATTAGTAAATTAAATAAGAAAATATATTTAATATTAATAGATATTAATTAGGTAAAAATAGTGGGTTAGGACGTTAATTTAATAATAAAAAGAGCTATTTAAACAATTTAATTGTTGTAATTATTATTAATAAAATAGAGTTATAATATTAATTTATTTATAAAATATATAATATTTTAATTTAATTTGGTAAATATTTTTTAATTAATAATATAATATTAAATATTTATAGCAGATTATATTTAGTTAATAATAAAATTTTATTAAAATTAGATTTATAAAAAAAAGTTAAAAATAGAGAAGTAATAAAAATTGGAATATTAATTTTATTTATTATTAATAAAGAAATAAAGGTTATAAAAAAGTTAATTAATAGATTTAAAAATTTAAATATATTAAATTTTATATTAATTAATATAATTATAGTTAAAAAGTTCTACGTTAATATTATATTAAAAATCATTTTTAAAGAAAAGGTAAATGTATGGTATTATGAAAAAAAGTATACGTTTAAATATAAACTATATAATAAAAGTAAAGTTTTAAAATAGTTAATTAAATAGTTTAACTTTTTATTTTTTAAATATAAACTTTTTAAAATTTATTTATTATCCATTTATATAACCATTATATTAATATTTTATAATAATATAATTAACCTTATAATTTACCTAATATTAATTATGATAAAAAGATTATTTAAATTATTATTAAAAAAAGAAAATATAAGGAAATTATAGCATTTTAAATTAAGTTATTTAAAACTAAATATTTTAAAAACCTTTATATATAATATTAAAAGAGTAAAAATTAAGGGGAAATTTATAATTAAATACGAAATATATATTAAAATATTGATTAAATATATAATTTTTAGGAAGAAATTAAAACGTTATTTATTGTAACTATTTTGGAAAATATTATAAGATTTATTTAATTTTTTTTAAAGATATAATAAAATGTTATAATTATTAATAATATTAAATAAATATTTAAGATTTATTATAGTTTATATAATTCCTAATAAAATATAAGAAAACGTTATGTTGAGGATTAGTTAAATAAATAGTTAAATAAATTATTAATTTAAATTAAAAGTATATAAGTTAAAATATAATAATAATATTTTAATATTTAAAATTTAAAATATAATTTAATATAAATAATAGGTATATAAAGAAGGTTTAAATTTAAAGTTATTATTATTAGAAATGAAAGAATTAATAGGTGGAATAAAAAGATTAAAATAAAAACTTTAAATTAGGTTAATTAAAATATAATTAAGCGTTAATTTATTAAAAGAATTATGGCTTAAATATGTGGAGGCGATAATTTATTTAATGAATTAAAGTTTTAATTAAAGGAATAGTTATAGGTTTTTAATAAAGATATTAAAAAATTAGTTTTATTAATATTTTAGATAGTATAATTTAAAAGTAATAAGAATATTTATTAACGATTTAAAATTATATTAAGGATATATATATGCGTATAGATGTAAAGTATACCCCCTAAATAAAAATATAGTTAATATAAAAAATAGATAAAGAAGAAAAATTTAAATAAAAACATATATAAAATATTTAATTGGTTATAAAATTATTAATATATACTATATATAAATTTTTTATTAAAAAAAAGTTATTTTAATAAAAGATATTTAATTTAATAAAAATTTATTTTATAAATTAATATAAAAATTATAATTATTTTATATTATAAAATAAAAATTAATTTATATAGGTAATATTTAAAAAAAATCAAACGCCTATTTATAAGAAATATTAAATTAATTAAATTAATAAAATAATAAATTTATTATTTATAATTTTATATTTAATTTAATCTTAGATAAGGATAATAAGTTAATATTAAAGTTAAATTTGAAAGGAGGTTAATTTAAGGAAAAAGTTATAAACAATAGTTTACGTTATATTTAAATTAAAATAAGAAATATATCTAAGTTAAAAAATATAAATATAATAGATTGGTAATATAAAATTGTAATATTTAAAGAAATACCTAAGCTAAGGTAATAGTTTATAGGTATAAAAAATATATTATAAAGCGTTAAAAATCTTTTGGAAAAAAACGAAGGTAAATAATTAAGATTTATTATAAACTAGTTACCCGCGAAGGCTACCCTAAATTTATTTAGTTGTTAAAAAGCGGATATATTAGTTAAGAAAATTTATTAAAAATATAAAAAAACGGTATGGTTAAAGGTTTTAAAATATAGTTAATAGGTAAAAGGTAAAAATTTATTAAAAAATAATAATAATAAAGGTATAAGTTTATTAATTATAGTTTTAATTATTATAAAATATAGTCAAAACGTAATAATTATACCTATAAATAAAAAATTTAACGATTTTATAAAAATATTTTTACCTAATTAATAAAAAATAATATATAAAAAGAATAATAAATATAAAATAATATATATTATATTTACGGTTATATTAAATATAAAATATTCCTCTAAATTATGGGGTGTAAAAAGCCAAAATTTTATCCATAAGTTAACATTAATAAAATTGGAATTTAAAAGGTAGAAAAACCTAAAAAGCCATTTTTTAAATAAACAATTTAAAAATAATATAAATAATAAAATAAAAACTATAATTAATAAAAACGTTTAAAAAATTATCGATATAAATAAAATAAAAATAATATTGTTATTAGTAAAATAGATATTTATTTATAAATTTAATATAAACAATTATTTATTAATATGTAAATTTAAGGTAGTAATAAAAAGAGATTTATAAAAAGTAAATATTTTTAATAATATATACGTAATTATTTTAATAATAAAGATATTTAAGATTATAATAATTATTATAATATAATTTAATTTAAAAATTATTTAATATAATATAAAAAACGTTTTTATTTATATAATATATAATAATGGTAATTTAATATATATATATTTACCGGATAGATTTAAATAATTAAATAAATGTATATAATTAGAAAGAACGTTATATAAATTAAGAAATATTTCTTTTTTATGGTATAAAGAAGTATTAAAAACGTTTAAAACAATAGAAATAATAATCTTTAATAAAGAATTATACCTATTTTATTTTTTTAATAGATTAATATATATATTGGTATATGTAGATAATATATTAATAATATATTATAAGGTATATCAAAAGGTAGTTAATAAAGTAGTTAATTTTATGAAGAATGTTTAAAAGGTAAAAAAATAGGGATTAATAAATTAGTATTTAAATATTAAAATAATACATAATCGGAAATAAAAAACGATTATTTTAAGTTATAAGGTATATATTAAAAAAATAGCTTAAAAATACGATATAATAAATTTATTATTTAATCTTCTAATATTAATGGCAATAATAAAATTATTTAAATATAATAGAATAATTAATAGGAAAATTATTAAAAAGTTTTAAAAGAAAGTTGGTTTGATTTTTTATATAATTATAATAATATATTTAGAAGTGGTTTATGTAATATTATAACTTTTTTACCATTTTATAAATTTAAAACTTTAATATTTAAAAATAATTATCTAAATTATTTAATATTTATATATAAAACGAAAATTTTATATTAAATATGGAGGTGAAGATTTAAAATTTAAAATATTATTTATAATAAGAAATGTATTATTTATAAATAATAACAAAATAAAACGTTTATTTTATGGTTATATTATTTCTTTATTTAATAAATTAATAATATAGAAAATAATAAAGTAAATAATTATATTAACGTTAATTATAGAAATTGAATTAATAGTTATAAAAAAAATAATTAAAGAAATAATAACTTTTTAACGTTTATTTAAAAATATTAAATTAAATATAAATAAATAGTAGAAGATTTTTAATAATAATTAATAAATAATATAGTTAATAATTGGAAAAAAAAAATAGATTAATATAAAATTAAAATACGTAGATATTTAAAATATATGGCTATAATAAAAATATATAAAAGATATATTTAACGTAATTTATTTATCTATCGATTAAATATTAATTAATGGTTTAATAAAAAATTTGTTAAAATAATAGTTTAAATATTTTAAAACGTTATTAAATTTATAATATAATAATGATATAATTAATAAAATAAGTTAAAATAAAAAAAAGGTAAAAATAGTATTTATTAAATAAATTATTTAAAAATAAGGAAAATTTATTAAAAAATTATTTAATTGTTTATATTAACTTAAATAAAATAATTAATAAAATTTTAATTGTAATTATATAATATAATAAAAAAAACTAGATATAATATAAAATTAATATAAGAAATTACGTTTATAAGGTTTATTAAGTAGATCTTTATTAATATTGCTATAATTGCTATTAAATAAATTTTTAAGACTTTTATTATTAATTATAAAATTATTTATATTAAAAAAAACATTATTTATCTTAACGTTAAATATATTTTTAATGTTATTTATAATATTTTTTATATAACCAAATCTATTATTATTATTTATATCTTTTCTATTACTATAAATATAATTAATAAGATTAAATATATAATTTAATTTATCCTTGAAATTTTCTTCTTTATTAAAATTATAAATTTTTAAAGATTTATTTACTTTAAAAATATTTACGTTAAAACATATAGCTTCTTAAACTATTAAATTTTCTAACGTTTTGTATTTTATACTATAAAACTTATTTACCGTTAACGCCTATTTAATCTTCCGTTTTAATTTTTTAATTTTATTTTATTTAAAATATTAATTAATATAATAAATTAATACAATTAAATAAATTTATTTAAAAGTAATTATAAAAGTAGATATTAAAATAAATCTTTATTTAAGGTTTAATTATATAAAAATTTTAAAAAATTAATTAATAATAAAAATATAAATAAAATAAAGAAGTTTATATTAATAAATATTAGTAATTATTATATACGTAAATATAACACTTTAATAAATTGCTAGAATAATTTAAATAGTTGGGATTTGGCTATTAGGTAAATAAAAAGTTTCGAAAATAGCAAAAATAACAATTATTTTTCGAAATTATTCGTATTAATTTAATATAACATTACGGAGTAATCAAAACTAAATTAATTACGTTATTTGCTAAAATAATTAATAAATGTTTTAAATAAGATTAATTATATAATAGTTAATATTAAGGATAAAAATTTATTAAAAAAGTTAATTATAATAATTAAAATATCAGATTTCGAAAGTAGTAAAATACGGCGTTTATTAACCCGGGCATTTTAAAACTTACTCTTAACATAACGTTTCTTACTTTAACGGATAGATTTTAAAATTAGCAGCATATTAAAATTAAAATCGAAATTTTAATAAGTTAATGTATTAGCTACCTACAAAAGTAAATTATTTATAAATATTTAAAAATTTAAAATGTTCGGATCTAAATTTAACTAAATTTAATTAAACCGAACGTAACGGATATAGGTAGTATTATTAAACCAAATTTATTATACTTTACTAATATAAAATATTATAAAAAATAAGTTATTAAAAGAAATAAATAATGAATAAAATTATAATTAAATAATAAGGTTTAATCTAAAAATAATATTAAAAATAAAAATAAAAAATAGAAAAATTATAAAAAAATAAAGACGAAAAAGGAAAAGGTTTATATAAACCTCCCAAAAAAACAATTTTAACTTTATCGTTACAAAAATATAAGGTACGTTTATATAAAAGTTGGTGGTTTACTATATCGTTAAAATATTAACGTAAATTTAAAACATACGGTTTAACAAACCTATTAAACATTTTTTATTTATTATATAAATAAAAAAGTTATTATATAATTAACCTAAAATACGGATAATATTTAAATGCATAAACTTTTCTAAAGCAACCGTATTAGCCGCTGGTACGGTAATAAATTCAAAAATATAATATATTACCCTTACCTAAAAAATATATCGCACGGGATTAATTATAACTATTATAACGGCTACGCCGCCATTATAGTTAAGGGAAGTTATGGCTTTAACTATAGCTATTATGTAATTAATTAATTATATAAGGTATGCGTTTTATGCATACCTATTTTAAATAATAAGATAACTTTTTATTATAAAATCTTATATATGTTTTGAAGAATTTTATCCTTTAAAATATTATTTAAATTTAAAAAAAAAATTTATTATAACTTTTAATTTTTAAAACTTTTTTAATTTTTTAATTATTATTTTTATATAACGTTTTAAATTAAAATCTTTTTAAATTTATTATAATTATTATTAATTAACCATTAATAATTATAAAAGTTAAAGCTTAACGTTTATAAGTTAAAGCTTAGCGTTAAAACGTATTTAAATACTTTTACTTATATAAAAAACAAGTTTTTCTCGTTTTTTTTCGATTAATAATTCTTTTTTTAAATATATTAATACATTAATTTTAACCTTAATTATTTTACGTACGTATTTAATAACAATTATAAAATAATATTATATCTTTTTTTATTTAAATGTTTATATATATTTTAATTAAATAAATAAATAAAAAATAATATTAATATATTTTTTTTTATTTTTTTTAATATAAATTTAATTTTTTATACGCAATTTTATTATTAGAATTTTTATTTTTTTATCGTACAGTTTAATATTTTACTTATTAATTTTTATTTATATTTATATTTAAATTTAATTATAATTTAATTAATAATAAAATTTTAATAAAATTAAATAATAATATTATATTAATAAAATTAAAAATTAATAAGTTTTTTCTTTTTTTATTATTAATATTATATTTGTTAAAAGTGGGATCACATGATAAGTTGTCATGTGATTGGCGTGGAGCTTTACCTTATTTATATTTTAGTTATTTTTTATTTAAGCTATAAATTTTAAAAAATATTTTAATTAAACATTATTTAATCCGTACTTTAAATATAACGTTATATATTATTAACCTTTTATTAATTTAATAATATTATATTAATAAAAATATAAATAATATTAATTAATTATATATATAATATTAATTAATTATATATATAATATAAATTAAAATTTTAATATATTTTTTATTTATATTTATTTATATTAAATTATTTTTTTATTATATAAATATTTAAATTCTTTTAAAAATATATTTAATTTTATTTACAAGTATATGGTTAATATGTGGCTATGTTGATATTACCCTTTTTGGAAGATTCCCCTCTTATTTCTTGATTTTAGCACAATTATACTAATGGGCCTCCGTAAGTGGCGTTAACTCATACCAATGGTAACTGGCATTAGCCACAATTCCCCTCCATCAATTAGATGAAGGCTTGGCCGGTACATCAGGAGCTGAAAAGGATACCCCAATTTTACACCTCCGTAGCTTATGGTCTAAGGTATCGTGAACTAGTTATAATGTATTCCGTACCAACCATGTTATTAACCAACCATGGAACAAGACAAGGTACGACTCATGCTTACGAATCGGTAAAAGGGGACCCGCCCTCAAGGCGACTTGAAGAACGAAGAGCTACGCCGTAACTTTCCTCTCGTAATACTATTAACCTAGGTTAGTCTATTACAAGTTTACAACATGCTTTTCAAAGGACACGACCTCGAGTGAAACTCAGTATAGAGGATCTACACATAAGAGGGCGACGATGGCGACGATGACGACTGCGGATGGTGTTGGCCCAGCTACGGAGTGTGCTCCGAAGCACAGGGCTTGTGATGAATGCCGTACGTTTTGGCGATCGTTCACTGATTTGAGTCGGGGGTCCAGATTGGACTTACAATTGCTATAGGCACGCGTAAGCTGGCTTGCACTAAAGAGCCCGAGGGCTGCTCTCGCTGTAAGCGCGAGGGCATCGCCTGCCACTACTCTCCCCAGAAGCAGATGGGTCGCCCGCGAAAACGTCCCCGAGACGAATCGAGCAACGACGCTGCGAATAAGAACGCCATGACCGAGATCCCCCCCGATACTGAAGACCTCGGCTTGTCCTTTATCAACTTCCTGGCGGCCGGAGAGCCTAGCGTTAATAATCTCGACGCGCCCATCAGCTCGCCGCAGGAGAAGGGCTTCTCGTGGTCCTTTGGGTACGCGGGGGATAGCCTTGGCGATGTAGGCTTCGACCCTGTACCTGAGACCGCCCCGTCCTTCTCCTCCTTGAACATCGACCCGTCTCTCTTCGTGTCGGCGGCAGAGCTACCAAGCATAGATCAACTGCCGAACCTAACGCCCAGCTCAGCTACAACGCCCGAAAGCGTAGGGAGTGCCTGCAGTACCGCCCCAGCGACTAAATCGAAGAATTGTGCGCATACCGCCGCCCTATACCTCGCGCTCGACTCGATGCAGAAACAGCCCGAAGGCGTGGAAGAATCCATGAGACACGCGCGGAAAGCCACCAGGACGGCATACAACGCGGTATACTGCCCCGTGTGCTCGTTTAGGCTCGACCCGCCGGACCACAACTCAGGGCCGGATATCATGCGCTCGTTCCAGAACCTCATGCTGCTCGCGGCGCTCATCCCGAGCATCGTGCACGCCTACCAGCGGATCCTCCAAGCCGTCGACCTCGAAGCCAGGCGGGCGACGGCGGAGCGGCGGCGGCTCATATTCCGACTGCGCGGGTTCGGGGGCATCCTCTGGGGCTGCGGCACGGAGGAGGAGAGCAACACGATGTGCACGGCGGCGGGGACGCTGGACTGCCGGGAGATGGAGCCGGCGATGTGGCGGCTGACGGTGCGCGCGCTGCTCAAGGCGGACGTGTACGGGCTCTCGGACGTCGAGGGCATCGACTCCGAGGTGCTGCCGCTGCACATCGGGCTCAAGGACATCGTCAACCAGATGGAGCAGAAGAGCCGCGCGCGCCACGCCCTGATGGACGCGCTGGTGGCGACGGGGAATTGGCAGCCGCCGGAGTGTGGGGTGGCGCTGCATGTGCGGGGGGAGACGCCGACGTGTCAGAAGGTCATCGCGATTGCGAAGGCGGCTATTGATGCCTTGGTTATTGCGTGAGGGGCGGGGGGTTATTCGGTTGAGTATAAGGCAAGCGTACGTAGTTGTTAACTGATCTACTGCGAGGCTGATCTTGACTGTGGGACTAGGTTACCAATTCGCTGGTTTATAAGATGGAGCAGGGAGGCCTTGGGGCCGTGGGTATTGACGCTTGGATATATATATATATAAGATAAGGCATATATATCTCATCTGGCTTTGACATCTGCTCGAGGAGTAGTACTGGGGAATAAGGAGTATATCACAAGGGCTAGGATAACGCCTCTTAAGGGGGTTGATTGGCGGTACATACATAGGTGCATACCCTTTGCTCATTGTTGGCTCTCCTGGTCACGTTGTACCAGGCGTGTTTCCTCAGCCATGGCAAAACTACATACATACTACTGTTGGTTGGTTTAACATGGAAGGGGTCACGGTGGGAATCAGATGGGTATATGTTATTAGATCAAAAGACTCAACGTCACGGATTCCGTGACTGGAGTGGGGTCAATTACGAGGGTATAGTAAGGGGTTTATAGCTATAACTAACTACCTAACTATGTTTAGAATAACCACCTGGTTTAGGTGGTAGATATGTAGTCACTAGTAATTAAGAAGTCACTCGACTCAGTCATTACATTACATTACATTACATTACATTACATACGAGTTGATTCTTGGTATAGGTGATTCCCGACTTATACATATACCTACACGTACGAGCAATCCATCAATATCATACATAGATGAGGCTTGTATACCTCAGCCTTATTCCGTGTCTTCCATCTCCATTTAATAATGTCCAATCAAAGCTATACGAGATGTTCAGATCTACTAAGCAGAGTGGATCTCTCATCTTCGTGTGTATGTGCTGAGGTACGGTATGTTATTTTTGGCATGGGCATGCGGCTAAGCGTCATGCTGGTACATGTACCTGGTACATACAATAGTTCAAGTCTTGTCCAGCTAACTTGTCGGCGGCGGATATACCCAATGGCCGAGCATTTAAGGTTAAGCTCACATGATGTACATAGTACAGATGATGGACAGGTACATTGATTCCACTACATTCCTGACGCGGGTGCCAAGTTCCCGACTAGCGCGAAGAACATCTCATGGTCAATGCGCTAACCATGCCACAATGCTCTAACCCCCGAAGCTAAGTCAATTTTTAGTCAAAAGAAGAATCCAACCTACCCAATTGCCAATTGCCAATCTGGCATGTCGGAACTTTGGCCTTGCATCATCATTGTTAATTGAGGACACGGTTGTCTAGCACACATTAAAACCTCAAAACTTAGCCGTGAAGAGGTAAAATAATACACGACCACGGCTTTAACTTACCAGTCTTCTCTTTCCTCCTTATTATTTATCTAACTTTCTCCACGCTTAACCCTTTATATAGCTACCGTGCCTCCGTCTCTAATCCTGGTACCGACCCTCCCCGTCTCGTCCGTCTTACTAGATAAAGTCCGCCTCCCAACATTTGCCTTCTGGCTTTACATTCTTGACGCGCAACGACTGTCTTCTCATTCCCGCCGTCTTGCGCAAAACAATAGCTGGCCTGGGCGACGACATAGTCCGCGAGTAAAATCACGAAATGGCCCAGATCAGAGGTACAGCCGGCTACCATCTCGGTGGCCCCAACCCATTCGGCGGCCCCAAGAACGAAGTCGCCGACCCCAGCCCTTTAGACGCGATCAGGGAGCAAACCAGTAAGATTGAGGATATTTTGGATACTATTAGCGAGCCCATCAAGCCGTACGTCAATACCTCCTCGCGCGAGCAGCTCTACGCTCCCGCGTATATGTGTACATAGAACTTATAGCCAAAGGAGAAATTGAATACAAGGTCTAGCTAACACATGCCTCTTCTACAGATACCTCCCTGCTATCGGCCGTTTCTTAATTGTCGTTACATTCCTTGAGGATGCTCTAAGAATCATGACACAATGGTCCGACCAACTGGTCTATCTAAACAGCTACAGGCATAGTAAGTTCTATAGAAAATCCCCAAAGCCTTTTTTCTTTCTTTTTCTTTTTCTTTTTCCAGGGCTAACTAACGCTTTTCTTTCCGCTAGTTCCTAACGGGTTAACACACCTCTTCCTCATCGTAAACGTTCTGACCATGGTTATCTGCTCCACGATGGTTATCGTTCGTAAACACTCCGACTACGCTGTTGCCGGTCTCATGGCTGTTGTTGTCACGCAAGCGCTCGGATATGGATTGATCTTCGACCTCAACTTCTTCCTCCGAAACCTTTCCGTCATCGGTGGGCTGATCATGGTTCTGTCCGACTCCTGGGTTAGGAAGACCAAGGCGTTTGCAGGTCTTCCTCAGCTTGACGAGAAGGACCGAAAGATGTACTTCCAGCTCGCTGGTCGCGTACTCCTAATCTTCCTATTCATCGGCTTCGTCTTCAGCGGCGAGTGGTCCGTTTGGAGAATTGGTGTATCTGTCATTGGTTTAATTGCCTGTGTCATGGTTGTTGTTGGATTCAAGGCCAAGTTCAGCGCTACTCTTTTAGTTCTCATTCTGAGCGTTTTCAACGTCTTGGTTAACAACTTCTGGACTGTGAGTTCACGCGACCCCGGAAAGATAATATTTATTTGATAGGCTAATTGCGTTGCGTAGCTTCACGAGCACCACCCCCATAAGGACTTCGCCAAGTACGACTTCTTCCAGATTCTGTCCATTGTCGGCGGTCTTCTGCTGCTAGTTAACAGCGGGCCTGGCCAGTTCAGTATTGATGAGAAGAAGAAGGTTTACTAGACGACCAGAGTTTACCGAATCACGGGAAACTCTATTAGTGGTACTTCGCATCGTGATCCCACAGGCCTAGCCAAAGGCCATCTTGCGCCATGTGCCTATGCCGGCTGGGGCAGCACATTGTGTGGCGTAACGGGCGTAGAGCGGGGTTTATATTTTCAACCAGAAAGATCAGTTGGAATGGCGCGGCCTACTGCTTGCCCCGTGATGGGTCTTGGTTGTCAAAGGGAGGATCAAAAAAAGCTTATGCAACATAAGGGGAATTGGAATTGAGATTTTGACACCTGTGCATGCATCTGTGACATGTGGGTGTGAATGCGACTTTATCCTTAGTTGGTCTTAACCCACATCCATCCAATATCTTGGATCTATGAATAAATGAGATACGGCCTTCTCCCCGGCTGCTATGTAAAGACTATTCTAATGATTAAGTTAAAAAAGAACTAACGGGTTAATCAATTTGAGAGGCTGTATTAAATGTAGTTTCTACGTTTTTAGGGAGGTGGTTCAAGTCGTATTTTTACTCCTAGATGAGTTAGTTCACTGAATAGAATAAGAGCCTAATACTATCATTACAATATTATTGCATTGATTGTAATTTTCAATCAAACAAAAACTATATCTTCAAGTGTGAGATGTCCAATCAAAGGCTATTATAGGAGTTTCTAAACTAATCAAACTAACTTTGACGTCCAAAAAGATTTACTGTGCTTTCGGCAACGGTGTCTGCCGTTGTGTTGTGTTGTGTAAAATGGAATGGTATATTCAATATGGAGAAAGTATAAACCTAACAAGTGGTTTTAAGGATAGGTTGTTATATTTTGTAACTCTAGTTGAAGATTTAATGACACTGCTATCATTTGCTTGGTATGTTAAGTGATAACTGCGCGTTGTTACAAGATATACACTACCATCCGCTTATCAAATAGATACTTGTAATGACATAATACGAAATAACATTGACTGTTAACAGTTTTAAATATTGACTTTAGCTATTATTTTCCACCTTTAAAGCTACTTAGACCCTTGTTGCGTGAAAAATGATGAATTCATCTAAGACTAACTAAACCATTAGTACAGGTCCCAACTCGATATTTTAAGTCTTCCTATAGTATAGTACTTACTTTTTAACATACTCTTTTACTATACCCGTTGCAATGGCAATATGATGTAGCTTGATTGGTCCTCAAAAACGCCGATTATCCACCAACTATGTTTAACCGTGTTAACTCGGTGAGAAACACCACTACTTCGACAACACAACTAGAAGGGGATCATATACCTAATAGGCAAACAGCACTATTCCCATAAGTTCAAGGAAAATTAGTCTTGATATCCACAACGGTTTAATAGATGAAGCAAATGTATCGAAATATTAAAAGCAATATGTATGACCAGCCAAATACTTCATAACTAACATATGAAAATGGCCTTGCCAGAAACCACTCTATAAAGGGATTACTCCCCCACGACATCCCCCCGTCCTCGGGATTAATTACCCCCGCGAATATCTCCAAGAGCACTCGCGGTAGATGACCCCGCCGCCTGCGTAAAACCCGGCAAGATTCGCAGGAAATCCCATAAGCGTAAGGAGGAAGCAAGCGCTGGGAAATGCGTGATGATCAAGAGTTTCATAGTAACGTTTGGTATCAATCGGCTAATTAGATATCAAGGAGCGGCGGAGATGAGTCGATAGTCTTTTGAAGCAAGCGTCCGGCGCCGTCCTCCCTTTCTTTCACCGCATATTGCTATGCCCATGTAACACCCGCTAGGTTAGGTGGTTGTAAAGGCTAGCATACTTGAAGACAAGCAACTAACCTTAAATGCCTGTTTTGCTGCTATTGGAATTTATTATATGCACCGGCAAGAGCGGGCAGTCCCAACCGGGACTCTAGAGATCTGCTAGTAGTAATCTAATCCTTTATCACGACTTCTATTAGGTTTATCACAAAAGTAGTACGTGTTACTTAAGAACCCGGGGATATGTTGGCTTGGGTTCGGATGATGTCAAGCCGGGGGTTGCGCGACTCGGTTATTAATGGGTAGCCGTATATTCGTGTCATTAGGCTTTGAATGTTGCATGGTTGAGATGGATTGGGTACCTACTCTTAGTAATGCACAAAAAGAAGAGCCTATACTCGAGTTTGGTAGCTTATTACAGAAGAGATGATATGGACGTGTCGTATAATTATCGATATGTTAGGTATACCCATTGGCTAGAGTATTCACCTAAGGATTGAACTTAGGTGATTAGACGTTTAAATGCTCTAAGAATTGTATTATTTCGTGATGGCGAATATATGTAAGATATTGAGGGATGTTAGCTCAAGAGTGAATAAGATAGGCGCAAAGTATGGCGCCACGTACAGGGCATCTATGTTCCAGCTCTATAGGGGGAGCCTTTGATGTGTAAATAAATGCCCTATGGATAGGAATAGCAGCGTAGTGTTGGTGCTTGCCACAAGCCTTGTATGTCACGGTGAGTGAAGTATATCGATATGAAATATTACTGCGTCCGAGAAAGCTGGTATAGAGTATCCAGTTAAGGACCTAATAGCGGTGATGGTGGTGGTAATAAAAGCAACTTCAAGGATAACTGAACCGTATCTTGGATAATGAGGGATATTGCCGTTTACGGGACAGACACTGCTAATCTGATTGTTGTTGACGACTATAAATAATATCGCTATTTGGTATGGATGAAAAAAGAAAGATTCAAAAAATGAAATAGAAAAATAAAAAAGGTAAAAAAGATTTGCACCAATACCAGCAAAAGAGTATTGCTGAAATAGAACTAGAGTTCAGGAGGTAGACATGAATGACTAAGTTCGAGTCCATCTGAGTATAACACGACGGAAAGGAGAAAGGAAAGTTAACGATGCTATAATAGAATGAAGCGCCAGGAGTAGAAGAGATACTGCCAAGGGAGACAGGTCTTATATACGCGAGCCAAAGCTGGCTCATATCAATATACAATGATAGGAAATCAACTTAGAAACCTGCCTGCCTGCCTGCCTGCCTACCTACCTAATCTAATCCTAACCTCTTCTATGCCTCACCTTACTTATCCCCTTGTGTTTGGCATCGGAACAGACGCTAACAGCAAACAAAGCCCATATCCTCGCAACCTTCCGATGAGAATAAACAATAGAAGCAAGTAACTGCCGCTGTCTATGGGTATGATGTGAGTAAGGTACTAGTAGCGATTCGCTGCTGGCTACCGAGATATCTGTACCAAAAACCTTTGCTAAATCATTATGCACCGCTATTTTCCATTTATAGGTAGATAGGTATGCATGCTGTCTCATGAAGCGCTCGACCCGGCTCTATTTCTTCAACAGTTCTGTCAAGTCCAACACAAGTTTCGGTAAAAGGGGTTGGCTACGCTGAACCGGTCATCTGCATATCGTTGAGACCTGCAGGATTGGGGAAAGATCGGAGCTCGCCCTATTTATCAAGTCTATCTACAGACAATCACGTCTCTTGAAGCCGTATCCATATGGGATCTTAGCAAGTAGCATACTGCAGCTTGGTAGGAGGTGGCCTGACTGCATCTTGTATAATAAATACATAAGGGATCTATGTTGATACTATAGCCACCTAAATTACCTTACCTAAAGGTAGATAACACGCCATAGCTGTAAATTTCTGTTGGACGGGTCAGCTGAAAGCTGCATGATTGGGGAGAGGATAGCAGCATGCCGTCACACAGACGGCTACTCGCCATGCTGTTGGACTAGACTAAGAATCTAGCAGTACAGGACACGCATCAAACCACATAAACGCTAGATTGGGAGAATTAACTTTTTTATTTGAAAACTTTGTAGATCATAGGCTATATGCATGAATACGGGTTTCCACCAACGTCAAGTTGTTTTGACTTTGGTTCCCGGGGATTTGCGAGCGACGATCCCGCTCTCCTGTATTAGTTTCCATAGACACCATATGTAGCATAGGGAAAACCCAGCTGCGCCTACACCGACGTTGGCGACAACCCAGAGGTCAGGTTTATCGGGAGGCGGGGCGACAAATAATTCCAGTATATGCCAGGCTCCCATGGAGACGTAGAAAGCACCATGGATGATTGCTGTCAGCCATTGAACCCATATGTTCTGCCCTTCCTCGAAGTAGGCACTGGTCGATACAGGAGGCAGACCTAACAGATACGCCCACAAGAGCGTCAGTACCGCGTAAGGCATTCGTAGGTCAACTCTCTGTAGCAGTGGATACATAGTCCACACACCAACGAGATTGCCAAAACCAACCCAGGACCTAATATCCTTTCCTAGTCCCTGCTGTCCTGCAAGAAGTACGGTCATGGGGAGAAGTGGGAGAAGTGCGCTCTTCTCATGGACTTGGTAGCTGAATAAAAAGAAACCCCACGCCGTTGCGCTAAAGGCGTACGGGAGAAGTTCCTTGTGAGGCTTGAAGAATAGAATCGCGCAAGGAGGAGCAATCGAAGCAAGAGTTGCTAGGAGTGAGACCCGTTGTAGGAGCTCGGTTGGATATCTACGCAACTTTATGACCACATTAGCTGCACACCAGAAGTTGGCAACTTTGTCCTCAAATAGTCCCCGTGCAAAAGGGAAGATTCTGTGGATCATCTGAACGGCTTGTTCAACCACGGGATAGTATGGAGCGTTCATATCTAGATAGGTTGAGAGAAAGGCGAAAATGGGTAACGGAGGATGGGGTCCATCTAGATCAGGCCGCGAGTCAATGCCTCGGCTAACGTCGTATAGCGTACCTAGAACTATCGGTAGGACAAGTACGGCAAAGGACGCGAGGGTAACTGCTGCGATCCCCATGAGCCGCCCAATATTAATGCGAGGAAAGGTACAGCTTCCCAAAAGGAATGCGAATACAGCCGGTGCATAATAAAGTGCCATCTGTTTAAACCCCAGAGCGCATACGAAAAAGATGGAAGCCCACATATATCGACCTGCTACCATGCTGGACATGCTTGCTAATACAAACCCGAGCATCACCGTGTTGTATTGGAAGTGAACATGGTCGATAAGGATGGTAGCTGGCTGCATGAGGATGGCGACTAGCGCTACAGATGCAGTCCATTGAGCAACACCCGAAAGCTTGCTATACCTCCTGACAAATACCACCGCGGCAGGTATATAGATGAGATACTCAGACACTATGACCGTAGCCCTCATGAAGACCTTAAGCGTGGGGTCGTCTGAGCCTCGCGAAGTGTAGAGTGCGAACCAAGAGGGGTTGATGAGTGAGCCGACCTTACCGAGCAGCCAGCTGTGATATGCGGTCAAGGGAGGATAGTCGAGACCCCACCACTGTAAGTCGTGGAAATACCATTGCGATATTGGTAGATGTGTCGTTATCTCCATCCAGTGTCTCTGCGCTTCGTAGTCGCCAAACATGGGCGGCTTCTGGAAGCCTGTTGGGTTGGGAGCTAGGTCAGTTACGGGATCCCAAGGTAGGTCGAAAAGAATTAAGACCAAGACCAACCTGAATATCCCCAAAGCCCTGCAGCCCATCTAAACAGACCGACGACCATAAGAATGAGCGGTAGGACCTCCCATTGCGACAGAGCGCTCCGGGCAGGCCAGAGGAAAGCTGCAAGAGGGAACGAAGGAGTGCGGATCAGAGCTTCGGGTTTAGCATTGACCGTATTTTCGAAATGAGTCTTCTTGGGTTTGCGCCGAGGCTTGTGCGGTGATGGCGAGGCGGAAGCCATATTATTCACCGTTTTATTGTTAGTGGAATTGTGTTAAGATCGATTTGACATTGTGGACATTTTACCCAAGGTGTATGTACTGTTGTTAGTTGTACGTTAGGTACCTACATAAATAAATGTAATCCGTTAGGTAGCTCATAACCTTATCCTAGTGCTTCGTACCTTTTTTTACGACAGGGGTCCACTCATTTTCGTATGCATGTGCAGCCATTGGCGCTGTAGCTATAACAGGGGTATCTGTTCTCCAAGAACCTTACCTACCTAGGTACCTAGGTACCTACCTATGTGGCTTATGCCGTTCGGATTGGAGAATATTGTTAGATATTAGGTTATAGGGTGTTGTAATCCGTATGTACAATTACAACGTGAACATATGAACTCAGGCTTAACATGAAAGCCAAGCGACTTGGCTACTGTTACCTTTACTTAATAAAGTCAATTCTTCAACCAACCTGTTTATTTAAAACACATTTCAATATCTTGACTGTTTCTCATCTCATCTTTAAAACATACCTCTGTAGGTACCTACCTACCTACCTAGGTAGTCAACAAGATGCCTTTTCAATTTATACTCCCTACTACAGGGCACTTCTTTTTCTCCTCTAGTATCGCCTCCGAGTCACACCCCTCCCTGCCTCTTAATGCCAGCACGCACCGTGGGGTTTTAAGCGACTCTTTAAAGAAGCATAAACGCTTACCAGCTCCTTCTCAGGCACCAAATCTGCCTTCAGTAATCTCTAATTTAAATAACTATCTTCCATATCTCCTTGCTGTCGATGCTGGCTTGAGTAACAAGTCGGTTTCTGGCGAGCAGCTCAGTGTGGTTTTGACCTCTGCCCCTGCTATAAAATGGCGACCTACTTTATCCGACTATGCTATTCCCGGCAAAGAAATATCTAGGGTTAAAATACAGTCCTTAGAATATGAACTGTTCTTCACTCTTTCGACTTTAGGTTATACTAATACTCTACTTGCCCGCTATACCCTACATCCACTCTATGTTACCTCAGGCTCGCATCTCGGCCCGCAGGAGCGTACTAAGATAATTACTACGGCTACAAAATATCTGCTGGATGCAGCCTCGGCGCATGACTATGTTGCTCGCCGGGCTGAGAGTCTTGCTACTATCACCCCTTGCCCTGATATATCCCAGCCTACCGCCCGCGCCATGTCTTTACTTGCCCTAGCCGAGGCCACCTTACTTGCAGTCCTTAAGGATGATCCATATCCGGCTGTCGTTGCCCAAGACCGCAATGATAACGACCGAGAGTGGATGTATAAGGCGCCTGAGATACCTAAGGTTCGGGCTCACTTATTTGCTCGGCTCTGTCTTGCGGCTGCGGACCACGCAGCTCAAGCATCTTCCTTATGCAAGTCGCCCGGTAGAGGATCCTCAAAACTTAACGAAGGGTTACTGCGATATCTAGAGGACTTCCGGAGGACTAGCCGCGCAAAGGCATGTCGGTTTTTCGCTATCGACGCTGAGCTGTCAGGTCAGACCGGCAGCGCGCTAGGTTGGCTGCGGTGCGGCTTTCAAGAACTCGGCATCGAATACAAAGAGGCCAAAAAGGGCCCAAGCCTTAGCCGCATGAAGAAGGATTGGACCGAGAGGAGAGAAGACAAGAAAATCGAGAGGGGTACTAACTGGGGTACGGACGCTGGGAAATTAGAGGAGACACGCGTGATCGAGATGTTGGATGCGAAATGGACCAAAATCAACGACACCGTAAGTCTAACCAGGAAAAAACAAATGCTACCATAGCTTATACATAAACAGATGCTCACACAAGCTATCCCGCCGCCGGGGACATTGTTAGCCGGCCTTCCATCCGGACGGGATATGCATACAATCAAGCCATACAAGCCTCAAGAGATTTCGAGAGAATCTCTAGAAAGTATGCGTGCACCGCCGGACGGACCGGACAATTACCAAGGCGTCGAGCTTAGTTCGGGTGACGAGGAGGGGACTGCCGTCGGGTCGGCGGTTGGTGCGTTCCCAGGCACTCATGAAGAATACCGGAGTGCGAGTACGAGGTCGTACTACTAGCCCTGGAACTTTTCTTATCTTCCTATTGCTGGGAATTTTATCATGGAAGTTGAACGGAGTAAATTCTTAAACTACCTACCTAACCTAGGTACCTACCTACGCTACTTTGCTAGGTTAGTGGTACCCCGGAATGCGAAAAGGGGCACAAGAGACGCTGAGGTTTCAGACATTCTGAGATTCCTCGGCAATACTGCGAAATGAACCGGGGGTAAGTAGCGTTTATATTTTATCCATTCCCGTATTCCAGTATATCCTGCCTGCTATTCCCCCCCAAATCCAACCCAAGTTGTCTCTAATACTTATCAGGCTCTAGGAACTAAGCTCCAAATACGGCTAAAATTATGTAGTCCATATATCATAGCGTCCCAAACTAATGGCGCTTCTATGCAATTGCGTAGGGGTAGCCCCTATTCGAACGCAAGCGGGAAAATCCAGCATTGAATATGTTGCTTCGTTATTGGGGATAGCAAATGATGCTGTATCATTCATCAACCATATTTCTAGGTTAAACACTCCCAACGATTCCTAGAAGCGAGAAGTAACGACTAGTTGAACTAGGTTAACCACCCAGGGATAAAGAAGAGCGCAACATTCAAAGCGATACCACTATATGGTTCCTCTTCATGTGTAGCTCAAAAATACGTGATTTGTAATTCTTTCTAGTCTTTAATTTCTTGCCCTATTTTTAACCTAGCAAAATCAGTTCCGTTTTCCAATAAACGCCGCCATCCGGTGTCACGAATAAGAAAAAAAAAGAACTCCGTACATGCACGCACGCATTCTCGACTGGAAAGGGCGGACGAAGCCATATCCCCTACCATAGCCACCACCCTCCTCTCCAACTGTACACTTAATTATGTAGGTAAGTAGGTAGGTACGACCTAACGCAATCTATCCTCATCTATAGATATGGTAGAGAAGGTATCTAGGCACCTATCTATCAGAGCCATCTAGTACGTGTAGACCATATTCGTGACCTGCGGCCGGAGCACCTGGCACTTCTTCTTAAGGGTCTTGACAGCCTCGAGGAACAGCTCGTCGCTGTCCCACTGGCCCGTGCTCTCGATCGAGAAGATAAAGTGGTCGCGTCTCCTGCCCAGCTTGACCTTGCCCTCGAACTCGGGATGTCGCAGCGCCTCGCGGCTCACCGTGTCGCGCATCGGGTCCTTCACTACGGCCTTCAGCTCGCCTTCGTGGCCCTCGTACCCGCTGCCTTTTTTGCGTGCTTCCTGCCGCGTCACGGGCTCCAATCCGATCACGCCGTCCATAAAACACCCCGCGAACTTCTTGGCGTCGTCGCCTAGGATCGGCTGCGTGATCTTGATGGTCGGCATGAGCCGGTAGCTGGCGGTGGCAACGGGCGACCACTTGGCGTGGTCCCAGCCGTAGCCCTTGTGCATGTGCATTTCGATGTCGACTTCCTGACCGGGGCGCATTTTGGCGATTAGGATGTCCGGGTTGAAAGGGCGGACTGCGTTTTCGCCTGAGAAGAACTTGGGCTGGGCGCCGAGCATCTCGAACGTAATGTCCTTGGCGTATATGTGCGCATTATGGTACAGCTCCTTTGGGTCTTTGGAGTTGGGGGGCGCCTTCTTGTTATGCGTGCACTGTGCCTTAAGCTTCAGGCAGACCGTGTTGTTGTCGAAAGTTGTATCGTAAGCGCCCTCGCCCTCGGCGGGCCGTCGCCAGAACCGCATCCACTCCCGCAGACCCTTCTTCCCGCCGGTAAAGGGGATAAGACCCAGCCTGTGGGCGAGAACTTCATCCTGGATTACGGAGGTATTGTTGTGAATGTAGACTATGTCGATGGCGAGGGTAGGAATCTCGGCAATGAGAATTCGGCGGAAGGCGTTTGCTATGGAGGCGTCAACGCCGATAAGCGAGAATTGGGCCTCGAATTGCTCGTTTTGGTGCCATTGGATATTGAAGCTCTTGCGGAAAGCCTCCTTATCCCATGCGTGCTCTTCGTTCGCGTAGTTTTCCGGGTAGTCGTTGGAGACCGTGTTGGTGACTGTTTCTTTGTTGATACCTACGATCTAGCCTACAAGTCAGATCGAAATCTATATATAAAACCTGGAAATGTATAGAGGCATACATACATTACGCTCATCTAATTCTTCCGCGCTTTGCGGTTGCCGCCGTCCTGACGAAGGTGCCATTGTGCTTTTGGGTTGTGACTTTGAATGCTGAGTGGGGTGAATTTATTGGATGGCGGGAAGCGCATATTAAGGAAAAAAAGAAAAAAGAAATGCGACCAAAGATTATCTTATCGATTGATTATCATATCTTAGTAGCGGTCTATTAGATACACCCCACTATTGATCAATCAACCCCTCTAGCTCCTGGCACTGGCCCCACTTCCAAACGGGTATTTAATTCTTCGCCTCGAGCTCTCCTCTTCTCTTTTCTTTCCTTTTCTTCTTCATACTTACCTTGTCTGAAGGACCCTCGCTCAAGCATGAGAGTTCTTAAGGGGAGACGCCTGCATTGCACAGCGCGGCGCTGACCCTCTTCTATTATCCCTCGTGGATCGTAGTGGGCGGAATTTTTGCTCTTCTCATTTTGTTTTCATTGTGGTTGGCGCCTTGACGCGTCGCTATGAAGAAGATGATGTTTCTAAACATACCTAGGTCTAGGTATCTCGTGGTCGTGATATTTACCTACATTAAGATACCGTTATTTCTGACCTGGACCATGATTTTGCGACCAGCGTGGTTTATCTTTACAAAATGGGTTAAATGGCGTTCCTACTGCTTTTCCTTCGTTGCTTTGACTTGAGCACACCCATCGTACATACGTGGCATACAGGATTAATCAGTTGCTCTACTCCATGTAGTTTATTTATTTAGGTACCTATTATTTATTATTATACAACGATTCATAATGCCCATTTTACAAGTCTAAAATAGCTTGATGCCATTGCCCGCAGCCTGCTCCATAAAGAAGCTCTTGACAGGTCCCATGGCATTAATCGCGTTAAGCCCCAACGATCTTAAAGGTACCAAGGGTCCGCTACCTGCCGAGTAGATCTTGTGCAGTTTGTCGCAGACTCCCAGGAGAACGTGGTTAGGCCCGTAGCGCTCCGAGTTGTAGGGCTCGAGAGACATCCGCGTTCCCAGATCCTGGCCGTGTGACACTGAGAACTCGATCGTTCGTGCTAAGCTTTCTACATCTCCTTGACCTTGGTTGAGGCCCTGCCCGGCAAGCGGGTGTATCGAGTGGGCTGCGTCTCCTACCAGCGCCACACGCTCCCCAATGTATGTGTCCGCGTGTCGCATCTTCAATGGGAACGACGCGATAGTGCCCTCCTGCACACCCACAACTGTCTGTGGTATCGCCCGGGAGTTAAACTGCGTGTGTTGTAGTCTCCAGGATAGCTCTTCCTCCTGGCCAGAGCTTAGTGTGTGCATGTACTCGAGGTCTACGGGACGCAGCCGGAAAGCCGCGTTGACCAAAGCGACAAAGTCCTTCGGGGACAGGCTCTTTAACAACGCAGCATTCGACGGCGTTGTCGACCACACAAGTGTTGAGAGATTTCCGGGTAGCGGTAACATAGCGACGGGCCCTGTAGGTAGAAATCTCTGGTACGCAATTTTCATGGCGTCTCCACCCCATCCCTCTCCTTCAAGCTCTAACGTCGCCACCACTCCATGCCTCTCATAATCCCACCCTTTACTCTCGATCCCCGCGAACGTGCGTACAGGGCTATTCGCTCCATCAGCGCCCACCAGCAGTCGTGCAGCTAGTCGCTCTCCACTTGCTAGATGCACAATAGGCCACTCGCGAAGGTCCAAGTCCTCCGTCTCCTCACCGAACGCGATACCCGCGACCTTGGCTCCGTTGAACACCGTCACGCCGCCTAGCTCATCTATCCGACGTAGTAGGCTAGATGTCAGGTTCAGGTTCTCGGTCATGTATGCGATGGTCTTCCCGGTAGCAGGCGGTGTCCACTCGAAGTCGATGCGCGCGTCCGTCACCCCGTCCCAGACCTGCATCTCGTGGTACGGCTGGACACGATCGCGGCGTACGTGTGCCCAGGCGCCCGCGTTCTCAAGGAACCGCGCGGACGCCGGGGTCAGCGAGCTGCAACGATTCGAGAAACGGTCGGGGGGTAGCTTCCAGGAGCGGACTTTTTCTAAATCTTGCGCTTCGACGAGGGCTACTCGCAGGCCGGCGGTTGTTGGGTTCGATCCTTCGCGTTAGGCGTTAGCTCGAGCGGTAGCATTGACCTGAACAGACCGGACGGGCGCACTCACTCAGCGCCGTGAGCAGACTTAGACCAGCGGGGCCACCGCCCACGCATACGACATCGTAGATATCTGGTTGATGCGAACCAGCGCTGGCATACGACCGAGATAATTGGGGGAGAAGTCGGCGACTACAGCTTCTACATATACTAGACAGAGGCCTTTGGAGCTGGTGTCCGGACAGGACAATGGAACCCATCTCATCTAAACCAAGTAGCCCAAGTAGCTTGGTGGGATGACAATCGTCACTTTTTTAAGAAGTGGAAGCGTTAATGTAATTGAACCCCGGACAAGGGAATAATATCCCGAAGTATACCTAAGTATTACCGTTTAAATGCATCAATGTTCTTCATATGTGCATCCTAAAATGTGAGATTTTCTTCCATTCTTTTAAGGAAATTAGCAATTCATTAAACCAACAGTTATAACAACTTGAAGCCTTTCCTTATTCCAAGCCCCCTACCATTTCCTAATACTTAACTGATGAATAAAACCTCCCACAATCCCAACCCTGTTCAAGTAGAGAGGATATACATATACTAAAACTAAACAAAGCCTCCTCCTTTCCAGAAACCCTCCCATAGTGACAATTTATCATGTTGGTTCAAGCAAGTAACGTATTGGTCTTATCACTACTTAAATCTTAGAGCCTCCTCTCATTATTCTCATCATCAGTCGAAGTCGGTGTTGGGCTCACATATGGTGCCTCACCCACCCCTCCCGTTGATTGGCGATGTCCACTACCATCGGCAGACGCGCGACCAGCACCAGTCATGACAGACGCCTCGCCGCCTCCCCTCCCGCCAATGCTAGTAGCAGTACTACCATCGTTAACAGGAAGGCCAACGCCCGTCATGTCGTAGCCTCCCGCAACCGAGTCGTAGCTGTCGATGTTTCTCTCCCAGCTCTTGAGGTCGTCCTCGGCATCGTTCAGGACCTGCCGAGCGGCACTGCCGTTCTCGTAGGTGTGTCTTGCGTCGCCGGGCGTAACGGGTGAATCATCTAGTAGCTCGAGGAGGCGCCGGCCGTGTTTCGCAAGGATGATTTGTTTCTCTGCGCGCTCGATCACGGCGGCGAATTCGGCGTCATAGGCTTCCTTCAGCTTGCTACGAGTCTACCCCCAAGAAGTGCGCATCACGTTAGTATGTAACTTTGAGAAGTCGGGGATAAAGAAGAGGGGGTAAGTTCAAGGTAACAATGATGGCATACGATATTCGTCAGTTGGGCCTCAGCGACCAGATTCTCAGCCTCGGCTCTAACTAGCTCTTGTTCGAGGATTACGAGGCGGGAGCTCTGGGGCTCTTTAAGTTTGAGCCTCTGAATCTCGTCGGCGATCTTGGCCTTAGAATCGCGGCTAGGTTGAACGCTCTTCTCCGTGTTACGGATGAATTTGAGGATTCCACGGGCCTCGTCGAGGCCGTGGGCGTATGTCTCCTCCTGAGCACCAAGCTCGGATAGGACGACACCAACTTTGTCGCTGATATCGGACACGGCATCGTCTCCCGTCTGCTCGCCCCACTCAGATAACTGCTTTGCGATCGTCTCGCGCTCCCGGCCCGCAGTTTCATGCGCCGATACCAGGTTGTTGGTCGACTTAATCAGCTGGTACAAGCGCCGCGACAGCTCTGGCTGGATCGACCCGCGCAACGACGCGAAGGAGAAGCCCTTGTGGCGAGCTGGCGTTGGTGAGCCTACCGGGCCTCCCTTATTAGAACGGATGGAGAGCGAGCGATTCCTAGAAACGAGAATTCCAAGTATCAGCAAGTTACTAGGTCTTACTCGCTACCAAGGGAGGGAGTGGATAGCATTATAGAAGTTTTACAAGTTCGTCGAACCCAAAGAGCGGCTACTGCCTTTGCGACGGAGCTGAGACACGCGCTCAAGCTCGGAGACGCCCTTCGAGTTGCTGTTGAAGAATTGGAAATCCATCGTGACCTACATAATGTGTTGAGGATGGAACTAAGCGTATTGATCGCGTTCCTCTTAATGATTACCACAGCTATGGATGGATTAGTCGTTGCTTCCAATCCTTGAATGTTCTTCATATTTCCTAAGTAGGTAATTTCCTATTTAGATCTCGGTAGGGCTCGCGATGCAACGGTGGAAGGCGAAAGCTCCATAACCAGTAAGTAGACTTACAAGAATAGCCCGTAGTCTTAGCGACCTGGAAATCTCAGACCCAATATTCACTATCTCCGAATACACTAGGTACCTCGAATATCTTCAGCGGGGCGTGATATATGTTTTGCAGATCAGATATACTCGAGCAGGGGTTTATTAGTTAGTGTTGGTAGTATCAGTAGTATAGGTATGTAGTAAGTGAATAAAGAGCTAGGCTGGCTAGATGACAGGTACCTATATAAGTAGGTAGGTAGTTATAACAGGTAGATATTCGTTTGAACCATCGAATCTAACTCGTCGGCATGAAGATATTAATCAAATTCTTAATATTTTGTTGAAAGCAGTAAGATTCATGTCTCACATCGAACCCCCTCTTCAAACCTAAGCATACGCACACATCACATTTGCACAAGTGAACATGGATGCGTCGGTAGAGAATATTGAGTAAGTATTGAGCTTCAATGTGAGTAGATGACGACGAAAGAGAGCTAAAGAAACCATCATGATGTCATTTCTTTGACCCCCCCAACCCCAGTTTGGCTTGGCCTAAGCTCCAAAGCTCAAAGTTCTCTCTCTCTCTCTCTGTGTCTTTCTCCAATCTCGTCCAAATTCATACTTCGTGAAAATTCCATCGTTGGCTGAAAAGATACATATTAGACCAAGTAACTATTAAAAATTCATATATAAACCGTTTATCCCCAACCAGCCCAGTCTTCCCATCTCTCTATAAGTGCCTATTCTTATAAAAGATGCGACGTTTCTCTCATGTCGGCCCACATTTAAAGAAGTCGTAGATATTATGATTTATCAAAAAAAATATAAGATATGGGATAAATCGATGTTTTATCAGCGGTATCTCGTCTGGCTGGTCCTCTCGTACAGTACGGGAGTGCTGTGCCGGTAGCTGACTGTGCTCACGCGGGGGCTGTGGTGTGTGTGATGCGAATGGTAGCTAGCTCGTGGCGTAGACGAGTGGTGATGGTGGTGGTGGTGGGCCTTTCTCGTGGGGATATACTCCTCGTGGTAGTAGTACTTGCGCGAGGGTTCGCCGCCGCCGAAACACATTGTGATTTTGGTGGTTGAAGAGCTCATAGGAAATGTAGTTTTGAAAAGGTTGTATGACTAGCGGGTTCGACCGAATCTTTGGGATCCTTGACTTATACCCCAAGTATAGTCCTTGGTAGAAGGTTCGAGATAATAAGTTCTCTAAGGTTCGATGTAAGATTTGAAAGTTGGGCGAACAGCGTCGTTTTCTTTTCTTGTAATTTACCCGAGTTTCTTTTTTCTAACCACAGATGCTGAAGAGATGGATAAATAGATGAATGGATGGGAACTGATGCTCGAAATCGAAAGAGAGGGAACGAGATAGCTCAAGTATTTATTATCCAGTCTTGTAAGACCAAAGCTCAGCCTTGCTGACCCGAAAAGGTCACGAGGAGGGAAACATCAGTGCAACCCTTCTTTTACCTACACACACCGAAGAATACGGTCCTAGGTCATTGGCGTTGTCATTAGTGCTAGGATGTTCTCAAGATCCTGAGAGATCATCAGTACGCATCTCATTCTTTCCATGTCGTAATCCCTGCAGCCACTATGTAATAGCAACGATTTAAATATAGTGTACATATGCACATGGTACGAGAACCGCCCAAACCTCGATTTTTCACGCCACATACGCAGCCCATCAAAAGATCTAACCTAGACCACTGACCTTACTAAATACCTTTAGTCCTTGGAGACCAAGGAACTGCCAAGGACCCCGTCGCTCTGGTTCTATAACTCAGACTAACCCGCAACTTACCC
Organism: Daldinia grandis; assembly: GCA_022432525.1. Classification (NCBI taxonomy): domain Eukaryota; kingdom Fungi; phylum Ascomycota; class Sordariomycetes; order Xylariales; family Hypoxylaceae; genus Daldinia; species Daldinia grandis. Next base: position 1,010,342 of record JAJKLB010000001.1, read on the forward strand.
GTACAACCAAGGCAATTCAACCGTGGCAACCTATAACACGAGGATAGATTGTTATATTCCTTGCAGATGGAGACATTGTATTTCATACAGAACCCTTCATTCCAAGGAACGCATTACTTGCTTCCAGATATTATCCTGTGCCTATCTCGTGTTATTCAGAAATACCCACTAGTTACAAAACTTATCCACTCGCAACAACAAGTCACAACGATTCATCTTCGTCATCCTGAGCATCCATTCTTATACATGAATGCTTAGGTACCTACCTAGGTACCTATGTAGTCAACACATACCCCTTTAGTAGCGATACCTTTTTCACTTCTTGAAACTGGACATATAGACATGAATATAATATGATGCTGTATATCGGGTCTGCGCTCTCGCATTCCGTCCCGAAGTCGACTTATAGAGGTACGACCTATGATGTTGCGCCGACGTCAGCTTGCATGTCTAATTGCAGCCAAGTGCCGGGGGACTAGTTTAGCTTCGTCGTATTGACACCCTGATGCAGGACCATTAGACGGCAAAGAAATCCAGTTGACGACATACATAATACCGACTTGCTATAGTCGTAGTAGTATGTCATGCTTTGGCATATTTTTGGGGGAAAGGAAAAAAATTGAGTATTAGATGCCTATCCACCAACGTCAAAGAAGCGGCTAGATATCTTAGACTCCGGACATTCACTCCCCCAACTTTTGCTATGAGAAAAGCGAAGGTCATAATAAGAATAATTTAATTTACTTTCTGTATTCATTCATGCCAGATCTAAGCCGCGGGCTGCTCTAGAGTTTTTCCAGGCCTCCGTTAAACCTTGAAGAAACCTGTAATGTACATGCGCCTATGTACTGAATTCGTCTTAAAAAGAACCAAACGCCCTCGTTATTTCGTAGAAAACCTCACATCCACTTTTGAGACTGCCCACATCCCTACAAATACTGTTAACATGCTAGCAAACACGACAAGTGGTTTGCGAAGGCCAGCCACCAGCGAATAATCGTACGAGACGATAAGATCGCGATCTCGCAAGTCATCCACCAAGTTTCTTGCTTTAATTGTTAGCACTGTGCGACCAACGGTATCCAGGTATGTCTTTTGTAAATCGACCGAATAATCTGTGATAGAGGATTCGGGAATTGTCGTGTAGAATCGAACATTCCTGGGAGATCATTAGTAGACATTTAAGAGCAGTAATCTTGCGCAAGTACTCACTCGGCACCCTCTGGTAAGAGCACGCGAACCTGTATCTGCTCGAATGCAGCTCCCTCAGGCTGCTTAGGTCCCTCGATGAAGGGTACGTTCAGCAAGTAACTATCGCCTGACTTCTTCCTCAGGAACTGTTTGGCGTCGGAGTTCCAGCCGATTGTAAACGGGTATTTCCAGCCGCCAAAGACAGGGTATCGAGGCTTGAGTTCGAGTACGGCCTCACGCCTGTTGGAACGGAAACGCGACGTCGACACGTTGCCAATAGCATCCGTGAAGTAAGCATCCTTGCTGCCAGCTCGAAGAGGGAATTTCAACTCCTTCAAGGCATAGCTTTGAGGATTGAAATATTGAGCCTGCGCCCATTTCACCCTATTGAACTGAGCCGAAAGGTTTGCGCCATGGTTGTAGAGTGTATATCGCTCTTCAAACGCGATGTTTCCACCCCAGTGACTGACTTCGACGTCCCGCTCCAAATGCGAGATGTGCGTGACGGGCTTAGTGAATTCATACCGCACCTTGACTGGTGACACCGCGCCAGCCGGGACTTCGGGGAAGGGGCCATAGACAAGCTTGGAACCCTGCTTCTGCGGGAATTCCTTGATCTCGTCACTGCCAGCAATCTTGGTGTAGTCAGGAATATCGGACGATGGGAGCTTGACTTCCGTCTTCTGCTTCAATGTTGGGTAAACCGATGGGCAATACGCCGAGAACTGGTAGACGAGGTATTGCTTTTCAGATTGCTCAATCGAAGCTGGCAACGGCGCATACGCATTGAGGTAGTAGAAAGAGATGCCCAAGGTCTGTTGGCCCTTGGCCGGCAAGGGTGTAGGTAATCGAATGCGATAGTATTGGGTATCGCTGGTGTTATATTAGTAACGAGGGGATCGAAATGTAAGGCAATAGAGCTTCCTTTACCTTAATGGATCGAATTCAACGGCTTCCACGGCAAAGCCTGTTACGCTTGTATCCTTTCGATCCTTTACTTCGATACCTCCAATCCTTTCCATCTGGTCACTAGTGAACGGCAGGAAGTATTCATCTTGAGACTCCGGTGACGAGTTCTCGATCAAGACATTTATAGACTCCTTTGCATAGTTCTTTTCCAGGGAGATGACATGTACCAAGTTTGCATTCTTGAACACTTGTGGGGGCTTGAAGGTAGCTGGGAGAGTGACCTTGGACGACGAGAGCCCAGCAATGTTGGATTCGCCTAGGACCTGCGAAAGTAAGGAGAAGCAGGTAGCTGCAACTGCAGTGAACTTCATGGCGAAGAATGACCAGATGGGCTACTCATGAAAAATGTTGACTTGGGATAGCTACATGTGGCTTCTCCAGGGCAGCCAGAAAGTAGAGGTACACCTTTCCAAAAGTTCCCAAAGTTACAGCTTACGTTGCCAATGCGCGTCTAACCCGGGATTGAGGAAGCACATTATTCCGCATGGCGACCCATTGATAAGGTGATAAAGCAGCATTAAGTCATCTTTGGTTAGACCTGCACGGCAGGGTACGGTTAACCCCGTATTTTTGATGGGGCCGGCTGTTGCAATACCTCGATTTGGTAAACTCGAAAATTAAAGTAGATCTTTGAGATGTCAAGCAATTATGTACATACATATAGAAAGACCCAAACAGCGTCATCTTACGATTCTATATCACATGTGATCATTACAGGTTTTGTCCTACCTCGTGCTCAACAAATCGCTCAAATCCCTCTTACCAGCCCTATGTAATGTACCTAGAGTACCGTATCTCTGGTGGATAAATCACCCCACGATAGCATAACCCCAGCATGACCAGACTTCGACGTTGAATGCGGGGTGACGGACATGCAGGTCTTCGACATTTGCACCTCACCTCGTCCAGAAACTTCGGAACTCCATTTTGACAAGTCCGCAAATCTGCGAGTACATACAGACAATAAACATTTGAGCGCGTTGGAAGTCAAGCACACCGCTGATCTGACTGACATAACTAGTCCGAAACAAACTCTGAGATATGTTGGTATCAGATGGATGGTGTGGTTTAATGGCAAAATACTAGGTTACGGGGTTTCCGGTGATAACGAACTACGGCCTTATCGATCATTGTCATTGTCATTGTAATAAAACCTGTTAACCTAGATCTTGGCTTCAACGACATCAGAGTTAGGTACCTACTTACAGTAGCATTACAGTACCTAACCTACCTAAAGCTATGCCCGACTTTTTAGTGCGACCTAGATCCACCCAACTAGATCAGCTTAGAAGCCAATAAGAATTACAAGAATTGTTGTAGAACTAATCGACCCCAATCGAACATGATATTATGGGTCGAGAATGGAGGGGCACTTTCGTCAACTTTAATTCCCCTCATCATTGAAAAGACCTTAAGCTCCAATACCACCTACTACGCTATCTCCTTCTTTTCGCTGCCTCGCCCTACCCGCATACTCATATATTATTATTAGGCCAAAATCTGGTTGAGCTGAGTAAGTTTGATTATTACCTCGAATCCTTCCTCAGCCCTCCTACTTGCCCAGCTCCATCATAGCACTCTCTATTTAGGTATTAATATATGGAGCTGCTGGGGCTTGTTTGTCTGATACTCACCCCTCTATGTTTCTTTCTCTGAATTTTTTATTTTCTTTTGGATCGTATCGTTTATTTGTTTATTGTATCGCTTATACTAACAAACATATCAGGCTTCAAAAATCTAGGATCCATCTCTCATATATTTCCTTGATATAGAGTAGCGTCTCTTGAATATTAATACAAATATACTATCAAGATGGTTGGTCTCGGTCCTCGCAAGCCGCCATCCCGGAAGGGTACGTACAAACTTCCCTATGCGAGATTGATATAAGTCTCTTTTTATCTCTACTCGAGATGATGTGCTAGAGCTAGAACTATCATCCTAGCCCTTTATAAGCTCAGTTCTAGTCTTCATCTAAACTTCCTTTTTGCTACCCACTCTTTACACTCTTTGAACCTTCCTCCTTTAAGAATCTGTCATTCAATTACACAGCTGCTACGCATGATGGGACACAATAGCGCGTTTGCTCCTGCTGTAGGAGATTTACTAGGAGCTATTCAAGGCCATGAAATCTGCTCAAAAGTTCACCACCTGAATATGAACGTGGTTGGACCTCGAGTCTGCATTGTACTTGCCCTGGCTTTTGCCCAGCATCCAATCTTGCAAAATATTCCCATATTCGCCGCTCTCACATAGTAGTGAAGCTTCATTCATATTCTACCCCCTTTCTTATCATAAATTATTATACCATGGAGTCTGGGCGCACTCTGGGTCGTGTAACGCGACTTCGTACATATCACCACCACCAACACCAAGTCAACTCAAATGACGACATCAATGGTTCCTTTTACCTCCAAATCGATATTCGCGCATTTGCTGACATGTGATATTATAGGGTCTATGGCCGATGTGCCCAAAGATCTTCTCTCCGAGATCAAGAAATTAGAAGATCAATTCACGGTTGAAACGCCTAAACTTAAGGAAATCACGAAGCATTTCGTATCCGAGCTTGCAAAGGGTAAATATGCTCATCTTAGGTACATTATAAAATAGATACTAACAGTACGATAGGCTTGAGTGTAGAGGGTGGCAGTATTGTAAGTCCTAGGCACAGAAACATTACCCCTTAGAGACGAGTAAACTAACCTAAGGACAACATAGCCAATGAACCCAACTTGGGTAATGGACTTCCCAGATGGATCTGAGACAGGCACTTACTTGGCTCTGGACATGGGTGGTACCAACCTCCGTGTCTGTGAGATTACCTTAACGGATAACAAGTCGGAGTTTGATATCATTCAGTCCAAGTACCGTATGCCCGAAGAGCTCAAGACTGGCGACTCTGATGAGCTATGGGAGTACATTGCCGACTGTTTGAAGCAGTTCATCGAAACCCACCACGGTGAGGTTCCGGAATCACAGGGGAAAATCCCACTTGGTTTTACCTTCTCATACCCTGCCACCCAAAACTACATCGATGAGGGTATTTTACAGAGATGGACCAAGGGCTTTGATATCAATGGCGTCGAAGGTCAAAATGTTGTACCGATGTTAGAAGCTGCACTGGACCAACAGGTAAGTCGAATTGGATAACGGCAATGCCTAGACGCAGTTGTTAACAAAATCCTAGGGCGTCCCTATCAAAGTCTCGGCTTTGATTAATGACACAACAGGAACTCTTATTGCTTCCGCTTACACCGACCCGAAGATGGCTATTGGATGTATTTTTGGAACCGGCTGCAATGCGGCATATATGGAGAACTGCGGCTCCATCCCAAAGCTGGCCCACATGAACCTAGACCCGAACTTGCCGATGGCTATTAATTGCGAATGGGGTGCCTTTGATAACGAACACAAGGTCCTCCCTCGCACTCCTTATGATATCATCGTTGACAAGGAATCCCCTCGACCAGGCCAACAAGCTTTCGAAAAGTGCATCGCCGGTCTCTACCTTGGCGAAATCTTCCGATTAGTCTTAGTTGACTTGCATGATAATAAGGATGTTCATATTTTCGAGGGACAGGATATCAAATATCTTCGAAAAGCCTACACCCTTGATTCATCCTTCCTCTCCGCCATCGAAGAGTAAGTTATAGACGGGCTATAAACACCCCAATTCTATCGTGCTGACCCTACCTAGTGATCCTTTCGAGAACTTGCAAGAGACCGCAGACCTATTTCATGAGAAGCTCCACTTAACTTGCACTCGTCCCGAACTCGAGCTAATCCGTCGAACTGCTGAACTGATCGGCACACGTGCGGCTCGCCTGTCGGCTTGTGGGGTTGCTGCTATCTGCACCAAGAAGAACCTTCAGCCCTGCCACGTGGGCGCCGACGGCTCCGTATTCAACAAATACCCGCATTTTAAGGCACGAGGAGCGCAAGCTCTCCGAGAGATTCTGGACTGGCCGGCTAAGAAGAACTCTAAGGAGGAAGACCCGGTCGAGATCCTTGCCGCCGAAGATGGAAGCGGTGTCGGCGCTGCTGTTATTGCCGCTCTTACACTGAAGAGAGTGCAGAAGGGTAACCTTGCTGGTATTCTGCACCCCGAAAATTTCAAATGAGCAACGAGATCGTATAAGGAGGTAGCGTAGTAGACCTGCCCAAAAAAAAAAAAAAAAAGATAACGGTATGTCCCTTAGAAGGATAGAGATAGAGAAGATGGTCCAAACAACGAAAAAAAATAATTGGTGTCTGGCTACGGGACTAGACAATGTGGCGCGGAGTTTAGCCCATTAGGGTGCAGGTCGGTAGTCGATACTCTATCACATAGGTTAGCTTGCTTTAAAAAATGTTGCAAGACCAGATCGTGGATTGACTTACTGTCTAGAGTCCAATAACGTCTTTTGACACCTTGCCATTCCCCTTCTCCTTCTTTACCTAAATCTTTCATATCCACATCTAATTCCTGCCACTCTATATCCATACCCGCGTCGCTAAGATGCATTTCGACTACTTGCGTGTAGACATCATAGCATATCTTCCGATCAGCACCTAGACCGTTGAAAAATCCAAACCTGCCTTGTTCTTCTAATAACCCAGGTACGTACTCGGTGAAGAACAAGCGCAGCTGGCTGTAATCCTCGCCAAATGTGTCGAAATAGATGGCTTCGTACGTTTCGCCCTGTTCCAGTAGCTTAGGAACTATTTCTTGCCATTTCCCGCCGTGGACTTTGAAAGCGCCTTCGGCTGGACCGCTGGCTTCCCATTCTTTACCGAAGTTAGAGTCCGAGCTGCTGATGTGTTCGAGGACGGCTGGGTGCGCCTCGATGATGTGGTGCTTTGCCGGGCGCGTCTCGGCGAACATACCGTCGACGATCCCCATGCCGAAACCGATGTTGAGGATCTTCCGGCCGGTAGGTAGGTCGGGGAGGAGCGCGTCGACGGAGGCGCGCATGATGGATGTTTCCCAGGCCACTGTTTGAAGAAAAGGGGCTAGTTAGCCTATAGTAAGGGAAAAGGCCGAGCCGTTAGGTAGGCAAGGCGAGGTACTTACTCATCACGCCGTTCTGGGCCGAGTCGACTAGCTTCCCGTCGCTATATGTTAGGTTGGAGCGTAGGTAGTCTGCGCTGTTGACGTTAGGCCCGACGGTGCCTTTCGGCGGGACGAAGGCACGGTCTGAGTCTCCTATTACTTCTATGTCTTCTTCCATGCCGTCGCCGTTTGCATTTTCCACGCTTGTCTCTCCTTCTTCTTGGACACCATCTTCTCTCCTTTCTTCTTCTTCCTCTTCCTCTTCCTCGTCTCCATCGTCAGACTCAAGCTCTTCGTACCCATCTAGCAACCCGAACAGCAACTCCGCTCGCACACCGGCCTCGACGCATAGAGTATACAAGTGCTTGAGCCTGAGGCGCGCAGCCACGCACCCCGGCGTCTCGTTGTTATTGTCCACATCGTTCCAGATGGCGCCGCTCATGAACAGCTCGTGCACGACAGTCTTAGCATGCTCCTCGACGCTGTCTGCGTCGTCGCTTAGTGCGCCCTGGTTTGCAGGCGCGCAGGCACGGATCGCAGCGTGTAGAGGCGTCTCGCCCGTTTTGGGTTCCTGGACACTCGCGCGGCCTGGCACGTTTAGCAGGGGCTTGATCCCCGCGATGTCGTGGTGCCAGGCGTGGTATAGGATCTGGGAAACGGACGCTGGGCACGAGGCCGGGATGCGCGCGTCAATGCTGTCGTCCTTTGCTGCCATGGTGTGCTGGCGGGATGGTAAGTAGGTGAGTTACCGTGGGTACTTTTATTGGGTGCTATAGATCTATAAAAAAGAGTACCTAGGTACCTTAGGTAAGGAGTGTAACTTGTCTTGTCGAGATAGAGATAGGGGGGTAGGTATGGTGGGGTAACGAAGAAAACTCAGGGTTCTGATAGCTAAGAACCTTAGAGCTTAGGTGGGGTAACGGAAATAGTTCCATGCATACGGTGTGAGGGAATAAAAAGCTGAACTGTATTTCCGTCTAGCCATCGCAAGCGCTAAAACACACCGTTGGAGCCGCTAAAATTCAGGCCGGGAGTCTGGATATTTAGAGGGCTGACACGTGCTAACCCAACTATGATTGATTGGGCAATGGCTGCAGGACGCAGGGACGGTCAAATTCTGCTACCGCTATGGATATGCGATAAGTGGAGAACACCCCCTGTATCATGATGCGAGGCTGGACGAGTTCCAGGACGCTGTCCAAGCTTCGCTACTACAACCGATCGATCGTTGCAGCTTTTCAACTTCGCATTGTATGTACTATATTCTTTTGCACTACGCGCATTTATTCGTTGCGTACCACCCATCATAGTTCGTGGGCTTAATTCCGAGATCCTCGTATGATCTCTTCAATTGCTCTCTTTTCTGCAATCTATTATTAATTATCCTCCTTTCTTTTTGCGGGCGCAGTCACGCGATATATCATTGATACTCCTGTTGGCATTGGGGGCTTGGGAATAGCTTTTCTCTTTTTTCCTATACTGACTATTTCTTGTTTCGTATGTTCCTACTAGTGTGTTTGGCACCTATTTATGTTTCCCCATGCTAATTATTGAAGATTTGGCTACAAGGAAGACCACCTGGCGTTCGACTCGATACCCTGATACTAAGGATAGGTGGCGCGCTCGTCCGGGTCTAATCGTCATGAAGTTCGGCGAGCAGCTCCGCTCTAGCATTATTCGCGAATACCAATGGTATTATATCGACTACGATGGACTGAAGAATGAGCTCAAGACGGCTTCCGGGCCCCTCGTAGAGGTGGAGGAAAGCCCCTCTGGTCCCGGGAGCAAGAAGGGCAAGGCCAAAGCCAAGAGTCAACAGAAAAGCAGATGGACGGAAGAGGACGAGCAGAGGTTTATTAGTAGGCTGTATGCGGAACTCGAGAAGGTCTATACTAAGACCAAGGTCAAACAGTCGGAAATCCAACGTCGTATAGCGGTCAGCGAACGGGAGGTCAAGGAAGTTGTCGCCAAAGTTACCGAACGAGGCTTAACAGAGCAGGGACCTTCCGAGGAGGAATTCATACTGCTTGAGGAAGACTTGAGCGATATAATTGCCGATGTCCACGACCTCGCCAAGTATGTGCAATTGAATTATACAGGATTCTACAAGATAATCAAGAAACATGATGTTCGTATAACAGATACCTATCTGAGTATACCATTTCTCAAGGAAACTAACTGGTGTTGCAGAAAATGACCAACTGGCACCTCCGGCCCTCATTTGACACCGCACTCAAGAACAAGCCCTTCTATAATGAGGATTTCGACGCCGAGGTTGTGAAACTCTCCAACATGTATAACAATGTCAGGACGCGTGGCAATCCCGTAACAGGTGATAGCGCTGCCGGTGGTAACCAGGGCAGCTTCGTCCGCCAGACGACCAAATACTGGGTGCATCCAGACAATGTCACTGAATTAAAGTTGATCATCCTGAAGCATCTGCCCGTGCTTGTCTTCAATGCCAGCAAGGAATTTGAGACGCAGGATTCTGCTATTTCTTCCATTTACTATGACAATCCAGAGAAATGGGACCTATACGAAGGCCGGCTGAAGAAGACGGAGGGTGCTGAAGCTATCCGTCTTAGATGGTATGGTGGCATGCAAACCGACACTATTTTCGTGGAACGTAAGACCCATCGCGAAGACTGGACTGGAGAAAAGTCCGTAAAAGCTCGCTTTTCTATGAAGGAGAAGAATGTCAACCCATACTTGAGGGGAGACCTACTTCCGGCAGCCCTCTTTGAAAAGGCTCGAAAGGACGGTAAGAAATCTGAAAAAGCCATTGCCGAAGATGAGACTTTGGCGAAGGAAGTCCAATACTCAGTCTTGAAGAATGGGTATAAACCGGTTTGTAGGTCGTTTTACAATCGAACTGCGTTCCAACTGCCCGCCGATGCTCGTGTCCGAATTTCACTTGATACTGAGCTTACAATGATACGAGAGGACAACCTCGATGGCGTTAAGCGGTGTGGTGATAATTGGAGGCGAATGGACATCGGTATTGATTATCCCTTCTCACAGCTACCTCCCGGGGATGTCGTGCGTTTTCCTTACGCCGTCTTGGAAGTAAAACTCCAAACCCAACACGGACAAGAGCCCCCAGAATGGGTTCGTCAACTTATTTCAAGCCATCTTGTGGAAGCTGTCCCCAAATTCTCCAAGTTCATTCACGGCACTGCTTCGTTGTTCCCTGATCGAATCAATCTTCTTCCTTACTGGATGCCTCAAATGGACGTGGATATTCGCAAGCCGGTAACTCACAACTTTGGCATCCACCGGCCGACGCATTCTCATACTAGCGGCACGACCTCGGACGACGACGATGATGATGATCTTGATTCGGATGCCGAAGATACTACCGACACTGGATCTGCAGACCCTTCGGGTCACGGGAATGGCTTGTCGCGGGGTGCTCGAGCTCTCGGGTTGGGGGATATTGAGGGCCAGACAGCAGAGGACACGGTTGCGAACCAAGATTACCCCTTGTATGACTCAGATGACGAAGTAGATGAAGAGGATGCGCTTGAGGAGGCAAGGAGGGTTGGCGGCTGGCCCTACTACTCGGCTCTGGCTAAGAAATACGCGGGAGCGGCTAGTCAAGGAGCATGGTCAGTTGTAATGGCCATTACACCACGTCCTCGAGCTTCAATCGTGCCTCGTAGTAACCGAACACAAATGTTCTTCGGTGACCAGAGCGTCCAGACTAAGAAGTTCAGAGCCCCGAAGGGCAAGAGGATTTACGTGCCTGTCAGAGTTGAGCCTAAGGTCTACTTCGCGGCGGAAAGGACCTATCTCAGCTGGGTAGGTTATCCTATTTTGAGTCTGATACGCATTACTGACGAATTGCTAGCTCGAATTCTCGATTTACATCGGCACCATTGCTGTCACGTTGCTTAACTTCGGTACAAAACCGACTAAGCTCTCATTTATCGTATCTGGGCTCTTCACCTTCCTGGCTGTTTTGTCGCTCTGCTATTCCGTTGGTATCTACCTATACCGAAGTAAAGGAATCCGTGAGCGCAGAGCTATCAAGTATTATGACAGATTAGGGCCGAGCGTTTTATGTGCAGCACTCTTTGTGGGAGTTGTACTGAACTTCGCATTCGAAGGCCGAGACAGGGCGCTATGGTAAATTAGATATTTGCCTATGGTTATCTAGTGTGGATTTTACCTAGGTGTTCTAGTATGAGTTGTGTAGATGGGGATGATAGCCTCTATCGAAGCTTGAACTCTGCCATAGAGTGGTGTGTAGAATATATAGCCATGTAACTTGTGCGTTCGAGGTTATTAGTGTTATACTATGGGATGGATTGAGTGGTTGTATATAAGGAAAGACGGATCATTAACGATTCATCTAATCAGATATCTAAGATTGAAATTTACTTAGTTTGTAGGCATTGTAGATCGTATATAAGGCACCTGGTAGCTTCGGTATCTCTCTGTTTGCTTGTTATGTAATTTATATTAATACGTTATTAGGTAAGAGCTAGGTGCTAACCTCACCCAACCTTGTTATCAAGCGTAATTGTTATTTAAAACCTTAGAGTTCTGTTTAATACAATTAACCCTTCATTCTCTTCCTCGCAACTTCGGAAATGCGTCGTATCCAGGCGTGAATCGGCTAGCAGGCTAATAAGTCATGTCCTAGATATGGACAAGCTACTTTATCTTTATAAGATCAAGGTCACGGTTCGTTTGGTCTTCGTGGGATATCTTCAACTTTTTAATCCATATTTCATACCAATTACCGCCCTGCGGAAACCCGACGGTCCGGGGCCACACGGAGATTCTCCTCGTCCCTGATCTCCTTGACGCGCGCTGCGCATTCCTTAACAACGAGTTCTGGCGTCTGCCCCGGCTTCAGGATCGACTCGACATCGACGTAGGTATTTCGTCGACTTCTTCAGGCTGTTGAACAGCTGTCCCATGCGACCCGGCTTGGCGATGATCTCCATATTGCCGTAGCCGAGCTCGTAGCAGAAGAGGATCATGGCGGCGGTCCCTGCGGCTAGCGCGGCGGCCGCGCTGCTTCCCGTGATGGTCGCGTTGTCGTTCTCTAGGGTGGCTTCCCCCGGGAAGAGGTAGTATACTTTGCTCGTGCTGACGATGTTGAGCGGGTGCCCGGTTGGGTCGGCGGCGCCGACGATGCGCAGCTTTGTCGTGTCGGACCCTGCTGGGTAGACTTCCACTTCGGAGTCGCCTAGCTGGCCCTTGTCCTGCGCCGCGCAGTACATGATGATATTACGGTTCGCTGCGATCTTGATCTGCGACGCGAGCGCGTCGATGTCTGCCTCGGTGGAGCGGCTACGCTCGATGTTCCACGACATGCTGATGATATCGACGTTTTCCTGGATAGCCCACTTGACGGCTTCGGCTGCGTCCTTTGCCGTAAATTGCGGGTGGGGCAGGTCTGGGTCTTTCCAGCCGTCGAGCTTAGCGACGTACAGCTGAGCGAAGGGACACGCGTGGCATATGAGCTTGGCCATCTGCGTCCCGTGGCCTCGCGTAGAGGCGTAGAACGGCTCCGAGTTCGACTTTGGTCCGTCAGGAGGCCAACCATGAGCAATCCTCTCGGCCAGGAATTATCCTTCGGGATTAACGCCATCGTCGATTATAGCAACCTTTGGTCTGCGTTGGTTATAGTTAACCCCGAGCTCCGTACGTAGCTCGGCCGCAAAATCTCTAATATTATTCATCCAATGATGACGGCTATGTGAACCTATCGTTAGTGTATCTTTGGGGGACTACAGTTGGGGTAAAGAGAACGTACTCTTGTGACCTAATATCGAAGCTGCTGTCGAGACGAGGAGTAATTCGGGCTTTCGGCGGCCTCTCAACTGATTCTATAACTTTTATCCTTGATGGGTTTAGATCATTGACCGGCTCTCTTAAACGTGCTTTAAAGCTACATATATTCTCTTCGTTACGCTTATAACTCTCCAATCATTTCCTAGCATTCAGGTAAACTTGACTCAGCTTACGTCCTGGTGTTAGCTATTGTTCTGTCATGGAGATAGGGGCGTTACTTTTGGTAAGCTTCGGAGGCCACTGCTGTCAGACCAGGACCAAAGCACTATAGAAATGTAAGTTCTCATGTCTAATACACTACTGCTAAATGAAATATAGGAAGAGAACTTACTAGCGTTGCTACCGCTGGAATGAAGCCATATATGTGCTATATTGGGCGCTTTCTTCCGTATAGTATCGACGCATAAATCAGCTTTATTCCAATCAAGATAACGGACATCAAATCCATCGAGACATGTCTCAATAGTCTCATCACTACAATTCCTGTGCGGATTATCTTTCACAACCAGCTTGACTATTTGCTTCACCCCCTTTTCTTTAGCCATTTAAACGTCGCGCGTAGAGCCCTAGAATCCTCTTCCCACTCCTCTTGTTCGTCTCTAGTTTCCGAACCGGGCTCGTGGTTCATAGGTTGTGGTCGTATGCAAAGCCCTACATAAGCGATCATCCTATTAAATTCAAGGAACTCATGATCTTCTGGTGTGCGATCGGAGAGCCGATGCTGCGGCGAAAAACAGTCCGGACTTTCGAGTCAACGCTTCTGTTGCCGAAAAGACATCTGCAGGCCTTTTCGAAGTTTCCTTGGGCAAATGCCATCTCTCGGAGATATTCTCCAATCTCGGTCTTCTCTGCTAACCTATCGGATCTTGGGGCCAGGCTTGGCGGAACGACTCTTGTTTGGTACATAGTCATTAGGAGTTTCGAGCTTAGGATTCTTCATCGGTCTGACCTCCTCGAGTGCGATGGTAGCCCCTGGCTTGATGTATGGACCCGGTTTCCCGGTCTTTCTGCTAGTTGCACTTCCGCCACCCTCGGTTTTAGGATTCTCAAGTGGCTGGTCTTGGTTTGCGCCTGTAGGCTTTAACTTAACTGGATCGAGGGTTTCTCCCGTCTCCTGGCGGGTTGCCAAGTGATATACGTACGGAGACTGGCCTAGAGCATTCAGAGTTGCGAGAGCTTCCGGGTCTTTCTGGACTAAAGACTCGACAATTTTACATGGGCGAGTACAGCTACTCTCTAGGTTAGCTTCTTCTTGGCTTCCCGACAACGTCTACATTTTAGAATCTTTTCTAGCGAGCAGGTTGAAACTTCTGAAATGTAACGGGAGTAATGTACCGCATCGTGTAAGGGTGTATTTCCGGTGCCATGTCGTATCTTCTGGCTACGCTGCTGACGAAATATAGCGATGTGCGCCTTGCTAATTAGGAACGGGGCCACGTCTAGATTCTCCTTAATAGCAAGGTGCAAGCAGGTTTCGCCGTTTTCATTCTGCAATGATATAGCCTTCGCCGCGGCGTCCGGTACTATCTTGCACATTAGCTTTGCGAGGTTTTCTTCCTTTCGCTTTATCGCCACATGCAGTAGAGTCGCCAGCGGCCCTTTCGTTTGATGTGTCAGATCCTCAGGCGCTTCCTGCAAAGCTAACCTAACTATAAAGTTCATCGCGTCCGGAGTCTCGTGGAAGATCAGGAGACTTAACACGATATAGTGTAGCAAAGTTGGCTCTTCTACGTTTTTTTCGTCTTTGAGGCATAAACGTACTCGGGCCCGGTACTTTTCGACTACGTCCGCGTCGTCGAGCCTGACCTCTTTACTGACTTCTGTAAGGAGCTTGGTACGCTCAGTTCAGATGTCGATTGTGCCCGGCCTGCTAATGGCAAAATCCGGTTCGCCGTCATCAACATCCTCTTCATCGTCTTCGTCTTCGTCATCTTCCACTTCATCTTCATCGCCCTCCGAGTCATCTGCATCATCTAGACCAGCCTCTGTAAACGGAATAAAATTTCTATCTCCCATAGCCGTGGGACTATCTATCATTATGAAGTTGTCAGGCTCTATCTCAGGGAGCCCGGATTCAATATCCATCGCCTTATAAGCCGATTGGTATGTATCCTTATTAGCCCTTGGTTTTAATTGGCATGTTCTTTATAGTAGACAAGGCAATTCAATTGCGCTTCTTGGGTAAGGGATATCCTATAGGTGAGGGCCTAATGAGTAAAGGGCGAGACTAAGATTGTCTGAATCGCGTACCTCTAAATATCTCCTTCGTGCTTCTGCTGACTGCGCGTCGTTTATCGTGGACCAAAATGTATATTCAGACAGGTGTTAAAGGGGGGTTTAGGGTGACGTCTAGCCAGTCACAGACTAACATTTATTCCTTCGTCCCTTATCCAACTTCCACAAGAGAAATTGGGGGCCAAGCTAGCCTTCGACTCTTCCATAAATCTTACGGCTGAGGACTGATCTGATATATCCGGCAAATGCACGAATAGGATACATACCTACCTACTTTAGGTACACGGCAAAATTAGTTTGGTAGAGGCAATCCTCATTTTTATCCTGATTTCTGTATGAGATAATTAATATCCTAACCCTAGTATCCCAGCTTCCTCGAGTATGAGCTTTTAGATGGCCAGGATAATCTTAAAGACCTCTATTCACCAAGACCTTCAAACTTATAACATTTGCGTTTCAGGGAACTTATTCTCACGAAATCCTATTCTTAAATAAAAAGAAGAGGCGGGGTTCCATCTAGACGTCAGAGAAACAACTGAGTCCACGTACCCAACTACAAATTTATTTACGCGTTCCCGCCTATACATAACAATAATATGGTAGAACGGTACACACATGTTAGGACCTTTTTCTTCAAATCGGAGAGAATTTTTTTTTTTAGCGAAAAGGGGTCGATAGAAAACTTGGATGATATAGTCGATGAACTATTAGATCTTGTTCTGGACTCGGCAGGAGATATCAAAGTTGTATGTCACCCTTCCAAGGCTATTGTTAGTCGGGCATCGTCGCTTAACTATAGCTACTAGGACTTGTCCGAGCTCAGCCTTGGCTTTATGGCGACTGACCTCGGTGGTATGATTGTGGAAAAGGGTTGTGGGCTTTCTATTTGATATCTAGGTTACTAGCTTGTACCATCCATAATGATCGTTGGTAGTCTCTACTCAAGGCATTATCACTTGCCAAGTACCGAAAAATACATGAAAGAACCTCGCTACTAGTAAGTCACGAAGTCTTTATCTACTAGACCAGCACATTAACTTCCTTAGGCTTTCTTCGGAACTTCTCATCAGGAGTCTGAGGCATACAGCTGGGAAACGACGATATTGAGTATCATGGAAGATAGGTACCTATCGAGGGTTATGGGGCCCTTGGCTTCCGGATCGTATCCGCCAGTTATCACTCTGTCTAGGGAAGCTCCGTCTGGATTTCAACAAGATCTCGGACAATTTTAGCATTCTCAATTACATCCAAGATTTGCCTGGGTCTTGTCCTGAAGTCCTGGTAGGTCGAACGTCTTTCCTGTAGTAGTTATATCATATGCTTATCGCTAAGCCCACAAGTTAGACAGTCCACAAATCTTGCACAGAGCTCGAAGCCTTCAATATTACAAGACATGTTTTAACCGTGTAAAAGTGGCATTCCCTTTTATTGCTCTGCGAGTTATGTACCCGTTGAGTTGACTTAATCTACCTATGCTTTTCTCATCTAAACAACAAGCTTTGCTTCCTTTCCTTTCTCATACCGTAACATTAAAATGCCGCGTCCTATGGGCTGTGGTTCAAAACCTTTTGCGAGGCCAAGAATATTCTACAAGCCAACTCGAGGTTACCAGTAGTATTAAAAACAAACCGGTAGCTATGTTCCTCATGCTAGGTAGTAAGCTAATGATACGCTCTCCCGGCAAGAAGCTTATAATGCATCAGCTACAATCTTGGTATATGAAAGGGCCACGACGAGGCATCCCCTCCCAATGCGTCCAATAATCACATGAATATTCAATGATCTCCCAACATTAGGGTGTTGTTATTAATGCACTTGGAGAGGTTTTGATTACATTGGAGCCCCGAATGGCTCGTCGAGATCGATTTGGACTTGGGGGCTGTTGGCTAGTACCTCCATCGTATCATCAATCACTTTGCCACCAGCTGACGTGAAGTGACGAGTACGCTTGATTCCTTTTTCGAGGCAGCCCGTGATATGGATATCTGGGGCTGTGTCGCCACATATATGCGAGTCTCCATTCGAGTGTTGAAACATGTTGGTACAGTTGGTGAGGTCATTACCAAAGTCAGCTGTTGATGCGGATCGATGAGAGAACACTCCCGAGAACGTACCCTGGCTAGGGGGAGAATTGTTTGAGCTGTTGTCTTGGGTTTCCTTGCCAAGGCTACTGAACGATGGCTGCGATACCTTGCGTATCTCGATATGGTCCATGATCGATACATTTTCGTTCGGGGAGTCCTGATGAAGACGGTTCTCCTTGCGTGGCTTCACTTCGGGGGCTGGTGGCCCAATGCTTCCGACATGGACAGGAAGCGGATGTGGTTGATTTAACAATGAATGTGTAAGAGAATTTGCGAGCTCGGACGAGAAATTGCCGTGGCTAGAGTTGAAAAAGTCGTTCATTGATGTACCTGTAGTGGAATACTTGTCAGCATCGCTGATTGTATTGACGTCTCGGTCACTTTGTGTAGGGGCAATGCAACTATTGAGAGAATGGGTTGAGATACCTCCGGGAGTGCCGATCTTGCTCACGTCTATATTAAGGTCGTCAATGAAGTTTGCCCCAGCCAAAGTAGTTGGCGTATTGGATGGCACTTTAGGATTATGGGCAGCTGTATCCGCATCTCCCAGATTAGAAGTCGAGAGGTTCAAGAATGGATGATCCGATATGCCTTGGGTAGTGTTCGAATTGCTCAAACCGTAATCAGGTATGCTCATATCAGAACGTAATGCCTTGCTTATACCGGTAGTCCTGCGAATGGAAGCATGATTGCAGTTAGACTTGCCGCTGTCGACGGTCTGGTTGAATCCAATGGGTCCAAAATTACTGTTCGCCCAGTCGAAGCAAGCAGTAGCTTCGGATTTCTGCGTGCTAAAGGGGTCTGCCCAGGCGGATCCAGACCCGGACCCAGATCCCGATCCGGTTTCATCGCGCTGTAGCAATGCCTGTGTATTAGGCATAGAGCTGAGTAAGCCATGGGCATTTGCCTGTATTAGCCCTGGAGGGCCGGTATTATACCCAGATGAATTAGATGTTCCTTTCATATAACTTGTCGTCCGACGACGAGGGGAATGGAGATGGGCATCCGGCCCGTCCTCGTGGCGTTGTGACGGAACAGGCATAGTAGGGTTGAAAGGGGTACGCCGCCACATCCCGGGATTCGGCCACGCGATACCAGAGCTCTCGAGAATATCTGTGATGTGTACACGTTAGTATGGAATGTCTTACTATGTCAAAGTCGGGGATATTTCAGTCTTTACCAAGGGGAGCATGTTGGAACGAAAATGCCACAACATTCTTGACTCGTTCAATAGGAACACTCAGAGAGTCCCTTGGGAACCCTTCGCTAATGACGATTTTAATTCTTCCAATCTCATCCGCCGGGCTCCAGTAGCTTTGTTGGAGAACTTCGCTGCGAAATGGAGGGAACCTGAGAGTTTCCAGGTCGCCATTTTTGGTGAACTCTACCCATAATTAGTGTTGGAGATGAGCTTATAACATGGTTTACTTACCGAAACTATGGTTGATTAACTGAGGCCACGGCCCAGTGCGGGTTAATGCTGACGAACTGAAGGATATACTGGTTAGTATCTGTTCAGCTCTGAGACTTTCGAGCTAAAGACCTACGCGACTAGGCGGCCGTCGATCAAGACTCGTGCCTCAAACTTGACTAATTCTGGATGCTTGCTGTAGCTTCTGGTGAACTGGCTGATGTCGGGCGTCTTCCAGGAGTGAAGCGAGATGTTGAATTGGGTGCCCGGGGACAATCCTGGCATGAAACATGTCATGGTTGGTAAGCCGTATGATCCGTGGCTATATGCAAATTCTGAATACATCTATATTAGCCCGGCTACGGTAAAGAGACTAAGTACCAGTGCGTCTTGCTTGACCCCGGGGATCAGAGGTGGCCTGGGGCTTAGAAGCGTCCTGATGGGGCACATTGATAAGAAACACTACTCACCATTATCGTGGACCACATGGCAATTAGTCTTGAACTCCTTCATTGGGATTTTGGAATCCCTGGGGAATAATAGCACATCCCAATCCTCAAAACGCATCTTCACTAATTGGAGATACTGAACGACGAAGTAGAGAAACCTCAAAGAATATCTGGTTGATACAACGAACAAAACTTGGAATAGGGCCGAATACCTTCGAGAGGCATTAGCAGGAAATCTGTGTCTGGCAGTATTTAGTTTTTGGTGATGTGGATTGTAGCAGTTGAATATTCTAAGTGTTGAAGAAGAGATGAATTATTGCAAGGTACCTGATCGATAGAATTCTATGTGGATAATGTAGGTACCTATAAGGTGACGGCCCATAGTGAGTTCCTAGTTTGTCAGATATTTATATGCTGAAGGTACGGAGCTCTTAGAATCGACAGAAGGTGCATTCTGGCACCTATGGTAGGCATAGAATTGATACGTAGGTACCTACCTAAGTTAAAGGAAAGTACATGTGCCTAATGGGCTAAGGAGGGGATAAAAAAGAAAGAAACCTCGACATGTCGTTATGCGCTGATGAGCTGAAGATTTTGAAGATGACGAACTGAGGAAATTGGAATGCAAAATAAGCAATAGCACCTTGTATATTGGGTATACACTCCAACAACCAACGCGATATTAAAGACCTATACTATTAGAGCTTGCATTGGCTATAGGGTGCAAATTGGAAAAGTCAAGACAATTGTCTATAAGATGACTAGCCTCGACAGACTTGCACGTTCATCTGGCATCTCCCTTTGTTAAGATGATCTAGGTTATATTTAGTATCTCCGGGCAAAGCTGCCTTAATATATGTACCAGCATTTTTATTCTTCTTCTGCCTCTTCAATCTGATACGGTTCTGGATCGCCAGGAGCTCTTGCCTATAAGTATCGTTAATATTATATTCCGTATTTACTAACTAAGTCAACAATTAACTTACCCTTAAAGCACCAGCACCGCCTAGCTCTCGCTCGAGGCCACCTTCAAATTCTCGGGGGAAAGACGGTTTGTCAGGATATACCCTACCCACCACCCAACATACTCCGACGAAGGTAGCGATAAATGCGCCAATTTGCAGCAGTCCTTTTCCAGGGGAAACCCAGGTGTACTCATACGGAGAGAAGATGCCGAGGATGTCGTTATCCTCATGAACCGGCTCTCCGAAGTTCCGTCGCTCTTGCTTATCCCACCAGTCCCCATGCGGATCACGAAACTGTCGCTTAATGGGTGGGGGGTTGATGTAGCCACCATTCTGTATATGTCAGTTACGTGAACATGGCCAATTAATTCTCAAAGCTAACTGACCATGCCTGGATCTTCAGCATCTGTGAGCTCTGGATTATCTGGGAACTTCTCATCGATGATTGCGCGGTCATTGAACGACTTCGGAAGAAATGTACGTTGTTGGATGATGGGTAATCTTCGCGATGCCAGCGATGCCGACCGGAGAGCCGAAGCCCTTACAATTCGCTGAGGAAGCATCTGGAGAGCATACGTTAGCCATTTGTGAGCAACAAGACGGTTACCGAGGTCAATTGCAACATACTGTAAGGATTGTCGGCTCAATACCTTGATAGTATCGTATTCTGACTTGCTTGGGGTACTTTGTCGCTGGTGTAGTTGGGAAGCTTCAAAGGTGACCACTGACGATGTAGGCTTAGTAATAATATCATTACATAACTAGGTACCCAGGTACTTACCTACCTAGGTAAGTACCTAACCTTAGCGCTAAAGGCTATGTTCCATTCTATTACCTAAGGTTTCCAGGTACCTAGATACCTACCTACATGTACATATGGACATGGGTGCCTACCTTAGGTACCTAGGTACCTATGCACGTATGCATGTATCGTACGTACGTAGAAGATGGGGGAATTACGCACGGATCACGTTTCTTTCTTCTTACTTTGGGGAACTTTGACCAAGCTGGGTTATTCCTGTCCAAGGCAAGGCGGAGACCCGACGAAATTTTTGAATCATCATCAAACCGCTGATAAATACCAATTCTGATACAAAATTCATCACAGTTATTGTTCTAATGCTCTGTGCATGCTTATACGTCGTCATGATAATCTCCCGTTAATTCTCTATCTCCCGACGTAATTTTTATCCCATCCAATGTCCATTTCGTCGAGACCCGCGTCTTCTTTCTCTCCTTGCACCCCTGGACAGCTATGACGGCTACCGCGTCGCCCGAGTCTGCGCCTCCATACGATACCACGAATCCCACCAACTTAAACGGTACAAACGAACAAACCTCCCAACTTACTTCTGAGAATTCTACAGCCCTTTTAGATAGCCCCTCTTGCCTCGACATAAAATTAGAAAAAACCACCAAGGACCAATTCTCTCCAACAAAGGTCGAGGCAAATGGTACCAACGCAGATATTGTTGAAACCCCCATTAAGAACGATGGTGTTGACGAGAGGCCTTCTAAGCGCCGCCGACTACGTGAGACAACACCCCATAGCGCATCCCGTCGACCAAAACCCGAATCACCTCCATGGAAGAAGATAGAGGCTGACGGGCCCACCACTTTCACCGAAAATGGCAAACGCAGGTCTGGACGCACCAACCAGATTCCCTTAGAGCTGCAACCACCGAGTAACAAGAGGATGACCCGAGGTGCTCTCCACAGCAACCAACCTCTTACTCCAGCCAAAGACAAGCGTGCTGTAACCAATAATCAAGTGAATGGTTCACATAAGCACGCGCCAACGGGCAAGAGTGCTCCATCCAAAGCTCCCACTCCTAGTGCCAAGCCGAACACAAGAAAATCTCTAACCAATGGCTCCAAACCTTCGCCAAAAACTCGAAGATATTCCCCTTCTCCGCCCCTCCAGACGACACCGCCGAGACGATCTGCTCGAGCAAGACGTAACTCTAGAACTCTCCGAGACATTGTCGACACTCCCGATGGCAGCTCCAATTATCCCGCTGATGAAAGCCCTAACCTACGCCCGACGAAGATTCGGCTACGTTTAAAGGGCCCCAGCATCCCTACTGTCCATCCAGCCCAAGTCAACGTTTTCCCGGGACAGACCATTGCACGTGCCAAAATAGCGTCCGATTTCTGCGACTTTGTAGACCGTGCGCCAGCTGTAGATATTAAAGATGGCGGTTGGCTCGACCTTGTCGAGGAAGGAGAACCTTACACGCAAGAGGCGGCTGAAAAAGATGCCAACGCTATTATTCGAATTGAGGCTGAAACAGAGCCTGGCGGACTACTTAGCGAGGAGCGCTCTACGTTATTTGTCCCGGAACCCGTCGAAGAACCTCCGCGACAATGGGCACACATGGATCATCTTGTCAAGCAGATGGCCAATTTTCGAAAGCTAATGCTAATGGAACAGCAAAGACACAGAGCTACGGCAAAGCGATTAGCCGAAGCCTGCCGGGACGAGTGGGCACGTCGACAACCCAAGACGACCGAGCAAATCGAAGCTGAGGCTAAGGCATCGTGGGTCAGTCGCTATAGAGCTGTTATTAAGGCCGTCGCCGGGACATGGGAGAATGTTAAAGCTGAGGTTAATCGGCGCCGTCTGGAAGAATGGGAAGCTGCGGAGCAAAAACGAGTCAAAGCTGCCTTGAATGAAGCTGTCAGCATGTCGGAGCTCAAGTTACAGGCCCGTCGAGCGCATTTTGACTCGGAACTTCTATCTGACGAAGATGAGGAAGAGCTAGAAGGGTCAGACGACGAGGCTGACGACGAGGATAATGAATTAGGTTCTGACGAGGGGCTATCGGAAGAGGTATCAGACGAAGACGAAGACAAAGATGATGAGGACAATATGTCTTCTTCCGATGATGATGATGATGATGAGGACGCAAAGTCGAACGGTTCGAATGAAGGCCTCACGCAAGACCAATTAAGACAGAAATACGCGAATATCCCGGGTTTGGCATTAGATGACCAAGGCGAGACTACGGATGAGTCTATCGACATGGACGACGATTTGGGGTCAAGTGACGGGGGTATGAACAGTGGTGGAGAGGATGGCGACTCGGAGGAAGACGACGAAGATTCTGGGACTGACGAGGGTCCTTCCGGGTTACTGGGCCTTCTCTTTGGCAAATCTGAGCTACAGAAGATTGAACAGGAGGCAGTAACGGACAAATCGCCATCCGAACGTGATGTTGAAATGACAGACGCTCCAGAGTCTACACCTATTAACGGAAAGATCGTCCCTGATGATGTTACATTTGAAAAGGGTGTGGAGGATAACACAATACCAGAGGGCGCAGATGTGCAAGACAAGACCTTGGCGGCCTTAATAAAGGGAAAGGAGCATGCCATCGAGGACGTTACCCTCAGCCAGGATCAAGTGCCAGCGAATCCACCTAATGCTGCAGTTACTACGGCTGCACCACCAGAAAACCCGTATGAAGCTAACAATCCCAATGTTCCAACTATGGTACCGGAACCATTACAGGCACAAGATGTCGGAATGGAAATCATTGAAGCCGTTCAGCAGGTCAGTGAAGAATCTAATGGGGATACCTTGTCTATAGCAGCGAAGCCGAGTGTAAGAGCGGTACCAAGCGTCGAAGCCGCCAATATGCCGTCAGATCAGCAACAAGTGACTTCAGATACAGACGCAGTCACAAACCCTCCCAGCCGTGATCGAAGCCAATCACCCCGGACATCTGATACCAAACCTTCAGAAGTCGACACTGCATCTTCCGTCCTCAAGTCAGGTGCGAGCAGATCAAGTTCGCCGCAGTATCAGGTACCGAGGACAGATGTCCCATTTCTGCTTCGAGGAACGCTGCGTGAATATCAACATTATGGTTTGGATTGGCTTGCTGGTCTCTATAGAAATCAAACCAATGGGATTCTTGCGGATGAGATGGGTCTTGGAAAGACTATTCAAACCATCGCCCTTTTAGCTCATCTAGCCTGTCACCATGAAGTATGGGGTCCGCATCTAGTCATTGTCCCGACTAGTGTTATGCTGAATTGGGAAATGGAATTCAAGAAGTGGTGCCCTGGATTTAAAGTCTTATCCTACTATGGTAGTATTGATGAGCGTAAGCGAAAACGCCAAGGGTGGAAGACGGATGACATGTGGAATGTGTGCATCACATCTTACCAAATCGTTCTACAAGACCAGCAAGTTTTCAAGCGCAGACAATGGCATTATATGATCCTTGACGAGGCTCATAATATCAAAAACTTCAAGTCCAAACGCTGGCAAACGCTACTCACATTCAATACTCGAGCACGGCTCTTGCTCACAGGCACGCCGCTTCAGAACAATTTGACCGAGCTGTGGTCGCTACTATTTTTCTTGATGCCGTCCGAGAACGGGGTCGGCGGGTTTGCAGATTTGGCAGAGTTCCAAGACTGGTTTCATAAGCCAGAGTCCCAGATCTTGGAAAGTGGCCGAGAACAGATGGACGATGAGGCTCGCGCAATCATTGCCAAGCTGCACAAGGTGCTTAGACCTTATCTCCTACGTCGTTTAAAAGCAGACGTCGAGAAACAGATGCCAGCCAAATATGAGCACGTTGAATTCTGCCGGCTGTCGCGCAGACAGCGGGAATTGTACGATGGATTTCTAGCCCGTACAGACACCAGAGAAGCCCTTTCTTCAGGCAACTATATCTCGGTTATCAACTGTCTCATGCAACTACGTAAAGTTTGCAACCATCCAGACCTCTTCGTGGAACGTCCAATCATGACATCCTTCCGACAACGTAGGTCAGTCTTAGCCGGTTACGAGGCGACTGAAAGCCTTATTCGAGGAAAATTACTCGAAGACAACCCTATGAATATCATCAGCAAGAGCTTCCTCAATCTCATTCCAACCCAACACGAGGGTTTATCAAGATCAGTGTGCGATCGGATTTATCAACTTAGCGCCCATCGCCCATTGATGGACCTCCGCGAAGCTCAGAAAGCGCGAGCCCAGGCCGCTTACACGAATCTAGATCCTGCTACTGTAGAGTCCAATATTGTATACCTAGAGAGCGCGGCGCGATGGGGTCGCTTCGAAGAATTACAACACTGCGTCTATCTAAACGCACTCAGGCGACAACAGCGTCCGATATATGGTAAACAGCTTACGGACTTTCTGACTCTTGGTATCAGCATAAGACCACATAAGCCTCGTCCAAAAGCCCCGCAAAAGGTCATGAGTTGGTTTGAAGAGGATTTGCTCGTCTTACGATCAATGGTACCTACGCTCGACCAGCGTGCTGCGTCCATGAAGACTATTATCTCTAAGTTTGCCTGTGTCACGCCAGCTGTCGTTACTCGAGACTTCGACCGGTTCGTACTCGGCTCCAGCGGCGTGGAGACGTTCGGCGAGACAAATCTCAAGTTGTCAGCTCCGGTGCGTCATTCGCCGTTCATGCAGAAAGAAGCACCGCTTGATCCGTGGCACGAAGCCCGTATGAGACTCAGCATCCAATTCCCTGATAGGAGGCTTCTACAATATGATTGTGGAAAATTGCAAGCTCTCGACCGTCTCTTACGCAAGCTGCAATCTGGTGGCCACCGTGCCTTGATCTTTACACAGATGACGAAAGTGCTCGATATTCTTGAACAGTTTCTCAATATCCATGGGCACAAATATCTACGGCTTGATGGTGCTACGAAAGTTGAGCAACGGCAAATTTTAACAGATCGCTTCAACCACGACACGCGAATTCTCTGCTTCATCTTATCTACGCGATCGGGCGGTCTTGGCATTAACTTGACTGGAGCTGATACCGTTATCTTCTATGATCAAGACTGGAACCCCGCGATGGACAAGCAATGCCAAGACCGATGTCACCGCATCGGTCAGACGAGGGATGTGCATATCTACCGGCTCGTAAGTGAGCACACTATCGAGGCGAATATTCTGCGTAAAGCGAGTCAGAAGCAGATGCTCGACGATATCGTGATCCAGGAGGGTGGCTTTACTACGGACTACTTCAATAAGCTCTCGGTGCGTGACGTTATTGGCGGCACCCCAGACGAGACTGATGTAGTCGGCGACGCAATGGACCGCGTTCTGGGCGGTGTGGAGAACAGCGACCAACGCACAGTCGGCCGAGTCCTCGAGCAGGCTGAAGACCGCGAAGATGTAGACGCCGCTCATGTGGCGGAGAAAGAGATACAGGAAGACGAAGCCGACTTTGCTGAAAAACCGGTGACCGGAAGTGCATCCGGCTCTTCAAGTACTAGGCTAGGCACCCCCATAACCCGAGATGGATCACTTGCACCGGGCATCGGAAAGTCAAATCTCGGACTGTACTCTGAGTCCGCAGATGTGGATAACCCAGTCGAAGAAATGGAAAATAATGCCTGGGGAGAGACAATCCACAATATTGACGAATACATGCTTGGTACAATGGGTAAACAGCTCGAGGGCACGGCGTTGGAGCTTCCCAAGGATAAGAAGAAGAGCAAGAGTAAGAAGGGCAAGGATACCCGCAAGCGTTGATGTCAGCTATAGCAGACCAATACTAGCGACGCGCAAAGGCGTTAATTGTAGAGACAAGAAAGTAAGCGATGAATACTGGAAAACAGTCAAGGAGACAGGTTTTATACGTTGCATATATTGGTGTTTTTTTGCACGGGGCAAGCAAGGGTTAGGCGGCGTATTGAAAGGACTTTGCATCGCGTTGGTATGATAGGCTTATTACGTGTTGGAGTTGGGGATGCCATGAAAAAAGAGCAATTAGAACCATGTATCTGTACGAACCAGGGGGGTACTATGTAGTAGATAATAACGAGACGAAAAGACGAGAGATGACCGCTCTGGCGGAATTCACCACTTCAACAAACATAATTAATAGGTAGCCTTTATATGAATAAGGGGTGATGTGGTCGGCGACGTTAGAGAATACGGGCCTGGGTGGGTAACTACCTAACTATAAGGTAGATAGATGATGACGCCGGCAAACCATGGCCGCTACTGCGTAGAAGAGCCGATATATTTCCCCGCGAAGGATCCACCAAGGAGAACCGACGAACCGTTCGATTTATCTACCTAGCTAGTAGCGGGTAGCCCCGAGGAACCTAGGTACCTATTATTCTTTTTTTGTTTATAATTAACGGCTAGATATATTTCACGATATCTCATGATATTCTCATAGTATCTAGGGAATAAAGGGGGATTATAGGTAAAGTCAAAAACAGAAAGGCGGCCAAACATATATGACAAGAGCTATCGCGAGGACTCAGCTCGGCACCTATACCAAGTGATAACTCCCCTCTTGAAGATGGCGTCCAAGGCGACGCAAGACGCCCAGCACGAAAGCTTCCGGCAGTATCTACCAGACCTAAACACCCCGCGGTTCCAGGCTATAGCAGAGAATGACGCTTACGGCCATGCGCAGGAACTCCTGGAACATCACCGGCCGCCGTGGCTGTATGGGCTTTACGTGCACTGGCGGAAGTTGTTTGAGGAGCCGTTTAAAGGCGTGACTAGCGATGGTATGTATTTTCTGTTACTTCCCATGTTAGTTTCCTTAATAGGTTGAGTACATTTATTTAAGAGAGCGGGTGAGTGAGAGGAATGAGTGAGATGTTGTGTAGGTACCTAGGTAGGCAGTGAAAAGGGGTACCTATAAGATTGATTATAAGACTAACAACCACCAGGCACCGTCCAGCCCAACCTCTTCCATCTCCGCGACGAGGGCGTGCCCATCGACGCCATCGCCGCCAACGCCAACGCCATAATCTCGCAGTTGAGCCCCGAGCAGACCGCTCGCACGCTCCTGCACATCGACTCGCCCGAGTGGCGGTCCTGGTCGAACCCCGAGTTCCTCATCAGCGACAAGGGGATCCGCCTCGACGAGATCGCCCCCCCGCTGCGCGAATCCGTCTTCGCCCTCCTACAAACTACCCTCAGCCCCGAGGGCTACGAGAAGGCGCGCGCGGCCATGCGCATCAACCATTTCCTCGGAGAGCTGGTCCACGCGCCCAAAGTCATGAACGAGCACAGCTACAACTTCGTGCTGTTCGGGGCGCCGGCGGCCGAGCGCCCCTGGGGCTTCTCCTTCTACGGACACCACCTGTGCCTCAGCGTGTTCCTGCGCGCGACGCAGATCGTCGTGTCCCCGTGGTTCACGGGTGCGGAGCCCAACGCCATCGACGACGGGCCGTTCCAAGGCACGCGCATACTGCACGAAGAGGAGCGCCTGGGCTTGCAGCTGATGCAGAGCTTGGGCCCGGACCATAAGCGCCGGGCCACGGCCTACCCGCTCATGAAGGATCCGGGGATGCCGCGCGGCCGCTGGAACCACGACGACCAGCGACATCTGTGCGGCGCGTATCGCGACAACCGCGTGGTGCCGTACGAGGGGGTCGTCGTGGGAGCGCTATCGCCCGCGCAGCAGGACCTCGTGCGCGGGATCCTGTTCCAGTACTTGCTGTATCTGCCGTCGCGATCCCGCGAGCTGAAGATGCGGGATTGCGTAGAGCGCTTCGGCGAGACGTACTTTTCGTGGATCGGGGGGTCCGGCGACGCGGACCCGTTCTACTACCGCATTCAGAGCCCCGTTGTGCTGGTCGAGTTCGATCATCACTCCGGCGTGTTCTTGAGTAATGCCGAGCCGGCTAAGTTTCATATTCACACCTTGCTGCGGACGCCGAATGCGGGGGACTATGGGTTTGCGCTGAGGAACCAGGTTGGGCCGGCTGTGGAGCAGGAGTATGTCTGGGAGGGATAGTGTTGTGTGTGTGTGTGTGACCTCGTGTATGTGATGCCAGTGGGTCTGAGACATGGAGTTGGATGTGGAAAAGGGGGATGGTTGGTTGGTTGGTTATGCGGTATGCAGTTCACTTCAACGTGAGTAACGAAGCCTAGTCGAAGACTTATATAAATACCTATATATACCTCTACCTATACTCTATATTTGCCCCTTTTCATAACTTTATTGTAAGTATCTTAAGCCTGAGATTGATTTGGCCCCGTTCCCATCAGGATTAGCTCTAGTCGTGTACCTATAGTAATTCGAATGCCATTATATAACTATAAGAGCTTACCAAACTCACTTCCAATATTGCCTTCACACGACATATCATATCATATCATATCACCAGACAAGCCTGTTTATATCACATAACGTAAACGCACTCCCATGCCCCACCGAACAACACATACCTAGACCCCCCTAGTTAGCAGACATCCAAACATCCCACACTCACCCATAGGTACCTACCTACCTACCTGGCATACTATACAAATCAATGCATCAAGACGCACCAACCACCACGCCCAAGCCACCAATATATAATACAAGAAACGCAGAGGTAGAAAACAGGATGTTTTATAGTAGTCAGTCCGGTATGGTATATCCATAAAAACACCACACCACTCCTCCTCATTCCCAACTTCAACGCACCTAAATACACAAGAAAAGGAGGGGCTCAACGCAGCCCAGCCCAGCCCAACCCACTCGAGGCCCCATTTCCACGGGAGCACGCAGTGCGTACATACACACGCGCGTGCATAGTCCACCCAAACCGCAGTTTCGAGCAGCCGGTTGCTTATGCTTATGCTTATGCTTATGCTTTTACTTATACCTATGCCTATACCTACCTGGTACCTACCTACCTACCTACCTACCTACCACCTAATGCGCTCCATGCAAGCAAGTGGATCAAAGCCTCTACCGCAGCCGCGCCGGTATCGAACCCGGGTCGGCCACGGAGCCGTATCACGGCGCAGAACAGCGGGTTTTGCCTGCCTGCCTGCCTTAGGGAGTGCAGCACACAGTAGAGTGGCCTTTGTATAACCTGACCAACGTATTTATCAGAAGCCATTGTCGAGCACTGCGTCGACCGTACGCAATGATAACAATAACAACAGCAACAACAATAATAATGCCAATAATCATGCTGGGTCTCTTTATGATCTGCCTTGCCTTTACCTCGCTTATTCCTCTGCGACTGGGAGTGAGTAAGTGGCTTGCAGCACTCCTTCATCTCTAACCTAGCTTAGATCTACCTACATACAACTATGTATGTATTTGGATACGCGGGTCTTGTGGATCGGCGGGGCCTTGAAAATAGTTGTATTGTACATACCTACATACATAGATTGCATTTCCTCAATTACCATTATGCATATGCGGGCCCAAGTCCTCCCTCCTCTATCCTGCCAGGTGATAAAAAGGGTGAATGGATACATCTGGATTCTGGTGTCTATCATACAGTTGCTATCTGCGTCGCTACCCAGAAATGTAAAAGCGGCAGCATCGCGCTGCAGAAAATGTATAATCCTGTCTAATTCGAACAATGCATGATGCCATAACCGTATTGGTAACTTTCCAAAAAGACACCCATGTAGTCTATACACATGCATGATGGTCAACCTAAAAGCGCCGCGCTCCGTATGCTCCCATTAAGATCCTTTCAATAAAAACCCTCGTTACGAACTCCGGTGTAAATCCAAGTTAAAGTGGCCGTCTCCAAGCCCGGTACCTTCAGCGATGGCCCTAGGGTTTCGTCATCCGCAAATTTCTTCAGCCAGCTCTCAAACGTGCCCTTCAAGTCGTGTACCTGGTATCCGCGCGGCTGTGGATCGTGGACGCACTGCTTCGAATGCCTCGGCAAGGGAGACTGCTGCACCTTTTCTGCCTCCGTCCTGTCGTCCTCCGGGTCGTACCTAACGAGCCTACTCTGGTACGGTCGGCGCAGCCAGTAGTTGTCGAGGTTAAAGTTCACGTTAAAGTTGAAGTGGTACGATTCGTACAAATCATAATGGCGCCAGGGTAGGCTGCGCGGGCGATCGGGGCCGCAGCACTTGAGCCGGAGCCCGAACGCCGAGCGCTGGTAAACAACAAGGATGATAGTCTCAAGCTGGCGAAACTTGGATATGTACTCGAGAAACCGGGCCATGTTGCGCTTCGTTTGGACGCTACGATGGAACATTCGTAGATGCAACCCCGTGTGTAAGCCCCACGATGTGCCGAGAGCCAGCCTCGTAGCGTTCCGACGAACAGGCTCAATCTGGCTTAGGAGGCGGATCACCTTTAGCAGCCTCTTCACCTGTAAGTAAGAGTCAAGTAGAATGATGTCTCGACAGAGATCTAGATGCTTGACTGTTCCGGAAAATGCGATGGGCTTGTAGCGACGTAAAACCGCTTGCCGGGCATCACGGCAGACTCGCGCTATAGAGGGCGGCGGCTCGTTACGGACATCAGCAAACATTAGGCGGCCCGAAGGCGTTGTTTGAGATTGCGCCGATGGAGAATCGAGGACCTCAAAAACCCTCGGCTCGGGGAGAGCGTACCCCCATACCATATCCCGTAATTCCAATGGCAATTTCCCGAATTGCGGGAAGGTGAGTTCGGAAGCCATCGTGAGTCGTCGCGCAGGTGTTTCTTTCGCTGACGGCCGGGCTGTATAGAATGCACAAGTCCTAAAGGTTTTTCTTTTTTTTCTTCTTCTCCGCCAAGTTTCTAAATAACACGTCCTACCGCTTACTCTGGAGTCGACCCGGTACCGTAAAAATGTATGTAGAAGTCGATACGAAGGTGGCTAACTGGCAGAAGCCAATGCAAACTCCTGCCAGCCACAGCCTCGAAGCGATCTCAGCTGTTTGATCTATCAGCAGCGATTCTCGAGGCTTCCTTTTCAGCCCCAAGATCCTTCGACCAAATTAAATGCCTCGCCGGATATCCTATTATCGGGTTTCGAAGGTCTTTACGAGGAGTGGCGGACGATCCACGTCGCCGTGTATGTTGACCACAGGCAGATTGTTAAAGCCGGCGTGGGGAGGCCTCAAGCAATAAGCCACGACTTCAATATTACTACGCCGTGTTTCTCCTTAACCCTGCCACTGAATCCAATGTAAAGCCCTAATGACGTTTTCTGACGCCGATGAGAAAGAGGGAGAGGAAGAGAGAAGAATAAAGCGGACAGATCCAAGAGGAAGAAAAAAGGAGCAGATTTATTCACAGGGTTAACCAAGAAGGAACCGAACCAACATATGATGTAAGATGTTTATGAGATTTAAGAGTCAGCTAAGGTCACTGGTGGAATATGTACCTAGAAATGCGTAGGATGCTTGATCACATGGGTCGGCGTCTCCAGAATATTAGAGACAGCGGGAGCCGCTAAGGGAAAGGGGTGGCTTGCAAAGCTTTTTGCTTCTTTACTCAGATGAAAAAAAGGATGGGGGCAGAGCAAATAGTTTAAGCCAGTCATGCGGGTATGGGACGGACTTGTGAGCAAAGACCAAGGGCGATGAGCTAACAGTCCTCTAAGAGGACGCTTGAGCGGCGGAAACCTTCCAGAAAGAGACATGGGGGTGATGGCACAATACGGACAATACATACAAATCAGCTACGAGTCGGGGTCGGGGCGCTGACGTACAACCAACGTAGCGAGGCAGGTCCTGAAAAGGGAAGCTGAAGCGTGCTGGAGAATCCTATGAAATGGGCCGGGTTAATAAGACTACTACGATAGCCACGAGTTTCGAGACGATAGATAGAGAGCAGAAGCTTACCATGCGTTGGCCGGTAGACGAATAGGGAGTCGAGACATGCGACGGTCGGAACTGGTCTATAAATGGAACAATTAAGTTGTATATTAATGCTGTATACCACGTTAGACAGTTTTCCCAACGCTGGTTCGCCTTTCTTCGTGCTACGTTGGAACCCTGCCGCTGTGGCACACGTGCAGATATCACGCAGCAGACTATCATATCCAAGACGGAGGCTAGAGCAGCTGACGTCGGCCTAGGGGGAACATAAGGGGGGACCTAAGGGGGGACCTAAGGGGGGTTGCTAGCGCTGCTACTGTGTGTGCTGCTTCTGACGACTTAATAAAGCCCCGTGCTGGTGGGATATAGTCTGCTGCGTGACGTTGCATGAGGGGAGAGAATTTGGGGGGTTCAACGGCGAGAATATATGACAAAGATGCGCTAGGTTAGATAGGTAGAATCAGGGCTGTAGACGAGGCTTGCCAATGGGTCGAAACTCCATTAGCTACAGATGTTAGCTAGCAGCCCCCAAAGCCTGAAAACCCTTCCGGTGAAAGAGTACGGGTAAGGTGGTTAATAGATACGACACCTACCTACAGTCGACCTACTTAGTTAACCGAGTTTACAGGTATCCGTAATTTACTCCTACATAGGACGAGCAGCACAAGCAGGACGAACAGGACGAACAGGACGAACGTGCACACGGCATGCCCCTCCCACTCCTACTTCCTACTTCCCACTTCCCACTTCCCACTTCCCACTTGACGGGGGCTGCGGGGGATGCGCCGTTAGACGGGATGAGCGATAGGAAAAAAGAAACACGGCCTGGGATGATTCGGTATGGAAGGGATCCAAGTGGACGGGTTATATTAAACAGCATGATCGTTCCGGGGCTAGCTGTTCCAAGGGTCCTTGGATCCTTGGGTCCTTTTAGACTGACAAGAGCGTCTAGATTCCTGAGCCGGGGGAAACGACTACATTTGTAGTAATTCGTTGGAGAAAGGTGAGGAAAAGGTGGATTGACTTGATCCTTCTGTTCGTTTCAAAAACATTGAATTGAACCCGCTTCAATTTGATGCGCAATGCGACGGGAGGTGGAGCAAATCTCTAAAAAGCTGCTCGAATTGAAGCAATGAAACCTCGGAATAATTAATAAAGTTCCCTGGAACATTATCGGATGAATTTAAAATAATCATGGTTTAATGTAGGTAGTGTAGTGTACAGTGTACAGTGCTACTTACGTACATATAGGTACATACCTCCGAATATCTACCGTCTCGGTTCTCGCTCTAGCGCGAGTACCGGCAGCCCAGTTGACACCTGCAGCTTGAACCTCACAGCTGGTGCCGACGCTAGCAGAACAAATCAAAACTCGAGCGCGATGCGACAGAATTTTTAATTCCTTTTTTTTCTTCTTTTTTTCTTCGTGCGGCTGGCATGACACAACACTCCCCGTGTTGCTCGAATCCCTTCTTCCTTCAGTGGAATATACCTCCATGGATATATAGCGTCAGTCATGCCACAGAGAAATTAAAATTGCAAGCCGGCGACTTTACTTCTGAAGTCGGTTCGAACCTGAAGCCTTTGGTCGCTTCTTTGAACCGCAGTGAAGATGCTGGACATTATTAAAATAAGGACACTTTTAGCTCTGTCTAACTCAGCTTACGAGAGAGGCTAGTTGGTAAAATTTTCTGCTGTTAGATGGGAATAATGTCTTGATAGACATTGTTGCAATCTTGAGAGAATAATACTCTTTCCCGAGGGGGGTTTAATTAACCCTTTACTTTGCTTACTCAACTCAATGCAGTACCCGATGCATTGGCGTGGTTCTTGAATATCCATCTCATGGTGTAAATTTGTCACTCAAAATAGTAATGAGGAAGAATATGCGAATCCGTGAAGGTGGTGATGAGGTCAGAACTAAACTTGACAACCAACTAGATTTGCAGGTGAATGAAATTCCAATCAAGACCAATGCAAGGAGTAGACTTGGTTGGTTCCCACCATAGTTCGGTGGTGACACTAAATAGATGGATAGACACGTATGCCAATCATGGACCTTGTTAGCCTTTTCTGTGGCTGTAGACGAGAATGGAAAGTCATAATGATCATTCCGGTCATTGATTGATTGATACCATCTATCTATATAGATGCGGTCTCAAAAGTATTCCGACTCTAACTCATCACATTCCATTCGCTGCCCCCATTCGCCATAAGTAATCGTGACCGCGATTGGTGCTCGTCTACCCACCCATCTTTTTTCTCTTGTTGCACTCTATTCACCTTGCTCGTCGCCGATCTTCTCAAGTTTCCCCATTTCTCTTTTCTCGCCAGACTCGCCAATAAATCGTATTCGGTCCAATCGGACCTTTTCGCTATCGCCGTCACCGTCCACAACAAAGATAACGAGACTAGTGATGTTTTGGAACCGGACAAATCGTAGTCCTAAACTTGCGGTACCGTTAGAGTTCCAGTCGCTCTCGCTAATCTCGATGGTCTGGGTCGGGTCGATATCATCAGCTTCGTCGAAACCTAGATTGTGCGGTCGGTTCGTAAAGAGCTTGAGAGTCCTGGGTCTCATCGGTACCTCGTCGTCATCCTCATCATCGGTGGGTGGTAGAGAAGTAATCTAGAGAGGTATGTTAGCTTGAATACTTAAGCTACATGTAGTAGAACAAATTTATATACCTGTATCGTGTGGAGCTTGACGGCAGAGTTAAATGGCGTGTAGAGAAGCAGCTGCTCATCCGTGTCGCTTTCAACCCAGTCCTTTTCAGTGTCCGCGGCCTTGTCCTTGAATAACGCAGAAGGTTTGTTCTTATTGAAGAGAGTTCGAACAGAGAAGTGACTTTCATCAGCGTTCAGTAGTTCTAATCCTCGCACGTCAATGGTATCTGAGATATCCGTGTAACCTCGGGGTAGATCAGCTCCCCTCCAAGCGATACCTCCCGAGGCACCACTACCGCTGCCCTCTCCCTGCGTAGCATTCTCGATGTTTTGACTTAGGTTCTCAACGATGGTCTGGAGCTCCTTCGGATTGGCACCTTTGACCCTCTCAGCAACGGAACCATCGCGGAAGACTATAAAGGTAGGTAGATGCGTGACGCGGTATTCGGCTGCGACTGCCTTGGCTCCCTCGGCTTCCGTGTTGACTTTTACGAACGTTGCAACTTTTGGGCGTGAAAGAGATTTCGATAACTGGTCGTAGAAGGGTGCGATTTGTTTACACGGCCCGCACCAGTTCGCATAGACTACGCGTTGGGATAAATTTGTCAGCTTCGCGTCGTAACGATGATAATGACGATAGCGGGGCAAGTTGTTGGTGGTGGTGGTGGTGGTGAATAAGGGTTGAGGGGAGCTAACTTACAGTCTGCCACCACAATACGTGAGCTCTTCAGGAGCCCGTTAAACTGCTCAACCGACGTGATTTCTATAGGCTTAGCCATTTTAACTGCCAGGCAAAGATGATGTAGGAGTTATTAAGCACCTCTTAGCCTAGCGGTTAAAGAGTAAGTAGAAGGCCTAAAGTTTGAGGACGGCGCTGAGGCGGCAGGATGGGCGATGTTTGGTGGGGGAGAGGAACAACAATCCCTGCCAGGTACGAAGGGAGAAACGTCTAGAAACGGGATAGCGTCATATAACATTTGCGTAACTTTTCTCTTCCGCGACTGCCTATTAAGACCCTTAATGCTAAATACATAGCTTCGATAAGAAGATAAGCATCAGGTGTAGAACGCGATAATGCATTGTAGATGAATATACCGTGTCATTCAGTTTTTACATCTCCAATTGTCTTAGCCAGAACTAGTTTGCCCAGCCGTATGACTAATCAAATATTCTCCTTAATAGTACAAGACGTACAATTCTAATTTCAGCACAGTCCCATTATATCACACGATATTTCATCATGTCTGTGATAGTCAACTACCTTATAAAATCGTAACCCATGGTTTCTTTATAATAACTCTATCCCACTTAACCCTACTCGTCCATCCACCTGCCTTTAAAACAAAGCACACCCAAACTCCACGCATAGTCCCCAGTAAAAAAGAATGCGGTCCAAACCAGGTTACGTAGTCCTCTCCTCGTATGCCCATATCTCGAACAGCACAAACGCAACGCAGCACACCATAAGCCGAAACCCTACCCTCGTCAAATCCCCACGGCATGACTAAACACCCTCGTAGCAAGCTGAGCCAGCAGTCTCGCCCGATCACCCTGCGGCAAGTCCTGGAAAACAGCATAAACACTCTTGCCCTTCGCATCCCTCACGGCACCCAATCTGTTCCCCGCGACTGCCCCCGCAACCGCCCCCGGCATATTCGCCACTATAAAGCCCAGCACGCTGCCGCTAGCCGCGCCTAGTATGCTCCAGAACTTGGACGTCGGCCTATTAGTATCCTCATCTGCAAGGCCTTCCTCACGCAGCATCTCCTCGAATACATCTCCGAACTGCGCGTCTTCGGCCTGTTGCCGCGCCTCTCGCGCGTTAGGTTGCGAGTTGGTGTCCCCGCCTGTGAAGAAGTTCCACGCCCATGAGTACGCGCTCTGTGCTGCTGCTCCTCCTAATCCTCCTCCTCCTCCTCCGGTCTCAGGCGGCACTGATTCCTCTGGGTCGTCGGTGTCCTCATACGTGTAGGTGCTGCGGCCGCCACCGAACCGTCTGCGCTGGGTGTCGTACTCGCGTCGCCGTGTGGTGTCTGACAGCGTGTAGTAGGCGTCATTTACAAGCTGAAACTTGCGTGTTCGGGCTGGGCGTTCGGGTGAATTCGAAGGTACTCTGTCCGGGTGGGTTTTAAGGGCTGCTCTGGCCGCGGGGAAGATCTATTAGCAAAATGATAACTGCACATAGCATAAATATGCAAGTATATTGTGTACTCACCGTTTATAGGCATCGCGAATCTGCTGGGTAGTGGAACTTTCGGAGACCTCGAGGATCTTGTCTGTGGGTTATCCTTTGTTAGTGGGGTTGACGTGACGCTATAAGAGCTGAGGGGGGACAGCTAGTGACATACAATAATTAGGAGGCGCTCTGTCAGTCATCGTGAGTATTCTAAGCAATATTGGTAAAAAGTATTGATTTGGTAGCTAGAGGTAAACTTCAATCAGGTATGACAGATATTCCAAAACTAAGAGGCCAGGCAGGTTAAGGTCTCTTGAATTAGGCTTGTCAGGCGGTGTTGGGTACATACCTCTCAACCGAGATAACAAGTGCATCCAATAAGGGACGTCATAGATGTGGCTGCAAACCTTACCTGCTAAGGCGACTTTCCGAAACGGGTAATCATTGAAAGTTCTAGCCACCGTGGCATCGTGGCTTGATGTTTCCTCTTGAATTCTCCGGTCTAACTCCAACTGCTCCACAGACCCCCAAAAGCTCACCTTCGGAACCAGACCACTAGAGCCGATCCAGATTAGCCCTAGCCCAGGATCAAGTTCTAGGCGGTTTTAGGGCAGCGCAGATCGTCCAGGGGGTTTGCCCAGCCAGCCCAGCCCCTTGAATTGTCGGTGAGTAGTCGATCTCTTCTCTCTTATTCGCAGTTCCAACTCGCGATACTTCCCTCTGGATCTTTACAAGCCGTAAAAAACAAAAGACACCCTTTCTACTTCAGCATTGCGTCCCGCCAAAGTGGATAGTCACCTCGAATCTGTTCACAAGCTGGCCGGTGCGTTTAATAGCTTATCGAACCACGGAGATCGTCAGATCACAAAATCGATCTTGATCTTGATTTTCATAAAAGATCCGCTCCGGCAGCTGTCTGTGAGAAATATCCCTTAGCTTGCTTTTACGGCTCTTCCTCGCCTGCGCCCCCCCCGCCGTGTCGATTAAGAATCGGCAGCTGGCTCTGTGATACTCGAACTGCATGTCGCAAATTTGAGTGAGACAACTTCATATATACATTATATATAATACGTGCAATTTATATATTAGTATATTCTTTATTAAAATATAGTTAGTTATAGCTATATATATACCTATCTACGACGTCAAATTTTCACAATGGGTTTCTTCGACTGGGAGGACGAGGACGCCGAGTCCGTCGTCTCGACCTCGACACGAAAATCTCACTCCGGCCATTCCTCGCGTCCGCACCGTAGCAAGCGTCACTCAGGCACAGGATCCATCTTCGGCGGCAGTAGCCATCACAGCAGTCACCACGACAAGCCTACCAGCTCGCGGGGCTCCTTCTTCAACCTTGGGAATGGCAGTAGCCGAAGCTTCTTCAGCTTTGGAGGTGAGTTTTTTATCCCATTTCTTTTACATATTCCTATATTGTATTCCGTGTGTCACCGACCTATTCATCTGTCGAATGACACGTAAGCACGATGGTGGATTTTCGGAATTTTTCTTTGGACCACGTAGTATACACTACTTATTGCCATACGTGCCACATATACCAACTTAACGACTAACGGACATTCCTTACAGGCCGCTCCAACTCGTACTACAAACGCCAGCCGCGCTCGTCCTTTATCCAGCGGACACTCAAGAAGTTGCGTCGGCTGTTACGCGATCTAATATACTATGCGAAGCGCCACCCTATCAAGGTGTTCATGCTAGTGATCATGCCTCTAATCACCGGAGGTGCTCTAACTGCTCTTTTAGCCCGCTTTGGTCTCCGTCTACCCCCAACCATCGAGCGTATGCTAGGCATCGCAGCCCGCGCCGGTTCAGGGGATAGCGTTGGTCTCATGAGCGAGGCCGTGCGCATGGCCGGCGGTCTCGGCAACAATGAGAGCCTCTCTGTCCACCGGATCCGCGACGGTGACTACCAATGGGAACGGCGGCAGGAGTACCGTAGCGAGAGTCACGGTCGCGGATTCTTCGGCAGTATCCGAGACTTCTTTTCCTAGCGTAAGAGGCATGTAGGTAATGGGAGACTTGGGTAGGCGGCTGGTTTGGGGCGGTATATAATGGCTTATGATGAGGAACGGGGGGCGGATGAATTCAGGTACCCCTCTACCTGCTACGAATTTATGGATGGCGTTTTAGGACTGATTCTAGGATGAGATTTGAGAGATATTCTTCACTTCATACCATTCCTTATTCTTGTAAAAGTCAGGGTCACGATTGACGCTTTAAAAAAAGAATGGTTCGAAGAATCGATACGATACCCTCGTGTTAGTTAGACTTGCCACAATTTAGAAAGTCATTTTCCAGATGTGCCTTTATAACAGGCCAAAGACCGATCAATATTGCAGAAAATTTCAGACAAGTTAGAGTATGACTTATTCGGCATGCCATTACTTCATTATGCGGGTATGCTTTACTTATTAAGATAACTAGACGACTACTTGATTTATTTCCCTTTCCTTTTCTTGGGGGCAACTGCTTTCCGTTTTGCAGCTCCGACGGGCGGCGGAGACTTTTTACTCTTGGTGCGCTCGGGTGAAGGGGATGTTTGCATCGCAATTTCGCCTCGACTCCTTCCTCTCGAGAGCCGTGCATCATTCGCTCCATCATCACTAGTTGTCTCATCCTCATGTTCGTGCCTATTCCTCTCCTCCCTACTTCTGTGATGTCTTGAACTACTCCTATCCGCAGGAGCAGTCCTACCCGCTGCGTCCAGTCTGGCGGCCGCAACTCCATCAGCATACAGTGCACGTGGACCCGCAGTTTGGTATTGGAACGGGTCTCTGACTTCCGTAAGGGATGTACGTGAAGACGAAGGCTTTGCTGTGGGATCCGAGGCATGCCGTAGATTAGGGGGTGCATGTACGTATTGATAGTCGAAAGGAGGAGAGTCTTGCACTATGGAGTGGGGACGACGAGCAGAGGATGTAGATGATGCGCCCGAACGAGGACGCGAATGTGAGGCGTTAGGTGGAGGGAAACGCCCCATGGGAGGGGCAAGTTGGTTTTGATCTGAACCCGATTGAGGATCATCGAATTGTGAAAGGGGAACAGCATATCGTTGCTCCTTTTCCTTGCCTTTTCGATCACCTCCGCCGCGTCGTTTTGCTGCCTCTGCCTCGGTCTGTAACCGTTTTCGTCTTCGTTCAAGAGCCGCAAGCTCCTCCTTGTTCAACTTAACATCCGCCTTACCCTTGGCTTGGGCTCTCCGTATCCTTGAAAGGGCTGATTGTACTAGAGCCTCGTCGAGCTCCCTTCTAAGAGCTTGATTCTCATCGTCCTCGTCTTCTTCCTCTTCAGATGCCACCTCCGAGTCGTCTTCCGTTGAGTCGTTTTCGTCATCCGAATGCTGATAAGCATAACTGTTCCGTGACTGGCTGCCACTGCTCAAATCTATTCCAGTAAACCGAAGTGGATCACTGGTAAACCGTCTATTCCCAGAAGTCGTTACCAAATCAGTACCCTGTGTATCCATCTCATTCTCACTACCTAACTCCTCCACAACGCGGCGCCCAGTACCCCATATGTTGTCTTCCTCCTCTTCTCCCCGTCCTCTTCGCGGGCGCCTTGATGGTCTTCCCCATTGGGGCGCAGATTTGGGAGCTCGCGGCCGACCACTTAGACCGCCTCCCCGGAAAAAGCCTCATCGATAGGCTTGTCCATGAAAGAAGCATGGCCAAAAATGACCACGCCACTTGCACCAATCAACCATAGGACAGTGGTGAAAGGTGACGCAATAAGAAATAGAAGACCACAGGTGACAAGCAATCCGGTATACAACTGGGAGGATGTGGCTTGGAAGGTACCAATAGTGAGGTCCTGTCCGTTTAGTCGGCCAAGGAGCCACAATCCACCACCTAGAAGTATTATGTCGAAGAGCAGAAGGGGGTTCGTAATCAAGGCGTAAACGCTGAGGAGAACAATAACCAGGAGGTAATTGCTCGAGAAGGTGCCCAAGTTGTAATTGACACGCGACTGGACCTCGCCGAAATTCTCCGGTTTAGACAAACGCTTGAAGTCGAGAAACTCGCTGACGGGACGCATATTGGCGAACCGACTGGAGAGAGAAGTGTTACGAAATCCGGCGAAGCGATCCTGAATGTTCAGGCGCGACGTCAGGATATCGAGAGGAATCTGGATTCGAGAAGCCATTGCGTCGTGTAGAAAACGTGATAAGACACAGAGAGCAGCTTAAGATAAGGTGATTGAGTGGTTAGAATAGGACGCTGAAATCAATTCAGATGAGGAATGGATAAGCTAAGGTATTTCGGTCTAGACTCGAAACGAATGCGAATGATGCTCAAAATGGTATATTGATATTGTCGTTGTTGCCGTGGTGGAAAGAAGATCTGTTAAAAAGGCTGAAAGTTAGAATTGGACAAGTAATTTTTAAAATTAGATACACCCGGTCCTGGCTGCATCGACAAATAAGGGGCAGAGCTAGCAGCTTACGTACCTATTGATCTTCTTCTTCCACCACCAATTGGCCAGCTGGGATTTTAGGCGATGTACAACCTTGAAGTACCTGAAGTACCTTGGTGCCTTAGAAGGCAGCAGTAGGTACTTATTTCCCAAGGACTTGGGAAGAAAGTCGTCCGGAGACTAAGCAATAATAATAATAATAAAGTAGAGGTAAGAAAATTGAAATGGATGAAGCCTTTTAATAAAGACAACGTCCTAGTTAGTTTGTTTTCTCTTTCTTCCTCGTGAATCGTCACCGGAGTGAATGACGATCTCTGGTAGCCAAAGCCCAGGGGGTAATGCCGATTTGCACTATTCCCCCCCAGTCTTTGAAAAGTTTCTGCTTTTAGAACAAAGACTCCACTGGTGCCAAGTATCGTCAAACGCTCTACTTGGTACCACAATACACGCAAAAACCTTCACCACGCCTCCGACGGGGTGAAGGAAGATGGTGTTGAGGGGAGGTAGAGAAGAGGAACCGAGGAGGATCAATGAGAATCAGGGTTGCCAATGCGTTTTATTCTTGTCGGACTTATGGATTGTGTCTAAGGCGTCACTGCAAAGATAGATGATAATGCGGTGTGAGAAAGCTGGCAGCCGCTAACTGGTGGTAGATCTTGCGGGTTGGGTTGTGAGAAAAGTGGGATACAGCTGCAACCTACGCTGTGGTGGTGCTCAGTGGTTGCTGCCTTTGCACCCCGATCAAGCGAGAGAGTTTTAAAGCATGGTCCACTCGCGTTCCTGCCCAATAATACAGCAGTCGCCTATGTAAGACACAGCTTCTTCCATCCACTCATATTCTCGGCCACAATTCCATGTCTAAGAAAACTTTATAAACTCTACAGCATCCAAGCATTCAAGCATCAACCATGACGACTGCAATGTGGCATCACTTTGAAAAACTCGAACGATACTAAGAACCAAGAATAGCCCAATTGTATTCGTATCATGCCGTGTTCTCCGCTTGCTTCGGCTTACACGGATACACCAGCCTCAATACTGGAGACATATTCAGCTCTGTCCAGTAGATTTAGAACCGCTAAGGTCGTCTAGTTTGGAGTAAACGATCTCGATGTTGCCACGTTCTAAGCTAAGGATCGTGCCGAACACGCAACTCCCAATGCCATATACCACGCAAACCCAACGACTTTACTAGTTAAATATATCCCAATCTCAGTCTTGTGTCTTGCTCAAGATCTCTCTCTCTCTCTTTATGGACGGAGAGTTTGGAATAGCCGTGTTTGCTAAGAGGTGGTGCAAACAGACAGTATCTCTTTTCCCTGAAGCTACCACGGCTCGGAGCTTTTGAAGAGAAGTGGATTTGTCGGTAGTTACCCACCAATCAATGACGACTAGATTGCAATGTACATTCCCGGGACCGATCTAACTAGATGGTGCGGATACGCCCCGAGTACATGCTATGACCACGGCCGGCGTGAATCAACCAGAATTCGAGCGTCGAGAGCTTGAGATAGAGTAATTTAAATGCTTCACTGTGACTGCAAATGAAATGCATTTGAAGGTGAGATATTGAGATGGGTTTTCTATTTTATACACAGTATTTAACCGTGTGGTTACGGTAAGAGTCTTCCTCTTCCTTCATATGAAGTCAATGTGTAGTCCCCACAGAGCTACCACGAATAGAACGGCTGAAGATAGAGATGAGATCACGATACCACTTTTAATAAAAGCTCCTCTATAACCCCAGTTACGCGCAACATACTAACGCACCACACTATACAATATGCTGTGAACATTCTCAAAGACTTATATAGCCCGACCATTTGCGTTGCCCAATGATTAAAATTAATCCTACTTTATTCTAACCTAGCTAGTTACCTGTTAGTTAGTGTGTTAGCCTTCAAGTTTCAAGTAAAATTAGCAATACTTAAGTACCTACTTATGCGGATTGTTAACTGCTTAACCTAGGTACTTAAATACCCAATTAATGCACGTAAATTCTATGTATATCATTTAGGTTTTAATTTATAAAAGCAACTACATAAATCATAAGTTTAATAATTATATAACGTAAATAATAAATTAAAAACTTATATAAGTTAAAAGCTTATAATTTTAAACCTTTTATATTTAATTAAACATTATTTAATTATAACATATTTAATTTAATTAAAATTTAATTAATTTTTTTTATTAATATTTTTTAATTTAATTTAATACGTTTATATATTATAACTTATATTCCCGTAAATGTTATAACGTTAAAAAGTTTATTAAAACTTTTATAAAATATTACTTTCGATAATAACATTGTTAATTACAACGTTATTACCTTTTTTTTCAACCTAAATAATATTTCTTTTAATTTAAATAAAAAATCTTTCATATTATAATTATTTATTTTTAATTTTCTAACGTTGAAAAAACACGTAATTTATTTTTCGAAAATTTATAACTTTTTTTTTTAATAAAATTACTTTATATAATAATTTATACATAATTTTACTTAATTTATTTATAGCCTTAAAAATCTTAATTAATAAATTAAACTAATAATTAAAAATTTTATTTTTTAAAAAAATAAACTATAAAACGGCTTTTATAATATTATATAATATTTTAAATATTTAAAAAAGATTAAAAAAATTAAGATTTAAAAACGGCATATAAACGATTTAAACAATATTAAAATTTAAAATAACTTTATTATTATTTAAAAAGATTAATTTTATTGCTTTAAAATTAACTTATATATTGTTTTTTATAAAAATAGCTTAAAATATAATACGAAATAAAAGGAAAAAGTTTTTTTTTTTAATATATATAAAATTTTAACAAATTAGATTTTTAATAATTAATTTATACGCGCGTTTTAAAATTAAAAATATAATTATATTTAA
Organism: Daldinia grandis; assembly: GCA_022432525.1. Lineage (NCBI taxonomy): Eukaryota > Fungi > Ascomycota > Sordariomycetes > Xylariales > Hypoxylaceae > Daldinia > Daldinia grandis. Next base: position 1,055,174 of record JAJKLB010000001.1, read on the forward strand.
AAGTTAAAATTTATAAAATAAATAAATAAATATATAAAAGGTTATAATATTATATTTACGGTAATATTTTTAAAATTTTATTAAAATATAACTTTTATAATTATTAAAAATAAAAAAACGTTTAAAATTTTTTATACGCAATTTTATATACTTTTTAAAATACATAAACCATTTTAAATTAATTTTATTCGTTATTTAATTATTATTTAATAATTTAATAATTTAATTAAATAAAAATATACTATTATAATATTATAATATTAAATATAATTTACTTATTATTATAATAAACAATAATATAATTTAACTTTAAAAATTAATTATTTAAATAATTATAAACCATTTATAATTTTTAAATTAAATTTAATAAAATTTAAAACGCTGTTTTAAACTTATTATAATTATTCCTATAATTATTATACCTATTATAAATTTAATTTTATTAAAATTATATATATTTTTAAATAAAATATTATATTTTATTATTATATCGGTTATAAATTTAAACCAAATTTTATAAATAATAAAATTTTCGTAAAAAACTTTTTAATAATTAATTTAACGATTTAAATACGTTTTAAATTATAATTATCGTTATATAAAAGTTATTATTTAATTAATTTTAATACATTTTTTATTACGTTTATATAATAATATATTAGCCATTTTTTTAATATAAATAACTTAAAACAAAAATACTTAAATATTTAATTTAAATATACGTTTAATAATAATATTTTTCTTACATTAAATTAATTTTTACCATATTTTTATAATATTAACATATAATTATTAACTATTAATTTTACCGCGTAACATTATAAAAGCAATATTATATACGCGTGTAACGCGTTTAATATTAAATTTTTTATCGCGTTATATAACGTTAAACGCTAAGTTTATTTTAGTTTTTTTTAATTAATAAAATATTTTATTTTAATTAAATAATGTATGATTTAAAATAAAAGGTGGTATTTTATATTGGCGTGGGCCTTTAACCTGTGTGGGCCTTTGACCTATTATTTACGTTAAAGCTTTATGCATAAAGTTTATGTTTATTCGATCCTTTTAATAAAAATTCAGATTTCCTTTTAAATTCTACTCTATTAGTCTTGGCTATCTTATCCTTTTGGTTGATTAATTAGACCGGATTTCTTCTTGTTCCCGGTCCAACTTGGCAACCTTGGTGACTCACTCTACATACCACTTGAGCTATGATCCTAACAATGGGGGCATTGGTAGATACTACCTTGCCTATGTGTCATTCGCAGGAACGATCAATAATCAAAAGACAAAAAGTCTCCATTTGCTCATCCAGTACATTTCGTAGATATTGATGTTTACTTTGATTAAGTACTGTATAATAGTGTAAGAAATCGATAGTAAGTAGATGATTGATGTAATAGATTGTCGTATTAACAACGACTTTGCGAGACGTGAAAGGGTATTTTTCCAATTTTATTTTCAATTTCTACAGTCCGTATAAGTGTACAAGCTTATGTGCGAAATGGGGACGAACTCGGATACATATGTATTCCGAGTGCACGTATAGTTCGGTATTCGAAAAGGCTATGTAAGTGTAGGGGGGTATATGGTATACCTAGTAGGTATACTGGAGGAATATATAAACGGACAGATGTCAGGTTGAATTTCTTACATGGCTCAAACTTGCCAAACCACCTCAAACACACAGTACTCTCTAGAAATCACTGGTCTATGATCATTAAATATTATTTACCAGCCTGTCTCTATTACAATGTCGGGTCTACCATCATATGCGTATCCTGGAGTCGGTGAATTGGCTCGTGAGACGATGCATTACAGCCAGGCCATACGTGTAGGAGACAGCATATTTATCTCCGGTCAAGGTAAATAAATATTCATCTCAATCCTACTTTGACGCCTATCATAGACATTTTCGGAATCTAACTGATGATTTAATAGGTGGTTGGGATCGTACTAGCCTTTCGCTCAAGCAAGATACTCTAGAAGAAGTAGACCAAACTTTCGACAACGTCGACCACACGTTAAAGCATGCCGGAGGTAAGGGCTGGTCCCAGGTATACCGCGTGGTTACATACAGCACGGATATCAAGGCCACACACGACCGCATCGTCGAGAACTTCAAGCGCTGGATGCCGAACCATCAACCGGTATGGACGGAACTCGGCGTAAAGCAGCTCGGTATGGATACGATGCACATTGAGATTGAAGTCCAGGCTTACGATGAGGAGGGTGCTGCCGAAGCAGGAAAGGCTCGCGCTTAGATATATTGGTCTAGCACAGGGGGGAGCAATGTATAAATGCTTGTAAATTACGAAAGCTCTACTCATCCGCGCTTCATTAGTTGCGCCTACGAAGTCCAAAAGAATATATGATACCTAGTTTGCGGAAAGATAAGGACTTCTTAGTAAAAGTTGTACTTACGACATTAAAGGATTAAACAATGTGAGAATGTGTAAAAACAAAAGGTTAGTTTTGAATCCAACTACTGTCGTTAGAAAATGGTTAACTATTACCTCCTTGGTAAGTGACTTACGATGACTGAAAAACAGTAAATTTACCAAGTTATAATATGAATGGGTTACATGGAATATATAATTCCTATGTACAGAGAAAGCTTAACACTAGATATTTTTGAAGTATATGACTTTCTATTTCTCTCTGTCTTACCTTGCGGGAAAAAATAATTAGGTCAAGGGAGTAGCAGAAGAGCATATAAAATTGACTAGACTAATTTGACGTTGGGTATTGTACTAAGATTAAGAAGGAATGACTTATTGAACGTGACCATACCTAACTATCCGCATTCTCTCCATGTAATAGGAGACATATGGGTTTACTAAAGCTTCGACTGTAAACTTGTTGACTGTATCAGTTCATAGTTGCCACATACGAAGCTCTCAACACGATAAAGCTGACATTTATCAAGGACGCATACATTAGGTAGTTGGGTATATGAATGGAAAACGTTTAAAGATTTCCCAAATAAATACAAATTAAAGTACTCCTAACTCGTATGGATTCTCCTCAAGAAATGAAAATGTAATAGTTGTATCAATCATGTCTAAACGTCTTAACCTAGACATTTGTACGTCCTCCATTATGGACAGGGTATTTACAAAGCAGATAAAAAAGAAACGTGCCATTAGATCCTGCATCCCATTTCAAGCGGTCGCTAATTAGCAACTAGCCCCTGATTATTACCATCGCCACCAGCGCTTTTGCTGCCGTCCTTCATCCTCAGCAGCATCGCTCTCCTTAACCACCTTCATAAACACCGACTCCATCGTCGCAGCGGATATAGAATAGCAGTCAATACCAAGCTCCTCCTTGCGCGCCTCCAACGTCTCGATCAGGTATCTCGTAAAGCTGCGCGTTGCGTGCCGCCCCTCCGTAGACGTGACCGCATCGCCTATGGACGAAGCACTCGCCGGCTCAGGGACCCTGCTATCAGCCGGGACCACGAATCGAACCTGACCGCCCAGGCTCTCCCCCTCGAAGCGCAGTGTGTTCCCAAATGTGCGGCGCACCCACTCCTCTACGCCACGCATCTCCTCCGCCGTCGACAGCGGCGCGCTGTGCAGGATCAGGTGTACGTGATACTCGTTACTGTGTGTCTTGCGCAGCGCTTCCGTCGTACCAACGGCAAGGACGCGGCGCGCCACAATCGCCGCGCGCGTGGCGAGAGCATCAGCTTCTTCCATCGAGTGCGTAGTTAACAAGACGGAGCGGCCGGGCGCCACGGCGGCTAGTGTGCGCCATAGCACGCGCTTCGACGCCGCGTCCATGGCCGAGCTGGGCTCGTCGAGGAGGAGCACTGGCGGATCGCCGAGCAGCGCAATGGCAAGGCTTAGTTTGCGCTTGTTGCCGCCCGAGAGCTTGGCTGCCATCTTGCTTGCGTGTGATGTGATGCCCACGCGCGCCATCACGTAGGATACGGCTCCCTTTATGTCTTCGACGCCCTTGCAGCGTGCGTAGAAGGTCAAGTGTTCCCGGACTGTGAGGAGGTCTAGGGCGTCGAATTGAGGACAGACTGCAATATTTATGTCGTTAATACTGGTAGAAAGATAGGGGAGATGTAATAGGGGTAACTTGTAACTTACCACCAAGGTGCTTCTGAGCTAGTCGCTTGTTCCTAAGTACGTCAACGCCCTCGAGGTAGATCTGGCCGCTGCTTGGTGTTAAGTCACCGCGGATCATGTTAATCATGGTAGTCTTTCCAGCGCCGTTGGGACCTAGCAGAGCGAGGATCTCGCCCTCCTGAAGACCGAGCGACACGTCGTCAACCGCGACATTGGGACCAAATTTCTTGGAAACGTGAAGCACACGAAGGAGATCCATCTCCGATGTGGCCACACGAGCGGTCTCAGCGTCGACATCCGGCCGTCCTGACGAGGAACCACTCTTTTCCGCATCGTCGATAACTGGTGGTAGGGGCTTAGGCTTCGAGATCCACGCGAAGCTACCGCCTTCAAGCCACAAGAGCAAGCTGAAGAGGCCAATGATTTGAAGGATGAGTAGCATGATAGGTCCGCCAAATGCGTAGAATGAGCCCGGGTCCGTGACCATGTCTTGGCCTCGGCAACGGACGATATACATGTTTAAACTCACAGCCATGCCTCGCATAAGGTTCTGGATAGGGAAAATGAGGCCGAGTCCATAAGCTGTTCCATCATTCGCCATCTGATTAGCACCGTCCGTCATTTGGATGACCTTGATCTAGGGTTAGCGCAGATCCGACTTAAACATCAGGGTTGAAAGGGGACAACTTACCAATAATGCAATGATTGAGATAGCATACATGATAGCCATGAATAAGATCGAGTAGGCGAATGCCGCTGGCTGTGAGCGGGACATGAGAGAAATCAGGTACGCGAAAAGGATAGCCGCAAGTCCGTAAAGCACTTGTATGAACCAGATGTAACCTATACCGAACCATGGAGCGATGGGGGCGATCAATGCAGTACAGACTGCAGTAATCACTAGAACAAACACGAAGTCGAACATCCAGTACGAAAATAGCAGAGGGAATGGTCGGACACCGTTTGAATACTGGAGTCCTCGGACCTGGGATCTGCGCTCGTAGGTCGGGTAAAGAGAGAAGAAAGCTGGATAGAGCGCCTGAAGCAGACAAAATATGGTAACGTAGAACATGCTCTGCCCCCCCTCGGCCTGGTGATATGAGCGAAGAGTAGATAGGTAGCCTGCTACACGCTCCCCACTGCGGACCTGGTTAACGAGGTTCAAAAGGCTAGAAGCGCCCGACGACCCAGATATCGCAGCGTAGGCGATAAGTGGCTTGGTATTATTACCCATCCAAGCCGCGCCACCGTACGAGATATTCGCAGTGTTCGTCCGAACGAAGTCCTCGAGGTCGTTCCGGCTATCGACGAGGTAGGGTCCTTCGCCATACCCGCGGAAGCGGTATATGCTTGTGGCATTAATTATATCCTCGATTGTGCTGTTTACAGATGGAGGCCCGAATGCTGATGTCCTTGTATATATGTAGCTCATACGGCTATCGTATGGTGAATATGAAATCAGGTGGTTGCAGTCGGGGATTTCGTAGTCCTCGAGGAAAATCCCGATGGCATAGGTAGCGATGATGGGGATGGCGAGGGCGAAAAGGTAGGCCCACCAGTTGGAGCGCAGGACCTGGATCCTCTTTAGGAAGAGAGCCCAGAATTGCTGCGAGTAGGTGATCCATAGAGGTGGCTCGATGTGTGGGCTTTTCACCCTGCTTGGTCGAGAGCCTACGACCGAGATATCCTCTGGTGTCTCACCGATGAGCGTGTGAGGCTCCTCGGAGACCTTTAGGAACACATCTTCGATGGTGGGACCGGTGATATATAACTCTGAATCTCCTGAGTTCTTCAGGGAGGCGAGTAGTCTCGCAGCGGACGTTGAGTCTGGTGTCCTGCAGATGTATCTATCATGTTGTTGTGTTACTGGATATGGTATGCTAGATATATCTTCGGATCTTGGGATGTGAACACGATAGCCTCCGCCATATTGGTTCTTTAGCTCGGTCGGTGTTCCTTGGCACTTAAGTTTCCCCAGTGTGATGATTACTATATGATCTGATAAAACCTCAGACTCGTCAAGGAAATGTGTAGTCAGCACCATAGTTCTCTGGGATCTCTCGCTAAGAACCACATTCCAAATGGCGCGGCGAGATAGGGGGTCAAGACCGGAAGTAACTTCGTCCATTAGACAAACGGATGAGCCGCCTACAAGCATACAAGCCAGTTGGAGTTTTCTCTTCATACCGCCGCTCAAGTTCCTCGCAAAGCTGTTCCTCTTGAGCGCAAGGTCACATTTTTCAATCAGTTTTTCGAGGGCCGCTGGATCTTCGGTATTGCCCTTGAGAGTATTCCAGATGACCAGATGCTCATAGACCGTTAGATTGTCCCACAACACATTACGCTGCGGACAAATACCTGTATAACTTAGCAAAGAAAAGTGATTCCGATTGTACAATGCAACTTACCCAGTTGCGATGGCGAAGCGTTGATATTCACTTGACCACCAGTAGGCACTTGAAATCCAGCTAGCATGTCGAGAGTTGATGTTTTCCCAGAACCATTGGGTCCCAATAGGCAAAGGATCTGGCGTTTCTGACTGACAAGATTCAACCTATCGACGGCTTTCGTTTTCGGGGTGCGGGCACAACAGAAGAATTTCTTGAACCACGATGGCCGGTACTGTTTTTCCAAGTCGATAGTTTCGATGGCAACATGGGAATTGACTGCTTCTGGAGTATCATGAAACGTTCGACGGCGGTGGTTATTCCCGTGTAAAAACATCTCAACTAGAACGGCTAACAACGCGTAACCAATGATCTGGACAATCAAGATAATCCAGAGGAAATAAGGGCCGACGAGACTGACCCAATTAACCCCGTGCCCCTGACCAGTAATCATTCCCACATCTAAGCTCGAGTCTGGTAGTGGTTGTTGCATATTGAGGCGGATTCCAGCAATTTCGGCCTTAGCTATGAAGTTGAAGAAGTAGATGTAGTTCATGCTAGGAAAGAAGAAAGACAACGCAACGACCTGGCCAAGGGAGGCAGGTTGTGCTAGGTTTTCTGAGAAGGCAGCGCAGATAGCTAGCAGCCAAGGGATCAACGAAATCCAAAGACTAGCAAAAGCAGACCGCTTGAAAAATGAAGCCCCAAACACAGACGAACTTGTAATTGCCCATCCGGTGAATATCTGCCAGAATATCGTAACAGCCGCGCTTTGGCTAGGGACAAGGAGAGCCCAGTATACTAACCAGCATTAGAAATGACATTCGAAGAAGATGGTAGGTCACTTACAGGCTCCCATGATGATCCATAAAGGCAAGTATATGATATCAAATGTGAAAACATAGCTGAGAACTCTCGGCCAAGCAACTCCTCCGCCCATTGCGTCGATTAGGTCCGACATGCCAGATTCCCTTTCGGAGGCCATCATGCCCGCAACGTGATGGCCAACCGGGATAAACGTGATGTAGTAGACAAAAGACAAAAGATATAATGCCAAGATGATAAAGCCCCTTCTTGATTGCTCATCTACTTCCTCCTGTGTTTCATATGTATAAGGCATGAAGTCTGGGCTTTCAGTTAAGTTGAGCATCGCGTTTTCGATAGCTAGTTGTAGAGGTAAAAAGACTTTGTCGACAGCGCTGTTCGTGTCGAAGACGTTAAACGACCAGTAGTTGAGGCTGGGGTCTGTCCTGATGGTATAATTCCATGTTGCGTTAACATGTCCGCTAAGAGGTGAATCCTTGAAGATTATTACCGCATGGCATGGCGAATTCCCATGATAGTCCACCGGGCAAGTGGCATCGATCCTGCTAGAGTCATCTAGGTGAACAAGTCTCTTCGAATCTAGGGGGTCTGTGATCTTCTCAAGAACAGGTTGAAAGTCAGACCCAAGGCCAGGCTCTTGGACTAAGACAAGCGATTTCGAATTACTCGCCATGCTAGCAGCAAGGCTGCTGACCGAACGAGGGTTAGCGATTCCATATCTGTTAGTATCCTTGGAGAAATTCTGAACCTCGAGTAAGAGGACCAGAACAAGTATCGGGAAGAGGAGAGCTCGGAAGAAAGTCGAGCGCCACTTTCGAAGAACAGTGATGAGGAGGTTCTTCCTCGTTAACGCCCACGTTTGGCGCCCTAGCGATTGTAGATTCATATTTACAAAGCCGACAACAACTGGTAACAAGATTTATGCCATACGCATCATTGGGTAGGTTGGTACTATAGAACAACCGATCAAGTTTTCGATTATCGTCTAGTGTTCAAATCGGGGGTAGATATAAATCATATATGATACGGCTCAGCTCCGAATTAAAATTGGCATTGACCAAGGCCCCACGGCAGTATATCATTTAAGTGTTTATTATTACACGGCATTTCTATCGTAGCAATCCTCGTTACAGATCGAAGAGTGCATGCGACGGTGTTACATACCGAATAGTCGAATCAGCCTCGTTGAACCCCCCCTGCTAACAACATAAGACAATATTCTTTTACGCATTCGAGAAGTTAATTACTCCTGTTTCGGCACATTCTAAGGCGGAGCGAGTAAGAAATCGTGAATATATGGAGCTGACATCGCTCTGCTCTGATTTTGTAATATTTAGGAGTATATCCCAGCATGGACAAGTCGCGATTAGGTGACTTCGTATTCCGAAATCCCAGGCAGCAGGATTCTTTTAACTGGGACTGGGAACAGCAACTCGTGGGAACCTGGGGGATCCCGCTATGATGCAGGATGGACCAGGATTCTTTGCGAACTGGCCCAACTACCCATCATCCTACTTACCGCTCTTGGTAAAAAAGTAGAGAGCCAATGGCTGAGTAGTGCCGATCAATCCTTGCTGTTGAGCGCAAAAGGCAACCTAGCTTAGATCTGTTGTATTACACACATAATACTAGCATATTCAAAACATGAAGAATATTGGTGGGCATTACTTCCATCGTAGCTCAGCCTCAACCTGTATGACCCGCCCACTGTGTTCAGGCTAAGGAAAAATGGAGAGATAGATCTGCTCTGGATACCTACATAGGGTAGGACGGAATAAGTAAGGCGCATGGTGGCTAACGCGAACAGCAGATTGAGGTTGCAATAGGCAAACGAATAAAGAGCATTCTCATAGGCCAGGTTTTTCGATAGGAAACATTCACCTGCGTTAGAGATATTTTATCACATTTCCCCCGAGACCGTTGAATTTCCACGGCTTATAGTAATATTGAATATGTCTATAAACAATACGCCCTTCATATGTTTAGTATTTTGAACACGGTCGTACCTGTGGGTAATATCATTACCCGTGTTACCATTAGGCCTTAGCTTCATGAGTGTACTTAAATATGTACTCCCTATTCGGCGAAGAGTTCAATGTTATAGCCTATTGCCTGAGGAATACGGAGCGTAGACAACGGTTGTCTGCTGGGATGCCCAATAATATCATGTCAACGACGTCCACGTGTGTGTGATAAATAGTAACGGTGCAATGCCTGATCCTCGGCTTGGAACATTTACTTGTAACACGGGGCCTAATACAACAACCTGAAATTGAAGTTAGCAACCAAATGCAAAAAGAATACTGATATTTCGGGAATATGATGAGAAATATTTTATTCAGGTAAACCCAATCGTTCACATCAAGGTCAAGCGACTCAAATACAATCTAGCATAATAAATTGGAGATGTCATCATGAAAATATTTTTTTTCATATTCTAGAAGAAATATGCGTTAACTTACTAGTTGATCGATATTACTCAAGCCTTAGAGCATAATATCTCAGGACAAGTCGGACCGGAGACACGTCTACAGCTTCAATCGGAGAAGGTAGAGATGCCTACATTGGCTGCATGCATATTTGCGGTTGGAGATTGCTTTGATATCGTTAGCTTCTAATGGATTGATAGGTACCGGTACTGGCAGATCACTTACCATTACTGCTTGTTCGACGGATCAAGAATTTACGTACACATTATTACCTACTTGATTCTCAACCCTAGCGTGGTCTTAGAATCGGTCCTCTGGCTTCTTCCACCCTGCTAAACGGGTAACTTCTCCGATAGCCGACAGCACGTTGTCAACAATAACTTTTACCATACCCTGCCGCTTACCCTTTCCGTCAACGTCGCGCGAGGGTTGTTCGGTACCAATTGTGGGCAAAACGTTATCGCTGGCGGACAGACTAACAAATAAGGCAAACGGGATAAGCCATACGCACAAGCCAAAGTACGAGGCGATCTCGGTGAAACTTGGTACATCCGGCTGGTCGTACATAGACGATAGGCGCGAGTATGACCGTTGCTGCGCCTCGGAGAAATGTTGGAACCAAAAGTAGTGATTAACCAGTACCAGCACTACCGCATAGTTAGTAACCCCTGGATCTAAACGAGCTAGCCTCGAATGAAACGACAACGGTATTAATATTAACATACCACACGAGGCGATGAACAAAGGGTCCGTCAGCTTGACGAATGGGAAGCGTCGCATATTTCCGAGGTATACAACATGCGATACAATCCCCATCAAGGTCAGCCCTAAAGGGAATCCATCAATAAGCCAGAGCGTAAGTTGAAGTCCGATGATAGAGTAGATGAGTTTAGTTAGAAGTCGTTTCGCGATGACGGTATGTTCCTCGACTAGTTCAGAGAGGTAGTAGAGGCCGGAAGCTATATAGAAAAGTCTTATGTTAAACTCAGATTGAAAAGCAATATATCATTTCTTGGGAAGCCAGACTGGGATATATCTTTGTGATGAAGAATATGATGCCAAGAGCATACCTATGGCTAAAGTCAGAAAGCAGAAGCCCACGATGGAGCCGAGATACCCAACGAGAGGTAGAATCCACATTGTTCGTAGTAGGATTTATGAGAGTATCATAGTATAACTATCTGGTAAAGAGGGAAAAAAGTTGGTTGTTACTACTTAGGTAAGGACAAACATGATGACATTACGAAAGGCTATATCTTGGCCTTTATGGGATTGGCCCGGATGAACCGCGATCAAAGCTTGAGGTGAGCTGAAGAATTGAAAGCGTGGCCTTCTTCGACAGCGGAAACGGCAATTCGATTTTCCTTAGTTATCGCAGGTGCTTACTAAGGTACGCACCCTCGCATTAGTTATCTCATATCTTGTCTGATAACTTGATAAGATAGCTGAGATAACGATAAAAATCGAGTCTGCCCCACAGAAAAGTTCGACGTCGGCGCATCACAAGCAATTGATAAAATGCGACCCATTATCAATATCCTACATATACTCCTACCTCAATAGTTAGATACAAAGTAGGGCGATACCGAACTCTGAATCAACACAACCCAATTGTTAGCCTTCAATACTTCTATACGTATGGTACCCCTTTGCGATCAATTATTACAGTAAACCAAGACCAACATGTCGCGACCAGAGGACACACTGTACGTAAAACAGCCCCTCCCCCACCAAAGAATATCGTCACTCTGACCCGATTGTCAAGGTCTGCCGACGTCCACTACAATGATTCCGAAGCACGCAAATACACCACCTCTTCCCGAATACAAAACATCCAGGCGTCTATGACACATCGAGCTCTTGAGCTCCTCGACCTATCCTCACCTTCTTTCATCCTCGATGTCGGCTGTGGAAGCGGTCTATCGGGCGAGATTCTCTCTTCGTTACCCCCCGAAGAAGGCGGCCCACATGTATGGGTAGGCATGGATGTGTCAGCTTCTATGTTAGATGTTGCGCTACAGCGAGATGTGGAAGGCGATCTATTACTAGCCGATATTGGGCAAGGAGTTCCCTTCCGAGCAGGCACCTTCGACGCAGCTATCAGTATCAGCGCGATACAGTGGCTATGTAATGCTGAAAGCAGCGATGTATCGCCTGCGGGGCGCTTGTCAAGATTCTTTAACGGCCTATACGCGAGCTTAAAGCGAGGTGGGCGAGCTGTGTGTCAGTTCTACCCGAAGAACGACGAGCAGAAAAAGATGATCACGAGCGCGGCGGTAAGGGCTGGTTTCGGTGCCGGTTTATTAGAAGACGACCCGGAGACTAAGAACGTCAAGGTATACCTGGTACTCACAGTAGGTGGTGGCAACCTCGACGGGAATGGAGGCGACATCACTGGGGTAATCAAGGGTATGGAGGGCGTTGATGTGCTGGATTCAAGACACGGCAGTCGCAATGGTAAGGGTGAGATTAAAAAGGGGAGCAAAGCATGGATTGTCAAAAAGAAGGAACAGATGGAACGAAAGGGGAAAGTTGTCAAGGCTACATCTAAGTACACGGGACGCAAGAGGCGGATTGCTTTTTAGGTTTAGAATGATATCCTCTAAGCATTGCGGGGCGTATCGGAGTTTTATATGACCTTCGGTTGTTCAAGAATTAAAATCAGTTTCTATCTCTATCGATCATCTCCGGTGCTTCTACGAGAACAGGCCCCATGTTGGTATTTCCTTTATCACCAGCCACGCCGCCCCCTGCTGCAATAGTCTAAATAATATCCCTTGGCTAGGGGTTTCAATCTAGGCTTACCTGTTAATATGTTCTATGATACGAATGAATATAACTTCAAACTTCGTACAAGTTTGTGTGGTTATTGGAGTTATACCCTAGCACTTTATGTTTGAAGCCCCTTTATTACCTAGGTATGATATTTCTTTCTTTAAGTTTTAATAAATGTTTAATACCTGTACCCAAATTTCCCACGTTCTATATTACACATAACTATAGATACCTACCTAGGAAGTCTTCCATTTCTACATTCTAAATGATGGTAATTGAGGAATTTTGTCGGCTTTAGGTTAATAAGTGTTTAATCAAACCACAACAAACGGACCTTATATGAAGTAGCCTACCTACCTCGTTATTTTGTATAAGAACTAAGGCATTAATTCAAATAAAAAGTTTTTCAGGTTTCATACTCAACGTGTAATATTACTAGAATCTTGCAAATGATTAAAAAACATAGCTCTTGTAAGTACGTTGGTTTCTAAGACGGTGAAAGTAACATTTCTCATGTTTATCCCTTTCTAGCAAAGAATAAAAAGGATGTATAGATACTATAAAGCTACTCTGTTTTTGTGGCTTGGATGCTGCTCTGCTCAACCTGAGAAAGTTCCTCATGCTGCTTTGCCAAAGGGGTATTTCCAAGATGCTACGTTAATTGCATTAAGTTTTAGGTCCATGTTTTCGAGGTCAATTTTGATAAACTCGACAGAGCAAGATTCATGCCCTGAGACTATAACGCCTCCCCGCATTGATATGGCTTTGCGATCTGCACGATATGCTCACAGGAATCATTCGCCTCTTTGAAGCAACCATTTATCGCCAACATTATTTGGCAATAGGTTAGAGTGGCATGAGACAACAGTTGCTAATTATATATTTGCTATATGTAGTGAAAGACCAACCAGGACAGTGTGAATGAGAAGAAAGTATTGTCAATGTATTTGCTGTAAGATCCCACAATATAGAAGCTTTGGTATCAGTTAGCTAAAAGGTAGAGATGGCTATAACCTCCCAACCATAAATGATGACGACTAGTAAATTACCAAGATTCTGTGTTTCCATCATTTATTCAGGCTGTCTATTGTAGACTAGTTCTCCACAAACTAGAGAAATAGACGGTTATCCTTTAGAATACTTAATACGGAGCATATTAGAAGTCGTCTTACGGCATTACGTACCTACCTGATATTTTAGTCTCAAATTAGCCTCAGGTTAGATGACCACATATATATTATAGCTGATAAAGTAGATCTTAGGTAATTAATTTAGTATCTAACCATGCGTTTAAACAGTACCTTTGACTGATCCACTGCTCTAGGGTGGTAGTGTTTAGATGCCTTAATGAGCTATGACTCAGGGCTAGATTAACTTGTACATACCTTCGACAAAATTTGGGGAAGTGTAGACATAACTAGATTTTCTTGAGGCTGTTGTCATGAGGTGGAACCAAATAGTAAGGCAATAACTTCGTTGTTCCGCGAGGAACTCTAACCTATCTGGCGAGCCTACGTCTCGTATATACATGTGTGTTCTTTGTCCCAGATGTCTCATCAAAAATCCTGACAGTCGTTAGTTAACGAGATGTTTTCATTGATGATTGCTTCTCAAGGAAATATGTAGGTACCTGCCAATGGGTTGCCCTATATAAAGCCGAATGTAGACACGTAGGTGGTAACCGGCCGGTGTTGCTCTGCTTGCATGTACTATGTACCTAGTTAACATTCGGTACAGGGTAGAGCCGGCAATCATGCCTTCCGGGCTACTTACCTCCGGACTGCATAACCCCCGGGCACCCTCCTTAATCATTTCTTCACCCAATCACATTTGTAGATGCAACCTGCTTATAGGTACCTACCTATAGGTACATGTTTGACCGTACAAACTAATCTTTATGCAAAATGGCAATCTAATATCACCACCTGTTTACCATCTCCAATACCCCCAACAACCAGTCTTCTCCTTCCCGCTTTATATTATTTGTTCTGTTACCTTGTCTTAGGATTGACTTTCCATCACCTGTTTGTACTCCATGATAACTTTTACTTTGGTCGTTCTTACCTTAGATTGCCAATACGCACCTCCCCAACCGTATCTTTCTTAGTCATCGTTGCCTCATACCTATAGGTCTTTACCTAAGCACCGAACTTACACAGGTCTGTAAGTAAAATCTCTGCTGTTACCTCTTCCCTTAATTATCAACATCGCAGCACATGTATCTACCAAAGGTACCTACCTAGCATATCACCCACCAGCGACCATCCCACCCATACTTCGCGATTCAACTTTTCCACTCTCATATTTCTACACTCAATTACGAAGAACTAATCGCTGATATATTTTACAGACTGTCAAGATGGCTTCTCTCGCCCTCAAGTTTGTTGATGTCCTGTTGAGTGCGGCCCAACTTGGGGATTCGGAGAAAGGGATGCTCTCAAGCTACTTTCAGAAGCATGCTGAGCATGTTGACGGAAATAAGTTAGCAGCGCAAGCCTTGGAAGCCGTAAGTACTTGCATCTCATCGCATGGTTTATTAGTCTCGAGGTATCCTAACTTGTCAAGGTCCTTGCATCTCTTGAATCGAACCCTGCTATTACCGGGCTCCATCGAGATGTTCTTCAGAACCTAATCTATCTCCTCCAGGGCGAGGCTACCGGCACCCAGGAGAAGCAGCCGACTCCGAATCATGACGCTTTAAAGCCCATGGATACTACGACTTCCAGTGCTCCCAAACTTAGCCATGATGGGGCTCCCTGCAATGTTTGTGAATCTTCTTCCAGTTGGGAGTCTTCTTCCGCGAGCAGAAATGTCGAAACCCAGAAAGAACACAGCTTGAAAGACTCCATCTATCAGAATGGTAATGACTTCTGCCAGCATGATTTATCATCGTCAACAACCAGTAGTGCAAGAATGGTATCTGGCGGAATCTTGGATACTGAAATTAATCGTACTCTTACGAGATTTGCAGACGACACGGTGGCTCACGGTATCCAGCATACGGAGCTGGAGAACCTTGACCATACTTCTCTAAGACCCGTCAACCGTATCCACATTCCCACCAAGATAGTATCCGATTTAGCGGTATCTACTTTTTTCGTCGCAACTGACGATTCCGGACTTCTTGTCCACAATAGGGAACATAGGGGGCCCAATGTACGTTTACTCTTTTTCTTCCTTGGATAAGTGTCACGATATGAACTAACTTTCAGGCTTCACAGCGTAGGGTGTTACCCCACGAATGGCGGGTGCCTATTCCCATTGGAAAGCTGCAAGGCACTGAGGAATCGAAAGCTAGTGAGGTTGCTGAGGAGCAGCTCCGTGTCTCTGAAGATCCCGAAACCCAATCCGACAATGATATCGTCGAGGGTTTTGTTCAGCGGCTTACTAAGAGCAATACAGAGGCCCCATGGGTTGGCGAATCCCCTAATGCGAGCCAGGGTAAAGTTACCGACTATGACCATTGGGGCAGCTATCAACCGGAAAACCCAGGCTATGCTTCCCGGCGCCAGGGGCCGCGTCGTGGAGGAGGAAATCCCACTGGCGGAAATCATCCAACACAGAGCAGCAAACGTGTTCCCCAAATCGAGACTCAGGGCAGCATTCGTACCCCTCCTCGGCGCCCTCGCCGTAGGAATAGTAAGAAGTCCATTTCAGTCTTTAACTGGGGCCCGGGAAGTGAAGAGAAGAACACTTCCTTTAGGAAGTGGAAAGATACTGTTGAAGTTAAAGGCTCCCCAACACCATCAGAGTCTGTCTCTCAGTATACGGCGGGCTGGACATCGAACATAGCAGAGAACTTGCGCAATCATCCGCCTAAGCTCACGGGGGATGTTTGGTGAATTGTTATCCAAACGAATATACCAACTTGATCGGGCACTACCTTCGATCGAATTCTTGATGTCAAACAGCACCCGACGTAAGGATTAATCCAATGCTTCCTGATAGTCTATACGCATCCGTGTTTTCATTTTTACACCGTTTCTTTCCACTAAATTACAAGCCAGGCTTGATAACTGTTATGACGAATTGTTGAGTTTGAAGGTTAAGATAACTATAACCTACTAATAGTTACAGTCGTCCACGACTTATGCATTGTCTATACCGAGACTATGAAATATTAGCTTTGCTTTGTGGATAGAAAACTATTGCTTGCCACCCTGTAAGAAGCCGGCGCAGATTCGTTTAGTATGTATGTATTTCGTTTTTACTTCAACTTTCTTTTAATTCGGCAACCTGTACTGATAAGTATGAGTGAGAAAGCCGCCACGAAATTGTCCAGTTCATGAGAGATACGCGCCGTTAAAAGTCTTTTGTATGCCATTATGGACTAGAGCAGAGTGCAATACTAAAATTGATATTTAGGTACCTACCTTAGGTACTTATTTCAGCTGTCGGTTCGATATCCCCTTTTCAGCTTCAAAGGCGCCCAAATGCGATTGGTTGAACCCGAATGTCATATTATTCGCGGATGAATTAGGCCACGGGTTTTAGAGTGATGATGGATGGTAATGCTGGTGGACCTAGCTGAGCCACCCCAACCCATACGATCTGATCTTCTTTTCAGGGACCCCTGACCGCTCAGCTCTAGCGAATAATATAGAAGCGAAGTCGTTCTCGGTTAAAGATCGCGCTCGTTCTCGCGTCCTTGCTAGCCTCTCAACTCTACCTACTCTCCATCACGGCATTTCGTTTCGATTTACGACGGTGAAGATTCAATTATGGCGTCCGGCTCCAGTCTTCCGCTTCCCCACAAAGTACCGAAACTTGGCCACAAGAAATCCATGTTCGGTATGCAGCTTGAAACTATTTTTTTTTTATGTACATTCCCAGTCTTACTCTCTATAGGTTGCCAGCGTTGTAGAACTAGAAGAGTAAAGGTGGTAGTAAGCTGATCGCCTCAACCGCGAACACAACTAATAAGACATTTTGGTATTCTCTAGTGTAACGAGGAAAAGCCGATCTGTCATAACTGTAAGCGGCACGGCTTGCCTTGCATCTACGATCGCGATGCATCCGTAAAAGCAGCCTCTGGGAAGCCGACCTTAGCTCAGTTACCCCCTTACAGGCCCGAGGAAAGCGACCCACCGGAAAGTCACACGCGACGAATGATAGAGACGAGGTTAATGCATCAATATGTTGTTGAAACGGGAGAAACACTTGCAATTGACCATCACACTAGAGGCTTATTCTCTCGGGTGGTTCCGAAATTCGCCCTGGGGTCGGATGGGTTATTATATTCCATGTATACCCTCTCAGCCCTACACTTGGCAAAGCTTGGTAGAAGCGAAGAAATTGTGGGCGGCGCCGAGAATGCCGCTAATACATACTTCACGATGGCCATTCGGGAACATAATAGAGAGCTATCAAATGTCAACAGACAAACAGCAGATGCGGTATGCTTAACGTCGTGTTTGATAAGGGCCGTCGCACTCCTCCAGCTCGAAGGCCGAAGTTATCAACCTTACACGCCGCCATGGCAGTGGCTCGCTCTAATCCAGACCTCCACATCCACATTCGTTGAGGTAGTAAAGCGAATGGGTCCAGATCCCCAGTCGCCAGTGTTCCAATTAATTAAGGATACTCGCTCTCTACACAATGACGGAAAACCACCAGGCGTAGGGGATTACCAGAGATGGGAACATCTGATGGACCGTCCCGAAGAGATTCAAGCTATCGAGCCTTGGGATGAAGAGATCCAAGCTGTCTATCAGAGTACACTCACTTACTTGTGTACTATCCTTAACCTAATCGACGAGCAAGGGCTGTCATGTACCGTGTTAAGAATGCTAATTATGTTTCCCATGCTGGTAGGACGACGATTCGTCGAACTAGTTCAGGAAGGACGTCCAAGGTCTCTAGTTATGCTCGCGCACTACTTTGCGCTGCTATCGAGATTTGAGAACGTCTGGTGGGTTGCTAATATAGGAGCTGATGAGCTCCGCGCAATCGCTGGTGTACTGCCTGACGTATGGCAAGGTCTACTCGCTTGGCCGTTGGAAGCTATAGAAAATGGAGGCTTTTAGTGTTTATGGGCGTCCTCATTAATTTAAACCTGCAGATTTAATCCGTTAATTAGGGGTGATGTAATGTCGTCAAGATGTAAATGGTGCAGTGTTACGTGGGACCGTCGCCAAGGAATTTTAGCGCATCGTTCTCGTCCTCGTTCTCGCTTTCGCTCACGTCACTAAGATCTCGTTGTCAATGGTTGGATCTATCAAAACAATCTGAATACTCGTTCCATGGGCGTCGTATGCCTGCGCCTCTGACTATGACGAGTATGAAGAGACTATGATTAAATTTGAATAATTTATAAAGATACTAGGAATTAAAATGTAGTATATATAGCAATGAGCTTGTCTGTGAAGACAGCAAGTTCTCAAAACCAACTAACCTGGGTAGTTATTACTTCCGACTGCTACAGAAAAGACAATTTATCAAGCCTTCTATATCCAACATTTACTTATACACAAGTTTTCGCTATGAAATCCCTAAGTATACAGTTGTTCTTTCTTACTTGCTCAAATTTGGTCTTTGTAAGTGCATAAACAAACCCCGACGGAATCCAGAAGCCATATTCTTGAAACTAATATACAGGATATCAGGGGCTTTCACATGTGGGAAAGAAAGTTCAAACGTCTCAACCAGCCAAACGAAGCAACGACTCAGATCCGGGTTCTATGCTCCAGTTGAGTTCTGATAAGGACTTCCACTTTGAGATTCTCCGGGCTTTAGCTCTTGCACCTTACCAAGGCTCAGACGTGGGTGAAGTCTTAGTTGCTGCAAACCACATTATACCGGGAGACTTCGAAAGTTATTACAATGCCTTCAGTAGCCTTGCCGATCGTATTCACGGCCAAGCGAGCGCAATCGACTCTAGTCGGTACCCCGTTTCGGCGAGGAACGCATATTTTCGAGAGGCAACCTACTACCGCTCAGCCGACTTCTTCCTCCACGGCAACTGGAACGACTCCCGGATCAACACGCTCTGGGACAAGCAGATCGCGGCTTTCGACAAGGCAATTTCACTACTGCCAGTCCCCGGCGAGCGCATCACGCTGCAGGGCAAGGGCTTCCAGATCCCGGCTATCGTCTTCAGCAGCGGGCAGCCGGGGCCCCGCCCGACGATGCTCATGTGCAGCGGCTACGACGGCGCGCAGGAGGAAATGTACCACGCGATCGGCGAGGCGGCCCTCCAGCGCGGCATCAACGTGATCACGTTTGAAGGGCCCGGACAGCCCACGGTGCGCCGCCAGCAGAGCATGGGCTTCATCCCGGAATGGGAGGAGGTGGTGTCGCCCATAGTGGACTACGCGATTTCGCGCAGCGACGTGGACGGCGAGAAAATCGGCCTCTGGGGCCTTTCGTTCGGCGGCTACCTGGCCCCGCGCGCCGCAGCCTTCGAGCACCGCCTCGCCGCGGTCGTGGCCTTCGACGGCTTGTACTCCTTCGCGCGGGCCATCATGGACCAGTTCGGGCCGGAGATGGAGGCGCTGTTCCGCGCCGGCAACGCAAGCGCCTTCGACGCCAACGTCTTCGCGCTGCTGGCCAGGCCGGCCGGCGTGCCGACGTCCGTGCGCTGGGGCATCGAGCAGGGCCTCTGGGCCTTCAGGGAGACGAGCCCGTTCGCGTGGGCGACCAAGGTCGATAGGTACACGCTGGATGGCGTTGTGCAGAATATCACTGCGCCTGTGTTTGTTGCTGAGGCGCAGAATGATATGTTCTTTCAGGGCCAGTCGAAGCTGCTTGCTGAGAAGCTGGGTGATCTTGCTACGTACCATTTGTTTGAGGCGGTGGATGGCGCGGGGGAGCATTGCTCGTTGGGTGCGGCTGTGTTGAGTGTGCAGGTGGTGCTTGATTGGTTCCAGGATGTGGTGTCGTCTTCTTGACGGGGTCATGGTTACCTACCTTAACCTACCTTTTATGTAGTGGCTTTGGACTGGCTTGTTGGATTCTGTTTAGCAGGATAAGGGGGGTTAATTTGGAGGATATTTCTCTTCGATTCATAGATTTATTTTATATAGAATTTCAAATAAGACGCTTCATGGCTCTGTGAATTGTCAAATCTTCACGCCCGTGGGGTTATAAAAGAGATTCCTTTGCAATGCCAACTCCGGTATCCCCCGTCACCCGCTCTGCCCTAGGGCTGCATATCTAGGTAGTAAAGGAAAGCCCAACGTCAATGATTTAAACCTTTCTATAGAGGTTAGATGCCTAGTTTAATGGCTATTTCAAGAGCTGTAATCTAATAGAATGGTACTTCTAAAACAGGCACCCAAGGTAGAGTTTCATTCTTCGCCGCAGAAGCGCAGCGCAACGCCATGTCGTACTCGAGGAATATTTCCCAAAAAGGTGAGGATTCATCACTTCGGAGATAAGAAACCCTAACAACTTGCAGTAGCTGAATACTCATTAACACCACCACGACCTACATGTCTATTTTAAGCCCCAATGGTATTATTATACTTATACATCTATACTCCTAGTCTGTTTCGTTTATACAGGCCCTTGTGGGAGGCGATCATAGGTAAGTTTCCCTTTATCACATATGCAGGGAAGCATCATCTTTTTACCTCCGTATACATAAGTGTATTTCCTGCCCTCAGAACTTCCAAGGTTTATATCTTAACCAAACTACTATGTGAGCATCTCAGCGCGATGAGTATTATTGAGACTTTTCCAGGACTATACTCGTCAGGAAACCCCCTCGCCAGCAACCCAAATGGAGACCCTCCTGATTTCGAAGGAGGGCCTACACTTCGGTGGACGGTCCTAGCTACAGGATTCGTGTTTATACCAATTAGTACGATTTTAATCGTCATACGCCTAGGAATGTCACTTAAACATAGCAGGAGGCTGCATATTGATGACTGTGAGTAGCTCATGCTTCCGACTTGCCAAATTATTAAAGCACAGGCCGCTAACGTCGAGATAAATCTGTTAAGGTTTATGTGTTCTGGGAGAAGTCTTTGGGATCGCTTACTGGGTTGTACTATATAAGTGTATGTCTCTTGTTGTTGCTATATCCTTTTATTCGTAATAGTTACTTTGACTAAGGATATCTAGTTCAAGCGAAAGCTAGTCTATTTAAACACACATGGGACGTGCCCGCCAATGCTATTACCTCTCGGGTCTTTGAAGTGAGATCAAACGGAAACCCCTATTGCTACATACCTGAATATCTCGTCTAATATTCTTTAGCTTCACTTTGTCGGCGAGATCCTGAACATGATCGCTCACGCCTTCGTAAAACTTTCCATACCGGCCTTTTTCATCCGGGTATTCGGTTCTCTAAATTGGCTTCGACGCACCTCCTACATCCTCATCGGAGCTGTCGTCATTTTTTCTGTTGCGCCTCTCATATCCATGTTCATTGTTTGCAAGCCAATTCCCAACGAGCACTGGAATGCTGCCTTCGTCGCCACGTGTGCCACATCTGCTGGACCTCAGACTATTACTTTGGGCGTATTTTGTGTGATATTCGATATCACTGTGGTTATAATACCGATATGTATCACTTCTAAGCTTACTATTGACCGGGATAAGAAGAGGAACTTGATAATCGTGTTCCTTATTGGTTTCCTGTAAGACTGTTTCTATGCCATGCCTATGTCAATTCTAGTACATCTGCTAATATTACATAAGTGTGGTTGCTACTAGCGTTACCGGGGTTGCGTATAGAATCATTGTACGATATGGTGATGACCCCTTATGGAATGATGGGAATATCGCAATCACATCGTAAGTCCACAGAACTACCCTTTTCCGGCTAGTTATAGGCTGTATTAATCTTAGAATGTCCATAGATATACGGAGATTTTCGGTACTGCTATCGTCGGCTGTGCACCAGGCCTGCGTTCATTCTGGCTTGCCCTGTCTGATAAGGATGGGCGGCAAACATCTGATACAATTGAAACGGCTTTTCCACCGGAAGGGACCAGACGTCTCCAAGAAGTTCCCCTGATATATTATTCTAGCAATAAAAACAATTATAAATATTCGAAGCATTTCCATCCCTCAACCTCTACTTGGAGAGATACAGATCAACTCACCTCTTTAAGCCCTATTCGCCAATCCACCGCAACACCCTGGGAAACTTCGGACGGCAGGCCTTATTTCGACCCAAAACGCAATGGATACCGGGGGCGTGCTGCGCATGAAACTAGGTAGTGAAGGAATGCTTGCAGCTTTACAAGGAGCATAGAATCTTGGGGAAAATATTAAGCATTCCGCGATAGAATCTACATCATTTCAAGGAAAAGCATGAGGGATCATGAAATATCTCGCAGTATATCCTTCATACACTTTGGCGTACTTCTCTAAGAGCCAGTGCAAGAACAGGACCTTATGGTGTCATGTAACTTACGAGAAAGAAACTGAAGATCCTCAGGGGATGTGACATGAAGTGACAACTTACCGTGTACGGTTTATTACCTACCTAGGTACCTAGCCTGGGTAATTTGCAAATAGCCCAAGATAGACCCAGCAATAGTAAAGATTGGGAAACTGCGTTCTCAATGCGTTTCAATGGACATTGGAGTCAATAGTATAAGCACTGTCTATTCTACTAGTCTACCGTGTTCCGACTTCGCGGTACGAGAGTGCGTGTGGGAATGGAAGGTAGCCTTATTGTTTAACAAGCATCTGAGGCACGGAATAAGGCTCACTGGTACTTATTTTATCACAGACATCCAATAATTCTAACTTCTGAGCAACGAAGTATTTTAAGGCGTCTACCCATTCCCCCCTTTATGTTCTCTATCCCATCCCCGGGTGTTTCGGTCCGCTCAACGCTTGCTCAACCCCCTGGTAAGTATAAATCGTGCGCGCAAACTCCTCCGGAGTAATCGGCTTCCTGGCCTCGTCGCCTTCCGCCCGTATGCCTCCTATCTCGTGCGAGCGGCGCCTAACGAAATCGACGCGATCCTTGCGTAGCAGCATGAATTTCTGCAAAATCCCCGGAATTGCCTCGGGCGAGTCCACGTCCCGCAGGAGGTAGCCTAAGGCCTCTGCGTCTTCGATGGTCATGTTGGATCCCTGTCCGGCGAGGGGCGTCACCGCGTGTGCGGCGTCCCCGATCAGCAGCGCCTTGCCCGAGAACCAGGTATCCAGTGCGACTACGTCGCGGATCCTCCACGCGTCGATCTTGTTGTGCCGGAAGAGGTTGATGAAGCCTTCGCTGAACTCTGGTGCGAATTCTGCGATTACCCTGGACGCGGGCACGTCTTTGATGATAGCTGTCTTGGCGGAGTTGAACTGCTCGGAAAATTCCCCCTCGGAGGTGTAGCCCAGGACTTGTAGGGAATTGAGCGAGGTGTGGTACGCGAGGATGTGCTTGTTCACCTGAGGACCCGAGCTTGCGTGCGCGTTGGCGAGGCCGGCCTGGGTTGCGGGGTCAGACAGGTAAGCAAAGTTAGGGTCTGACCGGATATCTTCGACAGATAGCTGTGTCATAAATGCTAGAGTGTCGTAAGTTTTGACAGACGCTGATATGTCTTGCTCTCCGAGGACGGCGCCGCGAACGACCGAATGGATGCCGTCGGCACCGATAATCAAATCGCCCTCGAAGACTCTTCCATCTTCGGTCCATACCTTCCCGGCGGCGGTATCGACTTTAGTCACCTTTGAATTTTCAATAACCTCAGCTGGCGTGCCGGCAAAGTCGGGGCTAGTTGCGAATCGCATCAACTCTCCTTGCAGCTTGGCTCGCTTTACCAAGACGGAGGGGGCTCCTCCAAATCTCGCCCTCGTGTCGAAGTGGGTAGTCTTGAGCTCTTCGTTATTAGGGGATCTTGTCCAGACGTGGGTCATGACGACCATGTCAAGATTCTCGGGATTGATGCCAGCCCTTTGCAGGAGATTGAAGGCATTGGATACGATTGACATCCCATAGTCGTTTACTGCGAAGTCGAGCGTGCCGCGCTCGAGGACCGTGACATGATGCTTGGCGCGGAGGTATCCGGCAGCGGAAAGCCCTCCGATGCCGCTGCCGCAGATGATGATTTTAAGTGGCATGTTCCCGGTTATTCCGGATGGGTTGCTAAGTCTGTTGCGGCGGTGAATACCTCTAGGTAGGCAGTTATGGTTTTGGTAATGTACTAACTAGGTATGTATAACTATTAAAAGCGATGTTCTCCTTCCCGGGTATCTTGCATTTATAGTTTGCATCTAGGATGGGTGGCAAAGAGCAGGTGTGCACATAATTGGACGTTAAAGTTGTATACGGTGACTTACATGAATATCCACATATTCGAGGTAGCATTAGCCTTAAGAGCCTTGGCAGGGTCAGATGGGATGATTGTTAACATAATAACAACCGTCAAGATTTACAATTCTCTTATCGTGCCGAATGAAGAGAATTTTCGAGCTTTAAGTGAACTATACAAACTGTTAAGGAGTACGTGTGTATCATATAGTAACTGGCTCCTGATTCTGTTGAGGACAGAAGGGTATGCACCTCTACAAACTCAATGGTATTATATTATGCCTACAGACTTAGTATTATCGTACTCTCAGTATCAACACACAATTGTATGACTCAGGTAATATGTTGAGTAACTTTTGGAATTCCGACTTACTTCAATATTATTCTCTAGAGCGCTAGTTCTCTGCAAGTGGCCGTGATGCTGCGGCACGCAAATAGGGTATTCGGTTGCGGTTTGATGCCTTAACTCCGATTCCATAAACATATGAGTCCGCTAGACTCAGTTATAGTAAAGACTTTCCGATATTGAATTATATTATGTCGTACACTCATGCGCCGACGACTAGCTTAGGTGGGTTACGAACTGCGGATCGTTTTCACTAGGGCTATGCGCTTGCTTAACAAGCGTCGGATTTTCTTCGCCTGGACATACGATAGTATCAACATGTGAGAATATAATACTGGTTAGAAGTGGTTTATTTTTCTATTTCGGGCGGTCTTTCGGACAGGTCTTGGATATGTAGATATTCATCTAGTCGCCAGAGATAGATTAGACGATATAGAGGATGCCGGTATTCCAGCAGTCTAATCTGGATATATCTAGGAAAATGGGATCAAATCGAATTAAAGGCGTCTCCCTTATCGCATTGTTCCAGGGGTCGCCTCCTCTTCCAGACTACTTTCTTGCCATGCATCAAGTGCCTCAACAAGCCATTCTTTACTTTCGGCTGGTAAGGCGACGCTCTGTGTTAGCACGGGAATTGACAAAATCGGGATTATTCAGAGTCAGTTCGACACCTCCCGAGAGGATGTGGTCAACTGCTTCAACACCTTGCATGAAACTGGGTTGAAAGTTTAGTACACGATAATGAGCTTAGGGATATGCGATTGGGCCCACCTGTGATCTTGGTTGCCAACCTCGTACTTCCATGCTCCAAAACGACCTCTGGAAAGAATATCCTTTCCTTGGAGATACGGAAGAGCTTCTGCTAGAACGCCATTGCGCTCTAAACTGGGGGTGGGGTACCCGTGGTCAAAGCGACGCACGTACGTGCTAACAATCTCGTCTTCTGGCTCTAATAAGTTAGTGTTAATGAGCCCCTGAATAGAGTCCTCGAGCAACGTCTCGTGTTTAACGGGCTTGTATGAAGACTCAGAGACTTCAAGCATGATAGACCAGTAAGGCCCAGCCTGCGCATCTGACGACGTAAGCTTTTCCCCGTTGGCGAGCTGTTTGGTTGGGAGCTTGACATCCTTGCCCGGCTGGTTGAAGGGCGAGTAATTGGAGAAAATGGTGGCTCGGTAGAAGGGGCAATTGTCCTCAACAAAATACAACTATTTTGATGAAGCCTCGTAGTTAGTTGCCACGAAGCTTTAGGGAGTAAGGCTACACAATACGCACCCAGCATTTGTCACCAATGCGTGAAGGACGTTCTCCACGGATGCCGACGCCAATTACGTTGGTAGACGAGTAGAAGAGCGGCTTGAGAGTCTGCTGGAGTTTTACATCGCCCAAAGACTCGGCAAGATGATCAACAGCCATTGTAGAGATGAGCGAACTGTACTTAACTACCGTGCCTGTGGTGCTTAAGGTATTAGCCACTTGTTTTCAACATAGTCTTGAGTAGGGTAATAAGCTGACCATCTTTTAGGTGAGCCTTCTTTGCGTCAGCATCTACTTTAGTCACAGTGCCGTGAGCACCGAACCGTGTGTTCTTTTCGTTGAGGGTGTTTGCTACTGCGATCCAAATGCCGCCTGTGCCGCCGTTGGCTGGGAAGCGGAATGTAGCATTTGGGCCCCAATTCCCAGCGACCTTGTTGAGAATGACATTACGAGTGAGTAGTTTCACATTAGGGGCTGCGACACGTTCTCCAACCCATGTTGCGTTCATCTAAATAAAAATAACAAGCACGATTAGCAGACAACCTAACAATTTATCAACATATGTATATACCTTAGTGGTAGGCACAGCCCAAACTCTGAAGTTGTATGGACGCACTAAACATTCAAGGTCAGCAATTCTTCATCAAATATCGGGTGATGGGAGCTTTATAGTTTAGAACCACGCCTTGGCCTGACGGCATTGGCCAACTAGAATAAGCTCTTGTGCGAGATAGAAGGGGTAGAACAACTCTATGCTGCCACTTACTAAATATCTCGTTTAGACGATTCCCTACGTTCCTAATATTCCACTCATCAAAGTTCTTGGGCTTATCGGAGGGGGACCGAACACGAGATTCGAGGGCAGCATCAATAAGGTCTTCTAGGCACCTTACTTTCTCCTCTTTATCTAAGACGGCAATGTTGTTCTGGAATGGATATGGCACCCAACCGCCTCGGAAGCGGACATAACTGACTCTCTATAATTCACACTTAATATTGAACAATTAATCTACTTGGTGAGTCCTGGTTTGGTGCGCGGTTGGTCTTTCTCTAAGTGGATAGGGGATGGGCAACTCATCACGTCTTAGGAGAAATAAGGGGCAATGAGTTTGGGCACTGACCTGGTGGGTATACCAATCAGACTCTTTAGGTAGAGCCTCATCGATGCAGTCGTCGAAGTACTTGTAGTGTGAAAAGATGACGTGGCCACCGACATCGAACAGCTGCATAGGAGGTCACTTCATAAGTAGTCTATCAATTAACAGCGGAAATAACAAGCACTCACGAATCCTTCAGGTGTCACATCTGTAGATGCAAGACCACCTGGGGTCTCATTGGAATCAACGATCAGCCATGAAGCCTGGTTCTGTAACTAATTCGTTAGATCGAGTATATGCGATGTGATGGTATAAGTGACTTTACGGTTTGCTGGAGACGCTTCGCAGCACCTAAACCAGTAGGACCTGCGCCGATGACTAGAACGTCGACATCACTTGTAATAGTTCATTAGTACATCGTAGTTATTACACATAGGTCGGACTTGTGGTGGCCGCATACATCTCTTTGCTTGCCATGATCGATAACTATGGAGGGGTAAATGATCTGACTATGGATCGATGGTGTGTTGATTCAATATGGTCTAGTTATTTCTAGTCGGGATTGGCTTTGACCGTTGAAGGTCTGAGTCCAATTGGCGAGGCAAAAAGTAAAGATGTAGTTGATTGAAGCTCCCTAATAGAACTTGGTTTTTTTCGAAAGGAGACAGAAATTTGGATTTATTTGGCAAGGAGAAAGGTTAGGATATCGAAATTATGTCCTACCATTCACCCTCCATTACAGGCAGGTACATTAGGTAGGTACCTAGACGTAATTACCTACTTGTTGCTGGTAAATAGACCCCTCTGGTCTTGCCCTGGATGTAGATCCTTAGAGCTGATAGGATACTATAGCTGACTAAGACACGTTGGTGAAGCACGCAAAAAGAGAACTAAATGCTTCAATGCCATGTATGTATGTACCTAGGTACCTACCTAATACCCCCTACAATGCGCCCAATGCACGTCACTCCACTCTCCAGGTCTCCCCTCAACTTCCCCTTGTTAGTCCTGCCAAGAGATGATTCCTATCAACTACATGATATCAATCTAGTTATCTTAATATTTAATGTTTATCAATTTACTGTTTCCCATCAAGCCACATTTTTAAACCTATTTTTATTACTATCTACTTTATATTAATATGATGATTGTGTGGATGGATAGCTTACAGAGGTGTTTGGTATATGTTAGTTGTTGTTTCATTTCATTGTTATATTAAACCGAGGTATATCGTCTAGGACCTACGTGATCTTCTCACCGCCTCCCCATGGCTACAATCTGAGAGGGCAACCTTGTTGTCTGCGTTGACAATTCATCTTGCTGCATCAAGGCGAGCTTCCTTTGGATCGCCTAATGCAGCTACACCAGGGTATGGTATGGAATGCCATTACCAATGCCACTTTATCTATGAAACCTCATCTGTTCTTATCGTAATTCTTATTGGCGGCTAAAGGTTGTTTAGAATGACCTTATCATATGCAGTTAGGTACTTAGGTACCTACCTTATGCCTTTTACAGGGTAATCATCGCTGGATCACGTGATGATGGTAATAACTCATAATGATCATAATTTTGTAACTAACACGATTTAGTAACTGTATCCAATCATATTAGCTAACGGACTATGAGCTACTTGATTGGATCAAAATAATTTTCTATCTGGCGTTACTTCTTCATCACACAAACCTCACAGTTATGTCCCTTTCGGCAGTCGATCATCATTCCGATGATGCGGCGCGGGATGCTACCGCTAAGCTAGCCCTTAGTGAGGATTTGCTCAAACGCGCCGAGTTACTGCAGTCCGAGCTTCAAAGTTTCGCGGATCACCTCACAGAAATATACAGCGATTACTTCCAACATATGCCAACATATGTGCATACATCATTTACCAGCGAGCTCCGGGCCGAGGTTGAGAGCTTGGAGAGGGCCCTCCGTAATATCAAATCATCGGACCCTCTGGCATCACATCGAGCGCAGTCTACCAATCTCCCATTCCTTGAACCCGTATGGGATACCGCAAAAAGATCCCGTGATGTGGTGAGGCTGCGATGTGCTGTATCTACTGGTCCATTTAGAAAACCTATTTTGGCTCCTGGAACACGTATTGTTCGAACTCAAGGCGAATCACAGCCCTTCCGATCAGGCAGTTTCATTATTGATGTAATTGCAGATGGAGGCCATTCGTGGTATAAAGTTTCATCAATGACTAATAAAAGATTGCTGTTTGATCTAGCAAAGGAAGCAATATTCTGTGGAGATAGCGACGATGACGAGGACGGTGATACTGGTGTAGTTCAAGACTACACGGATATCCCGCTCGTGAAGCTAGCTAGGAATCTAGCTGACACGGCCAAGGGGCATCGTATTCAAACGATGAATCCAAGTACTTTCCTTATTCTACCACGCATAAAGGAAGGCGAAAATCCCGAAGTCGATAAAGTCCTCGAGGCTTGTCGGCAGCTGGGCGTTAATACACTCTGTAATGATGCCTTACCGCCAGCTCCACCTCTCTCAGGTGGTCTCCTTCGTATAATGGCCCCGAGCCCAAAAGCCAATTTTACGGAAGTCTTGAACATTGATACCTCCCTCCTCGTCGCTCTTGCGTCTGACTTTTCTCATACCAAAGTCACTAAACAGCCATGGTTTAGTCATTCACACAACGATCATGCTGATTTAGAAAGCGAACAGTCGATGCTTTCATTGGTATATCCCATGATAGGTAGTCATAAGCTTGTGTGCACACGGGAAGCAGCCGAAACTTTCTTCCATATTGTTAACACGTTAGCTACCGAGTCTGAAAAGACACGTGCTTATTTAATACTTGGCCCTGACACTGAGAAATCCCAAGTACAGCGCGTCGACGAGTTACAGCCGC
Source organism: Daldinia grandis (assembly GCA_022432525.1). Lineage (NCBI taxonomy): Eukaryota > Fungi > Ascomycota > Sordariomycetes > Xylariales > Hypoxylaceae > Daldinia > Daldinia grandis. Next base: position 1,085,455 of record JAJKLB010000001.1, read on the forward strand.
TGTCGATTCACGAAGTCCCATCGGATTTGCAGTTCCCCATTGATATTGTCGACATGAATGAGAATGACTGCCAGACCCGCTTCACTGAACTAATAAAGAAGAAGCTCGATGGCGTGTTAAATCCTGGAAGATCCGTATTTTCCTACGGCTGGGCAAGCGGTCTCACCACTCTGACCTGTAACTCGGTTTTCATTAAGCAGCTAGAGAAAGACCTTGAACAGCTCCCTACTCTTGGGGGCCTACCTTGGCCATCAATATGGGCTTTCTCTACGTCGAGGCCGTTTGTCGGCGTCCCCAAGGATATTCGGAAGCGCATACGGAAGCATATCGGGGATTGTAGCGTGGCTTGCACCTGCGGAATTGTTGAGCTCTACGGCCATCAGAGTAACGTTACGATCCTATAGTGTCTAAATATCAACATTGTGTTGTCTTAGTCGTGGGTCTTAACTTGCGGAAAAAATAATACCAAGGCTCGGTACCTGTTAGCACGACAATGCTTGAGGTATCTCGGATTGACTATCCTCGGCTGCTCGGGATCTTCTCTCGGTAGCTACCTCTCAGTGTGGCATGAGCTACCACCTTTTCCCCTGCAGGGCGTGTTTCTTCGTTCTGGTCCTTTCACCGAGTAAAGGTATTCTGTTGATCAGTTAGAATCTTGTTGCGTAAAATCTGCTTAGCTGAAACCGGCAGCTTTTTCCTTCCCAAGCCTTTTGGTGCGCAATCGCAGCCAGAATCACCATTCAAGGAAGTTCGTCTTAATAAGTGACGTAATATTGCATCTATATCTGCTCCTAAACAATGAGTCTAGAGTAGGATGTGTGCTTGGACCTGGAGACCGGGAGAACATTTAATATGCGGATCCATCCCGGCATGTCGTCTCTCGGCTCAACTAACGCACTCACATCGTCTACCGTTGATCCGATGTTCCTCCGTAATGGATACCTCCAGAACTTTTCCCTCGCTCCATTGGAGCGTGCGTAGGTACGAGTTGGAGTTACCCAGGCTGCTCTGCAGCATGGATGCAGCATGGATGCATCATTGATGCGGGGAATGGGGGAGACGAGCTGCTACGCTGCTCCACAGCTTGGGGGAGCTTGAAGCTATAAAAGCTAGAGTACTGAAGATCATAAGTTGTTATACGAGCCTTGAAAGTGTCCTGAAGTTCACTAATAATTAAATATGGCACTTTTATTAGGGTCAGCCATATGGCTTATGAGCTCGGGGGTTTTGGCTGTTGGGCACGTATTCCCAGACTGTGGGAACGGACCCCTAGCTTCCAACGACGTTTGCAATAAGGAGCTCTCTGTTGGAGAACGGGCAAAAGCTCTAGTTGCGGCCCTCAAAACCGAGGAGAAGTATGGCCTGCTAGTCAGCACATCGCCCGGAGTTGAGAGACTAGGACTACCCAGTTATGAATGGTGGCGTATGCATATTTCTTTTAATGCAAGTAATTACGACGAAAGTACCTACTAATGCTATTCTAGAGGAGGCCCTTCACGGAGTAGCGTCCTCGCCAGGAGTCAAATTCTCAGATTCCGGTGACTTTTCCTATGCAACATCTTTCCCGCAGCCGATTCTCATGGGTGCTGCGTTCGACGATGAGCTTATCGAAGCCGTTGCAACCGTCGTCAGTACTGAAGCTCGGGCATTCAACAATTTCAATCGGTCAGGATTAGACTACTGGGTATGGCCACTTTCACAAGTTATTACCCCTTTACCCCTATTCTAGCGCACTGACCAACCCGTTTCACGAATTCAAAGCATATAAGTCGAGGGAGTGAGTAGTAAATGCTAACCTACAGAATACAGACTCCGAATATAAATCCCTACCGTGACCCTCGATGGGGGCGTGGCCAAGAGACCCCTGGCGAGGACCCCTATCATCTGAGCTCTTACGTGACCGCTCTAATAAAGGGTCTCCAGGGCGGAGAGGACCCTGACACCCTCAAAGTGATCGCAACTTGCAAGGTACGTCTTCACATATTACAAATATCTCGAAGGGGTTACGGGAATAATACTAACTCGGGCCATGTAATAGCACTTCTCCGCATACGATATTGAAGATTGGCTAGGAAATGAGCGCTATGAATTTGACGCAATTGTCACGCCCCAAGAATTAGCCGAGTATTATATGCCACCGTTTGAAGCTTGCGCCCGCGCAAATGTCGGTTCTGTCATGTGCTCGTATAATGCTCTTAACGGTGTTCCAACTTGTTCGAGTTCGTATATTCTCCAAGACGTCCTTAGGGATCACTGGAATTGGACACGCGACTACCAATATGTCGTCTCGGACTGCGATGCTATTCAAAATGTTTACAAGCCTCACAATTGGCGGGACACTCGTGAGGCATCTGCTGCCAGCTCCCTCCTAGCGGGTACTGATCTCAACTGCGGCACTTATTATCAAATACATTTACCCACCGCTTACGAACAAGGTCTTATTAACGATACCGTTCTCGACCTGTCGATCACACGACTATACGCGTCGCTTATCAAACTCGGTTACTTTGATCCGGAAGATTCTAATGAATACCGTTCTCTTGGCTTTTCGGATGTGTTTACCCCTGATGCTGAAAACCTTGCTCGGAGGGCCGCAGAAGAGGGCATTGTGCTCATTAAGAACGACGGCATCCTTCCCCTCCAAATATCTACTGAGAGTAACCTCACCGCTGTTTTTGTCGGAGACTGGGCGAATGCGACGACAGATATGCAAGGAAATTACCAGGGTATTGCCAAGTATCTGCACTCACCATACTACGCAGCTAGCCAAGCCCCCAATATCAATGCTGTATACGCAGGCATACCAGGTGACCCGGTAACTGATGGCTACCCACGGGCTCTAGAGGCTGCAGCAGATGCAGACATCATCATCTACACAGATGGGCCAACGATAGCAAGCGAGGCTGAAAGCAAAGACCGCACGCTGATCCGCTGGTCTGGTGAGAAGATCGACATCATGACCCATCTAGCCAGTCTAGGCAAGCCATTTGTCCTTGTGCAGATGGGTGGGCAGCGCGACGATGCACCCTTCATCAACCACCCCAATGTCTCTGCCATTATTTGGGGCGGCTACCCAGGCCAATCCGGCGGTGATGCCATCTTAAACGTGTTAACAGGTAAAGTCGCCCCCGCCGGCCGATTGCCCGTAACGCAGTACCCAGCCCATTACGTCGACGACGTACCCATGACAGACATGAGCCTTCGTCCCAACGCAGAGACCGGTAACCCCGGCCGCACATACATGTGGTACGACAAGGCGACCGTACCATTCGGCTTCGGCCTCCACTACACCAACTTCACAGCCTCTATAACCGCGCCCGAAGGCGAAAATGATGCATGGGCCATCGCAGACCTGACAAGCACCCTCACCACCACCACGCCACACAAAGACCAAGCCCCATTCCAAACCATCCCCGTAACAGTCTCCAACACCGGCGCCACGACATCCGACTTCGTCGTTCTGGGCTTCATCGCCGGCACGCACGGGCCCGAGCCGTACCCTATCAAGCGCCTCGTCGCGTACAAGCGGCTGCACGACATCGCGCCCGACGAGCAGCAGACCGCAAATCTAACGCTGACGCTCGGAAGCTTGGCGCGCCGCGACGAGGATGGCAATTTGGTGTTGTATCCTGGCGAGTATAGCTTGCTGGTTGATGTGCCGACGCAGGCGGTTTGGAACTTTACGCTGGAGGGCGAGCCGGTTGTGTTGGATGAGTGGCCACAGGACACGGGGAGGTGAAATATTGGAATAACTAAAGGAGGTCTATTTTGATTATACCTCATAACTGTATGCTGCGAAGGAATCGTCTTAGATGTGACTCATAGTAATGAACAGTGTGGTTGAAAACTTGGGTGGTGAAAGTCATCTTTCAAAGCCGTTAAAAATTTAATCATTACGCACCTAGGCAGGCTTGTAATATTGGATTCGACACTCGCCAACGTTTTCTTAACCATAAAACCGTTCCTGGCATATTCTATATATATAGCAACACAGTAAAAGTATTGAATGGGTTCCTAGCCATCAGACAAAACTTCACTTAGCCTCCTCTCAGCTTCCACTTGATTGGGCGCAACTTTACTCAGGAGATCCTTTGCATATGCAGCTGCCACCATCGCCGAGTAGCCTTGCCATGCCGAGTTTTTATGCGTGTCTGAGTAGTCACATATACCACGAATGGCCAGGCAGGGGAAGTGATTCATGAGCCCTGCGGCTTCCATCTCAAAGCACAATACATCCTTCTCTTTCGATAGTCTGTCCCGAATCAATGCGTTTTTCATCAATTGATTCCCGGAAGCGATGAGACCGTAGTGGATTGTAGGGCTGTCTTGGTCCTTTGTTCGCTTGATCCGTGGTATCAGGTTTGCCTCGCCATCGCCACAAACTACTTCACAGCTTGCCTCATTTCCGCCTTGATGTTTAAAGTTTGATTTGTAGAGCCTGTCGGTAGTTATACTCGGCCTTTTGTATGCCTCTAGTAATCGAGGGTTCCCCTGGAGCACACTATCGATACTCTTTTGAATGCTATGACCACCAAGTTCATAATTAGCCTTTAGCGTTGCTAATGCCGTCAGCACGGCAGGAGGCGGCTGGTTTAGATGACCTGTGACCGTGAATCTTTCTCCTTCTAGTATATTGAATTATCCCATGTTAGCTTACAACCATTATTATAGAAGTAGGGTATCATGTTCCGACCGGGTGAAAACAATAGGGCTATAGCACTTACTACACAGCGTTAGCTACCATATATCAAGTCATTTTGGGAACAACTACAAAAAAGAGTCTTAAGGTAGCAACGCGAAAAGGGTTTATACTTACCGGATTGTTTTCCCATAGTCGTACTGGAACACACCACCGTCCCCATTGCTAGGAGAGCTTACAACAATATCCCCCAGGCGAATGTCATGCTTCGAACTTGGTGCACCTCCGCCAATACCTACCATCAGGCCAAGCCGGATGTTAGGAAAACTACGCATCATGTCTCTGGCAACGTTCGCAGCACTAACGAGCCCGTATTCCTGATGTGGCATTGCCGCAATAACAATCCTATGTTTTCCCATTCGGCCTAACGTATAGGTGTTGTTGTCGTTGACAGGAACATGATCTGGGCCATCGTGCTGTTCATCAAGAAATACTTGTGCTGCGACGAGTTCCTTCCCGACAGCGCAGATCCATCCAATACTATAGCTGTTAGGGTCCAACATACTCAACACGGAGGAACGCCGACTGGAAGAGAAAGCATGAGTTACTTCATAATATATAAAGATAGCATTTATCTTGGACTGTATTCACACTTACCAGGTCTACTTCTCAAGCGTGATGTTGATTATATCGAGCTAAAAGGTATTCTTCTGAAAAGTAAAAAAGATATACAGACTAATGTGGTCAGCGTGGGTTGGAAAAAAGAAAACTCAGAATACTTCTCGGCGCTGTTGCTTTGGGATACAGCTCTTATAATACTTGAAATAGCCGCCGTCGGCCTCATTGTGGGCTTTTACTGAGAATTATGCCTTAGATAGTCCTATACGCCCTCTTACCAACATGGTTGTGAAAATAAAACTAGGTACCCCTCAGCTTGAAGCAGGCTGAGGTATAAATGTGGTTCTGAATATCAAGCTGATTCGCGGGCGAAAGTGATGTTAGAAGTAACTGCATATTCTGTATCGTAATAGGCAAGGCGAGTTGCCATTATTTTGTAGGTTGCCACCTACGTGCCTACCTAAGAGGTAGCCAGCCCATATTATATTCTTGGTTACATTCAAATCAAGCATACTGTGCGCAGGGGGGCTTACCCCGGTAGATCTAAGTTCTTAGAAGCTTCACAATCCAGGTCCGATGACTTAAACAAAATCGAGCCCATGCCTACTATAAGAGTTGTTACATAGAGAATTTGAGAGTACAACCAAGATTTACTTTGTAAACTGACTGTAACAAGCATAGGATTATTAGCATCCATTAGAATCTAATATTTATAATTATACTATCGAGGTTAACAGTTATCTTCTAGATAGTTTAGCTAGCGAAGGTGCTACTATTACTATAATACTCCTAACACTCATAGCCGCCCGATATCAACTTGTATAGGGCAATACTGTGAAGCGAGTATAAATATCGAGCTGCTAAGTAATAACTCGGAATAAAGATGAACTTAACCATACATAACAGCCGCAATATATCGCCAATGTATTAGACGCAGGCCATGAGGCGTACATTAATTACATTGAATAGGTACGTAGGTAGTTATCTAGGTAGTTAGGTGTATGAATGGGTGCTTATGGTATATAAGAGTCATGGGTGTGGGGCGTATATTCAGCCCCCTGAATTACCAGCCATACATATTCCAGCAGCTAAGATATCACAACGCGTACCGCGACAGAGCCTCTAACTGTCTGCAGTACTATGAGGTCATGATCGTATCTTATATCCTCCATAGTGGTTTCGTGTAGTCGCGCCCTAGGCAAGACACGAAATGCCAAGGCAGCCGTCATAACGAAAAGTTCGCAATATGCCAAACTACAAGGTGACTGTTAGCACTTTGATTCTTGGCAACACTGGATATCAAGGACACGGCTTACTATATACCGAGGCACAATCGGGTGCCTTTCCCAAAAGATATCAACATCTTCTCCAAAGCATAGTTTGGTTCCCCGTCCACAAGCCAGCGTTCGGGGATAAATTCGTCGGGATTCGGAAATAGCTCTTCGTTGCTATGGTTGATAACTGAAGTCATACTGATAGGTGTACCCCTGGGAATGAACCATTGAACATTGCCGTCCTTACTCTTATACACCAAATCTTCGGTCCGCGCGACTCTGGCAGATCTATGCGTAACGCCAGGTGTCAGACGCAGCGCTTCGTGGACCACGGCCCATAAGTACGGGCGTTGCTCCAAGTCGATCCACTTAAGATTGAAGGGATCAAGGCCCTGCAAGGCGTCCATCAAGCGGGCATAAATCGTTGGTTGCGCGAGGAGATGATAGGTGATATACGTGAGTGTTGCCTATAAACTCGATTAGTCCGATGATAGGTCTATACTGGGAGAGCAACTGACCGCCGTAGTCTCCGTTCCAGCCATCAAAAGATTAAACCCCTCCCCAGATAGGCGATACATGCTCTTTTCGTGCTCCGGCAGTATGTCCGATTCCATCAAATCCGCAAATACCCTACCATTTTGGGGATTGTCGATAGCTGCCTTGACATATTTGGGGATGACCACATTCATCCATTCCAACATCTTCCTTACGTTCTCACCCATGAATCTACCCATCAAAGGAGAAAAACGGGCGAGTATCCTAATGGGAGTATTGTACCTTATCAAGTATGCGCTTTTGAAGAAGGACCTGACCCATGTCGTGAAGTTGGGTTCCCACCCAGCTTGGTCAACGAAGCCCATAGTCTCGCCAAAGGCGTACTGAGATATGACTAAATCATCTTAGGGTTAATATGCCTATAATTATGTACCCTACCCCCAATCAAGAATATCAGGAGAAAAGGGGGTAATAGGAGACCACGTATGATACGTACTATCGGCTGTGAAGCAGTTATATGCCTCCTTGACATCAAATGGGCCCTTATTCGCGAAGCCCAGCATCTTGTCTATGGTCCGCTGAGTGAAATCATGTACTTCTCCTTCGAGCTTTAACACTTGCTGCCGCGAGAAAAACCTTGCGAACGGAGCTTTTCGAATCCGGTGCAACTCGTGCGGGACGGTGGAAAAGCCGGTAACAGACACGGGGCCGGCTGCGCCAGTATTGAGTTGGTGCTGCCACTTATCCCTGATACGGTTCCCACCGGCGTATATCTCATCTGCGAAATACGGGTCATTGCAGTGAAGCTCGTCGGGATTTATTCTGACAATTGGACCTGCTGGTTATTAGCTTCGTCTGTGGTTCGTATAAATTGATAGCTAAATGGGAATGGAAGCTTACCATACTTCTCATGCATCTGACGGATCCTTCTGCCATACGTTCCCACCAGCCACCAGTCGAAGTAGGCCTCGTAGAAATAGCTCATCGCAGCAACTTTAGGGCCGGGGAAACGGTACAGAGGATGTAGCGGTGATATATTGTACACAGCAACCGCTGCATAGTACGCGATCCATAAACCAAATAGAACGTGGATATTAGACCACGACAAGACCGTCTTGACATAGTCCATCGTGAGGTTTGCGCTCAAATTCATTTCGGCCACCTACCGCACGCAACACCGATCGATTTTGTCGCAATAAACAGAAGGGGAAAAGCAGAATAATTTTTACTATTTAGTGTCTATTTAGTCCCATCGTGTCCTGCTTACTTGTGATATCTACTAGGTAAGACGAGGGGCTCACTTGAATCTAATCAAAGCTTTGGAATACTAAGCTGTGTTTTATAGCTTCTACCTTCATGGTCTAGGCCACAACCCACCATGCTGCATAATATACCGTGGCAATAAATTTGGGGCAATATCTCAATGTCCAATGAAATATTATCGCACAGGGATTCCGATACGACGCTGGGAAAAATAAAGGAGGGGGGTACATATTAACCTAGTGTACCTCTTAATCCAGCATCTCTTCCTCCTTCTCTGAGCATATAATAATGCAGTCGTATAAATTCGAGGGGGCCAACCCTATACTAGACTTATATGACGTTGAGATATCCCTCAATAGGTACTGGAATAAAATGAATGAATGAATAGTTTGGCTACCTAGGTAGGTAAGTACCTAGGTTAGGTTATATAGGCCAGGCATAATACTCAGATGGGTGGTTGGATTTGCCTAATGAAGCTCCTCATTCTTCAAGTTCTCATTAAATCCCTGTTGGATCTCTATCACGGTGTCAAGATGGCTGCGATTAAGAGGGACGCCATTGAACCTTGCCAATGTCCTCGCAGTATTGACGACGTTGGCGATCTCTCTACCGTTCAGCTTGACGGTCACCAAAGAGCCGACTTCTCCTTGGATATCAATATCCTTAACATCCGCCGGCACTGCCTTAAGGCAATGCGACCAGATGCGCTTGCGCACGTCAATCTCTGGCGGCGTATAGCTGAGGGAGAGGTGGATCCTGGATTTCATTGCAACATCGAACGAGCCCACACGGTTCGTAGTCAGGAAGACGACGCCACCGAAATACTCGAGTTCCCTGAGGAATACTGTAGCGCTTGACATTAGATATATGCCAAAGGTACTTGCTTTAGGTAGATGATGAAATGATTCACTCACCAGCGACTAGCGTGTTGCGTTCGGAAGTCCCGTTGTCTTTCCTGGCTTCTAGGAACACGTCGGCCTCGTCGATAAGTACCACGGCTTGCCAGATCGTTGCGTATTGCAACACTTTCTTGAGCTGTTTCTCAAAGGTTGCAGAGCCATAGATTGCACTAATGCCAGTTAGAAAGGGGTCCTAGAACGTATAGAGTGAGATTTACTTTGACCCTTTGTTGAGCTCGCCAACCGATGTCGACACAAGCGCTTTCCTACTTCCTTCTGCGGCCGTCTCGGCTGTAAGGGTCTTTCCAGAACCAGGCGTCCCGTGAAGCAAGATAACAAGGCCTTTGCCTTTCTGCTGCATAGAATCGCGAGGGTTCTTGGAGTATGCGTGGGACGATATCAGGGCTCTGAGCAGATGCTTCTCTTTGTCCGGAAGCACCAAGGAGTCCCACGCATTCGAATCCCATTGAACATCACGGATGAAATCAACGAAGAACCGACACCATTGCTTTCGCCCAAGGGAGTAGCCCAGGGTGTATGGTGGGCAGTACAGTGGCTCTGGAGTCATCTTCTTGATCTGAGGTTTACCCAGAGGCTGCTCCTCACCGTAGGTCTTCCGATCTAAGACAACTCTTCCTGTTTCAGTGTATGGCAGCCATACACCACGAAATTTGCATCGGGAGGGATCGTAGAATCCAAAAGGAGGCTCTTTAAGCCATTCAGCAGCGCCATCTGTAGGTATATAATTATCAGCATATGTAATATTCCGGAATTTGAGTACGTACCGTAAGCCATGGTAGCGAGGTTTTTCAGAGACAAGTAGTTCTCCCCGCGTGCCCTAAGTCGACGCTCAAGGCTACCGCCCTCTTTGACGAACCTGCGTGGGAAGATCTCTAGTTCCGTAATGGAGACCGGATTTCCTGCTGGGAATGCGGCTCTCTGATTCAAAGACGTAACATACAACGTTTCGCCTGCCACTACGCCGTCGTCATTTGTGCAGGTGCAATGAACTTCGAGGTAAGGGCCGGTATCGTTACTTTTTTCGTACGCCGTCTTCTTACACACTAGGAGCCAAGGATGGCCGCTTACTTCGGTGTATAGGATATCTCCAGGGCGATATATGAACCACGCATTATCGTAGGCGATTTGGTGTTTCTGGATCATCTTGAGGGCGCGGTCACGGCCGGGCTTAACCTCGTATTCCATGAACTCAAAGAGGAGGTCAAGATGCTCCCGTGTAAGCGTATCAGTTGTAGTGCGGTATTCGTCCAGCTCATCCCAGTAATGAGCGAGCATCTCGAATGGGCCATGGAGCTCCACAGAAGAGGTAAAGTCTGATGCAACAGCGATGTATGACTTGATCACATCACGAAAGGTTTTCTGGATATACGGGGAGTTAATCTGCAAGGTGGTCTTGCTAGGCTGGTGCTCCTTATATTTCCTCCGGATAACTAAGGCATAAGCGCTATCTTCATCGTGAGAGTTGCTCCTATCAAAGGGGTCTGGGGCAGGCTCCGTATTGCTCTGGCCATGTTTGATAGTCTCATGGTAGGCCTTAAACTCGCACTTTTCGCCGACGGCTGTGGTTGTACCTGTGCTATTCGTCTTGGGCTTTTCTACGTCAACTTGACCGGAAGTCATCCTGTAGAGAGTGGGTAACTAGCAGGAGTTCGCAAGAATTCGCAAGGGTTTCCAAAAGTAAGTTATTGAGAAGAGTATGTTATTCTCAAGCGAGAGATGTGCAGAATCTAGGATTTCTGGAATGAGGTTTTCGAGTAGCACGATTGATCAGGATGAACACTCGGTCGTTGAAGGTATTTATATTTGACCCTCAAACCAACCTTGCCGGGAGCCACGCATACCTCTACGCACTCTATGACAAACGTTACACCCATAGCAAGATAATTCGCCGGGTTCACGTTGGTGTAGGGTAACGATAAGCAGGCTACATCGCATAATGAGTAAGTGTATAAGCGTTTTGTGAAGCTGTATTTCGCCAGCCTACATCTTAGCTGCCTTAGATAGCATAGTGATGAAGTTGTTTCCCTCATGCTGCAGTAAGAAGCTGTAGACACCCTGGAGTAAATGAGAGCTCTGACCATGCATGTCGGCATGTTACCAGTCTCTTCACAGGGGTCCAGGCATGCAAGTTGATTGGCCTAATGTTATAAGTAGGTACCTACCCATGGTCATCTGTTAGTCATTTTGCTGCACGTAGACGAAACCTCCTTGGAACTGGTAGGGAATAGGCGAGTCTAACCGCATACATGTACATACAGTTTGCTTCTATGTATACCTATACTATCAGCCGTAATGCGGCTCTCTTCCATACCGGCATACTGTACCTAGGTATGTATAAGGCATGCAACCATCTCGTCTATTGCTTCGCTCAGGATTCACCAGGGTATTTCAACTTGCACTTTATGTACCCAATCTGTCTGACCTTGTCGACAGTTCGAATCTATTTGGTTGGTTGAGAATCTTTAGGGACTTTTATGGCTAATCTGTAGGACTCCCAACACCGCATGTGCAACATGCCCATCAGTGAAGTCCGCATCCTATTACTTAGGTACCTACCTACCTAGGTATCTGTAGGTACTATATGTCCGCAATCTCTTATGCATACACGTGTAATGAGAAACGTTTCACCAACAACAAAAAGACAAATACATAAACACACACTTCCATTTTACGGTAGTTAACTTAGGTATTTTAGGTACCTACGTCGGGAAAGCTGAGTCCTAGACAGGGGGGATAACGACATATACATACAACATAGATAGAGTATAATCCCTATCGGAGCATACCATCTATACTTCGACCAATCAGAGATTATTTCTTGCGACGTCGTTTCGCCCCGCGATCCGTGGATAGCCAAGACAACCCCTCCCTAGGTAGTGTAGGTAGGTATGTACATAGAAATAAGAGGCATCTGGGGATCCCTGGCCCTGCGCAGTAGTAGATATGGATCGGCTGAACAAGCGAGGACTTGGGATGGATCTACATCGACATAACGGTGACAACATAGGACTTTAGTTATAAAGCAACACAGGAATACAACTGCACATTAGTAGCCTTAGGTTAAGCAGTAGTAGTGTGTATATTTTTACTCTATACGGTATCTCTAAGAAATCCCTCCAGCTTACATCCAACCGTATATATTTTTATGACCATGTAATCTCACCACCACCTGACAAGACATGCCGTGTCTTACCGCTGTCAGCCTTTTCGGTGAAGCTATGCACCGAGGATTAACGTGCAGTAGCCCCCTCCGACGATAGTAGTGTTATGCTGAGCCGTACGTATATCTGCGGTTGAGCGCCGGCTTAAGGAGATATGTATATGTCACTGACGTGCAACATGCAACAACAACAACAACAACAACAACAACAACAACAACAACAACAAAGTAGCCTCCCATCTATTTAATCCTGCCGTGGAAGTAATACCGCGACATCTTATTTTACATCATGGCGTGGCCGTCAATACCGATGACTTTGCCGTTCACCCACTCGCCGTCTTGGGATGCTAAGAAGCAGACCACACGGGCGATATCGATGGGAAGACCAACACGGCCGAGAGGCGACCACGTGGCGGCGTACTGCAGAGTTGAATTAGCCATCTCCCAACACATTATATGGGATGGTTCCGAAGGATTGCCAAAAAAGGAGTAAGCTTACCTCGTCGACATCCGCGTCGCTCAGCTTGTCACCACCGGGGATGTACTCTCGGCATACAGCTTGGTACATGTCGGTCTTGATACCACCAGGCGCGATAGCGTTGACGGTGATCTTCTTGTCGCCAAAGTCGACGGCCATGCAGCGGACAAACGTCTCGATGGCGCCCTTGCTGCCGGAGTAGACCGCGTGCTTCGGCACGCCCTTGGCCTGGCCCGTGATGCTGCCCATGAGGATTAGGCGGCCGCCGACCTCGAGGTGCTTGTGGGCTTCGCGCGCGACGAAGAACTGCCCTCGCGTGTTGACGGTGAATACGCGGTCGAACTCCTCCGGAGTGACATCCTTGACGTGGCCGAATGACACGACGCCGCTGTTGGAGCATACGATGTTGAGCTTACCCCAGACCTTGACGGCTTGGTCGAAAAGCTGCACGATCTGGTCTACGTCGGACACGTTGGCCTTGATCGCTACCGCGTCGGAGCCGCTCTTCTTGATGGCCTGTACGACCTCCTCAGCTGACTGCGTGCTGTTGGCGTAGTTCACGATGACCTTGGCGCCGCGGCGTCCAAGCTCGAGAGCCATCTCCCGACCAATACCGCGCCCTGTATATATGTGTTATGGTCAGCTCCGATCCTACGCATCCTAGCTCCCGTTTGGGAATATTTTCACGAAGGGCCACCCCGCCGATTGACGGTTCAGCCACCGGACATGGGTTGGGGTTTCCGGCGTTGTGCTGCAACACCCCGCCCTAATCTCGGTTGCGCCTAGCCGTTAAATGCTATTTTTATGATTTCCGCCGGAGATTCGAGATTCCGGTTGGGAATTGAGACGTGGGTGTTGGGGGGATGGAAAAAAAGAGAAAAGAAAAGGGGCATTAACTAGGTACGTACCAGCACCGGTGACAAGAGCTACCTTGCCCTCGAGAGAGGCGGATGCAAGACCGAGAGGACCCGGGATAGCATCATACTTGGTTGTTTGGTTAGTTAGGTTGGTAGCGCTAGGCATGTTGAATATTTTGAAGCTGGTTAATAGAGGGAGAGTATGTTCGTTAAAGACGATATAAGGGAGGCTTCTAGGCGAGCTTGTAAAGGTGAAATGTTGGAAGTGCTGATGATGGAGAAATGAAGACAGTCCAGACGGCTCTAAGGGGTGGGAGTTTACTATATATGAGAGGCATTTGTCCGTATCCCTTCTGTGGGCGTACACAGGCCCAACCCAAGGGCAGGTTTCGGACCATGTTGGAGAGATACCGAAATGTATCGGACATCGTAGTACCAAAAGGGGGAATATGTTGACAGTCCATTCTAAGTTCGTGCTGTTACATCGGCATCCATCGACACGCGAGCGCGAGGTCCGGAGCACCGTACGTGATTGAATTATAGATATCGAAGTCCGAAGGGGCTTAGTAACTTGAGCCGTCGAACTGGACCTTTGAATATATTTAAAATATGTAACATGACCACTTGGCATATATTACCTCGGACCCGCGTGAAGTCGCGAACTGCCAACATCTAGGTAGGCATATCCAGACAAGAGTAATAAGAACGCAACTATACCACCTTTCGGTCCCGGTAGAAGGATTACAAGCGGGCTAATGGCACATACAGGAGGGATCGATACAACCGGCGTACATTGGGTTGGCATCAGGCGGAGTTGGAATCTGACAATGAGTGTTGTATGCATTCACACATTGCTATGAATCTGTGTAGGCTTCCTATCGTTGAAATGTAAGAATCAAGTGACCCGCTTCGGTCTGAAATCAACGAACGACTACCTACACCGTGTCAGTACCTAGGTGTAATAGCTTGAGCTGAGGATTTAGTAGCTCCGTGTGTACTAGTAGAAGCTAGGGGCATTGGTCCAGCCACACGGGATAACATATAAAAAAGCCAAGTGCGGGAAAAGAAACGATGTATTAGCCAAGACCTGGCGCCAAGTACCAATGCCAATTGAACACCGGAAAACCACATTTGTGGAAGAGGAGAGAAGTCATACAAACGTCACACGAGTTGCTCCCCGAATCAAGATTTAACTACCTGTCGTAGAACATACGCTGGGTTGGTAGGTGTGATACGAGATTAGATCCTGCATTTTGCTCTGGATAGGTTCGTATGCCATGCTACCAGACGGTCCTATTCCATACGCCTCTAAATAAGCCATTTGTTAGGATGTGCAATATGTCGGGACCGAAGACTCGAGACTATGAGACTTTATCTCCGAAACTGTCGGTAGTTAGTTAGATTAGGAATTTTCGATGTTGCTCTCAATGGCGACTCAACAGTTTCTACCAATGATATTACTCTTAGTGATTATATACATGAAGAATTCCCCGAGATATTGAGGGCACGTGGCCCACTTACACGCAAGGTTAACTGCCTTACCTACCTACCTACCTACCCGGGAAGAAGAAGACATAACTATGGTATTTAAGCTGATATGCCACTCTAAGTTGAACCTGTCGTTTAAAGAAAAGGCATTCAATGCAAGATATCATATCATTGTTTTGACATATAAACCATTCGCATTCCGCAGATGATACCTAGGTACCTACCTACCTACCAACCTGCTTGACACCCCTATGTTTTCTGCAGCACGAGTCAGGCCTGCTTGAAGGTTGCATAAGAATATTCCCATTATTGAGAAATAATCCAACCGCCCCTGACAATCTTACTTGATCCGTGCTGCATGAAGACAAGTGCGGATGGCTGATGGGATCACCTATGACATGGTGGACGCGCCAACTAACCAATGATCTAAGGCTCCGATAACTTCTTCGACGCACGAATTCACAATGGGCGGATAGGACCACTCCAAATCATACCACATGATGCGCCAATGCGTAGTATTTCGGCTCCCCTTCGGCTAGCGAGAATTGAGGTCTAAAGCAGGTTCGTTGCTGGAAAAGGAAACAATACCAAAAAAAGGATGCCATAATTGTCCATGTAGGTAGCAGCTGCGCTTGGTTGCATACCGCACCCCTTGATAAAGCCTATTGATCCTACTTGTGCATGGAAGGAGTTCCGGATCAATCGATCAATTAATCAATTAACCAAGTCCTATATCAATTGATTGTTAATCCCCATCTACACCATCCCGTCATTTCGGCGCTCGCTACGAGAAAGCCCACCAATATACCACCGGGACGACGGCATTACGCTGATAAAGCCGGCAGCGCGTCGCACTTGACCAACCCGTCAAATCCAGCTCCTTCAGCTCCCCCGTCCGCGATTTAAACTTCTTAGATGAGACCGCCGTGTCCGTTTAAAGTTCAAGAGTCCGGATCACCCCGGACCCGCTAACGGGAATAAAGCCCGACTTGTCCCCGGAGGCCGGCCGAGGCTTTAACGTTCAAGTAAGGCTGAGCAAGCGGTAAAATTGGCATGTCTTCCAGGCTTACAGGGCAAAAATGGAAATGTGGTCCTTATTGGCTTATACGAACTACAATACCCCTTATTTGACCTTGGTGGATTAAAAAAGGTAGTGTAGTATGCGCCTGGTAGGTTACCTCAGGTAAGTTACTTATTACATTGACTTATACTTATATCATTCCCGCCTCCCTCCTAGCTCTATCCTCAGACACCTTTGGGAAGTGATTTGGGTAGTCTCCGCCGTGGCCGCAATTCGATTTCGCTGTCGCCGATAGCCTCGGGTTCCCACGCCCTATCCTCTTCACCGTAGATCTTCCCTTTCATGTGTCCGCCCATCGTGCATCCCCTTTGTCCCGTAACAAACAACACCGCACTCTCGTCGTCTTTAACAAATAGCTCCTTGATCCTCTCGACATTTGGGTATTGGCTCTGGGCCCGCAGCTTCTGCCACTCCTTGTAGCTGCCCATCCGGCTGCCGGGTAGGAGCTGCCAACTCGTCGTTTTGGTGCCCATGTGGCCTACGCCTGACGCGAGCAGGTCGTAGAGTAGGCCCATAGTTAATATTCCCTCTTCGCCCTCCTCACTCTCCTCGCCCTCCTCGTCCGCTTCACCTTCCTCGCCCTTATCGTCCTCCGCCACACTCTCGTTGTCCTCTCCGGATATCTCGGACGATGGGGGCGGGATATAGAGCCGCCCGCAGTCCATGCTCGTCCCGCCGTACACGGTTAGCACTTTCACCACATCTACCGCTCTTACGGCCGGCCCGGCGCCAAATGTTACGCTTAGACGGCGCCAGCTTGCCTCGGGGCGTAAGTACGGCGAGTCCTTCATCACGACCTCTTTCACCGTTGTTCCATCCGCCTGTCGCTCAGCAGCCCAGGGTAAATGGCGGAACGGTAACCCAGTGCTTCGGCCCTCATCGGGTCTGAACTCGCGTCTTCCATTTACGAATAAGTGTTTGAACTTTTCTAGGAGGAGAGGACAAACACCAATGGGGCTGGTTCCGTCCCATGCCTTTGTCAAGGGTAGCTGGAATAGGATTCGTTCTATAGTTTCTTGAAAGCGTTTACACACACGTCGGGCAAGTATTAGGGATGTTAAGTCTTCGTCCACGAGAAACTCTAGGGCTATAGATAGAGCCTCGGGAGGAAGGCTTGGGAGGGACATGGTTAGGTGTCTGGGTAGGTTGGATACCTAGGGCCAAGTGTATATTATAGTTATTAGGGGTGTGCTACAAGGGTAACCAAAGAGAAGGGGTAGCTGAAGGATGAGAAAAAAGGAGTTGGAGAAAGGCGGCGCAGGAGTGCTTTTTATACCCAAGTTAAGGCAGCAGCCTGGGATCCTCTGAATCCTAACTATATGATTGGCTGGGCTATGATTGGGCGAATAATACGATTCTTACTGATTATATAAGACGAATGGAACAGAAACGCTTCTAGAAGTAAGAGCTGGGTTGGGTTTGGTCTTGCAGCTATATAATAGAAGTTTCCCTATGCAAATATATATCTGTCTCGACCGAGTACGACTTTACAGTGCACGTGCTGCCTGCAGCCCAATAAACGAGAAGGAAGGGAGTGGACGAGAGTTCCGAAGCCGTAGAGAATCATTAGCATAGCTCCCAGAGGGGTCGCGGAAGGTCTGGTCGCTGTGGTGGGGAGTGTCCGGTCTTCATTTGTACATATACTACCTTGCGCTTTGGGTTCCCTATGAGGACCGAACGAGAGTTGAGGCCGTAATAATCAGAAATAGAATGCGTAATCCATCGTCTAGAATCGTCAGTATCGTTTATATAAACTAGATTAGCATACCCGCGTTTCAAAGGTTCATACCTGAATGCACTATCGACATCATCGCCCAAGGCATCAAAAAGCATTCCCTCTTCCTCCGTCTTACCCTTGCTTTCTCGCTTTGCTTTCTTCCAACCATCCCGCATATTACCATCCCGACCAACGAATACAATTTCCTCATCTTCGGTGTCTTCACTTTCTGAGGACAGAGGTTCTTTAACAAGCTCCTGTTCGACGAGGTATCGGCGTACAGGTTCCTCGAGCGAGCGAACCCAAGTTTTAACGGCGGGGGTTTTCTTGGCACGCTGGAACAATTCGCGGGGCACTCGTCCAGCGACATGGGAGTCACCTAGTGTCCGAGTCTGCATTTGCTTACGACGAGCCGCTATCTCTGTTTTCGTCTCGACCTCGGCGCGGACGCGCTTGTCCCAGACAACTGCGATCTGATAAGGCACATGGTTTACAGGATGTAGCGGCCGCGGCTCCCAGTCGAAAGGCTCCGGAGGCTGTGCGTTGGGTACATGCATGAGACGGTCTAGGGAGAGGATAGAATATCATATTAGTCTTGCTATTGTACCCATTCACCCGAGAACAATGGAGTCGAGTGAGTAGGGAGGGGCTGATAGGTTGCAAGTACCATTTTCCCAACGCCGCCGATGTCGGCTGCCCTCCTTGCCCTTTAGCACTGCCTCACGTCTACGCTGACTATCACGGCGAGATAGAGGACGTGGTGGCGGCGTGATGGCAGTAGATTTAGAGCGAGGATCTTGAACGGTGACAGATGCTTTCTTCGTGGACTCATGCTCATCTAGTGGGATTGACAGCGGGGCACCGATACCGCGAGCGATCGAAGATACACTGAGGGACTCGAGTGCAGATATCGTCCATGCTGCAATATCGGGCCCGTCGGGGGCTGGACTTGCTGCTATGGGATTAGAGTTCGGTGGCTGATGCTGTTCTTGGCTCGAATTGCTTGAATTATTTGTTGCATTGGTCAACTCCGGAGGAGGCGGAACAGCGCTATAGATGGCCATTACCTCTACGGCAATGAACTCTATGTATTCTAAGAATGGGCCCAGAAGGGGATATGGTGTACGGCAGTGATTATATCCAAAAAGAAAAGAAAGAAAAGAAAAGATGAATAAATCAATCAACGATGGCGGCGTGACTGATAATGGTAATCAAGCCCCCTTTCTATCTACAGAGGGATGAGAGGAGTACGATTCATGACACATCGGACCTTGACTCAACATTTTGGTCCAATGGGGGATTTAAGCTCTAGCCAATCAAGACTGTAGCGCAAACACGCGCATTCCTGGTTGGTCCCACTGCTGCGGCAAGTACCCCATATGTACCTTACCTAAAGGGATCTTAAGTGGATGCAGCCGCGGTATGACTGCTCCGGGTTGTATTGCCGGGTAGCTTAGCTCGTGTGCCGGGCCCTACTACACTACATAGGTAGGTAGGTAGGTACGTTAGGTAGGTACCTATTAGGTTTTTACCAAAATACCCAGGTAGGAATCATGAAGAATGAAAGCACCGTGCTTCATGTCCTTTACCTACACTCGTAGAGGTAGCTACGGGATAATAAGATGATTAACTATAAATATTAATCATCTATTTTCCTGGATACGATGAGCTCTCCTAGGTCACTTTAGACATATAGATATATTAGAATTACTTATTGCAATTCATATTTTAAATAGTTATTCTTTCATAAAAAACTCACACAATTTCAGCCAACTTTAAAGCAAATGGATATAGACATTCTCATGGTCGATGGATATATGTTTGGATGAACGACAGATGGGGCAGGTAGCTTACTCCTCAAAGCTGGTAAGCTAGCGAACACCTGAGCTGCCAAGTCCACCAGGTGCCAGGAGAGGTTGGTTTTCTCCTACGCCTTGGACGCTCTCACGGTCTAGTGCACGTTCAATTTCTTCTTGCGTTTCGCCGTAGGCCTGCAAGTGAGCAGAATATGGACCTGGCGAAGGTAGGACTCTAGGTGTGGTACGTCTATTGTACGCGGGACGCTGCGGTTGCGGAGTAGACTGACGACGCTCCTCCTGAGATGGCCACTCATACGAGATGGCCATAAACAATAAGATACCTTGCATTATGGCTGTCAAGACATATACACCCCAAGAGCTCCAACCTGCCCAACCAAGACGTGCTGCTAAGCTACCAGCAAAGAGAAACCCACCGGGGGTTTGTATGCACATCATCAAGATACTAAGACTACCAGCGTGCTTGAGGCGGTATGTAGTCCAGATCTGAGGGATGTATTGGACGGCGGCAAGTACAGCAGACATGATTCCCAAGAAATTCGCCCACGCACCTAGGTATGAGGGGGCACCAAACGCAAACGCAGCCGATATAATAACGACGAGTAGACCGTGTACCAAACATAGAGCTGCTACGGTAATAGCGGTCCTCCAGGTTGGTTGGTCAGGATCTCGCTCGCATTCATCGTCCGACAGGTCAACGTCCTCCCTACGGAAGAAGACCAGAAAGAGAACGAGACTGTATTAGGTCAGTAACAACTTCACGTAAGATCGTTAGGGTGACAACCAACATGATAGCAAAACAAACCCATTGTGTCCCAATCTGCGCAATTCCGAGTAATCCAGCAGTGCATTCGAAGGGACTAACTACTTTGCAGCAGGCAACATCGGCTCGCGATTGAGGCAGGGTGAGGATGTTCCCAAACTGCGAGTTCGCAGAGGTGACACCGAGTAAGACGAAGTACGGAGATATTCCTTCGGAGGATCCGCGGGAGATGATTCGATAGTGTTGTGTGACATATGATAGCATGATACCAATCACGATTAGACTAGACGTAGATAGTAATTAGTATTGCTTGGACCACTATAGATGTGATTGTCGGATTGAATCCACTGACATGGAGACAAAGAAGTTGGTGAACCCGCCCTCGCGGAGCGCGTCACAGCGATCCTTAGCGAAGAGACTGTCCATGATGGTAAGCCTCTGCGTAGGGATCCTAATATCGAAGGTATAGGCAAAGCTGGGAAATGGTAGAAGTAATTTAGGTCCTAAAACGGATGGTCGCTGAGATGGTTAAGGAGCAGGTCGACCTAAGCTGACTACCTAAGGTAGGTACCTAATTAGCGATCATCAAGGGTATCCTCAAGACGATCGGAATAAAATGGTAAATAAGGGTGGAATGCGTCCGTCACGCCAGAAGTAGATAGCTTACTTCCTATCTAACATGGCGGATAAGGACGAGACCCTTTACGCTGTTGCGATTGTTTGTGTTTTTTTGGGGGAGGTCTAAAGGTTGGAGATGGATACTTCGATTTTACGGCGAACCTCAGGTCGAGAATCAGGAACAAGCTATGATAGACGACCTATCAGCACCTGCCTGCCTGAATCTGGGGCATGTGATAGGATGTACGCGGAAGCTCCGTGGCGGGACCCAGAGCTAGGCTAACCCCTGCATCGAAAGCTCGATATGTACATAGGTACCTACGTATCTGCGTATATTATAACGGCAAAACCGCTTATTAAATACAAACAGCAGCTGTACTTTGCTAACACTCCCACTGTTTCTTAGTGAACCCCTGTTACGGTTGACCGGATAGAGTATTGTGTTAAAATGAAAAAAAATATGTAAACTAAGCTTAAACGTTATCTTAGTGCTTAGACCAGAATTCGTGGACGGCGGGTTACGCCCGCTTACGCCTCACCTGCGCCACAAAACGCCTGGTCCATGCGTTTGTACCTGTGGATTTCCGGTGAGGCGTTCTACGAATTCTAGTCTAAGTTTCTAACGAATAAAATCGAATTGAGTGGTACATTTTTAAATACTATATTGATAATCATTTAAACGATAATAATAACGTTAAAAATAGCTTTTTTTTTAATGATTTAAGGTTAATATTATGCTTTTTTTATTTTTCCAACTTTTTTGCATATTTATAAAAGATTACGTTATGGTATTATAAGTTTTAACGTTGAAAAATACGAAATAGTTTTAAAATAATATTTAATATTTATATTTATACGTTTATACGCGTTTACATTTACGCATTTGCGTTAATAATAAAGTAAAAAATATAATTTAAAATTAATTATTTAATTGTTTAACTTTTTTAACTTTTTTTTTATATTTATACGGCATTACGTTATAGTGTTATAAGTTTTAACGTTTAAAAACACGAAATAATTTTAATAATATATTATACGCGTTTATACCCACGCGTTTATACCCACGCGTTTACATTAATAATAACGTTAAAAATTCTTTATTTTTAAATGATTTAAAAATAGTAATATAGCTTTTTTACCTCTTTGTTTTTTTTGCATTTTTAAATAGCGTTACATTATTATATCGTAAGTTTTAATGTTTAAAAATACTTAAATAAATAATAGTTTTAACAAATAATATACGACGCGTTTATATTCATGTATTTACATTAACAACCACGTGGAAAATATAAAATATTTTTTAATTTTAAGTTAATTATTTAATAACTTAATTTTCGTAGCTTTTTTTTTAATTTTATATAATATTACGTTATTATATAACGTTTATTATAATATTTGTTATAATTAACGCGTTATGATTAATGTTTACGCGTTACGATTATATTTTAATTAATTTAATAGTTATTTTTAATTTAAAACGTATAAATTATTTTAATAATAATATTAACAATTGTTTAATGTATAAAAATTATTTATTAATTAATTTAATTAATTAATTTTAATTAATTTTAATTGATTTAATTGATTTTAATTAATATTATTATAAGTTACGTAATTAAAAAATGTTTTAAATTACTTTAAATTAAACATTAGGAATTTTTTAAAAGGGTTATGTTAAGGTTTAATTGGTTAAAAAGTGGTGTAGTTAAAAAAGTATAACTTTTTTAAAAAAAAAATTTTAATGTTTAATTTAAAGTTATTTAAAATAATTTAAACAGGTAGTTAATTATAAATTTATTTAATTAATTTAATATTTAATACCGTTATATAAAATAAATGATTATTTTATTTAAGTAAAAATCTTATAATTTTATATATAATATATATAATTAAAGTTAATAATACCGTATTTATATATATATATATATATTTATTAATATTTTTAAAATTATTAATTATAAAATAATATAATTTAATTTATTTTATAACTTTAAATAATGCGAAAATAATAATTTAAAATATAACATTTTATAATATAAATTAAGTATAATATAAATTATTTAAATAAATAATTAAATGGTATATTAAATTAATGTTATATTATAAAAGTATTATAAAATAATATTACGTAATTTTTTTTAACACGAATTTTTATAAGATTTTGTTTTACACATTTTTTTTAATTAATTTATTAAAAAACATTTAATAACATTTTTTTTTAAACATATAATTAAATTTTAATTTTAATTATTACCGTTTTTAAGTAAATCATTATTGTTTACAATTTTTTATTTTAATCGTGTTATTTAAAATCTTTATTTTTTAATTAATTTATTACAAGTTTTACAAAAAGTATAATGTTATTATTAATTATTTTAAGTTTATTTATAAATTTAAATAATTAAAGTAATAAATTATACTTTTTAAAAGATATAACTTTTATTTAATATTAAAAATTATTATATTAAAAAATATTACGTGATTATTTTATACATAATTATTTTATAAAATTTATTTATATATATATTAATATATATATAATAAATTTAATTAAATAATATAATTACGATTATTTAATACTTTTAATTAATATAAAAATAATAATTAAAATTATATATTATTTAAATTTTTTAAAAATAAAATGTAATTAAATTAAAACTTTAATAAATTTATAAATAAATAAGTTAATTTTTTAAATTAAATATATAATATTTATATAAAAGATTTTAATTTATTTAAATAATTATAACGTATATATATAAATATTTATTAATAAATTATAAGTTTATTTTACATTTTAATGTATTAAAATATATATTATTATTTTAACATTAATTAAAGTTATAAAATAATATAAATTATATCATTTTATAATTAATATTTATAAAGTTATTAAATAAGTAAACGTTTATTTTAACTAATTAAATATGTATCAATATTATAATAATTATATAAGGTTTAAAAGTATATATTAAATTGTGGCATGTGACTTTCTATCAATTTTAGCTTAACGTGCGAACTTTTTTTTCATTTTGGCACAGTACTCTATCCGGTCAACCGTACCTGTACGTGAATATCCACCAACCCCAGTTCCATCAACATTGATGGCGTACCATCAATTTTGCTTCTCAACACAGTTAGTTCTATTCATAGCCGTTTCTGACAATTCGGCCTAAAAGTTCAGAGAACCTAGGTACCTAAGTACCTATGCATGCATTAATACTTCGCATGCCGTAGAAATGAGAAGCTATAAAACTAGAAGCTCTCCGCCATGGCTCACGAAGAGGCACCTCCTCACAGCAGCAAGGTAGAACTTGTAGCCTCGACTGGGGATATAATACAACATTTTGGCGATACAAACGATGCACTTCAAGGCTACTTCGAGACAGCCCAATGGACTGCGGACGGCACCGCCCTCCTAACATCGTCCTCCTCAAATCTAATCTCCGGCTACATCATACCCGAAGACCTGCTTTCCCCCACAGCCAGCCGGCCCCTCAAGCTCACGCCCCAAGCCAGCATCCAACTCCCGGAACCAAGCAATGTCCTATCAGCAGCGCCGTACTTCCGGCTCGCGGAGCCCTACACACAGCAACTCCTTGTTTCGAGCCGGGACCACCCCATCCAGCTTTTCTACCTAGCCTCCCCTTCTCCATCTTCATCCCCGTCTCCAGCATCCAGCTACCCCCTAACCCAAGCCCGCTCCGAGACCTTCCTCACCGCCACCGCGCTCGTCTGGCCCTCGCCAGGCACGCACTTCATCGCCGGCAGCCGTAACCTCCTAGCACGTTTCGACGTGACCCGCACGGGCGAGGAGCCCGTCCTCCGCGTCAAGACCATCCCCTCGGAGCGGCACCTATCTAAAGGCGGCGGCGTCGGTATGCGCGGCACCATCTCCTCGCTGGCCGCCCAACCCCCCGACGCGAACTTCGCCAGCCTTGTTGCCGCTGGTACCTGGACCCGCTCTGTCGGTCTGTATGACTTTGCACAGGCTGGTGGGTCCTGGGCCGCTACTTGGAGCGTCGCAAGCGCAGCGAACGACGAGGCGTGCATCGGTGGCGACGGCATCACCCAGGCGATTTGGAGCCCTTGTGGCCGGTACTTACTACTTAGCGAGCGCAAGTCGACAGGCGTCCTGGTATATGACGTACGTGTGACGGGAAAACTACTCGGATGGCTAGCTGGCCGCGAGGCGCTCGGTAACCAGCGGATTAGCTGCGATGTATTTCCCGGACAAGGTGGGAGTGGAGAAGGAGGTTTCGAGGTTTGGTCCGGGACGACGGGCGGTGCTGTTAAAATGTGGGAAGGCGTCGGGACTCGCGAAGGTGCACACGAACCGGCTTGGGGTTGGGATGCTTCCCGTAAGTCGACTATAGGAAGTACGTGCGTTCATCAAAGTGGTACTGTAGTCGCCACTTGTTCTGGATCCTGGGAGTTCCCGGATGGCGATGCCGAAGATAATGGGTCTCTATCGCAAGACAGCAGCGATAGCGACAGCGACGACAGCGACAACAGCAATTGCAGCAGCGATATTTCAAGGGCTGCGTCGCCTTGGATGTGCAGACGAAATAAAGAAAGTAGCTTGAAGATATGGAGTATATCAAATAACTCTGAGGAGACAGAGACTTAGGAAGAAGACGTATGGTGGGCTAGACGGCAATGATACCCGTAGGTGAATCATTTATACTCATCTCATTATATCATTACTTTTCACGTCCGAAACTATTCGCGAGGGCCAGCCTTTATGGGGCTTTTTAGAATCAGATTGTTTCGTTCCCACTCATTTATGAAGCTGTCTAAAGCAGTTGATAAGCCAAGTTCAGGCAAGTAGCCAACATCTTCTAATCCTTGGCCATATTTGCCCCCTTATTCTCGCGATCACCATATCAGGTTAAAGATTCCCGAGCACAAAGACGATTTATCAAGCACAGATTAAGCAATCCTCCCATCAACCCCATTGAGTCTCCAGAGTTTCATTGACTCTATTCAACACCCTTTCCCCACCCATCAGATTTCGGAACGCTTCGACCCTCTCCTTTGGCACCATATTGATAAACGCTGGAAGCCCATATTTACCCGCCTGCTCTTCAATAATATCATCAGGGGCCTTGAGCTTCCCGAGTACAGCCTGTGCAGCGTACGCATTCATCCCGGCCCGCCGTAAGAATACCTCCCATAGTGACTCCTCTTGGATGATTATATCTTCGAAGGCTTCTGCGTCTGGTGTATGGCGGACTAGAAAGAAGACTAGCCATTTTACGACTGTATCATCGCCACCTCCCACATAGTAGACCTGCATATTCGTGTCGAGTCCAGTAGCGAAGCCAACAAATTCAGCATAGCCAGCACACTCTGCAGGCGTAAGATTCCGGGCTGTTTCATCAACGCGATTCCCTTCCGATACAAGGATAATAAGACGTTCGTACCGAAGCGCAACATTGCGGATACGTTCCCGAATCTTTGAAGGGCCTTTTTGACCAGGAGGTGGTTTCTGTATAGCTCTAAGCAATGTAATGATCACAATTCCGGTGGTGGGTGAAACGATTACGTCCGCTTCGGCGGCCAGCGGCGACGTAACCGGCGACCGAGATACTGAATTACGATTCCATGCTGAACAATTCCATCGCTCGAAATCACGTTCGATTATTTCCATATTTGGGTGTAATTTCTCGAGGCGGGAGAACACCCCTCGTTCAACTGTCAGCGCCTTTATTATCTTCGTGCACGTAAGTATTGGCTGTAATGGAGGAAAAGGAGCAGGAATTGCCAGTTCCTTCTCTGGCTCTGGTTCTGATACTAATATTTCGTCCGGTCGACTTATCGTCTGGGTACTTAAAGCTACCCCTGTTTTAACGCCGTCCACCCGTTTGGGAAAGGTTGGGAAGAAGGAGCTTTTCATATTCTTTTGCCGTTTTATGGTCTGAAAGTCGAAATAGTTGGAAAGTAGAGTCGACGTAGCGGAAGAATCGTTGTAACCGAGGAGAAGGTTGGGGTTCTGACCCTGCTCGTCAAGTGAAATTTGATATGATTCTGTTCCTATGGCTTGAGGGCCATGAGCTATTTCGACTGGCGAAGCTGAACCTGATAAATTGTCGAGTTCTAGTCGCCTCTTTCTCACCAACAAATCGAAGTTTTTTTCTTTGCCAGAGACGTAAGGTAATTCCCACTCCTCTTCATCCTCGTATAATTCTCGAAGGATAGCTAGGCCTGGCAGTTTCCAGACATATTCTCCGCTTGTTGGCACTTCGAGAGGGCCCGGGTAGTCGAGCAAGAGCTTTGCAATACCATCGTCTACGATTACTTCATTCATGGACATGTGGCCCATTTTAGATGGAAACGGGGACCAGCGAAGCTCTCGTTCTGCTTGGGGGTTCTTCGGCCATGGTGGCACGTTAAAGGTTCCGCATGTCGTTTCTATCCACGCCAGTTGCAACGCAGGATCTAGCGAGATTCTCTTCCAGTCAGGGCCCGGTATCGAGAAATCCATCGTAGGAATTCCTGTTCTAGCGATCGCATCTGCAACCTGCAAGTTTTCCTGTCCGATACTTGCATTGACATATTTTGCCTTTTCTTCAAGAGTAGCCATAACATCGTCACTATATATCCTATTTGGATCCTTTATGCCCTTCGCGTCCGATACATCCGGTCGTTGCTTGCCGAGTACGTGATCGATATCCGCGCACCTAGCTAAGTCTACCATATCTACAGCCAAGTCGGACGACGAGGGTAAGGAGTTTAAAGGGGTCAGGGGGCCTTCAACTTTTAGTGAGTCAATTTTCAGCCGCGTCGTGTCTGGCAGTTTGAAGTCGTCTAATGGGCATATAGTTAAGGGTTCAAGGTCAACGAGCGAGGAAATATCGGGATGATACTCATCCTCTTGTAGTAGATCCGCTTCAGCCTTGGCCAAGTCATCATCAAGCAGCGTGCTAGTATCCGAAGACAACGGGACTTGACATGCTACTTCTTCGGGAATGAAATAACTTTCGTGTTGTGGGTGTGGACTAAGAGGAGGTGTAAGAGCTAAATCTCGAAGAACCTGACGATACATGTTAGTAATTTAGGCAGACTACCTAGGTACCTACCTAACTTAAAGTAAAGTAGGTAGTCTAGACCCGTGTATTACTCACTCTCCGATAGGAAACTTCGTTTAATAACTCTTTATAGTTTTCCGATGTCCAGGCATCTTTCAACATATGAGAAAGATATATTAGTGTCTCTTTTGGGATATCTATCTTCTCATCCCGAATTTCCTTGGTTAGCATCTCCTTATGTCGATACGAAGTCTCTGGGAAACCCAAGCTCTCGTCATTTGAAGTGCTAAGAGGCTCAAGTGGCACGCTTGTTAGGTCTGTTTTCGCTCGTCGCAGCCGCTGCATAGACCTAACAAGCTCTCGGCAGTCGTATCCAGGATCACTTCGGAGCAAGGGAGATTCCAATTTCAACTCTGAAAAGTTCACAGGATTATGACAATCAAGTTCATGACTATTCTCGCGTCCCAGCGATGCAGCATGTCTCAATAGTTCAAGTGGCTCTCTAGACACACCATCAAGCTGTTCGGTTTGAGAAATAAGGTATGGGATATGCAGTCGAGTAAGATAGGCGTCGTCAGATAGGTTATCATGTAATATATGGCTGCCTTGCCTTTGGAAATGGTCAAGTAAAAGAGAAACGTGGGCTTGGGAGTCGATCGATAACCCGTTCAATCGCGCGTACTCATCAGGTTCTAGACAAGAATTATCTACTAAAGATTCCTGGAGATCCATTCCGTCCTTCTGGCATGGATCACGCTCGTTTAATTCATAGCGTTAGCATCACTCTAGAAAAATCGATTATGGATAACTTTTCATAAGAGCGTAATTGAAAAGATGGTGAATTGATAAGTTAAGGTGACGTAGGTAGGTACTTAAGGTGGGCACATACATATAATATTACAGGAAGGAAGGATGCAATTGAGTAGGAAGTAGCTACAGCCAATACCTGCCCTACATGCACTATAGCTTATGTCCAGAAATAGAAGGAAGCCTCGCTTAAGGTTCACAGCTTCCTTAGAGACAATAGCATTCACGTATATAAGTCTAAATACTCTACGAAGAGATTGGATGAATTCGATTACAAGACTCTTTCATTGTTACAAACCTTACAGATGCAAGTCCCTCTTATATCGCCTCTGTATAGGCACTATCCTTATAATACGAGCAAAAAACGAGGTAACTTGGTGAGAATTTCACACTGAGATTTCCCCTTGGTAGAAGATAAAAAGGGAATATTGGATGTCCATAAAAATATTCAAAGGCTGATATCATAATAGCTAGTTGACAATGGGCAACGACTAGGTAGAGCAAAGGGATGGGATAAATGAGATTCGCATACGGAATAGTCCAGTTGGCTTTCTCAGTGCTTTGTTGCCTTAAGAATTATTGTACCAAAGTTGCCTAGGTATTTATCTCATAATTAACGGCCACCTCCTAATGACGCATCCAGATAAAGTTACGCCAGCTTACCCATTACCAATCTTGCTACTCATATCTTAAACAAGGCTAATTACCCTTTACTATAATGCTGACATTAGGACTAATTGCCCGCGGGGCCCCTACATTTCCCAAGTTCCTACTCTATACCAAAGCTACTATTGTCCTACTTTCAACTATCGTCTTAGTGCTGGCCTCCTATGCGGTATCTATTCAGGATAGCTCCCTTCATTACAACTCCGGAGTCTCAGAGTATCTCGTATTCTTAGTAAGGTGTTTTATTGTTTCTGCATTTGGCTCTTCTACGCAGCTCTAACAGGTACTTCAGACAATATTTACGTGGGCCGTCTACGGTGCTCCACTAGCTATCGAGCTCAAAGCGCCTCGACACTATTATCGTATCATAGTATTGGCTGCTTATGCTCTGAACTCGATCTTCTGGCTAACAGGTTGGGCATGGAGTGCGTCTTGGGCCTCGTATGGCCTCTCATTCAATAGTGATTACGATGAGAGCAGTGCTAAGGACCTGCAGACTACATTCGGATCTGTAATGGGAGCCTGCGCAGGTCTTGGGGCTCTCGTATGGGTCCTATCTATCGCAGAGCTCGGTTTCTTCTGCCACTTCGCATTAAGAAACTTTAACCCTACATATGTTGGTAATGGGGGGTCTGAGCGGGCCCATCTGAGGACTCAACATGAGGTTCAGACCCCCCGGCCAGCTCAGCGTAGTTATACTACGCAGTCGGTCTATGGAGGGCAACCGCAGAAAAATTAAGCAGTCAATCTACAATAT
This sequence comes from Daldinia grandis, assembly GCA_022432525.1. Classification (NCBI taxonomy): domain Eukaryota; kingdom Fungi; phylum Ascomycota; class Sordariomycetes; order Xylariales; family Hypoxylaceae; genus Daldinia; species Daldinia grandis. The sequence continues at coordinate 1,115,904 of JAJKLB010000001.1, forward strand.
AAGACAAGCGACTGGCGATATTCATTCGCTGGTAATATATTCTTTTTATATTCGCACCTTAACTAGAAATTAGAGAGCTATCTCATCTGGGGTATATTTAACTGGATGAACTTTAGAGCTAACAAACGGTCGGGAAATTGAGGATTTTGGACCAGAACGGGTAAGAAAGTTAAATATATATGTGCCTTATGAATGAGTAAACGGCGATATATCGGTATGTCAATATGATAACTCCTGTCTCAAATCTGTCCAGTTAGTACACACTAAATTATTGGTGAGTTTCATCCGCTGTACTATGTAGTATACGGCCACATGCCGAGGGACTAACTCCACTGGTCTGTGCCATCATAAATCCACTTCTCTATATTCAATAACACGGGAGGACCATTTATTGTCAGTGTTGGTCTAGCAAGATTCATACGGGATAGTTAGTGATCATATCGAATATAGACTAATAGATTGTGTAAGCAAGTACGTGTTGGGATAGCTTTGTGCATCATCCCCAAGGAATATGAGCACAACCGGTAGCGTAGATTAATGATGCATTAATAATTGCCCGACGGAGGTGCAGTGGGGATTATAAAACGCCAAAGAAAAAGGGGGGGGGAGGGAGTTAATGAACTGCCGGTAGGTGGGGAATCCGACACTCCGGCCTCGGGGTTATCTTTTACGACTACAACTACCTACAACAGGCACGATAGGGAGGATAGGCTAAACGCAGTACCGCCCGACTTTACCGAAACCCCGATCATTTGCCTACCCCTACCCTATTGTACTAACTAATTCGTATTCTACTCCACCTAAGTCCTACATGTATAAAGTCATATAACCAGCGTTAATATCATACTATTCATTACGCCGTCTTGACATCTAACACTTTTTACGTCTCAAAATTTGGCAGTGCTAGAATCTTAAAATCGTATTCTCTCATAGAAAACAAAGGGATACCATGCCGGCCTTTTCTGTAAGTGATAACCCCTCAGCAGTTTAGCCAGCCAATCCCGTTACGTACCTAAACAACTTCAACTAAGCTTAGCTAGCTACCTCCTAAGTTTATACTCATCTGGCTGACCCTTCTTAGAGACTTGTCCGTTTTCTAGCCAAGAATGGCAAAACATACTATGGAGATGCTATTCTACCAGAGGGAGTAACAGACATTGCTAAGACGAAGCGAGCACGTGTCATCAAAGGGGATATCTTTGGCAAGCATGAAGTTACCGATCAGATTGCGGACATCCGACTACTCCTAGCACCCCTCGCATTGGAGGATGTCAAGACCGTCCGATGCCTAGGTCTTAACTACGCACTGCACGCAAAAGAGGTTAGCCTATCCCATCAACACGGTCTCCATCATAATGCTAAGATATTTTTAGGCTAGCCTTCCGATACCAAAATACCCAGTCCTATTCGTAAGTGGGCTCTTTTTATCTTACCTGAAGCATATGTACTAAACCCGCCGGACAGTACAAGCCGGTCACTTCTCTGTCAGGGCCGACAGATCCTATCCCCATCCACCCAATTGCACAGGAGGAGCTGGGACTAGATTATGAAGTCGAACTTGTAGTCATTATCGGAAAGGAGGCCAAGGACGTACCGGAGTCTGAGGCGCTTGACTATGTCCTCGGATACGCTGTCGGAAACGATGTTTCGCACCGTGACTGGCAGGTCGCGCGCGGTGGCGGCCAGTGGTCACTGGGTAAGGGATTTGACGGCTGGGCACCATACGGACCAGGCATCGCCACCAGCAATATCATCAAAGACCCACAGACGCTTCAGATCAGCACTAGAGTGAATGGGCAGACGGTACAGGTAAGCAAACGAGTAAAACCTCTATGCGGGGCATGGAGATGTAGCAACTTAGACGGGCGGCTGACATAAGATTTAGGAGAGCAACACAGCCGATCAGATCTTTAATGTTAGACAAACTATCGCGTTCTTGAGCAGGGGCCACACGCTGTTACCTGGCGATCTTATCTGGACGGGAACGCCGTCGGGCGTTGGGATGGGTCGCAAGCCGCAGCTGTGGCTAAAAGACGGCGATATCGTCGAAGTTGAGCTCGAAGGCGTTGGAATTGTCTCCAACAAGGTTGAGTTCACCAAGGAGGACTCTCCTAAATTGTAGTCATATAACGACCCAGGTATCTAATTACTAATTGATGATTGACTGAGCATTTTTGTCGTTTTGCCGGTGTTGCTTGCTGTACAACGTGATGCCTATCAACGATTACCATGGGAACCTGGTTAGCTATGGGGTTACTCTGATGTCAGTATGTAGAAATTGGTATGTAGTGCTGCGGCTGAGACGCACCCTTAAGGCTTGGTCTGGGTTACTGGTAGTTATATAGGTCAGGTACCTATTTAATTGCTTATTGGCAGGGGATATTGGATGGAAAGTCTTGTGTATACTTCTATCATAATATCTACCGCGATAGAATAAATAGGTAGATGGGTGTCTAGGTATTTAATGTATAAAGGTTGGATTTAGCCCGTATGATCTTCTCGCGTGGATTCTGGTGTATGACAGATCCTACAAGTCCATGCAGAGCTGAGTCCAGGCTGAGTCGACTAAAATAATCCAATAATCCCTTTTATCCTTATCAGGTACCTACCTAGGCGCCTTGAGGTGTAGGTAACCGTGACTTTTAGACTGGATACGAGCCCTCCTTTATGGAATACCTATACCTGTTCAGGTATTCTGCGTTACACATGATATTTTTGCGTCAAGTTTCCCGCGTCTGGAAGAGGCGGCTTAGCCACTGCGCATAATTTTGTAGTGAGCACCTGGATCTTGTTCACTCTCGTGCTAGCTGCGTAATCTAGTCTCATACATCATATTTACTATGCTTGTATCACCGCGCTATCACATCCAATATATTGGGCACTTGGAAGCTGATACTGGTGTTTGTCGAGCTCCCATCTCCCACGGCCAATTCTCCCAAAATGACCTCGCCCTCATTTAATGAGATACTTAGGGATTTATATAATCAAATCCACGAGAAACTTGAAAGGCGGGATATTTCCGACCGGCGCTTTGCTCAAGTTGGTACCACCCAAGCGGTTCTGGCCCCTTATAACTTAAGGCGCTTATTCTGCAGTCTGGTACCCCCTAATGATTCACTGGAAACCCATTTTGGGCCTAGGATAACTGTGGATTTGCTGGCCTCTCGAACCGAAGAGCGGAGTCTTCATGACTTTATAGCTATTCTAATCTACTCCCGCTGTAGTAAAGAGTCGTTTAGGTGCTTTACTAGGAAACTTCTCACCTGTCCCTCTGATCCCGACAGTTGGCCAATTGTCTACAGTGGCCAAACTAGGATTGATCAGCTTCCAGCCGAGCGCGGACAACTCGAGCAAATATTCGGGGTAGATAATGGGCCTGACATCAACAGCTTCATCGATATGCAACCCTGCTTTTGCCCCATTGTTCTTCATGGCGGAGATGTCCAGTGGGCCGATGGGGAAAAGCAGAGGTTGCCTTACCTGTTGGATGAAGAGGAAATTGGGATGGGGTCTTACGGTGTGGTTTACCGTGTCGTGATAGCTAAAGGATATTTGGTAAATAAGTCCACGTCAATGGTGAATTCGGAACCTATGCCAATGGCCCGGAAAGACTTTGAGAAAAATGACCACTTTCGGAAAGAGTTAGGAACCATGAAGCAGATTCTATACACTCCTCGAAAATCTAAGAACGTGGTTGAGACTTTTGGTAGTCTTCAGCTTGATGAGAGTATATTCAGCATATTCATGCCGCTTGCTGAATGCGACCTCAGAGCATGGATGCGGGATAATGCACCTCCGATTCTAGAATCGGAAAAAGCAGACGTTCTAGAATATGCATCGGGTCTTGCGGACGGCCTAGAGTTTCTTCATTCTGAGATCAGAGACTCCAGCGGTAATCGAATGGTCTGTTATCACATGGATTTGAAGCCAGCAAATGTTCTTGTCTTTTATGATAGGGAGCATGGGAAATTAGTGTGGAAAATTAGTGACTTCGGCATGTCGCGTGTGAAAGTATCACATAACCACACCAACACAGCTGATCAAGATATCAGCCTTCTTTTTGAGAAGAGAAGAGGCGATACTTCAGTATCAGATACCGTAAATCGCCGGTTAGAGGGCACCTACCTCGCGCCCGAGTCGAGTATCTCAGTGCGGAATATGAACGAAAAAGGTGATATTTGGTCTCTGGGATGTGTTATTAGCGTTGTCTTAACATATATCAACGAAGGACAAGAGGGTATTGATACGTACGCGGATAGGAGAGCAGCTACTTCCAAGAGCTCTAGAGCAGGAGACAAAGACCACTTCTTCCTCATCAGTCGGTATCGTACACCACCCAAGCCTCATCCGGCAATAAAAGAGCACCACAGGCGTTTAATCAAGGAATCTAACAGAAGAAGTTCGGGAGAAGGCAAGGTGATGAAAGAGGTATTAAACTATATTGAAGAGAAGGTCCTAGAGCTAGATCCTCGACGGAGAGAGCCAGCTAGGTGCATTAGGGACAAACTTCTCGCTGCGTCAGCGGCTTATCGTACACTAAGCGAGAATCCTAAGCAACACGAAGGTCATGCCCAAGACGGAATTCTTTCGAGGATAATTTCTCGATTCCCAATAAGACAGTAAGTGCCGAACAAGAGTATCTCGTTCCTCATTCGTGCTCTTACGCCTAACATTACCCTCATCAGTCAGAAAACTGACGGTCCGAAGCTAGAAAGCTGGTGGGCTTCTAATGCAAGGGCCGTCGTAGGATGCTCTATAGCCCTCAGTCAGCCAGTCATCGCCCATTGGACAAATAGCTGTATTTCGTTATATGACCTACAATATTTTCAACAGCGAGGTGGGGATAAGAGGGTTCCATCTTACGAGTTACAAGGGACAGGAGCATGGAAAGGCGTGAAGTTAAATGAGACATACCTAATTGCGTCGATAACGGGACGCTATTCCCACGTAAGTCCAGTACTATTTACATAACGAATAGAGCATAACTTGATACAACATCCAGGTCTATCTCTTTGATATCAAGGGAGGTAGATTTCCAGGGCTGAATTTCGATCTAAACTACGAAATAAAACTCCCGGTTGATGCTCCTAATGGACTTGATCGAATAGCAATTTCTCCAGGGGGTGAAATCCTTGCCTGCGTAGTGTACCGGGACCTAGGGAGTTCACGGATATACTACGCCAAGATAAGCGACCTACTTAGTTGCAGAATCCCGAGGTATTATTATAACATACTTGGTAAATCCTTACTAACGTTACAATAAGGGTAATTCCGAAAGTACGTTATCATCCAGCGACGAACTACAGTACAGAACTATTACGGAAGAGCCATGGAATAGACTTAGAGTGGACGCCCGGCGGGAAGCGTGACACATTTGCCATTCCCTTCTGATACAGCTCTTTATTATATTACTCAACCAGATATATCAGAAAGACATGATATAAAGATTTCCTACCTATCGCTACCTACCAGACAGGTCAAGATTAGACATGTGGAAAACTCCACCCGAACACCATCGGGGGTAAGTTCTAATCCAGGAATTAAATGACAGCTCAACATTAGGGTAGCTAATTAGCTACAGGACGTCGATAGTGGTAACTGGGGCCGCCTTTTCACCACCATTACGGCAATAAATGATGAACAAGCATTCGCAGTCGTACTGTACGAAAATCAACTATGCATCCGAAATTTTGGTGGTGGGAATCCAATACCTAATAGTGATATAACCTTAAAGAATTATTTTATTAGTAAACTCTTAATGGACAAGTAGAATTCGCGGCTCTTTGCTCTGGCATGTAAGAGTGGTAGCAACACGATGCTACTGATCGAACTAGCTCTGCCCTATCTTGGGGATAGAGAAAAGCCTCGAGAAATCAAAGAACTCCCTGAAATTAGTTACAGAGACAAAGTTACTGCCATGGTTTTCAGTGGAGAAAGTAGGAAAGATGAAGATGGAGGATATATCATTGTACTGGCTTACGTTGCCACTGGATTGACGTTATATAAAATCAGCCTTTCAAGGCTTAAATGAATGTTTTAGCTTTAGTAAATGAGCAGTACCTAGGTGTGAGATGTACATATACCCATGTACATGTACCCATGTGCATATACGCGACTTGTGGCCACGTGTTATTCAGACATTCGAAGACATCTTCAGTGTTTGCTAAGAAGAAATAAAAAAAAAAATAAATAAAAAATTGAATAATGTACTTTGTAGAATCTACCTAACAGTAGGTAGGTACTTAGGTACTTAATAAGGGTTTTAAAATAGGGCTACCTGGGTACCTAGGTACCTATGTAGGTACATATACCTTAGACCTACTTTGACTCAATGCAAACACTACCTATTATCTAGTAGTCATAGGGTGTAATTGTCGATGACAAGATCTAAGACTTCTATTCAAGTAGCGGCCATTCCAAAATCGAAGATGCCATATGAAGAAGAAGACCTTGATTGGTCTGACCCAAACGCCTTCATAAAGCAGTTCGACCCATCGATACCCATCGCATCACCGGCACAAGTCCGTCAAGAGGCTCAGGCGAGATCAAATAACGTTTTTGGCAGCTATGTGAACCTACGCGATATCCTTATGCGCCACGAAGCAGTTATTCAGAAACGCTGGAATAAGAAAACGAGGCAGCAGAAGCAGAAGATTCTGCTAGATGCATGGCCAGACATGGCAATAACACATCGCCCCGACTTTGATGCTTTTCGGCGAACCGGTGAATCTCAAGGAGGAGCATCTGGGGAAAAGTTTAGGGACTGCTATCTACTGCCTCAAATTAATCAGGAAGATCTTCTGAAGTCGAAAACGCTCCTCTTGTTGCTGAACGCGCGAGGGCGTAACTCACCACCAGAATTCGCCGGCGCCGACTTCGAAGTAATGCACCTGGGCTTAGTCTCTAGGAATATGAAGGCTATATTCCTAAACGGGCATACTATGTTCCTTCATGGCGCTCGCAATGCTAGTGAATACGGCAAACTCTGGGAGTGGAGCGAGCATCCCAACGCCTTGGACTGGATGCATACTCGAAAGCAATATCTCCCTGGCGAGGGCTTGCTCGTTCTTGAGGCCCAAGAGAAGCTTATGAAATTCCTGGTTACTTGCTGTCAGTATATACTGCACGAGATTCCAGCCGATAACCTCACAGCAGATATCTTTCCCCTTCAACCTGAGCCACATTTGAAGACTGGAAAGGAAACGAACGGGTTTGATTCTTTGGCTATGATGGCAGCAGAGGTGCCGTACCGACTACCTGCCAGGCTGGATCTCCGCCGAATCGAGTTAGTTCTTGGTGCCAGACTATCCGCAGCTAAAGACCATCTATGGGCCTTACGGGAAGATCCAGCATATTTCCTTGAGCAGCTCATGGAGACCAAGGAACACCGGCAAGAGTTATTAAAGGATACTTGTGGAAACGAGCACCCCGTCTTCCAAGCAGTCCGCCAAAAGACGTTCTGGGCTCGCGTCTACGGCACACTTGCTTTAGAGTCTTACATGCAGCTTGAGGTCTTTTCCGAGCTGTACCAACAGGCCCAAGCACTGCAATTACTACAGATCAAGTATGCGGCCGTCATATCACCCACTAAAGACTTACCCGAGGAGCTAATGAACGCTATACTCAAATTCCGCCATTATCTAAACCAAGCTGCTAAAGGTCCCCTAGGTGGACTTCGGTACGGTGTTGTTGCTTCTCCTCCGTGGCGTAAGTACTTTGTCCGCCTGCCGCCACCGGACCCTTCCTCGACCAAGATTATTATATGTGAGAAGAAGGGCGTAAAGATGGGCGCCATTGAGCGCCAGCTCCTCTGCATTCTCCGGACGCTATGGGAGGATAGCCAGGAACTCTTTTTTATTCGCCTGCCGCTAATCGTCGACGAGCTGGGAAGGCTGCTTGAAACTGAACCACACGCGCAGGAACTAGTATCTCCGAGTATCACCAGTGCTATTGGTGATCTAGCCATCATTTCACATTGCATAAGCCAGCTCGACCTGTATCAGCCGTGGGCAAGGGGCTTTGAGATGGCTTTAGTCGATCGGTCAAGCGATATCGAAAGTGAATTTAAGAAACGCACTAAAGCATGGGGTATGACTATGGAAGCGCTTCGAGATAGCAACCTCATCCAGGTCGCCCAGATCGGCAATCCTTCTGATAGAAGATTTGCCTACCCATATGAAAAGCGCCGTACTAAGCAGAACGTAGAGGAGCTGCGGCGAGCTGAGCAACATCTCGATCAGTTCTGGGAAGCTATTGACCGTATCGTAAATAAAAAATGTGGGAGTCTAAAGGGTACGGCTGTCCATCATGTCCTATCCCAACCACGCATGATTCAACGTACACCCCCCTGGGTTGATCCCCCACCATCTGCAACCAAAGCGCCAGGCCAAGAACCAACCGTGGATCCAAACATTGCTGATCTATATAAACCCCTCTCTACCATATATATTGGAGAATCAGCCGGAGTTACCAGCAACAAAGATGAAGCGCTGGCGCCGAAGACCAAGGCCAAGACAAGAGACGTATCTTCTAATTCCGCCGCGGGACCAGCAACTATTGTCATAAACGAAGACCCCAAACCCGAACCAGTCTCCATCCCTGTCAACGCCCGCTCTCTAAAAGTATTTCGGACGCTCTTTTTTAACCCCGCCATAACGTCTTCGCCTGGCGAAGTCTCGTGGAACGACTTTCTACACGCCATGACATCTTCGGGCTTATTTACGGCCGAGAAACTATACGGATCCGTCTGGCAGTTCCAGAAACTAGACGGTGACCAGAGTAGGATCCAATTCCACGAACCGCATCCCCGAGGGAAGATACCATTCATGACTGCGAGAAGACATGGGAGGAGACTCAGTAGAGCGTTTGGGTGGGGTGGAGATATGTTTGTCCTCGGGTAGAAATAACGAAGGGTTTCTTGCTGTGCCCCTTGATCTCCTAATAGGGGTATCGTAGGATCAATCCAAGTGAACCATTTACAACAAATATGTCCAAAGAGCTAGAATCTAGTTAATAATATATGCTTGGTGATATACATATTAATATGGTAGAGGCGGCAACAATCGTGTATTTACACAGGCATCTTTTCAATATTCTTCGTCGAGTCCCGTTTTATCGTCAGAGCACGCCGCGCCAATGCTCTCCAGTCCCCCACGCGAACCTTCGGCGACATTCTATTGACAACAACATTATCATGATGCAGCACCCAATAGTAAACCAAGAAGGTAACAACCGTTAGCAGGATAGAGGATAATATATATATCCATATCATAGGAGTGCTAATGGTTCGTTTTGAGTCCGAATCTAAGTCAAAGAAGTTCATACCGAAGAAAGTCTAGTGATAATTAGTGAGTGCATAGCATCGTAAGATAGGCTAGGCTGGTTTCATACTCACGGCCACGAAGGAAGCTGGGAGATAAAGAAGAGTCAGTGTAGTGAGGAAAACAGCTGACTTGTTTAGTTGCAGCATGTTGCCATTCTGTTGCTTGGCAAGGATCTGGTCTCGGAACGATAAAGTATTAGCCAGGAGTTGTGCAGTGGTCTGTGCTCGCTGCTGCAGGAGGTTCGCGACACGACAATAAGCTACAGATCGGCGGCGATAATTATCAAGCACATCCGTCGTCCCTAGCGCTGTACTCTCCGAGCCTTCCTCGATGGATAGGGAGGAAAGCTCCTTTAGAACATCTTCACTATGAGACAAGAGGGTAGTTACTTGGAGGAATTGGTTATCAAGGCTTGCCAACGCGCTAAGATTGTCGTATCCTACCCGCAATGGCTCGTCTATAAACGTCGCAAATGTAGTACTTGTCTATATTCACCAAAGTGCCAGGCTTCTCAGCACCAGTGAGGCACCTAGGTAAGTAGGTACGTTATAGATAATAAACTTACCTCTGGAAGCAGTTTTCGTTCTAAGAAAGCGAGATACTCTCTCCATGCTGGAAAATATACTGAAAAAAGTACTTTGTGGATAAGCCACGGAACCAGAGAGTTTCTCGAGCCGCGGTTTATGCCGAGTAAGAAATCTTCTATCTTCTGATGGGCTGCCGAGTTTGGCGTTGGGCTAAATAATACCGATACAGTCTGATTACTCGATGCGTGGAACCGATAATAAAGGCCACTTTGACGAATAGCCCAATTTCCACCATTGGGCTTCAGCTCAGGATAACGAATCGTATAATAGATTTCTTCTATCTAATTAGCGATTATGTGGTTCTGTTGAAACAATCCGTTAAGTCGAATACCTACCGATTGAAGAGCCTACCCTATTTACAGTAACAGGAAGACAGGTATTTATTTCCACGTCGTCGTCCCGGTAGTAAAAGCATGACGGCAGATCCCAGAATGAGTCGCTTATGCCGTGTTTGGACACAAAGAGCTCTAGCAAACCCCTGGTTATTTGCAAGGAGCTCCACGACGTCCTTTGGCATATAGACCTAAAAGGTATCAGCGATAACCTGGAAATTCCTTCATCAAGACATACAAGTGGCGATGCGAATAGTCGCTTGGCTTACTCTGATTCAGGAAATCTTCAATCTCCTGTGATGTCGATATCTGGCGAGTGGGTTGCTCCTCATCGCGTTTGTTTTGAGGTAATACTTCTATGAGCCTAATGGGGGCCACAACTTGATCGACAAAGCATTTGCTAATAGGAAATATTTTGGTATAATAGTAAAGCTAATCACTGAAAGCTAAACTACTCCGACTAATATACGTTTTAATATATTGCCCTAGTATGTTTCGGCGAAGCAAATATATATAGCACTATCAGTTCGTAGGCCCTTTAGCTGCTGTCCAGGAAGTACGTTGAGTAATTAATGCAGTACGCCAGGGACACGGAATGCCTGATACAACATTACACCGCCAAACAGCCGCCAGTATGCGCCACTCTCGGATACAGCATCGAGATAGCTCAATTATCTCTCGCCCCGCTAGTTCTATTAGATATCTGACTCCCCACGATACGGAATACATCAGATGATGATGTATCTGTTTACTTACTTGATGTCACTCTGAACTTGTGTTAACCTCATAGGCACTGTGGGATATGCCTTAGATGCCTACCCCCAAGGCATATAAGAGAGAACTCACCTCGCTAACTACACTAGGTACAGTGAAACACCACTGGTCATCTCTCAGCTGCGTCAGTCAGCCCATGCTCCAGAATCCCTGTGTGACATGGCCTACACTAACTCGAATATTGAAATCAGGCTGAGCGGGGAACACCCGATGAAGAAGTCTCAGTAGGCTGTCCTCCTTGAGGTGCCGCGTATTGGTATTTTGGGTTACCGACATGCTGGTACAATCCAGTTCCGAGTATGAAGTAGAGACAAGGGTTTATGGAAATAATTCGGTAGGCGTATTTCGCTAGATCACAGCCCACAGACACAATCAGGCCAGCAATATTGGCGAAACTGTCAGGTTCCCGTCTAAATAGATCTCGATCTTCGCGTATATTACATATACGCTGAGCGGAATCCTGGTATCTCTAAGTGTCGATCCCACTAATTGTCGACTGCCTCGAGTCGGTTGGTTGAACTACGATAGCTGCGAGACCGTTCAGTCGGCATTCGTTCTCGTCGCAAGGGTCCGCGGTAATGCGAAGATAGCGAGCGTCTTCAACGCGTTTCTTGTGTTCACCGCGTTGTCGTGTGCCAACACAAACCTTTACGTAGCATCTAGAACACTATTCGGCTTAACTAACCAGATAGACGGCGGTCCAGACGAGCCTTGGTATTTGAATATCCTTGCATGGCTTGGGCGTACAAACAGCTACAGAGTTCCAATCCGGGCGATGACTGTATCTGCGATCGCTTTTATTTGGGTGCCGTTCTTACAACTCTATCACCCCGATCAGGTACAGACGGAGCTGGATCAAGAAAGCCAAACAGCAAAGAGCGGATCTCAAAATGGCGGAATAGGCACTGTGAGACCCTAGGTGCCGTTAGCCTATGAAACTTTACTTACCTGGTTTAGTTTATCAATATTCTTGCCGAGATGGGTTCTGTTGGAGTGCTGATCGCTTGGGTCTGCGAGTGCTGGGCATTTATCCGATACTATCATTGGTAAAGCACAAACATATGTCAAATAAGCCCTGGTAGAGTCTGACATATATTTACTAGTATTAGCAAACATCATAACGAACTTGTCGCACGAAAGGTGTCGCGTGTCCAGCGCTTCAGCGACAGTGACGATAACGACTACCCCTATATAAGTAACGGGCAGCCAGTCACGGCCTATCTAGGTTTAGTCGGGTGTTTATTCATCCTTTTAGTACTCGATGGAGCGGCTCTGTGGAACGGATTCTATACCGAGCCCTTTTTGTCATCATATCTTCTCGTAGGCCTCCACAGATATCTTATACGGGTTACAATATCTGATATAGAATTACTAGGTTGCCATCTTCATATTAGTCTGGGTCGCCTTGAAGCTTTAGAGAAGTGCTAAGTGGTCACTCGTTGACCTTTCGACCCCAGACCAAGCCATAGGTATTATTCGCGGTCTTCACGAGTTCAGTTATGCGGGATTTCAGCCTGAACCCAACCCCAATCGTCGCAGAGGCTCATCTATATGGGCACTGCAACAACTATCCATAACCCTATCCACCCCAGCAAGGAATGGCGAGTAACGTGTAATATATGGACCAACATTATAGAATTTCTGCGTTTTCAGGTTGGGCAATAGGGGGTTAGATTAAGTACATATTAATTTAGTACCTGGGTATCTAGGTAGGTACCTGTATATCTTCCCTATAGTTATTTAATACCTGTATATTTGCAAATCACAATACCAAGACGCCAATGGACCGTAATGCATCCAACCAAGTCTATAATAAGTTAAGTGAAGTGAACTATATCACATACAACCCCTTTTCTAGTAAATGACACACGTAGGCTCCTTGACGGGGCAATTGAAAGCCTTCCTGAAACCATCAGAGTTATCCATCATGTTCTGGATCCGAACATCAGGGGGCGAGTGCACATCAGAGAGGTACAATTCCTTGCCGGCATCCTCCGACTTGTCGCAGAAGAACTGAGCAGCAGACACGTAGAAGAGCTGCTCGCGCGTGAAATGCTCCGATAGCCCGGGCAAGTCGAAATCGGAAGCCGGGTCCTCACACCGCTTGTCAAGCCACGCGTCGTACGCCGTGTTGATGCCACCAGTGTCGGCGATGTTCTCGCTCAGCGTCAGCGTGCCGTTGACGGGGAGCTGCGTGCCGTCGCTGAGCGTCACGTTGCTGGAACCGTATTGGGTTACAAGGCACTCTGCACGCTTGTCGAAGGCAGCTTCGCTCTTGTCGTCCCACCAGTCGCGGAATGCGCCCCGCTCGTCATACATCCGTCCGTTGCTGTCAAGCGAGTGCGTAAACTCGTGTCCGATAACCAGGCCGAGAGCCCCGTAGTTCATGTACGCCGGGAGCTCCGGATCTAGGAGCAGTTGTTGTAGCGTTCCCGCGGTAATGATGATGGAGTTCTCTTGTGGTAAGTAGAAAGCGTTGATTGTCAGAGCGGAACCGGCTACGGCTGGCCACGCGCCCTTTTCTCTCTTCTTCCCGAAGAGCGAAGCAGTTGACTTTGTTAACCACTTCGAATACGAGACAGTGTTGTCGAAATAAGAGTCTGAGATGTCGAGAGCAGCGTAGTAATCATTCAGCGATTGGGCATCGTCGAGGTTAGGCGACTGTGGCGGTAGTTAGCATAGATACCTCCCAGGGATGACCCAGTAATATAGTTCTTAGACGTACCTGAGTTGGATAGCCGAGCTTCGGGGTAATGACCTGGACCTTGTGCTTCGCTATAGCCTTTACTTCATCCGTCATCCATTCGATACGGTCGATGTTGCTAGCGAGACGGTTCTGAATTCTTGTTGTCATCTCCTCAAGGGTCTTCTTGATCGCCTCCGTATATTTGGCTTCCACGTATGGCTTGCTAACCAGCCACGCCATCTTTGAATCAGCATCGGTGATACAAGTTCGCCATCTTTCAGGGATGTAAGGTTTCTATACGTGAAATTAGAAATTTGATAGAGTATACGGCTATAAGCTGAGATAGTCCATACCGCTCCGGAAATGACGTTTGGGAACTGTCTTAAAGGTTCTAGTTCAGGTCCATCGATAGCTGGCTCGTATTTCACGATTGCTTTCCACATGAAATAAGCCTGGACAACCGGCTTAGTGGTATTTGCCAGAGTTTGGGATAGCCAGGTAGAATATTCCGGGAAATAGTAAGATATTCTGTCTATGGGAGATGGGCTTATCTCCTTGAACACTGAGGCGAAGTTAAACTCAGGAGCTAGCTGGGTAGCATTATCCAAAGTCGTAGCTAGGATTGGGCCCTAATGTTGATTAGCACAGATACCTTTCTACTATTTTCTTAAATTTATATTTGAAATATATACTTACTGCATCACCATTTGATGTAGGCGTGTTGGAAGCAAGCTGTCTCTCAAGCTGGACTATACCCTGGGCTAACTCACTTGCCTTGCCCCTTAACTCATTCGTAGGTAGCACATTCTTAAATACATCAGCGATCACTTTCTGATATAGAGAGCGGGTTTCTTCATTCTCGTATATATCGCTTGGAAGAAGGGCACCCGTGGGCGCTATAATCGGGATACGAGATTCCTGCTAGGTTAGCACACTTTCTCAAAAGAACAAAACGAGGATACGTACTACATCTTCAGGATCAGGGTCGATATCTATGGCCAAGAAAGGGAATGTAGAGTGCTGGGCGAAGTAGAGGTAGGTGTTGCTGAATGCTTCATGATCGGCAGTATCGAAAAGACTGGCATTTTGGTGCTCCTCCGGCATGACCGGGAAACTCTCAGTGATTTTTCCAAGGAATGTTACAAGCGGTTGAACACCACTATCGGCAATCGCGGTTTCGTTCATGCAGGCATTATAGCCAGTGACAAGCTTCTTGAAATTCTTCTCGTCGATGGATCCTTGTGAAATCTAGAACACGGATTAATTGCATAAACTATAACGAGACTGTCGAGAGCACACATACCCAAGAGGGATCAGAGGACGCCTCTAGGATATTCTTCATGAAAATCTGGTTCGTTTCCTTCAGAGTAGTTATCTCTCCCAAAACCTGTTCCCACGCTGGAATCACATTACGCTCCCGAAGACCACCACAAACAACTGCACACCACCATTAGCAACAATTCTCATATACATCAGCTGTTAGAGGGCCAGTCAATACATACGCTTTGGAAAATCTGTACATGCATCAATGCTCTGGAAATTGGAATCCAGATGGGAGTATATGGCCGCCGAAGCTTGAATACAAGACTGCGAAAGGCAGACTGATGAATTTGTGTATAGCATGCTAAAGTAAGGAAAAGGGAAGGGAAAAAAAGGAAAATGAAGAAAAAAACCAAAGTCAAAGACACAAGGAAACTGTGTGTTGGAAAGAGATCAAACGATGAGGTAAATATTTAACATAGCCGTATAACCGTGAGTAAGTAGTATTATATATATACCTACCTCAAGAATTCGGACTCTATACTCCGGTGGAGTGGCATATAAACAACGATGGCGCCATCAAGGGGGGCTTGGTAGACCATAAAGCCCTGAAGGAAAGCCAGCTATTGCAATCGAGCCAAGGGAACTGAGATATTGATCTGCAAGCTGAAAAGATAGACTATGCTACCGCTGCTGTAGCAAAACACATGGCAGTGCAACATAAGGCTCACCTATAGAGATTTGGCAAAGTTATAAGCATTACCTAAAACGACCGCCAAGCTGCGATGCCACTGGGCCATATCTTACTAGAATATGCATGTTGGGAGGCACTGTAAATTTTCTCAATGCTTCTAGGCTGAAATATTGGGCATTAGTATCCATTAAGCCGCAGTATTAGTTTAGATGCTATCCCCAGATGAGGCTTATCCTGCGAAGCTTTATCAAGCACAGCACTTATTAAGCTTATACATTGGAATTGGACTGTTCGCTCGAAGATCTCAACATGTAAGCCGAGGTAGTAAATCTCACCACGTAAATCTACAGAATAGTTTCGCCGTTTGTTTGTTTTGGGAGAGCACCTCTCTCCCTCGTTCCACGTTGTTGACGATTAAGGTGAACAAGGGCAAACGTCCCAAGCATGAATTATCTCACGTAACTTAAGTCTTGAACGGTTAGCAGGACTTGGCATTACTAGGAACCAAATCGTAACTCAATCTTATAGGACAGTCATTCTACTTATGGTAAGTCTACTAATTTTAAGAAGCTTACTTGCATGTCTATTATTATCCTGAGTGTTTGTCAGCTACTATGTAGTCCTAGATATACCATTATTGGTATAGATCAACACAATTTGCTGTTCTTTTGTCAAGTAAAATACTCGTTCTGATCCAGTACTCTAGTCGTCCTGCACATTACAGATACACATTAGGCTGCTAAGTGTATAGCCATCTTAAATACATAGTCTCTACACGTCTATCGGACGTAAACTAATTTATTTACCTACCTAGGTATTTATCTATCAACATATTTTACCATAAGAAAACTAATTCAAACATGGAATTGTCCGTGGATTCATTTATGAGTATAATGCATAATCATCACTATTAGCTTATCAGATATTTTTCGCATTATCTCTCAAGGTAGTCAAGACCTAGCTAAGGACTCGGGTATAGTCCGTAAGGTTTATAGCTTACTTGCCTTAGTTATACTCCTGGAAATACTTCAAGATTCATGTTCTAGTCATAACAATCAACTACGTTAAAATATGCCTTTCTCCAAACAGTAATAAGTTGTCTAAAAGGTATGTTATAATTTGCTGCAAAGCTGTATAAACTGCACATAGTTAACTTTCACATGCAAAATAACTGCGTATGTATTTGCAGATAGTTACATAGCATTGAATCAGTAGTATGCCCCAATTTGCGAACAAGGATTGGCTACGCTGCGTCATAGGTAGCGTTTGTGTAACCTCAATGCGTATCGATATGTACTACTAGCGCAATCTCTGTACATAGTATGCATGTAGGTCCCGGCACCCTTTGTTTAAGCCGAGCCAAACATGTGCACTTGCCGAGGCCAAAACCGATTCAGCCATCGTCATCTCCAATCATCCCGAAAATGCATTTCTTCCACTCCTAACAAGCATCGTAACTTTTTGTCGTTCCCCGATCATTTAGACACCGTATACAAATCAATGACCCGATAACATCTCCGAGTACCCTACCACTTCTCGAAAGTCGCTGTTGCTCTTCCTCTTTTGCATCGCGGCGACGCGAAACCGACCGAGCTCGCCTCTCTTGCTCCCTCTCCTCCTAATTCTAGTGCCAAGATGGAGCCGCCATCGGCGTCGGCGCTCGAAGGCCTGAAGGCCGCGGTCGAGCAAGTGGTTCTCAACCCGGCGTACCACGACCTCCTCGCCGTCGTAAAAGGGGCTCGCAACGGAGCCGTGTACGGGGCCAAAGTGCGCTTCCCGCACGCGCTGGTGATGGTGTTTCTATTCCGGTCCGGCACTCTCCGGGAGAAGGTATCGCTGGTGATCCGCGCCACGCGCACGCATGCGCAGAACCTCGCGCGCTTCGCCGTCATCTATAAGCTGGTGTGCTTCCTGCTGAAGCAGTACGGGCCGACGCCTGGGAAGGCTGGGCGGTACGACTCGTTTATGGCGGGCCTGCTGGGCGGATACGTGGTATTCGGCGGGCGGTCACGGCGCAGCGGCAAGATCCCCAGCGTCAACCAGCAGATTGTTATTTATGTGTTCGCGCGTGTCGTGCTGGCGCTTGCGCGGCTCGCCGTGAAGCCCGAGGGCGGTACGGGGCTACCGCTGGTATCGCGGCAGGGGGTCTCCGAGTCTATAACGCGCTATGCCTGGCCTGTCTTCGCGTCGCTCTCCTGGGCCAGTGTAATGCATATATTCCGTTATCACCCCGACGACCTACAACCATCGCTTCGTGGCAGCATGACGTATATCTATCAGCAGTCAGACCATTGGGATAGCCTAAGGAACTTCATTTGGCATAATAAATAGCGAGTTATTTAAAAACGAAATCATAGGAGCGCATGGAAGAGATCTAGAAATGGACTCTACTACTATACGATATCATCGGAGGCGTTTGTGTTGAATTCTTGGATATTATATTTATGCATACGGCTGTACGCATTTAGGGTCGGCAAACAGCCAGGTCCGCGTTGATGACGCGAGCAGTACGGAAGAAGACGGATACTCTTTGGTTTGACGGGGGATCAACGGTAGCAATCATGTATAATCCTCGGCAAGATTCTGCCCTGGCCCCCTTGCTGTCATCGGTTGCCTTATCCGCTTAAAGTAATTGGCGCCTAGTAGTATTGTAATTCGACGAGCTAGGGGACCCCAAAGGGATCGACAATTATGACAGCGGATATAAGTACGCAGATCTATCTTGGCCTGATACGTGAAAGAGAGTATGTATAGGAGCTTTAACAATGAAGCTCTACATACCTAGGTACCTAGGTACCCAGGTAGGTAATATACCAAATTATAAATCCAAACTGGGCTGTCAGCTTGTCAGAAGAATACATCTTGGATAGGCACTTAATCCAATACTTAGTATCTAAATGCATTTTTCTATTATGTCTTTTTGTCTATGCCGTTTTTATAGTCTATAGTTTACAAATGCATCCATCCGTTTGACCACATTATCTGCATTTCGTTGATAAGGCACGCATCTCCTGGTTCATACCGCTGGAGGCCTCCATTCGGCGTTTCTGCCATCCATTGTTCTAATCTAGTTTGCACTACTCGGTTTTCTAGTCGAGTTTGGATGGCGACGTGCCAGCCATTCAGTCGATTGACCCACGCGCCTACAACCGTCCAGAAAGGATTGGGGAATCGATCCGTCTTAACCTGGTTGTATGCCTTGACGCCGTAGGCAACGCGAACATTCGGGTTAAGCCATACGCCCCTCTTAGCCGTGAGGTAGTTGTCGGCATGAATTAAACAGCACTCTGAACCCTCGAGATGCAGATCTGCTAGACTATCATCGATGCCGCGGAATCGTAAAGGTGGATTGGCGTAAAAGGGTCCCGCGTCGAACACTACAATTCCGTTCCAGCACGAGGTTACACGAATAGGCGCATTGCGCTCAGCGGCCGCTCTCGCGATAGGGGATTGAAACCAAGGCCAATAAAGGGACATGGTTTTTAGGCCTAGGTCGTCTCGTAGGGCAAAAGTGTCGTAGTATAAGGGTGCTACCTTGTAATCCATGGCGCACGCGGCAGCATAATTATTGTCACGAGTGTTGAACAGTGTGACGATATCTTCGGTCTAAGTCATTCAACGTTAGCCATATAATTACCACGGGAATACTTCTGCACAAGACCATGTAAGCATACGTCAAAAACAACATCGTTCAACCAGAGAACCTTGTCAAACTCTCTTCCTTCACTCTGGAGCTGCTTAAGGGGTTCCATTGCTTGGTTCCGGACTTTGGCAAGGTAAGGAATCCTACGTAGTTCGAATTGACTTTCTGCAGAATTCCAAATCCATCCGGGCTCCCGCGCGTCCGGCGGCGGCCGAGTGTCAATTTCTTCCAGCTGTTCCCAAACCGTCATCCCCAAACTGATTGTATTAGAGACATATCTCTGATCAAGGGCTGCCTTCAAGTCCATTAATGCCTCTTTCGTTTCGTCTTGGGACCCCGATTCAATAGCCGAGAAGTATACATTTTCTGGACCGAAGAAGTCGACTAGATCCAACACCGCCTGGTTCCATGCTGATCGCAGTATCGGTTCGGTGTTGCGGTGTACCGATACAATAAAGACGCTGGTGTTTCTCGGGAGAGAAGAGTCGGATCGTCGATCGACGTTTATGTTCTCGCGGTAGGTATCGGGACGGCGGCGTATTAGGGATATAGCGTCGATAGAGAAGATGAAGAACAGGACGAAGAAGAGCGGGCGCAAGTAGTTACGCCTAAAACGGCGGTACTTCATGAGCATCTAGGAGATAATTGCCTTGGGAGGCAGAAAAGTGTCTGCACACAAAGGAAATGGAGCAAAGGAAGGACTGAGGGGATCTAGTAATTGAAAGTTATGGCATTATTGAAGAAACGACAGCTGTCTCCATCAACCCCCGTTCTAGATGAAGCGGACAAAGCGTGAAGATCATGGGATTCTCAACAACTACCTACTCTGTTACCGTATGGCTACCACATTAAAATGACTGAATAACTGCAACGTGTAGGAATGCCATGGAATTGAACTTGTAAGCCAAGGGGCCGCGTATATACTTAGGGATGCTCGGCGTTTAAGGCCAAGGTGAAGGCGTCGAATAAAAAGGTGTCGAGGTTTAGAGAGGCGTGTTAGTCTATCCTAGCTTAGGAGGTACCTTGCATAGGAGATTACGTGCTTTTCCCAGGTATCTAGGTACCTATCTACCTAACAGGGTACCTAATAAGCACCCCCTGAGCTCGGACTTGGTAATAATTTTAATAACATTTAAAATAAATCTAGATCCTGTCACTGTACAGTGTAAGATCAGGATCAAGGCTGACCTAACCAAGAGAGCATCGAACATAATTGTTACATGGTGTAGGGAAGTTCTTCCATTTTTAGCAGAAACGAATCTTGGAAGTAAATAGAGCATGTACATATGTGGTTGCCGCCATCCGAATTTAGCTACTTGATATGCCTAAATATATCCTGGTTGCGCATGCTGACCCGATGGCTTGGTTAGGGTGTCTGGGTGTGCCGTCGAGGCGAGGCAATCGGGACCGTTTACCTTAGGTAGCATGCACTTTACAGCAACATACCTATAGGTACCTAATGCATTCAATATTATTAGCTCACGACGTGTAAATGTTATATACGTGCATCACGACTATTATTTCCTAATTAATCTAATCAATCCGATCTACCTACCTGCCTATATACCTAAGTAGGTACCTACCTACCTAGGTAGGTATCTAACCTAGCTACCTAGGTAGGTACCTATGTAACATCCATACCTTTTATGCTTTTATTAGATGCATGCGCCATTGATGCTACATTAACAAATTATTAAATGTAACAGTTCATCGGGATAATGTGCATATAGTAACACCAAACTGTGGTTACCGACTATAGGTAGGTACTATAGGGCTATCCGTCTGTTGTACTATCGTAACTGACGCCATCGGAGCGGGTTGAGTTCCAAGGATATAATTGTGGGGGTTGGCGCCCTTATCTTATGTACCTCCCTCAAGCAAGTCGAGAACAACCCCAACTTTCTTTCATATACATTTCCAGTAAATTTTGTGACAGGTCTAAAATCATGGCATCCCAAGGCAGCAATCTTCCGGCAGCTGCAGAAGAAGGGTTTAAAGATGCTGCCTCATACGACGCATACCGTCCCTCCTACCCTCCAGAGGCCGTCGATGCGTTCCTCACGAAGCTAAACATTGCCCAGCAATTCGGCTCCAATATCGTGGAGATAGCCTCTGGTACCGGCAAGTTCACAGAGCTCCTAGCTCAGCGACCTGAGTCGTTTACTATCAAGGCGATAGAGCCTCACCATGGCATGAGGGAAAAGCTTGCCCAAAAAGACTTGGCAGGCGTGGAGGTGATCGATGGCAAGGCTGATAAGATGCCGATTGAGGACGAGTGGGGTGAAGCTTGCATCGCGGCTCAAGTAAGTTTATATTTTATATTTAACCGGTGTCTTCTTTGAGTAGAAGCTAATATTAACCCTGCAGTCGTTCCACTGGTGAGATATTTCGTCGATCTATTATTTGATGATATTTACTTACAAGGGTTGTATGCGAAGGTTTGCTACTCAAGAAGCTCTAAAGGAGATCCAACGTGTGCTGAAACCAGGTGCTGTGTTCGGTGCTATATGGAATATTGAGGACTGTAAGCTGGTTTCAAAGTTGTAAAACCTATAAGAATGTTGAGCAGAAAATTCTAACAAGCGATCATATAGACAATAAGCCCAAGACCTGGCAGGCAACTACGGCGTGGGAGCAGAAGATAAATAATTTCATCTGGTCACTAGATGATGGGCTTCCTCGATTTAGACATCAAGTTAGTAGCCCCTATTCGCCAATAACCTCTAAACATACCTAGGTAACTAATGTGTTATGTCAAGAAATGGAAGGAAGTATTCGATCAGCAACTGCCAAGCAATCCACTTCAGGTTATTAAAGATACATTCACAGATCAGTTGCCTAGATTCAGTCTCCCGCTTGGGGAGGATTCTATCAAATGGACGGTTTGGCTTAGCGAGGAAGCGCTTGCTTCACGGCTAAACACCTTGAGCCAGATTGCCGTGCTTAAGGACGATAAGCGAGAAGCCTGGGCCAAGTTCTTTAAAGAGACAATCCAAGGTGATGACGTTGAGAGAAATGAGAAGGGCGAAATTGCGGTACATGGTGTCACATTCTTCGCTTGGACCGATAGACTATAGGAGTCATTTATATATCACGAACAGGTAGAAAATAGGGGCATGGCCTTAAGTCATGAATTTAAACGGACATTCATAGCTATTTTGATATTGCAAGCCCTTCTGTAGCTATATAAACTAGACGGAGAACAGCTTAACATAGGGCTTTTCTCGTAGAGTTTCGTAGAGTTTCGCAATTGATCTTAGGACCGGATGTTCAAAATACATAGCGTTCTCAGCGTGAAGTAGTGCTTGATGCATCATTGAAAATCCCATGTGCCCTTATGAGGCTTATAAGGGGCCTTTTCATACATGATTCCAGCTAGAAGGAGCTAGATAGTTGGATCATGAGTCGGCTGAAATGTACATAACTTGAGCCAGTGATTAGTAGGTATACAAGAAGATTTTAGTAGTTCGGGGCCTGAGTTAGCTACCATTGTTGCCTCTGACGAAGGCGTCTCCGTATGTTCTTCGCTTTACGCCGTTCACATACTCTTCGGTCTTTTCCAGCGCAATGTTCATGTATCCATCAACAGATTGTAGCTCGCCTATGGCGGACATATCAGTATCATTCTTAGAAATATCATCATCTGAGATACTCAACTCACCTTTGTACACGACGCCGGAGTTTAGTTTAACGGTGACTGGATTGCCGATGATGTCTGACAGAAACCCAGACGGGTCTTTGCCCTCACCTTGAGTGTTCGTACCGTTCTCCATAGTGACTGTAGGAGGGAAACAATTTATGATTAAACAGGAGGATGTATGCTAAGCGAATGTGTTAGTGTTTGGAAGGACGATGCCTAAACAGACGTTATGTAAGGTACATGAAGTTACGTACCTCTTATCTAAGGTATAAGGATGTATGCCGCAGTGCTGCTATGTTTGATTTTAGCTTGTCTGCTTGCTAAAAATCTGGTTCCGCTTTGATAGGGCTGGCCAACTGGTAGGCTCAGGCGGGGTAGGCATAGTACCTAGGTACATGGTAGGTACCTAAGTACAGCTTATGTACCTACCTAGGTACCTAGGAGGTTATGTACACTAGAGTGGGGACATCCCCAATTCACGCGTTAAGAATGATAAAGAATCACCCTGATAAAGAATCACCCTGATAAAGAATCACCCTGGAAACCGCATCTCGCGTTGTACCACCCCAAATTCCGACTTTTATTTGTGATTTTATTAATCCTCACGGGCTTAACCCTCGACCACTCTTTTACTTATCAGTTCTCCAAGATGCGTTCAAAGATACTTTAGTGTCACAGACACAGGCTTGATGTATTTTTGCAACTAGTTCTATCTTATAATCTTCATTTCGGCTGCGAGCAGCCCTTAGTCTTTCCCTATCCACAATGGCGGATCTCCAGCAGCCTTCTCCAGCTAAGCGGAAACTTCCCTTCAAGCGCACGGCTAGGCGCAAATCATCCGAGGCGGTAGATGACGATGGAATCTCCCTCTTTAGCCGTTCTGGGGAATTCTTTGAAGAGCAGCAGAGACTTGCTAAAGAAAAGATAGAGAAAGAGAAGGCTGCGAGGGCAGCCAAAGAGCAACAAGAGCGAGAGGACCGATTAATCCGTGAGCGTGAGCGCAAAGCAGAACAGGACCTATCAACTAAAAAGCCCATCTACGACCAAGAATCTCCACAGAAACGCCGTCGCATCTCACTCTCCGACGAAGAGGAAGATAAAGATAGTGATGACGATGATATCTTCCGCTACAAACCCACTAAGAAGCAGAAGTCTCCTTCTGTACCCTTTACACCCGATTCCAAACGAGAGAGTCCATATGTAACTAGTACGAAGGGGTCCGAAGGCTCGAGAAGGCATGGCACACGCTCCCAATCGGTGAACGTTGGCGCACCCGTGATCTCTTTAGACGACGATGACGACGATGACGACAATGATCCTGGTTCCATGACATCTCCTACAAGGCGTTCTCTTCTTCAGCACACCCATGAGGAAACTGATCAGGACATAGTTACACTGGATGATGATAGTGACCATCAAGCCGAAGTGGCTAAGGGGCAAAATGAAGACGAAGAGGAGGACCCTTCCGAGTACTATGTTAGGATTGCAATGGAACGGGCGCAAAAAGCCAAGGAAGAACGGGAAGCAAGAGAGAAGGGAGGCAGCGGTTCGATAGGGGATGAACATGACCCAGTCGTGCAGATCCTTATTCATCCCCACCTACCCGGCGTTCATACATTAATGTTTAGACGTAAATTATCGCAGAAGTTGACAGTGGTTTATCAAACATGGATCGAGCAACAAGTAGCCAAACATACCCTGGTACCACGTTCTGTGTTGGATAGCATGTTCTTTACCTGGAGAGGAAACAAGGTGTATCCACACACAACCCTGCAAACACTGGGGGTTAAGCCGGAGCGTGATGGTACGCTGTATCCGAGCTGGAAGGATGACCAAGAAGGATACCACGGGCGAGACAAGGTGTTCTTCGAAGCCTGGACGCAAGAGCTCTATGATGAGTACTTGGAAGAAAAGGAGAAACAGCGACTACGTGATCTAGGAGAGTTGATCGAGGAGGAGCCAGAAGAAAAACAAGAACAGGAGCAATCGCAAACTTCCCAGGGAGACCATAAGATTCGCGTATTGTTTAAGGCAAAAGATCAGCAGCCCACGAAAGCGACAGTACGCTCTAGTACCACTGCTGCTCAGCTGAGCAAGCTATATCGACGACTCGCAAATATCCCGGAATACAAGACTATCGAGCTTCACTGGGATGGTGAGGTCTTGGATTCGGATACCACGGTGGAAGAGGCGGATATCGAAGATATGGACTCCCTCGAAGTCCATATCAAGTGAGACGACAAGGGGGCAAGAGACAGTTACTATCCTTGCAAATGAAATATCAAGTCTTGGTTTTATAACATGACGAAGGTAGGGGAGGTATGCCTGATGATTAACAGACACCCATCACGAAATACAACATATAGCTCATGATACCCATGGATACCTATTCTTAGAGGCCTAGTGGCTCTACTAAGGGGCACTGTTCTTTTGTCTCATAATCTACCATGTACAAATAAAACCTGCTTTGACTCCAGACCAGAACGCCATCCCATGAGATGCAAAATCGACCCAAAATCAGAACCTCTCCTTCATCCTTGCAGATACTGTGCGTAGATTGTTGTAAACCTTACCGGGGGGCTTACCCAATATTAGACTCACTATAGATTCACGGGCTATGTGGATATTCTTAAATCCTATATTGCAATGCGTTAGCGAGGTTCAACCAAATACTTAAAAAACGGTAGGGCGTAAAGTAGCGGTTTGAGCCCCCCCTTTTTTATAACTTACCTCCTAGAATGTGGATCTTGGAATCAGCCAGCACGACTCTCGTGCGGGACACATTCTCGATAGCGAACTTAGTCTTGCCGTCCTTGCCCGCGATACGGCCGATAGCGCGAGCCAAATGGTCGCCGTTAAGAGTCTTTACGTCCTTAACCTCGAAGGTCTCGATGTAGAGGTCGTCGAGGCGGAGGAGGGCGATGGCATCGTCGACGTCGAAGCCCAGCGCAAAGGCGCGCACGAAGTCCTCGCCCTTCTGCAGCGCGCCGGCGTCCGTCGTGTGGCGCGAGGTGCGCAGCTCGACCCGCTTGTGCTTGACGTTCATGCGCACCTGCAGCTTGAGGTGCTCGACGAGCGGCGGGTAGATCTTGGGCCAGGCGCTCTTGAGAGGCGTGAATCGGTGCGGCGGGATGCCGACTTTGCGCGTTTGGATGTGTGCTGCGGGGTCCTGGGTGCTGCTGTTAGATGCATGTGTGGATGCGTGGATGCTTGGATAGATGGTAGGTGGTAGGTGGTAGGCCTGTCGGAGACGGGAACGAAACAACATACTGTGTTTTGTACAGGCGCAAAGTGCGGCTTGTCTTCCTCGTCGATCTCCATACCGTCTTCTCCTGTTATCCGTGCTGGTTGGAGGATTGCGTTGGCGTCTTCGGGCAGCTCGTTCATGCCTTCTAATGTGAAATCCTCATCTTGGTCTGGCTCGGGAAGCGGGAGGTTGGATGGGGGGGTATCGTCTACCTGCTTGAGCAGGGCTGTCGGGGCAGGCATAGTGGCGGATGTCTTGAGGTGCTTTGCGGATGGTTCGTAGTTGAGTGCGGGATTAAGGCTCGTAGGTTGCTTATATGGCTCCGATTGCGAAACTTGTATCTCAGATCTCTTTTAGAACTTTAGCGATAGTTTTCTGGCGTTGCATTGGAAAAAAACCCATGGTCCGTATTTTGTGGGCTATTTAGTTTATCGATAAGGCTAACCTTATCGCATACCTTGAGCTAGGTACCTAGGTATCCAGGTACCTGATGGGCTAGCCGATACCTATAAGCTTAGATGGGGGGTCAGTGGAGCAAAGGAACAATGACAGTGGCGTTTTTTGGGATGGGAATGGGAGGCTACAGCTATCTTAGCGTACGATTCAATTGCAGGCAAAGCAGGTAGCGTTATCAGTTTATAACCGTTAGCCCGTTATGTCCGGCTATAGCGTACTGATGTACTAATGACGACTTTTTTTTTTTTTTAACTCTTGAAGCTAAGCAAATTCTTGGATTGAATTAGAATTCATGCCTTTTCATACCCTATGCTTCCGTGCCTTGCGTCTTACCCCTCGATCTGTTGGTCGTTAAGAACGAAAGCAGAAGGGTGACTTTGGCCTAGATCGTCTTTTTTCCTATTTATTAGATTCATAGATCACCGTTCTGTTGCATTGCTGCTTTCGTCATTTATGGTCGATCTCTTGTTCCGGTTCGAAGTTTTAAAATGGTGCCCTCATCATGAACCTCTACAATGTCCTCAGTAGCTAGGTCTTCAATCCTAGGCCAGGGGCGTCAGGCCTGGCGATCACTTTACGAAATAGTCGACACGTTCAGTTCAAAAGTTTCGCCAAAGCAGATCCCAATCAACCGTTTTGGGCCGTATCAAAGTACCTCGTTTTCCTCCATAGCGACCCCGCGGTTGTCGAAGCCTCCGTGGTCTTTTCCGCGAGTTCCAAAGTATTATGGCAATAATGTTCGTCGCAGCTTTACTTCTAGCGGGCTGCTATTGATCGGGCTCTCGTCACCATGTTCGACAACTTCTGCCGTTGCTGTAAAATGTTCGGTAGCTGCGGACTCTGTTATCCTCGGGAACGCGGCCCAAACGGCGAACATTGGCAGGTTGGCAAGACAGGCATGGGTTAGAGACATACATACCACTACTCGGAGAAGAGTGGTAAGGGTCCATCGGAGAACCAAAACATCCAAGTCTAACACCGACAATGGGAGTTCGGCGGTTTCCCAGCAGAAGAATGGACCCTCGTCGCAATCCGCTTCGAATCCGAAGCCTAACACAAAGCCCGATGCAGGTCCACCCGAAGCGGAGTCTACGCCTGCGTCTGTGTCCAAGTATTTTCATCTGCCTGCAATGCCGCACTTACCACATCGGCCTACGAAAGAGGAGTTCTTAGCTGCCGCCAACGGCTTTTGGGAACGGCTAAAGGTTCGTTTTAAGTGGTTCTCTATCAGAAGCATGAGACCGTGGAATATAGATGAGTGGGGTGCTTTTGTCTCCTGGTTTCTGTTTGGTCATCTGGTCTGGATTCTAGTCGGCACAACGACTTTCTTCTCTCTTGGTATCCTCTTTATTAACACGGTCTTTGCGCAAGGTAAGAGCGCGATCCTCTCAGAGATACTACAATCAAACTAATGCGTCCTAGAAACTCTGGCAAAATGGATTGGCGATTACTTGACCGAG
The DNA here is from genome assembly GCA_022432525.1 of Daldinia grandis. Classification (NCBI taxonomy): domain Eukaryota; kingdom Fungi; phylum Ascomycota; class Sordariomycetes; order Xylariales; family Hypoxylaceae; genus Daldinia; species Daldinia grandis. The sequence goes on from JAJKLB010000001.1 coordinate 1,144,006, forward strand.
TCTGCTGGTGTTACAGTAGTTTTCGAGTCTGCTATCGTTCCTAGGTGGAAGGACGGTGTTATCTCCTTTAGGAATGTATTCATCTCCCGAAGGCCAGGCCAAGTCAAGTCTTCTGTCAGCAAGGGATCATCATCCAACGCTGCTGCAGTTGCTGCTGCTGAAAGAGGAACCGATAAGGAGGCTCCTGCGCCTGTTGAAGTAGACGATGGCAACTATACACAATTTGACCTTACGTTAAACGCGGTTAATGTTACGCTCTCGTTCGTCAAGTGGTGGAATGGTAGGGGCCTACTTAAAGATGTTGAGGTTAAAGGTGTTCGAGGAGTTGTGGACAGGACCTCAGTGAGATGGTCCGGCGAGCCTGCTGATCCCTTATCATATCGTCATGAGCACAATCCTGGCGATTTTGAAATTGACTCATTCAAACTAGAGGACTTACTCCTCACCATTCACCAACCGGGAGGGTTCCGACCTTTCCCTGTGAGCATCTACTCCTGCGAACTTCCTCAGTTAAGGAAACAGTTCTTGTTTTACGACTTTTTAGCCGCCACCCATATGTCTGGATCATATGATGGCTCGCTCTTTACGATACATCCTCGCCAGATCCACGGCGTTCCTGCTGGCCGCGAGCACATGTCATCTGATCCATTAGGGGAACCAGATGTCTGGAAAAAGTATAGCCGCATCCGGATAGATGGACTGAAGATCGATCATCTCAACCGGGGAGTCGAAGGTCCTTTTGGTTGGATTTATGAAGGCAATGTTGATATCGTAGCCGACATAAGATTCCCAGCCGATGACGACGACGGCATCACGAAGGTGATGTCCGAGTTTTACGACCGGCTCGAGGAAGCAGTTACGTCAAACCGCTATATTCATATTCTTGACCTCGATAAGCCTCGTCGGCAGGAAGAGGTTATTTTTAACGCTCCAAGTCACTTACGATCCAACGAGGAAGCGAACGAAACTAGTGATACTACTACACCTACTAATCCCCCGTCAGGTAGTACCCCGACCCAGACACAATCCACCTCATTAATCTCATCGGCCACCGACGAGGAACCCCCGCGATACCTTGTCATGGATCTACGTATCCACTTAAACGACGTGAAGGCCACCGTCCCCGTCTTCACGTCCAACCTATCGTACGTAAACCAAGCGCTGGTACGGCCCATTGTGGCATACATCAACGCGAAGCGCACATACATCCCTATCAGCTGCCGTATTGTCAAGCGGGCCTCCGACTTCGACGGCTCCTGGACTATCTACGACTGTGGGCTCATGGATGACGCCTCCGCTGAGATGTATACCGCCTTTGCACGCGACGTCGAGGACCAACAGAGCCGCGTCCGCCGCCTCAAGAAGGTCGGTTTCTGGACCCTAAGCCTTGCCGTTCACGCCCTCTTTATGGGCATGGCTGGGAACGTCATATAAACAAGACGCCGGGTAGCTCCTTTTCTCTCTTTTACCCCTATACCCCCATATGTACATAAAACGATTAGGAAAGGAAGTGGATTATATGATAAATGGGAATGTGTTTACATGGGGAAAATGGGGGGTTTGCGTATGACTTATATTTGGAGGGTCAGGGTATATCATTTATAGGTACGCAGGTATGGAGTTATCATGGCGTCTGGAGTAGTCACGGCTTTATCCGCAGACCCTATTCTTGTCTGGATCGTCCTTGAGAGTTGGAAATACCCCACTTAAGTAGTAGAAGTAAACACCTATTGAAAGCAACATCTACGTGTGAAGGACCTTGCTATTAATTGAAAAGGATGACCTTATAACGATGTAGGTTAGGATATTCGCATCTGAGTAATGAAAAAAGTATCACGTTGGTGCAAATTTCCGCAAATTTGAATTAACTATTGGTACCTAGGTAGGTACGTAAGCCTCATTTAGGTATCTGCATTCTCGTCTCGAGGCCACACAACACTCCAAACCAGTTGGCCAATATCAACCAACCAAATCACCAGCCTCGCCATCAGAGACCATAGCATAGCTCGGCTCGACTCGGTCCATTGGCATAACGCAAATGCAAGTTGAAGTCCCCCATAGCCAAGTTAATATAACCTCAACTTGGCCAGGCCCAACGTGGCTGCCGATTAGTCGTTGCATGTCCACCAAGTTCTAGAGGCTAGTTCATCCATCGTCACCAATTATCATAATCGTTTAACTCGAATTAAACCTCGGCTCGGGGCGCTCAAGGGGTAGGGGGAAGTGGAGGGCAAAGTAAGGGGGAAGGGGCAACTGATATTCGGCAACCTATATTAGAAATGCAATATGCCCAATGTTGCATGCAGGGGATATAGCTCCGAAAGTCCACCACGGCATGTCTGTGGAGGGGGGCAGCCCATGCGAAGGTATCGTGAAGGTACCGTAACAAACACCACGGTATCTGGGTCTCCTTCGCGTTCTTCACATAAAGTCCTCACTAAGTGAAGTGTTAGTTGCAAGAAATACGTATAAAGCATCACAATAACTCACTCTCCGAAATCCTCTTCGTAGGTACCGACGTCTGCCGTGTTGGTCCTGCTGGTCACCAATGTGGTCTTGGTCTTCTGTGCTTTTGTCTTCTTGCCGCCCTTCTCAGCTGCCTTCTCTTCCTTCATCTTCTCATTGCCAAGAGTAGTGAGGGTGCTGGCAACCTTCTTGATCTGGTCGCTAGGCAGGTCCTTGGCAAGTTGCTTAGCAAATTCCTGAAGGAATAAGCCGTAATGTGCCTTCTTGTGATTCCCGGCCAAAATTGGGACAATCGTATTGCGCAGAGTCTCGAATTGTGTCTTGGTCTGAGGGTTGAAAAGAGGTAGGGTACTAAGGTCGACAGTCTTGGTAGGGTCTCGGGGATCGGTGGGTACGGCAGAGCCGACAGTAGTAGCCTTGCGCCCGTTGCTAAGACTAATGCCAGCATCACCAAAAAGATCCTCGGCGTGCTTCAGATCGGATTCCTTTTCAGATTGGCGCATTCGTTCGCGTCGCTCGGCTTCGTCCTCATCTTCAGATACATCAGAGCCTGCAGCTAGGCGGCGGGCACGCTCAGCCTTATGCTCGGCGATACGTTGGGCCTTAGACTTCTTATTAGCGGCAGCTTCGGCATCAGCCTTAGCCTTGGCCTCGGCTGCCTTCTTGACCTTCTCGCGCTCGGCCTCTGAATCTTCGGCAGCATCCCACGATTCGAGGACCTAGAAGCGGTAAATTAGTATGATAGGATCAACCAAGCCAACTGACCAGTAATGCCGACTTACATCACTATCGTCACCCTCTTCGTCATCAAACTTGCTACGACGGATAGCGCCGACAGCGGGTGAGGCTGGGGGAGTGCTGGACTCATCATCCTCCTCGTCTACATACAAAAGAGTGGTCAGTCAAGAACAGCCAGGTTGGTTTGGGATGATGGTTGCAGCCGCGTATATGTCGCATCAATATATGTCGAGGCAGTCCAATGGATGGGGAAGAAATAGACGCAGTAAAGGTCCACCAAGTCCTATCAGACGTCGCTTCTCCATAGATCCAGAAGAGTAAAATGCGCCGCATCGCGGATGCCATGTGGTGATACAACTTGCCCATATGACAGCTTCGAAGGGGAACCCTTTTTCCGTGTAAATATAATGTAAGGAGATATTAACTTACCCCACTGCTTCTTAGGAGGCATCGTGAATGGATTAACGTTGGTCTACTTCCAAGGTGTTAGGTAATTTGTATAGAGAAAGAAAGCGTCGACTGGCGATTGTAATAAAGGTTATCGAGGAAGAAGATATGAGCGAAAGAAAAGGATGGGGTGAGGAGTGCAAAAGTTGACTGTTGATGGGAATCAGTGGAGATTGGGCATAAAATAAAAAAGCGAGGTATTTCTAGCTTTGCCTAAAATTTTGTGCGGCGCTGTGCGTTACGGGACTACTGTAAAGTCTACTGAAAGCTTACAAGTCGCAGTAGACGGTCGTACCTGACACCACTATCCGATTCGAGTCTACAGGGCTCTTACTACATTTAATTAGGAGGTATCTTATGCACTACATTAACTTTAAATGAGTGTATTCCAGTCGCGCCAGGTGCACTTATATACTTAGGTATACTATGAACTTTATGGGCAATAAAGTTCTGCCTTTGATTGTTATGTATATTTTGTCAAATATATGCAAAAAGGCTGAACGGACGCGGGGTGTGCGGGGCATTGAATTCTTTCAACTTCCAAATCTCTATTTATTTCTAGACCCAAGACCCATGCACCTAACGGCGTCATCGCTAAGGAATTCCAACCTATGCTATATGACGTTGGCGTCCAGGTTCAACATCTCAAAATAGATCGTCCCGTACCTTATTTACATGTCTTACAATAAGATTTTAAGCATCGACCTACATGCATGAAATCAGCCACATTTTACAATTAAGAATAGAATGCGCATTTAGGTTGGCAACCTATCTTTGCTATCTGCATTACAAACAGACACTTTATATGTAGACCTAGATTATGTACCTAGGTACCTTACCCATGCAATAGGTAGTTTAGGTACCTACATGTTCTTTTCTTTGGCGATTTGACTTGCTTGAGCCAAATCAATACCTATAAGTCGAGAGGGATGTCAGCGATCTACAACAACGCAAAATAATTGGACCTCAATTACATACGTAGAATGCGCCCTAATGTATGCCACGCTAAGATTAAAGATCCAATGTAATTCTAAGCGTTGGGGATTTACAACTTCATCTTAAGTATACATCGCGTGCATGAAAGGACAAACGGAGGAACGGAGGGACGTCCATGTACCACGATTCCCGATGTTCGTACCTACCTATTTTTGGCGACTCTGAGTCATTTGAAATTGAAGACCATACGCTAGACCTGTAAGAGCGTTCTGACAATTCAAGAAAGAACCCGCCCGCGTCAGCATTTCCCAAGTTCCCTCTAACAAACAACGTACTTCTCAAGTTTTTTCTTTCAGACAATTATGGATAGAAAATTTTCGAATTACCTCTAAGCTCTAGAACATAAATTATGGAGCTCAGTAAGTACAATCTCCACGCGTTTGTTACTTCCCTTCGTCTGTCCAATAGATGTTGAAGCAATTCTTAATCATAAGAATTGGGGGTATATGCGACCCCCCGAAAGAATAGAGGAGCCCTGAATGTCGCCGACAGCCGCTAAGATGAAGCCGTCTCCCGCCCGAAAATGTACCGGAATGCCCCATTTCTCATATCGCTAAACTCCTATAATTCCCGACTTACAAGACCACCTGACTGTGTCAACCAGACCCCCAGCGATTAAAATGCTTCGTACTACGGATCTGTACTCAGTAGTCCATCTTTGCCAAGCATGAGGCTGTATGGATATGAGTAAGAACTGCTACCTCAATTTGGACGCGCTAACAAAGGAAACAGAAAAAAAGTATCCGCCTCTTCGGCGTCTGTACTCGGTGTCTGATCTTTACTTCTGTTCCTAGCCAAGTAAACACGCCGGATAGTCTTCGTAGTGTACCTGTATACTATTCTTTCTTACTGTAGCCCCATTGTAGTTTTTTGTCACAGGAAGTATTTGTCCAAGCGCCTGACAGTTGATCTTAGCTGTCAGCATGTAAGTCAGAAAGGTATAAGTATTTCTGCTTCCTGAGGCACTCTTTTATTCCCTTCTTTGTTACCACTAAGCCAAGTCGACCACACTCAGTTATACCCCAAGTCTAATTAACTACTTGAACTATACTATCGTATTTTACCAACCCAGAAACTTCCATTGGTTATAGTAGTTCCATCCCATATCTATTCGCCAATGCTGTCAGCTAAGGTACACACCAACCTTTGCAACCCAAAGCAAGCTGTTCGGCTTTCCAGAGCCGTAGCGCCATTGCTTCACAGCTCTGCCCTTGGGTATTCAACAGGAATCCGCGTTGGGCTTATCGCGTCGGTCCAACACAATGGTGGCTCACGAGCCTTTTCTACGACGCCCGTAACGAACTTCAAGGATTTCTTCCCAGCAAAGGAGACAGAAAATATCCGACGCACGCCAGCATCATGGCCTCATCATGGCTATACTGAAGAGGTTAGTCGTACTATCCCCCTTGTTGCTATTTTGAGTCGGATATGATTGGTGCTTTAACCATGATTTCTTGGCTTTTATCTGTATATTCCTAACTTTTCAAACGGGAAATATAGAACTAGTGGCTAACTTATCAACTTGAATCATAGGAAATGCTTAGTGTCGTCCCCGCCCACCGCCCAGCTAAGACATGGGGAGACTGGGTCGCCTGGAAGGTTATGCGTACATGTAGATGGGGAATGGACTTCTTCACAGGGATGAAAAAGGACCAAAAAGTGGATAAAGCAAATCCGACCACTGCCGTCGATACGATCCAACCCCTAACAGAAAGCCAATGGCTACTACGATTCCTATTTCTCGAGTCCATTGCCGGCGTCCCTGGAATGGTTGCGGGGATGTTAAGGCACCTTCATAGCATCCGACGACTAAAGCGGGACAATGGTTGGATTGAGACTCTCCTCGAAGAAAGCTATAACGAACGGATGCATCTTTTAACTTTCATCAAGATGTGCGAACCAGGTAGGCACAAAATCTAAAGGAGTTCATAAGTCTTATTCATTGACATATTGGCCAGGCTGGTTTATGAAGATCCTACTCCTTGGTGCTCAGGGGGTTTATTTTAACGGTCTCTTCCTGACCTACTTGATATCACCGAAAATCACACATCGATTCGGTAAGCAAGACGCTTCAAAATTTTATGCCATTAGGAACTAACATTCCTTCAGTGGGCTACCTAGAAGAAGAAGCCGTACACACGTATACGCTAGCCATCAAGCAAATCGAAGACGGTCACCTTCCAAAATGGGCCGACCCGAATTTCGTCGTTCCTGACATTGCTGTGCAGTACTGGCATATGCCAGAGGGGAAGCGGACAATGAAAGATCTTATCTTATATATCCGAGCGGACGAAGCAAGCCATCGAGGCGTGAACCACACCTTAGCGAACCTGAATCAGAACGAGGATCCCAACCCCTTTGTCAGCGAGTACAAAGGTAGCCGGAGCCAGCCCCGTCCTACCTTGAAGGCGGAAGGGTTTGAGCGGGAAGAGGTCCTCTAAATATATTTAGAGGTGCCTATGAGGTATCTTAACGACTTGTTGCATTCAGTATTATTGGCTCGGGCATAGAAAAGCGTGCTCTCAGTTGCGGCTATATCATTTGGCCTGCTAACATGTAGCATCACATCGGGATGGCGTTAGGTTTTGCTTTTGGGCTGGTTGGGAACCAGTCCCCCAGTCGGGTTCATGGCAATGACTAGACATCAAAAATACCCATAGAACGAACTCAGGTAGAAGGCGTACCATGATTGCATTCCCCTAAGTTCATATCTCAACTCCTTTTAGACTACCTACCTACCTACCATAGCGACGGAGGGGGTAAATATAGAACCATTCTAAAAATACGAAACCATTCCGTAATTTAGGACCACTATATAACGAGCCCTTATTCAAATCTGTAAGAATCGTTCTATTTAAGTAAAATCATTCTATTAGATAGAACGTTTTCAAAAAGGGCGCTAAAAGGCGCTAAAAAGGCTAAAAAGTTAAAAAAAGTCAAAAAGCGTGGGCCTCGAACCCAGAGCTCTTGCGTTTGTGTAATATTAAACTTTAAAGTGGAGATTAAAGTTTAGAGTTCAAACAGTTGAGCTAATGGGACGAGGTGGCCAATCTTATCGAATTATTTTATTGTGAAAATTCGATTGATTTTTATCCTTATATCCTTTACTACCTTGAAAAATAAAATCTTTTTTTTAAAAGACTTTTTAAAAGATTTTAAAAAATTGTAAAAATTTATAAAAAATAATAAAAAAGTTACGAAAATTTAATTAAAATTACGTAAATTTTAATAGTTACCATTTTAAAATTACGGAACGTTTTATAAGACGGAACAATTTTGAATAGGTAGAACGAATTTTTTTTTATTAAAAAAAAAAAAACATTTAAGGATCCATTAAAACTCGGATCTAGCCAATTAGAGGCCTTAGAATCTTGGAACGTTCTATTTTATAGAATGATTTCAATCTTAAAATGATTCCTTAAAACCCCCCACCACCGGTATGGTAGTTAGATTAATCTCTACTTTTAACTATTCACCAAATCCAAGACATGGCTAAAATTTCAATTTCTTGCAAGGCTTCCGGTTATGGTATCAATTTCAACGCTTAGAAGTGCAACTACGGTGATCCTACCTTGCGTTTTATGGATCTTCCTCGGGCTCGTTTCGGGGTTCTAGAAGATAAGTGCTAATGCGAGGTAAGCATTATAGCACCATTGAGCAATGCGACGGCAGATATTATTGCTTGATACGGTTTTAGAAAAATCATATGATAGGCTCGCAGGAAGTTGACAAATTCGCTTGGTTGGTTCGGAATACTCCCATTCTTCCCGTGGAAAGTCTATCGTCGGTAAGAGATGTTGGTAACTAAAAAGAAAAAGAAAAACTGAAGGCATCATGCGACCATAATGCGCCTATGAAGTACTATAAGTAACGCCGAGGATATGTCGTCAATTTAAGTAAAGCCTCAGTCACTCTATCAAGTATTGGATACCAATGACACATCCCGAATAGCACAACAAAAGCGAATCACCAAGCACGTGTAAGAACGGTCAAGATATATTTTAATTTCCCATGGACGAATGACTCCACCCACAACTACGTAGGAATTTAATAATGGGAGTGGTATTAACGGGAACTGTCATTCTCGCAGTTATACCCAAGATCAAATGCTTATTTACCACGGCTTACGACTTACAAGGCTCGGATATATTAAATATATATACGGTCAAGCCCTTGGTATATTAGTGTAATATACCTACGAAAAATTGTTAAGTGTGTATATACGCGTGGATTAACGTGGATTAATGGATGATTAATAAACCGGGGTATAAAAATTTAAATAAGGTTATTTTTACTCGTTAATAATACGTATTTAACTTTAATTTTAATGTTATAATCTTTCTTAATATTAAATAATTAATTGTAATAATTAAATAATTAGCCGTAATAATTAAAACTGAAATTATTTATATTTACGTTATTTTTTAAATTATTTTTAATTGCGGTGTTTAACTACGTTATAGCTTACGTTTTTAATTTATTATTGTTTAATTTACTAGTTTTTTAATCCTTTTTTTTATTATTAATTGAGTAAAAATAAGGTTTACTTTCTTTAATTATTTTAACTTGTATTTAAAATTGTAATATTTAATATATTAATATTATATTTTTGTTAATAACATTATATAATAACGTTATTATATAACTTGCCGTTAAAAAAAGCTTTTTACATTTAATTGATATAAGTTAAATTGTAAAAATATTTAAGGTTATTTTCGAAAGTTAAAAGTATTTATTTTAACGATTATATCAATATTCGAGGGGATTTTAAACCTTGTTATTATTAAGTTTCGGGTGATTTATTTAGTATTGATATTTGTCGATTTTAACCGGTAAAATTGTAAGGTTTTTTTTAATTATTACGTTATAAAACTTTTTAACGAATGTTTAAAACAAGTTTTTTTAATGGCGTTAACGCTTGTAAAACCGTTTATTAACTTTGTTATTTAAAGTAATTGTATTATTAAGCTTATAATATTAATTAATTTATAAATGTTTAACGATTATACGGGTATTTGTAATTTAAACTTTTTTATTAACTTATATACGTTTAAATTAACTTTATTTAAACGTTAAATAAAAGGTTATAATAACGTAATAAATAAAAGTTTTATCGAAAATTAAATAATATTTGTTTATTTTAAGTTAAGTTAGATTAACGTTAATTAAAAAGTGATTTAAATTAAAATAATTTTAAGTTAATATTTTATATTTTTCGAATTTTTTAAAAATAAATTCGAAAGTAAATAATATATTTTATATATAGTCGTACGATTTTTACCAGTTTTTAATACGTCGTTTAATTATCCCGTTATTTTTTAATAATCGAATTATATTTTTGTAATTATTTAAAATATCGATTAAATGTTTAATAACCTTTTAATTTTTATTAAAAAGTTAATTTATTAATTAACAAATAAAAAACATTAATAAATTGTTAATATAACGGCTTTATTTATAACGAATAAATTTATTTTATTGTTGTTTCTTTTTAAAAATAAACTTTTTAATTTAACGATGGATGAAAAAAGCGCGTTTTATTATATAATATTAAGATAACCACCGTGTATTATTATTTCGTACCATGTTGTAAATAACGCCGTGGAAATTAATAAGAGATTAACGTTAAAGCTTTTATAACCGATATTTAAAATAATCCTTTTTATGTATCTTTTTTATAAGGTTATGTAATTTTTTAATAAATCCTTTTTTACGTTAGATATTATGTTTTAATGTTATAAGTTATATTTTCTTTAATATTTTATTTTTAAATGTTTTAACGTTAAATTTAAATAATAAAACTTTTGTAAAAAAATTAAGTATATAGTTAAAATAATAGCTACGTTTTTTTTTACCGTTAAATCTTAATTAAATGTTTAATTTCTACATGGCTATATTGTTATTTACAACGTTATTTAAAGTAAAATAGCCGATTTTATTACGTATTTTATAATTGTTAATAATATTTAAAACTTAAACCGTAATATTAACTTTCGTATGTTTAATTAACAATTTAAAAACGTTAAAAATTAATTTATAAAGCTTATTATTCTAATCTTTAAAAAAGTAAGTGATCTTGTATAACGATAAAAAATTAAAGGACTTTTAATTATTAAAAAATATATAAATTAAACTAAAAGATTACCGTAATATTTTAATAATCTTATTTTTATATTTATTAAATGTTTATTAAATTTGCCGTTTAATAGTTTTATTTAAAATGTAGCCGTTTTACTATTTAATTAAATAGTTTAAATAGTTTAAAATCGCTCGAAATTTAAAACATTTAATAGTTAAAAAAAGATAATTATTAAAAATAATCCATTTAATAATTAACCGTTGAAAATGTTTAACGTTAAAGTTTTAAATTAAAACGTTAATAATATTTTATTCCTTTATATTATTAAGGTTTAATTCCATTTTTTTAACGATTTTTTAAAACCGTATAATTTTTTATTTTTTAGTTTTAAGTTTTGCTGCCGATATGTTATAGTTAAAAGGTGCGGGGATTTTATAATTGCGATATAAGTGATTTGCGGCGTTTTATAACCTTAAAGTTATATAAAATTTTAAAACAAAGTTATCCTTGTAAACGTAAGCTTTATAAACTTATTTACGGTTTTTAATAACATTTTTAATATTGTATTTAAATTGTTACATTTAATTACATATATCTTTAATACGTTTAATTAATTGTTAGCTTTGAAAATAAGTTTAAAAGGAAATTTTTTATTTATTAATAAGTTAAGAAATGTTGAAATTTAATAAATTTAGGGCAGGAGTTTCGAAAAGTATAAGTATAGGTTGATTTAATTCGAAAATATTAAGGAGTTAAGGGGTATTATAAGATTTAATAAATTTGATAGGTTTGTTAATAGCGTTTAAAAAGATAAAAGGTTTAAAAAGTTGCGTTGTTAAAAGGTTTAAAGGTATAGTAAATAACTATTAATATTTAAATGTAAAAAATGCGGTTATTTTGTTGAATTTAAAAATATATTATAAATTAAAAAGATAATGTTACGATTTTTTAAAAATTGTTTAAAACTATTTAATTATATGTATAAATTGCGTAGAAAATTTTATATTTAAAAGCAGTGATAAAAAATTGTTTTTAGTTAAATTAAGCATTGAAGTTTTTTAAATTATAGCGTTATTATGATACTTTAATATAAAATATATTAAAATTGAATATATCGCGTTTTTTTAAGTAATTTTAATACAATAAATATAAAAAATATTAATTTAAATTTATCTTTTTTAAAGCTATTTAATAGTATAAGTTTTATTAGTTTAATAACGCGTTTTATTGGTATATTATTAAATGATATTATTAGTTATATTTTTTAATTTAAAAATGTAATATTTTTAAAATCTTTTTTTTAACTTTTACTTTTATGTTTATTTTTTAATTAAAATTAACTTAATTTATACGTTATATATACTATTAAAAAGAAAAAAATTTAAAGATTTTAATAATATAAATTATTTTATTTAAAACGTTATATTTAAGCCGTAAATAAAGATTTTTATATAAATATAAGGTAAATATTTTTTAATTGTTACACCACGTTATAAGACTTTTCACTTAACGCTTTAATTAAAATGTTAATGCCATTATTAAAATTACTAGTAATATTTAACAATAAAACTAACGATTTTATATTTAATACATATACGCATTTAAATTTATATTTTTAAAGCTTTAAATGTATTAATGTATGTATGTGCACGAGCCACGTAGATTTAAATGCGTGTACGTAGATTTACGTGGGTATATACGCGTGGATTAACGTGTAATGGTTCCGAGTTTTAACGACTTATGTCGGTTATATAATTGCTGTTAATTTTAAATTAAAACTTAATTATTACTTTATCATTTATAATAATGTAATATTATTAAACGCGTTGCAATTTGTGTAAACCGAGTTATATGCTTATAAATTATACTATTACATAGTATCCGTGTAGTAATACGATTAGTCGTATGCGTTGCCGGAGATTTAACTGTATAATATTGTTGATCAAGGGATTAATAACGAGTTCTGTTATGTATAGGGGTAGTTTAAAGATTGCTTTAAATAGTAGCTCAGCTAGCTACTGTCAGGATTCTAGATGAGACATTTAGAACAAAAGACACATGTATATACGATAGAAAATAAGGTGGATAAGGGGTAGATACAGGGGTATACTGGGTATATAAGAGGTGCGTAGCGCCCTTGCTGGTTAAAAGGGAGGAAGCATTACTAAATCAATACACCTATCCTAACGGTCACTCTATGTATGACAACCATCCAGGGTCCCAATCTGACAATAGAGTTCCTCGCGGAACAACGAAGTTGTTTCCATGCTGCTTGGTTCCGCCTCGTGACAGTTACATAATACAAAGAGCTAGGCGAGTTACTGAGGCTAGACCAGTGGCAACGGTTGTATAGGATAATAATGACTGGCCTTATTAGTCTTGATAACTGTTCTTAATAATATCTGACTTTCCATATCATGGTTTTGTACCAGTAGTTAGATTCCTTGCATTGTTGTTCATCCAAGAAAATCTTCCAAGATATTCTTTCACGAGTGCTCAAGCATAAATTGTGATGTTCTGTCTAATGATATCTCCAAGAATCATACGTATATCAAGAGGATAGTAAGTACTCTCGTAATATCTTCGAATTTAATAAGTGATACAATGTTATAACAGTTACCTACTGTTTGGGCTGTTTAACTTTTAGGAAGCAGTTACTTCTCCGGCATCCTTTTACTAGATACCTACCTAGGTATTCAAACAAAATTCTTGACTATGATTAGGTACCTAAGGTTTCAATTCCTGTTAATAGTACCATTAAGTTGGATGGATATTCTAATACTAGTCACCATTGCATGTCATAAATAGTACGTTGGTTGTTAATTGTTAAGGTTCGTATCGTTTTCTATTCTATTGGCGCATTGTACGGGTAATCTTTGATAATCAAGGTCGACATATGAATGGCTAACATTAAGGTATGCTGCGTTTAGGTTTCTGGGATCTTCATATTGTCTGTTATTGGTCATATTTTTATTGTATCTCCTTATGATTCGGGACGATTGCCAAGAGTAGTTTCACTTTAATGCGCAATATGAATAGATTTATGCAGCATCTAAAAATAAGACGAACGATTATACAATATCTATGCGAATGTGCAGAATTCGGCGCTTGGCTAGATGTTTCGTATCGACATCATGGTACTTCGATGCATGAGCTAGACTAGTAGCTATGTCTCATAGTAAGCAAAACGATGACGTTTCGTGCAAAATGGGATTTATATTTGCGGAGAGGTGGATCATCAAATGAATGGATATCTTCCAGAATGGTTCGGGAACGCAGCATACGAAGGAGACGGCGAAGCATCTTAGTGCCTGTGGCGTCACAGCCACGATCTTCCACTGGGCGGGAAGAGATGGCCTCTCAATGGTCGACAATTATGTATAATATATATTAGGAGGCACCTAATTAATAAATAGATATGTGATAGGGCTGACAGGTGAAAAAAGTAAAATTTCTATCGGCATGCAACAGTATCTACCTCATATGGCGCACTATGACTTCGTCGGCTCAACCACTCATTCTCAAACAAGCCGGCTTCTTGACTCGAACTTCAGATCAAGCAGCTCAGGGCTGAATACGTATCAGGTGCTTCTGCCAAGACGGCAATACTATGGTAGGTCACCATAAAAGGATTCCGTCAGGGGGTGACGTCTCCTGGAATGAAAGCGAATGAGACTGATCGATATCTAGATCGGTACCCAATGTCTTCTTCTATCGAGACAATTGGAAACAAGAAGACCCCCGTTCACCGCCTCGAAAAGGGGAGGTCCCTTCGAGAAACATGGTTGCCTAATAATTAGATTGGCAACAATGCAGGGCGATTGGCGGAGCTAATATGACCTCCGTCTTGTCCTACTCGCAAATACACACCTTCTGCCCATTCATATTAATTCGTATCGGATAGCCTGACTTGAACGGCTAGCAAGTCGAGGTGGGCTATGGGATAATTAACGAGCTTCCCATGCATATCTAGGTCTTTGATGCCGTATAAATATATAAAGGCTATTTTGTCTTGAGGGGGTTAGGGGGGACATCTATATTAGTACCCTGTATTGGTACTTGGATATGTAAAATGTACATGTATGAAAGCGTTTGAAATCCGAGGCGGATATTGTTAGCGATCCTACCTTAGGTACATAACTCAGGTACCTCCTCGTCTGATGTTGCTTTACTAAGATAAACAAGTACTAGGCCAGCCCTAAGATCAGGGGAGTGGACCCCAGACAGGATTAATAACAGCAGCAGAGAGCTGCACGTGTTAGTTGAGCATAACTACCTCTAATTCTAGTATTTTTACGGCCTGATCATGCTGGCTCTAGTGTACCTAATGTAGGTAGGTGCCCGAATAGTTTCGGAGATACTATCTCGTTCCTTTTCGTCTTGTTCGAATCGACTTTACAAGCTCCTACTAACCTTACTATGCAAATTAATATCCATATAGCTTCTATGTTTTGAAGTTTAGTTCCTAGATCATGTTACAAAAAAAAAAAAAGGGATTGCGCATTTACTCAAACATGCAAGTTGGGTATTTGAGCACAACATATTACAGAATTATGTGCTTAAGAAGGTACCTGTATTTAACGAATTCGCCGGTGATATAGCATCTTAAGGCAGGTGGGGCGACAGGGCGGGGTGATAATGAGAGATTGGTGCTGCCCGCTACAATACCTTACCATCTTGCGACCGAGTGAAAGTGTGACTTATTACTTACATCTTGCGCTCCTTCAAAGTTATTCGCCTACTTCAATTACTTCCTTGTCATCACCTACTTCGGGGTCCAACGTCTATTAGCCAGCGCCGGTCGTCGTCCCAGGAAATCAAACTGGCTAACTTATTGTAATAGACCCCAAGATTCCAACCCTCCAACGCTCTAACACTCCAACCTATCGAATTTGAGTAGTCCTAGAATTATCGTGGTCAGCACCTAGTCAAGGCGTCGCAACATCCAAAAGAGGCCTCTTCTACGCCGTGCTTATTGTATTCATTCTACGACAGCAGCACCGACCTGGCACCAGAGTGCCCGTCCCGTAGTCGAACCGGCTTGAGGGTTTCTCGGAAGGATTATTTTAAGATACGAAAGAACAACGATTGACAACAGATAATTTGGACTGGATAGCTTGGGGCATCGATATACTTCATCAATCGCTTTAGGCACTTGGCTTGTTCTAAGGTGGTAGGCCTGTTGTTATTATCGGTCACTTACACTGCCTCATACGCCGTATAACCATAAGAGTGTTTTTTATTCTGCGCGACACGTCACGTACCCCCGAGACAGCGACTCTTTTGTCCCCCTGGCTTGCCTGGCTATTCAGAGAGGAAGTGCCAAGCTAGGGTATCACAGTCGCAGATCTCATAGCGAAACGTTGCGATTTGCAGCCAGCTACCTACGCAACTCAGGCGCATCCGCACCCCTCCCCCCCATCTGTTCCTGCAGCGTCTTTGTTCACTCTCGACAGAGATAAAAATACTACTATACTGTACTGCACAGTAGAGCATCAAGTTCAACAAAGACTTCATAATATTAGACTGGATCGTGTCGCCCACATTTACAATATCCTCCTAAACAGTCTAAACTAAAAGAAGAGTCCCTTTTGGTCCACATCGTACGTCAAAACCGGCATTGAGAACGGGTCAGACTTGCCTAACACAGCCCCCTTCAAACGCATCCGCGCTGCGCCACGCTGTGAGGCAGACTCGCGGTCGAGTGCATTCAACCTTGCCCAGACTTGGGGTTTCTAAAGACAGAAACAACTTACGCGCCATGGATCAACAAGCTGTTCAAACTGCAGGGTCGGCTCGCGGCCGTTCACCGTCTGCCGGGAACCAACAGCCTCATATAAGAAATAGTCATTCTCCTTCGCCTCATCCATATCAGTCCCCGGAATCATCGATCGGCCTCGGCATTGCCTTAGACCCCTCATCAGCGAGCCCCCAGTTCACTTCCGACTTCAACCCTTACCCTAGCAACGATAGCAACCAATTTTTGAATACATCACAGTCGCAACCCTTCAACCAACAGGGCATTGCTGATCCGACATCCTTTGGGCTCAACCAAGACTACTCCCAATCTCTTGCCTCACAGTCCCAACCCACATTCTCCCAGAGCCTCCTGGGTCCGGATTTCAACAGCAGCGGCGACTTCTCACTGTTCCCCCAGTCTAACCAAAGTGACCAGTTTGGTACACCTCTATTTGGCGACTTGTCTCAGACGCATGCGCAATCTCTCGACCCGAACGATCTAACGAACATGACGTCCCCGCAGACACACCACTCGCCTACTCCACCGCATCTTCTAAAGCCAGAGCCAGGTTCGGCACACCAGTCTCCATCTTTTAATCAACATCAATTTTCTTCGCCTGGCCATTCAAGACATGCATCACTAGGTCCCGAGGCGGCTTTTATGCCGAGTCATTTGGATTGGAATCAACCACAATTCCAAGGACATCGAAGGACACCGTCAGAGTACTCGGACGCATCGTCAGCTGCACCGTCGCCAAATCTGACAGGTCACGATAGCTTCGAACACCCAGAGCATGGCCACTCGCCCATGCAGCGGCCGCAAGACTTTTACGATGGGGTTGTTGGGTTAGGTAACTTTAGCATAACAGGGCCCAACCCAAATAGCCGCAGCCCATCTCACAGCCCGGCTATCTCCCCTCGAATACTTCCTCAACAGATGCCTGACGCTGGTCAGCAAGGTCAGAATATCATGCTAAGTACGGGATATCCTAACCCTCCTATGGGCTACTCTATTCAAACCTCGGAAGAGTTTCCTTCCTTGTGTCAGGAAGCACCAATAGACCCGTTAATAGCTCAACCTATGGCCCCGCCATCCATAAATATCGACTTTGCGCCTAATTCGCGACAAAATAGCTTCGAGCCCCCGAAGCCGCCGATGGATGCGCAGTCTCTAACCCCACCAGACAGAGGTGAGTCCTACTCATAAGGTTGGCATGTATGTCCTAATTAAACAAACAGGTCGCCCACGATCCCGCCCACGGGCAGTTACAGATCCCTTTAATAGCGGAGGAGCTGTCATCTCACGACCTAATACCCCTGGAAGTCTGTCGCCACACCTAGGCGCCGATTTGACTAACCGCAGTCGTTCCGGGTCCGAGTCCTCGACTCGTTCACTTTCACCTGGTGACCGGTCGGGTAGCGCCAATGCGGTCTCTAGAAGGCGCCAATCTATGTCTGCGGTCCCTAACAATGTGATAGCGCTCCGCCTAGCAGACCCGGATTACCAGGCCGCTCAAGATAACGGAGGAGCGAAGCGTATTCAGAAACACCCCGCCACTTTTCAGTGCACTCTTTGCCCCAAGCGGTTTACCCGAGCGTACAACTTACGATCCCATCTGCGTACTCACACTGACGAAAGACCCTTCGTATGCACAGTTTGTGGAAAAGCATTCGCTAGACAACACGACCGTAAACGCCACGAGGGACTTCATTCAGGCGAAAAGAAATTTGTATGCAAAGGAGATCTCAAAGCCGGGGGCCAATGGGGCTGTGGAAGACGGTTCGCTCGAGCGGATGCGCTGGGTCGCCATTTCCGATCAGAAGCAGGCCGCATATGTATCAAGCCATTGCTAGACGAAGAAATGCATGAGAGACAACGGCTGTGGCAGGAGCAGCGAATGCAAAGCATGGCGCAACAAAACATGGCTCAGCAACAGCCGATTATGGACCCTAATGTTTATCCTGGTATAGAGACGAGTGGCTATGCCTTACCTGCTGCCTTATTAGCACAGTACCCAGCACTGGCGCAGATGAATTGGGGCCAAGCGAACGATATGGGTAGCGTAGAAGACGAGCTTAGCGGGCGCTCAAGCTTTGATGCCTCAGATTACGACGATGGTGACGATACGGGCTACGTTAGTGGTCCGGGTACCGGGTTTGGAGAGGGCGGTCTACAGCAAAATTTCGGCGAGTCGATTGGCTATGCCAGTGACTATGGTGGTCGCTAGAAATCTTCATAATTTGTTCAATTGACATCACTTCAGGACTTCCGGGAACGACTTACGTTGATTTCTATTGGCGTTGGAATTTCCGCAAACATATATGACCCTATGGGCTCTGGCGCTTAGCAGGACGGTTTAAACAACGATAACAACTTTCTATTCAAAGCGTTTGCTCCTCTTAGATGGCATTATAGATACCAATAATGAATTCTGCGTCCCTTTTTTGGCCTTTAGATACAAATCCTTCGACCAAGATTTTAACTCAACCTAGATGGTGACCCTCGAGTCCATATATAGTATGCATGACTACCTCTTAATACACATGTAAGAGGTAGGTACCTAATCAATCGCTCAACGCAATGTGGTGAGCAAGACGGACACTCTTTGCCTTCCCGCAGAGAATATAGCCCAGATAGCTAAGGCAGGTTTCTCTCAACTAATTTACAATATGAAATTTGAAGCAGTTGCCAATAGGCCCTATTAATAGCTTTATGGAACTTCGCTACGCGGGAGCGGTTATGTCCAAGATCAGTTCGGACGCAACGAGGTGGCAATCATGCAAGCTTATTCTAACCTACAATAAAGATGGGGGCAGGCCTTGCCATGACTAGGAAAATGGCACTTGTACTTGGTATAATCGAGCCATGTCAGCCAATTCCAGTGTAACAATATTGGTTGGACATTATGTTTTGACTTCTATGACTCATTTACTACGAAAGTTAAATGTTAACAATGATTGCTAATACGCACTTTTTCTTCATAGCTTGTCGCAAAAAGAGGAATTGGGGCAACTGAACCAAGCCACTTGTTCCTCCTAGTGGCTACCAACGTTAGAAACTATATGTAGTACTTAGGTGGAAATAAAAGTTCACTTCAACTCCCTTAAAGAAATTGATGGATCGGTATGCCGGGAGTATCGTTGCCCCACTTCTAATAGAGTCCGCCGAACGGAACAGTACGGAGCTCCTAGCTCGGAATCCCGGTCCTCGGAGAAGTTATCCACACACGCCGCCCTTTCCTCTTGGCGTAAGATTAATACGTGTCTAACTCAGGGTCTAGCACCCGGATATACAGCTTTCTTATGCTACGGGAATTTTGACGTAGCATGCGGATCAAGCCGGATCGAATTTTCGGAGTTGTTGTGTTATAGCTTCTACAGCTAAGTACTAAGTGCTTTAATAACGCCGTTGGAAATTTCGGCCCAAGATTAATGATTTCATCGAAATAATGAATAATCTATTATGGCTTCTTAAGGTATAAACTTTCCTTACAAATAGGTAACAAACAACTTGTAGGAACCTTTTTAGTTTTGAACATACCGAGATATGGTCGATAGCTCCAAGGGGCTCCACGCTTAGCCTCTACTTCTACACCTATTTCCGAGCGAAGCCCGAGGAACACCGAACAGGGATACGCGACACCAATTTGACGACGATTCGGACTTCGGGGATGGGCATTTCCTCTGAATGAGATTTAATAGGTTATGCTGTGTCTGTGAGAGTAAGCTAGTAAGTATGGAATGGGTGCCTATACAATACAGTCGTGATGAGTACCATCTCCGCGGTAGACTAAGGGCCTTGGGGAAAGTATAAGACAAGACGGTTGACTTCTAAAGGAGAGCATTCTCATCAACTCAGAACCTACACAGCACACAACATCAGCATCACAGAACCGAAGGTGTAATTATACGTAAAGTTCTTTTATTCTTTAGTAACTACCTACCTACCTAGTTATTTAAACAAACTCGTCGACTTTACCTGAAATCCAAGACCTACAGGAGTTAAACAAACTCATAATGGCATCAAGGACAATTCCAGAAACCCCATACTATACCCTAGCAGAGGGTCAACCTCTTGCGAGGAATGACACTTCAACTCAAATACGCACCGGCAGTGGTGGCGGATTTGTCCTGCTTACATCAACCCAGCTAATCGAAAACTTAGCGCACTTCGCACGGGAGAGAATCCCGGAAAGGAGTGTACATGCTAAAGCTGCCGGGGCGAGAGGGTATTTCGAGGTAACAGATGATATATCTGATCTTACGGACGCCGACTTCTTAACCGGTATCGGTAAGAAGACAGAAGTCCTTGCTCGGATTTCTACAGTTGCCCCCGAGCGAGGATCTGCGGATACTGTACGAGACTTCCGAGGTTTCGCTATGAAGTTCAAGACGGCACAGGGAAACCAAGACTTCGTGTTCAACAATCAGGTATATCATTACTCACCCACATTGATTTCCTAAGCGTACCTGCTAACAAGGTGGACGTAGCCGGTCTTCTTCGTTCGAGACCCGACGAAGTTCCCATCGTTGAATCGTAGCCACAAGCGAGATCCTAGGACTAATGGTAAGCCGAACCCCAATTTCTGAAGAACATTCCTACTGTAATTTTTTATTATACAACAATCCCGAGGCGTATCTGAGTATCTATAGAGGTTTAGAAGCCTTCATTTTATGTATAGATTAATGGTTGCTGATTGAGTGTATAGTCGCCAGCTCGGACATGTTCTGGGATTTCCACATCAACAACCAGGAGAGCATTCACGCCTTGATGTTCGTCTTTGGAGATCGAGGGCTTCCATCGTCAGCACGACATGTGAATGCCTACAGTGGTAACACGTACAAGTTTACCAAATCCGATGGCTCTTACTGTTACGTTCGAATCCACTTTCTAACAAACCAGGGAATTCACTACTTCACCGACGAAGAGGGAGCCAAGCTAGCTGGATCCGAGCCCGACAGGCATCTTGTAGATCTCCAGGATTCACTCAAGTCCGGCGACTTCCCTTCGTGGGACATGTACGTGCAAGTCATACGTCCGGAAGACATTGGAGATGCGCCCGTGGACATTTTCGACATGACGAAGACCTGGCCGCTCGGTAAATACCCACGACGCAGGGTTGGCCGTATGGTGCTTGACAAAAACCCGTCGAACTGGTTTGCAGAAATCGAGCAGGCCGCTTTCAGTCCGAGTAACATGGTAGCAGGAATCGAGCCAAGTCCAGACCCGATGCTGCAGGCTCGCATGTTCGCCTATCCTGACGCAGCTCGCTACCGCCTCGGGGCGAACTATCAGTTCCTACCTACCAACGCACCGAAGAGCGAGGTCTACTGCCCGATCGAGAGGGACGGTCCCATGAACTTTACTTCTAACTACGGAGGTGACCCTAGCTACGTGGGGACGAAGCTAAAGCCTGTTAAGTTCCTTCGCTCTGCGAATAATGCCCGAGACGGGGTTGATGGAAATGCCCCGAAAGGAAATGCAAGTAGGCTCGACCGTCCACTGCCTGAAAGCGGAATACCCGTGGTGTTCTCGTCGGAGGTAACGGACAAAGACTTCGAGCAGTCGACAGCGCTGTGGAATTTGATGGGGAAGCAGGAGGGCGCGCAGCAGCGGTTCGTGGACAACTTATCTGCTCACATCAGCGCCGCGGAGACGCAGTGGGTTAGAGATGAAGCCTATGGTATGTTGCTCTTGTTCAGCTTTTTATTTAATATCTCCGCGACTCAAATGTAATAGCTATGGCTGACTGAGACCCGTGCAGCGATGTTTGGGAGAGTTGATGAACGGCTTGGACGGTTGCTGGAAAGCGCAACGGAGGCCATTATTAGGGGGAAGCTTGAGGAGAGCCGCCATACACCGGCGTGGCATTGAGGCATGGTGTCCTATTCGACGTCTACCTACTTGACTCACATTCTTGCTTTTGTGGTATAAAATATTAAAATACCAAGGTAAAATCTGGTAAGGTGGATGGATTTATAACTGGTAGAGGTTTTTTTTGGAATCGGAACTATCTCCACTACATTCTATTTACATAGGAGTCTTGCATATATTGATCCTGGTCAAGCCTATTTTCCATATCAGTCTTGGTCGCAATGCTTCCCTATTGATCTCCCCAAGCGTGTGCTCTTCAGACCTAATATATGTTATATCCCACTAAGACTCCGTGGACAACATCCGCCGAGTTGCATCGATATCTCGTGGCACAAATCGCACAGTCCTAGCTTTCGGCCCAGCGATGGGATTTTCCCGAGTGAGTAGGCCCTCTATAGGATCCGCGACAATGGGGTCCATCGTGTCCTCCGCCGGTAGGATTTGGAAGTGTGCGATGAGATGGATGAATACGGCGTAGAGGGCCTTAGTGGCAACATGGCTTGCGATACACATTCGGCCTCCAATGCCAAAAGCGTACTGGTGCCGATTCGCTGTCTGGTCGCCGTCCATCCAACGCTCCGGTTCAAATACGTCGGGTTCTGAGAATACGGACGGATCTAGGGGTATATATTGTTAGTAAATATCGCGTGCTATTGGTTTACATCAACTCCTTACCTCGCGTGCATGCCCAGGAGTTTAGAAATAGTAGCGTATTAGGGGGAATGACTGCGCCTTTCCACTGAACGTGCGAGTATGTGGCTTTCGGTAGCGCAAGACGCTGAACAACGAAATAGCGGCCGATTTCTTTCGTGAAAGCCTCTACGTACTCGACCCTAGAATGCGCAACGTGTGGCGACTCAAGTAAGTGGGCGTCTGTCTCCGTGATCTCCTTGTAGGCCCTCTCTTGGATGTCCGGACGGTACGCGAGGAGCAGGATAGCCCACATTAACGATCGTTTAGTAGTGTCAGCGCCTGCAAGCATGCTAAGCCCGATGCTGAGTAGTTCGCCCTCGGTGAGCCCTTTACTCTCTGGATCCTTCAGAACATTTCCTTGGATACAAGGACGGTCAACCCCATCTGCAATATCTCTCTTCAATTTCTCCTGCAAGACGTGGTGATAAGCGTACCGACGTTTCCCTACATCTGCCATATGTGAACCCTTCTGTAGTCTCAGCCACCCTGCAACAATATCGAGCGGCCGAAGAAGTGGGATGTAGTTGGAATAATTGCTTGTAGGATTCCGGAACTTTGATATCTCTTCTTCGATATAGATGATCTCAGAGATAACTAGGTCTCTATGCAAATCTTTCACATCCTCAACGCTTTGTATATTTCGATTAGTTAATATTCTTCCATAGTAAGAAACAGTACTTACCGCGTTCCATAAGCCAACGTCAAGCTAAGATTTAATGCGAATTTGCGCGTCAGGTCAAGCACATCGACGGATACATCACCACCCTTACAGCTAGATAAGATATCCAGTGTCAACGCTCTTGATTCGAGGTCTAATATCTACCGAGCATGAGATTAGGTGCGAGAGCTAGACTCTGTCGTATGGAACACATACAGGAAGATAACTCTCCGTGCTAGTTTTATTCAGGGCTGTAGCAGAAACTTTACGTCGCCGCTTGCAGCTGTCATCCCAAGGACTAGTTCCGATGCTTGTTACAGGCCCTCCCTGCTGCACTTTCTTGTGTAGGACATAGAATACAGGACGCGAGTTTGTCGCCTCCCGTTGTCCGATGAAAAGTGCACGGGCAGCTGCTGTGCTGTTTACCACTACGGCTGTCATGTTGCCCAATGGTACTTGGAATACGTCTCCGTATTGCTTAGCCCACTATTATTATAGGTGTTAGTCAATTATTTACATGATATGAAGGAGGATATGGAGAGGTACGCAGGAAATACATCCATCCCGGGGAATGGTAGTAGCATAAAGAGTTTTCAAGCAGCTGGTACTCTTATATTACATACTATTCTATACTCGTCTGACGTAGCCGTGCCACGTAAAGAAGGAAGACTCCCTAATAGAGGGTAGCCCCATGGTCCTGGCAAGTTGGGAATTCGGCCTTGCACCCGTACTATCTCATTGAGGGCAATATAAATAAAGAAAGATATAGTTGGTAGGAGGAGTATTAGCTTCGCTAGGAAACCAAGGAGAGAGATATCAAGTTTTGTAAGGCTGTCTAATAATGCGAACAACCCAGCCATTTCGCTTACCAGAGCTAATGAAGTATGCTGGAATCTCGACTGATGAAACGTAGGCAGAGATATCGGTACTTCTCTAGAATAAACTGAAATAATATCATCTTTATGTAGGAAGTGTTTCTTCTAGGACAGGTTCAGTTCACGCAGGAGCCCCGCATAGATGTGTACCATGTAGCGATGGTCAACTAGCCAATAGTTGATTAGGGATTAGAGTGTAACTATATTCCGCAGCGAAAATAGGTACTAGGATATCGTATGCTATGGTTTCCCTTCTAGTGATGTACAATGTGCGCTTGATAATCACCACTTATTATCAACTTACCCACCAATCCATGATTAATTCGGAGGTGAATCGGCCCCTAAGTCATCAGCTACCTTAAAGCAGTACTCGAAATTCCGAGCGGTTGGTATCGGACAGGATCTTGCTAAAATTTCGGGACCTCGTAGCCGAAAAATCCCCCCTTGTCCTGGCACATTAGTATAGCTTCTATTGAAGATAGCTCAGTCTAAGGATTGCGTGATATAGTGGGTCATTGACGACTTGTAAACACTCGTTTCCGCTCTGGCTAGAAGCGATGATATGTAAAGATAACAATAACAGGCTATTAGGTAGCTGGAGCATTAATATAGCTTAGGCTAACCCCTGGTAATCCTATGTTATAGGCAAGTATATTAAGTGTCTAGGTTAGACAGTTAGATGGTTACCTATACTCTTATTTAGCCATAGTTACTACTTCTACATGTGATAATTTGAATCCAAGACAGTAATATAGATCAAACTAGTTAGATATATGGTGTTTTTGAGCAACATTATTCGATCTTTTTAGTTACTATCTACACCCAGTTTAAAATACAAATATATCACAACAGACCTTAGCCCCTTTAATTCTTATAACTAGACAATAATATACTTAAACCGTAAGGTTTATTAAACATCTTTCTCATCCTTAACTGCACCACCATGTTGTCCGGACTTACCAACGTTAAACTGGTCGGGTTGACCCCAGTCCTCTCGTGCTGCTCTTTCTCGAGTTTCCCGGTACATATAAGGCGAGTTCCTGTAACCCTTGTGCCACTTCCGGCCTTCCCATTCCTCCTCAACAGGCTTTTCACCCTCGGCCTGGATTTCTCGGGCTCTACGCTCAATCGATTCCCATACGCGTAATATATTTTCTCCAACTAGGAGTTTGATTTGATCATCAGTAGCTCCACGAGCCATTATAAGCTCGATTAGATCAGGATATTTCGAAACGTCCTGGAAAATGGTAGTTAAGTACTTACTCTGACTATAGGGTGTATAGAGCTTATATGTAGCCACCACTCACCTCAAGACCACTAGGGGTAAAGGGGGTTCCGCTAAAATCGGATCCAATTCCAACGTGCTCCCATCCGGCGATCTGAGCGAGATGCCATACGTGATCTACCACGTCATGTATTGTAACAGCCCCTGGATCCTCCATATTTAAGAAGCGATTCACAAATACAGCCATTACGATCCCTCCGTTTTGGCGAATGCCACGAAGAACATCGTCGGGTACATTGCGTAGATGAGGGGTTATGGAATATGCTCCCGAATGGGAGAATATCACAGGCGTTTGAGTCATGGATAGAACGTCTCGCATAGTCTGATGAGAAACGTGCGAGAGGTCGATCATCATACCTAGACGATTCATCTCCCGGACATAAGCAGCGCCAAGTGGCGTAAGTCCTTTATCAGGGCCTCCGCGAGCGACGGTCGAAGCAGATGTTGCCCATGCATTATCACAGTTGTGCGTAGTCGTGATGTACCGGACGCCGAGGTCGTACGCCTGGCGAACAGCAGCAATGGAGCCTCCAAGTTGATGGCCGCCCTCGATACCCAGCATACTAGCAATACGGCCATTCCGAAATGCGGCACGGGCACATGAAGGAGTTTCGCAGTAAGTGAAAACCTCCGGGGACTCTGCGATAAAGCGCTTGGCCACATCGATCTGCTCAAGAGTATCACGCACTATCCACTAAACCGTCGTATGAAGGCATTAGAATCCACGAATCCAACCCGTATTGTGCACTAGAACAGAGAAGCTTACAGATGGATCTTCAAAATGTTTCTGGGTCGCGTCACATTTGACGTGTACGCTCCAGAATTGACCTCCCATCATCCCTTGTCTCATTCGACCAATGTCCGTATGGCCCAGCAAACGCTGTTTCGGATCAAATCTTCCATCGTAAATACGGTTGTGTAATTCAACGCGGAGGAGCCATGGAAAGTCATTGTGGCCATCAATCAGCGGCGTCGTCTTTAGTATATGTTTTGTTCGTAGGGCATAGTTGGTTGGGTCGATAGGAGGTTCTGTCAATGACAACCAACTGCCTAGAGATGCAAAGGGGGCAATGAGAACCGCGAGACTCGCTGCGATGATTGTGCCTCGCCAACGTCTCAGCCAGCTATATTGATAAACTTGAGGATGGACGACAAGGGCATTTTCGCCTTGGTTTGGAGAGTCTATTCTACCCGCGGGTTGAAAAGGCGTATCCTCTCCGGGAGGTAGCTCACTGCTCGGTGTCGTGCTAGCCATCGGTTTGATGTGTTGGAGGATTCACCTGTAAGACGCACGGGCAAACCCCTGAGTGCAATGGGAAATCCAACATCTCAATAATACCCGACATCTTCATCATTCCCAACCAGCTTCTCGTTCGATATTTGCGATGTCGGTCCCTTCGGTAATTTAAATCCCAATAGTTCGTAGTCTAAGTTCCACGCATCCGACACTAATGATCAAATCTGGCTATCCGACCAGCGAGCTATTCGAGTCGTCCAAGTACTTCGTTATCGAGATGACAAACTCCAACGAACATGTGAAAGATAGCCCTATCGTCGACCTCTCAGATCTCTCGAATCCCGTAACGCCATGCTACCCTGGTATCACATCATGGTCCGGCCGGCATGTCTATGTGGGGGATAGGCTTGGCTCCGAGCTAGAGGGAGAGCCGTCCATGGGGATAAGCGGGGCTCTATTGACGATGAAATGCTGCTTTTGCGGTGTTTCCTAAGGGTTGGAAACCCGTGCCTGATGGATGAGGCACGGGTTTTATATACCTCACGCCTTCGGGGTCCCATCTCCGAATGTCGGGGGATAGGGCCGATTCGAGTAGACTACGGGGACCAAGTTTACCGACGTGCATCTCGGCTACTGTGGCTCGGATGGCTCTAAGTGGAATGGAGATTCACTGCCAATGGTCGAGGGCTTATTATTCATTGCAGGGGGTTACGGGTAGTTGGGTATCACGCAATCAGGACGACCCGAGTCTAAATCATAGATCGAAAAGTTGTCGCGAGAAAGAATTCCTAGGGATTCATATCGTCGTAACTATTGATATGGTATGATATAAAGCTCGGCGGGCTTAAGTTGCTACCGCATTATCTATTTCTTAGGCATCTTACAATACTACAGTATATCCTTCGTTTCATCCAGCATAACTAATACATGACATTGACCAATTATTCACCACCCAATTAGCCATGGCGGATAGTGATAGAGAGGAAAAGCAGCATGATTCGGTAACTGTGAGCGACGGCAGGTTACTTGAAAATGATACCGCAGCAGAGAAGCGACTTGTGAGGAAAACAGACTTATTGATGATGCCTGGCTTAGGTGAGACTTACTTGCGAGAAATTGCTCGCTCTTGCATCTACGTCTTATAGTATAGCTAACTGTCAAAGCTCTTGCATACTTCACCCATACCCTCGATCGTGCTAATCTTGGAAACGCGAAGACTGATGGGCTAGAAAAGGATTTGGGTCTCGTGGGCAATCAATTCTCCCTACTACTCGTTTTATTCTATGTCCCCTACGCCATCTTCAACATCCCCTGGTCGATACTCGCAAAGAAGTACAACTCTGCTCGAGTGATCCCGTTTACTATCTTAGCATGGGGAGCTTGTACAATGGGCGCTGCCGCCGCCAAGAACTTTGCTGGCATCATGGCGTCGAGAATTATAATGGGTGCCATTGAAGCAGCTTGGTAAGTACGGTAATACCTTTACCGTTGAGTATTAAGTGCTGACCGATGTTTTAGTACGTTTAACGAATATTTCTTCTTAATGCTCTTTTCTATGGCCGCCAATTAGGGGCCACCAAAATATTCGATGGAACTTCTCATCATCGTGCTGACAAAAACCTAGATAAGCCTTGCGAGGTTTACTACTTGTCTTTATTCTACACGCGGAAAGAGATGGCATTCCGGGTGTCTTGGATCGGCCAGATGGGATTCATTGCAGTAAGTTGTACCTAATATGCGTTTATGAGATCCACCCAGCTTAAAATATTTAGGGAGCTGTTTCTGGGTTGATTTCATGGAGTGTATTTCAGTGGACAGGCAAACTACATGTAAGTTGCCCATAGACTTACTATTTATTAAGGGAATCTAACATTAGCTACTGGGGTCAGGGTTGGCAGTATTTATTTCTTATCGAAGGCTCAATTACTGTTGTAGTGGCAATCTACCTCTACATCTTCGCCCCTCAGAGCCCTGAGAAGTCTCGATGGTATACAGAGGAAGAAGCTAGGCTTGCTAAGCACCGTCTCCAGCAGGATTCGCAAGACCAAGATACGGAATTCCATTGGGATGATGCAAAGAGGCAACTCAAGCATTGGCCAACCTGGGCATTTGCGTTCATGGCTTTGATGTATGGGGTCGGCGTTGCTAGTAGCTCGAATTTCTTACCCGTAAGCTCTTATTTACCTTCACTACTTGATACGTTGGAAGACTAATACGGTCACTGCATTAGACAATGATAAAAAGACTCACTGCCGAAGCTACTACCGCTAACCTCTATACCGTTGGGCCCAATCTAACGGCATCAGTCTTCCAAGTCACAATATGTTGGCTCTCTGACCGATATCAGCAACGAGCAACATTTGCTTGCGGTACAACAGTCATCTCCCTAGTGGCCTGGATCCTTCTCGGTACATTAGACTTGGTCCATCAACCGCAAGTCGGCTACTTCTTGACATACCTCATCACTTTTGCTACCTTTATTCCAAGCAATCTCGTCCCAGCGTGGCTATCATCCAACACGCCGACTACCACGGGTCGTGCTGTGTCGCTTGGTCTCAACTACATGGCTATGAATTTGGCTGGAATTGTTTCCTCGCTAGTTTACCGAACCGAGGATGCGCCTGTCTACCGACCGGCATTAATTACTGTTGGTTGCACTCAAGGCGTCTTCGTCGTTACGGCTTTGGTGATGCGGCAGTACTATGCTGGCTTGAATAAGAAACTTGACTCCGGTGAACTTCCCTGCGCGCCTGGGATGGAAGCTCGTACTGAATATCGGTATGCCGTATGAATAGTCGCTGCCTCAACTCATCGTTATGAGATATCTTGTAACCACATTAGATTATAGGAAAATAGTGAGAATGGGACATGCAATTTCAGGGGTATATAGCGATGTAGCAATGATAGAATATTAAAATATACTACAAATGCACGCGTCTTCAGCACGTATTCAACTATCGTAGAGTTATTACCAGATGTGAATAACGATTTCCCCCTTTGGTACAAATTTAAGCTTCCTCGAAAGATACTCCTACAAGGGAAGATGATTCAACGGCAATACCACTCGATAACACTCACGAGCTTTCCCAGAGAACTAGCTTTTCCGGCTTTGGACAATTTAGTAATAGCGTCGTCCGTCTAATTCAAGCTACCTCGTAGCTGATTGTTCAGGTTCCGTAAATTCACTCATAAGCGAGTAGTTGTCTTAAAGAAAACCTATGCATCTTCTGTAGAGATTTCCCGCTTATTGATATCATCTAGCAACAGGCTTCAGGTGAATGTTCAACGCCGGCTTATCCCATAAGGTATAAACAGGTTGGTCCAGCCAATTCCGGCTGTCGTTAGCAATGGTCATATCGAAGTTGTAGATTATCCTGGCCAGGATAAGGCGCATTTCGGCGTAAGCCAAACTTTTCCCAGTGTTAGAACATAATCCTCGAAGCGAGCGACAAGGGAGTGGGGGACTTACTTGCGACCAATGCAGTTTCGCGGGCCTACACTAAATGGTTGCATCGCATCCAGCTTGTCACCCGCGTACTTCGGGTCGCCCATGAACCGCTCTGGAGCAAAGGAATAGGGGTCGGTCCAATGGTTTGGATCATGATTAACGGCGTATTGCCAGACAGCCACAACGGTCTACAAACTATTAGTCTCACATCCCAAGAACAACCGGCTAAGGGATACTCACGCCCTCTGGAACATGTTTCCCCATGATAGTAGCACCACCCTTAGGCGACTGGCGCGGCATCCCAGTTGGCACAGGAGGATACCGTCGGAGGGATTCGTTAATACAGGCCAGCATATACGACAGCTTTCCGACAGAAGTCAAAGTGATTTCGTCGTCATTGTTGAACGAAGAACGCACTTCCTGTGTGAGCCTTTCGAGCTTATCCGGATGGGTCGTAAGTAGGTAGATGGCGCCGCTTAGAAGAGTCGCTGTCGTTTCACTTCCAGCTATGATCAGAGTAGTCGCGTTGGTAGCTATTTGCATAAATTCAAGTTTTCCCTCATCCTTCTGCTTTATGAGACCCTCAATGAAATCCGGCCTCTCGACGCCAGACTCTATCCTCTGCCTCAGCTTCGCCCGAACTAATGCCTGGTTGTCTGTAATCGCGAGCTTCTTAAGTCGCAGGATCATCCGTACTGCGGGCTTGAACCCCATGTCAGACAGAGCGGACATAAAAGCGGTCTGCATCACTGAGTTGGCGACGAGTTTAACCCATGGATGGTAGTCACTCTTGTCGAGGCAACCAAACGAAGAGCCAAAACCTAGGTCTCCAATAACGTCGAAGGTGGTCCAATTTAGCCACTCCCGCATATTCAAGGGGGTCGAGCCATCGCCACATTGCTCTTGCAGTCGGTTAAGCAACAGGTCTACGTATGATCCGATAATGGGCTCTTGAAGCTGCATTGATCTCTCTGAGAATCCATGTGACATTTGGCGTCGCAAGAAGCCGTGTTCGTCTCGGAAAGCATTGATGATACCTCGAGGGATGTTGTCGACGGCGCGGTAAAAGCCTTCGTACTTGGGCAACTCCGGCGCACCATTGTGGCGATGACCGTAGATATCTTTCCAAGCTTGGGGGTCGCTGAATGCTAGCTCGTACGGAGATACTCGCACAATCGGTCCATATTTAGCGTGTAATTCTTTCATATACACAGGCAAATCACCCCGGTACAAGCGCATATATTTGAAAAGAGGTGTGATTTTCCACAAGAATGGGCCGGGGAAAGATCGTAGAGGATGCAGAAAGATATTATAGAACACCTTGCCCACAACACCGGCAATCACCTTTCAGTCCAGTTAGTTGTACCATTCTTATTTCTATACATACTTCTAAATTCATATACCGCTGAAGTTGGGAAGGGAATGGACTTACTAGTGCACAACCTATGAAAACAAAGTCGAGTGGACTCTCCTGACGTAGAGGCGCCATTTTGCTAACCGTTAGGTAGGTCGTAGAGGCGGTAAGGGGCTTTGAGGTTTTAACGAACTATCTCTATCTCCAGTGACAGGAACACATTCTAACTTATACGAATTTAGAATCCCGTATCGGAGCCCGCGTCGGACTCTCGTGGCTATGGTTTGGGGCGCATTGACGACGAAGGCACAACGTCCACCTCCTCGACTATAGTGGGTTCGGTGGGTGGACGGATGGTCGGATTTCCAAGGTAGCTTAGAATGCATTGGGTGGATGTATCTTAAACCCACTCGGCCTCCTGCCCTCTTGCATGTAACCCTTCCATCTCCACGATCGTGAGGTCATGTCCAGGGGTTGAACGGATGAATTCCAATAACTTATGTCTCCGACCGTCCGAATTCAATGCAACCTCAATAACTTAAGGTATAAATCCGGGTCTATTCCGTGCATAGTTTTATCATTATTCATACCGGAAAATGAAGACTCCATGCACAAGCCATAAAATCCTTATATGTAAACGGGATTAAAGGGTTTGACGATGCCGAAATGGGAATCCTCCAATCACTTTCATGGCATTTTCTCAAGCTGACGCATGCAATTATGCTTATTTCAACGATCCACCGATAGCAAGACATTTACTAGGGTCGCCAGGGTTATTTATCTAGATTATGATTGGATCTGCCGATATACCAGTAATATTATAAGGTTTGTTTCATATGTCCCGAATCCCGATGCTAACCCTCGGAAACGAACTAGTCCGTCTTGCACGGATGCTAGGTACCTATGTAGGTACCTATGTACACATTCTCTGCTTTTGGTTGGTCGTTAATCCAATAATATTTCACGATACATAATACAATCGGCAACATAACCAACCAATTCTATGTATAAGACTACAATTTCATCCCTATGGATTTGACTAACTTACAATCTTTAGGTAAGTGCCTGCTATCAACATAGATACCTAGGTACCTACTGTTACACGAATTTAAACAAGCACCTTGGGTAATATATGACTGATCTTACCTTGTACGTGATTTGGTTACTAAAGATAGGTAGCCGTAGAAACTCACCTTGAACCCTATAGCTTGGCGACGATGTGGGTTTCGCCAGCCGAGATTTATCATCTCCTGCTTCCTCATAAATTCAGCTTTTCTTCATTCTGGCTAAGATCTCGATTGAAATTTGCCGTCTAACGTCATTTCGGCCTTGCATTGCTTAGGTACCTGATAGATAACCTGGATCACTACCTTAAGTAGGGTTATGCACTTATTTGAAAATCATCTTATCTGATAAAGGTTCGAACCTTCAGAACATACTTGATACACGATTTACATACATAGGAGATAACTGACTACCTGACAGAATCGCGTCAAAAAAGATGACCCGTTCTGGTCACGTAACAGGAGTACCGTTTATTGTAACATTAATAACTTTACAGTTTCTTAATCAATCTTTATGAAATGTTTTTGAATTTGAATTTACAGAGTTAATTTCAAATGAAACATTTTTTATTACTGATTGTTTTGTTGTTTTCGTTGAGAAAGTCGACTGCGACGTACATGTATGTGAAAGAAAGTTCCTTTAGCCTAGGTACCTAACTAGGTAGTTATCCAATTACCTAAGCTTAACTATTTCGTCATATACCCCTTAACTACATACACGTGTGATACCTAGGTAGGTAGGTACCTAGGTTAGGTACCTCTTTGCCCGAATTCGTTAATGCCACTTTTTCTCATTGGTAGACGTTCACATATAATGAAAGAGGATTATATAAAGCACGAGTTAAAGCACGAGTTGGCAAACTCCTGCTTAGATCCCTTAGATAATAAGCACCTTGTTTAGCACATGCTGCTCACCTCGTTTTTTTGCATGTGCACTGCTTTGTTCTAGGAGCCTCCTTTTATCTTTCTGTAGAATCCAATTGGCAGGGTTTCAGTCTTTGTAATGTTCTTTCTATAACTTATCTTTCGGATGATCCGCCTGTGCCCTCGTAGCGGTAGTAAAGTCATACGAGTGGTACCTTTCAAGATATGTAGTTCTATTGAGAGAAAAGCCGCTTCGAACTTAGGATCCTGATAATCGGGATTCTCCACTTATAGTCGCGCTGACAAGCTCAGGTTCTTGTTGATTATCCCGCCCAGGTTCGCTAGCAAAGACTACATACCTAAGGTTCATACGCCACTTACCTAGCCTGAAAGCGCCAGCTTTTAGTTGAGCACATAATGGCCCCCTTGGACGATAGCACTGCTATACTTCACCCTTCTGCATCGGTATATAGTCGCTTTCTTACTGCAGGACTATAGTAGCATGCGTCTGAGGGGTGACACAAAAAGGCCTATGAGCAACGTAAATGGAATATATGCCTGTTAAGTTTATGACCTACATATAAGACTCATGTATGTAATCAGATAGCTATACCGCTAGTTTAGGCCATGTATACATGTGTCTGTAGAAGGTAGGTAGGTACATACATGTCATATCATGAGGCATATGTAAAGTATATGTACCTTGTAAGCAATAGGTACGTTGTGTAACGGCACGATAGGCTATGAACGCCACCTAGTATTCGCAAACAAACTTTAAAGGGTCTAATATGAAACTTAAGCCTCAAAGAAGTAACCACCCATTGTGACCTACATACCCACAGCGTTTAAAGTGGACGTAATGTATTTGCTTGCGTACCTTATTAGGTGCTGTCACTTCCAAGATGCAGGGGGTGTTGTGTTACTACATTCACTTCTTCCTTCTATCCCGAGGCGGCTCCTTACTAGTTGAACTGAGGCGAATCACTGCTGTCAAAGAATACCGAGAAAAACTAATTACATACTTCCATATCTGATAATATGTACAGTAAAGGAAGTTACTACCTTTGTTAGGTACCTAGGTGCTCATTCCTTTTGTGAACAACTATCTATATATATTTCTTCTGGATTCTTCTACTCTTGGCCCTCCAACCGAGCATCTTCGCAGTGACAACTACCTGCATCTCCACGCTGACAACTCAGACATCTCTTTAAAACCACTCGCCGTATCCGCAATGGGAAACCAAAGTCTTCATCTCGCCAAGGTCTGCGAGGCATGGGATCATCTACAGGAGCGCATCAAAGCTGGCAGTTACGTCCTAAATGGCCAAAACCTCCACATTTCTGATGTTGTCGCTACGGCCCTGTATGTTTTAACTATTATAGAATGTATCATCTTACTGACGAGATGCTAGACACGGGTGTATACCCGAGATCACTGAAGATCCGGATGTTATCAAGAGTATCCAAGACAGCGTGGATGTCTTATACCACTACCTTTCAAAGGGGTGGCATGTTTATGGCATGTAAACTTGGGTTATATCGTCGGCATCAATCACTAACTGTCTAGTAGGCGTCAATACGGGGTTCGGAGGTAGCGCGGATAGCCGTACCGACCAAGTTATAGCATTGCAATCATCCCTGATGCAGCTTACCCAGTCTGGTATTATGTCAAGATCTACGGATGGCTCTGTTCCAGGCCACTCCATGCCCTCATCATGGGTCCGCGGTGCCATCGCCGTCAGGTGCAACAGTAACCTCAGGGGCCACTCTGCGGTAACACTCACAGTTCTCAAGTCCATAGTAGCCTTAGTCAAACACAATCTGAATCCTATGATACCGTTACGCGGTTCTGTTTCGAGTTCGGGCGACCTAATGCCTCTATCCTATATCGCTGGCACTATAGAGGGGAATCCAGACATCCTTATTGAAAGGAACGGCAAAATTATTCCCGCACCGCAAGCATTGAAGGAGGCTGGATTACAGCCAGTGAAGCTTGGCCCGAAAGAGGGCCTTGGCTTAGTCAACGGAACATCGTCATCAGCAGCGCTTGCTGCTATGGTTATTACAGATGCACATCGTCTGGCATTGCTTACACAGGCACTTACCGGCATGGCGGTAGAGGTAAGTTGGACCCATAAGCTTAGTGTAACGGTACCTGTAGTTGACATGTTGAAAACAGGCACTGAATGGGAGCAGAGAGAGCTTCAACGAATTTATTGCTCAGGCGCGACCGCATCCGGGCCAAATCGAGGTTGCGCGCAACCTTTACTACTTCATGAGCGGTTCGGCCCTTGCGCGAGATGTCCTCCGACCGAAGGATCGTGGTTCCGAGGATCTGGCACAGGATCGTTATTCCGTACGAAGTGCTCCGCAATGGATCGGTCCACAGGTAGAAGACCTGCTTCTTGCAGATCAGCAGATCAGCATTGAGCTCAACTCTACTTGTGACAACCCACTGGTCGACGTGTCGAATGGCGATGTTCACTATGGCGCTAACTTCCAGGCGGCGTCCGTGACGTCAGCTATGGAGAAAGTGCGGCTGTCGCTGCAAATGTTTGGCAGGATGCTCTTCTCGCAACTGACCGAGCTGGTAGATCCGACGCTCAGCGGAGGTCTCCCAGCTAACCTAGCCTCGGACAACCCCAGCTTGTCATTTACTATGAAGGGGGTCGAGATTAATATGGCATCGTACATGGCTGAGCTGTCTTACTTTGCTAGCCCAATGAGCCCTTTCGTCCAGGCGGCCGAGATGCATAATCAGTCTGTCAACTCAATGGCACTGGCGTCGGCACGCATGAGCGCGCAAGCCACAGAAATCTTAACATTGATGACCGCGGCTCATTTGTATGCTAGCTGCCAGGCCGTAGACCTCAGAGCGCTACACAACCTCTTTGTGCAGAAGGCTACCAAGATACTCGCGTCTGTCACTGCTCAATTCTTTTCTGGCAGCCTATCATCCGATGAGCTGGTAGTTCTCCAGAAAGCACTGGCGGCTCATGTATATCCTTCCTGGTCGTCTTCGGGCAAAAAAGATCTCCCCGATCGTTGTAAATCCCTTGTGAGCACAGCTGTGCCCATCGTTGTCCAACGCATCAAGGGGTCCGTTACCGACGTAGTTCAATGGGAAGAACAGGCTGCTAAGGCCATCTATGCCGAATGGGAAAAGACCTTTGACACCTTCCGCGCTGAACCGCACACCCCCGGGGTCCTCGGGAAGGGAGCAAAGGTTTTATACCAATATGTCCGCCAGACGCTCGGCGTGCCGTTCCACCAGGGCTTTGTCGAGCACCCCACTATCCAGGCCGACAAGCTTGACGGACGACCAAAGAAGACTATCGGAGGATGGATCTCTATAGTCCACGATGCTATCAAGGATGGTTCTCTGTACGGACCTCTGATAGAATTGGCTGCGAAAGGCCTAGTAAACCAGACTAACGGTCACGTAAATGGAAACACTAACGGCACCAACGGGAAAATCTGAAGCAAAACTTGAGCAAAGCTGTCCTGTCTCGCACGATCAGTCATTCGCTCAAGCTGGTAATCGCATCGTTTTAGTAATATTTAGAAAGATAAGTGGCAGGAAGCGATGGCTTGGCGCGAGCGAGAATGATGCTTTTTGCGATGTATTAAGTCCAAGTAGCTCCTTTCCTTGATAGGTATTTCGCTAAGCCTATAAATACTATCGTAGCATTTAGTTAATAGAGACGTTATATCATCCAACCACGTTGATCATCACTAAACTCTCTTGTATCTTTTTGTGAGTAGCACTATGACACATATCTGGGATAGAGTATTGTGGCTGGTTATGGGAAATAATGGAGACGGAGTAATTAGGTGGTTAGAAGCTCGTGTCTTGCTACTACATAGGTACCTAGGTAGTGTACTGGACTGAATGAGGGTATGTAGGTACCTAACCTAGTTAATTAATCATCCTAATGTTTATCAGGGACTGCGGCTAAGCGAGGAACCGAATATCCCTACTCCTGGTCCCTGTACATACTAACCTAGGTGCATGTATCTAATGTACGGATCCATACCCATACGGTGGTAGGTATGTACACTGCCATATCAAGCCAAGATAGGGGATCGTTAACCCTAGTAGCCCCAGATACTATACGTGTAAGCACGAACCAAGGCAACGGTCCTAGCCTTTTACTAACTCCATCTCCAATCGGCTGACCATTTTAATGAAACCGATACGAAACTACAGGAATACTGCTGGAAAACCGATCATTGGAGTCTGAATGCTTAGTGCACATCTTACGCCAATTCCTAATTATGGATAATTGGGGGCGTTTCTAAGGGAATATTCCGTGCAGAGACTGGCGTCATAGTCGAACGATTCGGTTCATGGAATAGTGCTCTCTTACCTACTAATTAACTAACTAACCTAAACATAGGTAAGCACACTATGATGCGTTCCAAGGATTACGATGCCCCCACGTCTCGTGCTCTCCTTTTATATGATTTCTTTCGGTTGGCATTGAAAGGCTATGGGTGAGGGATCTTAAACCCTGGAGAGGCACTTCCTGTTATGTACCCTACTGCTGTGCATACCGTACATATAGGTACCTACTTACCTAGGAGGTAGGTATGCAATCATCCCCAATCTGGAGAGGGATCTGCTTTTGCCGCACCTTGGCACTTACTTAGCTGGTAGTACAGGTTGACGGGACATGAAGCAAACGAAACTATGGGTGATTGATACAGATGTTTCCGTTCCGCACGCAAAGTCCGGACGGAGCTGCCAATGGGTAGGGGCATGACATGTCTCAGCATAGACCAATCGCATCTTTTAAACGCTTACGTGTGTTCTGCTTCTGTATACATAGATGTCTGGATCTGTATCACCGCGCCTCTTTTGCAAAGGATGAAAATCTCCCGAGTACGGCACTCATGATTGGTAAGGCTGTGCATTTATAGAGACATGCAACGGACCCTTCGCTGTTCCACGCCGAGAGAGGAAGCTGTACGAGCATCTGGCTGATGTGGTATTGGCGGCATGGCCTTACACATAGGTAAATCATAATATCTTGAGAGGTAGAACATTCCAAGCCGTGGCATTGATGAGACTTGCAGATTGCTGCTCTTAAAGGGAAAAAAAAGAAAAAGGAATAAATAACTGTTAAACAAGCTACCAGGTCCGGGAGTTGAAAGGATGCTGCCAGAAGCCGAAAGCAGTAAATGTGGCTACTGACATGTTGGGACGATAGGCTACCAAACCTGGCTCTCCCTGCGAGATTTCGATTTCGCGAATGGGGATAATGGATCATGGACTGTTATGTGCGTCAGACTCTAGTTCACAAAGATCCAATTCTAGATCGCCACATCACGCTATATATACATAACGGAATACATATGCAAATGTATTATGACGATATTGGATGCTTCGATGCTTGTCCCATCACACCGCCAACTCACTCTCGAGAAGCATTCTGGCGATTCTGTAACTTGATTGGTCTGCCTGTGGCCGAGATGGTGTCGAGGCAAACCACCAACGAATAGGCTAGAGGATGTAAGTGATATTAGTTCTCTTATCACCCTGATCAGACTCGTTCCTATAAGTGCGGGTGGTGAAATTCCTCAGCTGCTGCCAGCGGGGCTTCAATAAGGGGGCACTTAGCAATATGTACCGATGTTGTTCCTGCAGAAATCTTCCGTAATTTTTCCCACCTCCTGCATGATACATTATCAGCATCCACATTGGGTGTTACGGCACTAGGTAGTGTATGTATGTATACGGCCTCAAGCGCAAAGCTTCCTATTTTGACTATGATCTCCTTTGTTCGAGGACACTCGAGATGAATAATTTATTATCTAAAGTATCAAAGCTTACCTCCTAATTCAGCTTTCTTCCACGCCTTTGTTTACATATTGAAGCTGACTGGCTTAATCCCTGGTCGGCATAGGTAATGTGTGATCTTTAGGAATCCTTCAAACAGATGACCCGATTTGGCATCTGCAATCACCCTCGAAAACCTGGGGTAGCGAAAACAGGACCGAGAAAAATAAATTGGCAGCATTGATTCTCAAGTGTTGTGAGAGGATCTTTTTTGGCGAAACGGGCGGTTGGACGGTTCTGATTGGAAATTCATCTTGCGTATTCCTAGGGTTCGAAGCAGGGATCTCGTCGTGAGGGTTTAATTAAATCTAATCCGGGGTCATCAACAGAATGGATCTCTCTTCCTTGCCTAAACGCCACACGTGCATAACAACACTTCCATTGGAAATATGGAAGTGGAAGAGTGGTTTGTTTGGCGATGTTAAAATGACGAATAGCTAAGGCAAATTAAAGGTTGCCTCTTGCTTAAAAGCGTACCTTAAGGATGAGATGGAGATATTGTATTAGATGTGGCTGTATACGCTTATATAAGATAGGGGTATCTATTTTAATTTAAATTTTGACGATTCATTGCGTAGGCACTTCGTACCTAAGTTAGGTACGTTCTACCGCTGTTAGTTAGCTTCAGCGAACCCACGTGCGTGGAATCGTTTTCTTCAATTCTACATACATAGGTGCTGCAAGTGCTGTCGGTTTCCTTTGGGCGCATGTATCAATCCGTTTTGGGTTTGTGGGGGCATATCTTAACTTAAGGTTTCACCCGTTGTTATTGGACGTTGGAAACATCCTAGCATCAATCAAAGTAGCACTGCTAAAATCAAAGTACAGGCAGCTGGACAGGCTGACAAGCTGGCAAGCTGGCAAGCTGGTGGTACTTACCGTTGACTAGAACTTATCATCACACTACTTGTTACGAGCAAGACCTACTCTTCTGAACAATGTAACCATTTCTTTTTGTTCTTCTTCGTAACTGGACTCTGGGCTAGCCCCTTATTGAATCTTGCATTCTCTCGCCTTGCAATTCGTTTTTATTTTTTATTTCATTTCTCTTCGTCGTTGATCTGGGTTATTGAACATCATTCTTGCAGGCTGCACTGTAAATTCAATTTATTTCTCACGCGAGACACTGCGTTTTACATACAAAGAGCTGATAAACCCCTTGCAACAGCCAACAGCCTACAAGTATCTGCACGCGCTTAGCTGTCTCAATCTCTTCGCCCCCTCCCCCCAACCCTGTCATATTATATGCGGCGTCAATCAGGGTCGTCCAGGCGTCTCGAACGAGAAGGTCCGACCTCGACAGGAGTTCGTGACGCCGATTGGCTTTCGGCAACCCCTTGGACAACGACATACAGTTGGGTCTTTCTTTGCTCTCTTTGCATTGTGGACTATGTCGCATCTATCGCTTCAGTGTAGCCAAAGTCCACCAGATTCTCATCTTTTGGAGGATAGTCCAACAATTGGTAGGGCCATTGTGAATTATCCCTCTGCTGACGACAATCCGCCGCCGTCACTGTCAATACCTCTTTCCAGCGCAAAGTAAGTGAGATTGGAATTCTTCTTTTGCTCTTTCTTTTCTCTACACACTGACCACCACCGTTTATCTTTCCTTGTGGCTGGCTGCCGCGTGAGATGTATGATATGGAATGCTAGGTGGAGAGCAGCCTTTTTCTTTTTTTTCTTCTGTTCATCTCAAAGATTCTTTTTCCTTCCCGGCTTTATTGTAAAACTTCCCAGCCTAGACCCCAACTTCGAATAGTTGCCCTATGATCTGTCGTGCATGACACCGGTGCTGACTTGATTCTCCACTTGTTACTAGACAGCGGAAAACTCCAGCTCCTAGCCCTCTGCAAACAAGTACGGCAGTGTCTCCGCCTTCAAGCGCAAGCCCATCTCGATCAAAAATTCCCGAACCTTACCACGAGTCGTTACCAAGTGTTTCAGTTGCCCAGGTCCTGTCGCGAGAACCACCACGGCATCCTCTTTCCACACGCATCGAACGTTCAGGTGATAATTCTTCACTCTCGCAGTTTTCTCCCAACCACGGGTTCGTATATGTGTTTTTTTTTTTTTTTTTTTTTTTTAGATTAACCATTACTTTGATATCATTCTTCGCCTTCTTGACGGCTAGAATTCAATATAAATCTAACAAAGCCTATATGTGCTTTAGGGCGACACCTTTCTTTCCTTCGAATGATATTCCAGGTGTTTCCGACGCAGCCGCATCCGCAAAACCGCCTGTAGGCTCTACTAGTACGAGCCTGCCCGAAATGGCTGGCGGTTCCTCATCCACACCTGATGCCTCGGGCACTCCTAGGACGTCGTCTATCGATTCTGCTATATCCGAAATTTCCTCGAAAATTCACTTTCATCAGGGTTCTCAGGGTTCTCAGGATGCTCAGTCTGGAACTGCAGATATATCTAATTTGGTTCGGGCAGCAGGCAGTCCCGAGGCCGTAATACAGTATTTGTTGAAGGAGAAGCAGTCGCAATCGCAACAGAACGCACAGCTGTGGAGGCTTGTGGATAAACAGAGAGCCATGATCTTGGGGCTTAACAAAGACCTAGAGCGTGCCTTGAAGGACAAGGAGAAATATAGAAAGAAGTTAAAGGATGTAATGGCTGCTCATGATGAGCGTTTGAAGCCTGATCTTGTGCAGTCGAGAACACCTAACATTCCTCAGCTTAACGTCAACGTCCCAAGGGAACAGGAAGCTGACATGCCAGGGTCGCCGTCCAACCTCGATTCCGATAGCGTCAAACATTCTCCTATCGATGTGTCTCTAGCACCCTATCCGATTACGCCTCCAGCTGACCAAATTCCCAATGTGCTATCATCAGCAGTTGGGGAACTTTTAGACCCGTCGCATGCAATGCCAAAGGCCTCTGAGCATGCGCTAGACCATTTCGACCTTGAAGAGGAAGATCGTGCTGCCGACGAAGCTAAGAAATCATCAGATGCAATAAAAGAAATCCCGATTAACCTTTCAATCCCCCCATCCCGGAGCTTTCCAAGCGATCCGCCTCGAGTACCGCCTCCCAAGCGTCCAACAGCGGACACCCCTGCAGTTTCGGTCATTGAGGCAACACCGCTCGTTGACCAGGGCATCTCTCAATTTCCGCCTCCATCTGCTCCCCCACCACGGAAACCTCCGCCTGCTCCATTGCAGCTGAAGAAAGACTCAAAAGTGCCTGCCTCGATTTCTCCAGAGGACAATTCTGATTCTGATTCCGATTACGATTCGTTGTTGGAAGTAGATGAGCTCCCGATCATCGAGAAACGTGGCCGGAGAAAGACTAGAGAAGAAGACGACAGAGAAAGAGAAATCTTCGCACAGAAAGAGGCTGAAGCCCGGAGTGTGTCTAAGAAGAGCAAGAATGGTAGCCAGAAAGGCACGCCTCTTGCAAAGGATATGGAGTCCTCTCAATATAGCGTTCCAACAAACCCCCGGGCAGTTAACCCTCAAGACTCGCTATCGCCTGATAATATTCCTACATCACTTGCTAGTCTCCTAAACGATAGCGATATTCGAGAGACCATAGTTCCTGCTTTCTTAAAAAGCCCCGGGCTTCCTGCAAGTCCAAGGCCAGTGATCCATTCAACCCCATCGTCCCCCCGCGGCATAGGAATAGCAATGGCGATACCCCTTTCACCACGAGCTCCTAGACAGCCGATTCCGCTTCCCTCTAGCGCACAACAGATAGCCAGTCCCTTGAGCCAGGGGTCTATGAAACAGCCTGGCAGCACTAAACAGTTATTCGAAGGCTTACAGCCAAGTCCTCATACAAATCGGGAAAGCCCCGTCGAAAGAGCCAAGATCTATAGAGGATTCGCCACGGAAGAATATCCCGACTTGTTGCTGCCGCCGAATGCTCTCCCGTCTATCGAGGTCAGGGTTGCGTCGTCTCGCATGAAGCCATCCAGGGCTAGCCTTCTATCACTAACACAATTGGAAGAGGACCCCGTCTTCACATTAGCTATTCGTTTGCGGTCTGAAGTCGCCGAATTATGGAGGGTAGAAAAGGACACCGCATCTCTTGTCAAGCTTGACCAAAAAATGAAGCAATGCGCATCTTTTACGGCCAAGACGCCAGATAGATCTCTATTTAGCGGTCACTCACCTGCTAAGCTCGATGCTCGTCGTACTGTTCTAGACAATTATCTTAACGAGCTCCTAAACTCTCCTCTCGATACACCGACCGCCCTAGAGCTCTGTAAATACTTGTCAACTAACACTCTTCGGCCTAATGCAGACGAGCCTTCCCCCTCTAATGAACCCAGTAGTGAAGGGATCCCCCCGAAGACAGGCCCTGGAGGTAGGCCATTTAAAAATGGCTATTTAACAAAGAGAGGCAAGAACTTCGGCGGATGGAAAGCGCGATTCTTCGTCCTAGACGGGCCTCACCTAAGATATTACGAGACACCTGGTGGTGCGCATTTGGGGACTATCAAGCTTCAGAATGCGCAAATCGGGAAGCAATCTCAGCATACTAATGATGGGTCTCCAGCAAGCGGTCCGAACGGCGAAGAATTAGACAACCAATACCGCCATGCGTTTTTAGTTCTCGAACCGAAAAAGAAGGATTCTAGCAGTCATGTGAAGCACGTTTTATGTGCTGAAAGCGACGTCGAGCGTGATCAGTGGGTGGAAGCCCTACTCCGCTGGATCGATTATCGGGATGACAATGATGAAGAGACGCATTTAGCTGTTGGCCAAGGCCGGAATCAAGCTATGAGCAACAATTCTCACACTGGTAATGCGAATGCGAATGCGAATGTGAAGAAAAAGGGACATGCGAAACATCAAGGGCAACATAGCGGTAACCAAGAAGGATTAATCGGGATGAGCTACGACTCAGCTAGGCAAGGTAATATTCCGGATGGTGCTCCCTCTAGAAATCAAAAAACTGGCACACCAGAATCACAAGATAGAGTAAACGGTTCAGCTTACACCATTTCAGCCCCGAAAGATCCACAACTAATCCCGGACGGAGCCTCATGGGGCGGCAAGATTGGTCTAGCCCCGCCTGGTCCTACGATCGAGGAAAAGAAGCAGAGGAAGCGTAGTTTCTTCGGATTTGGCCCTAAAACCCGGTCATCCACCGATGACCAAGACCCGTCTTATGGTTCCAACGCCGGCAATGCTCCTCAAAATCAAGTCGAGCAACGGGGACCGATACGACAGGCCTTCGGTGCGCCTCTCGCCGAAGCGGTGAGATTTAGCGGCCCCTTCGATACCAACGTCCCTCTTCCAGCAGTAGTATACCGGTGCATCCAATATCTCGATGCGAAGAGCGCGATTCGAGAAGAAGGTATTTTCCG
The DNA here is from genome assembly GCA_022432525.1 of Daldinia grandis. NCBI lineage: Eukaryota > Fungi > Ascomycota > Sordariomycetes > Xylariales > Hypoxylaceae > Daldinia > Daldinia grandis. Next base: position 1,188,989 of record JAJKLB010000001.1, read on the forward strand.
GCTGAGCGGTTCTAACGTAGTAATCAAACAGCTACGCGAGCGTTTCAATACTGAAGGTGATGTTAACCTCCTCACTGACGATACATATTACGACATTCATGCTGTGGCTTCCCTACTGAAGCTATACCTTCGTGAACTACCCACAACCATTCTCACGAGTGATCTCCATATGAAATTCGTCAAAGTAACCGAGATGTCTAATCAGCGAGAAAAGATTTTATCATTAGCAGAGCTCGTACAGCAACTTCCATTGGCGAACGAGACACTATTGAAATACCTCATTGCTTTCCTGATTAAGATCATCAATCACTCAGATACAAACAAGATGACTGTACGTAACGTTGGTATTGTTTTCTCTCCGACGTTAAATATTCCGGCTCCGGTATTTGCACTGCTCCTACAGAACTACGAAGGTATCTTTGGTATAGAACCAGAGGAGTACGAACTCCCGTCTCCGGTTGATACGGATTCGAGCACAATAGAGACACAGCCACCCCGACCACCCACAGCGACGGATTCGCCTCAAAGACGGCTAGTCGAGCAGATGCAGCAGCGATCAACACCTACTCCGCCGCCTGGTGTATTCGGTGGAGGGCTTCGTCCAACTGCGACACCTCCACCTCGGCAGACCTCGTATGAGCCACACTACTTAGCTCAATCAGGATCACAATCCTCGCTCCGCCCAGCTTACGAAAACAGCTTTGCTGTGCTGCCAGGCTATGATCCGAACTCGAGGCAGCCCAGTTATGACCGCCCACCTTATGCATCATCTTACGAACAGAACCACAGCGACAATTCGTTATCGGCGTACGACCAATCTTATAACAAGAACAGAAGGAGGGAGAGCACAATGTTTATGGGGAACATGATACTTAACCAGCAAGGCCTTAATCAGCAAGGTTCCAAGAGCCACCTGAGAGAGGAAACTAGGATGTAATCACATCTAGCGTCGGAGCCAGCGGCTGTCCCTATGACAAAGCAACTTTTGATGATTATACATATATAAGTCACGATTTATTACTGTTTTACGTGGCTAGCGCCGATACCAGCGTCTTGTTGAAAATTCTTGTTCGATTCCTTCGCCTCAAGACGATATTTTTTTTTTCGCATGCTCCAGCAAGCAACAGAGGACCATAATCTACTGCCACTTCATCGCACCCCAACGTCCCGAACCAAGCATTGTTCCATTAGTACACTCGCTATGGACTAGAACCCCAGCAAGCATAATACTCTAATGATACGATTTCAGATAGTCTCAATGTGAGGCTAGAGCAGCAGAAAGGCCTAAAGCGCGAAGGGGGTTGTCATTTGGTTACCCCAGATCTTAAAGCCAGTTTTTAGGAAATCATATATTCAAGCTGCAGTCGCGGGAGGCAGTTCATCTATTGGCTTCTACAGGTGAAATATCTGGGAGGACGGAATGGGGGAAAGATATCGCGGCGTTGACGGCTCTCGTAAGGGCATGATCCCCAGATTTAACATTTAGCAACTAAAAACGAAAAATCTGATTTTAGAAGCTACCATCTTTAACACTTTCGAGTCAGAACGCTCTGCGGTTAGGAATTTCTAACCGTAGACAATTCTTGCATAAAACAGTCATGTGAACAGATTCTGCAGCTGCCCAGTGCGACAAAAATCTTGCATGCGTATAGGAGATAGATACATTCTTACTATTGGTCCGGGGTGTTTTCCTGTGCTCCATCTATGTACATTTGTGAGATGGTGATACTAAATTGTGCCACCGTTAACCTACCATTAAAACATTAGCCTACCTTAGGTACTCAGAGCCTCATCTCCCGACTCGGTAGGATTTGGTAGTAAGACAAATTTGAGGAGCACATATTGTGATTATCCAACCTTCATTTTCTGTATGCTCTCGCTGCTTTATATACCTAGGTAGGTACCTATCTATTAAAGGCCCATTTGACGCCATCGCGGTCCTTTTTCTGTTTTCTCTTTTTTCCTATCAACGCCTGGACGAAATTGTAGCTTTCTCTCCGCCATAGACCGAACAGCCCATAGGATTCCTACCGCGCTTATGTAGACCCTTGGAAGTGGCTTCAAATCCGAATGGACTAGGAATGAAATAAACCTCGTATTAGCCACTGCCCCTTTTATTTAATCATGCTACCATAGGATGATATTCTACCAACAGGCACTTTATATTAATACCCACCCATCTAGCTCTTCTCTTACTTGTATTGTAACCTAGTATACTCGGTACGATCAGGAGGATCGATCGGCTGTCGATGCAAGCAAACGCCGGCAGATCGACCTATGGCAGTTCTTCTTCATTTGTATATTTAGCAACCCCAAGTCACCGATACAGGATTTCAGCGTTGCCCCGGGCTGCATGTGATAATCGGCTCGCCATCGTATCAACACGGGTTGCCTGGCCGAATTTCTACTTTGAGCAGGATGCATCCTAGTAGGCGCCTTAGATCGGGTCTAGACTCTGCCGTAAAACTCCCCGCGGATTCCTTCTTTTCGATCCGATATACATAATATTACCACCCTGAGCTGCAGCCAGGGACGTTCGGATCCGATGCTCGGGATCCTGGGATGCATCTCCCGGTGAGAAGGGTCTGGCCTCCTCCCCGTTGCTATGGACGTACTGATCGTCGAGTAGGGTACCATATCACGATCATTGTTGGATCTGCGCGTCCCCGTGCTAATAGACCGCATGGGACTGGTATTAACAGTACGAGTCGACTATATATCAAGCGCTGTTACATTTCCCCCCAGTCAATGAATCCATCATGTCTAACCTAGTGAATTAGGCAACGAGATGGGAAAGAAAAAAACAAAAAGAATAGCGTGGGCAGGTAGACGCGAATGAGCAGGGCCCAAGCAATGAAACGACGGCACACGCCACGACCTAAGGAACGAAAGCCAGCACACCTACCAATAGCACTTACGAACAAAATACAATACCATGGAATACAATACAATGTGCTGACAGCAAGCCACCATATCTACTCCTGTTCCATCCCAGGCATTAACGGGGCTATACTCTCGCACGGCATCAATAATCTCCATTACGCCAATCTCGGCCGAGCGTGAGAAGATAAAGAGCACGCTCAGGATTGCGCTATACGAGTTTACATCTACCGAGAACTAACTTCGACAGATAGTCATAGATCTTCGATCGTCGCGATGCGTGTTGCGACTAATCCATTTCAGTGCGAGGTAAAATATGGTAGAGTCATTCGAAAAGCTTCATATGTTGCGGCCGAGTAATATAAACTGACGGTAGCTCCAGATGGTCGAATTATCGGTGGGCAGTAATGCCTGTCAGCCATGATTCAGCTATCCGTTTGGCGCGGTCCATGTGCTCGAATTAAGTTGCCAAGTTACAAGGCAGGGAGGGCAATAGGAAAAGACGTCCTGTGCGTGGTCCGTTCTAGCATCACAATTTAGCCCTGTATACATACATGTGCTGATTGACTATCTGGGTAGGCATGTAAGTACCCTCGGGTTACCCTTGAGTATATATATATATGGGTATATATATGGGTATATATATATGACGAAAAGAAACGTTAGATAGAAGCTAGAATTCGAGACCCCAGACCTTGAACCCTGAGATCTGGATCTTATACATTCCTTGATCAGCGTCTATGTTGAGGAGTCGAGTTGGCTAGCAAACGCGGGGCACGATTCATGGTATTCAATAGGAGATTTTGGATCAAAGGCCTCCTTAAGCCGGGCCGAGAGAAATGAGACTTGTCTTTTTTTGTTGGGATGCTTTCTGTCATAATCTTCATCAGCTGGACGTGGTATTAATGACGACGGGTCGATTTATAATGGATGATCGACCGCGGCTGCAGATAGAGAACTTCTAAGAGGCATTCGATCGTCGAAGAGAGTCGGAGTCCGTTAGTATTGTGCCTATTATCTAGACCGGAGGTTCTCCGCGACTTAGCGCCTTTCCTCCAGGATGTTATCATCTCTCTTTTTTTTTTCTGGGTATCTTGCTTTGCACGGTGCACATATTTAAAGGTGATCCACCGGGCTCGGGGTCGGGCCCGGTCCAATCAAGAAGGCAGGCTTTTATCGGAGACAATAATTTCTAAGAGGGCTTTTGAAGAATAACAGGTCGATAGTTGAACCTAGAGGAGAGGAAATAAAGTAAGTAGACGTGTCAGGTCTCATAATACTCTAACTAAATCTGGACCATTCAAGTATACACGAGCTCAGCTAGCTACCTAGGTTAGCTGCCGAAGACTTCTCGTTATATGAACCTTAGAGTGGCAACTAATTTTAGCTAATTGGAGTATGATAGCTGTCAATACGTCCGTCTATTCGAGTCAGCCGAGTCGTGTTGGTCCACGGATGTGGGGGGTAAATTACCGCTGAACCAGGCTTAGATTCCTTCTTATCCCTCCCGCCTTGATATTGAAATACGTCAAAGATTCATGGATGATTCTTATTTTGATTTGGATTGCTTAGGACTAGGTATATACTAACAGATCATAACTACCTACCTACCTACCCAATTTACCTTAGGTACCTATCTAAGTATCTAGTATTGATATCACGGTATTAAATAAAGAGTCCTTTTGGAAAAAAAAACCCTCGTCTCCCCCCCCCTGTTCTTACTTAAACATCTTTACTTTTATCCCCCCCCACACTTCATTTGCCACATCGCCTCGCGTGCCTTATGTACTTCATATGCTTCATATGCTTCGTGCTCCTTGCTACTAATAAGTACAATACCAAATCACAAGCTAGTCCCGGAAATATTTGAAGTACTCATGCGCCCAGCTCTTATTGCACAAGCCACCGTCCGCGGTGTATTACAAACTGGCTTGATAACGGCCTCAAAGATGTAACTGCTGCATAAAGACTGACCACTCACAAGTCACGGAGTCTAGTCCGACGGTACGTGCATATAAAAACATTACAAGCGATAGAACTGCATTTTAATAACGTAGCCCTTGACAGGTACTATATGTACACGGGCCCTAGATAGCCCAAAACATCTAAACGTAATAGCTTAATCCGAACTCTCGTCTCTCATGTGTAGTAGATCGGTCCTTCAAAGTAACCCCAAACCTTATAACGGTTATGTATAATATGTCTGGTACAAACACACTTAATACCGAGCAAATCCCATTTCATCTAGCCGTCCTCTCCCGCGAACATCTGTACCCCGTTGATATGACGTCCCATGATCCCAGCATTCAGGGACCACGCCCAGTCTAATACAATTGCGCCGTCGAAGTTTGCCTTAACAGGAAGACAAAAAGAATCTAGATAGTTTACGTGCACCTCTCACCCTTCCTCTTCCTCTATATCTATATTTATATTTATATCTACATCTATATCTATTTTCTATATCTGTTTTCTCTCCAAGGAAGCGTCTTACATCTTAGCTTATTACTTCTTCAAAACTCATTAATCAATCTTCGAAGAATATAGAAAATATCCACACCTTGACGTTGTCATATTTATACCCCCGACATAACGAATCAAACCAAAAAGACTCTATACTCCATAAAACCAAGGAGTCACCCATCAAAAAACCCACCAGGAACCTGCAAAGGCTCACTGCGAGCATGAATGCAGCCGTGGACACTGCGCGGAAGTATGACCATTGGTCAGAGGAGATTCCAACCTCATGGACTCCGACAATGTTCACGTCACCTTTCGGTGAGAGCATCACAGCTCCCGATTCTCAACTTTGGGATAGCCCGAGTAACAATCTAGACGACTACTATAGGCCAAATCACCAAACCGCCCAGGAGGAATTAGTACAGGGGGTAGATGCAAGCAACAACGTGAGCGAATATTTGTTTCTTCAAAAATCATATTCATACCTTATATAATTGCCAGTTTCGTGCTGGAGCCTTTCCCTTTCTCGTCTGTTGAATGTTACCAAGTTACTAACCGGGAATTCAGTTTGATGCCGGCTATACAATTGACAACACCGCCGTGGCAGCAGGCACGTTTGTTTACGACCAATATAGAGGTACAAATGGATCTGGACAATCTACTAACAATCATTTAAATGACCCTTTTTCTAAGCACCCGAGACGATCGGGAAATATCCAACCAAATATCGACGGCATAATATTTGACGATAGCACCGTACCGCCAACCATACTGTCACCGGCAACAAATCCCAGTCGGTTTCCTTCAACTAGTTCTGAGGCGAATAAACTTTCGCCTCGGTCGGTACTGGGAGTATCCCCGGCGGCTTCCGCATCTTCGGCGAACTGGATGGCGGACGGAGGCGACCAACTCTCTCCCCCGTCCCCGGCGTGCAGCTTCAACGCTAGCGCCGACCATATGCCCCCAGCCAAGCATAGGCGTAACCGTGAACGGAATCGCGTGGCGGCGCACAAGTGTCGGCAGAAGGCGAAACAAAGCATGTCGGAACTACAGATACGGGAGCGGGAGCTAAGCCAACAGAACCGGATACTTCAGCAGCACGCGTGTAGCTTACGGGACGAGATTCTAGACCTCAAGAACGAGATCCTCAAACACAGCAACTGTGATAGCGAAATCATCCAGAATTACATCACGCGGGCGGCTCGCGACGTACACTGACGCGCATTGTAACTCGACGTTACGGCGACTGACAGCTGGGCGATGAGGAAGGTCCTCACCGTCTTGATTCTTTTGTTTTGACGCGAAGTTATGAATGGGTTTACCAAAAGACTAAATGTAATAGTAAGATTACGACCAGGTCCCTTTTTGTTTCAACGGGAATTATCCAAGTATCTTACCTGGATTATTAGGTCTCTAATAATGACGACGGTTTCGTCTGGGACGTCAGTTAGGCTTGCTGAGCCCCAGTTCGCCAAGTACGTTCAAGTGGCTCTTGAAATCTGGCATGATATGGGACTTATATGACGCTTCGTCTTTCTTTTCCCGGACGGGCCCTGGAGAGGAGGCTTCGTCCTTGTGGGCTGTCTGGGCCATCTCATAGTAATTGGCTGCGATGGAGCACCGAATGGGTGGCCGGCGGCACGCTTGCTCAATGCAAACAACAAGGCGACAGGCCGTAATCGATGAGTTGAATCTTCAAGACTCCGGAATTATAAAAGTAGTGCGAGGATGGTTTGATAGAACTCGATGAGGAGTCATGGTCGATATGTCTAGTCGATATAGAAATACTAGCCAAGGTGTATGAATGGAGAGTCCATTGTGAATTATGTTGGGGGATTCTTCGAGAGGAGAAGAACAATATATAAGCGAACGCTGCTACATGGGAAATGACCATATATGTACGATAGATTGTAACATGCATAATATATATACAGATCTCACCTGTCAACATATCGTCAGGGTACCCACCCGACCCCCCTCCCTAGCAGCGGGTGTAAGTATCAGGCGTATAGGAGTGCCTCGCGAAAAACAACCACTCCCAAACATTGAGCTCCCATGGAATCGCGACTAAGCAGCCGAAGGAGCTAGCGAACACAACACCGCATCCTACTATGCGTTTCTCCGTTTCATTGTGCCGTCAGTTTTACATTTGCCCCCAATTACTTTTCGTTTACATTCCTACTGTTTTTGCGATATCTAGGAACGGGTGGCAGGGTACACGATGAGGCAATTTAAAGGGGCCGGACCAAAGAGGTTAGATTATTCTTTGTATTTCTCGCTAATGTTTATTTATTAATTACATGGAAACTACCGAAAGAATTAAAAAATTATCACGATTATTTACTTTAATTAACATGCTATATTTGCTTTTTACGATACTATTATTTACAAAAAAGAATTTGTAAAATAAATTTTTTTAAAAAAGTTATAAAATAAAATAAAGACATATTTTTTAATTTTTTTAATTCCCGAATGTATCTTATACATACACTTGTTTTGTAGGGTAATTTACATGGAAAGCATGTCATGATAATTTACAATTAAAACCATTTAATATAATATTAATTCATATAAAACAAAAAGCGATTAGTCCGTAACTCATCCCTATATCTAATGAATAGATTTAGTTGTTTAAGTTTACAAGCTTATATTAAATTAGTGCCGTGTTACAAAGGTATTATAAGGTAATATTACGTAACCTTTTTTAACACAAATCTTTATAAAATCTTATCTTATACATTCTTTTTAATTAACTTATTAAAAAATATTTAACAATATCTTTTTTAAACATATAATTAAATTTTAATCTTAATTATTACCATTTTTAAATAAATTACTATTATTTATAATTTTTTATTTTAATTATATTATTTAAAATCTTTATTCTTTAATTAATTTATTATAAGTTTTATAAAGAATATAATGCCATTATTAATTATTTTAGGTTTATTTATAAATTTAAATAATTAAAGTAGTAAGCTATATTTTTTAAAAGATATAACTCTTGTTTAATGGTAACTATTACAAGATTTAAACTTATAATTTTAATTTTAAAAGGATTATTAAAGGTTAATTAATAAGGATAAAAATAAATCTTTAAATTTAATTTTAAATATTTTATAAACAATTTAAAAGAAAATAAAGAAATTAAAAAAACTTTAAATTTAAAAATTTTGATAATAATTTATTATTAAAATTTATTATAATATATTATACAACTTAATATAACTTAATTAAAATAATATTATTTTAAATAAAAAAGAATAATATTTTATTAAAAAAATAACCAATAAAAGATTTATATAAATAAAGATTAAAAGATAAAATGATTAATTAAAAAAAGATTAATAGAAAGAAGATTTATAAATATAAATATAAGAATATAAAAATAAAAAAAATAACATATTTATTATAATAAAATATATAAATATATTAATGTAGTATTTTTTAAAAAAAACGGCAAAAATATAAACAAATATTAAAATAAAACAATTACCAATTAAATTATTCCATATTTATATAAAATTAATTAATAATATTATAAATATATAAGATAAGATCTATTAAAATAAAATCCATTATAATAAAATTATAATAATATTATAAAATATTTTAATTGGATTATTAAATTAAAAAGGATAAAATATTATTAAGGTTATTATGATAACCTCACTATTAATTATTTTATTATATTTTTAAAGGTTATATATAAAAACCAAAATATTAATTATTTATTTATAAATTAAGTTTTTAATCAAAAAATGGAATTTTTGTGATAGATAAGTAACCAATTAAATTTTGATAGATAAGGATAAATATTATTTTTACTTAATTATTAATAATAAAAGGGTTAAGATATTATAAAAATTTAATAATAAATTAAATATTTTTTATATTTTTAAAATAAAAAAATATTAATTAAACTTTTAAATTTAATTTTAAATATTTATAAATTAATAATAATAATATATATTAAATAATCTATTAAGGAGTTATTTTTTAATTTAAAAAATAATTTAAATTATTATTTATAAAAATAATTTTATTAATATTTATTCCTTTATTTTGTATACATTTAATTATTAGATTAATTTTTATTAATTAACCAAAATTTAACAAATATCAAAATATTATAAATATTTTATTTAATAATAAAACTAATTATAAAAACCTACCTTTTAAATAATTTTTTAACTTAAAATAAATTAGATTTACACAATTAATTAATTATTTATAATAAATTTAAATATTTAATATTAAAAATATAATACCCACAATTTTAATAATAGATCTAATAATTTAATTAACACCGATAACATAATTATTAATCCTTAATTTAAGATTATTTATATACCTTTATTAAATTATATTTCCTAATTTTTAAAATTATAAAAATAAATTATTTAATAATATAAATATTATTTAATAATTAAAAAATATTAATAAAATTTTATATAAATATAAAGTTTTTAATTAAAATAAAATTAAAGAGATTTTATTATAAATAACTAATAAAGATATGTGTAAGAAAGTTAAAATAATTATTAACAATATTTAATTATAAATAAAAACTTAAACCACCTTTAAACAGAAATTTACTATTTAAAACTTAATTTAATTTAAATTTTATAAATTGAAATTATAAGATTTTGGTGATAGATATATTATTAAAAATCTTATTAAAATAATAGATTTAATTAGAAATTATTTAATATTATTTTAAAAGATTAAAATTTTATTAATTTAAATTATTAATTTAAACAATTATATTGAAATAATTTTAAAATATATATATAATAATATATTTAAAGATATTATTTATTATATAAAAATATTATTAACTACCCTTTAAATAACTTTATTTAACAAAATTAAAAATATAATATATAATTGAATTAATTAAAAAATTAAATTAATGGGTTAACATTATAATTAAAAAAAAGTTAAAATTAATAATTTAAAAGAAAACAACAACAATAATTAATTTTAATTAATATCGAAACAATAATATAAAAATAATTTTAATAATTAGTTATAACCTAAAATCTTTTTAAAAAATAAAAAAACTAACATACCTATAATTATTAACAATTTAACAAAATATTTTAATATTATATAAATTAATATATAAAAAGCCATCAACAAATAGATTAAATAAAAATTAGTAATTATTAAAAAAATATTAAAGCCATTTCTTTATATAATATTTTATAATAATTAAAATTATTATTTAAATCTATTTATAAAAATTAATTAAATTTAATTTTATAATCTATTATAATTATTTAATTTTATTATTAATGGAATAAATTTAGTTAAATAATTACCCCTTTATATAACTAATTATCTATCAAATATTTATTAATTTTATAATTTTTAAAGAAATAGATTTAAACAATATATAATATTTAATTATTTTATAATATATAATATAAAAATTAAAGATTTCTTAACTTATAACTAATCATATAATATATATATCCTTAATAATTAAAATAGGAGTAGTAGGATCTAATAAATAGATATTTTAAATTAGGTTTAATAGAATATTAAATAAAAAGGGAAATTTATTAAATTAATAATTTATTATTTTATATAAAATTAAAATATTAGTAAACTATAAGTAAAATAAATAGCTAATTATTATATTATTAAGATTAAAAAAAAAATATTTAAATATATTTATTAAAAATTAATTATAATTAATATTATATTATTAGATTAATTAAATTTAATAAAACTATAAATTATGGATATTAATATAATAAGATTTAAAAATATTAATAATATATTTGATTAAAGATTTCTAATAAAATATAAATAATTTAAAGAAGTAATAAATAATAATGATATTATTTATATTAAAAATATTATCCAGAAAAAGTTAAATAATTAATTAAAAAATCTTTAAATTAATATTAATATTATTAAATAATAAAAAAGACCCGATAATAAAACTATTAAAATCAAATAATTAAATAAAACAGAGTTAAAATAAGATAAAACAATTAATTAATCTAAATTAAAGGAATTTATATTAATAAAAATCTTAAATATATATAATAAAAAAATTACTAAATTTTAAAAAAAGAAATTTATTAAAAATGTTAAGAAATGATTTAATATTAGTTGGGATAAGATGATTAAATTTATATTAGGATTTAATGAGTTTGTTTGTTAAGAATTTGTTAAGAAATTTAAGGATTAAAGTGTTATATTAAGTTTAATTATTAAGATTATAAAAGATTAAATTTAAAAAGAAATAAATATAAGTGTTAATTTGATTAAAGAAATTAATTTATAATTAAAATTATATTTCCTTACGTTTAGAGATAATAATTGATTTATTAAAGATTAATAAATTAAAAAATTAAATTTATTATTATTAAATAATTTAAGTATTTATTTTAAATTTTATTTAAGATTAATTATTAAGATTAAATTATAAAGAAATAAAAATTTAATTATAAGAATAATTAATATAAAAACTAAATTGTTAATTATAATATAATTTTATATAAGATAATATAATTTACTTTTACAATATAATAAAATAATTTGGAAAAGTTTTAATTAATCAATTATTATATTAATATTAAAATATATTAAAAAATTTATATAATTAATTGGTAAAAAATTATTTTTATTTATTTACATTATTAAAAATAAATATTATATTAATAAGTTTATATTAAGATTAAATTTTATATTTTAATTATATATAAATATAATAATTAAAAACAATAAAATATTTATGGAAGTTATGACGTTTAGTTTAATATTAATTAAAATATTTTTATTTTTAAAAAATATATTTAATTAAATTTTTAAAAACTTTATTAAACTATATTATATATAAGAAAATTAATAACTATTAATAATATAAATTTAATTAACAGTATAATAAAGTTTGATTTTGTGAATATAAATTAATAAATTAGAGATATGATGTATAAAATTTTTATTAAAATTAATATAATTATTTAGAATATAGTGGAAAAGATATTATTCTTTTAATTTAAATTAAAATTTAATAAAACAATATAAAACATCTTAAATTTTATTAATTAGTTAAAGATTTTATATAATATAACATTTAAATTAATAGAATAAATATTTCTTGATTAGAGTTTTTAAAATAAGTATCCATTTAAATTAAAGGAAGATAAAGAAGTTAAAATAATATTATTTAACAATTAATTCTTTAAATTTATGTTAATTATTTTAAAAAACATTTTTTAAAAATTTAAAAAAAATTAAAAACGAGTTTAAAGATGTTTTATTAATTAAATAATTTACGTTAATACAATATATAAAAATAAGTTTTAAAAAATATAATTAATAAATGATGCTCTTTTAAACAACTTAATACCACCCAAATTATTAAATTAAAAAAAAAAAATTTTTAAAGAAATTTTAAAAAATATTAAAGATTTAAAATTTTCTAAAATAAATAGTTTATATTAAAATATTATATTAAGATTTACCAAAAAATTATATAGTATATATTTAATTTTTAAACAATTTAAAATATTAAAAATTAAACTATAAAATATAAAATTTATTAATTAAAAGAAAGAAGTATTTATTAAAATATTATTTTGTTAAAAGAAGGCTTTTATTTAAGATTTTAGTAAATTTAGAAAAATTAAAAACGAAATTATACTTCTGTATATCATAAAGATAGTTTAATATAAAGTTAAGCTATAAGATATGAAACTTATTAATTAAGAGAAAGAAGTATTTATTAAAGTATTATTTTATTAAAAAAAAACTTTTATTTAAGATTTTAATAAATTCAGAAAAATTAAAAACAAAATTACACCTTTATACATTATAAAGATAGTTTAGCATAAAATATAATAAATACAAAATATTCTTATTTTTATATTTTTAAAAGAAAAAATAATTAAGATCTTATAAAATAAAATAAAAATAGAAATTTTAAAAGAAAATCATAATCTTTATTACAATATTTAATTTATTATTAAAAAGAAAAACGGTAAATTATACCTAATTAATTTAATTATTAAATTTAATATTTAAACAATTAAAAATATATTTTTTTTTAAAAATTATAACACATTTATTAAAAAATTTACTACTTATATAATATTATTATATATAAATTTATTTTTAAAATATAATTATTTAGAATTATTTATATATAATTAAAATATAACAATTTTTACCATACCTATTAAATTTTTTAAATTTATAATAATTTTAATAAAAACTACTAACTTAATTATTTACTTTTTAAAAATTATAAATTAAATATTTTATAATTTAATCTTTAATATTTATAAATTATTTTTTAATAATATTAATATAAAAAAATTTAATATTAAATACAATAATTAAAAATTTTATTTAAAAATATAACATTTTATATTTAAATATATTAAAAACATAATAAAAATATTATTAAATTTTAAATTAATTGGAATTATTATAAATCTTAAAAAAATTAAATTTTATAAGTTAATAATTAAAATAATAAGTTATATTTATAAATTAAACAAATATTTATTTAAAAAAACGAAAATTATGAAGATTTTTAAGTAAAATTTATATAAAGATATTAATAAAATTTAATTATTTTTAAGTTTAATAATATATTTTTATATTTAAATTAAAAACTATATTATTAAAATATTTCCATTAATAAAATTATTAAGAAAAAGATAACCTTTTATTTAAAAATTTCTATAAATATAATATATAATTAAGTTAAAAAAAATTTTAATAAATTTATTTTATTTAATTATAATTAATTATTTTTTAAATTAAATAATAATATTAAAAATAAATATATTTAGTTTAAAATAAGATATAATATTAGGATAGTTTAATAATTAAGGAAATTTTAAACCTTTTTAATATAAATTTAAATTATAGAAAAATTTAAAATTAAAATATAATATTATAAAATAAGAATATTTTGTAGTTATAAAAATATTTTGTTGTTTTAAAAATTATTTTTATGAAATTAAATTTTTATTTAAAATTGATGTTAAAATTTTAATTTTTTAATTAAATGATAATTTTATTAATTTATTAGATATTATATTATTAAGATAAATTATGTATATTAAAATATTTAATTTTAAAATTAAATATATTGTAAGAAAATGTAATATGATAGTTGATATTTTATTAAAAAAGTTTAGTGATTTGTTTAATTTGGAAGATAAAAAATAAGAAAAAAATTTTAATAATTTTATAAATATTTAATTTAATATAATTATGTTATATTTTATTAATTTAAAAATTTAGAATTATAAAAATGCTGATTTGTAAGATGAATTATAATTTGTAATATTTTATTTAATAAATAATTGGAGTTTTAAGTTTTAAAAGATTACTTAATATTTAATAATATTAAAATTATTTAAATGATTATAGATAGATTAGGGGGAAAGAAGTTGAAAAATTTGTATTAGTTTTAAGATTAAAGTTTTAGGGTATATTATATTAAAAGGTATTTTTTGGAAGAAGGTTGATAAAAATTATTTAAATTATTATATTATTAATTATAAAATAATTAAAAAAAAACTTATTATAAATTTTTATATTTAATATAGATATAAAAATTATAATTTAATATATTATTATATTTTAATTATATATTATTAAAAAAAAATATATAAATATATTATTAACGCAATTAAAATATATATTTAATATCAAAAAATAAATTTAAATAAATTAATAAATAAAATAAAATATTTAAACCTAAATACCATTTTAATATATTAAATTTTTAATATATAATATATATTTAATAATTATAAATATAAAATAATTATAAAAATTTAAAAATAATTATTAAATTACTTAAAAATTTTAACGTTAAAAATAATAATATTAATAAACGTAATTAAATTTTTAAAAAAAAAAATTATTTTATAATATAAATAATTTTTTAAAATTAAAATAAATAAAGATCTTAAATTTAAAAATTAAATTATAAAAACTTATTTAAAATTTAATATTAAAAAAATAATAAAATTATTTTATTTTTTTTAAATGTAAGGTTAAATTAAAATTAAATATAAATTAATTAAATTTAAATTAATAAAAATAATTAATAAAATTAATAAAAATTAAATTTAATACCTAAATATTATAGTATGGGTTAATAAAACAATAATTAAATTTAATAGTTTTAATCTTTACAAGATTATTTATAATAAAAGCCCAATCTTCTTTATTAAAATAGCCATTTTATTATAGAAAGTTTTAAATTAGAAAAAAATTAAAATATCTAAAGATTTAATTATTATAAAAATTTAAATAATTAAATAACAATTAATAAATATTAAATTTATTTTAAAAATTATTAATAAAAAATAATAAAAAATGGTTTAAAAGAATAATTAATAAAATATTTATAAAATGCAAAAAGAATTTTTAAAAATTAACAACTTAATATTTTTATACAATATATTGAACTAGTGCCGTGTTGCAAGGGTATTATAGGGTAGTATTACGTAACCTTTTTCAGCACGGATCCTTATAAGATCCTGTCTCACACATTCCTTTTGATCAGCTCAAAAAGAAGCATCCAACAATATCTTTTCTTAGCCACACAATTAGATTCCAATCTCAATCATTACCGTCTTTAAGCAAGTTACTATTGTCTACAGTCTTCTATTCTAGTCGTGTTATCCAAGATCTTTGTTCTTTGATCAGTCCATTACAAGTCTTACAAAGAGTATAGTGCCACTATCAGCTATTCTGGGTCTATTCTTAGATCTAGGTAGTTGAAGTAGTGAGCCATACTCTTCAGGAGACATAGCTCCTGTTCAATATCTTAATATATAAATATATCTTATAAACAACAATTATAGTATAATTAATAAGGATTTTATGTAATTAATAAAATTTTAAGAATAAATAAATATGTAATAAAAGTTTTAGGAGGAAACGAAATATAAAGAAGTATGGTTGGAAATAGGTTAAAATTATTTATATAAAATTATTAAGGATATTAGGAATTAGTTAAGATTAATAAAAATAAATAAATTATTGGATTAATAATAGAAAGTATTAATTAGGAGATTTTATTAATTTTTAAATTTGTTATATTTAAGTTTAAGGAAAATAATTATAAGAAAATTAAATAATTTAATATTAAGGTTAAAGTTAATATATTAATTAAAAAAAAAAAAAATATAAAGATTATATTAATGTTAAATTTGAAAATATTTTGTTTAAATTTTAAAAAAAAGGAATATATTATTATTTAATGTAGACGAAAAAAATAAATATTCAACTTAATTAAATTTTATTATTTTATAAATTAATTATATAATAATAAAATAATATAAGATAAAATTTAATTAAAATATTATATTTATTTTTTACTATTTTTTATTAATAATTATTATTTTATATTATTTTTTAAAAATCTTTTATAATAAAGAATATCTAATATATATCTTCTTATATAATAAATTATCTAGAATAAAATCTTTAATAATTAAAAAAATACAATTATTATAAATGTAAAGATAATAAAAATAACTATCCTAAAAAAAATATTATTTAACCGTAAATAAATAATTGCCATAATTATTATTAAATTAATCTAATATTAATTAATACCTGAAAAATGGCTATATACTAGCATAAATTAAAGATTTAGAAAATTTAAAATACCTTTTACACATATAACAAAAACCTCATTTGGATAGTTAAATGTTTAAATAATAAGCTTTTTAACATGTTAAAAATCTTATAATTAAGTTATAATCTAACCAATCAAACCATTTTAATAAATATTTACATATAATAAAAAAGATTTATTAATATTTTAATCTTTTAAAAAAGAGGTATAAAGACTAACTATTTTTAATAATATTTAAAATTATTTATTAATAATTAATTAGTGAAAATATCAACCACTTACTATACTATTAAAAAATTTAATATTTAAGTATTTAAATAATTATTAAATATTAATTATTAATTTTAAATTATAATTATAGTTAAAGAATATTTATAAATTTATAAATAAAAAATTATAAATCTTTTATATAATTAAATACTTATTAATATTTTATTATTTAATATTTATTAAAATTTTAATCAAATTATATTAAAATTTTAATCAAATTATATTAAAATTTTAATATTAAAGAAAAGATTAAAGATAAATATATTATTATTGTTATTATAATTATTATTAATATTATTATTAACACCATTAAACAAATTAAATATTAAATTATAAGACGAAGAAAGAGCTTTAAAAGATAATATAAAGATTTTAAATATATTATTATTAATTAAAATAAATTAAAATATTATAAAGATATTTATATAATAAAAAATATTAATAATAATATTACATTATTAAATAATAACTATTTAAATAAAATATTATTAATTTAATAATGTAATATTAAAAAATAAAATTAAATTAATTAAAAATTTAAAAAATAAAATTAAAATAAATAAAAAATTTAAAAGATTTATATAAAATAAAGAAAAAATATAAAAATTATTTAAAAAGAAAAAAAAAAGGAAAAAAAAAAATAATTTATATAATTTATAAATTTTATAAAGGAAATTTTTATTAAAAAATTATAAGTAAATATACATATATATATACTTTTAAATTCATTATCTAACCAATTAAAACCTTTTAATTAATAAAACAACAAATTCTAATAAATAATTATAAAAAAATTATCGCATATTAAAATCCTTAATATTAATTCTTCTTTTTTATAATAATATTTAATTATATTTTATTTTCTTAATTATTTTAATACCTATTATTATATATATTTAAATATTTTATATTTCTTTTAATCATTATTATTAATTATTTTTATAACATTTATATAATACTTTCCCCTTTCTATTTATTACCATAATTATATTATTTCCAATAAAAACTAAAATAAATAAATAATAACAATAAACATATAATAACATACATAAATTTAAAAGAATTATTTACAGATAAAAAATATTTAATTATAAAGATTATATTAATATAAATTTTTAATATATAATTATAATTAATAAGATTATATCCCTAAATAATTAATATAATAATTTACTTAATACCTAAATATTACCCCTAAAAATTAATAAAATTAAATAAAATAATAAAATATTTTTAAAATTAATCTACATTTTTTAATCATATAAAAAAAAAAAATAATTATTTATTAAATAAGTTTTAATTTTATAAAAATTAACAATATTAAATATATTTAATTAAATAATTAACTATAAACCATTATTAACTTAAACACTTAAATATAATATTATAAAAGGTTTTAATTTTAAAATAAAGATAATTTTAAAAATACCAATAAAAACTATAACTTTTTTAACACATATAAATTTATTTAATTTAAAAAAAAAAAAAAACATAACAAACAAAATATATTATTTCCTATTTACTATTTATATTTTCAAATAAAAACATATCTACATATTTAACATAATTAATAATAAATTTTAACAACAAACTAATTAAACAATTTAATAATTAATTAATATATTCGAAAAATAAAACGTTAATTAAAAATTTAAAAAAAAATTAATTTTATTTAATTTAATAAATCAATTAAATAAATAATTTTATAAATACTAATACAACTTAACATTACATTTAATTATAAAAAAACCGAAAACATTACTTAATATAATTAAATATAAAAAAAATCCATACATTATATTCAAAAAATATATAAATACTATCTTAACATATATCAACATTAAAATAATCAACAAACCAATTAATATAATAAAATCACCAATAACACCGTTAACAAAAAGACCTAAATATATATTTTATTTTAAAACCCCACCTATTAAAATTATAACCCCATTATTAAAAAAAATACCAATAAAATCCCCAAAAACGCCTAATATTTCAAAACATATAAAAAAACCATTAAACAATAATAATAATATTTTTATAAAAGATTTTCAAACCTTAATAAACCTAAATAATTACCATTTATATAATTTCGACTTTTATAAAACTAATTAATATAAATATAACCAAATTATATTATATTAATGGCTTATTAATACCTTTAAAAATATTACTAAACATCTTTAACCAAATTTTTTAAAAAACTAACTTAATTAAAATAAATATAATTGAATTATTAAACATATAACATTTAAATTTAAAAAAGTCATTAATTAAATAATAAATTATATTTAATATATAAAAATTAAAATTAAGAAATATATTAAAATCATCAAATCTAAAAAATCGAATAAAAAATTAGATATAAATTTAAATAATATATAAATAAAAATAATAAAAAGATATTTTAATTAATTATTATCACGTTAATTTATAATTTCTTTTATTAAAATTGTCTTATTATTATTAATATTGTTAATTTTAAAAAACATTAAATTAATATTATATTATAAAGATATTATAAAATAATATTACATAACCTTTTTTAATATAAATTTTTATAAAATTTTATCTTACATATTCCTTTTAATTAATTTATTAAAAAATATCTAATAACATCTTTTTTAAATATATAATTAAATTTTAATTTTAATTATTACTATTTTTAAATAAATTACTATTATTTACAATCTTCTATTCTAATTATATTATCCAAAATCTTTATTTTTTAATCAATCTATTATAAATTTTATAAAAAGTATAATACCACTATTAACTATTTTAGGTCTATTCATAAATCTAGGTAATTAAAGTAATGAGCCATACTCTTCAGGAAACATAACTCCTGTTTAATATTCGGGCCAACAAGCCTATACCTGGCTAAATCTTACTATTAATAAGTTATCATGTCTGAGGGAAAGTTGTCAATATGTAGGTACCTACCTATAAGAGCCATAGACCGGTCAAAATCTCACATTTGATATGATTGGCCCTATACACCATGTAAATAGGAGACAATATATGGTGTGGATCCTACGGCGCTTGGATATATTAGCTGAGGATAGTACTATGTCATCACGACGCAGAGACGACAGCCCATGACATTTTTCCAATGTAAGTCGCACGACATGAACCAAAATATACGGATTTGTCTTGTATGGCCAATACAAAAGAGCTAGGTTAAGAAGGAAATAATAGAAATCATAGCAACTATTTCAATTATCGTCGTCCTGTTTTTTCCGCAGCGCTCTCAACCTCTTCCCCCAACCCACAAAAGTAATGGCATGGGAAGATCGAGGGCTACGAAAATGAATGCCAGGAGACTGTTACCCCAGCCGTAACCCAAGCGATCATACAGTTGAGGGGCGAATATCGGAAAGATGAACCCTAGGATGTTACATAGAAGTCTTGTGGCGACATTCGCCGAGGCACCCAGCTCGCCAAACATATCAAGAGTGTATGCTAGCAGAACTTGGGCCAGAATTGAACTTCCACACGTGAATATGATAGTACCGATGTAAACCATAACCCAATAAATTGCGGTATTCCGCTGCCCACTCGTACCAGAAGAGTCCTATGGGAATAAAGAGAACTCCAAGGAGCATATGCCGAGCGCGAAATTCAGGCTGACCCTCGCGTTTATTCTTTGGTCGGTCTTGTAACCGCCTATAGATACCATCCACTATAGTAGCCAAAGCCTGAATTTGGCCCTGTATGGAGAGGTTTCGAGTATTAATCTAACGTACTGATTCTTGCCCCTATCTGCGCCGTCATGCAAAAGCCAATCGAGAACGAGAGATAGTGTAAACTACCTACCTACCAATAAGGAGAGACTGCCCATACCAATCGATCCAGAGTGTAGCAAAAGTTGAGAGCATTAATGCAGAAACACTAAAATTCAAAGCAAGTACGAGATAATATAGCCTTAACAATTGGTCGCCTAACAAGAAGCCGAAGCAGCTGTCGAAGATAGATCGCTAGCCGGGAGAGAAGCCCTTGCCAGAACGCTAATTTTCGTGGAGATAAAGCTGGCACAACCGACTCAGATCTTACGGTCGGCTCCCGACGTAGCAGAACCAGAGTGTACGACTCTTCGATGACAAAGGCCCCCGATAAAGTTGTGAATACGCCAAAGATGCTTACGATCCGGAAAAGCTAAGGCCGGTATAGAAGTTGCACAACAACTTTGCTAACAATAGGGCCCGGGGCTAGGCCCAGATATGGAAGAAATGAGGCGATGGCAAGTGACTTGCTGCAATCCTTCGTGTGGTACATATCCACCATGGCAGGCCCATAGGCTAATGCAACAAGGGGATAAGACTTCAACGTGTTCTCGGAGCGAATGAGAAATAATCATACGTACTATTATACCAGCTCCCGCGCCCGTCGCAGAGGGTAATCTGCGAAATCGACGTGTCGATGTTTAAATCGTGGGATATGTTACCGAGGGCCGCTGTCATTATGCTAGCAGGTATCAAAGCCACGAGCTGGCCGACAGAGGAGATTATACCGATTGAACCCTTCCGTTACTCGGGCCAATTATACGGATCATTGGGGTCGTCGGGTCCGTCCCGGAAAGCCCTCGGCTCAAGGCTGCGGGTTGGTCATCAGACCGCCTTGTTTCTTTTCGTCAGAGGGCATGCTGACTACAGTTGTAGGTAGATTGGATCTGGCCAACAAGACAAGCAATATAGTCCAGGATTCTTGACGACTCAATCCATATATCCTTAAATACCTACCTACGTTGGCATTCTTGCGTGAGCCCGAGGAGGAAATCACATTATCATCTAGAAAGCGATGCAATGACTCCATTATTGTACCCTGCTTTCTGAGTGACCCTTAATCTCGACAAGGGCTCAGCTTGATACCATATAAGACATCCACAGATATAGTTGCTCTTAAAGAATCGTACGGCATACCACCAGAACTCCATAACCGGGGACAGCTTCTATAGGAAAAATTATTAAGCTATCCCAGGATAAGCAGCCAAACGCATTATGGTTACTGAGGTAGGTATCTATCTATAGTAGCTGCCTAAAAGTGGCGATAGCATCCCGAGGTCGCCAGTTTTGCGATACTTTACTTGGTCCTAGTGTATGGAGGAAATAAAGGGAAACCAAAGGACTTCGGAATCCCTTCCCGAAGGCTTAACGGCGGTGCACTAGACAGGGGCCGGCCCGAAACCATCCAATAGTACATAGAACTATATCAGAGGATCTGATAAAATCCCTTGGCATCGACTAGCAATACTGTCATGGTCACATGACATATAGAAGTATAAATACATCTTGTAGCGCTAGCATCTCATCCTAGAAAGTATCTAATACAACAACCTTTATTACAATTTTTATTTGATGATAATCGTTATTTCTCTTTTTAAGAAAGGGATATGTCATAATTACATAACATATAGAAGTATAAATATATCTTATAGCATAACATTATATTTTAGAAAATATTTAATACAACAACCTTTACAATAATGATTATTTAGATAACAATTGGTAACACCTCTCCCAACAAACCAAACCAAATCAAACTAAACCACCATATTAACTATTTTCTTTTATTAGGCCAATGTAGCTACCAAACCATTTTCCTTTATAAGCCATATAGCCACCAAACCATTTTCCTTTATAGGCAATGTAGCCACTAAACCATTTTTCCGTTACCGTGTCGGACCAAAAGCCATACCACACGTTGCACTCCTTTTCAACAAGACCATATACATCCAACAGGACCATACACATCTACTCTACTCACTTTACCCGGCCACCTTAAACATATACACGACATCCTACTACCCTGAGAAGAAAATCCTATTCCTCAGACCAGCAGGTTACCCTATGACTTTAGAAGAGATCATGAGTTGGAAAGAAGAGATTGGAAGGTTTAGAAGATAGTAATAAAAACATCGTTATTTCTTTTTTTAAGAGAGGGATATGTCATGGTTACATAATATATAGAAGTATAAATACATCTTATAACATAGCATTATATCCTAGAAAATATCTAATACAACAACCTTTATAATAATAATTATTTAAATAACAAATACCGACGGTTTACTAGCGCCATCTGATAAGCCTTTTTAACCGGGGGTTCGTTGTGGGACTTTTGGTCGGAACTCTCCAGAGCTAATGCGCATGAGACCCGAAAGAGGCAAGTAGCGAAACTATCGCTAGGTACGCAAGGATGATGGCAAAGGCTTCGATTTGAAGATTTTCTAATAAATAAAATAGGTACCTAGTGATGAACGTTTTCATAATATGTAAAGCTACCTAGTTTGGGTTACATAACCTGAATGGGAAGGCTTTGGATCATAGGTACCACCTAGGTACCTACGTAGGTAGTTAATAGAAAACATTAAACTAAAGATTTCGGAAAGAGATAAACCCCTAACTAGTGAAACTTGTAGAGTATAGGTAGGTAGGTACCTAAGTAGTAAATGCTTTGCTTCCTCTCTTCATATCCGAATAGCGCCAATGCTTTAACCCAAAGGACAACTACCTATCCTACCTACCCTCTTGCTCGTCCTCCTTTCTAACGTCGTGTAAAGGTACTATCCTTTAAATAATGAGGATGGCACCATTGATAAATTCATGTGTCTCGACACCGTCTATACCTCCAACTAGCAAGAAAATGTATATAGTCAGGAAGTACTGGTCCAGTCCCATGTGGCAGGTTAGGTATAATTTGCAATAAAAGTATATGGAGCGTAGTTCAGAAATCGATTTCATCCTTTTCTTCTTGTCTTCATTGTGCCGTACCTGGAGGAAACCATAATGTCGCATATTCGCTTGCTTAGGATTACTCGGGATTTTGTTCCACCTCAATCACATGTCTTGTGCTTAGCAAGGCAGACATTAGGATTGAGGTATTTCTGCTGCTTGATTGATACGACGTCAAGCACAATGTAGTACAGGGGCCGAGTCTTCGTATCTTTTATAGGGACTGTTAACCGAGAATTGTCTTACCAGCTTAGTATGTTTCGCTTTCGTCTTTCTCTCAAAGCTTGTGCAACAAGTGGCTTCTCAAGCGGCCACGTTTGGGGATCACTTTGCATATGCAGAACTCCATGTCCATAATAAGCCACAAGTCTCGTATATCCAACATTAGGGAGTCCCCTGCCTGAATCAGTTGGAATGAGTTATAGGCATATAGTACTTAAGAGTCATTACACGAGAAGTCCTAAGTTTGGCCGTTAGTACTCTAGGCGAGACGTCTAGAGCAAGAGATAACTTCAACACATATCCATAGCTTGGGCAGTTCATAGTTCCTTGCGAAACAACTAGGTTAAGTTATTTTACTACCTTCTATTCTCACCTCATGATATTAACTACGCTTACCGCCAGTTGAAACGTCGATATAGTCAGCATTTATTCCCTTAAAGGGCCAACCCATCCTATTCCATACGGTCAAATTGTACTTGTGGCTTGTGAATTTGATGCGGCTGAAAAATGTCTTGGACTTCGGTCCCACGGCGTAATTTCCTACACTCTTCAGCTAGTACTAAGGCAGAATATGAACGAGAGGCTGACGAGTTTCTAATGCTGATTCTAGCTTGACCGCTCCTGGCTTTACCGACCGACGTGAATTTGCCTCAACAAACAGGCTGCTTATTATGCAGGTCTACATTGATTCGGACTGTGACCGAAGATACTTAATTATGTGTGACAGGATAAGTAATGCCACTTATATACTTAAGTTGAAGTAAACAGTCGTATCCCAGTTATAGGTAAATATAAAGATTTAACTTCGTATCTATAGGTATAATTTACTTTCTAGTCTATGCGTGACCGTCAAATTTTAGCAAAGGGACTCTTCAAGTTAACTAAGTACCTCCTAATATATATTGTGAGTAACCGACTAATCCCACATTCCCTTCAGCCGTAGAGTTAGATACCGGGCCTCACCGGCCTCATCGGGTATATCTAGCGCTTATTTAGTGGATATCTGTCCCCAATACTACCGAAAATCGACCGGCTTTTTGCAGTATGTGACTGGGCAAAGCTTTGGCAGCTAAGCGCAGAGTTCCGTTCCATTCACAACCTCGCACAGGCTGCGATAAGCCGACAAGTTTGCGGCTCCACGGAAAATAGAGGAACGTGATTGTGACGGGCTTGATGCTTGTCTTGAGCAAATATAAATATAAACAGGTCGCGGGGGTTATCCCGTTCGTCCGTCGGATCTAATCCCATTGGATATTAAAATTCTCGCTGCCCCTCCGTCTGTGTGTAAATACAAACCCAGCAAACACCATAAACACCATAAACACCATGGGGCTAATATCCATCTCATCCGGTCTACTCGGAACACGAACGGGATTCCCCCGACGTGTCCTGTTGTCAGCTACCGTGGCTACCGCGGTATACCTATCAGTCGGACTCTTTCTACAGTGTATCGCGGTCAAGAAACATCTTATTACACCCTCTCCGCGGACAAGGACTCTCCCGAAACTCTCAGAGGAGGAGACATCAACCCTTCCATATCCGCCCGACGCCCTTCCCGGAGGGAGAGATGTAGAGACACCGTATGGTTCAATACGAGTCTATGAGTGGGGCCCCGAAGATGGGGAAAGGGTCCTTTTTGTCCACGGCATAAGTACGCCCTCAGTAGCATTGGGAGATCTTGGACATGAATTTGTTGGTAAAGGGTGCCGTGTTATGCTCTTCGGTAAGTTATAACCTCTCCCCCTTCCTTCTTGACCGTCGAATTGTGGATATATTAGGAAGAAAAATAACAGTTCTCTTACTATTTTCTTTACTAGACCTCTTTGGCCGCGGGTACTCAGATGCGCCTAACGACCTCGTTTACGACGAGCGACTTTACGTAACGCAGTTTCTGTTGGTCCTAGCATCGTCTAAGCTATCATGGTCGACGTTTAACCTTGTAGGATACTCTCTCGGTGGAGGCCTTTGTGTCTTATTCACGACATATTTCCCGCATTTGGTTAGCTCACTCACACTGGTGGCAGGCTGCGGCCTGATCCGGTCATACCATGTCGGCTGGAAGAGCCGGCTGCTCTACAGCTCAGGATTACTCCCGGAATTCCTAGTGAAAATACTAGTTCGAAGGAGGATACGGCCGAAGACTGAACAGCCGCCTGGTGCCGCAGGTGGCGCCGATATCGCGTCTGCCGAAACTAAGCACTTGCCAAATGGAGACAGCGATGCCAATGGTGGTGCCGGATTTAACAGTACATCCATATCTAAATTTCGACCAGGAGTTACTGTATCCTCAATTGTGGGATGGCAGGTTGATCATCATGACGGGTTCGTCACGGCGTTCGTCAGCACAATCCGAAACGCCCCTATTTATGCCCCCCAGCCAGACTGGGTGGCTTTACATAAAATTCTTAAGTCTAGGAGACGATCCAAGCATAACAAGGGAGCTAGCCCAATTCCGGGACTCCATGCCGGAAAAGTTCTGATGATACTTGGGGAGGACGACCCTGTTGTCGTCAAGAATGAGACGATAGAAGATGCCCGAAAGATGCTCGGATACGAGGGAGTCGAAATTGCTGTTTTACCTGGGGGCCATGAGATACCCATATCGGCGAGTTCTCGTATTGCAGATACGGTGGAAGACTTTTGGCATAGATATGCTTAAGCAGGCTCTGTCACTCGTAAAGCATAGGATCTTATTTAGCAATGGCTAGTACCTAGAATGAGTTAGACATAAATAAAAAGTTCCTCCTAGGTGCTTAGTCCCAGTGCTGAATTGGTTAACCTTGAAAGGAGCTTTAGTTTAAGTTGACGAGTCTAGCAATGAGTTCCCTCAGGGGACTGACAAAAGTACCAATGAGCCAACACTTTTGCCTAGGAATGATAAGCCAAAAACCACCAATTCCTTCTTCTTAAGAAGTACAATCATAATGGTAGGCATACAGTGAGAGAATATGTCGTAAATATGATGGACATGGTTGTAGCATGCCTATGTAATAAGTAAATAGCCTTAGGGGGTCGGCTTTATAGTCACACTTCGTTCATAATTTTCGAATACTCCAGCTTTCCACGTGCATTTAATTATGGTCTGTCTACTGTATCTATAACAAAACACTAGTCTTCAAGCTGAATATTGTGTTATGTACAACTCTAGCAGACGAGTTGTCGCCGCCCTATGATAACATGCCAAGCGGCAGATATAGCCTTCACCTAGTCAATTATACATATAGCACTCGACCTAACGGACATGTTTGTATATTGAAGCTCATATACGCCGACCGGTCTGCGAAACAGAATGCCATTTAGGAACGTGGCAATGTAACAACTGGCCTTACATACTGTATGTTTGACGGCCCACACCCACAGGACCTTCAAGTGAGGTACGACGCTTCGGGAGGGGGGTAATAGTTTTAACCCAGCCTTTGTTTGCTATAGTATGCTATGCCGCACGGGTGATTCGTTGGCCATTTCTTGGGGCCACACGCCAAGTCTATTGGCGTCGGCCTTGAAGGGTCATTACCAATTATATCAAACCCCAGATTATTGGTGGTGTGGACAGGGTAGCGTGAACATGCATATTACCACGTAGTAGTGCGTAGCCGTCCCGTCCGAAAGCAATCTGGGGATTGCTTACTGATTGCTTCTTGCCCGTACAACCTATCATATGCATCGTAAAGCATTTAACCCCAAGGGAACGCTGGCTTGGCGTCGGCATGGCCACGACTAACTTGCTCCAAGGGGTTGCATACTTCGTGTGTAGGGATTATCTTACATAGATCAACGTCCAATGTCCCGAGCTGTTCGGAAAATCATAGACTAAGAGTAGAAGGAGTGAATAGAACCTTCTTCGAGTATCCACAGAGAATATGCATGACACGTTGCTATGTCCACCTCCTGTCCATCTTTAACGTATATGGTATATGTTTTGGAACGCTGTGGTCGAGCTAGGGGAATGCTGGATACAAGGTAGGTATCTACATATGCACCTAGCCATTTAGATAAATCGAGCGTTTGGAGACCGGACGATGAATGTAAGCCGAGTATATAGTATCTGCAATGAAATGCGGTAGCACCACCGGACTTACATACAAACACTCATATATCGTGCGTAAGTTTAGAGGGGACTTGATGATCCAAACCTGTATAAGTCAATGATTTACCCATCAGGGATCAAGTTATCGGGAATCTTCAGAGTTCCTCCCGATAAAGGCGCGATGCAGATGGGAAGTAGAAGCATGATCGGGGATCTTATGATGTAAATTAATTGTGTGATATTAAGAAATTACATCAAAGCCGTGTGTTAGATAACAGTAACCTAGGTAGGTACCTATGTAGTACATGGTGAGTTTGATGGAGCCGTTAGACGCTAGAAGCCGGTGGGGGGGCGTGCCCCTTTACCCCGCAATCCCTTTTAAGTTCTGGATTCCAGGTGACGTAAATGAACAAATCAAAGGGGGAACATATGAATCTGTTATCGTTATCGCTTGTTGTATACCGGCTGCCCCCGCAAAACCCTAATTCCATTCGCCTTAGCACCTGTCCCTTTTTGCATTTGTAGCTTTAGGTATAATGTATAATGTTCTCTAGTGGGGTACGACTAGTATGCACCAGTCTTTCTAGGTGCGTTAGCGTAGAGTTGTTTTGAGCTAGCCAGCCAGTAGGCTTCTACCCCCTCAAGCTAGTGTTGTCGATCTTTGGGTCCACTCCTAGCATGTTCCAAGAATCTGTATGTATTGACTGAGTAACCCCATGCAATTTGCTGCAATATCCATCCATCGCGACTGCCTAGCTCCATATCGATCCTACCATATCTGAGATTCTAGCAAACAGCAGCTTTCATTCAATTTGCCTTCTTCACACCTCTGTATCTCCCTCCGTACGTAATCGACAAACCATCGTTTTTACCCAACTCCAACGTCTTTACCAAGCTGGCTCCCCTATCCGGCGTTGCATTTCCGTTATCATACTTTCGGAAAATACTGTTGAAATCGACGCCATTAGAAGCCTAACTAGAAGCTTAGATTACCCCGCTTAAAGCATCCTCAAAGGGGATCGAGTCAGTCGATGCTACCCGTGTAGCATCGTCACTTCAATCAGCAAGACACTTCCTTTGATAGTGCGCATTGGTGTCTTATTGCATCAAAGAGGGAAAGAAGCGGTTGATCACATTGTCATCGCCACACCTACTACTGAAGGTCCTGACCATCCATATTATTCGTGATACTGCCTACCACAAAGGAGCATCATCATATATTGTTTCATTCTTTTAACTATTCTGCTATATTCTGTTCCTTTCCCGCCTCGATTCTGTGCCACGGTCGCCAAGTCGATCATCCCATACAACGAAACTCAAGGTTTCACTTTTGCTACTTCTATAACGCCACATCATACCACTGCTTCGGTTGAAACACGCCTTGTCCAATCTATATCGTGCGATTAAACCAACTACCAGTCAACTACATAAATCCAAAAGTTTCCACCGCTCTTCAGCTAGTCACCTTTCTCATCCCAACTTAAGCAATTAGAACTAGATTGTTTATAATTATCAATATGTCGAACGAAAACACTAGTGGCCCCTCTAACGATCGCCGTGGCTCTGTTACTTCCGCTGCGTTTTCTAATCTCTTCCAACGAACCAATTCGACCTCTACTGGAAATGGTAATGGTCGCGAATCGGTCACATCGGCGGCGGCTAGAGACCAGCGTCGACGGCTATCTGTTACTACGGTAGGGCTGTCTGGCACTTCACCCAATTCTGGAAATGCCCCCTTTGGGATGCGCAGGGGCAGTATTTCCACCAATAATTCGGATTCAATCGATGAAAGCGCCATCGATGATGAGGAAGCCGCCAAGATAGGACCTACTTCTCCTTTCACTCGTCGCATCAGCTTCGGCGCCCAGGCTATGCGTAGTCTACGCACTGGACCCGGAAGCCCTGGATCAACTGGTATGACTTCCCAGCAGCCGAGACGTATTTCTAATGCAAATACACGTGCTCCATCCTCCAGTGCCTTGTCCGCCTCAGCTGCTGCAAGACGGGCAAGCACCCCTCAGGCAAGCAATGCATTACCCTACAGAGCCACTTCTGACATGTTTCCTGCTCGGGCAGATAATGGATACAACTGGCCCGAGCAGCTTAGATCCCGTGCCGAAAGCAGTGTTCAAGGTCATCGACCGAGCCTTGGACCTCATAGATACGGCTCGCCACCTCACGGCAGCGGTCAACATGATCGCTCTAAATCTATTTCCGAAATGCCAGCCCCCCCTCAACAAGCTGCTACCGTAAAACCGAAGCAACCAGAAAGACCTAAGCCAGACCACATGCAAGAGCGCATTCTCAAGGGCGACTTCTATATGGATTGATTATGAGCGGTCTTGTGCCCACATTGATTTATTTGATGATTTTTGGGAGCCAAGCCTCTAGAGCTAATATCCACGGATTCGTGGTCACTCACAGGGCCGCGGGCCATGCGCTCTATCTGCTGTATTTCCTTTGCACGCCGTCTCATCAACCTACGTCATTCATTTCGACGATTTGTTTCCATGGCGTTGGGTTGGGGAATTGCGGGGGACAACCGGGTAAATTGTCTACTCAACGCGTACCTAAGCTCAGTCGAAGGAAGATAGTATCGCTTGTGGGGATGACGTGACATTACGAAAACCAAGGGCGTTTTTCCAAATGATTTTGTTTGGCCTATGCGGCCTAGGATCAACATTACGAGGGCTTCAAAGTGCTTATGTGAACAGGTATCAAAGCTCTACGACCTAATTACATCTATATGATACATATAGCGATGGACTAGGCTAGTCTAAGTTGTATCATTATAGGCATCGGGGAGGGTTAAAACATTAGGTACTTGAGTACCTTATGTACGCGGGTACCTATTGGCAATGGGAGTATGTGATGAGATTGTTGGAAGCTAGTTTCTTCTAAATATTGTCTCTACGGATTTTACGAAGCTATCTCCTAGATAAGCTGCATTATTCAGACTGAAAATGAATCAAACAAATTCAAATTGGAGCAGATTGGCAATGCCTGCTCGATGGATTAACAATAATGGCAATTCGATCTTTCTACTAGCAAGTGATTTACGCTACCTCTTAATTGTATTATCAGAACACACACACACACACAATCATTTAGACTCGCTCATACGTCCCCCATACGCCCGACCTAAACACCTCCTATCCGCGGCCTACCAATATCTAGGCGGATAGGAAAGAGAAAAGCATTACGCTAGTTCACCGAACGTAATCCCGTCACGCGAGTATATATCCCGACCCCCTCAAGTAAATCCTAGCTCCGACGCCCTAGCAAGTAAGCTGTGTATGTAGCGCAGCGCATGTATATGTAGGCACATGGGTGTAGCGCTGCTGTAACGATTGATGATGAAATAAGCCATAGAGGCGGAGTAGCGACGGTGAAGTAGAGAATCGCCGAAACATCCACCCTTCCCCTTTCGTTTCTTTCCCAACATATCTCTTTTCCGTCTATCTCTTATCTTCGTTTTCTTTTTCTTCTCTCCTCAACGCATATGTATTTAGAGAGCGGATAGGTATAATATCGTAGTAGTAGTAGTAGTAGTAGTAGTAGTACAAGTGATACGGTTCCCTTCGTTAGGAATAGGTTCCCATTAGGCTGGTTGGTTTTAGAACTGGAAGAAATTCCCATTAGGTCCGTTTTGGGGCGGAGGAGCTGCTGCAAAGCCCTCGGAAACTGGAAGGGGGCCGAGCATATCGTTCTGCATCATGTAGCGCATAGTGTCCTCGTAGGAGACCGGGTCGCCGGGGCTGCCACCACCGAATCCCGTCAGTGTGAGCCCGAGAGCCTGCTCAAACCCGTCTCCGAGACTGCCGTAATCGAAATCATTTGGCCCGAACGATGAGGCCATCCAGGGCATTAACGATTGTTCAGGTCCCGGCCCCATCTGTAAATTCCCCCTTGGTGTCGGACCGCCGGTCGGGTCGTACATAAAGGGCTGGTGGGGCTGCGGTGCCGCGCGTAGCCACGCTTGAAACGCCTGTGTATTATTATTATCTACACCAGGTGGAGGCGGATTCGAGCCGCTGTTACGTGGTGGGCCGTTTCCGGTTGCTATTTCTGAGAGTAGTTGGAGTGGGGTGTTTGTTGGTTCGGGATTTGACTGAGGTTGATGATGATGATGTTGTTGCTGCTGTTGCTGCTGCTGTTGCTGCTGCTGCTGTTGTAAATGTGTGCCTACGTCGCTACTATTGTCCCCTGGGGATACCGATCTCTTAGCGTGATGGGCCGCCACAAGTTCCGACTCCTCATCGCCTTGACCTGCCTTGCCTTGAGCCTGCCCCTGTCTATAAAACCAACTACGCAACATGGCCAAAACGAGGAGGAATTTGCTGGCCGGCCGTGACTTATCCGATGCTGCAACCTCTCGGAATTTCTCGAGCAGCTTCTCGAGATACTCGGCAACCTTCATATTGTCCTTGTTAATGACTTTGCCTAATTCAGAATCCGAGTTGCTAGCGCTGAAATACATTTTTATCAACACGACCACAGCGTAAGCAACCCGAACGAAACTAAAGATCGGGATACAACGGATACTATGGACGTCCATGGACAGAAAGGTTTCGAAGATGCCATCAATGGCGGTAAGACATGACGACAGAGCGCTGATATGCGATGGGGTTAGAGAATCATCTAAGCCTGGAATCGGCTCCCGCAGAGAATCAGCATTACATGGAGGTCGATATTCCTCAGCACTCTTGTCAACGTGCAATGCGATTTCGTGCATATACAGATTGAGTACATGGAAACCAAGTACAAGAGATGCTGCTAGAGATTAGCTAACGTATAACCCAGGTGAAATTGGCACCAACGTACGCCTTTTATCCGATTTAGGGATAGACTCGCTATACTTAGAGAGGTCACGTTCGAATCCTCGAAGGGCATATTGTACTTTTTGCTCCGAGACATTGATAAAGACGCTGGGATCATCCATTGAGAACTGGATACCCACGTCCTCGGCGAGTCGGTGCGTCCAGACAAGATGACAGAGGTACCTATCCGTGGGTGCTGCATCTGGAGAAGATTCTAGGATATCCATACACTCGGTCATAAATGATTGCCATCTAATCAGGTTCGGACGGTGCAAGGCCATAGATACATTCGAAGAAAGGAAGTAAACCGCGAGCCACGTCCGTCGTGCTTCGATCGAGGTAGGGTCTGGAAGAGGCTGTTTCCTGAAAGGATGGTCACGCCAGGTATACGGTACGAGCCTCGACTTTGGATTATACTTCCTTCTACCCAAGCCAATATCGATTGACATGACCGCCGCTAGATGTACAAATTGGTAAAACTTTAACTCCTCAAAATGCTCGGGTGGATAGTACCAAATAACGCTGACAAGGATCGACTGAACCAATTCCAAGGATTTCTTGCCCGAGATGATGATGTGATCGGCGAATATCTGCATGATCTCTTTAACTAGCTGACGTTGAAGCTTCGGCGTCTCGGATGAGGCAGCCGCAAGAATAGCGAGGAATAAGATCGGTTTCGTCTTACGGACCTCAATGGCAGTCGTGCCTTCAGGAAAGACGACCGCTGGTAGATGGGGTACCATATCCTCCACATATCGGGTGAAGAGGGCGGTAGCTTCGCTCATGGTTATTAATCCTCGGTCGACTATATCTGGCGGCTGGTGGGGCTGCTGCTCTGATTCAACGCTAGACTTAGGTGCTGCTGGCGAAGCGCTGGCCACACCAGGGGAGCCAGTTATCGATTCGGTGAGTTTTCGTTTCTGACCTGCCATAGTTGTCGGTGGTGCTAATGGACGCTTCTCGGGTGAGGCAACAGGATGAGATTGAGGTTGAGGCTGGTGTTGTTGATGATGTTGGTGTTGATGCTGATGTTGTTGTTGAGTTTGTGTGTCTCGAGGCGGAGCGCCCCAATCTCTTATGGGTGTGGTATGATTGTATCCGAAGGTATGGTCCTCCGATGGGGGTGGATGGACAGCATTGTTAGGTGTTCCTCTGCTTGCCTGGAGGCTTGCAGTCAGAGCATCTATTTTCTTCTCCAGCTCTGCAACACGGCTATCCGTCTTTTTCTGCCTCTTACGCGTTGGCTGCGTCACGATGCAGTTCCTCCCTGCCTTCGCGCATCGTTTGCATGGTCCGTCCGGGTTCGCGGGATCAGGCTCACACTTCACCTTCAACCCACGACAAGCTTCGCAGGCCCGCGGGCGCTTAGGATCATTTGGATCATGCGCCGCATTGGGAGTATCGCTATTGGCGGGATGCGAATGACCGCTCGGGGTTTGAGGAGTGAAGCCGGTCGTGGAACCTGGCGGTGATGGGCCAGCTGTCTGAGCTTGAAGCTGCTGTTGAAGTGGTGAATCGGGGAGTTCTGGTTGTGTTGATGCTTGGACTTGTGCAGGTCCTGATGATAATGACGATGATAATGACGATGATATTGATGTCGATGTCGATGTTGAAGCGGGGATTCCTGCGGCGGCGACTTGGGACGATATAGTATTCGTTGGACCGTTGACTATAATTGAGTCCTCACCGGCATCACGAAGACGTGGGTCAAGTGAAGCTGGATCCATCTCAACCTTTTTTCCCTTTTTCTCCGCCCGCCGAAAAAAAAGATCGAGATGCCCGCTTACCGACTTAGTGCTAGAGGCTCACACGTACAATTGCGTACAATGTCGCAGTAGTAGATGACCGACTCGGCGGTTGTAACGGTCAACATAACACCCGGCGGCCGACGGTATTAGATGTACATGGGAGGGAAATCAACGGGTAAGAATTTTGTCGACGAGTGGCTGGACTGGACCTTTCAAAGAGCCTTGGGGCCTTGGGGCCTTGGGTCTTTACTTGGGTGCTTGCTTGGTGCTACAAAGAACTGGGGCAACCCGTTCCGGTTCCACTCTTTTAACGCTCTTTTAGAGGTAGGAGGTACCCTATGACGGACTTCACCTGGGCAGTTAGGTACATTTAGGTACCTGTATGGAAAGCTCCTGCTTTTCTACATAGGTACTTCACCCCTTTTCTCTTATATAAGAAAGTGTTCAAGTCTCAATTCACATTCTAGCTAGTACATAGCTGCCGTCATCAGAGCAGCGGATTTGCATGTAGACTAATACCGCCAATCCCGAGTGCTGACTCTTTCGTGCTATTTCAGGACAGCTGCAACGATGTTCTAGTTTCTCTCATTGACTAACTACCATAACTTCGCCATATACTATCCCTTAGTTACCTCTAACTAGATTTTCGAAATAACATATACCGCGTTAATATATGTACGCCAAAGACACTAACTCAGTGATAGATCCTATCAATTTAACAGTTTATACTACCGTAGTCCGCAGTAGCCCTTAACCACGTGATGCATATGTTATAGTTATCTAAAGCAACGAGATAGCCGCCTGTCTACCTTAATAGGTGCATACCTTAGCCTTATACTTTAGTATAAATTAATGTAGTAGGGGTCTCTAGACCAATGCCTATTCCTTTATTATGGGTTGAGCTAACTATTTGCAAAGCTCATCTTGACAGGAATGTCGAGAATGTCCCATCAAAGAGAATTTGTTTTAGAGTTGAGACCTAAGCTATGTTGAAGTACCTAAGGTATTTAAATAGATTCATCTTCCTTAAGATAGATGATAAGATACATGTAGTTATAAATCCTACCAAGCTAATATGAGAAAATGATTATATACGTTCATTATACATTCGTCTATTGGTAGTACGTTGCATATGGTTACTAGCACAGACGAACTGAACAGGACAAGTTGGTGCTTGATTAAATATATCCTTTAGAAGAGGTGGTCGCCGATATCAGCTCGGTGATACGGGATTACACCAAGAATCATTGTGTAAGAAATCGAACTAAAACAAAAAGCAATGCGAAGCAGATGTATGTATAGGATAGGATCGTTATGAGCAACTATTCGTCCGAGACCATGGCAGCTATGAAGATTCCAGGGTACATTATATTACGCGGTGGTAATACGAAAGAAGTAGCCATTGTTCTACAGCAAGCGGGCTACCCTCTTAAGCCATCAGTAAACACGTAAACAGGTGCTGTGGCGTAATCAATTGAGTATTTGACGAAAGAGTCATGCTGCAGAGAAGATCATCATACCTAATTTATCTGTCCATTGTTAGAAGCGTCCGGCTGCATGAGACATGGCCGGATTAGGAGTAGATACTCGTAATATCGTGGGACTGCGCAGCCAGAAGTACTTCATCTATGCCTGTTCGATGTTCTTGAAGCTTCCATCAACTCAAAGCTAGCTAGGTTAGACTATTTAGACATTGAGCCAACAAGTCGGCGGTACGGTTATAATTCAAGATAGATATATTCAAGATAGATATTATGCAAAAGGCCACGTCGTGATACCTTAAGAGCTAGCCTTTAGAGGGTATAGTTCTTCTCTCTTGGCGAACTCAGATGTCTCGATCTCATAGTGTATTTATCTCAGCCTCCGCATTTAGATAGACAGGTACCTTACCTACCTCTAACCTAAGATAAGTAATTATGGTCGGTAACATGAAATAGATCCGCGATTTGCTGATACCATTTAAAACTATTAAGGTTATCCCCAAGAGAAGTTGGGTATTACCCGTAACTGTTCAAATACAGTC
This sequence comes from Daldinia grandis, assembly GCA_022432525.1. NCBI lineage: Eukaryota > Fungi > Ascomycota > Sordariomycetes > Xylariales > Hypoxylaceae > Daldinia > Daldinia grandis. The sequence goes on from JAJKLB010000001.1 coordinate 1,225,805, forward strand.
TCTACCAAGATTACAAGGCGTGAGCCCCGGTGCAGATAGCCGTGCGCAGGTCACAAGCACTCGGCAGAAACGCTCACGAAACGGATGAAGGTGTGTTTCTCGCGTAGGAAATTCGGCGACGGGCTCAATCATTGTTATATGTACCACATATGCACGTAAATAGGGTGGCGCTCTGACCTTTTCACCTTATTCGGTAATACCAAATTTGCCTGGTCGATCTTAGCCGCATTCGAAATTAAATCCCCCGGGTTCTCCGATGGGTGCAAAGCTGGCGCACGTGGATATGGGCTGACATGTCATATTAGATCCCTACATAGTTGCTCACTTCCCTGGAGATGAGTGCCACTCTTTTGAGTACGGGGTGAAGATAACGAATGGTACCCGGGTATTACCGTAAACGGGTAGCGAAACAAAATTCGTCGTCGAGTACATAGTACCAGTTCGTGCCCCGAGGGAGATAGCAAGGATCTCGATAGCCCTCGATATGTATGTACGTATGTATGTACGTATGTAAAAACAAAAACCAATATTTCTAGTGACGACAGTTAAGACATTCTTAAGTTAAGACAAGCCTATTATCGACCCTTCGGTTCGCCTAGTCCCTATATCTAGCATATTAACTACCTACCTATATACCATAGTATCCTCAGCTGCATATTTAATTATTATGTACATGGAGTCAGGGGTGTCTATACCCCCAAGTACATATATCAACCAACCCCTGGTACTCCATAACAGACAAAATGGTCCCTGGGTCCTTGCTACCCTCCTGTTTTCTTAACCGGGAACGCATTTCGAGAAGAATTCTCGCTTACGTCTTCCGTAACTCGTCCACCGTCGATTGGTGACTGCGTAATTCCAGTGTAGGCTTCAATTCCAACTACGGATTCGGTGCCGGTATATGTATTCCCTCGCCGACAAGCGAAGAGGGCTTCTCACCTCATCGACAAGCCAACCGGTATTGCTCCGGGGGTGAAAGGCCTAAGACTCCGGTCCCGATATGTCTATCGTCCATGCCCGGCTCTCGATCATAGGAAGCAGTGATGACCTCGCGACACCAGTAGCCGATCGTATCAATACCGACCTCGTACCGCTCACCAGCGAAGGATCTAAGATCATTGCTGCGGGTGTGATTCTGTTTTTCCTCACCGCGTTATGGACCGGCCTACGATTTTGGAGCCTTCGACGAAGTGGCCGAGCATTCATGGTAGATGATGGATTGAACCTAGGAGCGGTCGTCCTGTTCTATGGCCTCATAGCGGTGGATTTCTCTATGGTACTAGCAGGTGGAATGGGCCATCATGTCGAAGAGCTACAGGATTGGCACGTAATGCGACTTATGAAGGTTCGTCAGTTTATTAATTAAGCGCCACAACGCGACTCCACGACAACCTTTTAGTTCATGACCCCTTGCTATTAGGGACAAAATGCAAGCACTAACATGTTTAACCATTACAGACTATTTATGCTGGCCAATTTCTATATGCGGCTTCGCTCGGCCTGATAAAAATCAGTGCTATCCTGATGCTGATACGTATCTTCTTCGACCATCGGTTCAAGCTTGCTGCTATAGCTACATTGGTTTTCACCGTCGCTTGGATGGTTCTAAGTATGCTCATTGAGTTTCTCATATGCCAGCCAATTGAGATGAATTGGCACATTCGAATGGCCGGCACTTGCGGAGACCAAAAAGCAGCTTTTGCAGCAATGAGCGTCATCAATATCATAAATCAGCTCATGATCTTAGCCTTACCTCTACCTATGATCTTGAAACTTCAGATGGAATGGCGATACAAAATTGTCACCATTTGCATATTTAGTATTAGTATACTGTGAGAAAGACCCGTCTCCAGAACCATAACCAGCATCTAAGCTAACGCATCCCGCACCACACATAGTACATTAATATTTGGCGCCATCCGCCTTTCTGCGATTATACAGGTTGACTTTACCGATGTACCATACACGATAGTACACACGACCCTTTATGGAACATGTGAGGCCGGCATCGCTATCATAGTATCCAGCTGCCCCCTCCTTCGACCTGTCTTCGACATGGTGCTCTCGATACGTTCATCCAGAAATACGACGTGGAGAGGCAAAGGCACGATTCTCACACTATCCAGGACACGTAAAAGCACCAAATCAAGCGGATTCACTCGGATGGGTACTGAATCACGAGAAGAGCTCAAATTGGGCAATATGGGAGCGCATCGAGCCAAGCGAGATACGTTCATTACAGTAGGCAAACGGCCTACGTTCCGCGACGACGACGATAACAGCTCTTTACAGAAGATTGTGGTGACGAGCGAAACTATCGTCAGTAGAGTCAGGGGAGAGCTCTAATTTTAATACTGCTTTTTTTGCTTTTTCGATTGGGTCATCTAGGGTCTAGAAAAAAATCAAACCGAGCCGCAAGGCTCACTTGCAACGGACGTGCTATAATTGTATTTGGGACGGAGTTGCCATAATCGAATTCAATGCGCGTCTTTGGCACGGCTACTTAAATCTGAACGGCGATTCAGGTAATAAGTAGTTGTATGTTTCAGTTTGGAGCTATAGCTCCTTTCATCTCCTTGATGTATCACTACTATTACCGCACGACATGGGCATTGTTTCCAAAAGCATGTATTTACGCCGGTAGACACCATTTTCCTTATTGTACAGGTACTCACTTATAGCTCATAATTACTCTACGACAGGGCATGAGCTTGACTAGACGACGTCTAGTCAGTGTTAGATAATAATCGGGACAATGATTACTGAGGCGCTAAATGGATATCTGGTCTATGCGATATGGGTGGATTGGATTCGGACGAGAAACACGAGGATATACTGACTTATAATTGTTATAGGAGATTGAAGACAAGGAAACTAATGTCATATGGGATTGAGCATTTTCACATAGGAAATATTAAACCAAATAACACCCGTATCGACTTGTGTACTACTACAACGAAGACCCAACTGGACTAAGACATTGCTACATCAGCCGTATATAACTTCAAGCGTTTACTATCTCTTTCCATATCGGTAACAAGATGCCATTGTTTGGATTGTATCCGTTCTGGAGCAGCATGCATGTGCAAAACTCCTACCGTATCTAGGGAAGATGAAACCCTGATACCCAAGTTCACCAGGTGAAACATGAAATTTGCATATTTCGTTTAGAAATAATATACGTCGCTGGAAAGCTTCTTACTAATATATTTGGCTGTAAACTGGCAGAAGTCTGGGCAAAGCAAAGCAAGTATAAACGTTGATATACTTGAGGAACTAGGCAGGTCTCTAATAGGTGTTGCCTATAGTTTAGTGTGACTAATAATCTCATTTTCATTCCTAGGACGGATCATCGATGCAGATAATCTTTGCAGCCTCTGTTGCTGGTGCATGGTCTATCAGAAACCTCATTAGTGTCGACTTTCCGCTGCCCGGCTTGCCTGATATCCAAAAGACGCCATCGGAACTACGGAGCCATTTAAGAAACTTTTAGCCTTTTGTTACCTCTTGGTTAGATGTCTCGAATGTCCAGTGGAAAGTACGTTTATGAGCTTCGGTGATGTTTTCGTATCTTGCTGATCTAGATCCATAATCTAAGCTACTTATAATTGTCTGCTGCTTCACAAAATTACGCTCCGCTATAGATATGTGAGATACTTTGATCGCTAGGTCATCAATTTCGGCAGCCGAGAATGCGTTGTTGGACTTGGGAAGTTTTGAATTACGAAGTAGCAGTTTTATCTCTCGAATATGAGATGAGGCAACTTCTAGTTCGTCTGAATCTTGGAGCTGAAGATGTTTGCTTTGTTCTTTGATGCTTTGTAGCTTCTAGTTTATGCTCTAGGGTTATTCGCTAGTGGTACTATTAGTTTTTATTTCATGGAAAGTAATGAATAGTATCTCATATTTATATAGCACAGATATATAATGTTAATGTCAGCTGTCGGTCTCTAGGTAAGCTGGCTTGTCAATTTTTCGATCTCCTTCTCTCCTTTCCAAGCGAACTTCAGGGCAACTAGAAAACATTGATCAGCGATACTCCTGAGAGCAATTTGACCGGCTGAACCCTGAGTACCTCTTATGCTATCAGTGCACAGACGACAGCTCAAATCAGAGAGCTGTTTGCATATGGTAATTTACTTGTGAACTCAATGAATTGAATAATATTTCCTGCAAGCGCTATAGCAGATAAAGGGACCATATCTCTACTACAAAACTCTTGATCTCATAGTTAATAACCCACATTAGTGTGTCCCATGCGCTTAGGCAGCAGGCTCATCTTAAGTATCTCTTCATGAGGCTGTATCAGGCAGATTTGAGTTGTAATGATACATGCACACGTACATTTTAAGTACCTCAGGTACCTAGGTATATAACTAACTTATAGTAGAAGCAAGTTGGGGTTGCGTGCACCTTCTAAGTTCTGGCACAAGAACTTACAAACCTCGAGATGTACGTAAGGTATTTCGGTATCGATGTATTTCGTACCTGCCTAGCAATAAACCAGGAAGGCGGTATGATTTCTAGCTCTGTCCGGCGGCAGAAAGGCCCCACTTCCGAAAAAATAATTTGGACTTGTCCCGAATCTCAATTCAAGCTTAATTTGCGATACATGAAAATTTACGCCTTGAAGCGCAAAACTTCGTAATCGGCGCAAATGGTCTCAACAAAACCAAGCTTGAAGCGCAAGGCTTCTGTGGTCGAGGCGGACCACCCAAATCAGCCCCAATCCGATGATGAGTTCGGAGATGGTCTTCTAGAGGGTGTGCTAGAAGACGAATCCGACGATGAGGAGTCTGAAGTAGAATATGACGACGACGACGACGACGACATTGAGGGGGATACGTTCGATGTCCATGATGATGAATTGGAAAGTGACGATATACCAACAGATGATGAGGGACTGGGGAAAAAGCAATTATCAAATGGAGTCGAGTCTGACGAAGAAGACGTTGGCCCTCACTACAAAATTGAAACAGACGCCAACGGGGGAACCAGATACGTTTACGATGAGGTTGACCCTGTATACGATTCAGACGATTCAGACGCCCAAGAACCCGTAAATACGATCGGAGACATACCACTTTCGTTCTACGACTCATACCCTCACATAGGATATGACATCAACGGGAAGAAGATTATGCGTCCCGCCACTGGCGAGGCTTTGGACGCTTTATTGGATAGTATTGAGGTGCCGAAGGGCTGGACTGGCCTTACGGATCCTGCAACCGGCAAGCCATTAAACCTGAGCCAGGGCGAGTTGGAGTTATTACGACGAGTCCAGATGAACGAAATTCCCGAAGAAGGATATGATCCGTATCCCGTAAGTTTCATGATTCCCATATAGTTACCTCGTGCCATTTCTCGTGCTAATATAGGCCTAGGATACTGTTGAATGGTTTACGAGTTTTGAGGAGACTATGCCTTTGAGCGCTGCCCCAGAGCCAAAGCGACGGTTCTTACCTTCAAAACATGAAGCGAAACGAATAATGAAGCTAGTCAAGGCAATTCGAGAAGGCCGCATATTACCGTATAAACCTCCAGAGGAAAAGCAGAGGGAAGAGGAAGAAGAGGAAGAAGTTCATTATGATTTGTGGGCCGACGAGACTCCTCGGCCCCCTAACGTAATGCACATTCCCGCCCCCAAGCCTGCTCCTCCGGGCTATGATCTCAGTTACAATCCACCTCCAGAGTATCTCCCTACCGAGGATGAAAAGAAGGCTTGGGCCGAGACTGAACCGGAAGAACGAGAAAAGGAGTACTTGCCCCAAAAATACGACTCTTTACGGAAAACTCCTGCATACGATCAATTCGTCAAAGAGCGCTTTGAAAGGTGCCTTGATCTCTACCTTGCGCCTCGGATACGGAAGAATAAGTTGAATATCGACCCTACATCATTACTCCCTAAGCTTCCGCGGCCGGAGGAGCTGAGACCCTTCCCTACCATCGCGTCAATTGAATACGCTGGTCACGAGGGTAGGGTACGATCTGTTGCCATTGACCCGTCTGGGCAATGGCTAGCCAGTGGTGGCGATGATGGCACGGTGAGAGTGTGGGGCCTCGCAGACGGCAAACAGCAGTGGAAAGTCAAACTTAGCAGCGAGGATCCGGTAGATGTAGTGCGATGGCGACCAGGTCAAGAAGCTTCAATCATATCAGCTGCTGTAGCCGAAGATATTTTCCTCATGATCCCATCATTTGGGAGCCCGGAGCTGGAACAGACTAGCCGGGATATATTGGATGCAGGATTCGGTTATGCTACCAACGGCAAGCAACTAACAACAGCTAACGGAGCGGCACGGAAAGACCCCCCGGCGAAGTGGTCACGACCGGGGGCACGCCTAGAGGATGAAGGTGTCATACTGAAAGCTACGGTTCGCTCGCCTATCAAGTCAATCAATTGGCACCGACGAGGCGACTTCTTCTGTACGGTATCCCCTAGTGGGCAAAGAAGTTCTGTGGCTATTCACACCTTATCTAAGCATCTTACTCAAATCCCCTTCCGAAAGCTTCCTGGGTTGGCACAGACGGCATCATTCCACCCCTCGCGACCTATGTTTTTCGTCGCGACCCAACGGTCGATACGATGTTACGATCTCCAAAAACAAGAATTAATCAAGACCATACAGCCCGGCGCCCGCTGGATCTCATCATTTGATGTGCATCCTGGCGGTGACAACTTGGTTGTTGGATCATACGACCGTCGTTTACTCTGGCATGATCTTGAGATGTCAAACAGGCCGTATAAGACAATGCGATTCCATCCTCAGGCAATCAGGGCTGTCAAGTTTCACCGCACCCACCCACTATTTGCAGACTGCAGCGACGACGGTACCCTACAAATATTCCATAGCAAAGTCGTGAGCGACCTGATGGAAGGACCGACTATTGTACCTGTGAAGATGCTCAAAGGACATAAGGTAGTTAACAGACTTGGTGTGACAGATATTGATTGGCATCCGCAACATCCATGGTGTGTAAGTGCGGGCGCCGACGGAACATGTAGATTATGGACATAAGCTCGGCTTTTATGGGAGGGAACAGGTGGGTGCCTAATAGCAGAGCACGGTTCACCAGACTTCCATTATAAAGAGTCTTGTAGCGACGGCGTTTAGAGAAATATACCTTCATATATACATTTAAGAACTCTTGCCTTATTCCCAGGATCATTAGCCTTGCATGCTATTACCTGCTTATATTCGAACAAGCTATAGCCCATTGGCCCTTAACTCCACTCGTTTCATCACTGACTTCGCCATGACGCCCAATCAATAGAGGTGTGTCATCTTAGTCTCCCACCCAGTAATTCGCCGTCTCTACAAATCATATTCCAAGATCGTGAGTGGCCAGCCGGACTATATGCTACGCCTGATACACACGGTGGTGTTAGACTGGGCTAACAAGGCCTTGCCCCGACAACCGTTACTGCCCAATTATCCGATCCTCCTCTTCCTTTGCCTAGAATACTTCTTGCTATCATTGTCATCTTAGAACATGTAATCATCATTATTATCCATCTACTGCTTCATCTACAGCTGTTTATCAACGAAATATAACGCAGAGCCGATCTATTTTTGACAATATATGTCCTGCCCATGCTAGCAAAGAGCATTTTTTTCAGCTTCAATATTTACATTCCGACCGCCTATCATTGCTATATATGTCATCGTTGTCGGCTAAAGAGGGGAGGGGAGAAATATAATAACTATGGTGTTCTATATCACCTCCTCGAACACTCAACCATCTGTACAGATTTCACACCGCTCGGTGCTAATTAGGATGATGGATCTGTGATCGTTTAGCAATTTACGATCGATACCATCTCCCTAATACAGCCAAGGGCAAGTGTACTACAGCCAAGAGAGAAACTACCGATGTTACCGTACCGTAGTCTTGGTGCCGGGACAACAAAATGATGACGTTGCTGTTGCTCAGACCCCCCTTGCGGCAGCATAGCGAGTCACATGCTAATTAGAATTAGTTATCTGTGTTATATTTGTACGGGGTAGTAGCACTATCTGTACATTGGTAAGTAATCTTAACGATATCTTATTGTTTATTACTAATTTACCGACTTAAGACACAGTCTATGTACTTACGGCTTAACGATCGATGCGGTGCCAAGAATAGTAAATATACCTGGCCTGCAGTCACAGCTATACTAGGAAAAAAGATATGACATCTACGGATCCGTGGTAGCTAAAGTCGATGGATCCGCGTTCAAGTTTCTGGGCTTTGAGATAGGGCCGTGCTGCTCAGGGGAGAGCATGCTAGATGAGGGGGCCCGTTCCTAAGGATCCACCGAGATGGATACGACAAGAGATATCAATAGACAGCACGGAAACAGAAATCGACCTTTTAAGGAATGCGTCGGCACATCCAGATACCATGAACCGTTGCTCAGAATGGATGTAGACGGTTCAATGGGTACTACTATGGGGAAATAGTGAGCAGGCTATAGACGCTAAGTCTAAGCCGGGCGAGGTATATCTACAGATCGATCTACCAGTCGATCACCTACTAAGATGGAGCCAGAACAACCACGCCCAAATGCCAACGCGTTGGCATTCATGCGAATAGAATCTCGGCCTACGAAGAAGACTTGCTACTCCACAATCTACCGCACTGCCGAATCTTCCGTCAACGAGATCCCCTCGGGCATTTTGTCGATAGGAGTCAGCCAGTCCTCTCGACTTACACTTCTTTCCTATCTGATCAAAGCTGCTTGCTACTAGAAGCCATTCCACTCCTACCGATGTTGTTTTCTCAACAACCCCGACTCCGAAAGTCGGTTCGCCGGTCCGACTACCTGACATCACTACACGCCGTCGCCGTCGACGTCGACGTCGATTAGGGGCAAGGCAAGAATAATAAGTGCCCATGCCTTTACATAGGTAGGTAGGTACCTACATATGTTGCTTGGGCGTGACGGGACAATAGCTTAAACTAAGATCGTGTCGATATTCTTGCGGCGATCAGACTTACGGCACCCTGCAATACCTCGTTGTGTCCCGAGATCGATTTATCTAATACATCACCGACATCCATTGCTCTACAGGGGCAAATACGACAATAGATTTTCGTCTAAGCCAAAGGATTGAGAATGGATGTGTCGGCCTAGGCATTCTTCGGTGTTAACACGGCTCTACACGATGTGGATTTTACCTGCGGCAGTCCGATCAGGATGGAATCTCGAAAAGAAACGTGGCGTGGGGATATTTTATTCTCGCGCATCTAGCCTTGTTTTTTGGCGCTAGATGGATAATGACGATGTAAGGGAAGAAAAGGTCGAGTAGGTACCTACATAAGGTTGCCATCTATCAGTCAGCTTGCACCCTTCTTATTCACCAAATCCCCCTTTGCCCTTTGGTATTATCTTTATTATTTATTCTACCTCTCTCTTCATTTCAGTTGACCTTCGAAATGCGAACAAAGTTGCATGAATATCTCAAGTTGGAAATGCTCTGTTAGGGATCACGAACATCCATCCAATTAGCATTTCCTTATTGTTCTTTACCCTCTGGTTTATTAGCTGCGCGGATTGCGACTACAGAGCTGCACGATCAATCCCGACAGCCCGGCTACCCGGTTAGTGGCCATTCATTCGGGTCCAAGTCCGGAGCCGAGGACATGGCGGTGGTAGCGATAGTGGCGGGTACTCGACGCGGTCGGACAATGGTTAAAAAAGGCAAGAAAAGAAAAAAAAAAAAACTTCTTTATGGGAGACATCCCCGCATTTGACAGTCTCAAATTGGGTTACGCGGATCCAAGTAAGATAAAAAGAAAGAAATGTGTGGCGGTGCGGAGAATCAGAAATGGTGAACCTTCTTTTTGGTCGTTTCTACATGCGGTGTGATGGAGCACGGCGACCGTGATAGTGGTTGCGCGACGCAATGTCAGATCGCGTAGGCCTGCAGCTGGGAGGCTTGGATGTGACAGCGTCACCTCTGACAGGTAGGTATACTATGAACCGAGGATCGACATCATCATTCGTTATATTATTATTATTATTGTCTTGGAACTTGTACCTCCACCCAGCCAACCCAACCCAATCTACAAACATCATAACCCTATCTATTGGTTCCAAACATTACTGACCAAAAGAACCCTTTTCTCTCGAGTTAACCCCCCTTCCCTCCCTCCCCTCGAACGCCGATCCGGGTATAGGTATAAGTATAGGTATAGGTATAGGTATAGGTATAGGTATACAACACCGCCCACGTTATTATTCATCGTCGTCGTGTCATCAAACATCACAGCCCTTACTTAGGCTTCGGACACGTCTTCGTCTCGGATGCTCCTGGCCTTGGCGGTGACAGGGTCGGCAGGGATGTCGGACCAGCGCCCGACGTCGCGAAGCATCTCCGCATCATAGTGCTCGTGGGCGGAGGGGACGACGCACCACGACAACCTGGTCGCCATCGAGGAGCGGCTCTTCGGGGCTTTGGTCATTAGGCGGGTGGTGCTCCAGTAGTCGACCGGGTCGACCTGCTCGGCACGTCCGACGCGAGGGAGCCAGCCGTAGACGTTGCCGTCGAAGGACTGCGTCTGGTTGGTGTAGTCGAGCGCGGCGACGGCTGCCGTGGTCAAGGGCTGGGAAATGTCATGGCCGATATAGTTGTGGTTGACGTAGTAGCCCAAGTCGGGCCGAGACACGAACGGGTCGCCACGCTTTAGGGTGGTGTCCGTGTTAGAGGAGGACGATGCGTATTGCATGAAGGTGTAGTCCGCGTCGCCATCAGCCGTCGCAAGGACGGCGCCGTGGTTGATGCGGTGCACGTTTTTAATTAGGAGGCACCGCCTAGGTTGAGTGGTGGAGCTGTTAGGCCTTGTACAAGGGAAGTTTTCGTCGTTGAGGTGCGGGGGACGGTGCTCGGTGAAGCCATCGATATAAAAGAAGTCAGAGTCCTCTCTGCCATCGTACTCCCGGTCCAATTCGGAGCTTCGGTCGGGGAGGACGGCATTAGTAGAGCCTGACGTTTTAGGAGACATGTTTAGTATAAGGTGGTAAGGTCGTATAAGTTAAGTATAGGTCAAGTATATGTAGGTCGAACAGGATGGTCGTTACGCTTAGACGACGCTCGACACACATATATTAACGAACAATATATAGGTAGGTAGGTAGATAGGTAGGTAGGTATGTATATAGGGTATAGGCTGGCGTGGGCCGAAGAATAGCACGGCAAACAACTATTTAGAGTCGCTGCCGTCTTCGTTATACCCTTTAGTTAGGTTATCTTTAAGTATACTTATGTCGAGAGGTAGAGAGAAAAGAATTTGGAGGGGATCAAAGCCGTGGGACCCGTTGGGTTTTATATGCTGTTCGAGTATTGCAAAGACAGGTAGCCAAGCCCAATAGGATCTTGCTAGTCCCAAGGCTCTCTCAGTGATTCAACCCGGTATTATGAATGCGTGTACTGGTGAATGGCGGATTAGCTGTTGCATTTAATATTGAAGCTAGCATTTGAATCACGGGCTGTGTAATATGTACGCTCACGGAGCTCTTGCAGGTATGCTAGGTACCACATACAGGGTTCCCGACAAAGTCAGTATTTGACATATGTACATGTCCAATATGAGAAAAGTTCTTACGATATACTAATACTGCATATGTATCCCTATATGTGCCCGACATACATACCTACATACATACGTACATACCTACCTAGGTACCTACCTACCTAGAATCGGACTGCTAGGACGAGAAACCGGAGGGGATGGTGAATGGCTAAGATATGCCTAGTATACCAGAACTCTAGTGCCAACCATCCGCCTCACTCTTTCTCAGGCCATCCTGTGGGTTGTCTACGGTATGTACCTAGGTATCCATAGGAGCCTATTATTCCATCTTCTGCATCAGTGATCAGATGAGTGAGGGTTTTTTTCCCCTTCCTTGACACGGCCAATGGCCAAGCATAGTGTAGGTTTCGTTGACCCAAGTTGCCCAGCTCGAAGCTAACCTAGTACCTTAAACATACAGTGTGCGTATTGCTCTAACCCCAGGTCAAGTCTGACATGGCCCCCTGGCTTAAAATGTATGTACATGGGGAGAGTCTTATGATCGGACCAGACACCAAGAAGTACAATGTATCCTGCAAACCATCAAGCTTTTGTTCTGTTTCTTTTTATTATCTTTTCCCAAAAATTTAGAAATCAATGCCGGCGAATTACGAAGGAAGATTCCGAGGGGTGGGACGTGGGGGAAGATGCGATGTCTTTGGCAGCTGTACTTCCAACCGATGGCTTAGTTTCAGGCCTGTACCTATGCATCTGCATGAAAATTCCCTATGACTGAATCAGCTGGTACTGCTTTGCATTACCATGTATGCATATCTGCATCAGATATGCTGTATGTATGTACCTATGTATGTATGTATGTATGTTGTATGCTACGGATTGCCGTCACATAGGTGTACATATGTAGTATATTCAATCAAGGTACCATTTACAAATGTACAGTTGTAAGACAAGCCTGTAAAGATGCGATAAAATTAATGTCAGGAACAATTGACAGTAACAGTGTTGTGCAATGTACCTAACCTAGGCTACCAAGCATAGGAGGAGACGTGGAATTGGTGGAATTAGCGAAAATACCATTTACATATTACGGTCAAGTGCCGAGTGAGAATCGTACATCTTGTCCGAGAATCTTCAACAGGTACGCCAGCCCTATCATACATTGTATTATACACATTGGCGTCGTGCTTCTACACAAAGCACATATGTTTCAGGAATATGAGGAAATAGAACTCGAGTAGGACCTACATACATACATACATACATACATACATACATATATGTCTCACTTGCTAGCGTAGAGAGAAATAGATCCCAGCATCATACCCAAGACATCCAAGACATCCAAGACCTTCTCATTCGCCCTACTTCTCGGGATCAGAGCATCCTAGGGGAAGCATTGTTCTCTCTCAACCCATCAGATTTTTAGCCGACAGCGTATTGACGAAAATCGCGAAATAGACAGGGCAACCAACAACATACCTTACCATTTGTTAGTCAACCTTAGCAATTCGATGCTAGTCGATGTTAGTCGATGCTGGTCGATGCTGGTCGATGCTATGTGCATGCCGACACTGCACTAGGCGTAGGATGACCCTGGATCCTATGTAGTCCCAGACAAGGGGTGGCAGGGATTGGCACACTTATCCCCGGAGTCCTGGTCCTCGACCCATCGCATCGGCGCCTTAATATTATTTTTCCTCTGCACTATGTAGGTAGGTAGGTAGTTAGTGTATTATGATAAGCGGTACACTCACAATACCTTCTACTTGGGAATCCAGACTTAAATTTTAGGATATGCATCGTAGTTTAATCGAGCGATGACTTTACAAGCTGACATAGCGTTTCACCACTTGGCCGTAAAAGTTCCGGGGTGGTCGTACGGATCGAGGAGGAGAGACATTGCTCAAATGTTCACCGACGAATCTATATCCGTACAACCTTGGGCACGTTTCTTTGCTCGCCACTTGCTAGCCTGTTAGAGCTGGGGTATTACAATCCCGTGGGCGTGACATTGTAGAATAAACGGCGATAGGGGGGAAATAATGATATTAATAATAATAGCAATAATAGTAACAAGCAGTACGACCATGCGAGCTAAGTTTCAGAAACGCATACATAGGTACCGTAATAATCACTTTGCTTAGGCCCGACTTTTTCCAATCTATTTGCGATACCGAGGTGACAAATTCGAACTTGGATGGCAGGGTGTCATGGAGAATAAAGAATTTAGCCATAGAGCACATGAGAGGCAAGGCATGGATTGGTATTCATGGAGAGCACACCGCTTCCAAATCTCGGTAATCAACATACCTAGGTACCTTAGGTAGGTAGTTATAACTACGTAGGTACTATTAGAACAGTCAACTAACTACCATTATTCTATGTAAGGCGTCCTTTTTTGCCCGCAGTCTTGGGGAGATGTTCTTAACACAGCTAGGATACGCTGCCCCAGAAATAGCTACATACATATGCTACTCCGATAGAATGCTTACCACCACCCCCCTTGCGCCTATCCTTGCCTCACATCGGCTCGAGTTGTCAATACATCCCCCGTCCTTTAGGTCCCCCCGTCCCCCCCGCGTGGTGTTACTCTATAAGCGCGCGCCTTTCCTGACACTATCTAACTGCTGAGGCTTGCAACCCTTATCCTCGGCTAGCTATATACTTTTAGTAAATCCTCCACCGGTCGGCGGTGGTTGATCTTATCCTGTGTCCGAAAATTAGCGCTGCCTGCGTGGCGTTTTCTCAGCTATTCGATTGCCGCGGGGGACAGTGAAGACCGTTCCATGCTTACGGCTCAGGACGCCCATTTACATACTTTTAATACGTGCTAGCCTTCCGCACGAGTAATATGTAGAACAGGAGCAACATGGAATAGGAATAAGTAAACGTTGAGCCGGATACTATGTAAGTTAGGCAGTCAAAGACGAGGATCAGGGATCAAGAGGGCGGAAAAAGACTAACACGGGAAGTGGGGGACTCGTTCGTGACGGATCCAGGGACATGGGTACCTACCTATCATCCATGAAAGCAATCATACATAACTAACCTAGTACAGATCTTTGGACGGTTTCACGGCTCTACGCGGGCGACGCTTCACAAAGTCATGTCACCCAAAAGTGAGAGGTTATCATATGTAGATGCATTGGTAGGTAAGTACTTGGATATGTAGGACTTTATTTTCTTCCTCGGAGAACATAAACATGCCGGTACATGCAGGTAGACCTTTCAGGACGGACGCCTTATCTGTACGCTAGAATCTACGTCCTACGGAACATACGTAATCTCGCTATACTACCTAGGTAGTATAGGGATCGTCGTAGCCACATCATGGCGAGCAAGTCACAAAGAGGGACAAATAATTTAATTTCGACATGGAGCCTGCAGACAGAATGTTAGTTTATTTTTATTTTTCTCGACGAACACTTTGGCCGTACAAATCGGTAGTGTAGATGGCTGCCATCCGGGGTTGGCTGTGTAAGTGTGTGACCAACTCGGTACACTTCCGCTTTCGCTTATCAGCCTTAAAAGAAAAGACAGGTATTGTGTGTAGCGCCATCATTTCCTGGTATCCTTGTAGAACGTTTCCAGAAGATTATTTAACCCTGCAGATATGGGTTGAACTAATCGTCAATCTCCTCCGTTCCTCTCCCATGCACCATGTTAAGGTCACCCTAGTACCCTTGTCACCATTTGCCTATTCTCACCCCTCCTCCTCATGATTTGGGAACTTGACCTTGAAGGCGTGTGGTGCGTGGTCTAGATATACCTGAGTTCATATGTCCTCAAGTAGCAGAAGGATTACACCCCAGGATATTGGGTTGGAGACAATTTGATTGGTTCAGAAGACTCCAGAAATTTTCATAATATGATTCATTACACAGATAGCTACTCTGATTGGGCCATCCTATCCTTCTGGCACTTGAAAACACACTTCATATTCAATAATGACCTAAGGTTAGTTAAGCTGTTGGCCTCTAGTCCGCGAACCAAAAAGGATGTTTTCCAATTCAAAGTGCTGCGACATGTGCTTGTGTAGTTACGTACCTAGGTATGGGCTTCATTTCTCCTTCGAACCCCTTTTTTCCACTTGTTATACTTCCTCTACCCTTCAAATATGCTACCCACACATACACACCACACATCCGCTTGACGTTATGTAGGTACGTATACATACGTAGGTACATAGACAAATGCGTACCTATGCAATGTGCATGGTGTAGAGACGCACCGCACCTTAAGACGTGCAGCTGATCAATTCCGAGAATCCACAGTCCTGCAGAAGAGGGACCGGCCTGCTCTGGTCCAAGTTTTAATTGCGCATCTGCAATGCACAATCGACATACCTCATATCAATAGGCACGCCGAATAGGATGTATTCCTCACACGAATACATAAGATGTAGAACACGGGACATGGGACAAGGGGCAATGCACGTCCTTCCAAAAGGGGCATCCTTCTCGAACGCTTCCTTCAGCTGGGGCTGGACGCCCGCCAAAGCAGAGAAACGCCAGGCGACGCCGCGATTCCATGCAACCCGAGAATACTAGGGTAGCCCCGAGGAACACACCCACCATCCATCACATCCGTGTATGTATTTATGAAAGACTTTTACTCTACTTATAACTACATGTTGTAACAGCTACCTACCTACCTATGCATGTCTTAGAATTAGCTTTCATAACGGCGACTACTCGACGAATCCCAGCTTCGTAGCCATCACCACCACCCACCACCCACCATCTAAACTAATCCCGTCATGTCCATATCCATATCCATCCCCATACTATATCGCCTTGTCTCGTAATTATTATCATTGTTATTATTATTATTCTTACCACTCACCGCCACAACAAAATCTCCCAAGACAATGCCTTGCGGCTCTGCGCGGTCCAGTAGCATATCACGGCAGAGACCATGCCCACCATCCATCCCATCGATCTCTAGGTTCCGGGGAGGGCAGGGGGTGGGATGTGTCACGCAGCCCAATCCGCTTTTGCTCGCACCTATGTTATGCGGCGCGCGTCCCAAAAGAAAAAAAATTCGCCGCCCACGACCAGGAATCCGAGCCTTCTGGCTATCCGCTTCGGGGCAGATGGCTACCTACCTATGTACTTGGTCTCGTACCAAACCTGTTTCTTTTCTCCCCTCCTTTCCTAAGTCATCACTACGCGCATACACACTTACATACCATACACATAACATGGGGTACGCAATATATACATTTACACATACATGCATACACATGTACCTACGTCTATCCCCAAGGCCGAGCCACGTCAGAAAACGGCAGGCTTCTCGAAGTCATCGGGCCTTGTTTCCATGCATGCGAGTATGCAGCTGTACGGTATGTACATACATCTCAAACACGCAACGAACTCATAACTCATCCCATTGGTTCCGTCCAGTCCTGCGCACTCACGCACGCTAGGCAATCAGCACCTAGTCTACACCAATTGCCGCTGTATTCCCGTTCCTCGTAGTCTTGCTTCTGCCCATTCATCTATCCACGGCCAAGCCTGCTCCTTTGTATCTGGTACCGCTATTCTGCGCCGCTGGAGCGCATATCGCATTCCACCAGCATATTTTCAGATGACCGGAAGCCAGCTGCATTGGCTTCAAGGTTGACTTGGCTCTCCCTGTACTTCCCTTGCTTTCTCGGTCAACTAGACTGCTACGCACCCAGGTCTCAGCTAGCCTGCGCTCTTCCTCTACCACGGTGTCTGCAGGAAGCGCACGACGTTGCTAGTTTGCTGCCGCGTTCTGCCAAACTCCTTCGGATGGTAACCGGCTAGGCGCGATTGTCTTCGCGTCGATCAGGCCTGTCGGTGGCACCGGTGGCACCACTGCCCCAGCGCTCGCCTTTCGCCTTAGACCCCCGGCTTTCAAGCTACGCGCGCGCTGATATGCACTCTCGATTTCGTACTCGACCGCACATCTGACGGTTAGAGCACACACGGCCGGCCACACGCTCCGTTCGCCGCGTAGAATCCAGTAGTCAAGAGTCTCGCGTGTGGGGGTTTCAAGCAGGCGCACGAAATCGCCTGTCGTTACCTTGGGCACGAGCGTCATACTCGACCCCGACGGGACCTCCTCGTCTACCAAGAACTTGCGGATGCCGGCCGGCAGCAGACCAAGCGTGTCTAGCTGACGTAGCCGATGGCGAATCTCTAGCCCGACTACCCTGAATAGGTGGCTCGTCATCTGTGCCCGCTTGTGCCGCGCCGTGAAGAGCGATGGGCCATGCATGTCCGATTCGAGGAAGGGAATCAAATAAGGCCGAGCTTGACTAACTATGAAGTGGTTGACGTTGAAGAGCTGAGCGACACGCGACAGTGGCGACTTGCGGTCCTTGGCTGATGCATGTGTCCACGGAGGGAAGGTATTCGCTGGCGCCCAGCGTACAATCTTACCGTCTACATCTTTGCATAGCACCGTCGTCCGTCTACCTCCGTATAGTGACGGGGTTGACGCGTTAGATGCGACAGCCGCGGTCCGAATCAGCTTAAATGCCTCGTCAGCACATCCACATCCAAATTTTCTCTCAAGCTACGCCAAGGGCTTATAGGTAGGAGCCAAGGTTTTAGGGACATACCACGTTAGGGGCGGTGATATAGTTCAGTAATTCGGGAATTCCCTCTTGTTCCGCCGTAGCCACGGTGATATTTAAGACGCGCTTACTCCTGTGATATGCTTCCTCAAATGTCAAGTCGCCAAGATTGTCTCTAACGCAATCCTCTAGAACCTTAACGTCAAGAAAGTAGCCTTCGTGCCAAAACCTCGCGATCCGACGCAGCAAAGTACTGAGAAAGGGTGCCCAGTTGCATCTGTCACTATGCACTTGTTGCTCGTGCGTCTCGAAGGCTGATAGATCAATACCGTCTCCTCTCAACACACGAGGAAGCTCGTCTTCTGTATGGATAGCTACTAGACTAGCAATGAGCGCGCCCGTCGCCGTGCCCGTAATGATGCGCGGCAGTAGACCCCGTAGAAACAAGGCCTTGATAACGCCTAGATGGCACAATCCGAACATAGCACCGCCCTGTAGCACTAGAGTGCTACGTCCAAAAGCCTGTCTCGAATCGTGCAGGAAGTCGAGCTTTCGCTGGGTCGAGAGGGTGTACGTGTGAGTATAGCTGTCGTGAAGCGGCGAGGCGACACGATGATTGATGTCGTCAATGGCACCAGCGACTTGCGCAATGTACTCTTCGATCAGATATTTGGTTCCGGCAAAGGCGCGGTTATACAGCCTTGGAGCTGTGATATTTCCGAGGTTTCGAACCAGGCCGGACCGTAGGAGATCAAGGAGAGATTGTAAGTCGTTATTATCACGAGCATCGATGATAGTATCGAGACGATCGTTGATAAGCATCCAATCGTAGTAATGCGACGGAGGGTTGTTGCGCCTAGAAGAGGACATCGTCCTTGTTAGTATCCTCCGAATACACTTCAGATTGCTATACCATACCAAAGATTCAATTCTTTAAGATTATCCAACTGCAATGCTGCGTGTTCCCAATCTTCGTATGTCACGGCATTGCGCAGTGCATCGAGCCGTTTGTCCATCGGGCTTTTCGATGTCCATCTTCCCCAGAGTTTCTAGGATAAGAGTAACCATGTAAGCTTGGGTGCAATTCACCTCACCTCTTATTATCACAGTTAACAGGTAGGTAGATAGATAGGTACCTAACTCACTCTATACCAAAATAAAAGGACCTCCAGCAATAGGGAAAACACAGCTAGGGACACCCCGAAGATTGACTGCATTCTCTCATACCATTCGCGGCGGCCGGAATCATCGGTAGAGAAAAATCGACGACGTCAGCGAGGGCGAGGGCGAGGGCGCGTAGGTCAGGTCCGTAGGTCAGGTCCGTATAAGCTGAGAGACTAGAGGAAGACGGTACCCGCCATTACACGTCGCGACGAAGCGACACCGCGAGAGTAATATTGAGAAATGGACGAGGGCGATCCAACATTTGCAGTCGAAATGAACGTTTTACATATTAGCATTAGAGAGGTAGTTGTATAAATACCTACCTACCTACCTAAGACATGTACAACGAGCCGGGGCTCACGAGGGCCGAGCTAAACTTACATGTGAGAGAGAGAGAGCTCCGAGCTTCCGCTGTAGGTAGGCTGGTAGGTAGGTACCTATATACACTGACAACTGGTGCCACCTGCCAACATTTTATAAATTACTTCCTTGTCCTTACTTCGACAACTAAAAGTTAATAATTTAGAACTACCTAACCTAACCATCTTATAATATACCAGTAATAGGTACTTCCCTGGCCTCCCAATTCATCATTTATTATTATTTTAGTTATTACTTCTAGGCCGTTACTACCTAACGGGGTGTGTCACCCTTACCTGACCCTTAGTAAGGTAAGAAGGGAAGTATTAGTGAGACGTCATCTCATTGTTTGTAAAAGCTGCTGAAGGGATATACCAGATATGAAATATGTAACCTTATTCCCAATAAATATCTGTAGAGTTGAAAGTGATCCAAGTTAACAGGTAGGTTAGTCCTTTAAGAGACAGTATCAGTGGATAACTCTCAGTGGCAGCACGTTGGAACACGCTTGGTACTAGGAGTCTCAATAACTACCGTTTGTTTCGTGCTACCAGTATAGAATTCCATAACCCAAGTTGAGTCTTCAATCCCTCTTATCTATGAGTGCTGGCTGAATACCTCGCCGTAGTATAATAATCATCCCACCCATTGTATGAAATATTCATCTTCAATACTATATTTGTATGTCTAATGCCTAAAAGCTCCCGCTACTATAGTCGACCTACGTCCCCTTACCGGCGATTGTTGGGCTAAAGGCGTGATTTAGATAACCGTGGTATAGTCTCGTAACGATATTACGGTTAGCTTGTTCTATGATAACATGTTTTAATTAGGGAGCCAGGCATGGCTGACCACATTTTCCTACCTTATTTTCTTTCCCTGTATTAGCCTTCGTAATTAGTACTAAGTCAAACCACCGTTACTGGGGCCACCCTAGTGGGGGCCACCCATTTCCTATATAAAATCAACAAAATCGTATATTTAAAAGGATTTTTTTTAAAAAAAATGTATATATTTAAAAAAATTAAACTTTTTACTTTTATATTATTATTATTTTATTTTTATATATTTTTTGTTAATTTTCTATTTAATTAATTCTTTTATATTATATATTTAACAAAAGGTGTTATTAAAGTTTATACCAAAAATATATGGGGAATATATGGGGAAACGGATTAAAATTAATATAAAAGAATTCATAACTTTCAAAATAAAATAATTACAAATAAAATATTTTAGTAATATTATATATTAGAATTTTCTCTATTTCTTAATATATATTATGATATTCTTTTAATATTATTCGTAAAGCTATGGCCCTTAACAGATTTATATATAAAATATGTGTATAAATGTTAGTGCACCCACTTTTATAAATTCTGCTACAAAATTCGGTTTAAAATTTTTGAAAAAATTATGAGGTAATAATTAGCTTATATACTATTTAAAATCAAAAACCGCGTATTTTTATCTATTTTCCTGAATTAATTACGGATATGTAATTTTGTTGATTTTGTATGGGAAATGGGTGGCCCCCACTAGGGTGGCCCCAGTAACGGTGGTTTGACTTATAAACTAAACTACATCCTCGACAAAGATGTGGCTATTTCGATATTATAGCATATCTATCAAAGTAAAGGAGACCACTATCATTAACCTACAATACCCATAGCTGGGGCACATAGTGATCTACGCTATCTTTTCAATGGTAAGTGATTCTTCAATTACTTAAGTAGGTACCTAGCTATCCTAGTATACTAAGGAGCTCAATAACCAGTCTAAAGCCATAATGTAGATATGGTTGAAGCTTATGGTCTCCGGATTCTTCTTCCACCGCCTGGAGACGAGACAGCACTTGGTGCTGCTGGGATTGACCTATATCTGCCCTTGACCACACCAGGGCAGCACGTAGCAAACAAACTGGATCGCAATACCTTCAACACGACGATTAGGCTATAACGCCATGTGGATGGCAAATCTAATGGATATTTTCAGCTAGGTATAGCAGAGTAATGGAATCCCATTCCTCCTATTAAAAGTTGTAATTAACCTGCTATACGCTATGAATGCATATATTCCCTTTTAGGAGGCTCTACGAATGCCAGGTTTCCCAATTTATAACTAAGACGCCACTGCAGCTCAAAACTACCACCACTGGACGGGAGTTTATCCACCTCCTTGTCGGGCCTATCTACCTGGCGTAGTTTTATGTTCGTAACGATAACGATGTCCTACTGGTAGTGTGGCTACTCTACAAGGGTTGCTTCTCTTAGTGGTGTTTATTGGGCTATGGCTTTGGCTCGCCTACAGTAGTTTAATTATCGAGTTGGCTCTGCAGCTATTGCTATATCTAAGATGTTGGATGAGCTCATCGTAGAGAAGACAGGACTGTATATGATATATATTACATTGAAAAGAGGGGGGCGAGAGATAGGCTATCTCAACAAGAGTATGGACGGATGGCAAGGTATAAATATGGTACACAGTGAGTAGTATAATATACCATATATACGGCGTTGAGCAATCCCGCTGTAATTTATCGTTCTACGTGCTACTAAACCCTCTGAACTCATGGGAGATTACGATATTGCATTAATGTAGTATAGAATAGCCTATTCTATTACCTCAATCAAAACCCCCAGCTATGAAGTTCTTCTGCACGTGCTAAAATCGTAACTGTCGCGTGCAAGAAAAGACTATAGGTGTATAAGGACGCCGAGTATCATACAAACGTAGGGACTCATAATGTCCAACGCACTAAACTTCTAAGCCCAAATTTACTCGTCATCTTCGTCCTCATCGATGATATGGCGTCTTCGCCGGTGGGAAGACTCAGCCGGTGCATCCACGTCGTCCAGATCAGCATCGGCATCGGCATCTTCAGCGTCAGCCGTCCTCTGGCGCTTCTTTCGGGGAGCCTCTTCCTCCTCGTCATCATCTAAAAGATCTTCTTCATCTTCGTCATCCTCGTTTGCTTCTTCCTCGTCATCACTAGGGGCGATAAAGTCATCCTCGCGATCATACTCGTTCTGCCGACCTCCACCTGACGGGAAGTCGTCATCAGAATCGTATTCTGGCCGGCGTCGCTTGCCCTTTGCCGAGCCCGGCGCACCTCTCTTTCGAGAGTTACCAGATCTGCGGCCGCCCTCTAGGTCACCAATCGAAAGTCCTCCACTCCTGTAGTTTCCAGTTCGTCCATCGAGTCGCGCGGCTGCATTCTCTCGTCGTCGCTGTGCTTTCATTCGCTCTTTCTCGGCTAGCTCTGCTTCTTTCTTCTGAAGCTCAGGATCTTTCGTAGTTGTGATAATCATGTCACCACCTTGTCTTCTGGCGCGCTGGGCGGCTTCCATGTCACGGCTGAACTTGAGTAGAGCCTCGTCCTTCAGGTTTGAAGGAAGCTTCACGGAGTATTGTTCGGAAACGTGGCCCACAGTCATGAACAGTTCGCTCGTAAAATGTGCTGCTGCCACGTAGTAGTGGGCGTCGTCGCGCTCTTCGTAATACGGCTTGTCAGCCGTGGGCGCCATGGCCTTCTTCTGTATCTCGTAGTGGTCTGTCCCAACAGACATGGTAAGGGATCCATCACTCCAACGGTAGACGACTGCGTTGCTCCTAAGCTCGCCGGTCTCGGGGTCCCGTTGGAAGCGGACAGCATTCTTGCGCTGCTCAGAGCGCGCATTCTGTATGTCCCACTCGGTCGCCTCGAACGTGTCGGGCTTGTATTCCTCAGCTTGTAATTTGATGAAGGAAGGAACTTTCATCGTTTGCAGCTATAATTGGTTAGAATTGCTGTTCTACAATTGTAGTCAAGATGAAGTAGACATACAGAACCAGTGCCATCCTTAGAGGTTCGTGGAATCCTGTGTCGATGAAGTGTGACACCCATAATGCGTTTCACCTTGACCTCTTGATCCTCATCCGCATCATCATCTCGGTCGCGGCTACGGTTATGGTCGCGGTCGCCATCGCGTTCGTCACCCTCATCTTGTTCCGAAGCAAGATCTTGATCACTAAGCGCTTGATCTATAAACGGAACTTCCCCCTCGTCGCCAAAGAGGTCACCCCCATCCTCGGAATCGGACATGGTGAGGGTTAGTGTGAGGATGTTCTTCGGGTGTGGAATAATGCAATTTGAGGACTTGGGAGAATCACGTCAAGGTACAAAGGGTGTTGATGGAGTCGCGATGTGATTGTACGGTGGATGCAATTGAAGTACCTAAAAAGATGCAGCGCGCACTGTAAAGATACCTGTATCTAATAGCTACCTGGTACCAACCTACCTAGGTTAGGTACATGTATGTACCTATGTAGCTGCCAAAGTGGTACCTCAGTCCGTGCTTTCCATACCTTCCAGAATTGATAAGAGATTTTGATATCGATAAAGATGATGCAGCTAAAGGAGACTAGCGTTGGGCGCTATATATGTAGACGAGCGTCTCCTGAAACAGCTCGAGACGTTAAAATACCATTGGGTGAAATAGATGTGGGAAACTTCCACACATCGCAAAGTCACTGTTACATCCCTTCCGCCCCTTTTCCTCGCGAAGCCTCGCCGATTCTTTTATTGTGTCCTCGGTCGGCGATTCCATTATTTTTCTAACCAAACTGGAAACTCTGCTGTTCACTTTTTACCATCTCCTCGCGTGTCGCCGACAGGCCCGTTGCCTCTATTAACTTGCGCTATACCGATACCCGACGTGGCGGTTCTCAAGTGATCATGTCTAATCTGTTTTCTGGGATGTAAGTGTATAATGTTTTATTTTTCTATCTTTCCTTTGTCTTATCTCTTATTTTATCTCTTTAAATACCCTACCCCCTTTTAAGGACCATAGGTACTATCTCCAAACTCACGTATGGCGACTTATGAGCTACAAAACAAGAAGGCCACGTGCAGAGAACCAGCCATTTTGATTTTAGGGACATTTCCTAGGGTATTATTCATTTGTTATGAATGTACCCTGGCCAAAAGAAATTGGCTGTCTCTTATCACAGTGTACATATTCAGCTCGGCTTGTACAGCCTCGCATACCTACGTCACTTGGATATAAGCTGTTTATGATGGTCTTTCTATGCTGCACGTCGACTCCCCAGAAACCAACCTATCACCCATGCAAATTTTAACATCTTGTAAGACAAGAGTCGGTATGATATCAACTCGACAACGGGGAGGTTGGTTCATAACGTGAAGTCATGGTTCTGGGAATATTAAAAAGCATCTAACACAGTGCAAGTTGGGTACAAGAAGCGCCAGCTTTTTATTCATAAAAAAAAAACCCACACAAAGTTGTTTTGTGAGATGGGCTTTAAAGCTCGTACGAGCCAAAAAGCTATCGTGGGTAATTTAGCCCCATGCTCCAAAAGAATCTTGACCTATGTCTTCACCTATTTCCTGTTCCCTTTTCCCTTTTCCCCCTAGATGGGGAAAGACTAAGGCGCCAGCAAAGCATCCTGGAATGTTGGTTCCCAATACAAACCCATTTCATAATGGAGCAAGTACATAGCAGCTTGGACTCTTACTATGGGTCTATTATATGCAAGTGCTATTCTACTACATACGTACCCTTTATTATCCTTACTATCCTTACTACCGTTGTCTCGGTTTCATATTTGCTTGTCGGCTTATCGGGTTCTCAGGTTGGATAAGTGACTGAGAATCATGAAGTCAAAGCTGGCCTTCCCCTACCTAACCCACCAAAATTTATATATATAAGGCCGGGGCGCCTCACGCTGCTCATTGGTTCTTCCCCACTGTCTCTTGTCAGCTCCATATGTATAGGGCACCGGACGCACAACAAAGGAATAGTTGATAGTTGATAGTTGCTAACTTCCCACCTTCAGAAACGCTCGATTGAGAGGGACTTCGGGCAAAGCCCAAGGTCAGAATAAGAGCCCCGTTCAAACCAGCAGCGGTCAACCCATCTCTCCCACCAGTCTCTCCCAAGGCAGCCAGTCACCCATTAGCCTAGCACCAAAGATCCCTCCGCTTCCTAGCTCACCATCCTTAGCTCATAATATCGGCATGGATGATTCCGGTAACGCAGGAGCCAATGGCGACGACGTTCTCGGTGTTTATCATCTGCCTCGACCACTGCCTCTATGGCTCAACGCACAATACGCGAAGCATATCGTGAAGGGTAACTTCATGACTTTGAGTGCCCGCCCGAAGACCGTGGAACAGGGGGAGTGGATTGCTCATCAAGGTAAATGGCTTTGGTGTTATGTCCTTCATGAACTTGACCGGAAAGCTTCTAACGGTTTGCAGTGGTCGAGCATTACCGCAACCTTTGGAACTTCGTACGAGTGATTCACGAAAAAGAAGAAGACGGCAATACGATCTGCAATCCTCAAACTTGTCCTCGGATGTCCGCTGGCGCGTGAGTAGAACATCCGTGGAAGCGGCCAACGATTTGGCGTATCTAACTCTGGATATAGGAATCATTCTTTTACATGGCTGAACTACAAGCGGGAGCCCGTTGAGTTGCCGGCCTACGAGTATATCACGCTTATGCAGCGGTGGATATCTGGAAAGATCGACGACACGAATATTTTCCCTACCGATACCAACGGGGTTTCTTACGCACAGAATCCATCCATCACCACGACGCCGCTCTCGCAACTGTCCAACCCCGAAGACAAGGATTGGCTTGGAAAGCCCAGTGGGTTCCCCGAGAACTTCTTGGAAGTTTGCCAGACCATCTTTAGACAGATGTTCCGGGTATATGCTCATCTGTATTGGGCGCACTTCATCGACCCGTTCTACCATTTGAACCTCGAAAAGCAGTTGAACAGCTGCTTCAGTCACTTTGTGCTGACAGCCTGTGCGTTGGACATGCTGAAGCCCCAAGAGTTAGAGCCTATGCAGCCGTTGATCGACCTATGGGCGGCCAATGGTACCTTCCCGCCCGGCTCCAAGGCGTACGAGTATTCCAACCACAAAGCCGGAGAGCGATTGATGCAGCTTGCGAATGTCGCATAGAGTGCGCCTCGCCATCATATTGCACGACGATGGTAGCCGTTGAAGGCTGATATGCCTGAGGCATTGGCCCTGGGTTGAGTAGCGGCTGGGTCTTCTATACAACTAGCCTAGGCTGGCGAGCAGTACGGAAGGAGACGGGAAAAGAACACCCATAATATCGCCTCGTACACGCCGCAAATGGATATACTGAAATTGAGGAGTTGGCACGAGGCGTTTTCGTTTTGAGATTTGACTACGGGGAATCAGCTCATGACGCACGGGAAGAAGAGTGCGGGCGATTCGGTTGGTAAATAACGTTCGTATGAAGCGACGTACCACTTTCTGCGATAACGACACGATACGATATGGTGCGAGATTTTGCATCTCGAGAGTTCTATAGCATAGACGCAGCATACTACTTACCTAGGTAGAGAGAATGAGACAAGATACTCGATACTAGATACTACCTGAATGCAGGTCCATGCTACTGCTCGTGTGACTTCTTACCTAACTGAGTATCTGTATGTGTAAGGCAGGCATCTATCTATCTAATTCATAGTGGTACCTATTCGGTGAGTAATCTACGAGAGTACGTTGCCTATTTGTCTCTATCTTAGAAAGATATTCCGCATCTTCTGTCTAGTTCATGCTTCGAAAGATTGGCCGTGCCGCCGAGGGTGGGCTGTCAAATACTTCCCCGCATTCGATTAATGCAGACAGACCGTTTGAATGGATGATCGAACCTCAGAACAAAAACAAAAAAACTATTGTATGCATTTATTTAGGTAGGTAGTTATACTTTATAGCGCAAAAGACAAGATTCGATGTGATGATTCATTTCTCTTATCAGCTAACCGTAGTTAAATGCTATCTTTAGCACAAGTAGTAATTTAAATCCTCATAGGCACAACTACCTCTGGGTAACTAGTTGACCGCATCGCCTATTACCTACCTAGGTACCTACCTATGAACGTCTCCTCCAGCGCGGGTAACCCAGCGGATGATGCACATCTACAGCGGTGCTGGAGGATTCAGAACTGCAAGGAATGTCTGAAGGAGGAGTCGGACTGCAGCTGGTGTCCATTCGTACGTGTGCTGTTCTTTATGTAAAGAGAAAACTTCACGGTTTAGAGGTTTCAGTAGGACTAAAGTCTTGTCTAACGCATATACATACCTATACCCGTAGTCCTGGACATGCGTTCCCAACTCGAACCAGATCCAATTACTCGCGCCGGCATGGAACGAGAACGTTTGTCCGCACTGGGCTGAGCGGTGGGAGATTCGCACTCGGCCGCTCGGCTGCCAGGTTTCGACCATCACCACGTTGGCTTCGCTTGTTTCTATCGCATCAACGCTCGCCTTCGTGCTACTCGTCACATTGGTGGTATTTGGTATCCGGAGGCTTATGGGATATAATAAGAAGAACCCGGGTTGGTGGAGGATATGGGAATACGACTGGAGGCGTTGGAACGAACTTGGTCACCAGTGGCTTCGCATGAGGATCAGAGATCAAACCGGTACGGAAGCTCAAGAATCAAGTCACGAGCAAGAGCCATTGCTACCGTCCTAAGTATGTATACTAGAGCATAACCTTGGGTCACAGGGAAATAAAGTTTGTGGATAATCATCTGATATCGAATTTGGTCTTCACTTGCACTTTTCAGCCAGAGCTGACTGGAGGAATGATAGCGATCTCGTCACCCTCCTTGATCAGAATTTCGGCAGATTCATCGCCAGACTCTGGGGTGTCGACGTAATTAAGATTGATTGTCACCAAGCACGAACTGAGAATTTTGTCTTTGATACCACTATATTTCTCTTCTAACACATCGAACAATTTCTGTAGAGAAAGTGGTGCAGGTAAGGTATCGAATTCTTTCGAGGTGAAAGAGCTTGCACTTGCGAAGTAGAGGATGTTGAAATGGCCTTTCGGCGGCTTGGGAACGGTACCCATTGAGGAATCTAATTGGATCTAGGACGAAGCATCGGCTATCTTTGAGATTCTTGTTAGCTATTATATTTCCAACAGAGATTATAACAAGAGGTAGTGAATAGGTGTTGATTCAGAGATCTTGGTGATATGGTAGAACATCATTGATGATCAGGTAATACATGCTATTTATATGCATCATACAACGTGAGTATAGCTTGAAAAAAAAGGAAGGAACTTACTATATGTCAATGGGATGGGCTAATCTTTGGTTACCCAAATTGAGAAAGTGAGGTTGAAGAAGGAAAAGAGAAAAGAAAATGAAAATGAATTGCAGCTTTTGAAGCTAGTCGCAGGAAAAAAAAAAAGCTCTTGGACGCTAGTGTTATGGATTAGTAAGCGATACGGTTAGTCTCCTGTTAGTTTATCAGTTTCTTTCATGCGATAGCTTCTGTTATCGGTTCTGGTTGCGATCTTGAAGGCCTCAAGCTCGAAATATAGGACATTTGGATTGTAGAAATGAGGAATATCAATTCAAAGACCATCAAGTAGCCGTATCACGCAAAGTGTATTGGTCGGGGTATGAATCGTGCTTTATTCGCAATGCATAATGCCCATCATAGTCCGGCGACTCCTATAACAAAAGGAATCTTGACCGCGAATCCTGTATGCTACTGATCTCCGACCGTAGCCTGACCGTAAGCTAACAGTAAAATCCTGTCCCTCATGCTCGCAACTCCTCTCAAAGGAAAATTTATGCTTATCGTAATCGTCGGGCCTCACGCTCAGATTCGAGTAGGCAGAGAATGTCGTCCTCACGAACTATATTGTCACCTAGTTAGTAACCATCGAATCGCTCGGCTGTAGAACATAGGAAATTTCGTGGATTCGCACCTGGTCCCTTGACGTTTCGGATGATACTTCGGGTCTGGTCGTCCATGAATTCGACACGGACTTGGGTAACACCACCGCGAGAACCTATATCCGTCAGCTCCTAACTCATTCAATCTGCGATTTCGCATATTCTGTATTGCGAGAATGCGTTGAGGGGGATCGTACCGGTTCGGCCCAGGACGCGGGTGACCTTGACAAGCTTGACGGGCTGCTTAGAGGACTCCATATTTGCAATCTGAGTGGTTTGATTAGGGCTGAGGTTTCGCAAATGGGTTCGGGAATGCCTTTCGTACTTGTGATTGAAGTTTTGCAAGGGGTTTGGTGCCTGGTCGCGGGATATGGAAATTTGTCAAAAGTTGGTGGGAAATTTGATTAGTTCAAGAAGTTGTTGTCTCGCTTAAGCCGTTCTTAGTTGTGGGTAGGGCTTTTTTCGTAACGCATGGACTATGTACCTAGGTACGTACAGGTCCCCGGGATGAGAGATAGTAGCGCGGCGCTAAGTGGAGGTGTTTAACTAAACATGGCTAGCAGGTAGCTTTACATACAAATTTTGTATGTAAAGGTACAAAACATCAATGCTGCAACGAGCGTCTTACGCCCCTGAATATCACGAATATCACTATCTCTTATCGATACCTCAATTATTAGTAAGAATTTCAAAGTTGAATCGTTGATATTTTTGTACTATTATATACAATTTATACGCTGTTCTACTTACTAGCTATATCTAGTTAAACATCCCCACTTAGCGCCGCGCTACTATCTCTCATCCCGGGGACCTGTACTATTATTATCGATAATGGCACCACTCCTTTATAAATACATACCTTACTTTATATCATATTTAGTTCCTCTACTAGATGCATAATAAATATTAACCCCATCAGGTTAGGTACCTAGCTGCATGAGTAATAATAGGTACCTAAGTACCTACCTATCTATCTAAGGGACTTTTTGACATGAGATCGTAGCATGATAAGGTGTTCATACCCAACTAGAACATTCATAATTTTATGCATATTATCATATCACTGTTTACTTATCCTTCTCTCAGAAGGCTGAAGGTTTGATGCTTCATAATAGGGTATCGGGGCCGTTATAACTCACAACTAGTTAGATACAATAGTATCACCACTATGTATCAAGACAACCCAACCACTTTGGCTTCTAAATCTTTCACCCACCCTTCTACAACCTTCATATTGACCGTCATAGTTGCACTTCCTTCGCTCATAACTGTTTCTATCTTCTCCAACCCTTCTCTCCACTGCTTGATGTCGGTAGCCATCTCGCTCTGCGATCTTTCGATACGCTCGAGCGTCTCATTAGCTGTCGCTGCATCGGCATGAATAGCTCTCAGCGAGCGGAGTCTATCTAGTAGTGGAGGTAAGAGAGGCGCT
The DNA here is from genome assembly GCA_022432525.1 of Daldinia grandis. Lineage (NCBI taxonomy): Eukaryota > Fungi > Ascomycota > Sordariomycetes > Xylariales > Hypoxylaceae > Daldinia > Daldinia grandis. Next base: position 1,256,578 of record JAJKLB010000001.1, read on the forward strand.
AAACTTTCGATAGTTGGTAGTGTCCCATAGAGAGCGTTTATCTTGGCTGTTTGTTCCGAATCATCCGCTTCAATCGGGGAACTACCCGAAGAGGCAAGGGAATCTTGGGCTGCCTTAGCTGCCTTCCTCGATTTCTCTAATTGCTCAGCTTCTTGAGTTAGCGTGCGTACACGGCGACTAATGCTGTCGAGGGATGAAGTAGACGCTTCCGATAACGTCAAAATCTGGTTCTGGAGCGTTTCTAGAGTAGGCATGATAGCTCGGTGTAGGCCGTTGCCTTCCAGTTCGGGCATGGCTGAAGAAGTAATACCAATAGCTTTCTCGAGTAATACCAGTCGCCGATCGAAGTCAGCAGCTTTGGCGAGAGCGTGACTCTGCTCATAACTCGGTGCGTAGGTGACGGTGTATGTTGCCTCGTCTAATGGTGACTGGGCTGATATTTGACCCTCGGCCTTTGTTTGTTTGCTGGTGACTATTGTTGGGTGATCTCTAGTCGCTATTGCTCTTTCTGGTACGGTCGAAATCTCCTCCAATGCCTGGCTTAATGAGACGAGGTCTATATCTTGGTCTGGTATCACCTCCGCCGACTCGGATTTCCGTTTACCATACTCTTCCTTGGCTTCCTCAATCTCGCGCTTTAGTCGTGCGATCTTTCTTTGTAGATCCTCACCTCCCTCTTCGTCACTCAAATCGCCGATCTGTTCAGTACCATCTTCAAGGATGCGTTGCCTTCGACTGGAGGTCTTATATGATTTCCGCTTTCCATTCAGCCGATCAGAGAAATCTACGTCTCGAGCATCAACTTGAGCAGGTAGGAATCGAGACCGAGCTTGATCTATTCGGAGTCGCGAATGCGAGATTTCGTGGATATCATCGTCATCATCTTCGTCGAAATCGTTGTCCGACTGTGACCGACCTGCAGTAGTCTGAGGAGGCGTTTAGAATTGCACGGGTTCTACTAGGAATATGAGCATATCCTTACAGGAACAGTAGAATTATCGTCCGTTAACTCGGGAGTCTCATAAATGTCAGGCGCAGAGTCCTAGGTGTTGATTAGTACAATCAATGTATGGGCATATCTCAGGTACTTGAACATACCAGATCTGGTAATGCAGCATACTTTCGATTTAATGCCATATTGAAGGTTGGGGGTTTTCGCAGATTCCAATGTGCCAAGTTTCCTAGGTAGCTTGTTGTTAGGGAGAGCTGTAGCTACAAAGTTCAAATACAAACAACCAAAGCCAACATTGAAAGTGAAAGACAGAATTAGTATGAGAGTACGTACCCCTAAGTACATGAGTTCAGATCTATTAGAAGTATACATCCATGTATGTACCTTCCAAAAGACTTGTGGCTGGATTTGTGGCTTATTACCATAGGTCCATATTGGAAAGGTTCTTACCCCCAACGCGTCTTACAACGCGTCGTTCTTGCTTTATGTACTTTGAGGTACATAACCGTCACCAAAATTGCTATGGGCAACAGCTCCAGCTCATGTTAATCAATTAAAATGTTAATCCATTTAAACACACATGACGCATGAAGATATAGAAACATCCGTGATTAATTACCAGTGCGTTCATTCCAAGTATTCCTCATGGTTATCTTATTTCCCTAGTTACCTAGGTACCTACCTGATTCTCACATCTTATTTGTCTTATCAAAGCAATTCCTCAGGCACCTAATGCGTGAGGCACATGAAGCACACTTTCTTTTCAGCTGTTAGGTACTTTTCTCACCTTACTAAGTAAGACTCTTACTCTTCACCCAAGTCTACCCTCAATCATTGCCTCAACAATCGTATGGGTGCATGCTCCTTGGCGCGAGACAATCAGTCATATTACATCCTGATTGTGCTCGGTATATCCACACTCTGCTTGGTTCCGGTAATAAAAGTCAAAGACCTAAGTTACAATGCCGATTATTATACCAAGACGGCGTGTCGGACTAAGCCACACTGAGAAGCCGCTTCGTCTGTTGAAGATTATTGGAAATCAAGAAACTGGACCTCCTAGATTTGAATCTAACAATGCTAGAAGCAAAATACCCGCCACAAACATGAACAGACTTGGAAAGAATCGAGAACCAGAATCTATCACTGCACCTCCTCAGAGCAGTGATGAAGAAGAGGACTACCAACGACAACGCCAAAGCGCTCACAATAGCCTACATGACTCTGATTCTGACAACAACGACAGCCGATACAAAGATATAAAACCTACAATTTTCAGTGGCTCGCCAAAGAGTGGGCCTTCCAGCTCGGCTGGTTCAAAGAGATCATCTGAAGGTATTGCTTCAGAGGCGAGGAATCACCTGACAGATGCGTATGGCTTCTCAAAAAAAAGGAAGAACATGCCAACTATCGCCAGGCGTGCCACAACTTACGGCAGTAAATCTTCTCAGCCTAGATCTTCACAGGGGAGAGCCTCACAAAAGTCTGGGCCTAAATCTTCAGTATCACAGCTTGAGAGTCAGTCTATGCACCTCGCTTGCTGTAGCTATTACTAATAAAAGGTTCTCTTCAACTACTAGATGACTCAGGCAAATCATTTAGGTTGTTTGAAACTAGCCCAAGCCCCGAAGGTATTCAGTCACCTCCAGCGAAGCGGTTTATAAAACCTGAGAGTATCAGCCCCGAGAAGACAAAGCCCTCTAAAACTTTCATCAAACCTTCGCCCTTGTCGGATTCTAGTCCAAGTAGAGACACCAAGAAACGCATATTCAGACGTGAGAGTTTATCATCAGATGAATCGCTATCGAAGAACAAATCTAAAAAGCTCGGTCTAAAAGAATCAAATGCAGCAGTAGAAGCAAAGCCAATTTTGCCGCCTGGTAGGACAAAAAAGTCGAAGAAAGCTAAAAATAAAAAACGAAAATCCCTCCATGAGCCTGCGGTAGATGAATTCTCTCAGAGACCAGCTTTTAAGCTGCATGCTTTAGACGATCTTGACGATCTTGGCGACCTAGACAACAGCGAGAATATGGCCTTTGACGTGTTGGAGGGCAAAGGCTCCGACGACGAAGCAGGAGATGCCAGTATGCATAGCCCACTAGCTATCACGGCGAGGTGCCCTATGTGTCATGAAATGGTCGACGCCGAGCTTCTGGCGAAGCATTCAGATCACGGCAGAATGAACATAAAGAAACAGGCAGCGTTCTGCAGATTACACAAGCGGCGGGCAGCGTTGGATTCTGGAACTCGGAAAGGGTATCCCAAGATCATTTGGGAGAGACTTAATACACGATTAGACATGTACCAAGGTTTATTGAAAGATATCTTGGAAGGTACTCGACAATCACACTACCGTGAAGTATTACAAGAGAATGTCGAAGCAGGAAAGAATCGGACGTTACTCAAGACCGAAGATAGTCTTACACCAGGCTATTATGGGCCACATGGACTCCGCGTCATGACAGAATATATCTTGCGGACTTTATCGACAGTTATTCGAAAGCGCGCAGTTGAAGACAGGCTGGTCTCTGCCAGAGGTTATACAGGATATGTCCAGGCAGTATTAGTGCCCGAGTTAGCAGTCCGCCTGATCATGGAGGACATGGACGTTGCAGAGGAAAAGGCGCGGGATATCATGCTGGAAAGTATCGATGTCGGGGAGCTCTTATATGAAGATTCTGATGATGTTATTGCCGGTGTCAGTGATGAAGAGGAGATACCACAGTAGGATCCCAAGGGAGCTGGGAAGCCTAACGTTCATAAAACAGTCGCTTTACGATAAATACCTAAGCATACGCGTTCATCTAAACGTAGACGCTTAGGGCTGTCACACTACAGCCCGATCTTTCATCTATCAAAAGCTCTGATTGGGCTAATGGTATAATGCGCATTAGCCTTTTAGGTACTACATGTTAGCGTATGTAGATCGTGCAGCAAATGCTAAAGAAATTATTCTATCATTTGTCAATTTTACTTGTATAGATCGTTTTCTTAGTGTCCTAAAGTCAAATACACGTATAAATCATCGGTTAGGGGACTTTCAGTAAGCTTATCCTTTCAGAGTGGTAGGTGGTTCATAGCTCCTAAACGATAGATCATCTTGGGATAAAATATAACTTTAGAATGCCTATTTGTGTTGGGCGCATAGCATGTCCACGGTTTTCTGGGTTAGGTAGTTGATAAAATCAACCGCTTATTGTTATAGTGGATCAAGCAGACCGGATTGATGATATATATATAAGACTGATCAAATTAAGTACACTTACGTATTGAAACTACATAATAGAGGGCCCAGTTCCATTACACAGATAAAGTATATGCATGCATGCATGTGCGAGCGCGGGAACTTGCGGCAGCATACGACATGCAGGCTGTCGGTCCGGCTTGGTTATTGTACATATGTGCGTAACATTGTCGCCTATCGAGTAACCTATCAGCAAATACAAGTTGATACACATTGACTCGAGCATAGCTTGTGACTTGACATGCCTCCTACGAGTTGGTCTGGGTCGTGGGGAGATGCCGGACCAGTCGCTGGGGGTAGTGGCCTCATGGAAGACAGAGCACCAAGACAAACCCAATTTCCTCTTCTCCCATCTTGGATCATAGCATGGATTGACAAAGTTGACAATTCATCCTGAATATTATCCTAAACAATTTTCTTGATATAACTATCAAGCCTACTTATATATAAACTTATAGTGTATTAGCGTGGAAATATTGCGGTACTCGATGAAGTGAGCATTTTCATCCAATATTTGACTGCATCTAGCGCTTATTACAAGGATCTTGGAGCGGCGCTAAAACTTCGTCTGGGGGTGAAGGGGTGGTGTCGACGTTTGTGGAGTTGAACTAACCCGGTTTTGTGGATGTTTGCAGATGGTGCAGAGATCATATAATAGTCAAAGCCATTTAAACCCGCATTTTTGGCTTTTCACCGACGCCTTGGGACAGGGCAGCAAGATGCACCTAGCGGTATTCTAACCTAGCATATGTATACTTTTGTACCTAAGGTAGGTAGTAATTCAGTACCTTTGTTAAGGTGGATATTTTATTTGCAAGTATATTTTCAATATTGATACCTGTAAATGTAAATAAGCAATAAGCCTTATAACTCGAGTCACGGGCTTCTCTGCTCGAGTCATACTTAGGTACATAGTAACTAGTGAAATATAATCGTCGTAGCCTAATCCGCGGAAAAGCGGTAGTACCAGATATGATTCTGCTGCCAAGTCGAAAATAAATCGGGTTAGAAACAAGTTTTATCTGATTTATTGACATTTATATATATATACCTACCTTATATGCACACACATTGAGGCAGAGGCGAATTATGTAAGTATGTATATGGTGAGATTCGGTATCCGTAAGTGGCATTGAATTTTCAACGCAGGCTTACTTCTAATGCACATGTATGTAAAATGGTGTGATCGGGGGCTAACAGGCAATAAACGTTGGGCATATTTACGAATTATTGGACATTACGGGCTCGATTACCTTAGGTAGGTAGTGTATAGATATATTTTAGATGAACTTGTTTCCACCTCTAAGAGGCGGAGTTAAATAAAAATACGAGAAAAAGAAAAAGAAAAAGGAAAAAGGGTACCGGACAGGTTGTCTCAACAAGAAGTAGAGATGGGAGTCCCGGCATCTATCGTATTAAGTATATTCAGTCATTAAAGTCCTACGCGACTAGCGCAATCATTATCATGGAATCCATGACTTGTCTAATGTAGGCAGTTTTAATTTCAATATTACCTCACGTGGTAAGAGCCTAGCGTCCTTAAATCGAAGTCATTTAATAATAAGACGACTAAGACAACTAAGACAACTTATCGATTGAGGTTTGAATATGCGCGTCAAGCACGGATTAGGAATTGGCAATGTTGAGCCTAGGAATTCTTTACCAAAAAAAGATCTTACCCCACTGATTTAATCGATAGGCCTACCTTGAGCGGACCTTGAGCGGGCGAGACACTTAGTGGTTCAGAGGCGTGGCTACTCCCTCATACCGGCTTTTGTACCGAAGGTTGTGCCCGCTGTTGCACTGCACGTACCACCCGAACCTACCTATTTTAGTTCGATTCTGACACTGACAACTTACCGACAGTAGGTAGCAGTAGTAGGTAGCAGTAGGTACTACCAGCATCGTAGGTAGCAGCAATTAGTACCCTGGTTATTCTCCCCACTTGTAAGTTGCAGCAGCACCTGCCCTGCCTTCAACTTCGCCCTGCTTTGCAAGACCTTGTTGCATTCAGTCTGCGTCCAGTCTGCGTCTGCCAAAACCAAAACCTTTTCAGCCCTCAATCTTGGCTCTGGGCTTTACCGCATTCTCCGTCTCTAGTAGACCGCATCTACTTTGCTTGTCCGCCTATCTCTTACCAGGGTCCTTTTTCTTGAATATCAGCCAGCTTTTTCTAGCGCACTTGGAGACGCTGCGCTTCTCCGTGCACTCTGGATTATCCTCCATATAGATACGAATATACAATACATTCATACATTACCTAGATACCTCTTAACCTACCTAACCTCATACATATATGCCTACCTAGCTTCACGATCCAAAGCCGACTTAAGCCTTATAACTCTCTAACCTAGAGGGAAATGCTCTGCTCTACCCCTCTTTGATGGCGCCGTCCTATTGATATAAGCTGCGAGGACCAGCGCGAGAGCGACAATGACAATGACACGAGATGACGGCCGTATCACCTCCTTCGCGAGTTCTAGCAGTGGTCACTCAAATATTACGTTGAAGCCATCCGTTCCTAGTCGCTCAGTCTCCGTCTCTTCAGCTTCGGTCTCCTCAGCCTCGACCAAAGCTACGCCGAAACCCATCAAGACGAGCGAATATGGCAAAATCAGGTACGTCATGACTAGGTCTCTTCTTCATTATACCGATTGGGTCCAATAATCATGTGCGGAGTTATTGGCCTTGTTGCATTTCATCTGAAGCCTATCTCGAGCGTTCATGGCCAGGACAAATTAAGTGCCGAGGAACAAGTGCTGTCTCTGTAGCGAAATAGTCGCTTTGTCTGCTACTATGTCATTAACAGCAAAGCTTCTGAAAGCTAACCATGTATGGGTTTTAAACGTTATATAGACCGTATGCTGAAGACTCTCAAGTCTCGCCGACAACTTCCGGTCATCGCCTTGCTTTATCACCGACTTCGACCGCATCTAGCAGCTCACTACTCGACAATCGCCGCATGAGCGACCTTGCCGACTACCGTCGCGACCTCGCCGTTCTTAATCCAGCTAATAGTCGTATTCCCCAAATCCAACGAGATCCTCCAACCAGTCCGAATTCCCAGCATAATATAACGCCTTGGATGTCTGTCAACGGCGGGGCGGCTACGTCTCCGACTGGTTTCGGGACGAGCTTCTACAATGATTCGAGCGACAATGTATCCACCGCCTCTCAACTTTCACCTGCTTTTAGATTAGGCTCTTCGCGAACTGCTCAGGCATCTAGCAATGAGTCACCCGATGCGGCGTACTTCACGGACGACAGGCGACCTTCAGCGGCTAGTATAACAACAGCAAGCAGTCAAGGCTCCAAAAATAGTGGTAGTAGAGGGGGGCTTAAGAAATTACAGGGGTTCTTCGGAGAGGATTTCCCTGGTCGCGACTCATCCGAAACTAGCTTGCCAGCACCACCTCCGCCTTCGCAGAACCAAAAAGATCAACGTTCCTATTCTTTTAATCGACCGCGTCGTGGGAGGAACGACTCGAACGCTACCGACCATACTAGAGAGCCTTCACCCTCTTCCTCTCGACCGCGTACGCCGGTACCTTCAAGCGATGTGGTCCCGTTTTTATACCAAGAGGCCAATGACATTGCCAAATACGGTGAAGCTCCAGTTCGCGATATACTGACCGGTCCAGATAGGGAGCGCTACACAGGGGAAAGTTCTACACAGATACCGCCGAAAACTTCGTCGTCCTCTCGTTCTGGCCACTCGATTGTTCATTTGACTAGTCATCACCGTCACCACAAGAGCATTGACGACCCTAATACGTTGCGCCCGGTTATCAGTCGCGAAGACTCGGCTCTAAACGTTCACAACATGAAGGAAAGGGGCGGCTCTACAGTAACTGCGCCGCGATCACGGGCCCAAAGTCCCACGCCGAGCAGCAATAGCAATGGCAGCAGACTCGCATCTATCGATGGCCAAACATCCCCGGGTGCTCCTGGAAAACGGGGTATCTTTGATCGGTTACGACGACATAAGCACAAGGACGATAGCCAAGCATCCCGTTTAAGAAGCATGCCCGGCTCTTCTCGGTCGCTTGCGCCATCGTCATCCCGGCAAGATTTATCAAAAATGAATCAATCGCCTTATGACAAAGCTCCCCTTACTGTGGAAACCACAACCTCCCAGGCTCGCCCATCTAATCCCCGACAAGCGACCTTCAATAATAAATTCCCCTTTTCGAAGAAGGGGCGTCCGCATAAGGCCTATGACGACCCCGATGAGCACATTGGTCCAACTGATAGGAATGACAAGGGCAATGTATTTGTTCTTGATACAAATCTGAACGATATGGAGGGCATATTGGCACAACCTCCACCTTTGACACCTATGGAGCCTACGATGTTTTTACCGACGGATACCGAGCCTTTGGAGCCAATCCAAGCCAAAGGAACCGGGGCATGGAACGCGCCAGACAGCTGGGCTGTCCGTCGTACTGCAGAGGAAAAAGAGACTCATGTCCCTGAAGTTGAGGAAGTCGGGGTTCCACCAAAACCCGAGGAGAAGCAGAGTCCTCACTGCATACGGGTATTCCGCGCGGATGGTACATTTGCTACTGTACAAATGCCACTGAACTCCACCGTCGCCGACGTTATGACCCAAGTCGTTAAGAAGACATTCGTCACCGAAGGTCTCGAGAACTACCACATTGTTTTAAGGAAGCATAATTTATCTCGTGTTTTAGCTGCTCCAGAGAAACCGCTTCTGATCCAGAAGAGACTTCTTCAGCAGGTGGGATATGAGGAAAAAGATCGCCTGGAAGATATCGGTCGCGAAGACAATGGCTATTTGTGCCGTTTCTTATTCCTGTCAGCGAGGGACAACCATTTCACAATGAGTCCCCAGGATCTCGGGCTCGGTAGGGCCACGAAATTCAACCACGTTGACCTTTCCGGACGAAACTTAATCACAATTCCTATTACGCTTTACTCCAAAACCTCCGACATTATATCTTTGAATCTATCCAGGAACCTTTCTCTCGACCTTCCCCGGGACTTTATTCAGGCGTGTCACCAGTTACGTGATATCAAGTTCTCTAACAACGAAGCTCGAAAATTGCCCATAAGCATCGGGAGGGCGAACAGTTTAACATATCTCGACGTATCGAATAACCGACTGGAGGAACTGGAACACGCTGGGCTTGGTCACCTTACTGGTTTGTTAAAGCTGAGCTTGGCAAATAACCGTCTGAACCACCTACCTCAGGAGTTTGGCGCTTTCAGGGCGCTTCGCTCTCTAAATCTGTCTTCGAATTTCCTGGACAGATTTCCGGTTTTCTTATGCGACCTGGAAAGCCTGGTAGACATCGATGTCAGTTTCAATTCAATCGCATCTCTTCCGGACGAACTTGGGAGGCTACAAAGTCTCGAAAAGTTTGTCATGACCAATAACCGGCTTGTCGGGTCCTTGCCGTCTACGTTGAGGGAGCTTCTAAACCTCCGCGAGCTGGATATAAAATACAATGGGCTCACTTCAATAGATGTTGTATACGAACTTCCCAAGTTGGAGATACTATCTGCAGATCACAACATGATTTCCCAAATCGTCGGCAGCTTCGAACGAGTCCGCAGTTTGAAGTTGAATTCTAACCCCATCACCAAATTTGAAATTACGAGCCCTGTGCCAACCCTCAAAATGCTCAATTTGTCAAACGCCCAGCTTGCCAGCATCGACGGCTCGTTTAACAACATGGTTAATTTAGAGAGGCTTGTGCTAGACCGTAATTACTTTGTTTCTCTTCCTAGTACCATTGGTACTTTGAGAAGGCTGGAGCATTTCAGCATAGCCCACAACTCTGTAGGCGAGCTACCTCCGGAAATCGGTTGTTTGAACGAACTGAGAATACTGGATGTCAGAGGGAACAATATTAGAAAGTTGCCAATGGAATTGTGGTGGGCAAACAAGTTGGAGACGCTCAATGCCTCTTCAAATGTGCTAGAGAATTTCCCAAAGCCCGCTTCACGTCCACCCCAGATGCCCGGAGAATCTTCAGGCTCACCTGCCCCTAGCAATAAGCTGCCTACCGGACCTCTATCTCAAACATCTAGTTCGGAAGATCTTCTCGCTGATAGATCACGTCAGCCAAGTCAAGCATCGAGCACGTTACTGAGCGTCGGGCCTTCTCCTGTTCCTTCTGGTTCAGACAGGAAAAGTTCTGTTGTTTCGGTATACGGAAAAGGAGGGCGTAAAACTTCGGTCCTTTCGCGAACGACAACGGCTAGTAGTAGTGTTAACGGGACTGTGACTCCTGCCGTAGGGTCGAGAAAAGACTCGGGACTTTCTACCCGGTTAACTAATACGTTTGCCGGTTCGTTGAGAAACTTATGTCTTGCTGATAACCAGCTTGACGACGATGTGTTCGAGCAGATTACGCTGCTAGCCGAATTGCGCGTTCTAAATTTATCGTACAACGACTTGAACGATATGCCACAACGGTGCATTAAGAATTGGCCCCAGCTCGTAGAGCTTTATCTGTCGGGCAACGACCTCACAAGTCTGCCTGTTGATGATCTGGAAGAATACAGCTTGCTTCAGGTGCTTCACATTAATAATAACAAATTTACGAACCTTCCCGCAGATATTTCCCGAGCCAAAAAGCTGGCTGTATTGGATTGTGGAAACAATTCCCTCAAATACAATATCTCAAACGTGCCGTACGATTGGAATTGGAATCTAAACCCAAATTTGCGGTTCCTCAATTTGTCAGGAAACAAACGACTGGAAATCAAACAGACAAATTCTGGCCTGGTGTCCCAGAACCGCGAGCAATATACCGACTTTAGTCGGTTGCTGAACCTGCGTGTGCTTGGATTGATGGATGTCACCCTTACCCAGCCAAGTATCCCAGACCAGAGCGAAGATCGTCGTGTCAGAACGTCGGGTTCATTAGCTGGCCATCTGCCGTATGGTATGGCTGATACACTAGGTAGAAGCGAGCACCTGTCAACCATCGACCTGGTCGTCCCGAGGTTCAATTCCTCAGACTCAGAGACGCTCTTAGGCCTGTTTGACGGACAGGCATTGTCTAGCGGTGGCTCTAAGATCGCCAAATATCTCCATGAGAATTTTGGACATATCTTCTCAATGGAACTGAAGGCTCTGAAGACGCGCCAAAACGAGACGCCTGTAGATGCGCTTAGACGTGCATTCCTCGCCCTTAACAAAGACCTTGTCACTGTAGCGGTTGAGCATAGTGAAAAGAGGCCATTGATGTCACATCGTGGTTCGTCAGCATCGGTAGTCCTTAGCAAGGAAGACCTCAATTCTGGGGGTGTTGCCACAGTGGCATACCTGCAAGGTCAAGAACTGTACATTGCCAATGTCGGCGACGCGCAGGCAGTACTCATCCAGTCCGACGGCCAACATAAAATTCTCACGCGGAAGCACGACCCTGCAGAGCCGGGTGAGCGTCAACGAATACGCGATGCTGGGGGTTGGGTATCGCGCCAGGGGAAGCTGAATGATTTACTCGAAGTCTCTCGTGCCTTCGGCTACATCGACTTAATGCCGGCTGTACAGGCAGCTCCCCATGTCCTCCAGATACCTATCGCGCCGCAGGACGAAACGATCTTAATTGCAACAAAAGAGCTATGGCAGTATCTTACTCCTGGCTTAGTGGTTGACGTTACTCGATCGGAGCGGGGTGATCTGATGCGCGCTGCGCATAAGCTACGAGACCTTGCTATCGCATACGGTGCAACTGGGAAAATTATGGTCATGATGATCAGTGTCTCTGATCTCAAGCGGCGCCAGGAGCGGTCAGCTCGTTTGCACAGAGGACAGAGCATGTCATTATACCCTTCTGGCGTCCCAGACGACTTCCAGTATCCGACCAAGAGAGGCAGAAAACCCAAAGGCGAGGTCCAAGACTCCACATTACACAGGCTCGATCCTGAAGTTCCCGCCCCTACTGAAAAGCCTTCTATTGTTTTTACCGATATCAAAAACTCAACTAATCTGTGGGAAACGTACCCTTCAGCCATGAGATCCGCCATAAAAGTACACAATGAAATTATGCGACGGCAACTTCGCAGAATTGGCGGGTACGAAGTCAAGACTGAAGGTGATGCCTTCATGGTCTCTTTCCCGACTGCTACCTCGGCGCTCTTGTGGTGCTTTGCCGTCCAAACCCACCTGCTGACGGCAGATTGGCCCTCGGAAATTTTAAACTCGGTTTCTTGCCAAGAGGTGTACGATAATGATAATAACCTCATCTTCAGAGGCTTATCAGTCAGAATGGGCATCCATTTTGGCGAACCAGTAGCCGAAATCGACCCCGTTACGCGTCGTATGGATTATTTTGGTCCGATGGTGAATAAAGCGTCTCGTATTTCTTCCGTAGCCGATGGAGGTCAGATTACCGTGTCCACGGATTTTATCTCTGAAATTCAGCGCTGTCTTGAGACCTATCAGGAAAATGAGCGAAATGGAACTGCTGGTGCTGAAGACACTTTCGATGATGATGCGACGTCGGCAGCAATTAGAAGGGAGCTAAAGTCGCTCAGCTCACAAGGGTTCGAAGTCAAGGATATGGGTGAGCGAAAGCTCAAAGGCCTCGAAAACCCTGAGGGTATATATTCCCTCTATCCGCATGCTCTTGCTGGTCGCATCGAACACCACAACAATGCACTAATAACGACCGACTCTGCCGAGAAGCCTGCCACACTTCAGCCCGGGAGCGATCTCGGATTCGATCCGGGTCTTATCTGGTCTCTATGGAAAGTTAGTCTGCGCCTGGAGATGCTTTGTAGTTCTTTGGAAGAGATGTCAGGCGGCGGTTTACAGCCTCCCGAGACCGAACTATTGGAGCGTATGAAGCAACGTGGTGGTGAAATGACGGAACAGTTCTTATTCAATTTTATGGAACATCAAGTGAGCCGTATAGAGGTACGTGTCTTAAGCCCTATCATTACCCTTTTTATCTTCCTTTTTCCTTTCTCGTGCTTCTTGTATTTACTAACCGGGCTTCATTATAGACTTGCATCTCCACACTCACGATGCGACATATCGCCATGGGTAGCGGCCAGATTAGCTCGCTAGATGATCTCCGAACACCGATGGCTGTCGTCCTCGACAATCTTGCTGCCCAGCTGGCTGAACTTGAGCGATACAAGGCTAAATATGGCGACCTTACTACCACCGACAGCGAGGGCGAATCGCTCATTACCGACCAAGAGTCTGACGACTGATAGTCTCCATTTTTGACTACCCTAAAGTCCTGCCCTCGGTTTCTATATAGTATATCATGCTAAGGTCCCACCAGCCCACATCTTTAACCGTACTACTTACCTTGCTCCCGTTTCTCTACGCGACTGAAAAGGGCTGCAGTTCCACCCTATATACAATACCTACCTTTTAATGTGCTATGACGAAGATATCTCTTATGACAGGTACTTCTGGGGAGGCGAGGCTGTTTGTTTACAAGTCATGTTCGGGTGGTTGACTGAAATGTGGGCAACGGCATCCTGCGAGCAGCCGAGGGCTCAAGCGAAGACTGTCATTGGCATTTAGATGCTGACGAATAACTGCCGGGGTGTAAGAATTTGCGTTTTTGGAATATTCGAAAAAGAAAAGTCCAGGGTTCGTGATGTAAACCTCGTTATTATTATCGCTTGGGGTACGGCATTGGAATACTTTCTTAACGGGCATTATTAGCTACGCCGTCGTTGCTATCGCGCAGACGCTGCAAGTAGGCGTTTCTACGGAGGGTACTAGGGGAATGGGGAGAGACAGGAAGATCTATTCCCTCCTTTTTTAAATGTTTTCCCGTTCGTGGTTGGTGAGCCGGCGTTGTGTCGACCCTCAGGCACACTATCTATCACGCAAATACATATAACGGGTACGTACGGCTACTAGCTAGCACCGTCTACCCGATATACACACGCGTCAAAAAAGCCGCATCAGGTGGGTGGTTGGCGGACTGCTCATCACTACCTAGGATCGGGTTAGTTTGGCTGTCAGTGTATAACTGAGATGATTTTGCATTTATTCCATCTTATTGAACATATGTGATATCATTAACGCTATCCATGCTCTTGATATACATCTATAAGGAGGGCATCATACTAGTCTTAAATAGATATGGCGGCATGTATCATTATATTACAAAAAAAAACTCTGTATATTTATCACATATGTACCTAACTACCTCTTACTATCTTTGTAAACATACCTAGGTACCTAATCATATCTGAAATCTCGCAAGCAGTTTGTAAGCTAAGTACCTAAGGTAGTACGTTAGATAGTTATAACTAATAGGAACATCTAGTAAAAAAACAGAAATATTTAATTAGTACCTCCTACTAAGGCACTTCTATAGAGAAATGTAAAAAGTAAAAAAAAACAAATGGCCCCCGAGCCGGGAACGAACTCGAGACCTTCCATGAGGTGGAAAGCCAAAAAGGTTTGCATCCGCCGGGATTTGCACCCGGGTCTTTCCTTAACCATTAGGCCACCAAGGGTGAAATGGGAGAGGAATAAGTTAACTACTACTCCACGGATGCCATTTCTCGTTTGTGCGTTGGAAAGTGTGCTGTTTATTAGGCATTATAAGGGTTCTAACTTGGGTGGTAGGAAGGTAGGAAGGTACGTACGTGAGACATCGGCAGGTGCGTAGGGAGTTCCATGCTGCCGTCATGGTGAATTACGCAGGTACCTAATCTAACCTAGGAGACTGAGGGAAGGAACGCGTTTGGAAGTGGGAGACGCGTCTTGGAAGGAAGGCTACCTAGGTACCTTGTAGGTAGGCGCTTGTTCAATGTTTCTTCTCACACCATTGGGAGGCGTGCATTTTTAATACTTGCCTCAAAAATATACCGTCATGCAAAAAAAGCCAGGTTAGTCGGAATAACAGCACACTTTCAATAAAAATCCAATGGATAATTCATATAACAATAGTATCCATCATAAGCTAACATACATGGGCTAGTAGTGCCTCTACAAAAAAGGCACAACCTGTAGGGAAAAGGACTATTCGGTTACTTGCTTAGAGGGTAAGTAGTCTCTCGTCTGTCTACTACGTAAATAATACCAATTCCATCCACATAAGCACGCACAACTACAAACAAATTTTGAATATGATTTACTTTAATCCCCATTATTCATTTCATTTTAACCATATAACGAATGATACTGTAAACCTAACTACCTAAACTAATATAATACAAAGCTGTAAAGGGTATATCCATATGCATCATTCACATCAGAAACAGCCACATTCATTACCTTCATCACGATATATCATATAAACTGCCCAATCGGGTAGCGTCGGGCCTCGTCTGGATGGACCTAGCCCACCTGCTCCCCAAATCTTGCATCTTGCTTACCTCCCATCCCCTCAGCCTTGCCACGTCACTTGTACACACCAAGACACATCCAAACGCAGCTATCCTATGCCATATAGTACAACCAAAGCTCCAAAGCTAGTGGGGGGGCCCCCTTACATATCTGCCATAGAGACGAGAATATCAAACCCTAGGAAACTATCATCCCCATAGCTATATGAGAGGCACAACCTGAACCAAGAAATGTCCCATAAATCTTAAACATTGTTCTGTGAGGAGTAAATTACGAAAAAAAAAAACACGCCTAAGGAAATATTTCCATGACCAATGGCGGTAGGGTCTCACCCGGTTGATCCAGTCTCCAGCTCCGACCCCTCAAGAGCCAGTAAGCTTCCTCCACCAACTGCTTCGAGGTGTCGAGTCCGTAAAGAAAGACTCGCGCGGGCCACCTTTAGCACCATTCTTATCACCGCTGCCATCCGAACCGCCCACGCGACGATCTCGACGATCCCGTTGGTCTCGATGATCCCGTTCCTCGTGGCGCGCGCGACGGCGTCGTCGATCGTCCTCCATTTCTGCATCAATATCACCATACTTAGCGCGACGACGTGCTCGTCGTGCAGCACGGCGAGCTTCTTCGTCCTCCTCAAGAGGTGCATCGGTAGTGGGGCCATCCTCAGGGGGTGGTCCAGACTCCGAATGCTCCTTCACCCAGGAGTCTGTACCCGAGTGAGGCCAAACCGCAGCTTTATTTCGTCTGCGATCACGATCACGATCACGGTCACGGTCATCTACAACATGTCGTGAAGATCTTTCCTGAGGGTAGACATAACCCTCAGCCGGCATGGTACGTCTTCGAGTGGCCTTTTCTTCGGCACGCCTAGCTTCGTGTCTCCTCCGTCGACGTTCTTCCTCGTCCT
The DNA here is from genome assembly GCA_022432525.1 of Daldinia grandis. Lineage (NCBI taxonomy): Eukaryota > Fungi > Ascomycota > Sordariomycetes > Xylariales > Hypoxylaceae > Daldinia > Daldinia grandis. Next base: position 1,272,986 of record JAJKLB010000001.1, read on the forward strand.
CGGAAGCGTCAGCATAGCGTGGTCGTCGTCGTTCAGTCCTAGCAGCGCGGCGGGCTTCTGCTTCCATCTCCTCGGCAGCGGCAGTCTCTTTTTCAAGTCTACGAAGCCGACGCCGTTCGGCTCTCTCAGCTTCTTTAGCTTCGACTGCGAGGCGCTCTGCTTCGCGCTCCCGGGCAGCCCTACGTTCCGTTCGTCGAGCCTCACGTTCAGCTTGCTTACGAGCCTCGGCCTCCTCTTCATGTCTTCTTCGCCTCTCGCGCCTTTCCTCTTCCTTCGCCAGACGCGCTTCTTCTACTGCCTTCTCCTCGGCCCTTCTGGAACGGCGAGCTGCGCGGCGGGCTTCTCTTTCATCATCTATGGCATCTACATCGACAACGTGATAATCTCGTGTAGACCGCCTAGCCCTCTTATCAGGCCGAACTTCATCGTCCGTAGTGTAGTATGTACTGCGACGACGTGGCTCGGGACGCGGTTCGGGACGCGGCTCGGGACGTGATTCGGAGCGTGGATTTGAAGACCTAAGTCCCCCAAAAATACCAGCAAAGCTTTTCTTGGCACTCGAGCCCGATCGCTTGAGAGGTACCGCATCGGCAGGGTTTCCTATATCAAACATGACCGTATCGTCTTCGGGTTTGGGCTGTTTTGGGTTAGCCAGGAAAAATTTTGTATAACGGCGAGCTCCTACCTTTGGCCGTCTGCGAGCCGACTTCTCAGGGCTCGAAGGGACTTCTCCGGCTCCAACCATGACGATTTCCTCATCATCCAATGCGCGTGCCATAGAAGTTTTGCGACCGCGGTTCTTCTCGCCTTTGTCAACACCGAAGATCTTGGCAGCCTTGGAGGACATCATCGGTATTTCCTCAGGCGGTGGCGACACTAGTCCATTTGATATATCGTCTGAATGGTGACGCGAAGTCGACTTGCTCGTACTGTAGCGTTTATCGCGGGTTGACATGGAGCGCGAGATAGGGGGGGTGCTCTGGAATATACTGTTCGTGCGCAGATTGGTGGCTGGTGGCAATTTCTTCTCTGGGCGCTCTTCGGATTTATTGTCCTTTTCTGACGACGAACCCTTGGGAGAAGATGACTTCTCTTTCTCTTTCCGGGCCCTCTTCTCTTCGAATCTCGGCCTGGGTCTCCTCTCCTCTTTGTGAGGTGTTGCCGACCAAGCTCCCCATGATACACTACCACCTTCACGGCTGACCTTGGGTCGGTCTTTTCTAGAGGACTTAACCTCGGGTGGCGGTGTAGGGGGCCCGTCGGAGGCAGCTAGAGGAGGAATGGGTACTTCGGGAGGAGGTGGTGGTGGAATAGGAGCCTCAGGTGGCGGAGGGGGTGCCTCGACGGCCTTGGCTTTGCTCTTCTTACTGCTCTTCTTTTTCTTCTGTACCGGCGCCATATCAACGATGTCAATTATTTCGTTCTCGTCGTCGTCAGGGAAACCCCCGGGGAGTATGTCTCTAGAGGACCTAAATTGGTTATCTTCTTCAACAGGTGGTGCGACACGAACACGTGGCGGCGGCGCAGCCAGCCCGTCAATCAGATCATCGTCTTCTTCCTCTTTGGCCGGTTCGAATTTCCTAAGCTTTTCGGCAAGCTTGCCGTTCTTGGCCTTAGCTTTCCTTGGCTTCATCCAGTCATCGTCGGTTGTGGGTGCCTTCGAAGACGATGGTGCATCCTCAATGGGGGGGTCTTCTGGAAGCTTTGATGACTCAGCACATATAATCTCGGCTGCTCCCGAAGTCTTGGGCATCTTAGGGCTACTTACTGGTTCGGGTGACGAGCTCTTCGCCCTAGCACCCCAGAATGAAAATGCATCGGATTTATACGTTTCGGCCTTAGGTTTAGGCTGAGGTCGTATTTTGGGAGCTGAGAAGCCAGATAAAAGTTCGTCAATCTGTTCGGGAGCAAGATCAATATTATCGAGATCTAGGTCGTCGTCGTCGTCGTCGTCCCTGCTATTGTCTTTTTCCTTCTCTTCTCTCTCTCTCTCTATCTCTCTCTCTCTCTCTTCCCTTTCTTTCTCCTCCCTCTCTCTCTCCTCCTTCTCTCTTTCTCTTTCCCGTTCCTTTTCTTTTTTAGACAATTTATCCTTAGCGCTGCTGGATTTGGACTTTTTATCCTCGGACTTAGATCCCTTTTTCGATTTTTTCTTAGCTGCTGCTTCGGCTTCCTCTTCCTCTGCTTCACGCGCCGCTTGTTCCTGGGCTTCTCGTTCCCTCTGCTTTTCAACTTCTCGCGCTGCTTGCTCCTCGGCTTCTTGCGTCTCTCGTTCTGCGTCAAGTGCCTCTTGATCTTGCGCCTCTTTAGACGCTTTCGCTTCCGCACGGGCCTGGGCTCTCTCGGTAAGTTCATCAAGTCTCATCTGATCTGCCGCTTTGAGCTTCTTCTTTCTCTTGCTCTTAGCTGTGAGTGCGGTAAGCTCGGCTTCCTCTTCGGCGATTTCGTCTGCAAGCGCTTGTGCGTCGGCTTGCTCTTCGGCCTCTTGAGCTTCCGCCGCAGCGTTTTGCTCTGTTTCCAAGGCTTCCGCCGCAGCCATCTCCTCGGACTCTCGTTGGGCCAGCTCTTCAGCTTCTTTGGCAGCCTTCTCCTTAGCACGACGGTTGGCATTCGCAGTGAGTTCATCAAATCTCCTCTGGCTAGACTTAGAGAGTTTTTTCTTCTTACTCTTAGTTATTAGCGTTGCCAGCTCGTCTTCTTCAGCGGCAATCTGATCTGCCAATTCCGCGGCTGCTCTCTTTTCTTCCTCATTTTCTTGAGTTTTAGCGTCATCCCAGACATTCTCTTCTAGTTCTTGGCCTGACATACTCATCTCTAATGAAGGTGGCGTGGGTGCTGGGGGTGGAGATGCCTTCTTGCCTTTGCTTAGTCCCCAATTCCAGTCCTCGTCGTCGAAATTGCCACCCCTACTCTCTTCTACCGAGTCGGGTTTGACACCGTTGAGGTGAGGCTCGTTCTCTATCTCGACCGGAATGTTCTTACTGCCCTTCTTCTTTTTATCCTTTTTTGATCTGCTAGTCCAGGGGTCGTCATTCTTGGGCTCTTCGATCGAGTCCGGCATCAGGTTATTTTCATTCTTGTCTTTGTCGCCTGTGAAACTGTCCCAGTAGTCGTCGGCTTCAGGTACGGCAGGCGGTAGCTCCGAATCCTCGTACTCTGGATCTGTATTGGCTTCGACAAGAGCTGTTGAAGCCTTAATTTTCTTCTTGCCCCAGCCCAGCCAACCCTCGTTACCTTCATCAACGGGAGACTCCTCCTTCGCTTTCTTGGCGGGCTTCTTGGCAGCACCCCAAAAGTTCCAAGCGCTCGGCTGCTCGGTATCTGAAGTAGAAGTAGGCTCCTGTTCGGGTTCTGGCTCGGAGGTAGATGGAGCTGGTGGTGCCGCTTCCTCTTCTTCGGGTGGTTTCTCAGAGACAGTGATGGGTTTGCTCTTCTTCTTCTTGTCCTTCTTAGAAGCGCCGAGGCCCCACGCGTCACCATCATTTTTAGTTGAAAGTGCTTCTGGCTTTAGTTCTGACTCCGATTTTTTAAGAGCAAGCTCATCCAAGATGCTCTTTTTCTTCTTACCTTTGCCTAAATCCTTGCTTGAGGTGCCCCATGTAGCCCAGTCGTCAGTAGGCTCGACTTTTTCCCGTTCTAATTCTGGTTCCGGTGTAGGTTCGGGAACAAACTCTGGCTCTTTAGGGGGCTCTTCTGCTGTAGTTTTCTTCTTATTTTTCTTGTCCTTTTTCGAGGCAGCGCCAAACACCCCCCAAAGTTCGTCATCCCTAGGTTTAGCTTCTTCTATAGGTTCTGGTTCCGGTCCTAGCTCTTGCGCTGGCTCTGGGATAGGCTCTGGATCCGGTTCTGGCTCCGTTGCGCCTTTCTTCTTCTTCTTTTTCTTCTCCTTCGTTGTAGTTGTAAAAGATAGAAAATTATCGGTTTCTTTCTCCGGGGGCTCCGGCTCCGGCTCCGGCTCCGGCTGCTTGAGGATCTCTCCAGGTAGCTCATCTGCAACGACATTCCTCTTTTTCTTATCCTTCTTGCTCAATTTACCGAAAATATCCCAGTCGTCTTCCTTCTTTTCCTGCTCTACTAGGGGCTCTGGTAACGGCACTGGCTCGGGCTCCTTAATTTCCTCGGCGTCTTTGCTCTTTTTGCTCTTCTTCTTAGTTATAGGTACATCCCAATTCGCCCAGTCATCCTCCTTCTTGGGTTCAGGCGTAGGCTCAGCCACCGGCTCCGGAATAGGCTTAGGTTCAGGGTCTTTCGTCTTTTTCTTCCTGTCTTTCCTGGTGGCTCCAAACATCTCCCAAGGATCATCGTGCTTGGGCTTGGGTTTGGACTCGGGCTCGGGTTTCTCTTCAACTATCTCAACGACAGGCTCCGGCGTGGTAGCTATAGTTTTGCCTTTCTCTTTCTTTTTCTTGTCCTTCCTCGTGGTCGTGGTGTCCCATAAATTTTCTTCCTCCTGGTTCGTAGGTTCAGACGGCGGAGTTAAGTCTTCTACTTTCGAAACCTCTGCGATTTTACTTTTCTTTTTATCCTTTATACTCCAGCTCCAACCACTATCAAGAGTCGAAGTCTCGGGCTCTGGATCAAGAATGGGGTCAGACCCCTTTAGTGCTTCAGTTCCTTTCTTCTTGCTTTTCTTCGAGGACGTCCCAAATGTGTCGCTCCAAGGGTTTTCTTCTTTCGCAAGCTCTGGTTCCGGCTCTAGCTCTAGCTCCGGTTCCGGTGCTGGGGGCTCGGGCTCGGTGATTTCCTCGATGGGACTTTTCTTCTTTTTCTTATCTTTTTTAGATGGCGGGACAAGCAAGTCGATGGCGGCCGGGGCGTTATTAACGGCATTGACTATAGGCTCAGTCTTTTCAGGCTCAGACGCTACGACAGTAGAACCCTTCTTGCTCTTTTTCTTGACAGTAGTAGTGGGAGTTTCCCAACGGCTTCCCCAGTTGTCATCAAGCGCAGTCGGCTCTAATACCTTGCTCTGAGCGGCTGATATCTCCTCCTCGGGTAGGGGCTCAGGTTCCCAGGCACCGCTCTTCTTCTTGTTCTTGTCCTTCTTAGCCGACCCCAGGCCGAGGTCAAAATTGTCGGACTTCTCCTCAGACTTTCTCCTAAAGATGGGTGCTTCACCTTTATCCTGTTTTGTTTCGTCAAAAGATCCGAATCCGAGTCCTGTCTTATCCTTCTTAGGCTTAGATCCATCAATGCTCCACGCACTGGCGTTTCCCTCTTCCTTTCTCTCCTCCTTTTTCTCTTCTTTATCTTTGGGGTGGTCAGCGTCTTTGGACCCAAATAAGCCCCCGAGCCCACCACTCCAACCACCACGCCACGTACTAAGGAAGTTAGCCTTAGGCTCAGGTGTAGTACTACTACCACTATAATTGATATCCAAAGAGGTCCTCGCGGGCTCATCTAATTTGATGTCCTGGAAGGCATTGGATTTACTTGGTGCTTCAAACGACTCAACCTTCTCTTCGACCTGAGTCTTCCCCTTCTTCTTCTTCTTGCTGCTAACAGTCTCAGCAGCCGCCATGCTATCGTTTAGTTTTGGGTCGGCCACGTCGTCGTCCTTCTTATCCCTTTCTTTCTCCTTCTTCTTTTCTTCCACCCTCTTTTCTTCCTCCTTCTCTTCCTCCTTGTCTTTATTGTCGTTCCTATCCTTACCTTTGCCCTTATCCTTATCACCATCGCTGCCCTTACCATCGCCATTGCCATCACCGCCCGCACCTCCACCAGTGTTTCCTGAGCTATCTTTTTGATCGCCGTCGCCTCCATCAGCGCCGCCTGCTCCGCCATTACTTTCTTTTGCTGCGTGGTCCCAGTCGAAGTTCTGTACTACCTTTTTCTTGCTCTTTTTGGCGTGTTGGATAAAGCCATCCTCTGATAGAAGATTTAAATAAGGCTCGGTTACCAGATCGCCGATTGGTGAATCTCTTCGCTGTGCACCACGCCGAGCGTCACTCGGTGGGGAGAGGTAGTTGTTCACTAAGCTAGAGTAGTATCGCTGACGGGCGGCCTCACCAGTTCGAGCTGGATCAATTAGGGGTTCGGAAAGAAGGGGAGCGTGATCACAATACTTCGATAATCGTCGCGATCGTTTCGGTGTGTGATCGGGCAATGCCAGTGGCTTGGGGATAGCATGGTGAATGACCTTCTGATTATCCATACAGCGCAGTTCCTATTCCGGGTCGCCCCTGTCAGCTTCGAGTTCCGATGGCCACTGCGACGGGTCCAGAACACAAATCTCAGAATCCAGACTAATCACACACTATGCAATACATCGACCAGCCTATTGAAACAATCCATAATGTAGAGTACAGCTGGAATGCCAAGGAACCAGAGACGCCCAAGGTAGAGAGAGAGTACATACTGGTTTCAACACTGTCGCTACTAAAAGCCATGCTCTCGAGACAAGTTCTAGTCGTGTTTGCAAGTCTAATTCATCCCATTGTAGAGTCGCTGTGGTGGTGGGAGGCCAGGTCTTTGGCCGGCCAAACCCGTCTCTTGTCGCGCTTGCGCATGATTCTATAAACGCGGCCGCAGCCATATTGAGGTTTGGGGCTCGATAGGTCGCGCTGGGATAAGAGAATCATGGAAGCTGAGATGTTGTCTTCGACAGACTGGTGAAAGCCAGAGGTTGTAGTAAGCTACACTATTAGTTCAGTAATCGAGGAGGGATGTTTAAAATGTAAAAGCGGAGCCTTTGACCTGTCTATTCTTACAGCTTTGGGGTTGAAAGTCTATGAATATCTAAACGAAAGAAGGCGATAGTATGAGTTGAGTTGGGGCCTTTTGAGTCGTTTATCGTTGTCGGTCGACAGGACGGAGCCAGACATCAACGAGGCAAAGATTCTGAGCTTTCTAGCTTGATATGACACGTCGTGATCTTAATTATCATCGTCTCCTTCCCCGTACAGTCCTCGAACGCTCTGGGAAGAAAAGAATCGTCCCTAGTAATGCAATGGGGGATATAAAAAGCAAGGGGTAAAGTTCAATACGTAGTACAAGAGGCAGCAAAATCGGTTTCTGATAAGCACCAATAATGTTGCGATGCGGCAATGCAAATGTTAAAGGTGTGTAAGAGAGATGCCGGCTATTGATTGGTCTTGCTTCGCGGTCAGTGTGTGGCAGACATTCCCCGACAGAATTCGGATACCTCTCGTCCTTTGACGACAGGACTTCCAATCCAATTGTATCGAGTATTGAATACCGAAATCGTAAGAGCTAGATAGCTAGATAGCAAGCAGCTCGTTCGAGTAAGAAGGCAAAGCAGCAAAGCAGTGTAAAGTCCTTCCCCTGTCTGCTTGAAGCAAAAGGTACAAAAGGGAGCAAAAGACCACAAAAACAGTAAACGGATTGGACGTCTGAGTCTATTATGTATGCATGTACGGATGCGACCACCCAATGGATGAACAATAACGCAGCATCATGCACCTGAGTGGGCGAAGGAGAAAAATAGTCGTAATTGTTTGGAGAAAGGGCGTGTATTAAGAGACGATAGAGGGGAAGTCGGCGTTTGTAGGATGGCTGGTTATCATTATCATTGGACAGCCACTGGTGTGGTATGTCCACTTTTATTTTACCGCACACCCCTGCCAGCCTTGACACAATAACACCCTCCCGCCACCCTTTCCTAGATTTACATAGTTAGTGCAAACTAATGACTTTTGATCTCATACAATTTATTATACGCATTCTTGTACCCGTTTATAGGCTACGACATTCTTCTACTACTCCAATGTGTCACTTGATGGCAAGTCCTTGCTTCTTTCCAAACATTCCTTATCCACTTCAGGCCTTCACACTACGATAAAGCCAGGTGACTTTCCCCGACTTCTCGCACTTATTATTAAGAGCTTCCTGGTCTCAACCTGGAGTGGGGTGATACGGTTGAATTCGATTGCGTAGGTACATACCATAATAAGTCTAAGGTATGAAGTATAACACGAAATAAAACTCATATGAGATCCAGCAAACAAGAACAAAGGGAGAGACCGAAAGGTAACAATTTAGGTAATAAATCTTAATTGGCATCTTACATACTTCGATTGTATTGACTTCCCGTTTGGTCCCTGCGTTCGGTGCATTGCACCTGCGCGAACGATTATCACCAGTCGCGTCTCAATGATGAAACCCCGCCACATGAAATCTTGCGCTGCTTTCTCATTTCTCATTTTTTCATTTTTTCGGCCCCCGTCTCTTTTTCCGTCTGACTGTTTGGCTGGACCCCTCATTCGATTAAACCTTTTTTTTTCAGCCTTCCGCTTCTTTATCTAGGTACGTAGCTATTTAAAATCTCTTTTTGTGTATCCCGCCCCTGTAGCCCAGCATTCCCTTATCCTGCTTCGAATTGAGTGTTCTCAATTAGCTGACCGTTGACGGATGCTGAGGACGCGTATGGCATGGTCGATCATCTACGGACTGGCAAATGATGCCTCCGATTTGAAAAAAAAAAAAAAAAAAAAAAACTTCGCACATTTACTTGCATGACGGACATCGCCCCTTTTACGCAATGGGTGCGGGGAATTATTATATCGCGTGTCTATACAAACGCGAAAAGTTGGATAAAGTATTCAATTACCGAAAACATGTGCTCACGCGCAGAAAAAGCGGCACGATCCTATACCCATGGAATATGACCTCTCGGCTGCAGTGGGAAAAGGTCAAGGTATCGATACATAATGGATGGGCAGCTATGCGCCTGTTAGCTTGTATCTCCTCCATGCTTAGCACAACGCCATTCATCCACGTCGTTGGGATCCATTCGGAAGTGGGACAACTGCTAAAGCATGCCAGATGCATCTGCCACATCTATGTAGCAGCCATATTCGCCCGGTCGCCGTGTCCGGTTGCTATAGAAATATATACGAAAATGCATATACACTACACCATGTACTACATTAGGAGGTACCTACATACTGTATCCTGCCGCTGAACCCTGGCCTTCCCGCAACACCCGCCTGGTTGCCCAATCTCATCGGTAGTCACTGTACTATGTAGGGGTCTATCGACACTCCCAGCTCTGTTTTAGGTTGCTGCACGTTTTCCATGTACACTACCTAACATACTCGACGCCGGCCCCCATCTAGATGGGTAGTGGTTGTTCGTTGCGTTCGTTGCCCACTCCTATGGCGGATCCTCCTATGCATATATCCCACAAATAGCCACCCAAATCGGCATCGCGAGTTCTTCACCGCTTCGAGTTCATATCGACTTTTCATGCCGACGGGGCTTCGCTGACGCTAAAAAGTGGGAGTGATTTTCAAGGAATAATGGAACTCGACCTAACTGGTTCTGCACGTAAATTCCTTCTCTCCAATTGACCAACGGATTGTCGCATGAATCACTAGGCTTGGTCAAGGCACCCTCTCTCGAGGGCATTCCATTGTCGATAACTGGGGATAGCCGACGCAAGACACCACAGATTGCATCGGGGACTCCCACAATACGATGTGATGCACTACCAGCTTTTCGTTTGTTGGGGAGATGGGGCTCGTACGCATCACTCCCGTTGTGTTTGCATCAGATCGGATATCTTCTGCAGCGTCGAATCCACACCAACGCGGCTGTACCTTTCGCGTCCGCGTCGTGTTCTCATATTTATTCCTGTCTTCCGATACCTACCTACCTACCTACCTAACATCCCAGAGTCAGGCTTTTTGCCACTCTTCACCGCACATTTAGGCCGACTCGCAGCACTATCCCTTCGTTCGGCCAAACCGATTCAGGTTGAGGTTTAGGCCTGCCGCACGTGACTCCTTCATATGAGATTATTACATATCATAAATGTAAGTCTATCATATTTCGGGGTAGATGATGAGAAGTGGGTGCTAGTCCATCTTACACTGAGTTTTCATGGATCCTGAGGACCGCGGTTACCGATTACTTCGCTCTTCGCCGTTGACCGTTTTGAATCCATCTCGCCTGATAGGCAGATCATGGTCATAGTATCATAACATAGAAACACACGGTGATACGGCCAAGTAGAGCCATGCTAAAGTCGTTAGGCAAAAGTCTAGTTATGCTCCTGTACAGATTACTATATTCGTATAAGGTAAGTGATCCCCCATGATCCAAGTGGAGCTGGGAGCCATAATTTACAACAGTGTTGAATAATCATTATAGACATTAGGATAGCGACGATGCCTACCTTACCTAACATTTTTCATGGCCCATTAGGATCATTGCAGTTATTACAAGGATCCAGCTATTCTATAACTACAAAGCGTCTTGCTATTAAGAGTAAGAGTAGCTGTTTCTATACACAGGCGCCAGCCAGTGTATGACCCCATATGTGTGCAGTATACATGTACAGTAGTATATACGATCTATGATATAGCCCCACTCTATGTCTTAAGTTGACCCCAAGCTTGGCCGAAGACGGAGGCTCTATACGCTCTGAAGTATAAAGAGGAAACTTGGTCGTCTCAAGAGCTTATGTGACCATAAATTTCGGTCGGGTTGACCCCTTGCTCCTTTACCGGATCTCAAAAACCGAGTCAGTAAAGATATGATACAAAGGTAGTTATGTAGTCAAGAAGTAATTGTATCAATGTCCACCATCTTACTTCATGCGAAGAAGTACGCAAGCGAGCCGGAAACAAGAACCAGTCTATGCCTACTTTGCCTTTGACATAAATATGCCAACGTTTCCTAGCCTCTATACCCACTCCACCATCCATCCATCTTAGCACGAACAGGAGTCTTAAACAGCAAACTCGATTCAGTGCCTACCGTTAACCTCAGCCAGCGCCAGCACGCATCGCCCCCTTAGACCTCGATTATCATAACAGCCGTAAGGGAGGCCAAGACACAGCACTGGCATCTCTTCTCCTGCTCTAAGAATCCACTGCATCCCCCTTCCTCATCTGGTCGACCCACGGCTGTATGATATACTGGTTCACGACGGGGAATAGTAGGCCTATAATGCCGAGCGAGATGGCGTAGAACTCGGGGCGCTTGAAGAAGCGGCCGCGGAATAGCGCGCGGTTGCGGGCTGCATCGCGGCGTCGGGCGCGCGCTCGCGCTTCGTCTTGGAAGACGGCGCGTTCGTGGGAGGAGCTGGTTGGGTTGGGTTGGGTTGGGTTAGTATGGTAGTTTTACCTAATTAAGGCTTGAGGAAAGAAAGAAAGAAAGAAAGAAAGGTAGTTAGGACATAAGTATGCGCACTCCTCCCTACGACGAGTCCCAAATAGAAACTTACAACGTAGCCTTGTACGCCTGATCCGCCGCCATCTTCTGCGTGTCCTCGCCATGGTGCTGATGGTTTCCGGCGGCACACGAAGCGGCCGGTGGAGGCGGAGGGGCAGGGCCGTGGTAATAGGAGGATCGCCGGGAATGCGACGGCAGGGAGTGAGACATGTTCGTCGGGAGGAAATGACTGTACGATTCGAAGTACCTCTTTCGGTCCATATCGAATTCTTACGAGCGTATTTCTGATATCCCCGTTTGAAAGTCGAAGGGTTGGGTGGAAAGCATGCTTGGCTTTCCGGCTCGACGTCGTTGTGATGATAGTAATGACGGTGTATGGAACTGTGTATTAACTAGGTACCTACCTAGGTAGGTACTTACTTAGATGGGCTATCGAGATCCGATACGGGAAACTATAATCTAGGCTGAGGGGGCAGTTTATAATAAAGAAGTGAAGTTGGCTATATTTGGGTGATAGCTTCCATCTATATGTATATTTTGTATGCATATTTCACCACTGTTACGCCTGCCCCTATTCCCGACACTTCAGAGGTATTCTCATACGGCCAACATCTTAAAGCTGCTCAACTTATATATAAGCAACGCAAATTCCTCATAATATAAGACATACCACTCTAAAATTAACCGCATATAATATCCATGAAAGACAGAGTATCCCAAGTTCAATCCCTATCTAAATATTGCTCGTACGCACCCGGAACCCGAAACTCTTCAGGAAAATCCATTTCGTCTATTTCATCCGGCCCATTCTCGTCAAGTACACCTTCATCAAACCAAGCATCGACATTCTCGCCATTCTCGATCTCGTCGATCTCCATATCGTTGAGCATGCGGCTACGCTCCTCGATCAAGACGTCCACCCACCGAAGCTCGGCAGTTTTGCGTAACGAAAACGCAGTCTGTGCTTCCCGTGTGTCCTCCACCAGCCTTCGCTCTACTTCCTGCATCAGCTCCTCTCTGATCCCCTGTTCTTCTTTAACGTTCCAATGGTAGCTGTCTAACTCGTTGTCTCTCCATGTCTCCCATTTCCTGAAGCTGGCGTCCATTTTACGCTTCAGTTGTTTCATAGCAGCCTCTATTTTAGCCTCGCCATCTTTTTTACGAGACCAATATTCTTTTAATTGGGTATGGTACTGCTCTTCGATCTGATGCTCCTCGGCTACTCGTGCTACGTATTCCCGTTTGAGAACCTTTTCTCGCCTCGCTAACTTGATCCTTGTGACGGCGCTTAGCTTCTCACGTTCTGCTTTTTGCTTTTCCTGTAGTTCTTCTAGTGCCGTAGCACCTTGATTTCTCAGTCTAGCTTCTTCGGCGCTGTGATCGCGCTGTACGATGATGCGTTGAAGTTCGTGTACGTTTACGAATACCTCACAAAGTTCCAGGTATTTGACTTCTACCGCTCGCCGTCTCTCACCCTCGCGCCTAATGCGCTCCTCAAGTAGCCTCGCCCGGCGTTCCTCAGCTAACCGTTCTTGCTCTTGTCGCAACAGCTCAGCTTTGAGGGCTTCTTCGCGCTCGAATTCGGCTACCAGTCGTAGAGCTTCTTGGATCTCGGCCTCCTCCTGAGCCTCCTTGTCCTGGCGGGCCTGGCGCCGTGTTTCTGCATCTCTTTTGACAACAGCTAACTGTTCCATCGTACAAGCGCAAGTCCTCCAGCGTGCACCACAAACGTAGCAGAACTCTGCACCGCATCGACAAGTCATATGTTGGCATGCTTCTCCATGCTCAACATATGCGCGGCAGCCATAGCATCGCTTCCACCCTTCTTCTTCGGCGAGCTCGTCAGTTTTCATCATGTCGCGGTCCTCGGGACAGTTGTCTCCTTCATGTTGCTGGCCGCGGCAGATGATGCAAGTCCAGTGACCTGTCGAGCACCTTGCGATATTGCGGGCGCGATTGATTTGATCCGGTTGAAGCCAGAGGCTACAGCTTTGCCGGCTGCAGTATACACGTTCACTTATTGGTAGGTTCCACTCTGCTGCTCTGTCGTGGTAGATCTTTTTCAGCTCGGAGTCGACGTTGAGTATTATGGTAGCGGTTGGGATGGGATTTAGACAGCACTTGGGTGGCCATTGCTGCTCATTGTCACAAGTTGTGCGTATAAGGCGTAGGAAACAAGGCTTGCAATAGCTGTGACAAGAAACCCTGACCATCTCCTTTGGGTTAAAGTCATCCAAGCAGGAGACACATTCACTAGAGTGTATTAGTGCTATGCTAGTAACGTTTTCAGTTGTTATAGGCACTTACACTTCGGCTTCGTAGACGGATGAAGTAAGGCTGCTATTGCTGTCCGTTGTCGTCCTCTTTAAAACTTCGGGTACGAATCGCCTCTTCGCTGTATGGGTGCTTATCTCCAAGCTACTCCAAGAAATATCCCGCTTATGGCGAGCAGCTCCAACTGTGCTAGACTCACCCCTTTCTCCAACATTATTCAAACGTCGAAAGAGATTTTTAAACGAGTTCTTTTTCGACTTGATGGGCTGTACTGGCGCGATAAAATCCCGGACAAGCGGCTCTACCCTGGTCGGGGCTGGTACTGGAGCCTGAAGTACTACGTCCTGTTCGTCTGGCCTCTCGTCCAAGGGAGCGCCTGACGTTTCGGCACCGTGGTCTTCTTCATCCTCCTTCCTAGGCTTCTCATGTTGCCTTAGTTTCTTAGAATTCTCCGCTTTCCGTCTCTCCTCCTCTTCAAAAATCCGAGTCTTAACCTTGTCAATGGACTCCTGGATGATCCGGACGACTACGTCTGACTTGGAACCCGCTGTATCTTTCAGGCCTTCAGGAGGTTCATACTGGGTCCAATCGACGGTAACTTCGTTCCTTGGCAAACTTGTCGACAAGGACTCGTCGTTTACGTTCGCCACGATAGCTTTGCCTTTCCCCTTCCATTTTGGGAATCCATCATCCCCCCCTATCAGTTGCTGTACTAGGATGGCGGGTGCACCAGAGAGTTCCTCCGTCGCGGAGGACGTCGGCTCGATGATCAGCATACGGAAATAAAATATGACCTGGCAATTTAAAATGGCCAACAGAAGAATATGAATTGCTAGATTATCATCGCAAAACATAAGAAGGACGCCAGTGAGCTGGCTTCAGCCGCAGAATTCCCCACGTTTTTTATGTTCTAGAGCTTGATTGGTAGCTCTCATGCGGTTCCCGTAACACAGCACCCTGAGTGTGCATGGAAAGGAGAAAACAAGGTGATATCAATCCTGCAAGGAAACACACAATGGGTAGGTAGGTAGGTAGGTAGATAGGTAGATAAAGAGAGTAGTTATATTTGGGGTAACCTTGAGCCATGATGGGATGTCAAGCTACCAGGTACTTCCTAAGATGCTTGATCTCAGCTTGCCAGCTAACGACCTACAAAGACCCCCTTAGCTACCTACCTAACCTAGGTACCTTGGAACTTAGATATCGGGGCTGAAAACAGATTCCCCAAGTCTAACAACTTCAGCCCCGATCACCGAAACATGGGCCGTATTCCCGTGCCGGTCTCCTTTACTGTACCTCTGCTGATGAAGCGAACAGCGAATATGCAAGTAGCACCTGACCATATCTTTCTTGGTTATCTCTAACAAGAAGCAAACTAGGTGAGCTACGTGTGCTACCGCCGATAACTGATTGGCGGGTTTTAGGAAGAGTTCTAACAATTGACGAGCTGATTGGGGCGGAGTAGTCAATGTAGCCAATGGTGTTAGAGGCGATGCTAGATGCTAGATGCTAACCTAGGTAAATCCTACTCGCTTAAACATTATCATCTGACATGGGGACAGAGAAAGCCTCGTGCTAATGTAGCTCGAGGCATTTCCAGCAGAGGAATGCCCGGTTTGATGTGTGACGGCCAAGTTTGATTTGTCATTTTATGATCTGATAGAGGAGCGTTGTGGATGGAGGAATTGTTTGTCTGAGCTTGAAGATAACGTATTTTCGGGAGCCGACGTGGCACAATTGCTGCCAGCTGGCTGCAGCTGTTCATATGATAGAGTTAAAACCACTCATAGCCGAGTCTTATCGCTCCTAACGCCGAGGCTAGGGGCCCTTCTAACTTCTACACCGAGAGGAGAGCCTGGGCGATAAATCCTATTGGTGTAAAATCCATCCACACAAGTCGGGCGATGGCCCGTGCGTCATATTACTACGTACGCTAAGAGGTAGGCAGCCTGATGCGCGGTATTAACGCTGTTAAGGAACCTATAGTGAAAGTTATGAAATGGAATTACAGATTTATCTATTGGCATATGTCCTATGTGGTATGTTGATATTGGGCTTAGTTATATAAGATGGAAACTAGTAATGAACTGTTCGTTTCTTAGAAAACTTTGGTGAACAAACAA
The DNA here is from genome assembly GCA_022432525.1 of Daldinia grandis. Classification (NCBI taxonomy): domain Eukaryota; kingdom Fungi; phylum Ascomycota; class Sordariomycetes; order Xylariales; family Hypoxylaceae; genus Daldinia; species Daldinia grandis. The sequence continues at coordinate 1,288,522 of JAJKLB010000001.1, forward strand.
AGTTAATCCAACATTTTCTAACGTCATGGAATACAAGTATCAACCTGTCTATTACAAACCTCAAGGCTAATATGTATAACAGATAATATACCTTAGGTACTTGGGTGAGTATGGAGCCAAGTTATTAGCTATTGAAACTACAACACAGTAGTATTTGGATATCTAAGTGATTCAACGGTAGTTTCGTTTGATGGTTAATCCGTAAATAGGAGGCTATGTCGTCCATTGGACTATTTTTCAGACAACCCTTAGATTAGGTACCTACATATATTGATATTACGGGAAAATAGTTACAAAGAAAAGGGCATATTTCCATATTCTATATTTTGAATCCGCAATGACGCTAATGTAGACACCCCTATTAGACAACTCTCAGAAACTATCACGACGTCGTCATCCCTTACGATAACTAATGGTCGTTCTTTAACTGCTCTACCAAATACTATTTCCGAGTAACTGTCGATATGTCACAAGTGGCATAAATGTAAATGTTCGCCACGTATGTCACTAGACTAAGTGTCCAAAAAGTAAACCTGCTTGACAACTAGCATGACGTCATCCCCGATCTACAACAACTAATTAGATTCGAGTATACCCAGTGCATATCTTACTCAAAGAAGGGTTAAGTTTTGGTAAGTGCCTCGAGTGTCCCTATTGAAAAGATACTCGACTCCAACCCATCGAGAGCATATCAACTTCCCCTAAACATCATCCACCAAATCTCATATATACCATCAGTGGATGTATTAGTATTAAATTTAAACGGCATTACAACGAAGACTCGGTTATTTATCACAAAAATATATATTTATTATATCTATTCCCCATTTAATTATAACTCAAATCCCACACGAACCATCAACAAATCCTCCACCCTACCACCCCGACGTAAAGCTACCAACATGCCAGCTTCCACACGAGCTTCGACGGGCCATTCCAAGCCGCGCGTGCACCTAACCGTGTCCACCGAGCCGGAACGCAAGCGCCAAAGCGGCCACACCTCCACCCCCCATCGCCACACCGGCGTCAAGAAGCGGACCGGGGCAACAAGAGCCCCAGCTACCCACCACAAGCGGAAACCACACCTAAGCGACAAGATCGAGGGCGCCGCCGAGAAGTTGGTTGGCAAGATTACGCGCAGGCCGGGAAAGAAGGCTGCGGGGACACGCAAGATGCGCGGGACGGACGGGAAGGGTAGCCATGTCAAGCGGGTGTAAGGCCTATTGGCTACACTGGTTTTGTTTGTGTTTGTGTTTCAATGATTTACGGCTCTTGGGTATTATCAGTTTTGAAGAGCGGAAATTGTGTACGATGTATAGGTAGTATCTCAGGGGATTCTTGCTAGATATACGCTATGGGACGCAGGGGAAATAAAGTATCTCGGCGTGACAACCTGTTCATGCCAACTTTGAGAGAGCATAAATTATCCTCAGGCGATGATGAATATTTGGGCCTGATGAAGATAAAACTGAATGTATAATTCTATTTTGAGGGAATGATTTATTCATCCTAAGATATTTACATCGTGAAGTAGTAAATTATCATTCTATGTTATCCATAGTCTGCCTCATAGGAGGTAGTAATACTGTCATGAGGCGGAACTCTATCCTATATGAGACATAAGTGTCCTTTGTTCTAGATGTATCATCTAGAATCCTGACAAACACGACAAGAAGGATCCTACTAGAAGAGCTATTTACCTAGGTATGACATCTCATTGTCTGTTTTAACTTCCTGGGTCACAGTCACATCTTATTCATAGCTCTCCTTAAATCTCCTGTAAGGAGTGGAATCGAATTCACAACATAGGTAACTAGCTGGATTCTCTAAATGGCTGGAAACGATGATGATAATGATAACAATAAATTTGTTAACGTCTAGTGGGCGTGTAGTTTATCTAAACAGCTTACACTTAATCATCCGGAACGCTGCAATGGTGTATGGGATAGCTGGAGCGAGTAATGATCGGCTAGGGTCAGTCCATACTGCCTTGGGTGCTTTTCTAGAACCTACACTGTGTCTCCTATTGCCCAAGGGGTCGGTTGATCGATCGAACTTTAAGGCAAGCTACCTATCTGTAGGTGATATGTTACCGTTTAGGGCCTTAGGGATTGGATTCGATTATGCGCAAGAAGACATAAAGTATCCAACGATACTTTATTGTCGGTGTCTTCGCTCCCAAGCGCGATCATTCGAGCACTATTGACAATACTGTTGATCTCGTGTCCGTTAAGATCGAATTTCGATAGCTCGCTGAGCACGTCGTCCATGTCTTCGAGACTGCATATGAAATTGTCTTCCCCGGGGTGCTCGATTAGATCTCGCCAAATTTGACGACGCATCTGTATGTCGAGGGGGCTATAGGGCATGAAATGATCAATGCGCGATTGTACGGCCGGGTCAATGTCATTGGCTTCGTTGACGGTGAGGAATAACACGCCCGTGTACTTTTTAAGGACTCTCAGAAAGCTCGATACAGGCCCAAGGTCGTACTCTTTGGACTTATTATCCCGGGTGGCAAGGAAAAACTCCGCATCCTTTATGAGGAGAATAGCATTCCATAAGCGGCAGAGCTCGACATGCTGTGGCAGGGTTAAAGCTATGTCATCATGCATAGATATGAGATCCCCTGCAACTATGGAATATAAAGGAAGCTTTAATTTGTCAGCGATTGCCTCAACCGTGAAGGTTTTACCGACTCCTGGAGGCCCGGACATGAGGCATGTAAGACCGCGGCCCTGGCTGTAGATGAGGTCGTTGGTCTCTAAATTACTAGAGAGGAGCTTTCCTTTGACGAGATTCAATAACCCCATTTTCTCGTAGTCGGGCAGGTGAAGCCTCTTAAAGGCCTGGGCGTCCGAGTTGACATCCTCCAAGTTGTCGATGGCGACCAGGAACCATTCTTTTCTCTGAAGACCGAAGCACCAAAGCCAAGGATTTATTATGAGTCGCTGCTCGTCAGTCAACTCTTGTAGGCACACCTTTCTTCCAACCGAGGGATCTGGTAAGGATTCAAACGCGGTTCTGGGTCCTCCAATACCGGCTTTTACTGGATGTTTGCCATTGTCGTTAAGTGGCCTTAGCTGGGGCGTACTTAAATCCTGGTCGTGATAGTGCGCGAATGAGTCGACACAAACCTTCGACCCAGCCTTTCCTAAATAAGCAAACAAGTTTATCATAGTGTAAATATATAGCGTAATACTTACCGGTATTATGTAAATTCCATCCGTGCCCTCTATCCTGCATTCTTTTCGACAGGTCATAAACCTATAGCCGAATTTGCCAATCTTACGGTTTCTCTCCATAAAGGCTGCCCTAAACTTAGTTTCATCTTCTACATATGAAATCGGAAACACATTCAACTCCGTGACTTGATAGTGGCCATCGAATTTCTCAATTGTGAACGACTCTTGCCGATACCCACATTCATTGCCGTTCCACTCCACATACTCTGCGTTAATTTTCCAGGATGTGAGTACCTTTGTTGCGGACAATATTTTCTGGCACTCGAGTACTCGATAGAAGGCTTCCGTACCGGATTCTCTACTCAAGACCAGAGTGCCAGGAGGAAATATGTGCTGGATGTTCGCGAATTCGATGGTTTTGCATGAGGAGAGTAGGGGCTTGATGATTGGGGCCAGGACGGAGACCAATGTCGCCAATGCATTCTCGGCAGTAGGGTCAGCTTTAGCTTTAGTGGCATATCTTTCTATATTGTACCAACGATGCACTAATGGTTGGAAAGGAGGCCGGAACGTCCAGTTCTCCTTCTTTAAGTTAAGATCCTCGTATTTTCTAAGGGTAACATCAAGAACTATAATGATACCAATTAGCTCTGTGTGACTCGTGTAGAAATTGAGAGAAAGCTCATTCATCTCATATGGGAGAAGACTCACTCTTTCTCATAGGTGGGTCTTGGATGGTGATGGACTCGGTTTTCCAATTGCCGTGTTTCATAGTAAAACGATGGATGACGGGAATGCTTGAAGTACGGGCCAGCAAGTCTGAAAAGTCCTCCTTGACGTTGGCTGATGTGCTCCATTGTAACTGACCCTGATTGTCAGGTCGCCCGTACCACCTACTGACTAGCTCAGAAGGAGGATCCTGCTTAGTAGCCTCAGATGCTCGAATGTTATCCATATCGTTAACTGACAGTTAGTCGAAATATGTTCAATATGATATCCACTGCAGGGCATATAAGGCATATATGCTAGGTTAGTGTGTTAGTTTCTGTGGGGGCGTTTGATATACTTCCATGTTTAGGGGGGACTGCTCGTCTATTTGTACCAATAAATCGGCAAAGAAGCAAGGGCCTCACTGTATTACAGTCAAGTTGGTTTGGTTAACTTTGAAGCAACAATATGGGTGCCTAGTAATTAGCAGATCAAAGCCGACAAGACCACCCCATTGCGCTGCAAGAAATAAGACCCAATAAAGGTACAATGCCATAAGTTAACTGAGATATATATTTGCTATACCATCAGGATTCACGATATAGGAAATCTGTGAATAAAAGGTTTTGGATACGAGAAAGAATTCTTTCACGGCTTACACATGGTATGGGGAAGGCTGCCTGACTGGGAAAGGGAGCTTCCATGGAACTGCGGAAGCGAGGACAAGCCTGCCTGGTATTAAATGGTGTCGTTAACCAACTAACTGAGGTATACTCTAAACGGCCTTTTACATGTAACAACCTAAGTGTCTTTAGCTAGAAGCCTTCAATTGTATATTAGGTAGGTTAGGTACCTAGGTACCTACGGTTAGGTAAGCTTTGTAGTTAGCCTGATTGGATGGGAGTCTTTGAAGAAATGGGACCAGCATAAGCCCACCTCCTTTTCTGCATTTTTAAGCGAAACAACGTCGGCCATCTTAACTCAAGATAATTGCTTACTAGAGGTATGTAAGTAAGATCTGGAACAGATGGGTTCGTTTTTATCTCGGAATGAATTCCCAGTTGAAGGACGGGTATGCCTGTCTCTCTTTTCTGAACTCAACTTTTATTCTTATTAACTAAGGTAAATATAAACTAATATTCCTCACAGACAGTTCTCATCACTGGCGCCTCTAGAGGTCTCGGACTAAACGCCGCCCGCCAATTGGCAGAGAAAGGCGCCAACGTTATTATCGTCGCGCGCAATGAAGCCAACCTACAAGAAGGATTTGTCTACATTTCAGTAAGGCACTATCTCCATTGATTTGGTAGTGCTTGGCTTATGCTGATGGGCTGATGACTTTCACTTAGAAAGGCGCCCGCTCGCCTGACACACAACGTTTCCATTACATCAGCGCCGACGTGACCACTTCTGCTGAGTGCGCTCGTGTGGTTACTGAATCTATCGCGTGGAATCATGGCTTACCACCCGATGTTGTTTGGTGTTGCAGCGGTAGCGCGCATGCGACGCTCTATATCGATACCCCTCCAGAGCAGTTTCAGACCATGATGGATAGCAACTATTTCTCATGTGCATACATGGCACATGCCGTGCTCAACGCCTGGCTGCGATCTGATCCCGATTCACCGAACTCAGAGATACGTACAGAATCTACGTCTCAGCCAAAGACAAAGGCGGTTTCACTACCGGCGCGCCATCTCATCTTCACCGGCTCGTTCGTTTCATTCTACAGCTTTGCCGGCTTCACCCCTTATAGCCCTTCCAAAGCAGCTATCCGTGCGCTTTCTGACTCGCTATCTCAAGAGATGAACCTCTACGCGGCGGCTCACCCTAATATCCCCCGTGTGCGTGTGCATACTGTCTTCCCCGCTACTATGCCCACTCAGGGCTTAGAAGAAGAGAACAGCCTCAAGACCGACCTCACGAAATCCCTCGAGGAGGGTGATCAGATACTGGAGCCAGCAGAGGTTGCGCGGCGTGCGATTTGTGGCTTGGAAAGTGGCGAGGACCTAGTACCTACAAGCACCATCATCAGGCTTGTGATGACAAGTGTACTAGGTGGTTCTACACGCGGGGGCTTTTGGAAGGGCTTGATTAATACTCTACTAGGATGGGTGGTCCTTGTGGTGATGGTGTTTATAAGGTGGGAAATGGATACGAAAGTCACGAAGTGGGGAAGGGAACATGGATCAAGTGGGATGGTCAAGGAGAAGGGGAAATGATGAAAGTGGACATGTTGGTCTAATAGGGAGACTACAATACATAACAGGAGCCTTTGATTTCAAGGGGACGGCAAGGCGGTAACATAATTCTCCCTTTCTGAAGACTTCAAGTCTAAAGAGCACTGATGTTGCTATAGAACTCGGCCTCTAATCGATTATCTACCCATCTAACTACCTAGGTATTTACCATAGGTAATTAACCTACCTAATGCGGAAGAAAGGGGGAATCGGAAGAAAAGAATAACTAGTTTCAGACGTACCATGCCTTAATTTACGTCCAAGCAGTCCCTATTAAGTGTAGAAGCCGGAGAGTTTCAGGGTCAAGCATAGACTACTTAACCTAGCTCAGTCAAGTTTTACGTATAGACAGTTGTATACTATTTAGATGAAACTAAAATTTACTAAGTTCGTTACTAGCCGGTAGATAGTAGATGGACTATAAGTACCACGCTGAGAAACTTCGTAGTATTATTACAAGTCGTTAAGACAATCTCAGGTTAAAATTAAACCCCCTCCCCTAAGAACTTCAGGATACTCGAGCTTGAACGTGTAGAGACTCTTCGAAACGTCGTATTTTGGGTCCGTTTACAACTCCATGCTCTTCCCACTCCCATCTAGATCCGTAGGATCATCCAGATCGGCGAACAACTTTACACCCCAGCTTTTTCCAGGGTCGTTCATCCTCGTCTTCTTATCCTGGGTAGCAATAGCCTTCATGTCGCTCTCCGTAAGCTTCATGTCCAATGCCTCAAGATTCTCCTTGATGTATTGCTCGTGGATGCTCTTTGGAATCACAGTAGTTCCTCTCTGGATGCCCCAGGCCAGCAAAACTTGGGGCACGGTTGCTTCCTTCTTCGCAGCTATGAATTTCCAGAACGGGTCTTTCATGATCGGCCTGACACCACTGTCGTAGGTTGGATTCGTATTCGCAAGTGGCGAGTACGCAATGACCTTGATGCCGACCTCTTTGTGGAAATCAACGAAATCTTGCTGCTGTAGGTAAGGATGCGTCTCGAACTCATGTGCGTATGGGCATATTGTGCACATAGCTAAAATATCTTCGACGTCCTTCTTGGCGAAATTGGAAATGCCAATTTTCCTAGTTAGGTTGGCTCTGACAAGGTCTTCCATAGCCCGCCAAGTGTCGAAGATAGATGTCTCCTCATCTATCTTAGTTCCCTCACCGGGAACAAAGGCGACCGGCCAGTGTATGAGGTAGAGATCCAAATACTCCACGCCGAGATCTGATATAGATTCCTGGATTGCTTCTTGGACTTGGTCAGGACGGTGCTGATCATTCCACAGCTTGCTCGTCACCCAGATGTCTTCTCGAGAAGCACCTGCCCAGGCTATTCCATTACCAGTTTGGTCTTCATTCCCTATATATCGCATTAGTATCCACGCGAATCATGGGGTAGTGATAGCCCCTACGATATATGAGAGCGGCATCTATATGATTATATCCAGAATCCAAGGCATATTTAACAGCATAGGCAACCTGTAAAATACTGTAAGTTCGTCATCGGTTATATCCTACTTTAATTAGGATATATTCTACCTTTTCTCTGTCGGAGAGCCAAGTGCCTAATCCAATTTTAGGTATGTCTTGGACTCGCGAGATATACCTTTCTGCATTTGCCGAGACTGCCGATAAGAAGAGACCGAGAAGAGGGGCAACAATTGCTGTTATAGTCGATAAAGATGGTGGGAATATCATTTTGAACGATGGTCTCCTTAACTTGAGCAAGGACCTCGTAATTGAGTAAGTGAGCAGTGATCTCTTGTGAATCACAATGAGCTTTGTATGATCCAAATTGATTCCGCGGATGGATCTTGACGAGTCTATGTATTGTCATAATGTCCATGCATGACATCATTCAACTGCAACATTTCGAAACCACATCATCTAGGTTCGGATAGATCAGCATCAAATAAGAGTCAATTTGCCCCTTAACCTTTTAGATCGATCCAAGTGATAAGTAGTACGGAATGGCTACTCCAAAAACATCGCAATGATGACGTTGATTTCTAGGAGACGACAGTAAGACAAACTGTGCGCGGTATGGTATATAGATATCAGTAACGAACGTCCATAAAAGCTGGTGAAACTTTGCTCTGAACAATTGGCTTTGTTAAACTCCAAGGGCATATTCCTTGCCGAATTATCTGCCAGTTATCAATTCTTGAGCAATTGTATAAGTACTCTAGGCACCTACAGAATATCATCAAGCATATCGTATCATCATGGCCGGCAACCATGGAAGTTCTGGTGTCTATGAGCAAGGCGACCAGATCAACTATGGCCGAGCGGATATCGCAAATGAAGGAAAACACCATACAATGAATGCCCAAGGTTATAGGCCTAGTACGTTGTAACTCATCCCCATTTCTCATTATTCTGTCACTAATGCATTGCTTACAGAGGATCAAAACAGAGCAATGAACCAAATGCTCTACGAGAATGTACGTCCCAATAAGCAAGCCCCTAAAACGTTAGCTGCTTTGTTTGATGCCAGCCCTGACCTCATGTTGAGTACAGATCCAGCATGATGTTGCCGAGCGATATAAACACGATCCTACTTACCGTGCATGTTGCCGTCAAGAAACTAAAAGTTTCCTTACTAGTTTATCCTTACTTACACTTGAAAATATAGGCAACAATGCACGGGAACGAGCCTTCACGGGGCGCAAAAGCCGACGCCGATATCCAGCGGGAGGAAGAGGAGCTGCTAAAAAGGAAGAAAGACAAAACCGATAGTATGCCAGGGAAGAAATTTTAGGTTGGAACCATGGAATATAGTCTCAGTATAATGAGTCTGTCACCCCGTCCGGCGCTTCAGGGGGTAGTCTGCATATTTTATATCGTGATTGTAAGTTTTTAATGATGGTATAGAGCTTGGGTACATCTAGGTAGCTGCTACTCGGTGAAGTAAAGTAAATTACGAAGTAGTTCCTGAGAACGTGTTGATAATTACTGTGGTTTGGATCGTTGAGCCACGGGGGCCCGCTGAACATTACCCCAGTTAGGAAATACCAGTGCCATAACGTATGGTGTTTGGGGGCCTCTAAAGATAATCATCAAGCAAGACACATCCGATTTGCTAGTATTCGCAATTATCTAACCTAGGTAGGTACCTAGGTAGGTAGGTACTCATACCCTACGGATCGGCTGCGCGTCGAATAGCTGAATTCGTAGCATATGATCTTAACCTAGGTTCGTTTCACTTCACCATGGCTTCTAAAGACCATTCAATCCCTTTCATTAAATATACTTCGCTTATTCTGTCCGTACCATCAAGGTGAAAATGACGGATGAAATGTGAGGGAGACTAGAATAGACGGCCGGAATTAAAGCTGGAGCGGAATTTCGTTGATATCGGCCCTCTAGCTCGCGAGGAGATGAGCGAGTTTTACTCGATATCAATGCGAAGGTGCTGCCGTACGAAGCCTATACGAGTAATATCTGTGCCAAGATCGTTAAATTGATGAGAAAATCCTCTGCGGAGAAGGACAAGCTGCATTGTATTTTTGGGTCTGAGCCGACCGTGCTAGACGCTCATGTATTCGTATTTCTAGGGCGCATGTAGAAGAAAAGACAAGGCCTTATACCGTCGAGATTTATTCAGTGGCGTGAGAAGCTTGGAGTAATCGACCATTGGAGAAACTCCGTACCAGCTGGTGCAACTCTACTACTATTGTCTTAGGTCAAAGGAAAACACTCTAGGCCGTATTATGTCCAGCTTATATATATACCTTTTATTATAGCAACGAAAAACCTCATAACTGTATCAATCCAAAACTACACCATGGCAGGACGGGGGTGGAGGATGTACCGCTCCGAGAATGGTTTTGGAGAATGCTACCCGGCTTCTACGAACGAATTAACCGGGAAGCGGGGGAGCACAGTAATATAGAGGCCAAGTATATTATGTTCTCGCCCCAAGCGCAACATGCTGGGGTAATGAGTTCATCCTCATCATCTCGAATATTAGAGTCGTGTACGTAGAAAATAAACAACAATATTGTACTAACTCCAAGAAGGAAGTTTGTTGAAATATCAGTGGCTTTCTATAGTAGAGCGGCTAATATAATTACCTACCTACCTTAGGCACACAATGGTATGTTATCTCGAAGTCTATGGGGAGAGTAAACACTAACGAGGGAACCCCAGGCCGGAACCCTCAATTCGGCTGTCCGCCTGGATGTCATTATCATAGGCGCTGGTATAAGTGGTCTAGCGACTGCTATAGAAACTGCCTTGTCCGGCCACCACGTAACTGTATTCGAGACAGCAGAAGGTCTCCATGAGGTAACAAGATTACATATATACAAATATCCTTACGAGCTTTTCCCCTTGTTTACATAATTGTAGATAGGGGCCGGGATACAAATTACACCAAACTCTTCACGGATACTACAACGCTGGGGCCTTTCGGGCGACTTGTGGGCTTCAGCGGCTGAGCCTACGTCCATAACTGTCCGTCGATACTCTGGTGAGGTCTTAGTTATAGAAGAGGACTGGAAAGAGAAGATACGAGCAAGATACGGTGCTCCTTTTATTGAGTTGCACCGGATCGATTTCCAGACAGCACTTTACGCACGTGCTATAGAACTCGGGGTACGATTTCGGTTCGGAGTGAGAATCAGCGGCGTGAACTTTGACACGGGAGAGATCACAAGCCAGTCGGGAGCGAAAACACGGGGAGATCTAGTTGTCGCTGCTGATGGCCTGTGGTCTCTTTGCCGGGCACAGTTCCTCCCCAAAGACTTTGAAGGCGTCCCAAGACCAACCGGGGACTTGGCATACCGATTGGTCCTCAGACTGGATCAAATCCGGGACCCTGAGCTGAGAGAATGGGTAAGCAACCCAAAATGTAATATCTGGATGGGCCCCAAGTCGCACGTTGTCGGATACTCCCTTCGAGGAGGAACGGAGTTTAATCTGGTCCTAATGGCCCCGGACGACTTGCCAAGCGGTGTCAGCCGTCAAGCAGGTTCTGTGGAGGAGATGAGGGCGCTTTTTAGGAATTGGGATCCGATTTTGAACAAGTTCCTCGCACTCGTTAGTTCTGTTAAAAAGTGGAAGTTGATGCATCGTGAGTTTTCAGTTATGTATACTTGTCTTGCTTGATATTACCGATAATCTAATGATAGGCCAATTCTAGGTAAAGAGATGCGCAGATGGATCCACGAGTCCTCCAATGGCAACTTTGCCTTCGTGTAAGTCCCCGTCTGAAAACTGGCGAAGGTTTTGTCATCGCTCGCTAGCCCGGCTAATACATTATCCAAGCGGCGACTCCTGCCATCCTATGCTGCCGTACCTCGGCCAAGGTGCTAACTCCGCCATCGAAGACGGTGCCGTCCTTGGGCGCTTATTGGGACATATCCAATCCAAGGAGCAGGTGGACAAGGCATTGAGAATGTACGAGCAGCTCCGAAAACCACGAGGAGACGCTATTGTAAAAGAAACCTTTGGACAAGTAAGTTTACGTGTTTTACAGAAAGGCCAAGCCATATCCATCAAGACTCTTGGGACTATCAATTTCGGATGTTATATGATGGTCTAGTAAGAATCCCGGCTAATAACTACCAGCGCGACGTATTTCATATGATTGATGGCTCCAAGCAACGAGCACGAGATGAGTTACTATTATCGCAGATAGACAAGGAAGTCAAGACAGCCCCTTTCCCAATTCGCTGGTGCTGTCCCCAGGTTCAACCCTGGTTATATGGTTATGATGCATGTGTGGAAGTTGATAAGGCTGTTAGCGAGAACCCCTTTATCGTTCCGCAGGGGGAAGGTTCTGACTTAGAAGACGATAGCGGCATTGCACTTGAGAGTTGAAACTTCCGAGTATCACGAAAGGTCCAAAGCGCGAACAAGATACATCAATGACCCCGCTGCGTTTGATGTATATAATGAAATCCAACCAATTTTGATTGGCGGCTTTTCACGGTTCGAGGTCAATGAGAAATTTAGAATCACTTCTTAAAATTAGATATATTTATGAACTCACTATTCTGCTATATATTATCCGTGAAAGTAATCTTAGCGCTGAATATATACGAGATATGCTTCGTATGGTAACCTTTAATCGTCGGTCGTTTGCCACTTATAAACATCTAGAAAAATGAAAGCCTATATCTAACTGGTGCCAATGGCTACCCTCGCTATCAACTTTAACAATAATCGTACTAGGCGTAAAATATCGCCATCGAAGAGGGGCTATCATTCTACAACTTCCCCTTTCTCTCGCCTGGCTTCCATTGGCGCTGGCATATGCCGTCTTGATATTCCGTGGCGACATGTACACCTTTCGGGCTCCAGATCTTACTTATAATGACTCCTCTCCCAGCTTCGAGTCGAGGGAAGCATGCTTCTTGAATCCACCACTCATTTTCGCCATATGTCATTACCGCATCCTCGGGATTGACATGCACCACGAAAGAATAACTCAGACTAGCGGCGCGACCGAAGTCGTACCCGAATCCGACGTGGTTAACTATCATGAGTAACCCATTCCTATCCGCTTCGTACGCATGAGTGCAAATGTGCGAATCGGGATGATCCGCGGGTAAAGGGGCAAGCAGCCGATACAATAAAAGCTCCCGCCGCTCGTGGAGCGGTTTGCCTTCGTTAAAGGCGGTGAGGTCGACCTTTTTCATATCGACTGCGGGAAAGGTCCCAGGGTTCCGCATCGGAAACGCGTCTACGGTCTTGGCGATATCGATATGTGGCGCCGGATCCCACGCCGAGGGGGGCCGGGAGTTCAGAATATCTGCGAACCGTATCTGCGCTGGGGGTTCCTGGGCTACATGCTGTGAGACTACAGACGGTCTAAAGGACACTAGAGCATTAAAGCAAACTGGGCCAAGGGGAAGCTCGGCGTCGGCAAGTGGAAAATGATCTCCTGCTGGATTTGTGCTCGATGATAGAGGCTGTCGCACTGTGACTAGAAGATTTGGAAATGAAGGGTTCGGCGCCAGAGTAGTCACACTGTATATAAATGGCCTATCTATGAGACCAGCTTCCGAGAAGTATCCATGCATAGTCTACGTCTATCAGCAAGCCTAGCTTTTAATGTATGAAGGAATAACGAGAAAGAGTCAAAAATGGTATCAAATAATAACTTCTAGCTCTATGGCGTATGTCTATTTACTATGTAGAATGGACTATATTGACGGGCTTGGACGACTTACATGAATACCGACTGCCTTTCGAGAAGCACCAGCCTGCGAGGTTTGCATATCCGCAAGGGCTTTAGATGCAGCTATTCCCGCTTGGCTGTACACGTGTCCACCGAACGCAACTTTCCGACTTGGAGGCTCATTTTGCAATCCCCAGTACGCAGTTTCGCTCGCGATTGAGACGTCGCCTTCTGGATGCCATGCGCTACGTTGGCTCATATACCGCTTTACGATCTTGCCATTCTCGACCTCGTCCGGAAGAGCGGCCAATCTGAAAACCTCCTGAGCTGGGAGGCGCTCGTTTGACGGCATTGCAGCGGTACGAGGTAGAGGTAGAGGTATAACAGGAGGTACCTAGGTAGTTATAATTACAGAAACTCCATTTAAATAGAGGTAAGCAGGCAAGAAGCAAACAAAACATTCCTCTAGACGCGATGCAGATAAGCTAGCATGGAACAACCTCGGGATTAGGAATAAGCAGCTATACCGTATTAGGAATTTACCGAGGGCCTTGCGTCTGCAGAAATGTCACGTAATACCCCTGAATATATTTAACCATGCTAGTTGGTATTTTCTTATTAACTTCCTATACCTAGGTACATATGTACAATTCTTGTGTCCTCCATCACAACTTATTAAATGTTCCCCAAGTGCTACCTAGGTACCTAACCTAGCTGCTATTATTTCTGTAGCTTGTGCTATGTAAGAGGAAGATACGATACCGATTAAATAGTAGTAACTACGCCCGTCAAGATCCGCAGACGTTCACGCACACTGCCAACTAGAAGCATCGTTCTGAAGACCTTGACCATCGTATGTTGCCGTCCGCGGAAACGCGCAGAGAGGCCGTTGCCTATGCATCACAACCGCCTGCCCAGTTGAATCCGAGAAGTTGAATCCCGTTGCGATGATTTGGGACACCGCATTCCCGTTCTCGACCCAATCCATCAGCGCTAGCAAGGCGTCATGCTCCTTGTCCTTGTAGCCGGGGACCGAAGACCCAGCGTTGTAAGGTGGTACCTGCGCTGCCTGGCCTGCCCCAGCTATCATCCACGGAACGTTGAAATTGGGACTGCCGGGGCCAGCCCAGCAGTGCCCCATCCCTGGAATCTGGAAGTATCGGAAGAAATCGTCTACGCTTCCCATAGCTTCTACCGTCCGATCGTAGTACAGAGTCGTGTGTTGCACTGGTACGGTGGCGTCTGCAAGCCCCCCGTACATGACTGTGTTACGAAAAGTCAGTTCGCCTCTCTACAGTTGAAGTATTTCGGAAAAGGAGAGGGGTCGATCCTCTGGATCGTACGTACTGATTTTGCCTTTGCCTCGAAAGCTGCCAAGGTCAAATTGGTCAGCGGAGGCCTGCACCGAGTTCTTGTCACGAGCTCTGGCATCGTCTACGACGCTATCGTTATATGAAGTGATCTGCCAGTCATTCCCATATTCCATGAATGTTCGTTCGTACTGCGCATCAAAGCTTCTTCTGACGTTATTAGAGTCGTTTGGGTTGGCCGGCATCAGGAACGTCCCCCATTCCGCCTCGGAACTGTAGTCCAACCCTTTGTAAACAAGCTCTCCGTCCTCGGTGATGTAGTCGCTATACATCCTCTGCGCCGTTTCTATCTGCGCCTGAGTCAAACAGGCGGTCTTATCTGCTGATACCTCACAGCTAATCTGGGTAATGTCAAACTGTTCTCTGCATGCCGAGAGCGAGCTAACGATACCATCTTGCATGCCATCCAGAGGGTCGCACTGTTTCAACACTTCTGCCTGGAGCCGCGAGAAGAGACTTTGGTCGCTAATGCTACCGTCGGCATCTTCCGGGAGATTCCACGCCGCGAGCCTAGAGATCCAAGGCATTAAATTCTTTGTATCCCAGGCGGGTGCCCCGATCAAGGCCCCATCAAACATGTCAGGGTCTCTCTCTAAGACAATAAGTAAGCGAGTATTCTTCCCCACAAGTAGGCTACCTAATGTAGTGTGTATACAGAAATAAATATTCCGGAAAGATGGAAGGACAGATAGGGGTTAAATGATTGCTGGTACTACTTACGGATTTGTTTGAGCCCTTGTCTACCTCCGGTCGAGCATCCACTATAATACGAATACGCGATCTGTTTATCGTTGTAGTATGCTTGAATGAGGGTTTTGCCTAGAGTTATAGAACCCTCCATTGCCTGGTAAGCCCAGTTGACTCGGAGCTGTTCGGTAGTTGGCCATGTCATATCTCCTTGACCCGAGTTGTGCCCAGTGTCGGTAGCAAGAGTAGCCATGCCATATTGCACTCCGGCTCCCATATCGAGCCAGTTGATTCCGCCGAGGAACGCGTAGCTCCCAATGACAAGGAGTTTCGAGTTCCAGATGTCTGGAAGGAATATTCCGAAGCGGTAGTTCGCCGTCTCATTTTTGACTATAACCGCGCAGAGCGACGGGAGCCCAGACGCAAATGCAGGATAGCCCAGATTTCCCTGCTCCGTAAAAGTTCCGCTCGTGACGTCTTGGACGCGCTCTATCGAGACACCAGAAGGGACAATCCCATTAAAATAGTCTGCGGTACATCCCGCAGATTGGCGAGGTCGCTTTGCATACGGCGTGCTGTTAGCATAATGTACAAAAAAGCTTAACAGGGCCCAAAGGACCGGAACCATTATAGGAGCCATTTGGATAAATGCGGTAGAATTCGAGTAGCCTTACCGATGATCAATAACTCAATATAGCTGGCAGCAGCTTGCAGATACTTATAGGTCAGCCGGCATCCCACATATGTTGGATTGCCGGGGCTATGACAAGGCCTATTGTGTACATTTCTTTGTAAGCTTATAGTCCCTCTTGTATAAGCTAGGTACCCGTTGTATTGTTTGCCTACCTAGACTACATTGACGTAGGGGGCTATCGGAAATCTGAGCACTTGACCTACCCGCTCTAGCCGCAGTGGTAAGTATTCAGCTATGTGCTAGCTCCAACACAGCTTTCTATATGCAGGGTGATTCTAGGACAAGTCGAGGATAGCACACTACTTTTAGTCCAGGGGGCCAGTCAGAGGTGCTCCAGATGTGTAAGACTTAAAGCGGCTTTTGCATAGAAGCATCCTTTGGCATGTCCTTGTCTTGTTGGAGATATTCTTTTTTTCTTCTAACAATGTCTTTCATTCTTGAGCCTAGAGTGGTGACAATGACGTCAAAGAAACCAGTCATGTTGGATTCATGTTGGATATTTGATCTCTACCTACTAGATCCGGGCATATTCTCGGGACAGGAAGATGAGAGGCTTGTGGCACGGGACGTTCTCATTTTTCTGTCAGGGAGCTGAACTAAATCATCTATTCGTTTAGAAGAGCTGGAGCTACATACTGTGGCTACCTTTATTATTAGGGCTTACCTTTTTAAGAACCTCGGCTATTCGGCCTAGTTTCATGACGTCCAGTCATAGTATTGCCGACTGCGTGAGAAAAAAAAGGAGGAAAAAAAAGGAATCCACGGGGCGCAGAGTAGTCCTTTGTTTGTTGAAAACAGTTGTATTATGAACATTATTAGTGAAGACGCTAGTAGCACGAGTTCGAGAATGCGAACAAGCACATTGTACCATGTAACCCTACCTGCTACTAAGATCCAATCCGGGGAATTGGAGATTTCTTGACGCAGCCTTTCTCCGCACCATCCCGCAACGCATGTCCTCGTGGTATACTGGGGTGCAGGGACTTCCCGCACATCAGAAATCAGAAACTCGGGATTATGCGAATGAAATGACTCAAGGAGTTACTAGAATAGGATCGAGTGATTGAATAACTGCCGGATTCGACCTTCTTCCAAGCAAACACGTCTTACTGTTCCTAGGAGGTAGCTACATACGAATGACCCCAACTTAGCAACCTTGAGGATTGGCTTCGCATCTCGCAGCCTTCGGGCACCGCAATTTAATGAAACGTCTAGAATTAAGGACTACCAGACTAATCCAAAATAGTTGCATGCAATTAAAGTACTTCCATATATCTAAGAAATGCCTTAAGTTTTCTTAAGGTTTTGTGTCGGGTAAAAAAGAACAGGCTAAGAAATTTCTAGCTTCGCTCTGATTGGCCAGCCATTCCTTGCTCTGATTGGCTAGATTTTTTCGCTCTAATTGCTCTGATTGGCCAGCAGTTCCTTAGCCTTGTCGGGGTGGGGGGCGGGTTAAATCTCGCCGTAGCCGAAAACTTAAGGATTATGTCAGCCCTTGGGGTGACCTCTAGTACGTATTTTCAAACATCCACGATCATTCGTAACTTAAAGATTTGCCTTTTTAGTAACCAGATAATATTCTTATTGGTTGGGACGAATTCATAATTCCAGCAGGCTGTTTCGTTAATTAAAGCGTGGCGCTAGTGGGCTGTGCGACTTACCTAATATTTAGCAGGTACCCTTAGGTACCTTCAATTAAAAGTGGCTTTCTGGTAATTGTTCTTCGAACTTCATTTCACGGGTAGCGACGCTTTACAACTCAATCTTAAGCCAACAATAGATATCCCTTGAAGAAGTTAGGATATCATCGGCATAATGAAATACATATTATTGGAGGTTTTAGACTTATTATAGTTAACTAGGTACCTAGTTAGTTATTTAATTATAAACCATTGCTTTGCTTATATCTCTCTCTTATGCCTAAAGTAATACTGACCTATATTGTTAATATATTTTAAGTTCTACTAGCATCTATAGTCTCGTGTATTTATAACAGCTAGGAAGGCACCTTGTATATTGCGTTGCTTTATCTACATGGGTACCTGTTACCGTAAACCAAACCAACCAATACCAATTACACTCCTATTTCTTAAACTGGTAGGTATATATCAACACCTTAGCTAAACTACTTCTATACTGTATGATCTCGTTCTAACAAAGTCATCATTTATAGGGACTGTGCTTGCATGCACAATATTTACTATCAGATTATATGGATGTGCACTTAACAACATGCTGTTTAAGGCAGACTCTAATTATAGGGGTTTTTCTTTAACCGGAAGATCTCGTAAATTCAAGTCTAGACTGCATTTAATCCTGCGAATAGCCCAGCTGAACCAAAACAAATGATCTCGAGGTTACGAGAGCTTCGGAGTCGGCTATATAGCAAAAGTTCTAGGCGCCTGTATGGCTTGCAGGTCCCACCGGTGATCAACTGCTATGTACATCCTGCTGCTCATGGATCCGCAGGGACGCATTGAGGACGCATTTACTTACATCGAGCGTCACTTCCGGTAATGGATGCACAGTTAAGCATTGATCTTCGCGGAGATCTTATCGTCGACGAATAAGATAGCCGTCGAATTTTCCCTTTTCCCGGTATCCTTGACGCCAATTATCCGGTTCCAGAAGGCTGGCGACCGGAAAGGACTGTAGGCATTTGGGATAAATGAAACGGTAAGGTGCAGCTCAGGATCGTCCCGGCGGAAGCTATCTTTTTGGACACATTTAGAGGCTCTACGACGTGACCTATAAATACTACCCTGTGCCCGCGGTTGCATCTCAAGTTTGCAGTCAGTGAGTATACTCTTCTACCCCTCTCCTGTTTATCAACGGAACCAGGAGAAACTTCAACCACCGAAGAAATTCCATCATGAAGGCCATCAGCTTCATCGCGGGCATAGGCATTTCTCTGGCGATGTCTGCCCTCGCAGAAGGAGACCCGCCGCCTCCGCAGTTCCCGCTTGTTCTCGGAGTAGCGTCGGAAACTCCTTATCAATGTGCCCCTGGACAAAGCATGAACATCACATTCCTCCCGGATAGCCTCAGACTGGACCTTCCTAGCATGCGATTTGACACAGAAGGACATGGCAGAACGGATGAATATGCTGGTTGCCAATTCACCGCAGAGTTCACCTCTTGGTGGTACAAGTACCGTTTCGCGATCCGAGACGTGACTTATAGAGGACACTTGAACGCAACCGACGGCGTCCAGCTATACCAGTTGAAGTCCAGTACGGTTTTCAGATATGAAAACCGGAAGCTCAACCCGGGAAGAGCACCGCCTGACGTCTGGAACGTATCTATGTCTACCATGGTGAGTTCACCCGTTCCTAGCTCCCTGCTCCTTGATCCCCTCAATTAGGACGAGAATATAGCCGCTAACGAGCTTATAGATCGACAACACCGCCGAGGCCGCCGTTGGAGGCGAAGGGAACTTCAACGACGACTTCGAAGTGAGCGGCGGCAACAGTCCCAACTTAGAGTGGTCAACGTGCATGGATGGCGGCGAGGGCTCAGGCGACGTTAAGACAAAGCTCTTGTTCAATATCGGCGCGACTACAAGCGACAAGAGCGGCGAAGGTACTGGTGTTCTAACTCGTGGTCTGACGTTGGACTTCGGTCTCGTGTGGGAAGAATGCGAACCCGACCGATCAGCTAAGAACGCTTGGGGTCAGACGCGGATTGATGACTGGTCGGTCTGCACGTATAACACGAATAACGAGACCTCGCGGGCAATTTCACGAGCGTTGCGACGGGGGCCAGGTGTGCCGTTTTAAGTCATATTTTGGAATGAAGGAGCCGACAGGTATCATGGGTATTATATATAGGAGTGTTATTCCAGCGCGTCGGCTAGGTATCTAAATCTCTTTAACTGCCCCACGCCAACAGATATTATCCCAATCAATCTCTTCAGACATTCCAGCAGTGCCATACCTATTAGTATTAGTATTCAAATAAAACGAGTTGACCGCTGCAGTCTATATCTTCCAATTATCTGTTTCTTACTACTTGCTCCCCTCACCCCCCTCGCCAACGGCATCGGGGGTAATAGCTTGCGCTGTAATGTTCATAATCTCATCTGCATCCCCTATCTTCTCAACCCTTCCATCCTTCATCCAGACTACAATATCTACCCCTTTCCTCAGGTGGGCCACGGCTGCACCCACCCTATGCGCAACCATGATTACGGTATGGCCTTTGCAGGTGAACTCCTCGTGAACAATATCGAGCATCAGTCCCTCAGTTGACGAGTCAAGGGATGAAGTAGCCTCATCGAGCAAGATTATCGGTTTTGCACCAGATGTATTTACAATGTATACCTGTAGTAGTGCACGTGCTAAGGCTAGCAGCTGTCCCTGTCCCACTGAAAGAGACGGGAGCGAAGTGAGTGTTTGGTCTAGAATCAGATGAGTGCTTGAGTGGGTGTCCTGCAACCTGTCAAGGTTCAGAGCCGAATTAAAATGGTGCCATAAACGCGTTTTAGAGAGAGCTTCAATTATATTGTCGTTGGAGAGGGTCTCTGTTGGGTCTATATTGAATCGGAGGGTTTGCTGGTTGAAAAGCAAGGGTTCTTGAGGTACTGTCACAAAGCAGCGCTCTCGTATTGCCGAACGAGGCACGTGGGCGATATTTATGCCGTCGACTACAATTGAACCCGATTTCGCATCTAATAATTTCAGAAGAGTGAGCAGCAAAGAGCTTTTGCCACTGTACGAGACGAAGTTAGTATGGAATCCCTGAGATGTGCATGTATGAGAGGTAGGCACTTACCTCCCAGTTCGGCCGCACACAACCACTTTTTGCCCAGGCCTAATCTGTAGGGAGACGTCTTTAAGCGCCATGCTCTCCTCATTATAAGCTGCCGTAAGAGCTTGAATCTCGACAGAGCCAGAAGACGGCCATGTCTCCGGAGGTATATTAGTTTCGGATGGCTGATCCTCGGGGGACACTTCCTCTTCCAGTGTCTTGATCCTAGCGATGGCTCCAAGAGATATCTCCAGATTAGTCCACGATTCAACCAGTCGGAGAAGCGTAGTGTTGGCGACCAGCACAATGTTCAGAGCAACACCGACTTGACCACCCGAAGTGGTATCCCGGAGAGCGACAGCAAGGGCGATGACCCCGACGGCTATCCCCGCGACTAGAAGATCAAGAAAGATCCTGAGCCAGCACTGAAGACACAGGAGAAGGTAAAATGGCTTCTGCGATTCGTCCAGGTTCTTTAGATGCTTATCCTCTGCCTTGGACTGGCCTGCGAATGCGCGTATTGTAGGCAATCCTTCCACCGTCTCCAAAAAGTCTATTAAAACAGCAGATCGTGATTCAAGCTCTAAGAGCCGTAGTTGTCGTGATGTCCGAAGATATATCTTCTGTACGAGGTAGATAATTATAAGGCATATTGGCAGCGTGAGTGTCAGTAGCTTTTGGGCAACGAATAGCAAGATGACCTGAACAAGAAGCTTGAAGGTCTCTATGATGGTATTAGCAACCCATTTTATAGTTAAGCCGCAGATTCAACTCACGAACGAATAACGATGACAGAGCAGAAGCAAGCTGCTTATCAACAAGCTGGATATCTTGACTGAATCTAGGGCTTGTCAATGTCTAGTTGCTAATATATCAAAAGTAGTACATACCGGTTCAAGATTGACCCGCTATCAGTTTTCGAGAAGTACAGCAAAGGTGCGCTGGTATTAATTAGCTTTTAACCAGTTGTGAAGGGCGACATACGTTACCGCGTAATTATTTTAAGCAGCTTTGAGTGCAAGACAAGCCCCGAATGAGGGGCAACAAGTATGATAGTAGACCTAATAGTCATGTTAGCCTCGTTTCATCGCCTTATATATACTCGTAAGGCAGCTCAACGAACCACATAATTCCATTAGTAGAGATCCAAGCCATGAGATATAGGGCAATGTACCCTCCAATAAAGATCCACTCATTGCTTGGCCTCGAATCCGTCCATAGCTTTAGCCAATACTGGGGGAAAGTGATAAAAAAGGAGTGAGATGCGATACAAGTTACCATGAACGCGAAGTTTCCCATTCCGGCCGCTTCCAAATAGTAGCCTACGAACTATTAGATATGTTCTGCTTTCTCGAGGTATCGTTTTTGAACTTACTGTAGAGCGCCGAGTCGCCTGTTTTTCGCTTTGAATCGATAGCAATGTCGTCGTACGATTGCCGCTGCTGCGAAAGGGGATTGGGATTATCCAGAGGGGTGTTCTTGTTCCCATGGGTGTTATCTTCGTTTAGGATTATTTTCAATACTTCAGGATCTCGAGAGAGTAGCTCGTTCCATTTGCCTTGCTCCTTAATGCGCCCGCCTTCAAGGATGATAACCTCATCTGCCAAACGAAAGTGCTGAGCTTCGCCAAATTGTTAGACTACTAGTAAGAATTGGTCTCTACCTCTTATAGAGCACTTACTAGAGTTGCTAATTAAGACCACCGTTATTCCAAGTTTTCTAAGAAGACCGTCCAACCCAAATAAGTTCTTGATGATTTGATGCTCGGTGCTTCCGTCTAGGGCACTAAAAGGATCATCTAAAATGAGGATTTCCGAACGGGAGAAGATCGCACGCGCAAGGGCCTGGGATTACGTTAGAATGTGGTGTTTATAGAGGAAGGGCATACTTATTAAGCGCTGGCGTTGGCCTCCTGAGAGATTAGCCCCTCGACTCCCTACGATGGTTGCGTCCCTATTTGGAAGTGTCTCTATGTCTTTCAATAGACAACAAGCAGCGACCACTGTCTCATACCATATTGTGTCGGTAACAGAAGAACAATCCTCAAACTCAGTTACAACTTGCTTAATGGTTCCATTTGGTAACCACGGTAGTTGAGAGCAGTAACCAATACGTTTGGAGGATACTGCAATAGTTCCGACCGAAGGGGTCTCACCCAGGAGGGCACGGGCTAAGGTTGTCTTCCCGGCAGCTGTTGCACCGGACAGAATGACGATACGCCCTTTTTGCACGGTCAAACTAATATCTCTCAGAACTGAGCGAGATCCCCCAAAAGAAACCTCTAGTACACTGAAAGCTGGATGTGAGGCGGGATCGGAATCGTCAGCCCTAGAGTTATTCAATTCAGGGGTCGCTTGTGAGTTGGCAATCTCAATCCTGTAATCCTGGCGAGGAGGTTCAAGAAGGAAGCTTTGAATTCTCTCAAAACTAGCAAAAGATGCAATGACCCTAGGCACGATAGTCATAACCATGTTCGCCGGGTGTGTCACCATACTTAGAATAGCAACAGTTGTGAATGCAGTCTCACTGTCCAGTTGGTTGCCTCTCAACTTGGCCAAGATGGCATATAGTACGAGGGTGATAACTGGCGCGAACATCCCATTGGCATTTGCGGACGCGTTATAAGCAACTGTCATCCACCGCACTCTACCGGCCATGTGAAGCTCAGTTTGCCGAAGTCCCTGAATGCGTTCGGATATCACGCCTTGCAAGCCAAGCATCTTGACGTTCTTGATGGCACTGAGAGCGGTACTTGTCATGGAAATACGGTTCTGCGTCGCCTCATTCCATCCGCCTTGCCTCGATCGCAAGTTTCTTGCGACATACTGGCTAACACGAGAACATACTAAAGGGGCCTTTTAGTAACTAAGATGGATACCTAAGTAGGTAAAGTGACTCCGACTTACGGAAAATGATAAAAAGGGGCACGGGGGACAGCCAACCGACTTCCCAAGATAGCATTGCGATCCCGATGGCAACTTCGAAAACCTGCCCCCAAGTTTCGTGGACCATTTCGCCAATGGTATCGAGGTTATCCACGTCGGTACTTGTAAGTGTCAAGACTTTACCCTCGCTCACACTTTCGGCATAAGAGTTCATAGTTTTATCATTAATCAATGCTGTAAGAGCGGCCCGTACCATCACCCGCAGTTTATTGAGGTGACTCTGATAAACCGTAGTGGAAATCTAAGTAATTGTAGGTTTAGCAGTTGACCATTTTACCGCTTCTGTGGAGGCTTACAGCTAGGCCGACGTAGACAACAACTGCAGCTGTAATAAGGCTATCCGCAGTCCATGTCTGATTTGACGGCTTATTACTGGTAACATATTGGATGCTTCGACGGATAATAACGGGCTGCGAATATCGGAATAAAGTAAGGAAGAGTCGCGGTGGTATAGCTAACAAAAATGGCCTTTTAAGAGACACGAATAGTACTTTTGGGAGTGTCATCCTGCTCTCGGGTCTCACTACGTAGTCGCCTTAGAATCAGTTGCCATTTAGCTTTCAATATAAACCAAAACACGTACGTCTTTGCTCCCACGCGCGTATTGCCATAATACGAATGGGCTTCGACAGCAACTTTGTATCGACAGAAGGCAAACTAGAGTTCAGAAGGATATTGTGATACCCTTCCACGAGAACTGGATTGATCCACCAGAAGAATATCCTGCCAAAAGCGCCGGATCTTTCTTCGGACGAGACATACTGTCCCGAGTACTCTTTAGCCAGTTCCTTTTGAAGGTTTTCGGTCGCAAGTAGAGCGGCCTCTAGAGTTATTTGCGCGAGAATTGGATCTTGCATAAGCCAACTACGCCACCCATGGGA
Organism: Daldinia grandis; assembly: GCA_022432525.1. Taxonomy (NCBI): domain Eukaryota; kingdom Fungi; phylum Ascomycota; class Sordariomycetes; order Xylariales; family Hypoxylaceae; genus Daldinia; species Daldinia grandis. Next base: position 1,313,111 of record JAJKLB010000001.1, read on the forward strand.
TTTCCGGGATACCTCAAGGACATCCCGAATAATGCACGCGGTAAGGTATAGAGTGATTATGCTAGATGGCTGAATGCTTCGCCGATGCTCAATCAATGACAGAACAGTGAGCGCGAGAACCGCAGCAACCTCTAGAGCCTGAGAGGCACGGACGTAGCTACTATTAGGCGTCAAATCCCCCGATGCAACAAAACGCCCTATGCTTGATAAAATAAGAAGAATTAAAAGAAGCTACTATAAATGTCAGTCTAGAGACGCTATGTATGTTTGAGGTGTTTGTCTTCGCCTACTATCTTAGCCCGTCCCAGGAAGCCGGAGATAACAACGACAGGCGCTCGGCGTAAACTCCATGCTCGGAAGAGCGCTAAGCACACAAACAGGATTGAAAGCAGCATCGAGCAACTAGCGATCGCATGCGTAGCGCTCTCAAGGAGAGCCATCATGAGGTAGGTAAAGATGAAAATCACTTTCGGATAACTACCTACCTAAAGTAAAGTCGTGATTCTGTTGCGCTCAAGAATTCCGTCAGCAATGTCAATACATGCATGCCCCTGGCCAATTGAATCACGCAATCGATTACCAGGGCCAGTGCTCTCGTATTCTTTCTGCTTGGAGCGTCGTGTTGCTTCCCAAACGGGACAGAACCACACCTCGAATAGCATCATGATTGGCTCAGAGTTGCGGCAAGCTAGTCTTACGCGATGCTAGAAGTGGATCCGTAGTCCACTTATTAATGTGTTCGGGTTTAAAAGCAGTATGCCGAAGTTAAGGTGTTGATAGCTTCACTTAGGTTGGTTCTATGCTTATTATCAAACACAGTACAGTCAACAATATCACATCCATATCGATACAGCACCCAGGGATACCAATGCCGAATAATACCGGGATTTACTGCATAGAAGTCAATTTACATATACATACATATATCCACCTGGTAGGTATAGGCAGGTTTACATTAGGTACACATATGCCATCTCAGCCTTTAGGCCTGTGGCGGCTTAGATAGCCCTTCTAGCTGTGCCTTGATCTGGACGGCAACGAGTTTAGAGAAGTATCGACATAGAGCAAGATTGCCCCCATGAAGCCAGAGCCCGGGGTGACCACTGGGTCGCCACATGACTCTCATCTCGCCCTCCTCATCGTAGCCAAACACGTTGGGCACCTTACTAGCGACCTTTTCTCCGAAAATAACTTCGGTAGCCGTTCTCATGTTCTGGTACCCAGTCGCGCAGACAATTTCATCTGCTTCCAGCTCAGTCCCGTCGTCAAGCTTGACGCCGTGAGGAAGAATCTCGCTGATGCCAACGCCGTGCTTCACCTTCACCTTGCCGTCGATGATCAGCTGCGAGGCGCCCACATCGATATAGTAGCCCCCGCCACGCTGCAGATACTTGATCCATAACCCGCAGTTCATCGGGCCGCGGTCAGTCTTGAACCCCGCCTTGTTGAGACCGTCGAGGACGTCTTTGTCGACTACTTGTTGAAGCTCGTTGGCGTCGGCCTGAGCCGCCTTGTAGACCTCTCCCGGCCTTCCCCACGCAAGAAGGTCGGCCTCCTCTGTTGGAGGGCCACCCTCGTAGTATCCGGGCTTAAGTAATAGATCTAATACTGCCTGTACACTCATGACGGTTGTCGACGACCGCTGGATGATGGTCACGTCGTACCCATTCTCGTAGAAATCTTGAGAAATATCGAGCGCTGAGTTGCAAGCACCAATCACAACCGCTTTCCTTCCTTTGGCATTTCTCTTGGCGCCTTTGAATTCTGATGAATGGCAGAGAACATCGCCTTTGAAGTTTTCCATGCCTTTGAAGACTGGTGCATTCTTCTTCCCAGAATGACCCGTACACTGGACAATGTGCTTCGGGTGCAATACGCGGACTTCGACGGTCCCGTCCTTCCTCTTCCGCTTGACAACGGCAACCCACTGCTTCTTTTCTTCGTCCCAGCTGCTATACTCGAGGCTCGTATTATTCCACACGTTGAGCTCGAGCTGTTCGGCGTAAGACTGTAGAAATTGAGCTAATTTATCCTTTGGGGTGAATATAGGCCAGAAGTCTGGGAATTTTATGTACGGCATATGGTCGTACCATATCGCGTCGTGAAGGACCAGGTGCTGGTATCTGTTTCTCCAGTTGTCGCCAACATTGTCACACACGTCGATTGCGAGGGTTGGGACATCCATCATCTTTAATCGGGCTTGTAAAGAAAGCCCAGCTTGCCCACAACCTGATTTATGTGAGTTGATATCGCCATTTATGCTTAGAGTAATAGAAGCTTACCAATTATAAGCACGTCGGGGTCACCGTGCACGAAGTTTATCTCATCTTGCCTTCTTTCGAGCCAGTTTTTTCTCTCGGAGTTGGCGCCATGCATGGCACCATGTGGCCGTAAGGGACCGATCGGCTCTGGGTGGTTATAGAACCCGTGCATAGTTGTGTAAAGCGTCCAAAATTTCCATTCGCCATTTTCTTGGAGGAGACGGGCATATCCGGCACCGAAACCATGCTCGGTGCTAGACCGTAGGAAGAATTGTATGCCGCGGACCGACCCGTCAACCCGGAAGGGGATTATTTCTGGGCCATTATTCTTGGCTGGATGCTCCCTGTCGATTTGGATATCTTTTAAGTGATGACCCTTGTCTAAGAACGATGTGATCTTGTCTCGTCCCTTCAGAGTATGGAAATCCCAAGTCAAGCCAAGGTGATCCTTCCAATAGCTGTTTTCTAGAAAGAGGCTTGCAAGGCCTTTGTGGTCCTTTTTCGAAAGCAACTCATTGAAGGAGTTTATAACCTTAGAAGCCACTGCGAGCGCATCTACACTTTCGTCTTTGATGGTCGGCGGCCATGGTGCAAGAGGAAGATCTACAGAGCCGGGTACTACGCGCTGGCTTGACGGGAGAGAGTCTGGTGTGGTCATGGTGATAGGTGCTTATGGAATAGGTGAAGTGATAGTAAATGTATCAAAGGCTGCTTGGTATCATTAAGACGAAACAGAAGAAAACCCCAAGGATTTGGGGCTCTAGATATCCCCAGTTTCACGGTAATAGGACCCCGCACGTTACGGTACTAACTAGTGATGAATCCACGAGGCATTGTTCGCGCCAACATTCCACATCGGATGAATCTACGGTTTAGCGAATCGGGTATGGACTTACATTGGAGGAGCTGGAGGAGTGCGTCCATCACCCCGCATCAAGTGATAGATCATGATCGAGAGAGGATAGTATTCGCATATAATACCCCGAGGAAAGTCAGGTGGCTTATAGTACTATACCGAAGGAGACTCCGAGGTTATCGTCACTGTTCGCTGATCTTGGCTAAGGCAATATGGATCTAGCTATGCAATACAACTCGTAACCTTGTTTATGTACTTCATGGTGGCTTGTAGATATCTTTAGTGGTGAATTGTCTCCGACGTCACCCAAAGGCGTACTAGCTGACCTAATTAGGACTTGGCAGTGTTGATAACTTCAATTAATGATATAAAGAGATTAACTAAGGTTAATTAAACAGATTTCCGGCTTCACAGTGATATTACCGACACGAACCTTAGAAATTAACATACTTGCCGGTTCTCGGCCGAGGCGGGTCATAACTGACTCGAGAAACTGTTAGAAGCCTAATGATGCCGTAAGAAGAGAAAAAAGAATGGAAAGAAAGCCCTAGGAAAGACAAATCTTAATCTCCATTCCCGAGATCATAGCTAGATCATAGACCCACCAATAAGATCTCACCTCTATATGCACTTATGTAAGGATGTAAGGATAAGAGACAGGGGTCTAATCCTCATTTATCTTCCTCAGCCTTTCAGCCCTTCGTGCATCCATACATACTGTACCAGCATCTGCATTAATACAATTAAATCCCGTTACCGCTTGTTTTCGCTTACCGTATTGCTTTGCGGCTGTCGTATTCCTAAAGACATCATTCGACTAGTCCTTACGACCAAAAAAAAAAGAAACGCTATCAATGACGAAGCACACTGGCTCTTCCATGCACCGAGTTCCCTCGTCCGGGGCGGTCGAACATGGCTATCCGCAAGGACATCTCGGGCATCTTACCGAGCATGAAGAGCAAGCTTTGGTAGAATTTAAAACGCTTTTAGAGGAGAAAGGCCTTTATAAGCCGGGGAATCCGCCATCTCATGACGATCCCACGATTCTGTGCGTTTAAGTCGAAACTCGCATTAAACCTGTCAAATACAGTGCTAATGCCTTTGTAAATCTAGTCGATTCCTTCGGGCGCGCAAGTTCGTTCCGGAAGATGCATACGTGCAGTTCAGCGAGACCGAGAAGTTCCGTAACGCAAACCAAGTTGAGGTTCTATACGATACTATTGATATAGATTCGTTTGAGACGACTAGGAAGCTTGTACGTCATATCTAAAATCCCTGAAAACCCTGTAAAATTTAAACAGCTCTAAACATATCATTTATCCTTGAATATAGTACCCTCGATTTACCGGCCGACGTGATAAGCGGTACGCAATGCCTACCTACTACTATTGCCTACTCCGAACAAGACCGTCGACGTAGGATAAGCTAACAATATCTGTAGGGGCATTCCAATCTACGTATTCCAAATCCGACATCTCGATTCACACGCAGTTGCCAAATATGAGAAGTCCACCGAGACGACGTATAGTAGGGCCAAGACGGATGGCAAGACACAACCTAAGCTGTTGCAATTATTTGCGCTGTACGAACATCTGACAAGATTCGTCCAGCCTCTGTCGTCCGAGTGTACCGACCGCCCACATCCCGCTACTCCAATCACCCTTAGCACCAATATCGTCGATATTTCCCACGTCAGTCTGCGCATGTTCTGGAACTTGAAGGGCCACATGCAGGCTGCCAGTCAGCTGGCCACTGCCCACTATCCTGAGACTCTTGACCGTATGTCTAGGAATTTTGCTACGTTCGTATAGGAATCGTGGAAGTAGCTAATCAAATTCCTAGGCATATTTATTATCGGTGCACCTATATTCTTCTCGACAGTATGGGGTTGGGTTAAGCGGTGGTTCGACCCCGTAACTGTTTCCAAGATTTTCATTCTCCAGGATCACGATATATTACCTGTTCTGACAACATTCATGGAGATGAAGAATATCCCGAAGGTTTATGGAGGCGAGCTCGAATGGGACTTCTTCGACGAGCCGGCTTGGGATGATGAGGTAAAACGGATATGCCAGTTCGAAAACGGCTACACTTCTCTTCCCCAAGGTCCCGTATACTGGCGGCCAATCGACGATGGAAAGCGAGTCGAATGTATCGCTGTAGGTACTAAAAACGGGACTGACCGGAGAGAGCGCGTCTGTACCATCACAAGAGCTTACCCGCCGAAGTCGGCTGAAGTCACTCTGGTGTCTGCCACGGACTCTCAGGCCGGTGACGTTACGGAAGCTGGGTCGTTTGTAACGCCCACCGAGAAGCCAATTATTAACGGCGAAGTCCCGACGGCAAGCATCGCAGCGTTGTCAATTACCGAGGGGAAATAGTAAAACTTGACACAATTATATTATAGAAGGAGCTCACGCAGTCACAAATTACCTCGAAGCCGGACGGACCTCTGTCAAATTCGTAATTCTCGTCGCGGAGAATGGTCATAAGAATTAATCGAAGATATATAAACATTAGTATACATTTCATGGGGTCTTGGAATACCTACCTGTTCTTCCTGGTACTGTATTGTCTTATTGTCAAGGGTCGTTGGCGCATACCTTGATATTTGCGGGAATAGGGGCGCTTTTGCTTTTAGGGGGTTAGGTATGAATTATCTTTTACTCCTGACGCCAACAACCCTCTCTATCTATGCTATATAATCCATGAAAGAACCTTATATATAAATCTATGCCATCTGCCGGGGACCCAACGCCTCTAAACGTTAGTTGAAACCATATCTCAAGATGCCGGCTGGACACCCTTTCGCCTCCTCCACTCCTTAATCCCCTCTACGACCTCATTCCACGTAACACCGTCCCTGACAAGCCACATGGTAACGCCCAGAGATTCCGTGTCTCTGTTACGGCTTTCATCGTCGAAGAACAGCATCTCGGTGTGCGGGATACCTGTCCTCTTGCCGAGCGCCTTGAAATGTTGTATCTTACTACTGGGGTAGATCTCCAGCCCCGCGTCGAAGAACTCGATCGCCTTCCTCACCTTGTCCTTCTTGCTACTACTCCCCGACCCCCCATCCGCACCGCCTTCATCTAGCACGCTGCTCGCGGGCGGTATGTGCAGCAGCTTGAGCATCTCGCGGCCGAGGTCGGGAGCGTGCGTCCGGCTGGCAACGCCGAGCTTGATGCCCGCACGAGCTAGGCCATGTAGGACGGAGGGCACATCGTCGTAGAAGGCAAAGGTCTCGCCAATCTTGTCGGTGCAGGCGCTGTGCGCGATGTTGGGCCGGAGCGGCGGGTACACGTGGGTGTCGACCCAGAACGGCCATAGCGTATAGTCGAGATCGAAGACGATGGCGCGCGGCAAGGGCTGGCCGTCGGCGAGGATGGATGGTAGGGTAGTAGGCGCAGGCGTCGTGCCTGGAAATGTTGGCTGTTTGGCGAGCTTCTTGGGCATGTTCGGAATATCTTAAAATTATATAATTGGGTACCTACGAGTTCGGGGACCGGTTGGGAGTTGAGACTGGGTAATGGCATAAATTGATGTGGATAAAGCAATGATAGAAATGAAAGAATGACGGGATGATGACGGGGTCTTACAATTTCCCCGTCACCGGCGAGACGATAAGATTAGATTAGATGCGAGTACATAGGTACCTACCTTAGTAAGAAATAAGAGTGATGTAAGCAGGTAAGGTACCTTAGCTTGGCAATACGGGCATAAAATTACCACCGATTCCATCCTATGATTCTTCACCATTCCCCGTCGCACAAATAAGAGATCTCCTGCTAAGCTTTAGATCGGAGAGCTTTCGGAGGGGTAAGCAGGTAAGCATAACGGTCCGTTAGTAACGTCATATTCCTTTTTTGCCAGCTGCACGTACTTTTTCTCCAACTCATTATTTTCGTCGCTTTCGCATCCCCAAGTCCCCAACTCTTACAACGGATATTACAAACTATATACAGCGTAGCATCGTTGACGTCGGCCTCTTAGGGCCGAAGGCGCCACTCGGAATATTACATGAGCATTATATGCCTCGCCAGTCTATTTCTAATCTACAATAAGCAAAACCGAGCTACGAACACGCAGCATTAGGAAGACTATGGTACGCTAGTAACACACTTGGCGTCAAAACCACGCAGACACACCCTCGTAGAAAACCCCCCCCTGAGTCTCAGCCGAGCGGGGATTAGTTCGGAACTCGTGCACTAGACCTTCTATAGCTGCATTAGATACCCTAGTTGTGTCCATAACTCGGGATCTTCCAAGTGACGAACCCCACAGGCACTCAGCAACTTATAACTGCCGAACGTGTTCCATGGCAGAAACATCCAACACCCATGCGGGGCCGCGGCTGTGGAGCTGAGCCTGGTTGGGTATAGGTAGGTAGCCTATCACATAGCCCTAGCTGCCTAGACTGTGTCTTCGGACGACGGAAACCCAAAATGCTCCTCTAATGCCTAGTCTTTAGACTTACACAGGAGCTGGAGGTATGCACATGTAGGGACATTGATCCGCCGCTATGTCCGTAGGCGGACTCCTCCACCCTCCTCCCCGACTTTAACCGTTTCAAGCGAACGTGTCAGTCGTATATAATATGTGCTTAGCCGTCGCGCATTTTGGGGATGCCCCCTTGTGGCTTCACTTATACCTTGAACCTGGAGCCCAATTCAGAGCGAGCTATTAACAGCAATAGCATATCCCTCGACGACAAACCCATAAACTGAGAAAGAGAGAAGGTTACGGCTATCCAACATGGCGGCCCCAAGAAAGATACAGCTTGTGCGCATAGCACATGTGTACTATAAGTATACAGATATGGACAAGGCTATTACTTTCTTGAAAGACTTCGGGTTCACTGAGGAGAAGAGGGTATCGGATGACAAGATCTACTGGAGAGGGTACGGGACGGAACCGTGGGTGCTTTGCTCCATCAAGGCAGACAAGGCCGAATTTGGTGGCGCGGGTTTCGTCGTCGAGTCGGAGGAAGACTTAAAGATCGCATCTGAGACGCTACCAAAAGCTACCAAGGTATACGACTTATCGGATGCACCCGGTGGAGGCAAAGGCGTAACTTTCTATGACCCAGTCGATGGATTTCCATTTCACCTAGTACACGGCCAGGCGCCTGCTCAGATGCTTGAAATCCCTCTACCGCATGAACCCGTCAACTATGTAAGGGTTCCGCAGCCTAGTCTTAGATTCTAACACTAACGATTTCATAGCCTATCGAAAAGAACCGACCTGCAGGCAGGTTCCAGCGATTCGAGAAGCGGCCCGCTCCGGTACACAAGCTTGGTCACTTCGGTGTGAGGTCGACGAACTTCGCAAAGGCTTACAAATTTTACTGTGATCATTTTAACCTTATAGCCAGCGATGTGCGAACCCCCTTGTCTTGGTCATATTTAGATATCTCGCGACTAATAAGGAACAGCTCATTCACGACGCCGATAAGATTGACCGGACGGTATTTTACCGGCTAGATCGAGGAGATGAGCCGGTAGACCATCACGTCTTTTTCTTCGCCGAAGGTACCCCGTACAGAGTACACCACTCTTCTTTCGAGACGCACGATTTCGATACTCAAGTCTTAGGTCATGACTGGCTACGAGAGAAGGGTTACAAGAACTGCTGGGGCGTTGGGAGACACGTCCTTGGCAGCCAGATCTTCGACTACTGGTACGTCTCTACATATATTCTTAATCTTCTAATTCGAATTCCAAACTGACTAGACTAACCCAGGTACGACCCACACGGCTTCATTATGGAGCACTACGTCGACGGTGACTTGCTAACCGCCTCTGAGCCCACACATCACTCACAGGCCGGTCCTGGAAGCCTACACGTCTGGGGTAGGCATCTAATCTTAGCTTCTGACTATGCGGCATGGCAGTACTAACCGCGATTTACTAGGTCCCGATGTTCCTGGAGATTTCCTGGACTGATTTCAATATGTATTAGGGGGGTTGTGTCTCAGTCCTGGGGGAACAAGCGTATATTGGTCCCAAGATTGAGCATTTACTTAATTCTAATGTACTTATATCCAAGCTTAGTAGGCGTTAAATCGTACCTTGTGTTACCACCTCAATAAAACTTATGAATCTTGATCATGCTCAATTAAATTCCATCCTTAGGTATCTGTTTTAGCGTACATGCTGTTTCTATTAGATATAGATCCAGTATAAAGATTTCTTCATTTATCTTACGCTAACTAATAGCCACCCAAGCTATCATAAAGTTAGGAGGTAGCTTAGGTACCTAGATAGGTGCTTGAGTGATTCCCTCAAGTTGCATTTATTAAATCTATACTATCCGTCCCAGATGCTCCACAGCCCTACAACGTTAGGAAAGCCTCTTCTTGCGTACATGTTCGAAAGATCGAGTCAAATATTGATTTATTTATATATATATGTGGGCTAAGTCGTTGCAGATGATTTTACCCCAAGAAACATATACTGCCGTAGAGCATGCATGGGTAGTGCCGTAGATTATGCACAATGACTTCTAGTACGAGCCTCCCGACACCTGTGAGTCATTCCATTCTCGTTATGGGAAAGATCGTGTTCTACATATCATATTGGAGCTTGAGGGAAGACTAACGTTGCACTGGAAGCATCCTAAGACCGTATTGTTTCGCGTTGGGTGCACATTAATGTCCAATAGCCAAGGCGTAAGACGGGGCCTTTAAGGATGACACTTGGTCCTGGTTCTTTTAGGAATTGGGTATGATCGCGGTAGTGCGGATGGTGATCCGCCAACGCAAAATGATTATTCTCTTGGCAGGGCCCTATAGGGAAGCTTTACCACCAAATCCTAAATCAATATCTTGAAAAAGTTGGACTAGTGGACATTATAATCTCTATTAAAGGGGTATATACTAGTATGTATGGCCTGCGATGGTTTAATCTCAACCGATATGAACTGGGGTTTAATGAACTACTCTGAGCATCCATTGCTCTGCCAATTGGTCTATCGTTACCACCATTCTATAACCAATCAATCGTTTATAACCTATGAGCTGCATGACGTGCGGGTTGGCCCGCTAGATCTAGAGGCTAATAGGCATGAGATATCTACTATGGACCATGTGCTGAAATAATTTGTGGCCAGACATGAGCCCTGATAGACTACCGCGAAGAGGGCACCATAGATCAAGGCCTGGGCGCCATGTTAGCATGCAGACTGATAGCGCCAGCTTAATGAAAGTGGTCGTTGCCGTCATTACACCCACCTTTAGAATCTAATAGCGAGGTAGAACGTATAATCATTTAATCCCAGAGTAACCATGGGGCTCTCGTTACGGTTATTCGGATCCCGGGATTAGTATTCTATCTTATCCGTGATATGTAAAACCGGACGCCCGATCATATGAATCTCCCCCGCATTACTAGTCGGCGCCAGACAGCCTCTTCGTCTTCATCCTGGTCGGCTGAGGTAGCTGGCGTATGATCAACTGGGTCGGGGTTCTCGCATAGCTCGAGGAAATCTTCTGCCATGCTCTCGCCAGGGGCAAACCCGAGATTCCGCAACGTGTCAAACGGTGTTGAGTCAAGCCTATATGAAGTTAGATCAAAAGATGTATATATATATGGAGTCAGTTGCCATTACCATCGAGAAGTCTCATCTAAATGGAGGCCATCGGTTTGCTGTGTTATAGGGGGTGGGTTGCTTGGTTCAATGGATTGTGAATGTTGAGAAAGGCCTATTGACATGTTGACGCTCGTTTGTCTTTCCGGTACTAAACGCTCGCTCGTATGCCGCGAGTTCTCTCCATAGTCATCAGTAGAGCCATTCGATCCAAAAGGTGTAGAATCTTGAGCTGCCAAAACTGATGATGCGCGATCCAAGTTGAAATTCTGAGGCCCATCCTCGGAAAAGCCTGTATTATAACTGTTTATCTGGTTCTGATTAGGGTGGAAAGTCCGTTTTCGAATATCCTGGCTCTGAATATAAATATCACCGGGATCTTGAGGAGCGCCATGAGGATTTATTGAACTGGGTTGAGGTCCTGTAACAGAGGAGATTGATCTATTAGACAGCCCGGGCACATCCCTGGCCATATCAGGCTGACGGTGAGAATTTGAGGATTGAGTAAACCCTATCTCATTGCGCATTTTAGAAATAATCGGCGAGACGCGTCGGTCCAGAGGGGGTAGAAACAGGTCAGGGGACTCTCCATTTTGCAAAAATCTGCCGAGTCGACTTTCGTTGAATGCGTTAACTAATTCCGCCTGGTTGTCGTTGTTCTTAAAGTAGTCCAGATTAGGAACACCAGTACCTCCATACGTGCCGCCGCGCAGAACCTGCAAAACGACATCCTCGAGTTCGGGCCGTGCCTGAAGGACTATGGCCCACAGACGTTCACCATTCTGGCCGGTGTACCCGCTACGAGGGCCTCTTTTGCGCACAGGTCTATTATAGGTGCAGTCGGTACCTGCGCGCACACAAACGCTGCACTTCGGGACGGCATTATCGCATGGCTGATGTTGAGAGTTGCAGCGATCGCAAGCGCGACTAGCCTTGCGCTTTTTCGACGCTCGCTTGCCGTCATCGCTCTCCCCATCACTCATAGCCTCCACCATACGCCCCGAGGTAGACACCGCTAGTTCCAAACCAGCTTCAGGTCACCCTCCTCTCCGTAGAGTAGAGGGTCTCCTTTTCCTGTTTTTCGAACCGCTAGGGTACGATGGAGACTCGTATGCGCCCTTTTAAGATGGCGACATAAGAGCTCTTATAAGCTTATGAGGCGAAAGTGAGGGAACATTGAGAGCGTGGGTCGAGGGCGATAAGGAGAATGAGGAGAAATAAAGAATTGTCGATATATTTATGTTTTTGTTATAATTGTGAAGTGAGAAGTGAGAAGTGAAATAATTATGTACAGCGATCAGATAGCTCAGGTAGGTACATGTTATGTACCTAAGGTAGGTACCCACCTAGCCTAAGGTACCTAACTCAAAGCACTCAGCTTGAGTCGGGACCACCTGCTCACTGTCGGCGCGGGGTTATCTCCGGCATGGACCAACAACCTCAAAACCCCAACAACCTTTTTCTTTTGTGGCTTCCTCAAGTACCTAGGTAGGGTAGGTACCTACCTAAGGTAGCGTGGCTCTACTATGTGGCTAGTGAGCTAAGGATTGCTGTGTGTGGAAGCTCAGGACTAACTTTCTGCTTCTAATGCCGATACCCTTGCCGTTAGTCGACCTGTAATTCACAGACATGTAAACTCACCTCATGGGCTCAACCCCATTTGTTCTTATTTCAGCAATCGAGATGCTCTCGTACGATTTATTTCGCAAGTGAATTGAATTCGAACTACAAGAGCTCTCAGACTTGCAGAATATTTCATTCCTGATGTTACCAGATACTCCCTCATCGTGTCTCTTTTCATCAAACGGCATTGAGACACGCCTTTAGCCTCATATAAAGAAGCTACCATCCCGGATTTTCGTCTATCGACACGGACTATATTTTATTGGACAATATATAGCGATAAGCACGATTAATTCGTGTTTCGGAAGTTTGGAAATTGGATTGTTAGGATGGCGACAACTGGATCGAATATGATTCTTGATGAACCTATCATTTCTACATCCAGGACAAAACGCAGAGTGTTCCCTACCGATTCTTCGGTCATCCTTGTGGGTTGTCGCGGTGCTGGAAAACGGACGTTGGGGTTTATCGCTGCCAAGTATCTCGGCCGTCGACTTATTACTGAGGATCACTTTTTTGAACAGTCGACAGGATGTACCAGAGCTACTTTCTTGCAAAGATATGGACGAGAAACATTCAATCAGCAGATGGCGATTGTACTCGCCCGAATGCTCGAGCTGAATCAGGCCAATTGTGTTATAGAGTGTGGCACGGGCACGCTATCGTCTGATATTGAGGAGATCCTGAAGGACTACATTGAGACGAACCCCATCATTTACATCCATCGCGATAAAGAGGATCTATACAAGTTATTAAAGCTCTCGGTGGCGGATGCAGAACACCTACTCACCACTGACCAAAGACATCGTGATTTCTCTAACTTGGAATATTTCAACATTATTGACCCCAGTGGCGAAGGCCAAGTAACAGAAGACTGCCCCTATCGTTCTGCGTCTACAAGCACCGCAAGGCTCGTAGAGGCGAAACAAGACTTCAAAAACTTTCTTGATCACATCTTTGGCCAAGGTTTGACACGATCATGGATAGCAAATCCATTCTCAATGAAAGCAATTCCCCCAGAGTACCGAACTCACACATTCGTCTTCTGCCTTCGACTGTCATCGCTAATCAGCATGGATATTGATATAGCCGAATTGGAAGCTCCCGGAGAAGCTGTGGAGCTAATAATTGATACCTGGCCTACTAACGTGCTCGACCTCATTGCGATCCAGGTAGCCTTAATCCGCCGCAAATTGGACCTTCCAATCATTTATTCCGTTGAAGAAAATCCTCGTGAAGAACGTAAGAGGGCCCTCGAAGAAAGAGATAGTATGGACCTTGAATTGATGCTTCACGGGCTTCGACTTGGTGTAGAGTATCTGAGTCTTGACCTCCAGAGAAGTCCAGGACTAATCTCTCACATTCTCGGCATGCGAGGCAGAACGAAAATCATTGGAAATTACGTTATGAAAGGATTTGGCGCCCCAAAGTGGAATGATGATTCCTTCGTCGAACGTTATTTGCTTGCTCAACGATTTGGGTGTCAGATCGTCCGCATGGCCCGATTCTGTTCCGTAGACAGAGACGACGAACTCCGGCAAGTTTTCATCGACAAAATCAATGCCTTACCGGATCCTAAACCTTGCCTAATCGCCTACGACTTTTCCGTATTTGGTGTTGTACTACCTTTTCAGGGAGGCATACTGAATCCAATCGGGCATGATTCTCTCGAGAAGTCCTCTCGGGAACAGATGATTGGCGTGAGTACAACACGGGGTACGCTACGGGACCTTTTTCGAAAGGGAATTTTACAGCCACTCAATTTCTATACTTTGGGACTGAATGTTTATTATTCAGCGTCGCCCTCGATGCACCGCGCAGCGTATGAGCACTACATGATGCCGCACACCTTTAACGCTAGACGCTGCACTTCACTTGAGGAAGTCGACCAGATCCGACGCGAACCCGGGTTTGGCGGCGCTTCGTTAACAGCGCCCTTTAAGGTTGCTATCATGCCACGCCTTGACCATCTCAGCACCCACGCCATCGCAATCGGCGCGGTTAATACGCTTTTACCACTACGTGGGGATACCGACTCAATTCTGGACCATGCCAATGCTCGGAATAGAGCCGGATATGCCAATAGGTTTTATGGGGATAATACAGATTGGAGTGCAATCATGACTTGCATACGTAGAGCCATCAGTCCTCGAAACTCAGTACAGCCGTCTCGGACGACGGCTCTAGTAGTAGGAGCGGGTGGAATGGCTCGAGCAGCCATTTATGCTCTAATTAAATTAGGCTGTCGGATGATATTCATTCACAACAGGACAAGAATAAAAGCAGAAGAGGTTGCGATGCATTTCAACATGTACGCCATAGAGCAGGGACTTCTGTGCCGCCAGAACGAAGGAGAGAAGATTTGTCGGGTCATCGGGTCAGCCAGTGATCCATGGCCAAAGCAATATCAACAGCCAACCATGATCGTATCCTGCATTCCAGCATCGGGCACGGATGACAATCCACCGGTAGACTTCAGAATGCCTGCGCAATGGTTAAGAAGTCCTACTGGTGGTGTAGTGATTGAGGTAAGAGCCATTCTACCGCTCATCGCTTGGCGTTCTATATTCTAACCTAAATGTTTTGTATAGTTGGCGTATGAACCCTTAATAACGCCACTAGTGGTTCAAGTTCGTAAGATTCGCGAAGAAGGGGATACCTCATGGGTGATTATTGATGGCTTAGAGGTGGTGGGCGAAATGGCAATGGAGGCTTTCGAATTAATGACTGGCCGTCAAGCACCGAGAAGGTTGATGCGAAGAGTTTGCAATGAGAACTGGGAGAAAACAAGCGCACCGTTCCAACCGCAGAGGTAGCACACGTTAATGCATTGCGGATAGGGAGGTTTCATCTCTAACAACCAAAATCTAAGCTAAACAATCTAAAAAGAGCGATGCAGCGGATAGGAAAATGGTGGTACTCCATTACTGCATGTTAAGATGTTAGCGGGGAGGGACACATTGGTGTGGGCAGACTTTTCGAAATATATTAACTACGGTACTTGGCGCAAACGTTAAATCCTTGCTGATTGATTTTAAATTTAGGTTTAGGTTTGGTATGATGTGCAATGGTAAGGAGTCGCGCGCAGTTTACCAAAAACATTAATAATAAAACTACCATGCGGATCACTTTTCACTATCCGAACGAATATGCAATTCATGTTTCGTTATCGTACTAAGTTCATAGTAGCTAAAATACACTATAACCAAATCACCTAATACACACCCCTTATATTAGGTACCACCACTATTACATACTGCCGGTCCTTAACACCTTCTGTACCCTCTCCGCGCTCTTTGCAGCCATTTATTCCGTCTTCCTCTTCCTAATTGCCGAAAGTTTCTCAGCATCACCCAACTTCATCATATTAACCCAAACTTCAAAGTGGTCCCTTCTATCTTCACGCGTACAACACCGACCCTTGTACAGGCCATCCTTCTCCTCGTGTTCTGGGTCATCGCCGTAGTCTGGTCACTTAGCAGCCTGGGTCTTGCAATGCAGTTCCGCGGCCGTATTAGCGAAGGCGGCAGATCTGAACGCGCCGATCGGGAGAGCTAGTTGTCCCTTCCGATCTGCATGGTCGTCAAAGTCCTTGCGCAGGGCAACATAGATGGCGCTGAGTGACTCGGTCATTTTTTACTTATGGTGGATGGATGAAGTTGGAGTTTAGATTAGGAACCTAAGACTCTTAGGTACCTAGGTAAGCACCTAGGTATGAATTTATTCTGTGGTTTACACTTATATGTGTGATGTATGAGATAATTGTTGGCTAGGAATGACGGCAGATACCTAACCTAGGTGGTTGTTGGGTTTTATCGTTTGCTCCCAAGTATTCTACTCAATTGGAAAATTGCTCTTGATGGTGATACCGACTGATTTAATAGCTGACTTAGACCGGTTCAAGAGACTTCTTAAAATCGGACTGTGGTTAGCAGCATCGTTATAAAGAAGTCTGTCTTACAATAGACCAGGGAACTCCGTTGTAGAAAGTGAACCACTAGGGAAACGTTGAAGTTTCATTCATACGCTTTGTAGAATTAACTAACTAGCCTTAGATTGGTCGAACGGGTTGAAAATCTCACATGGTTATCTAAACTTAACTTTCATTTATATACAATTGGTTAACTGTGTATAAATATACATCGAAGCTTATTAAAGATTCAAGTCACACAATATAGATTTTAAGTGAAACAAAAGAATGAAGCTTCGGGGTACAACCACTCCCATACAGTTCTCTATAATATATTTTAAAGGCATCTTTTATATTACGTACGTAAATAGGGTGTTTGTTGTGTTTTCTTCTCCTATGTAAGTACCTCCTAAACCGAGTAGCATACTCCTCCCCCCGCAACTTAATGCTAAGGCACTAACATGAGACATAATATTGATCCACTATGTAGCACTAAGATCTGTTTAAGTCTTTAGGGTACATGTGTACGATGCAAGTAAATATCTACCTAAAGTAGTACCCGGCTCAGTTCCTGAATAGAACTTTCCACTGTTTGCCTAGTAGTGCCCTCGGACGGAGATTTCAGGAGTCTTGAAAATATCCCAGTCTTCTGAAACAGTCGGCTCTCCGAACGGCCTGAGTGTAGCAAACCGCCACCTATAGAGAAAAGATTATTAGTACGTATAGGTAATTTTATCTACTTCAAATGAGCCTTTCCAGCATAGAGTTACTTACGTATAGTTGCCATTTGCGATCTGACTGCCGTTTCCAAGCTTCCCAAACCACGTGTGATCCCACCCTCCACGTAGGGTATCGGTACGAGGGTAGGTAAAAGTGTCGTTCGGGTCGTAATACCGATCGTCGAAGGTTGCACCTTGGCCGTTCCAAGATGCGGCGGGTCCGATGTAGCCATTCTCGCCCTCAACGGGTGGATAATACCACTGGCTCTCGTTCCAGCCGGCTTCATATATCTAATATGCAGTTAGAATACTGATAGCCATACTGCAAGGAGAGCAGTAACTTACATCCCAGCGAACCTGCTTGCTGCCCCAGATGACCTGCGTATAAATCTTTGGAAAATCTTGAGAAAACCGACTGACGTTGAACGTGTAGCTACCCCTAGTTAGTAACACGGTATCAAATCTATAACAATTTCATCCTACTATGACTTGATTTTTATATCCTGATTGTAGACCCCGGAATTTGAGAAGGGGTACCCTGGATAATAGACGGAACTTAATTCAGCTTTTAGGTCGGCACCAAGCCCTAGGAACAGTCAGTGTTGGCACCCCCTATGTCTAATTACACCCTGCTCACCTAAGTACGGGAAAGAAAGCTGTTCCCCAGCGCTTGATGAGAGTATGACCTTCCCACTATATAGAGGGAAACCAGATGAGTTCCAGCCCGAACCCTCGGGGTTAATGAAGTTAATGCTATATATATTAGTTCTAGTACGCGCGAGTTCTCATAATAAGGTGAGCTCACGAAACAGTTTTGCTCTCTCCGGCCTTAAGAGTAAAGCCCTCGGGTAGGCGAACATCGACAGAGAGGTCTTTGGGCTCTAGCTCGTCGAACTTCTTCACCCTCCTTGACCTAGCATCTGAAAACCAACCGACAACCTCAATGCCACCAGCGCTCTCAGAAGTAAAGCTGTAGCTGACATCGCGGGCACCATTATTCGTCACGGTAACTGGGTGGGATTCTTTGAAGTTCGCAGTGTCGTTCAGGTTGAACTTCTCGTAATCAACATCTGTGCTGTAGTTCACAACCTTGAAGCCGTTAACTAGGCCATTGCCGACCTGTGCAACACTAGCAGTGAAGCCATAGTCCTGATCCGAGCCGTCAAACCAAGGTAGAGCTGCTCCGCTAGAGATGATTTTCCTACGAAGGCTATGCGCAAACCCTTTCCCATGGACACTGCGGCCACCGAAAGCGCCGATGTAAAGAGCCGCTATACCAGCAACATACGGGGTCGCCATTGATGTCCCGCTCATAATTGCGTAGTCGCCGTCGAGATAGGTACTAAATATATTGCCACCAGGCGCAGCGATATCCGGTTTGAGATCCAGGTCGAAAGAGGGCCCCCATTGTGTAAAGGTATCAGGATTGTTGGCAAAGGGGTTTGCGTAGCCAATTGGGTTCTCCGGGTTCACAGAGAAGTCTGCCGTTACGGTACCGTTCTTCTTAACGGCGTCGATAATAGCTTCTCCAATTTCCGCAACGACTAACGCAATAAGTGTGTCGTCATCTGTCGTTCCCGGTTGGATTAACGGGCTCTCGTTGTTATAAAACAACATATATTCCGCTCCTAGAGCAGCTAGATGGCCTTGTTTGGTGGTGAATGGGCAAGTGCCACGCCTAACAATTGGGATTTTGCCTGTCAGGTTCTGAGTACCTTCAGGGTAAGGCTCACATGCTTCCGCAGGATCGGAAGTATTGAAAGAGAGAGGTACGATAGGCCATCCCACCACTCTAGACGGGAAGTAAAAAGTTGAGGGGAGATAGCCGAGAGTGGTAGTATTTGTAACACCGTCGATCGTGAAGTTGGCTCCGAAGGGGAATTCAGGGAACACTTCCGTCTCGACCGAGGCAACTGCAATGACATTGGTACCAGACGAGCCGGTGCTTCCATAAAAAGGACCCTGGTCTCCGGAGTTTCCAGCTGCGATCGTAACAAGAATACCTTCGTCTACAAGACGCGAGGCTACCTCAGCCCAGGCGTGAGTCGACCAGCCACCAGGAGAACCAATGCTGGCAGTTACAACATCTACTTCGTCATCGTATGCTCGTAAAAATGCATCGATCAACGTGGCGGTATCGGTATAGTCCTAGAGCCGCCTACAAGTTAATCTCACTTCTGCTATTATATGTAACTACTGGAATATAAGACTTACTGTTCTAGGAAACACCTTGTACGAATATAGAGTCGCTTCAGGGGCAACACCAGTCCACCTAGAGAAGTGTAAGACCAATACCCGGTAGTTATCCTCTACATAGGTAGTTGATTGTAAAGGAAAGAGTACTCACGAATCAGCCTTTGCTGCGACAATTCCTGCGACATGAGTTCCGTGACCAAAAACATCAAGCGGATCGTCGTCGGGTTGCTTTTCCTCGGCCGGCCAATCTAGATCCTATGTCAATATTGCAGCTGAGAAGTACCTAAGGTACTCCGGGCACTTTAATTCTTACTGCCATCTCCGACGAAGTCGTACCCGCCGGCTACTTTGAAGCCAGGGCCAAAGCCACCACCAAGCTAATCAATTATTAGCCGTGTCCGGACTTGGACTTGAGCGGATAGAAGCCATTGACCTACAGCTGTGTGGTTATACCTTAGTCGAGTGGTCAGTATTACTACTAGGTGAGATTTAGGGGGTAAGATGTCACCCAAGGCTCCCCCACGGACGCTTAGCACATCTAAGGATCAAATACTCACCATGTTCCAGAGTCAACAATCCCAACCTTTGCGCCTTTACCATAGATACCGGCTTCGTGAAGCTTGCTAACTCCGGTGACGTTGTGGGTAGTATAGTTGAAGTTGGCTGGAAGACCATCGAGGACTTTTGGCTCGGCCGGGTTTAGATAGACTCTCTCGTTTGGCCAGACGCGCAGCACATCAGGCATCCCCTCGAGCTTGTTGATGCTGTAAGAGTCGGTTTCAATGCTAGCACCGGAGAAGACGGGGCTATTGAAAGATTTGACAATCTTGATGCCTTCAGCAGAAGCAAGCCCATCCCGTCTATATGCTTGACCCTTGATGTATAATGGTTAGTTCGAAGAACTGTAGGTAGGTAGTATCGCAGCTTTTCTCGGACAGCCTACAGGTACATATTCGACGATAAAACTCTTTGAGACGGGAACGGCATTCGTGGTGTTATCAGCCCTACGGGTCAGAGCGGCGGCACCCCCGGAGAGGGCCAAAGCAAGACTTAAGAAACGCATCTTCTGCCTCAGTCACGGCGCGCAAGGATACCACTAAACTAGATCTTTCACATAGCAGGCCGCGCGACCATGATATGGTTTATATACCGAGTTCAAAATCGTCGTCTTCTATGCGACTATAATTCACAATACGAGGTTTGCCCCACAAAGGTGTTCTGATAGGATTTCCGGGTGTCTATAATGCCTAGTATAATGAGACGATGTCACTATGAAGGCCACGGCGTAACGACGGAAAAAGGCTGCATAGAAGGTCAACTACCAAGTTGAGCAAGGTTGACCGTTACTATCCGCGCCAAGACGTTGCGTTAATGCAGGGGTTGATCTCGTCAAAGCTCGTGTAATGGCAATCCACTATATGGCATGTTCGAAAGAAAGCAATTCGTCGCCGGCTGATCGAGGATTCTGTTACCAGTCAAGGCTATTGTATTTACGAGGTTCTAGGTGCAATTATGGAAGAGGGATATCTTGGGGACGAGGATACGAGGTTTGGTCTTGATCTGATATGGCGATTATGCTATATTTTTTTTTACCACATAGGTTGGTGAGTAGAACTTCACATAAACAAGTTATACGAAGAGATGGATCTACATTTATGCGCTGGGGTAATGTAAAGGTTTTAGTTTACCAGTTATTAGTATGGAGGTTCTAAATACACGAAACAGATACAACATTCGTTCTTAATGTGTTACTTCCAGACTGCCTATATCAAAGATATACCAATTGTACGCGGTCCTCAGCAAGTGCAAGTATTTCCTCTCTGTGATCTGTTGCGGAATAAATAGATGTGAACATGTTAGAATAGTAAGATAACAAGCCGGCATTCATAAATATTAATAATAGCACCTGCTGGGCTGGAAAGGCTCCCTATTTTCTTTTTCTTATATATACGACCATTAAAACGTTTCTGCAGCCATAACAAGCTTCCCCTGACGGTAAGATGAGCATTTTACCTTTCGAAGGTATTATTTTAAGCATGCGTATCCCAGAGGGCTAAGATTATTTCTAGTTGAGAATCTAAACTTGAGATTAATTAAAGCTCTGACTCGGCCAAAGAACCCGGATAATAGCGTCCCTGCAACAATGAGAGGTCAATAACTATCTCATTCGACAAGAAACCTGGGATGCTAGGCACGTCTCTGAAGAAATAACCACTTGATCATACTAATACGGAAATATTGGCTCTAAAGACCAGCCAAGGGCGGGGATACTCGATATCACTTACCAAGTTGTCTCCAAACTGGGCTACTTTTTGTTCAGGTGATAGTTGAACGGCTTCTGTGAACCAGTAGCTGCGCTCTTTCCCAAATCCATTGACTCCGGTTCCTGGCAAAAGATACAGATACCCAAGGACGATATTTCCAGAAAACCACAAGAGGGTCCGGGTCAGAGGGGGTACACAATCATACTCCTGTCCCCAAATATACACCCAAATATAGGCGATTCTGATCGCAATGTAGGCGAGTGAGAGTAAATTGCGAGTCTCGAGATCTACTTGTTCTACATTTGCAGCGAGAACCGCAATAGCGAGCAGTGGCAGATTTTCGAATGAATTGTTCAAAGCATTCTCGGAACGCTCTATGCGCCCTGCAATCTATAATATCATTAGTATCAGATACGAACAACTGTCATCAGCTCCCAAGAATCACGACTTCTACAATTGGCAAGACGTACCAGATTGTTCAGTGATACCGACTTCTTAGTAGATGCCACAAATCTGCGTGGATTCTTAGGGTCGTAAACGCCGCTTCCGGGTCCAAGGATTCCAAAATATATCCGTGGGGATAAAGCCAGGACAAATGCAAAAGGGATCTTTTTCTCTATTAGTTCGCTCTATGACGATGGACGGCATTTACGTACGGTCCACCACGTAATATTGTTCTCCCTGAAATAATCCATACTAATGTGTCGCTATTCTAGCCACGATATATCTAAAGTTGGTCTCTCCGGCAGATTGGTAATCTAGAAAACCGCTGAAGTAGATAATTCGAGTTAGGTATCGATGATAGTATCTGTAGCGCATGAAGACCGAGCGGTTGCAAAGCAACTATATATGAAGCAGTAGATATTGATGGGAACCTTATAATTAGCCCAAACCGGACATTATCAAAAATTCATTGCTGAATGCGGTGCGAGAAGTGCCAACAAAGGCTTTAAGCTCTGTCATCATTTGGATAAAGGGGATTGCATTAAGACTAACCATGTCTAGCAGCTTCTAGTCGCGATGGGTACTTCAATCCATCTTTACCTGCTATGCACTGCGTTCAGACAATACTATTACCTATCCTGACGGGGACGGGCAGATAGAATATGAGGATTAAGGGGCTATTCAGAAACAGGTATGCACGAGATAATGTGATTTAAATAGATAATACGTACTATATATGATAGCATAGATTTAACTTATGGTAAAGAAATGTCAATTTTAACCTAGTATTACTCCCAGATTATTATCAGGTGAAAAGAATTACAGCTTCGTTGTAGCGATCTAAGACTTATAACGCCTATACTAGGTCCGCTTATTCAGGTAACTAACCTAGTACATTCCGAGGGCTATTCCGAGCTTTAGATATATACCTAGGTACCTTAACAAATTCCAAAGTTGTCCTTTTTTTTCAATAGTTAGGAAAAGAGACTCTTGTCTTGAGTTAAAGAGCCGTTAATTAGCGCTACTTAGACAACGACACTTTCCCTAGCAGTCATTTGAATTTGATAGCGAGTGGTAAGTAACACTACAGTATATTATCAACTATGCATGGCGCACATGTCCTATAATAGTTGCATTGGTGTAATATTGTTACCGGTAGATAAATATAAAAATTGGACAACAAGGAGTTTAACCTCCTTTTTGGGGGGGAAGACGTACCCTATCTAAGCCACAAACAATCCTTAGTGCTGTTGGGCTTTAGCAGCTCAGTCTGTAAACCCTGTCAGCTCAGACCAGAATATCAATCATATGACCAGGTCAACACACCTCGTCCACGAGACTCGGCTAACCCGGGTTATGTCATCTTGATTTAATCGTTGAGCGTTATCAATGACGCTGTCCCCATACCCCACCAAGTATAGGTACCTACCTACCTACCTTATCGGCTACTGTAGCTTACCGGCAGCTCTCCGAACGGCCGCGTTGCCCCGAACCACCTGGATTAGATTTCACCCTTCATTTCGTTGGTGCGCTTCATCCCTATTTAGCTTCACTGCATATCAAGGTAGGTATATACATACCTGTAGGTGTTCTTTAATTATTCGCCAATCATGTCGTGTTGATTGGGAATTCCTGGAATTACAGTCTATTCAACGAATGTGTCAAGCAGGGTATATTTTGATAACATATAGCTAGGTACCTATCTATGATCACAAGCAGCCGTCGGACTTGAATAAGAATTAAATCATAAACATTGAAATGGCTGTTTCGAGGTCTGAAAATGGACATGCCAAGATACCTACCTACCTAGGTACCTTATATCTGTATATGTAGGTAGGTACCTAGGTATGTACACGCAGCAGCGCGAAGCCGCAATTCATCATTCTACACACCTCGCCCCTTATCACCCATAGAGACAGGCACATGGGCTTTCTGATTTGCCCATGTTGTCTTATCGCAAAGCCATGCAGGACCGGGCGTGTGGAGGCGGGGCCATACTTACATAGCGCATACATAGTAAAGTCTACATTGAGCATACCAAGGGTAAGGCGCCTCGGTTTGCCGATCTCTCACGGCGTAGAGTAGAGTAGGGTAAGAGGTACCTATGTAAGTGGAGGTAGGTAGATTGCCTCGCAGGCAACAAATGCCATGCATCCGAAAAACGGGATAGCAATAAGAGGTGTGCACTATAGTTGCACACCCCATCGAGAATCGTCTATTTCATTAATAATAGGAGAGAGTACATAGGTATCTAAGGCTGTGCCCTGTACTAAGGAGCGTGATACCTATCTAGGTACCTATGTCTCGTCCGTCGACTGGTCATACAAAAGACAGGCTGATTAGCAAATGACATGGCAAAGCTGGGAGCACGAGCTGAAGGTGAAGCAAGGCCGAGCCTTGTATGAGCTATGCGCCTCTGCCTAGTACAGCCCGGTGCTGTTAGGAACTGAGAGATCGAATAGCCGCCTAAAATTCGTCACACACTCAGATGTGAACAACAGATGCTTGGATCAATCAGATCCGTTTCTAGCAAAACTAGCAAAACGCTAGAAGGTCACCAGCTCGCTCTAATAATAGGCACGTACTTTGTAGAATTGTAGAAGGTACATAGGTAAAGTAATCTACATGTTGTAGGTACACAGGTAGAAATCGCTGATACGCGATCGGAGGTTTAGGAACGGTACCTACATAAGTACCTCGTTGTCACACGCGCACCCAGCCCACCCATGAAAGAGCCATGTATGTAATACCTAATGAACAAGGCTCCCGTTCTCGACTTCCCATGCCTTCAAAGCAGAATGTAGTAAAGTTGATAATCAGGTAGTACCTAACCTAGTAACTTCCAATTACCTTAACCTAGTGTACTTCGTACCAACGTAAATTGCATACCACGCGCTAAGTCTAACTGGGACTGTTGGCGATAAGGAGACGGGTAAGAAGGTACCTACATGAGGTATCCTCCTTATTAAACCTCATGATTCCCTCTCTGTTTGATGGTTCTTGTCTTTTCTTCCCTCTTGCTCTCTGTAGACCTCTCAACTCTACCGACAACTCCAAACCTGATATCAAATTTGTTCTGTTTCGATTTTGCACCGTCCAAACTCGTTGTGTTTCTTATTGGTACTTGACAAGTACTTCGCTCCACGCTGCGTCATCGTCCCCATCGAAGCTAAGCAGTCTGTTGGTATCGATAACGATAACGACTAACCCGCAATCGCAACTGAGCATCGCATCATTATCGCGGTGTACCCCTTTGGCCGTGGCCCCCTTATCCTATCTGAGTCACCCGGCCTTTGTCTTGCTCGAGCTTTTCCCGAAACTCTGATACCACAAGAAACGAATAAGCCACGCTTTCCCGTCACTTGAACGGCAACCCACCTGCTTACCTTCCCTCTCGCGCTTCTTTCACCACTGTACCGTCATACGGAGACAAAGCAATTCCTCAACTCGCAAACAGCGAAACCAAGAAGAAACACAAGACCTACCACCATCTTACCTAATCGTCATCCCTCCGTCGTGACTCAGTCATCTCCCAGGTCTCTCTTGTTTTCCAGAAAGCACTAACCCATCCACTCATTCTCTTGACGTACTTCCATCCTGCTCTTGAACCTACGAATAGTCATTCGTCTACTATCCAGTATTCATTGTTTAATAAATACTCTTCGTCCCTGTATCATCACTTTCGTCTTAAGCTTATAATCCACACACGGCGATACCGCCGTCGACCCTTAAATACCAAATCCTTCTTCTTTCAAGGCACTCCCAGCAAACCATTCTCCTCGGGATTACACCTACTCTAGACGGTAGCCTGCATCCCACCACAAGCAACCTTATAATATACCAATCGTTGTTGTCTATCGTATTCGCACGATTAAATCGCCTTCCATCATGGCTTTCGACCAAGCCCGAGACCTCCGAAGCTTTGCTCAGGACTCGAAGCGGTTCAAGGAGCGCGTAGAAAAGTGGTCGCGGGGATCTCGACCCTCGGCTGGGTGCAAGTATAGTTGGGTAGAAGACGCAATTATCACAGGGAGCGAAAGCCAACGTGTGAAACTTCGGCCTGAGGGAACTCTCCAGTAAGCCATAACCAGTAATCGTGTATCGTGCGCCTGTAATCAAGTATTAACAAATCAGCCACTCCAATCGCTTAGCAAACCAGAATATCGTCAAACCGCGTGATAAGGAACGGTACGAACTCAGATCGAGCTATTCGCGTTCCAAGATAGACGCATTGGAAGAATTACACGACCCATCCAACGTCTCGCGATCCCTCTATGATCTCTTACCATCATCTCAGACCCGGCGAAGTTCTAGTATCTCGGATAACGTCCTTTATAGCTTCGACAGGGTTGAAAGTCCGGGCAAACCACTAACGCTGGACGTTTTCGTGAAGACCAACCCGAAGGAGACAGAAAAGTTTGTGGAAAAGGAGTACGAAATCCTTGACAACAACGGGGATGCTCTCAGGGGTCGAAAGGCCCGGCAGAATCTCCGTCGAAGGAACCACACGCCAGCGGCACAGGAATCCGATATTATTGAAGACGACGGCTTCGAACTTGTATAAAAGATGTCTCGACTCGCTTCTAGATCGTATTGCCAACTTCGTGGTCCTCCGATTGCATCCATTATTTTTCTGCATGGCTTGTTATCCTTCTCCTTCCTTTGCATTCTGCTGGAGGTGCTCTCAGTTTCGGCCAAACAGTACGGCGCAGCACCTTTGCACCGTATGGTGGGAAGCTTTTTGGTATTACTCGATACGACCGATATGATTCTCTCTTTTTTTCGTCGCAAGAGCCGTGGCATTAGACTTCTAATATGGCTTCGTTGTTGCCCAAGCATGCATATTTCAGATGGCAACGGACCATTGTTTCATGCATATCCTACCTAAGCATTTATTAGGCAGTGTTGAGCTTAACTCTAACCATCAGACGCGATGGTCGGAGAAGGATGGCTTGGCGCATTGCATTCTTTTTTTATTATTCGGTAAATAGATGAACTGGCTCATGGAATTATCGTACGAAAGGAGGTCCAAGTGGTAGAATGGCTTGTCTCTTCGTGCGCAGAGTACGATGCGTTGTATGAGATATCATATTTAATACCATCATATGCCGCTTGTATTACCATTCACTTTCGACTTGGGGATAACGTTCGGGATCTATAAGTCGAGTTTTCGCGCGAGGGTGAAGTGTGCTCGTTGTGGTGACAATATTGTGTTTTGAGAGAAATTGTTAAAACTGTGTGTGTGTGTGTGTGTACGAATATGATTGTGGCCCGTGCAATATTACATTAAGAGATACCTTGTAAAGCACGTGCTATGCTACAACATCCAATCCGGCAGGAGAGGAAATCCTGGACTTGTCTTAGATGCTGAGATTCTCTCCTTCGGCCAACCTGAAATAAGAAGTGCCCTTGATTTTGGTTTCGTTTTAACTAACAAACATAGGCCTATAAAATTATACGACTTCAGTGCTCACGTCTTGGGCCGCCATCAACAACTTGGAAAGGTATGGAAGGGCATAACAAAAAGAAATACTTCTCTCCGAATGCACCAGCTATTTGGCCGAACAGAGCTTGGTGTTTAACGGACTAGTAAATCATAGCTTCAAGAACTTCGAAGAGCACTGTTTCTATCTACGCGATCAACCATAGCTCTTCCGTAACATGACGACCAAGGAGTTTATTCGGTCTGAGGCCATCGAGTGGTAGTCCTAGTGCTGTGAGGCTTACGCTGTAAGTGAACATTCAAGCTAACATCGAGATAAGGCTATTTCAAGTGCATTCCTACCATGGATGTGGTAGAACCGCCCGCCTTTCGTCTTGTAAATGTTCATGGCCAGTCTATCGAGAACAGGTTTATCCGCACTGGACTACTGTCTTTGATGACGCGTGAAACAAGCGGAAACATGAAAAACAACGAAGCGTGATCTCTATCGATGAGATTCAGCTACCTGGTATTTCCCTCTATTTATATGATAAAGGATACAGCTTACGTGTTTACACTGACGTTAGGAGGCGCGACATTATTATTCTTGGTACTAAGATAATTGAGCATAGTTGCCCCGAAAGCCCCTATCGCCGGGATGCTCTCGGCGAATCCCCAGTTGATGCGGATACTGGGCTTGGTGCAGCCTTCAAATTGAACGGGTTTGCTCAACGACTATAACTCTTACGGCAGACCTTTCATTAGGGGGTTGGTAAGGATGCCATCTTGGAAGAGTCTTTGGGCCTCTTGAGGCACTGAGTCACAAAAGGCATATAGGGGCTTGATTAGTGGTATGGGCTGAATATTGTGGATTTATAGTATCGTGTGATAATATAGATCGACATGATGTCCAATTTGACATGATATATTAACAATACAAACCACAAATATATACATACACAGGTAGTAAAGATGACGAGATGGATGATATGTCATATTCCAACTCGAGAGAAGACTATTGCATTAATTGATTATACTACTGCATAATCAGATATTATGTATGTATTTGGAGGCTAGGCTTATTCCCCTCTGCACGACCAGGGGGTCCAAATTATCCCCATACTTCCCAATCTACAGATCCGTACCCATCTTTCATCACGCATATCCATACTATATCACTATGTAAGGGCAGAGGAAATAGCCAGAGCGAACTAGGGCAACTGCTAAGTTTATTAACCTAGGTAGTTATAACGGTATTATAACTACACCGAAACCTTCAAGTTAACATGGCCATCAATGCATTTTATTTATTCCCTTGTCTCCCCCCAGAAATCCGACGCGAAGTGTTCCTCTTAGCTACACCGCCCCGTATGGTCCATATTTTGCAACGACAAGAAAGCATAGAAGACTTCCTCGAGCGGTTCAACAACTTGGTTCCATGGCAGGTTGAGCTACACCCATCCTTAAGCTACTTTGCTCAGAATTGGCGCGAACAAATCTTGTCGTATAAAGATATTCGGTCGCAGAGGAAATTGGAATTTTACGGGTTTACAACCTCCCGCTTAGTACAGCATCCATGGGAACCCTCTGAGTTAACTCCTGAGATTCCTGTTCATTGGTTATTGGAACATCCCGACGTAGCATATGCACTCCTCCGGAAGAGCTATCTTCGTAGTAAAGCACCCATCCCGGCGCTGCTCCATACGTGCGTAGAATCGCGACGCGTGTTAATCAATGCTGGATACCAGCTTGCATTCGCGTCTCGTAATCACGAACCATGGACTTGGTTTAACTTCAAGAACGATGTGCTACGTCTCAAAGATGATGAAATAACAACCAACCTCAATCTACTAGATCATGGCCCGTGGGGCACAGGGACTTTCGATCCCCGGAGCTTACAGCAGGTTCGAAAACTAGCGATAGATGCTATATCCCCCTTTTTAACCTCAAGAAGCTATGAAAATAACCCGGAAGAGATTACTCTGAGTACAATTCGATTACTACCAAATCTTAAAAAAATATATATCATTGAATGGGACCTATTAGGCTTCGACGACCACTTCCGGCAACCGTCAAGGCCACCAACACCAAGCTCCCCTGATGCGGATACGATACATGACTCAGTTTTATATGGGCGCGAAGCCTGGCGATTTATTCCCATTGAAGAAATTGACGCCTTGTTCTTATTGACCGTCCAATACCCTTACAAGTCCTTCAGGACCCGCTCTATGGGCCACGGCGCATGGCGCTTAGCGAACTTCAATGGACTTCCTGGCGAATACTTCTCCTACGTAAGTAGCTATATCAAGGGCTATATCAGGGCTGGTATGGATAGGGCAGCGAAGGAAGAGCCCATAACCCCCTACCAGGTACCCGAAGTTGAATTTGGGCATATCTGTACAGAAGCCGTGGGCAGACAGCTATTTGACGATCGTCAGGAAGTGTGGAGGCAGTTCGAATTGTTAAGAAATAGAAAAGAGCCTTTTCGGTCTAGGCCAATGTCACCAACTGATTTAATTTGGCAAGACGATTGGGAAGCATTTTACGAGGCTAACCGTCCAGTCCGGCTAGATTTGCCTTCCGTAGAGTATTTGCTGAAGCATGGGAAGATTTGTCGACCCAGGAGAGAACTGTTATTGGAGCCATGAATGTTGGCCGTGCCCACTTGGCAAGAAGAAAGCTATGTCTCGCAGTTGTACTGGGCGCCTTTGGATGAGCAGCACCTACTCTTAGGGAACCTGGATATCACATTGCTACAGAGCAAAACTAAACTTCAATATCATATTACTTATCTAGATACCGATAAACAAATTACCCAAATAGGGACACCGTAAAGGGATCGCAAGGGGGGTAACCATTAAGAAACTAATCGGTAGTTTATATATCATCTTGTAATTAATCCATAGAATCCTTCAGAAAAAAAAAAGAAAACGCCGCAACACAAACTATAATACCAGTCTGCTAGCGTGATGCGTGTGGCAAAGATGAGGGCAAATCAGATTGATGCTATTTTTGGAACCATTTGATCAAGATGAAGGGCCGTGAGGAGATGAAGTATAATTGATTATAGCTACCGGGTTATGATTGATAGCCAAGTTCTCGTCATTACCCCCTTTTTATGACACAAGCGTGCAGCCTTCGTAGTATAAGTCCCTTAACGAACTCTTGATATAAAGGCATTGCAATCGAACCTACCGTGAATCATCGCTAAACGATCGTTTGATTAGACATATCAGGATTAAGAGCAACATACGGGGTTGAATTGAGACGAACACCAATATATCACAATGTCTTCGTAGGTGCTCCCGTAGTGGACTCAACTACTAGTTAAATGGTTTCGATGCGTTTTGATTTGACTAGGAATATCAAGCTAAGCTAACTCTTCACAGAACTGATAATACTGCAGAAATCTCCGGTACCAAGATCGAGCCGCTCCAGTCTGAAGTTAAGTATAACACTATACGACGGGACGAACTGCGGCTCGGCGGGTTCTGACTGCACCATCGACCAAGCCCGAATCAATCCTCTCGGAGGCAAGGGTAAGTACGGTAATCTTGGTAGCCCTATAACTGCAACTAATTTTATTATGACTGACCCAGTCTTGAGGCATTAGGTCAACACCAACACACCCCCTTCACATGCCGACAGCCAAGGGGTAGTTGGCGCAGTCGAGGGACTTAGAAAAACAAAGATAGAGCCTCTGGTGGGTAGTGTACATAAGTCACAGAACCCAAGGACAGGTTTAGACGACGAGCCAGTCGACGCTTCAAGAATCCATCCGCTGAGTGAGGTTAGGGAGTAGTAGGGAAATTGATGTTATTCTAACTGCTGATACTAAGGCTAAAGGGACAGAAAGGTTTAAAAAGTGAGTCAAAATAGAAAGTATCTTTAAATGGAAAGATAACATCTTTCTTGAATTGATAACTAGGTCTTTCTCCGGGAATATTGAATACTTCAAAGAGATGGGAGGAGATGAGAATGATTCTCCTGAATACCTGTAGTTGGTTAACAAATTAAACTGGATATTGTATTAAGGGGATAATCGTTCTAACCATGATATATCTACGTCGTTTTATCTCTTATCGCAACATCTAAAGTTCCAAGCTTCAACAACCACATTTCTCAACTCTACAAACATCCTATTACCCCCAAGCAATTCTTGCTCTCCTTCATAAAGGCACAATAACATCTCCATGGAATCTCGTTAAACATATCCTAAACAACCACTACCACCCTCCTAGCCTTCCTTTCCCTCCCCCTAATCAGCCACAATGCCGTCAGATCTATCCAACTACCTCGCAACACACTACCTAGTCGCCGACCCCAAGCCCTCCAAGAAGCGCAAGCGCAAGCAAAAAGACGATTCCTCAGGCCTCATCATCGCCGACGAAACCGAATCCGGCTGGGCGCGCACGAGCCGCGGCGACAACGACGATGAAGACGAAAATGGCACCGCAGTAGTAGCCGGGACCAGCGCCGAGTTTCGACGGGCGAAGAAATCCGCGTGGAAACCCGTCGGCGGCACGTCCAGCAACACGGAAGCCCAAGCCCAAGCCCAAGACACCGAAGCGGCAAGAGAAGCAGACGCCATCCTCGCCTCTGCCGCAGCCGAGACAGCCGCAGCCGCCGCGGACGAGGACGCGTCGGACGCCCCCGCAGTCATGATGTCAGACGGCACGCACGCAGGCCTGCAAAGCGCATCGACGGTCGCCGCGCAGCTCGAAGCGCGGCGGCGCGCCGAGAGGGACGAATACGAGCGGGAGGGGGGCCACAAGAAGGGCCAAGGCGGCGAAGCAGAAACGATCTACCGGGACGCGACGGGCCGCCGCGTAGACGTGAGCATGAAGCGGGCGGAACTGCGACGGGAGGCGGCCGAGGCCGCGGCCCGCGAAGCCGCCAAGACGGAAGCCCTGCGCGGAGAAGTCCAGATCGAGGCGGCGCGGCGGCGGCGCGAAGACCTCGAGGACGCGAAAGTCATGACGGTGGCGCGGCACGCGGACGATGTGGATATGAATCGTGAGATGAAGGGACAGGTGCGGTGGGGCGACAGCATGGCGCGGTTTATAGAGCCCAAGGCGGCGGCGGGAGATGGAGGTGGGAAGACGAGGAAGCTAAAGGGCAAGCCGATATACCAGGGCGCATGGACGCCGAATCGGTACGGCATCCGGCCGGGATATCGGTGGGATGGTGTCGATAGGGGGAATGGGTTTGAGGCAGAGAGGTTCAAGGCTATTAACAGACGAGAGAGGAACAAGGGCTTAGAGTACTCGTGGCAGATGGACGAGTAATATAAGCATTTACTAGGTTAGGTAAATCTACAATCATGCAAGGGAAAGAGGATTACGATCAGGAGTTGAATTAGTGAGATACCAGCCATCTAAGGCAGTCCAACGCAGTAAGCCATAGCGCAACGCAAATTGTATAACCTAATCTCTACGGATTGGCCTGTAGTCCATTTTTGTCGGCGTGTCAGCCCTCTTGCAGAAACGAAATAATACGAGGCCCTAAGGCATATTCGCAGGAAATCTAGGGGGGCATACACCCGTTCCCACTCCCTTCCCAGAACGACTCTGTCTCCAGCAGCGGAGATTAACCCCCTCCGGCCTCTCATCCGTTGTTGGCATAATACCGCATCTAACGCAACGCGTCTTCCAAAACTCTATAGCTTTAGGGCAACGATTTGGGGGCTGCAAGAATCATAATAGTAATCCTGTTCACAGCATAACACTCCCTATAGATAAACCGTAGAATAAGATTACTCCATCCCGGGGAGCGATTTAAGCCTTTCGACGAAGTAGTTTCTCGGCTGTGTTGAAGTTGGCGTTCTCTTTCACCAACTTAAGCCAGTCTTTCCTCTGCATGCACCCAGGTTTATCCAGACGATCCTGGAACTTCTTCAAGAGTAAGACAATAGCAATACCTTGAGGGAGCGGTGGCAGGGCATCGATGATCTCCTGGGCAGTGATAGGGTCTGTGATTCCTCCCGGTGTCGAGCCCTGAGCAAGAGCATTGGGAGAACCAGCTCGAGTACCACTCGATGAGCCTTTAGTGGCAGCTCCTTGGGGCGGAGCAGGACTACCAGCTCGGGATCCCGCGGGGGTGCCTTTTGTGCTGTGTTTCCCACCTACAGCTGACGGGCTAAGCCGCTTTTTCTTGCCTCCTGCACCGTCCGACATCTCACCAGCCGTGCCTTCGCCGTCGCTGGTAGAACCAGCACCGGGCTTCCCGCGACGAGGTAATGGGGTATTTCCGCGGCTATCATGCGTAGTCTTCTTCTTCTTCCGGATAGACTCAGTGCCACTAGAATCCGAACCCAACGGAGACCCGGCTCGTTTGAGGGACTTACCCTTCTTTGCTGCCTCGGCAGCTGCCTTTTTCCCTTGGGGAGTATTAGTGCCTTTAGACGACACTCCGGCGTCTTTATCTTTATCTTTATCCTTCTCAGCTTTCTTATCTTCGTCATCCTTCTCGTTTTCAGAATCGGAATCTGACTCATCCTACGGTTTGATTAATTTTGATTGACCAATTAAACTGACTGGTAAGTACTTACGTCTGAGGAAGCAAAAGGGTCCCTCTCTTTAGAAGAATCGCTGTCGTACTGGAATTGTTTATCACGTCGCTTTAAAGCCTTCTTGAGGGTTTTCCCAAAGAGCTTTCGCTCAAGCTCTTCCTTCTTCTCCTCATCTTCTTCTTTCTCGACCTTGACCTCGTCTGCGTCGCCGAAAAGATTGGCATTGAGCTGATCGCGGCGGATTCGGCTATTAGCATGTTTAGTGTCTTCATCTCGATCAGGTTCATATCCAGCAGTCTCGTCATCATCCTGGAATTCGTCTCCCGAAACGTCGATATCATCGTGATCCATCTTCTCCTGGCGCGAAGCTTGCTTGAATGTACCGCTTTCTTGTTTGACCGCCACGCGGCCGTTGACAATAGCTCGAGACTCTGCCATGGCCCTCTCCGCTTCTTGGCGCTGAGTATCTCTTACCGCCCAACGACCAAGAGCG
The DNA here is from genome assembly GCA_022432525.1 of Daldinia grandis. Lineage (NCBI taxonomy): Eukaryota > Fungi > Ascomycota > Sordariomycetes > Xylariales > Hypoxylaceae > Daldinia > Daldinia grandis. The sequence continues at coordinate 1,347,397 of JAJKLB010000001.1, forward strand.
ACCTTCTTGTTCATGGCCTTCTCTGCCTCCTCGATGGACATTATTTTGAATGACCCACGTTTCGACTGGAACTTGTACCATTTTTCCAGAGGTATCATGCGAAACCCCCCGTTGTGAATCTTGAAGGCAACTTTGCAGTCAGACAAAGGCGCCTCATACTGGCCAACCCAAACATTCTTTCCATCGGCATCTTCCAAGTGCCACGGCAGCGCCTCCTCATATCGGATTTCGGCTTGCTTTTTCTGCTCTTCGGTACGAGGTGCGTAGTGAATTTGTAGGCCGGGCTTTTTCTGTTCTTTCTGCTGCTTGGCCTTCGGGTTCGCATCCTTAACAACCGGTGCTTTCTGGGCATTATCAGCGGCACGCTGTGCTTCTCTTTCTGCCTTCACCTGCGCAAGTCTTTCAGATTCAGCGATATCGACCATGTCCTCCTCGATGGGGGCTTCCTCTTTCACTTCGCGACCGGGCGGCGGTTGTCTGGGATCACGTCGGTGCAATGTAACAGGACGAGTAAACTCATCCTGGTTAGTAGGGTCAACTCCAGGACCATCAGGCTTTGCAAGCTTTCCACCATGCGGGGCAAATCGCATAACATGGAAGCGTAACCCTTCCTTCAGGGACTTCTTTGTGACATAAAGAGGGTAATCTTGGGCGCCAGGCGGCGTAGGCTGAGACCATCCGCCATTTTGTGTACGCAATACATCGAAGTTCAGTTGCCCCGGCTTGGCCTGGGGTTGGAATTGCTGTGGCTTACTGGCAGGTCGCGGTGGAACATTTGGTGTGGAGCCTTTAGCAAGGGTCGAAGGGGGTGGTCGGGTTGTGGGCTTCTTTCTGGGAACGAGGGGATTCGCAGTATTTCGTGGTCTTCGCAGCGCCGGCGCGCCAGGAGGAGGGGTTGGTTTCTGGCCGTTGGGGCCACCAGAGGGCGAGGGTGTTGCACTCATAGCGGCAATGTCAGAAGTTGGCACCCTCTAACTAGCGGGCCTCGACAAGTATCGAAGACGTCCCCAGTCGTGATTTGTTGCGCTATCTTTCATACACGACCATCGGTGAATCGAGGAATATACTAGAAGATAATGAGACGGTCGCGAGACGAAGGCTGATTTGGGTCAAGATGTTGGCAGACGAATCGAATGTCGCGCCCGTATCAAATGTAAAGGAAAAATGAAGATGGAAAATATTATTCCAGAAAGGTGCGCAACATCTGGTCAGGGTTGCAAGATAGATACGTTTTTAAAAAAGAAGACAAGTTGCAAGGTGGCAGGAGAAAATGCCAAATGAATGGAGGATGGATGGATGAGATGAAGTGAATAGTGAATAGACAAGTTGAAGGTGCAGTAGTCATGAAGGTGCAGTCAAGTCAGAATCAGCCGTGGATCTAATGCGGTAGAGCCTGCCAGTTCCACTGCCTTGCTTGTCTGCCTTAGGTACATATAACATGTACCAAGGCAGCAATGGATGTATGGATGGATCTACCTAATTTTTCAGAGGTACGAAGTACGTAGCTTTGTTTTGTCATTTGAACGCAGGCAATTTTAGAACAAAGGCAACCAGGACCTGGAGAGCCGCTTGCCAAGAGAGGACGGGGAAGGTGGACTCTGTGGGCTATTGGAAACAGGTACTTATAACGTCACTCGAGTAACTTTCAGTAACAGCCAACCCAAGTAACGCAAGTGAGACATAGCGTAGGAGCAGAAGCTACAGGGTCCCCAATCAGTACAACCCGAACAGGCTCACGTAAGTACTTATTCTCCGATCCAAGTCACAAATCTCGTTAGCGTAGAAGCTTTAGTAAGATCCAATTACTGCCAATTCTCCTCAGGTGCAGCCAATCAATTGATCTTTCAAATATCGAAATCAAAAAATTGCTACATATTCAGTTGCTATCAATGTAGGTAGGTAGGTATTTATATGTGCCCAGCTCAACATTCAAGAATGCGAAGCTCTTATCTTGTACTTCGTTAGGTATGAATACTCTTATCTTACTTCCTGCAAAACGCCTCCTTCACAAGAAGGCCATCCCTACCGTCCTCTGACCTGGTCACGTCTAATCTCTCACTATAAAGATCATACGATTGACGATTAATTGGTATCTACTATTAACATATCTACATATCACCGATTTGATTCCTTCTGGACTTCATCAGGGACAACCTCCACAGACCTCTTAGGACCTAGCAACGAGCTAATCAATAACAACTTCAGTTCCTAGAACTTATAGCCATAAACATGGGCTTCTAACCCACAACCACTACGAACATTCCTACTATTGAGATTGTTTCCTATGAGGCTTAATCAAAATACCCCGATTATGCTTCGAGGTACTTAAAGTCTGTCTTCAGATCAGCTTATGCAACATCTCCATCTTTCCAACCTCACAATTACCTTAGTCTCGATATTTACTTTCGTACTATCACACTATGCAGGCCTCTCAAGACGGTAGTGGTCCGCTCGAGGACCGCCTACGCAGCCTCATCATTAGCAATACAGAAGGAACGACTGTACATGCCATTCAAAGCTCGGATGCTTCTGCGAGAACAGGAAGCATCTCTTTAGCGGATGTGTCTAAAGTCAAACAAGGATGGCCAGAGGCAGGACAGTCATCCCCTCCGGTGCAGGCCCTTGCTAAAACTAGCAAGAAACGTCCAAACCAAGCTGAGCGTCGCAAGATGCGGGCCCAGCTATCCATTCCTATTGACACCAGAACTCCGGCACCCTATGATGAGAAGCCCTATGCAAATTCCCACCATATCAAGAACCAGCGTTCTCCGTGGCACAATAATGAGCAAGATACTTTTCGCCCCCCCTCAACTACATACAATGACGAACACCAGGGTCGTGCTACCGATCCTTCTTTTTCAAATCAGCGACGCCATCAAGGCAGATTTAGCCAAGTATCGGCATCTGTCCCAGGCCACCAGCCATATCAGAGGCAGCACCAATCGTATACGCAAAATTCCTTCCCAGAGGGCGTTAACGTTGCATCAGCAGATTCATTCGCAGCCCGCGACCCTGCACCTGCCCCTTCACAATCTTGCCTCTATCATCCAAATGAGCAGCGTCAACATATCTTCGATCCAGAGCAATTTGCGAATGAATCAGCCCATCTTGATAAACTTTGCCGTTTTGTGATAGCAGGTGCGGAAATAGAGCCTAGCGATATTGCTGAAAAAGAATACTTCCGTGCTCAAGTAGAGACGATTTGTCGCGATGCTATCACTCGCCATGAGATCGAAATTAATAGAAACCTGGGTTTTCAACCTTACACAGTTGAACTCAAATGCTTTGGGAGTCTTGCGTCTGGATTTGCGACGAAGGCTGCTGATATGGACCTCGGTCTTCTTTCTCCTATGTCCTGGTCCTCCGCGGAATCACCAGATTCGCCTATTCCACGTCTAATTGAAAAAGCGCTACTGGAGCGCGGCTTCGGTGCCCGTCTCCTCACTCGCACTCGAGTACCAATCATCAAGCTCTGCGAAAAACCGGGTGAAAGACTTCGTTTGGATTTGTTGGACGCGCGAGCTAAGTGGGAGAAAGGAATAACAGACGACAGTAACGAGGCGGTAGACGATATTATAGACGATCAAGATACCCCTGGCGGCGCTGTTGCTGCCCTCGCCGCTGCTGAAATCGAACATTCGTCGTCTGATAACCAGCACCAGGACTCCCAAGCACGATCTGGCCCAGTGGAAAGGACCTATGAGGAGCAACTTGCTTCCTTAAAGCAACCCGACTCTCAATCGTTGATAGCATATTATCATAACGCAAAACGTCTTTTACGCCGATTAAATGGCCGTGATATCACCATATCAAATGCGACAGACTTCAAAGACATAGACTACAAGGTTCTTGATGACGTTGTCAATGCCTTCATCAATGGACTCCATGACGAGGATTTGAAACGACGAATACAGGCATACCCATCCTCCTCTTTCGATGTCACATCAGAGCCGCCTAATCGCCGCTCACTTATAGGCGTCTTTATGATGGCAGAAGGCGAGCAACTTGCGACCATCTGGGAAACGCAGGCAGTGATAGAAAAGAGCATCCAATCCAGACCAGATTCTAAATTTGTTGTTCAAACCTGGAGAAATATCCTACGTAAGAAGACCTTCGGTACAGAACCCCTTACACTAAATCGGGAACTTCATGTAGCTCTTGAACACATTCGTAAGATCCCGTTGGTACAACTTATACAGCTTAAGCAAGACCAATACGAGTCGCCAATACAATATCACACAAGAGCGACCCAGATTACGAACGGCCTTTGTCCCGCTCGTACATCATCAAATAGGTCTCTTCTTCCTGAGATCTCCCAGCACTATATCTCGGGCATCCGTGATAAGTATGTGAGAGATGAGGTTCAAAAATTCGCAAACACTACCGGAGTGCGGGATCTGAAGACACTGGCTAGGAAGCATAAAACTATCCATCTTGTCACTGACTACGAAAGGGCCATTGAGAAAGGTCTATACGGTGAAGAGGACATTCCAACCATTAAGGAATACATGAAGATCCTTCAGGGCGACTTTTTGCATCAGACACCAGATACCGATAGACCTATAGTCGGTGCGCCCGACTTTATAGTCCCAACTACCAAGAAAACAATGGCGCTAGTCGGAAAAATCAGACAACTCCCTGATCCATCCAAGCTTATCCCAAACAAACCAAGGGACCGATATCATGATAGCTTGGAGTTTCCTAAGAATGGAGTTGGTGTGCAGTGCGACATCAATTTTTCGGCCCACTTAGCCCTCCAGAATACTTTGCTCCTACGCTGTTACTCCTACACCGATCCCCGTGTTAGGCCGATGGTCCTTTTTGTAAAGCACTGGGCTAAGGCTCGCGGGATTAATACACCTTATCGCGGGACCCTGAGCAGCTATGGTTATGTTCTTATGGTATTACATTACCTTGTCAACGTAGCAGTACCATTTGTCTGCCCCAATCTCCAGCAGCTCGCTCCCGCTGATCCAAACCTACCAGCAGAGGATCTTGGAAATGTTACCACATGTAAGGGCTGGAGCGTTCGGTTCTGGAGGGATGAAGAAGAGATTCAGAGGCTAGCCCATCAAGGCCATCTCAACCAAAACCAAGAATCCCTCGGATCACTGCTCAGAGGTTTTTTTGAGTACTACGCGCAGAATCACGCAATGAGCACTACTCGCAAACGTGGTTTTGACTGGGGCCGGGATGTATTGAGTTTGCGAACCCACGGGGGGCGGCTCTCAAAGCAAAAAAAGGGTTGGACAGGAGCAAAAACAGTCCTACAAGTAGAGACAGGCGCTCTTCTAGACCCAGCCGGAGCGGGGACTGACAATAAAGTGAAACCATCTACAGACGGCATGGTCGGACAGCAGGCTATAACCAACGCACAAATTGGGCAATTTAATTCCCAAGATAGTGTCTCTGTACCACTGACTAAACCAAAGGAATTGAAGGAAGTACGTCATCGATACCTCTTTGCAATCGAAGATCCGTTTGAACTTGAGCATAACGTCGCTCGGACCGTAACTCATAATGGTATTGTGTCCATCCGAGACGAGTTCCGACGTGCCTGGAGAATTATCAGAACCGCAGGCAAAAATGGGAAAGCTGTAGAGAATCTGCTAGAGGATGCCAGTGTGGAAAGCGAAAAGACGGAGGGAAAGCAGTTCACAGAACTATTGGAAGAAATACATGGGCCGAGTGTCTTCTTGGGTTCGGCAATGAATTAATCATAGTAGTTATCCTTACAAGTTTCTCTGTTTAAAGTTGTAAGCTCTGCTTTATACGAGCAATGACGTCTAGGGGATATGTGACGGGGGAAGAGTATGTCGGATCTCTTACTACCTGTCGACTAGTTGTCTAAGCTGTTTTCATAACTTGATGTGTTAACTACCTACCTACCAACTCTCACAGCTTGCTTTTGCTATAAACAACGTCAAATAAAGATTTAATTAGTCGGCCAAATTAATGACTTTCTGGTCAATTTGTTTCGCCATACCGCTCATTTCTTTAACTTAATAAATACAAGAGGACTTCAGATATAGTGTGCGTTGTATCGTCATTTCGTTATTCCCTGGATTAACTTAAGTGGTAGTCACCAACCTTACCACTCTTTGGCCTCATAACCCAGCCGAAGGTCACGATAATCACTTACCAATATTTCTCAACGGCATCATGATCAGTTATGGCAAGCCAGGACATATTGAACACCTGTAACGCGCTGTATAATAGCGATTAGATCGACTACCTATAGTTGGTAGTATAGGTACCTGCTAACCTAGCCTAAATAAAATATTCTGACATGTCCGAAAATTTCTCTTGCCAAACACCCACTATCCATCGAAACGGACATGATAACAAATATCTGAGTGACCGGCCTTCTAGAATCGTAAAGTCCCAAAAGGGACTGTTTGATCTACCAACGTTCCGTTCAGAGGCTTGTCCTAGAGGGACGTTAAGCCCTGGCTATCCGAGGATAGCACCGCTGGGGATTGTGCAAAGGGGAAACAATTCAGAGAGCATAGTTTTGGCGCACGCGAGACTCCATCGAACAACATACCTATCGTGACAATCTTAATGTGGTATCTGATTTAATCGCATAACGCTAGCCGTGATTCCTAAAAGCCGTAATAGAACCTTGTTTCGCCTCCAACCAGACGCCATACCGAATAACCCGCTGCCTCACCTATCAAACTTTTTATGAATAGTACACTAATTCGTAATGATCGTAACATTCCAGGTTATCTAATCGGCCATGTGCTGGAACAGAGGCGAGATAGATTCGCCATAGTGATTTCTTCGAATAGCTTCGGCCAATAAATAGGAAAGATCAAGGATGACCAACTTACTTGAGTTTTTAGCTCTCCGGTCCGATATTGGAAAACTGTTGGTTACGATGATTTGATCGATACAGTCGCAAGCTTGCAGCTGCTCAAGACAATCTGCTCCAAATACCCCATGGGTAGCCATGCAATATACCTTTTTTGCTTTGCCTCGCTTAACGACTGTCTCAGCCGCAGCAATCCACGAGCCGGCTTTGTCAATCATGTCGTCCACAATCAGAACTGGACGGTCCTTAACATTGCCGACCAGTGTGATCATGTGCTCGATCTTGGGATCTTGCAGTTTCTCTTCCTCCTCGTCAGATGACGCCCCGACGTCACCCGAGCCGCCGAGTGCATGTGGTTCAGGCGCGAAGAAAGAAGAAGCATGAGACATGGTCATAGGATCATCGTCACCGCCTTGATAAGATTGGCTCCCATCTGCACTGCCATCCGACTGAGGCGGCGACTGGAAGTCGTCTGGTACAACGTGACCCTGAACTAGTCTTCCATGAGTCACTTCTGGGGCGCGTTGGTCGTTGTAGACCTGGACTTCATCAAGGTTCTCCTCTTCATCTTTCAACTCCTCAATAGGGGACGTTTGGGAAGGTGTATATGCACGTGTATAAGGCGACCGCGTTAGACTATTAGTCCGCAGCGGAGGCGCAGTTGCACGTTTAGGAGAACCTTGAGATTCGCCGGTAACTCGCGACGACCTTACTGAGCCGTTACCATCCGAGTCCCTGTCTTCCGAAATAGCTCTTGAACGCTGGACACCATTGATATAGCCAGGGGGGTTGTCCCATCCATCCAGCCGGTTCATGATCATACTCGCCGACATATTGGGAGCGCGTTTACGGTCCGTAGTAACCAATCCGAAGTTAAGCTTCAAGGCATCGGCTAACGAGGTTACCCTCTTCGTCCCACCAGCATTCTTGGATACAACAACGGCTTCCTTCCAATTAGGAATGTTCAATCGGATCCAGCGTGCAATAAGAGGCTCGGCATGTAGGTTATCAACAGGGCACTTGAAGAACCCTTGCATCTGAGAAGCGTGTAAATCGACGGTGATAACATGCTTGACACCAGCTACGTGAAGCAAATTTGCTAGCATCCGAGCGGTGATGGCTCCCCGGTGTGATTTCTTCTTGGACTGACGGCTGTAGGGGAAGTACGGGAGGACGGCTGGGAATGTCTTGTAGTTAGCAAGTAGAATACTCCCTATCCGTGTCTATGTGTGACCCAGGGATATTTTCCTCGCTGCAGCTTTGAGAAACTCACCAGTGATCTTGTTCGCAGAGCCACCCTTGCAGGCGGAGATCATGATGAGTAATTCCATGATGGTGTCGTTGATTGTAGGGCTTCCGGATTGCACAACGAACACATCCTTGTCTCGGACACTGGTCAGAATTCGGACGCTTGTTTCGCCCTACAGATTGTGATCAAAAGGTCAGTGGGCAGCTCTACTGTTACAACGTCGCCCAAGCCTATTTTTTTCTCTCCTAGCCCGTTAGACTCCGAAGCATTGGGGAAGGAGAACACACATTTGAAAATTGAGATAGGTCGGCCTCAGCCGGAGCCATGCCCAGGTTCTCACATATTTTGCCCGTGAGAGCTGGGCACGACGTGCCCGAGAATACTAACGTTCCTCGCATTCTGTAGATGGTGAAAAGGGAAGAAAAGTTTTGGTGGAGGAGTGAAGAAAGATGGTTTTATGTGGGTCGTAGGTGGGATCCGATAAGAAGCAAAAGGAGCATGGGCCTAATTTGACCGGAGCCTTTAGTGTACTTGAGGTACCTGTAGGTACCTCATATGGCTGCATGGATAGGTATTTCCTAATCAAGGCATTTTGACATCAGAGCACTTCTAAGGCAGGCACTCGCAGCTACCCTCATCCGAGCCGTGACCGTTTGTTACATTTTACATTTTATCGTTTTATGATTCGCTCCTTACTCGGGAAGCGCCGTAGATGTTAGGCGCCAAGCTAAAATCTTATTGGAACGCGGATGCCAAATAATGCCAAACACCTGTGTGTCTAATTGACCTTGTTAAACTGTAATTGGGCTAAATAAGAAAATTTTTGAGTTGGCAAGTCTTGTCAGTAGCACATCTTCGCTCACTTTTTTTGTCCTAATTTGATAACCAAGTACCAAGTCTAGGGTTGATCAACAACAATGTATATCAAATGAGGTGATAGGTACACTACCTACCTAAAGTTATAGATGATTCGGGGTGCCAGTGAGAATTATTTACCCTAAAGAGCCAGCCCAAAGCTCATCGCATCGCGATGGGTATTCGTGGGTTCACCCAAGCCATACAGCGATATGGGGTCTTCTCACCATTGAGTGGTGATACTGTCGTTATTGACGGGCCAGCTCTCGTTCACCGCATCTCTGACGCAGTTTGCCGTCAACGACCATCTACGAGTGGATTCGTCTGCCATCCCCCGTATTCCCTCCTTAGCCGTATGGTAATAGGCTGGCTCGACGAGTTGAAGAGTCACAACGTAACTGTGTAAGTCAATTTCGAGGTTCGACTAAATACCTTGATAACTGACATTTGGTAAATAGAAGGAAGATATATTTCGATGGGTACTTGCCCCCAAGCAAGTGGGAAGTGAGGCGGGAGCGGCTCTTAGACCAGTCGCAACGTATGAAAGCATTGACGTCTTCTTATCCATTTGGGTCACCTACGACACCAGAAAGCGCCTTTAGAGACGTAAGAGCTAATACAACCTTAACGCGACAATCCCCTCGATCATCGTCCGATGCATCGCCTAAACCCCCTTTTATGGTCCCGGCAGTTCTTGAGGCTTTAAAGGGCAGCAAATACTGGGGTCCATTGGTCGTAGTCGTCCCTGGAGAAGCTGATATGTTCTGTGCGCAAGATATTCGAGAGAATGGTGGCACTCTGCTAACAAGCGACTCCGACTTGCTCATACAAAACCTTGGGGTTAAGGGATATGTATCATTCTTATGGGACATCGTTCCGGTCGACCCTACCTCGAAGGAATCCGGCATGGTAGCAATGAAGATCTCACTTCAGGATATTAATGACCGATTGGGCTTGACAAATCTTGGCGGCCTGCCTCGCGTTGCCTTTGAAAAGCTAAAGGGCTGGATGAGCTTCGAAGCAGCCGTACAGAAAGCTCGAAACAGCCATGAAGATACGCTGCATTCCTCGGAGTACCAGGCCTTTATGGATGATCTTGAAGTAAAGGAATATATATCAAGCCATCATCCAGTGCTTACTATGCTTTCTGGTCTAGACCCGAGAATATCGGAAGTCGTCATTCAAATTTTGCTCTTAGAGCAGATGGAAGCAAAGTATACGGAATCAGATGGGAAGACACTGCGAGGGCCAGAGACTCTTTCCATATTTCTTCCAATTATGGTTGAAAATCATGATAAGAAAAGCGCATGGACAGGTAGTACAGACACTCGCCAAATAGGGTACGGTATTCTTCAGAACTTGACACGTCAAAGATATAGTGCAATTATCGAGTATCGTACCTTGGATCCATCGACGTTATTAACCGGGCGACAAATCGAGATTCCTAGCCTCGAAGAGACGGTCGACAATTGTGTTCAACTTGTAACAGTTCTAGATAAACTAACAGAGGCCTTCCCATCTTCATTGCAGTGGTTGGCGTTTGCGGTATACCAGGACATTGAATGGTCCACGTCAGAACAACGTTCCCCTTTGTCAGCCACACTCGTCAGCAAATTAATGAGCGGGCCTAAATTTCTAGAGGAATACTCGTGGGACTTGATACATTTCACAGCCCAAGTCCAAGCCTCCTTGTACTCGCTGAGGATTACGAAACAGATCTTAGATATCGTTGTCTTTATGAGTCAAGATCTCCCAGCGCCAGCGCGTCAATTACATAACCGTCTCACATCACTTCCTCTTATTGGAGAATGGCCTACCATTGAACAAATATCTGATCTATTATCCAAGTTTGGTGATGCAGAGGGACTCGGAGTCATTACAGACATGCTCGGAATCCCAAGATTCGAAATAGCAGAGTCTTCTGAAGACGCTACAGAGTCAAGAAAAAGGCAGAAACGAGATCCCGAGTCACTACTGCGCCAAAGACGCCAAAAAGATCCCAAAAATTCGCCCTCCGTCAACCCCTATGCCATCCTCAGCCAAGAGAGCGAAGACTAATAGGAGAAAATCTTATAATTAGTGCTAGTTGTGCAGTAGTATGCTACGATAAGAGACGACCGGGGCGGATGCTGATGAAACAAATTAGCCCTACGAAAAGACGATATCAGTGATATAGTTCAAGGGTTGGTTTGTGTTTAAGAAGATCGAGGTACACCTTCAATTAGCAGTTCTATGCGCGGAGGACTATTACGTTGTTAGTGAGCATGGGTCGCCTCGGACAGCCAAGATCCCCGAGGTCCTTTCGAATACCACTTTTATTCGGCTCCAATGAGTCACTTGAGTACGCGACTGGATCGTGAGGCGGGGTTCGGTGAAGACCCCATCCCGCGACGCGACGGTGCAGACATAAGCTGCATATATCCCCACCCTTGCCATGGTTAATGCTGCCAACGGCTTCTCAAACTACCTTCTAAGGTAGGCCTATAAGAGCTTCTGTTTAAGGTCAGAGTTCTCTACTCGTTTTCGATCTCATCCGTAGTATCTTCTTGCCTTCATTCAAGACACTCTATCACTAAGAACAGATAAGTTCAAGCAACATATTACACATATCTCCAACGATATATTTTGCCTAGTGTATTTTTAGTTACCTAAAGGCCCATACTACAATGGCAACAACTGCGTCTCTTCTCCCGACCATTCCCCGCATATTCTTCCTCTATCTAGAACCAGTTGCAATGTATGTCTTCTAATTCTTTTATATTTTATAAGACACCGATGATTAACACGTATAGAACATACGGCATGCTTTCAAATTATGCCTCGCGTCATCCCATATTTGAACTTTCATCTAACGCACAAAATGGTCTACCTATACCATCTCTAATTATGCCATCGATGGCAACGGGCTACCTTCTTAATATGATGCTATACGGTCTAGTCATTCTCCTTGCGTCACCGCCTAATAAGCGCCTGCTGCAACTACACATCGGGATCTTGATAATTGCTGACCTTACGCACTGGGCTGGTCTTTTTTCGACAATGGCCGAAAATGACCCTCGCGGGTGGGCCGCCATCTTCGACACCAATAGTTGGGGAGCTGATGTCTGGAACCTTGCTATGTATCCTATTAGCACCCTCTCTATTAAGTTTGCGACTTTGGCTGGGTTATTTGGTAAGATCCAGGGCTAGCTAGTGTTTGAGCAGACTTCCTCAGGAAGTGAACGGAAGCGAATGAATAGAGAGCAGGGTCAGGAAGGATAGGGAGAAAAGAAAAAAAGATGCAATGAAAATAAGAATAAAGAAAAAAATAAAAAGAGAAAAAGAGAAAAAGAGAAAGAGAAACAAAAAAGCAATTGCAAAAAAAAATAAAAAAGTAAAAAAGCTCAGTCCCAGGTTCGAATCCCCTCGGATAGGGGCAGGGGATTCGAACCCAAGACCTACGAAAAACCGGCTTCGTTAGGTATCTGCTGTCAAGTCACGCTCTTGGGAAGAACGGTTCAGCATAAGACACCACAGTGGGGTTTTCTCTGGCCTCAAGTCGCCCAAGCGAGGGGCGTCGGTTGAAAGTTGGTTTGCAATTAGGACATATAACTTTTATTTCGTGGGTACCTAGGTACTTTGGTGGATGTACCTTGTTGCCCGGGTTCCTGCTGCTTGACGTTTCAGGTACTGGCCAACCGCAGGCCCCGTGCTTTGAAGCTATTCAGTCCCAATCATGCAATGTACCAGTGCCATCACTGTATAGTGTGGCGGTTAGGATTTAACATACAGGTACCTACCTAGATAAGTTGCGTTCGATTAAAAAACAACACGCTGATATATTAACATGAATATATAATTTCCAACGTCTATATGATCGATCGACTAGTGATCAGCCACCCTTCTCAACATTCTCAACATTCAACTATTAAATGCCTCCTTTACTGGACCACGCACTCCTTTTCTAAAAAGGCTCACATCTGTATTTAAAATGTCGTTCTTCTCGACACCCTAAAAGTTCTGGCCGCCACCCGCGATAGCAGTCATATTCGGATTCCCAGGCTTGATGAGGGTCTTGTCTTTAGGTATAGCATCCAGCACAGCATCCGACAGGTTAAGGGTGTCCTTGATAATCTGGCGCGGCGTCAGCGCGAGCCACTGAGCAGCGCTGATGTCGGAAAACTTCTTGGCCTGCAACACCTCGAGGAATATGACGTCTTCGGTGCCCGTGTTTTCGACGTAGTGGCCGGCCGACTTCTGGATGTAGCCGACGTCGCCGGCGGTGAAGTCGAAGGTCTGCGAGGCGGCGGGGGCTTCGTAGATGGTGATGCGCGCGGAGCCTTGGAGGAAGTACGACCATTCGTCGCTCTCGGTGTGCCAGTGTACCTCGCGCATGGCGCCGGGCTCGAGGACGACGAGCGCGGCGGAGAACATGTCTGCTACGGGGAAGGTTATCGGGTCTAGGATCTTGACGGATCCGCCGGTGGTGTTGTGGAATTCCTGTTGCGACCAGTGGTAAGTGTATCCTGAAGGGCCCCAGAGAGCGCCAGCTGAAGACGTGATGTTCTGCTCTGAGATGTTGGCTGGGGCAGGGGTGCCGTTGAAGATCTGTCGTACTTGGTTAGCTTTATTCCGGCGATCCCAGATATTTTGAGACTAGAATCGAAACTCACATATTTCTCTGCGTCGGGAATGTTATCAAACGAGCTGACGTCGGTCTGGAGATCCTTGGCCCAGACAGATACGGGTGTGCGCATAAGCATCTCGGTAGCAAGGAAAGTGTCCGTCTCGGAGAAGGTACCGCTGTCGAAGATCAACAAGAATTCAGCACCTTCATGTAAGGCCTGTAAACTGTGAGGGACACCCTGTGGAAAGAACCAGACATCGCCAGCCGTAACATCGTCGACAAAGGAGGCCCCGTCAGTGTCGATGGCGGCTACGCGAACCGAACCTTTCAAGACAAGGGCCCTAGTTACAGGTCAAGATGTCAGCTTGGGGTCTTAGGTAAGAGTCGAAAGACAAGCAGAGGGCTCCCATACCATTCACCAGAAGTATGCCAGTGCAGCTCTCGATACGCATTCGGTGCAAGACGCATATCGACGCCCGCCATCTGAGCAGCCACAGGCAGTACGTCTTGGTTCTGCTGCCGAGCCCAGCCGGACTCCTCGCCCGAGCCTAATAGGTTGTGACTTAGACCAAGAGGCCACATAGCTTGGGGCACGGTGCCTTGATCTGTAGAAGGTGGAGCGTAGGTATCGGGATTCAGCTTCTCATACTCGTACGTGCGTGGCCCAGGGTCAGTTTCTCCCAGGCCACCACGAATAGGCTGCGGGCCATTGGGATAGTCGGCACTGTTGAAGTCGAGATAGAGACCAAGTTTGGCATCGGCTTCCTGGCCACCCACGAGCTGCGGATCCTTCACAACGGCCGAGTCGCCCCCATCGGCAGGTGGGCGCGACGCGATGCCTCCTTGAAGGTTCGTCGAGCCGCGCAGGTTGCCTACGGGTGCACCGCTGTAAGTTGGAATAGGAGGGTCGATACCACCAATATCCCCTTTATTCTCCTCATATGTTATCCTATAACAAAGTATTAGTGCTATCCTCTAAGACGTTCCAGATGCTACTTACTGAGGCCTTGGAAGGCCAAGGGCGAGATGGAATAGTCCAGCGCCCGCAAGTGTCTTTGAGTACTTCATCTTGAGAAATTATATATATTACTGGTAAAGGTTGATACGGCTAGAGGATTAATAGGAGGTTTGTGGTGGCCTAGGATTACTTGTCGTCTCTGGAAGGTGATTCATAAATTGTTTAGAGAAGGGGAATCTCCTCGACTTTTATATTCGATCCCCCTTGATGGATATTATTCAAACCTTCATCGGTGTACACATAATCAATTTCATTATCATCGGCATCGCTCAACGCCCCTACTATCCAGGTTAGTATGCCCTTGAATATGGTTATTCCCGCTCTAGCGGCATAGTATCCAGCATCGTTAACGACGCGCGCATGGTGGTGGCCCAGCCCCTTTCCCCAAAAAGACCCCATCGGTCGCAAATGCAATGGGTCACCCGGCGAGGCCTTTGCCCTGCCACTGGAAGATGCCGAATCTGGACCGCTGGAGAATACCTCGTTAAGGTTTCTTGTCTGCAGCCTCAGCCCTAGCGATTCCGAGCTACGCCGAAAGTACTCAACCACATTTCATTATAGGACTTCCCGGAAAAAGATTGCCGGATTATACCAGGCTAGCCCGTTTACTAATCTCTGAAGACATAGGAGTGACACGGAAATACGGCAGAAAACGAGCGCTCGGATATCATATTTGGCTTTGGCTGACATGCATCCATGTGCCAACTCGGAATCTCGGGGTTTTTTAGTTGAGATTGTGATTCGCGAAATATGATTGCAGTATACCTACCTAGGCACTTAGCTTAAGTTGGTTAGCAATAAGAGATCATGCTGACGGAGATATAGCTGGGAAATATATACATACATTCTCTCTGTGCTGACATTATAACTATCCGTTCATGATTGAACAAGAACCCGTTTCGACTAAATATGGCCTATTTAGTCCTAGAATGATTTATATATAATTGCCTTGTGACGGGCCTCGATAGCAAAGAAAGACGGTGAGAGCTTGGAGTCTCAGAAGTAAGACGAAGATGAAATTTCAAAGTAGAAAAGATATAACGATACATTCGTCTATTATAGGATTAGTTAGAACCGCATCTGCGTATCAACCCGGTAAGATTAGCTACTCAAACTATCTACTTAACTCATCCTTCCCCAAACTTCATGATCTGCTGAAGCCCCGTAACTCCCAACCCGTGCCGTGGATAGTAAATATACACTTGCTCGCCGACCGCACCGAACATCTCCCTAAACTACGCCTTGCCGCCAAGCCGGAGGTTCATAACGATAACGTCGTACTTGTTGGCCAAGAACTTCGCCCGCACACCGCCAAGCCGGCCCCAGGCGTAAACAGCTCCGGAGTGCCAGCGCCGAAGGTCACCGGTCCGCTTAGCAGGAGTAATTCAAGATGTTGGGTATGTCAAAATACCGACGGGAAGTTCTCTCATATGCTGTTTCTTGTCTCTTGATATATCAGCGCAAGCTACGTATCTTAGCCGTGTCTTCATCATCGTGTAAAGAGTTGTTAACACTCGTAGCTACGGTGTATTAGCTTGTTTCTCCAATTCCGTTCTTACCGTATATACGGCCACATCTGTAAATAGATCAATCTAGGTATATATTTTTCTATCACTGGATACTTTCTTTAGTCCCGCTATCTTTTATTCGGTAAACTAGTACCTTGCAACATACTTCATTGCCGATCTAGTTTCGCGAGCCTACCTCTCGGGAAGGGAGAGTATGCCCCTTTCTCCCCTCCTGTATTAATGCTAGACTCTAGTGATTCCTCACATAAGTTAGTCGTATGCCATGATGATGCCTTACAAAACGGTAACCAGGAACCCATGAGGCTACAATAGTCTAAGTGTACGCAGAGAGGACTTTGAAATATATTGATTATCCCATCAGTACGCTGGAAAATCAAGGCCTCTCGGGGGAGATAATATTTGATTGTTCTTGTCGATAGTCTTGAGGCGCCAGTGGAGCTGTTGAAACTGTGAGGAAGCTCTGAATTACGTAAGGCCTTACAGGTAGTACATAATCGCGCTTTAGAAACCGGTTTTCATCGGCCGCGTAGTGTAGTGGTTAGCACGCAGGATTTTGATTCGTACAAAACTTCCTGAGACCTGAGTTCAATCCTCGGCGGGGCCTATCAAACATTAATTAACTTTTTGCATAATTCCCCTGATTTCAAGGTGCGTGATTTGGTCAACCTTGAATTTTAATATACAATATTAAGTCAATAATAATTCTTCTGTTTGGAAAGCAGTTATTCACAAAAGTTTTGCGTCTTTACATTTGTCATGCTTTACATATTCGATGAATAAATAAAGCGTGCCTTTTTACTACAGATCAACGATGGCTGAATTGCTTCTGTTTGAGAACAATGCTATATAATACAGAGATGCGCTCAAATTCTACAATGTAAAATTTCGAAGCTTAGGTAGCCAACTGACATAAAGGACGGCGTTAGCTCAACCGAGGGGTTCCGATACGGAAGCTGTAACGGCGGGGCAACAGGGACTAAATATGGTGGGGTTGAGCACATCATCGCTACTATTCGGCACCTTGCCGCACTTACACCGTGGTATTCTCTTATAGCTAGTCCACTTCAGAAAGCTCGCACCTTTTCCTATTCCCCTTCACGTTTCTACTCGAGAGACTGCCTTATGCCCATCCTGCGAACAGGTCTCTCTACGCTTCGGCACCTAGGACGCTTCACACTCTCGTCTTCTCCAAGACCAACTCTCTTACAACCTCTCTGCAACCACCACATAAGCCTCGTCAGGAGAAGCGCCATGTCCTCAGCTGTAGCAAAGCGCCTTGAGGGCAAGACCATCGTGATTACTGGTGCGTCGTCGGGCATCGGACGTAGTACTGCGCTCGAGTTTGCGCGAACCTCGCCCCAGGACCTGAAGCTCGTTGTCACGGCGCGCCGTATCGAGAATCTGCGCCAGCTCGCCGACGATATCGCAAAGGAGGTTGGCACTGGCGTCCGCGTATTGCCCGTTAAGCTCGATGTGAGCAATGCCGACGAGGTCCGCGGCTTTGTTGCCGGCCTGCCCGAGGAGTTCCGGAATATCGACGTGCTGGTGAATAATGCGTAAGTGCCTGCTTTCATTTTGGAACGAGGGACGTCCACAGAGTAAGACCGGGGTTAGATTCAAGGTCTAAGAATAAAAAGGAGAGATGAACGCGGATGGCATGTTCAGGATTTGATATAAGAGCAACCTTGGGCCCATTAACTAACCGCCATATAACTAGCGGCCTCGTCAAAGGCGTAGCACGCGCCCCTGAGATCGCCGAGGAGGACATCAATGTCATGTTTGCGACCAACGTCACAGGCCTGATCAACCTGACCCAAGCTGTACTGCCCATCTTCCTTAAGCGGCCCGACGGTGGCCACGGCGACATTATCAACGTTGGTAGCATCGCCGGCCGCGAGCCTTACCCGGGTGGCGGCATTTACTGCGCGACCAAGGCTGCCGTCCGCAGCTTCACTGACTCCTTACGCAAGGAGCTTGTCGCTTCGCGCGTCCGTGTTATCGAGATCGATCCCGGCCAAGTCGAGACCGTATGTTAAATATCCCCTTCTACTTAATGATGATAGTACATACATAGTACATATGGCCATCCTGACGCTAATACGACAATCTCCTAGGAATTCTCCCTTGTTCGATTCCACGGCGACAAGAGCAAGGCTGATGCTGTCTATGCGTAAGTAGTCATATTTCTTTGAACAACCATATCATACATATATGTAGATACTAATATTGCAACTAGTGGAGGCGAGCCACTGACACCTGATGATATTGCCGAGGTTATCGTATTTGCTGCTGGTAGGAGGGAAAATGTCATAGTAGCGGACGCCCTTATCTTCCCTAACCACCAAGCCAGTCCTTTCGTAATTCACAAGAAATCATAGAAATTTAGATAACTTAGGATTTATATTTCATCTACCAAAGTTTTCTAAAGGGAACAAAGTAGCACCGAGAACAGACACGCTATGATAATATCCTCAAATGCATATCATATGCCTTACCCTGTGGTCTAGAGGATAAAAACTCTACGAGATGAACATTATAGATAACTCAGTTGGGCAACTATAGGCTTATATAGGTTCAACAACGATCTATTGCTGAGAAAAGTCAGCGGGGACTATGCACGATATTCCAAATTAGATAGTTTGCGCGTAAATGAGTTCAGACAAACCAGTTTACTCATTCACTCGAATCGGCCTTCGAAATCTATGTCTCAAGACGAAACACAGAATTCAAAAGCACTGAAGCAATCATGACATCCGACAAACCCGAGCAGAAAGCTGGGCTGCCAATGGACAACTCCACAACCAATCCTCGCATATCCAGAAGGATAGGCTATGGTGTGGGAGGGAGGCTCGACTCGATGTGAGATAGTTGAATGGATAAACAGTTTTCATCATGACAAAACGCGCCACGTAAGGAATTCTATCGTGACTTACATTTAATATATACTATGGTTGTAGGCTGGCTACCTATATCGGAAGTTAAGTCTAGGATACGGCCTTACTGTGAACTACTTCTGTTAGCTTGTGCTACTTCCAAGACTCAAGAAGAAGATAGATGGTATGTAATCAGAATAAATTTTTTGGTATATGGGTATCATCACAGCGCTTCAGAAGCAGAACTGATAAAAAAAGGTTTCATCATGGACAAGAATAATGGGAAAGAAAACTTTAGAGCCTGCTTACCTTAACTGTATATTACTAGTCGCGATTGCTGTTAGATTTCATGACGCTGAGTACAATTTTTCTGCGAAGACAATTAGCCAAAGAACCAAAGATAATGACAATTGTAATGTTTGATGCATGCTTCAGATGGTAGTGCATGTTTGTTCAGTTGCTCAGGTGATCGCGGAGAACAGTGGAATTGGATTCATCAGTAGCAGAATGACCTACTAAGAAAGAAAAGTCTGTCTAGGGGCCGAAAAGGAAGGTAAATGGAACTTACCAAAATATTTGCGAAGGCCGGGTTCGAGATTCCAACCATCAGCGACGGTAGACTTGAATTTACCAGGTAAAGCCGTCTTGCATATCATCGTCCAGTAAAATACGAAACCTCTTTAGGGCTGCTACTAAAGTCTAAATCGTGAATGCACGACGACCATGGCTGGCTATGCTTGTAGACATTGGGTGGTTGAGCATCAAGTTCATGCTTTGCATTTTTTAAGAGGGTGCGAAGAAAGAAATTTCGGTTTTGAGGTCAGGTTCAAAAAAAACCTTCGGAGAACGGAAAATCAATGACCGATTGGTCTGTGCTTCGAGCAGGTGAAGAGTGCAGGGATTCGCGGGGTTAGTGGGCGTGGTGGGGCAGGTTTGCGCTCAAGGTTGCATGGAATTTTCAGTGCTACTAAGCCTTCTGCAAGCTCATTGAAGTGCGACATCTGAAGCTTGTTAGCAACAAAACACTTAGGAGGGCTATAACTTTCCCACCATGGCTGACCGGAGACGAATTAATGGCCCAGTAGGCCAAACAACCCCCCCCGTCTACGATACGCCTCAAGGGAATAGGGTAGCAAGACGTCCGGGCGATAATGCCGTTCGAAAGATCTGTAAGTCGCTTCGCTTTCGTGTGCGTATTAGCTCTCTAATTTGAATTGTGTATAGTTCTGAAAACAGGAGTCACTCCTTCAGCTTCAGGATCTGCATATCTGGAAATTGAAGACCCATTTGCGACACTTCCTTCAGGTTCGAGCTTGAAGCTTACCTGCACTGTCCATGGACCTCGAGCACTTCCGCGGTCAGCGCCTTTCTCCCCTCACATCATCCTTTCGACACACGTTAAATATGCACCTTTCGCGACGAGACAAAGACGGGGTTACCTACGCGATTCGAGCGAGAGGGATCTTGGAGTCCATCTAGAAACAGCATTAAGAGGCGCAATTATCGCGGATCGTTGGCCTAAAAGTGGCGTCGATATCATCGTCACCATAATTGAAGGAGATCAGAACCGTGATTCTCCCGATTACGATAGAGATGAAGGTTGGGACATGATGAATGTCTTGAGTGGCTGTATAACCGTTGCCTCTGCGGCTATTGCGGACGCTGGCATTGACTGCGTGGATACTGTCGCAGGAGGCGTTGCGGCTTTAGCAGCCCAGGACGAGAAGAGCCCGCCAAGCATCGTCCTTGATCCGGATGTTGCCTCATATCATAAGATATTTGCAGCGTGTTGCGTCGCGTACCTACCGACAAGGGATGAAGTAACCAACGTCTGGTTTAAGGGTCAACTGCCCGCTGCGGACGCTATGCTCTACAACAAAATGGTCGAGAGAAGCCTAGTAGCATGCCGTAATGCGAACCGCGTCCTCATTCAAGCTTTAAATGAGACAGTTGATCAGGGACAAAATGTCTCTTAAGCTAAGCCGGCCATAATGTAGAGCATATGTTAACCGGCGGATGTAGATCCAGATGGAGAGGTGACTTCAGGGATATAATATAAATCCCCATATGAAGCTAGCTAGGTGATGATGAAATACCGAGTTGGGGGTATAACTTCCTATGAAGAAACCATCCTCATCCATACTAATTCCCACAGCGTTAGTTACATGCTGTTAATAGTGTGTCAACCTAATAGGGCCCCCTAGAAGGAAAGGGCATATCACGATGACAGACGGCGAAAGCTAAAGATGTTAGCATACCTAAGTAACCCGTTACGCGTGGTTACTGTGAATCCGCAAATAAGTGGGTTGTATGGACGTCGCCTAAAACATAGGCGCAGTAGTGTGCGAAGTAGAGCTATTCATGAATCAAACTCTATAATAAATACGCGAAAAGACAAGGGGCACTCTTGAGGTGTAGGTAGCTACCATACCGGTGGTGGGGGGTTTTAGGGAATCATTTTGAGATTGGAATCATTTTATGAGACAGAACGTTCCAGGATTCTAAGCCATCTGATTGGCTGGATCCGGATTCTAGTGGGTCCCCAAAAGTTTTTTTTTTTTTAATAAAAAAAATTCGTTCTACCTATTCGAAATTGTTCCGTCTTATAGAACGTTCCGTAATTTTGGAATGGTAACTATTAAAATTTACGTAATTTTTACTAAATTTTCGTACCTTTTTTTAAAAATTTTCTAATTATTTAAAAAGTCTTTTAAATTTTTATTTTTATTTTTCAAAGTAGTAAAGGATATAAGGGTAAAAATCAATTGAATTTCCACAATGAAATAATTCGATGAGATTGGCCACCTCGTCCCATTAGCTCAACTGTTTGAACTCTAAACTTTAATCTCCACTTCAAAGTTTGATGTTACACAAACGCAAGAGCTCTGGGTTCGAGGCCCACGCTTTTTGACTTTTTAGCCTTTTTAGCGCCTTTTAGCGCCTTTTAGCGCCTTTTTGAAAACGTTCTATTTAATAGAATGATTTTACTTGAATAGAACGATTCTTACAGATTTGAATAAGGGCTCGTTATATAGTGGTCCTAAATTACGGAATGGTTTCGTATTTTTAGAATGGTTCTATATTTACCCCCTCCGTCGCTATGGTATCTATTACAGGTACGCAGTCTTCAATAGGCACATAAGAGGTAGCTACTTAGGTACCTACCTACATAAGCTGACCAGAATCTATTTTTGGCACTTCTGGAACTAGTGTATGTCGTTAGGTACATTGGGTACATCTAGGACGTTCATCAGCGGGCACCTGCACTTTAAGATATGCACCTACCCGCTAATTTACCTGATGTTAAGGTGTGATGGCAGGAGCGCCGCTTATTGATAACCGTTGAACCTTGTCTAGATTCTGGAACACTTCGGACATCGTCTTTTTAATACCAACTTAAAACTTACATACTTCCATACACTCTCACCTCACCTCACATATATATATGTAAATTTTAAAAGAAACCCACGACATCTCAACAAATGTGCGCATGACAGAAAGCCGTCATGTGTTCGCAGCGAGTATGCATTGGCTAATTCGAGTGTTTCGGAGCTTCTAAATGACCTAATTACTGTCCTCTCTGATTGGAAGCAACGTGCCTAAGTTAGATCTCGTCGCGGGCGATTCGGAGTTATTGGCCGCCTCTTGCATACCCCAGATAACCTCCCCAGCTAAATGGCTTCTCCAGGCGCGACCGCCATCCCGGCACCTACGCTCCTTGATAATTCAAGCATCTGGCATAATTTCACTTCTTGGACGGCCCAGCACCTCAAGTATTCCGTCAATAACGTAACCAGATTCGCACCGTCGCTTGAGGATCTAATTCTGGCTGGGCCGAGGATGTTGACCAAGCTTGGCATTATATCCTTTCCCGATGCTGTTGATGGCTTTGGGCAACGAGTCATAGCCGACCCAACGACATCCGACTTTTTTTCCTCGACGACTACCGCCGCCCATATGCTTACCCAAGCTTCCGAAGCTGCCGCTAATGTAGCAGAAGTATTAGAAAACGAAGATCAGGACCCCGCTGTATTGGTCTCCAAATTCTCGGCCGATGGAACGAAGGGTTTAGGTAGCGTCTTTAGTTATGCTACGAGCAAATGGGCGCTCTGCTGTATTGCGATGGTTCGTGTCCCTCTGATTTTGAAGTTGAAGCAATTTCTGACGTTTAGCACTGTTGCAGGCTATCATATTGAATCGTACACATATATTTGCAGCTTCGCGAAGAAGGTTGCATCTGACATGGCCCGTACGACTATTTCTCCGCTTCCTACCTATCATTCTCTTCGCATACCAAGCTCGGCAACTCCTACAGTCCATCCAGTGCCAAACTTCGCCCGATTTCGCCGAGATGCGCTGGGGCAACGCCAGCAAAACATCAGATCTCATGTTCGCACAACCCTCTACATATCTGCATGGACTCAGTACAGTCTTCCTTTTGGGCGCCACCGATTATGACAGCTGCCGTGCCGTTGAGATGGTTCCCCCAAGCAATCACGATTATTCAAACGAGTTACATGGCTCCTTGTCTCTACTGTGGCCCCTTTTCGGGACTCTGTGCCTAAGTCATTTCCTAGAGACGATTTCATGCGCAGTGCAAGGACGTCAAGTGGCCGTTGAGACCGGCATGACCCTTTTCGAGCACTCGCTGGCGTTTGCCGAAGCCGACGCCTCTATTAGCAACCAACTCGGTTGGGGTTTATTTTCAAGTGGTAGTAGTTCCAATGTGACGTTCCAACAGGCTTCGGGGACCAGCATCGCCGTCTCCAGATCCATGATAATGAAGAGAGTTAACACGCCCCCTGAAGTCCTCCTGGTGGCTTTCCTCTCTGCCATGAGCCATATTACTAGCCACGTCTTAGGTGTCTTTAATTTACAGAGCCGGTACCGATTAGTTAGTACGGGGTTTTGGGCCATCTGCTTCATGGGAAGCATCGTGATAGAAGCTTTAGATTTCTCTGTCGACAGTCCATCAACGATGGGTCTTTTTAGGTTCCCTACCGTTTGTATCATAGGTTTTATCCCCCATCTTCTGGTATTCACAGGTACGCTCGCGTGCCTCGCTATATATGCTATTGCTTTGGTCCTTTCGGCGATGCAGCCCCCGGATCGGTGGAACGTCAATGGACGGGTCTTATCGTTCCGAGAACGATTAGCACTCGCGCATGAGAATATGCAAGCGAATATTTCGCTCTCCGACATTCGGATTTCACGAGAAATGGACTTCTATACGGCGCTGCTTCGAACAGGGTTTAGTGTCATCACGATGGCGAGTGAAGCCGTCTATCTAAACGAAGACCGGGGCATCAACTTGAAAAACCGTACATGGCTCGAAGAAGAAAGGCTTAGGGAGCTCGAGTCTATACGTATCCAGTGGGCTGGATCGGGTCTGGGTGCTTCCCGATACGATTCTGTCGGAGCTATCGGATTAGTGCCAATCAAGGATGGGCAGCTTGGAGCGTCAAGCGGATACGCACGAGAACGAGCAGCTCAGACGATTCCCAAAACACGCATCGGAGAAAAGCGTGCTAGGGATGGAGTTGGGGCTACTGAACGTAGTTCGCGTTGGCTTCTAGCTTTGGAATTTATCATGAACATCAACAGGCTTCTGCTGCGATGGGGAGCGGTGCTTCTTCTGAAAGCGCTAACGCGTCTCGGGATCACAACCCGGCCTCGTATCTTAGTCTGGCTTTCTCGCTGGCCGAAACAGGATAATAAAGACGAGAGAAAACCCCCCGCAGAAGCACACTCACTGCTGCTGGGCCGAAATAGGAGGAGCAATAGGCTCTATAATGACGAGACTGCCGACGTGGAGGCCGAAGTACGAAGACGTCTTAGGATGGCCCCCGAGACAGCTAACATGCCGGCCGAGGAACTAGACACAAGATTATACAATTCATGGAAACATGGTGATTTATGGGGATCCGTGGATACGAGCGGTGATTGGGAGCCAGATGAAAATGACGACGATTGGGATACGACGAGCATGATACATAGTGTTGCTGGCGATGAAGATGAGCTGGGCCAGTGGGTTGATGAGGATGAATACGAGGAAAACGACGGCCAAAGGACACCCACACAAGCATCTCAGCGCTTCTCGCTCTCTCGAGAGACAACTCCTTTTGACCAGCCCTTAGCCATGGGCGATCTTGCTAGGCTGCTTCATCCTAGAAGCCCGGAGGAGCGTCGCGAAGCCCATGCCCTCGCCGCCCACCTAAGTAGCGATCAGATCATCACGCGCTCTAAGTACGCGCGCATGCAGCAAAACCAGCGGGGGCGTCTCTTCTTCCCACAGCGGCCAAGTAAAGGCAAGCTCTCGGACGACGAGGAAGCCGAGCTCCTCGAAGACCTGATCATTACGAGGCGGACCGAAGCCGCCCGTGAAAATGAATTACAAGACGGCAACAACAGTGACGACGGTAGGGGCGGGCCTCAGTGTGTCGTATGCCACTCAGCCCCCCGCAAGATCATTGTGTGGCCATGTCGCTGTCTCAGCCTCTGTGACGAGTGCCGTGTTACCTTGGCAATGAACAATTTCGACAAGTGTGTCTGCTGCCGTAGGGAAGTCGTCAGCTTTAGCCGTATATACGTACCCTGACGACCGAGCTGCGATATATGCTAAAACTACTCCCGAATTACCTCCCCCAAGCTTTAGCCAAGGTGGGTGGGCTCTTTGTCTATACTATCCCGCCGGTTCTCGACCCACCTGTACGACACGAAAGTCCTTCCGCATCCGTCATCCAACAATTAGCATTATTCAGCATTGTCTTCTATAAGGGATTACCATATATCAAAAACCGCACGGCAACCCATTAAAACTCGCGCTGAGATGAACTTGACCTCTCAAACTGTTCTATTCAACCAGTTCCCTATGACGCCCCGCTTTCATTGGTCCTAAGACGTCGGGTTGGAATGGCGATAGGGGTAGGGAATGTGACGGAGATGAATGTGGATCGATGAGGGATATCATGTTGTAGCAAAGGGGTGCAGCAGCTAGACGGTGTGATTTCTGTGTTTTGGCCTTTTCATTTAATTCATTGTGCGCTCGGAGTTCTGGTCTAATTAGGGGGCTCATTGGTGTGGTATGCATTAGGTATCTACATACATAGGTAGGTAGTTATACTACGTAGGTAGGTACCTAGTTCGTCGGTTTTAGGTACTCATCCAATTCTACATATGTGATCTGAAGAGGGTTGCTCTATTTATACTAAGAATTCCTCGATGCTTATACAGAATAAGCCAATATTGCATTTTCAATAGGATAAATAGTAGCTGTTATAAGCAACTATAAACTAGTGACTAGGACAGCATCCTGCCTGGATCCAGGTAGACATCTACATAGCAGCCCATTCTATACAGAAAGCCCTAGCTCGCGGAGCGTTGGGGTTTTCATCTATTCCGTCTTTCTTTTCCCGGACCTTATCCGTATCATCACCTACCACAGCTCCGCCAATCAGATACCCCTTTTTAACATTCGTACCCAACCGTCCGCCAGCCACGAGATCCAGCACAGCAATCTCCTCTTCCCAGCCGTAGCTGGTGGCCTGGAAGTGACTGTGGAAACGTAGGGGGTCGCCGGGGTACACGTTGTAATCGCAGCCGAAACGTAGGCCGGGCATCATGTAATAGCCGCGGTCCTGAAGGTGCGCATATAGCGGGTACGAGGGTGGGACGATTAGGGAGGCGGAGAAAGGGGGGAGTCCTTCAGGAGGGACATGGGGAAGGGAAGGGGGGAGGATGAGGTTGCTTGTTGTGGGTGTTATTGCGAAGGCGGGGGGATCTTCTGCCTGGGAGGGTTGGGAGTGGGAGGGGACGCCACTTGACGGTGGCGGAGAAGGAGGGCTGAAGAGACTTGTGCTGGTCTCGTCGTCTGCTTCGAGGCTTGCCTCGTTTTCTGAAGTCTTTGGCTTTGGCTTTTCTTTCCTAGTAGTAGCAGTCACTTGTGGCCTCGCGCTCAGTTTGCTCTCCGCAGCCGCCATCTGTGCCTTCCTGCCCTCAGCTTTGACAGACTGCAAGTATCTTCTGCGCGCGTCGTCATCTAGAGTAGCAAGGCGCGCGGGATGGGACGCGGCGTCGTCTACGATGTATGCTACGTCCTTGTCGACGAGGACTTGGGCCTCCTCAGGCATCAGCTCGACAGGCAAGCCCATGAAGATGTTCTGCTGGGGATTCTGGGGAATCGCCCCGACGAAGACGGAGCAGATGTTATGGCTCTTGCGCAGGTGCATCACGTCGTCTATGTCGAAGAGCAGATACCGCCCTGCAACTTGGGATATCCTCACAGGAGGCCGGCTTATGGTAGAGGAAGCCATCTCCACAGAGAGCAGAAATATCTGTTTGCTTAAGAGTCAGCGTTGGTAGCGATAAAGCTTTTCATATGCAATGTAGAATGATTTGGGCGATCATATTTTTCCAGATATAAGGTTGTCAACATTAGTATTTCAGTGGATTGACAAATTATTATTTGTTGTAATCATTTCGATAGAGTGTTTTGAGGAAAATAAAATTATCGACTTACCGGCTGTAGTTGTTAAAGATTGAAAAAAAAACCAAAAGCTTTTTTTTTCTTCGTTTAACTTGGAGAAGTCGACGAAAATTTGGAGAGTTCCAAGTGGGGTCAATACAGTATGAGTATCAGTAATACAAGTTCGCACTGTAGTAGCTATAGCTGTACATCTTAAGCCCATAGAGGAATTTCAGGATTTCGGAATATCAGAATTCCATGCTTGCTTTGCTAGAATCTCCCTTCTTCTTTTCTTCTTCGTCTTCCCCAACAGGAGGCAAGTAGAACGGTTTTATCACAAAACCCTTAGACCGGCTTAAGCTAAACGATAGATCCCCGTGGGCAGCATGGCCCTCAGAAGAGCCCCCGCCTTTTTCGTGGAAAATCGGTAGACTGTGGACTTTTAAAAGACCCTGAGTCTGCTCCTCAGACTTGGAATCCGACTTTGAAGACGGGGGAGGAGCGTGTACGACGCTGGACTGGAGGGGGATAAGTTCGAAAACACCGTCGGACAGTAGCTCCATCCAACGTGTAAGTCCCGTAGTCCTGGGGTAAAGCGATAGCGGTAAAGTTATAATGGCCGTGAGCTTTCCTGGGTACTGCCTTAATAACGCTCTAAGCGCGTGTAAAAACTGCAAGACCTCTTCGGGCCGAGTAGACGAGCCAGCGTATCCCGTCGGTGATAAGAGACTTGGTACTATAACACGATGGATCCACGACGACGGCGAGTTCGCTAGCTTGTAAGCTACGTTCTTGATGAACATCTTGAAAGGCGATGTTGAATCTTTTGTGCGTGAAGGTAGACCCGGTATACTCATCGAGGGGTGAAAGCCAATTTGACCCTTGACGTTAGTGGGACTAAGTCTTTTGGTGAGATCGAAAGAATGGCAAAAGATAGAAGTAGATTCAGTCGCAGAATTACTTGGCCTCTGGGCCGCATTTCTATCTCTCGGGGCTCCCCCAGACGACAAGGTTTCGTATCTCCAAGCTATCTTCATTTTGTCATCTGAGGGAGTTTCTGACTTGCTTGACGACTTCTTGTCCTCAGTCGAGAGGCCGGGGAGTTCATGGCGCCAACTTTCATGTAAGCCGAGGACGTGGATTTGGTGACCCTGAATCATGCCCTCTGCGGCATAGTAACGAAGAAGCACACCAGCGAAGTCGGTAGTACCATGCTCTCCGATAAGAAGTGATGTGCCCAGGGGTAAGCCAGCATGTCCAGCAAGTAGACTGTCCAGAGATGCGGTTCCAGTGGAGGTAGTCGGTCGACCATCGACAAGAGACGGACGAACTCCAGGGATAGATAGATTTTCAGTCTTGGGTGCGGCTGGTTGAGATGAAGAGGTTGAGCTGCTAATTATAGCATTTCTTTTCCTGAAGGACATGATGAGGGAAAATAGTGTAGGTTAGCTTATTGGCATATGCATTTGGGCTTCGATTTGAGAAAAAACATGCTGGGGCGGCTTATCTCCAATTTCAGGATGAATATGCACATATCCCATAGTTTCGTGCGTTACAAAGATGTTACTATGTCACACGCCCTCTCCAAGTACCTTTTACCTTCTAGGTTAGCTTCTAGCCGCAAAACGCCCCTGTAAATACAAGGCTTCACCGCTTTCAGTGGGCACCCCGCAATTCAATCAGCGGCCGAATTCCAATCTAGAGCTTCCATTGAGAAAAAGAAGAAGAAAAAGAAAAAAGCAGCCGCGCCAAAACCTCGATACTTCCGCATATTTTTAGTCTTTCCCATCTCCCAACCCGGTACGCCGCCACGCCGCCACGCTTGATTCGATAGCATCTATCTGGAAACCAATTGTCCAAACCAACCCAACCCAACCCAAAACTACCCTCAACATGTCGAACCTCGCAGCGGGCGACGCGCAGCTCTTCGAAGACACCTTCACGGTGACGACCTACGACCAGTCCAAATATGACCGCGTGGCGCGCATCGGCGGCACGTCCACCGACAACCTGACGACGATGCAGCTCGACATCAACATCGAGCTATTCCCCCTGCGCGTCGGCAGCAACATCGAGGTCGTGCTGGCTACTAGCCTGTCGCTCGATGGGACCAAAGACGAAGAGGAGGAGAAGGGATGGCGCCACGTCCGCAACGAGTCTTCCCTCGCCGACATGTACGACTACGTGTGCCATGGCAAGATCTACAAGTTCGAGGATGGTGTTGACGGCCAGACCATGTATGCGACTTCTCTTACCCCCCTACCATTTCCGTTATCCTCTCTCCCTTTCCCGGGCAGTACTAATATAGCCGTAGTCGCGCGTACATCTCGTTCGGCGGGTTATTAATGATGCTGGAGGGTCCCTATAAGAAGTTAACGCCGTTACGTGTCGACAACACCTACCTCCTGGTTAAGAAATGATCTACTATTGCATAGCACTCTTCACTCGCCCATCGGGGAGGCCACGGCTGATTCACGAGTTAATGGGAATTATAATCTGAAGGCTGAAGTGTAGAGAAATGTTTATTGCATGTTGCAGCTACGCTTGAGATACCAATGGACGCTTATTGCGGCCAAATCATGAACTAGAGTTATTCTACTAGTAAGTCGTGGCCAAGGACATATGGATCGGTGGTGGGATATCCAAAAGGGAGAAGACAGCTGAAAGCATTGTTATGTGGTCGATGGCCCAACTTGATGGGGACCCGGGAAAGGTAGTTTACGATGTAACCGGCTCACGATCTCATCATAATCGGGCTCGTTCTCTGGTGTCAGGACCTTATGGCGGATGAAGAAATCGACGAGGATGAGGGCGCAGTTGGGCTTGAACTTCCCTTGAGCAAGTTTCTCCCGCACCTCTTCGACCGTCCATAGGTAAAAGTCTGCCACCTCGCCGTCTTTGGGTGTAGGAATAAAATCTGCAGGTAGCTCGATATCGTAGACCCACTGGGTCTCAGGATAAATCTGACCAGCCTCGCCGCCCGCTCGTTCGTCTGTGATGTATATGTACGTGACCATCCCAATGAATTTGGCTCGCTCGCGCATGAGCGTTTCGGGTAGATCGGCTTCCTCGTCTGCCTCTCGGATCATACATTCGAAAGGGTCTTCCCCAGTCATAAGACCGCCCGCCACAGAGTTGTCTAACATGCTGGGATATGTAGACTTGTTAGCTGCCCGTTGAGCCACTAATATCTTCATGCCGTAGCTCGCCGTGTCGTCCTTGACGAAGGCTGTCATATGTACTCCGTAACGCATGATTCCTAGCAGGCCCGTTCCGCTGCGCTCGGCGCTGTACAGGACCTCCTCGTTGCTACCGTAGACAGGCCATAGTTCGTCCCGCCAGCCCCTTAAAATATCAAATGTATGGCTGTCCCGCCAATACTGCATCAAGCGAGCTACAAGCGCAGTTCTTTCGGCTTCCGTTGGCAGCTCGAAAGCCCGCACCGTGCGCTTGGCTTCGTCCACGGTTACGGGTCCGCGGATTTCCTCTGGTGTGGCAAGGAGCTGTTTAACGACTGAATCAAGCATATAGCCAAGGGGCTGCCCATCCTTCCAGACTAGCGTGTAAAGCGTCTCGGTGAGAGCTTTATATGCTTCAGGCTCCTTGTCTGGGTAAGGAAAGCTACGCTCTCGTAAATTATTTAGTTCTAGTCTACCGCTCTTTTTATAAGAGAGGCTTCCACTTACGCATCAGCCTCCTTCATGATATCGAGGTTACTCATTAAACACGGCATCTCGGCTAATGCGTTCGGAACGAGTCGAGAGCCCCTTAACTTTCTCAGGGTCTGGTGTATACTTGATACGGACGAAGCAGAGCTGTAAGGCCTATGGGGAATAAGTGAACGTCTTGTCGCTAAGGTAGAGTTGACCCAAATATCAGAAACATCAAGTGTGTAGGTACTGGTATGAAGTTGTAGTTGAAAATATATTGTTCTGTTCTGCGGGGAAGAATAGTAATGATTTGCTTGGGGTCTTTTTATAAGAGGTTTAAGTTGTAGATGATATCCAAATTTCCTTAATATAGATTTGCTTGCTGCTTGGTGCCGGAAAAGACTATTAGGTCTAGATAGACATCTTGACATGTCTTTAAAGATCTCGACGTTAGACTAAGTAGATGTACTTGGCTAAACTGCTACTTCAGTATCTGCATGTTCTTGCCTCACGCACAAGTAACAGCTTCTTTGATGTTACGGGTCTCAGGTGGGTACCTCTTACCCAGGTGCATTATCTAGTACATAAGTACATAGGTACCTAACCTACATAAGTCTGTCTTAGCGCATCTCTGCCCCTCCACATCATGCCATGACGTTGAAATTTGCCAGGTACCAACCCTTTTGAAGCTTCCAGCATCGTATCCCGAATTCTTCAACCTTCGCTACCTACCTCCATGCCACACACGATTTCACCGCGAGGTGGTTGAACCATCCTAGGCACCAATTGCTTGCCTTTGCGCTGCATGTAAACAACCGGTAGAGATCGAAAATACGCAAGAAGTCGAATTAGTTAGACGGAACATTGTGTTTTCCCTACACAATGGCGCAACAGCCGACCCAGCCGCTCTTCGGCATCGTCCCAGCCGGACAGCCACTTATTACCGCGCCGTCCTCCCAGCCCAGCGCCACCTCATTCCTATACGCGATCCCCCATCCCGCGCCCTCGCCCGCGACCCCCGCCCCGAAACCCTTCGCCCACCTCGCCGTCTTCCTGCTCCCGGGCATCGCCCTCCCCGACGGCACCGCTGCCGCCATCTACGTGGCGCTGAACGCCACCGCCGTAGCCAGCGGGCGGGAGGAGCCCAACTTCAAGTTCCTGGGCGGCGTGGGGCCCGGCAAGGAGAGCGCCGTCTTCAAGCTCTCTCCGCCCGCGTCCTCTCCCAGCCCCGAGGGCGTGATCATCGGGATCAGCGTGGAGGACGCGTCGTCGGTAGCCGAGCGCATCCACCAGCTGCATGCGACTGGCTCCGGCGGAAATAAGACACAGCAGCAGCAGCGGCAGCAGCAGCCGCCGTCGACGCAGGTCTTAGCACAGCGCATAATACAGAATGCATTCAACTTCCTGGCCGGATTCAGCGGCAAGGTAGGTGTTGAGGGCGTCGAGGTCGTGCCTCTAAAGGCATTCCAAGAGTGGTGGCGTAAGTTTGAGAACAAGGTCCGGAACGACCCTACGTTTCTCGAGAGAGAGCAGGATTGACGATGGGAGCTATTAGGTTAGTTATCTAGGTTAGGTACCTAGTTGAGGTTTCGGGAGGGCAAATATTCCCTACGAAGCGGAGATTTGGATGCTATGTATATTGTATAGGACGAGAGGAATATGGAAGACGGGGCGAAAGGGGGAAGGGAAAGGGTAGCAGATTTCTGCTCCCGTTGGACGTTCTAATATTTGCTTTCCGTGTGGAGTAGGCCGGTCTAAGAGGTTGAATATAAAAGGATAGATATTCCTTAATAGAGAAGGGCGACGCCACGGCTACCACCAAGCTATAGTCGAGAGCGATACTGGAATAGATAAAAGCTTTTGCATATCTAAGTAGGAGTATTTAGGTAGAGGTATCTAAGGCCTCATATGCCTTCAATCTAATGCACATATATATATCTCACGTTGGATACTTCTTCGCCAATCAAGATCAACTAAATAATATATATCAATTGCGTGACCGCACATGACCACCAGTACAGCTGGTCGTATATGAATATTCGATAGCTGCCTCCCCGTATGCAACAACAACAAACGTGCCGAGCTATGAAGGTATCTACCAAGAATCTAATATGCTTTTACTCGTCAACCCATATATCGGGGCCCGTCTCAGGCATAATACATAAAATCCGTCACTACCGGAACTCCTTTCCCGCGCGTAATCCTCTCCTGAGTAACTCCGAACGCGTAACTACCACCTATACAAGGAGTGTGCCGCCTGGGCAATGCAAGATGATTGCCCAGCAAGGATAAGAATAGAATATACAGTGTATTAATCCTCCGTCAAGGGGGTCATTAATGGACTCTTAAGCCTCGTGGGACTCCCCGTCCGACTTCTCCGTCCAGCTGTCAACATTTGTGGAAACAGTCTCTCGCGACTTTCTGTTCGGACTACCAACCCGGACCGATCAAGCGCACTTCCAGGATGTGGGTGTTTTTTAATATCATCAAAAGATTCGACATTAAGTTTCGGGGTAGCTAACCCTGACGATCGACCGACCCTTGATGCTCCTCCGCTGCTATCGGAATTATCGCCTTCATCAGACGAAGCTTCGCCCAGTTCAAACTGACTAGCGTCACCTTCTTCCAGAACTCTTTCGTAGTTGTATGATCCACGACCAAATAGTTTGTGCGAGATAGCTGAGAGACCAAGGCTAAGTTTTCGAGGGCTGCCTGGACGGCGTCGGCGGCGTAGTACCTTGTTAACTTTACCGTAAAGCCGCATCCGCCTATCTCGCTTCCGAAGCAGGAAGGCGATAAACAAGAAGATCAGTAGGAAGAAGAAGAGTCCGGGTGTCGATTTCGATTTTGCATGGTCTATTAAATCTTCCGCCGTATCGCCCCAGTCATCCTCCTCGTCGATTGCGGAGGACACATTGAAACTAGATCCGGCATATTGGAAATCTGAAGGAATACCTTTTACGTTACTTCCGAATCCCACAGGGTGACGATAATTGTCCTTAGGTGGGATTTGGCCGGCTGCATAGAGCACCATCTTTCCTAGCGTCCAGCTGATCTCGATATTGTTAACTGCGTCAGCAGCTTGGAAAGGGTGTAAAAATCCCTTCTCCTTAGCAGCTTCTCCGATTCCTTTCGTGACGTTGATCCCCGGAGTTGGTGTATGCTCTATGCCATATCTCGGTATGCCGATACCCTCGTGCAATACACTGATAAGCCAAGATGCCTTGAAGCAGGCTTCCTGGGCTTCCTTTCCGTGATCCTTCTTTCGCGCTTCGATATTCGACCCGATTTCTTCCCAACGCTGACTGCAAAATTCCAATACCTTCTTCTGATATGTGTTGAAATCGTAGGCCGTATCATCGTCTTTATTTCCGAACACACCGTGCGTGGTATGCCAGTATTCAGAAACTCCAACAAAGTGGTTGACATCAAAATCGATGGGCGGGACATGCTGGCCGTTAAATAAGCATGGCTTGTCTTCGCACGGCATATCTTTACCCAACAGCGGCTTCGTTCTCCGTAAACACTCGTCGAATGCACCCGTGCCAACTAGTTCCAGCTCTTTCGAATTCCCCTTGATGACCTCACCCTTTTCGTTGGTTCGCAATCCTCTTGGTAGACAAGGGTCGGGCACCTCATGCTCTCCGTCGATTAAAAATTCGTCGACCAAGGCTTTGACATAGCGCTCGCGCGCCTGGTTGACACCAAAGCCAAGCCATGTTGATGTAAACACCTTGTATTCCTTGGGCTCGCCGTTTAAGCTTCGCAGTCGCAACAACTTAAGATCGTTCCCGTGTTCTTCGGCTACAGTGGTATTTGGCGCAAAGGCGATTTGCGCCGAAGCGCCACCCATGTCTAGGAAACCATAAGTATGGTGATTCTTTCCATGGGCATGCCCATCAGGATCGTCGAAGCCTCCTAGAAGGTAATTGGCTGCTATCCATCCGTATAAACCTTCGGTCTCGCCGGGAATGACCTGAATATGCGTATCGCAATCGGGGAGAGAGAATCGGGTGTTGGCGCGGAAATACGAGCATGTCTCAGTTATAACCGCTCTTTGTTGAGTAGGAGGCAATAATCGCATGCCAGCGGTGGCCATGAGGAATATCGGGGTGTCGGCATGTTTATCGTCGGGGATAACGTCCAGTGCCCGCTCGACCAGTTCCTGCAGGTGATCGGGTCCGACATCTTCTGGATGGTCGCCAAAGGTTGAGATTCCTGGTCTAATCTTTTTGGTCCATTTATCTTTGGTTACGATATTCGGCAAACTATGTAATTCTTGATAGGATGCTTCCTTGAGTGCTTTTGCAGGATCTAACCACCGATATATATGTAGACGAGTACCGGAGGAACCGGCGTCTAGAATGATACCCCATCTCCCTAATTTGTAGCAACTGTCGTCAGCAATGTTGCGATATGGACCTTTTGACGGTTTGTAGAGGGGGGCTTACATCTCTTCCCCATGGCGGTGGAACTGAGGGAAGCAAAAGGGTAGGCTCAAACCAAAATGGTAGCAGATGGGCAATTGGTCGCGATATTTGTTGTCTTGTTGGAAATTATAGAGTGTTAATATCGCAACATGTCCTTAATATGCCTCGCTACGGGTGCGACAAAGAGCGCGAAGCTAATGATATGATTATAGTGTGGCGCGGGAAGATTGGTTTCAAGGTTCGTTTCAATTACGCGTTCTGGATTCTGCGTCCAAAAGTATAGGAGGTAAAAGGTAGCTGATTAGGTTAAGGGGGTGCGGGTTCAACGAGATGCGATGCGATCGATACACAGGATACAGGGTTGATGATAGCGATAGTGGAGGAAGAGAAATGAGAAACAGTTTCGGATAGGTAACGAGCGAGAATAAGACGCTAGCTAGTAGATGAATAGATGCGCAAAGTCTATTTATCGGGTTTGCTTGAACGAAAGACAACCTTGGGATAAGGTGGTGGGATTATTTAGATTGCTTGGGTTGCTTGGATTGCTTGGGACGAACTTTGGGTGGACTTGAATGACAGATTGTGCAATATCTCTGGGACAACCCAGGGAAAAGAAGGTTTCTTAACAATACACTAGGTTAGGGCCTGCAGCAGCCAAGGAGCCCAGAGACGGAGGCGAGATGTTGGGGCATAGGCTGGAACTAAATGTTGGTTCGATTTCTTTTTTTGGATTGGGATGATGGGCCTGCTTATGCCAGTGAGCCAATAAAAGTGCTTTGTTGCAATCGTAATCAGTGCTACTACGATATGTGGTGACAGCAAAGTATCTTGCAAGTACCGTTTGTATGTATTATACGGAGTCCACCGAGACTTCCTCCAATCTAATCCATTAAACCTAGCACCAACTTAGTCCATCCAACACGTGCTGAATACATGGGCACATATGCACGAAAGAAACATTAGTTCAAACTCAATCTTATCGAACATAGCACATAGCACAATACATAGGTACCTATGTATGTAATGTTATGTCATGTCTTGGTAACTATTGGTAACGCATCTTACAGCATCTTAGTCAAGAATTATCTATCTCATGTAGCCGTTGCTACCTACCTATACATATACCTTTTTACCATGGCTGCATTGTCTCGCCACAATTGTAAAAATAGCATATGTGTAATTGACGTACACTATCGTTACTGTGGATGATGCAGATCGAGTTGGATACGAACAGAACAGCCCAGACAGTTCCCCAAACATGTCGAATTCCAGCCCGTGACGATGTTCGCAGCCAAGAACCGGTCCGATTATCTACCTACCTATGTACCTAAGTCCCTACAGATGCATCAGATACAGATACGGATACATTGATGGTACTTGATAGGTACCCACCAAGGAATTCGTAACATCATGTCGCTAGCACGGCACCATCCCGTTAGTGAAGTGACTGCTATCTGCAATAAAAGAGCGTTGCAAGCCATGAGTCGCGGTTGGCTTGTGAAAGACTACCTACACTAGAAATGATTGGGGATCGGCCCGCCCTACGTAACCTTTAAGCCGTTACATACTGCTTGAGGTTTCTCTGTAGGTATGTATGTACACTAGTTGCACGCATTTATTTCTCCCTTGTTCCTTCAAACGAGATATTTAACTATAATAGGACGGACATCTATAACTGACGTAACTGCTCCGTCATTCTCCCTCCAGTGATCTTATCCTTTCCTCTCTGCTGCCGATCGCAAACTCGACCGAGCGAGTTTACTTGATACATACTTCGTGCATACGTACATGGTGGTGTCCTTGCCTCCGGACCTACTCCTGCTAGTCCCGGCAATGATCTTCTAGATACGGGTCTGGTATGCGATCACTGCACATATCCGGACTATGTACAACGCCTCGCATATCCTACGGACTACCGTCTCAGATAAAAGACCACCTACCTTTGATAGGCCTGGCATTGCTGCAACATCTAATACATAGTTAATACCTGGAGTAACCACAGAGATAAGCCCACAAAGCTCGGTTTATATGCACGCATCAATATTTAGCTGAGAAGGACGCTGCAATTACTTGATACTACATACCAAATATCGAATTGAGCCATTTCAGCCATTGGTTAATAGGTACCTAGGTACCTATGTAACGTCGAAGAAGCTTAGCCGTAGCCATGTATTTCGTGATACTCCGTTGGGTATTGCGACAGCCCAACAGCTTCGTTCTGATTAATAATTGATAAAGCACTCCTCAATTTAATTATGAGGTAGACTTCTAGCTTATCTATAAACAAGCTTCATTAACCGAAAGTTACCTGAGTAAGTCTAGACGAGTCCAAACATACTTATCTTAAGGAGAGTACTACAAAAACGGTTACAATATTGCGTGTCAGAGTTGGGTAGTTGTAACTGCAACTCCTAATACCCAGCAAAGTTACATACCATTCAACGCACCAAAGCCTGGCCGGTGAACATATCTAAGCGCTCTAAAATATTCTTTTTTAGGAGGATTGCTCTATTAGTATTATAATAAGTTCAAGTGGGTAATATCGTAACTATCAAGAATTGCCGGTTAGAACTAAACAAACGAGCTTGCCGCCTCCGTAGATCGCCAAACCCCCCTCGGGATATCTATCTATATCTATTATACTAGTATGGGATACCATTGGTCATGAGCTGGAACTGGTCGTACACCATGGTACTGTAACTACCTGCACTCCTCCTGACCAGATCCCTCACGAAGTCGGCGGCCTCGCGCTCGGTACGCTCCAGTACGAACCGCTCTTTGAAGAATTTGACACTCTCCGGCTTGAAGCATGGCAACCCGCTCTCCATCATGAGCAAGACGATCTGGCTCAGCTTCTCCGCATGCGGACGACACGCCAAGAAGGATTTCACGCACAACTCCTCAAACCACTTGAAGGACTGGTGATCCGTACCGCCTCCCATCACGGCCAACATTTCACCTGTAAGCTTGAAGGGCGCACGCTCGAACCGCACACCACCAGGAGCAATATCAAAACAAAACCCGAAGTCGATGTGCAAGATATGGCCAGCGTCGTCGATCATGATGTTACCATTATGGCGATCTTTGAACTGCAGGAGGAAAGATATTATGCTATAAGCAGCCATGCTCTTTACGAAATTGTTACGCGCCTGCTGAAAGCGGAGCGAATCTTCGTTGCCGTATTTGCTGATAAAATAATCGTATAGCCCATTGACAGCTTCTCGACCCAGCATATCTCGGGAAATTGAATTTGGTAACACGTCGATGACACCACAACCTGGAGCAGTAGCAGTCACACGGTAAGGGAATACATAAACATCCAGTCCGACGCTATGGAAGATACCACGGAACGCCGCAATCATCTGCAAGGCCAACACATCTTGCCGACAGTCATCGCCAACCTTGAAGATAGCGCTCTGCCAGACCTCGATCGTGGTTTCTGCCGGGGGTTGGCCCGTCTTGCTCACTTCTTGGGCTACTTCTTCTGTTTCCTCCACGCCGCCCTTCGCTTTTTGGATGCGGAACGTAGCCATGAATGGTGCCTTCGCGTGCGATTGAAGCGGTTTGCCAGATTTACGGTCAATACCGATGACAACACCATCAGGGTTACTTGGGAGGTAAACACCAACATCAACCTTAATCTTTCGAAGTTCTTCTTCGATCTTTTGCTTCTTCTCCGGCTTGTCACGCTTGATTAGAGGCTTTAGCTTGCCAGATATGCTAGTGACCTCGTCAAAGAATGTAAACTCTCGCTCGTAAAAAGTTCGGTCCTCGTCAGAAAAGCTATTGATCATCTTTTCCATCACTTTGTCGAGAGCAGGCTTTATGGCATCGGGCTAGCAGCATGTCAGTACAAAGCCACCCGGGGTTTGGATGGTAGGACTTACAATCAAAGCGTCGTCGTCTTTATAGGAATTTGCCTTCATATTCCAGATGATCTGATGGGCGAACAATTGAGAGAATTGGGCTGTTTCAATAATGTAACGCTCCACGTAACCAAGAGCATCAAATCGAAGACCTTGTACAATCTGTGGTACATAGAAAAACGTCACATCGACTGAGTGATATTCCAGGGCTCTCATAGCATACTGGATTAGGAACGCGTGGTTTCGATAGGATGGCAAGAAATAGGTAACAGCGGTGACGGGGTTTACAGGAGCCCAGAAGAGCAAGTACTACATTAGTTAGTGGGTTATTGTACGAAAGATGGGCAGGTCATATGGTTGGTACCTTAAGCTGGAATCCAACATCGGATGGTAGTTCACCTCCTAATAATATAGGAAGAGCCTCGGGTTCTGAGATGGCCTTGGCCGGGAAATTTAACAACAGCCAGCGAACTTCATTATGCACGGCTGGGATCGAAAATCGGCTTACTAGCTCTATCGCTATAGAAGGATGTTCGGCCCATGCTAAGCGAACAAGTGGTTTGAGTGTAGACTTGCGAATTAGCTTTCTATGCCTCATTAATTTAAATGGCCATAAACCTACTTCGAGTGCCGTCCCAGTACGGTGCGTTAGATGTGGCCGCTGGTGATTTTCGCCGAGTGGGTAAACCCAAACATTCAATCTAGTCTGCTCACTCTCAAGCAGAACTTGAAATAATGTCTCTTTCTGGGTTAGGGCCCTAAAGTTGCCAACGGCCTGGGCCCCGACGTACGAGACCGTCTTGAGAGCACTCAAGACATCAGTTATCAAGCGAACTTCGGTCTTTAACTGAAGGATATTGCTGCCAAAGGACCATTTTGGGGCGAACTTAAACCAACTCAATCCTGCAGATAGGATTTTGTCTTTGAGCCGCCATTGAACCAATGGGCGGACAGCGGTGCTTACTCTTAGCACTCTTAAGCTGAAGAGAACAATTCTTAGACGAATCTCTCTGGCCATTGGGTGAGAGATGGAGTTCTTCAGAGCATCGAGTGTCGAGTCAAGCATACGGATAAAAATTCTATGCATATCCGGGCTACCCAATCGGGTAGCATTGAAGTGACTGCTAAAAAATTGTATCAGGCGAGTATGCGGAGCAAGCATGCTATGTACCTGCTGCCGGCGCCTCGCAAGGCCTTCGTTATCACTTGGAGCGAATTCTTCCTTAAGAAAGAATGGATCCGGGTGCCTGGCGGGGTTAGTATTGATACGCAATGTCTCAGGGCCTATCTTACATCAGAGTAGGGTTGAATAACCCAAGTTTATTGTGAATGGCGATTTCCCATTGCTGCGCGATCTCAGCAAGTATTCGAGACTCCATCCTAGGATTCTCGTTGATAACGCCCAGCCAGAGAGATACGCCAAAATTGATGGACTCTTTGGTAAATATTTTGAAGGGAATGCTGACAAGGTAATGAGTAATAGCACTCTCATCCCTCCCACTGCGACAGAGTAGAGCTGCCGCTCGTCGGAGGATATCTCTCACATCGTGGAGAGGTGTGACCTTCTTGCCGGTAAGGCGGGATCCCACATGGGCCAACGCCGTAACAGCGTCAGCGCGATCGGATGGGGCAGATCTAATGAACGAGTCTCGTCGCGTTATGGGCATTGCACTTATCAAATCTTTGCCGTGGCTAGGTAGTGCTTCGCCGTACCTGTATTCTTGACGGGTTGTGTATTGAGCAATAAAATGAGATGCCGTGTTTATTGCGGTCTGACCAACAGGATCTAGAGAAGTTAATCTCTGATCCGTTGCCGGAATAGATGAGCCCATTTCCACAGCAAATGACCGGCCAAGAGACATATGCCCATACGCT
Organism: Daldinia grandis; assembly: GCA_022432525.1. Lineage (NCBI taxonomy): Eukaryota > Fungi > Ascomycota > Sordariomycetes > Xylariales > Hypoxylaceae > Daldinia > Daldinia grandis. Next base: position 1,388,629 of record JAJKLB010000001.1, read on the forward strand.
CCCTCGTCTTCAAATTCAGACAAGTAGGTCTGAAGCAAGCCCTTCACATCAGAAGGAGCTAGATTAACTGCCATCGAAACCCAAGACTTAGCTCTCATGTAGAGATTATTAAGCGTAGCCTTCCTGAAAGTATAGTCATCAGAAAGTTCGACGGTGACATTCCCCAAGCGAGATGTAAATACCGACCGCGGATCATACATCTCTGTCTCAGCTTCGAGGCAACTTATCCACATAAGGGACAACAGCTCAAGGAGAGCAAATAACGACGACTTTTGGCAGAGAGATGATGGAATCTCACGAACGAACTTGTCGGCACAGTAGAACGCAGCTTGTTGGACACGTTGAATACGATGACAACACCCACAGAAAATTGCCGCGAGTTGAGAGGCCGCATAGAGAGCCGAAAAAGTCGGTAGTTTTGCTTCCAGAGTCTTCAACAAATATTTCTCCATCACGACGGCCGTAATACCCTCCATAACACCTCGTACATCCTCATTACGCATGCTAGGTTCCAAGAAGTATGAGAGGGTTTTGGTGCAATCGCCAGAATCAGCCCTCAGACTCTCAACCAAATACGCGGCATGCAAGAACATAACTTTCCTATAACTGAGGCTCTTTATCTGTGCGATTCTCGAGGGCACAAGCTCCGTAAGCTGCCTCTTTTGCTTTGCCTCTCGATCTGAAGTGTTAGCTCGACGGAGGACAGTGTTGAGTTCGATGTCACTCTCAACCTGTTCCCCTCGTTGTTCGGCCACTAAAGGTGGTGAGTGGATGGCCATGATGCGCAGTTCATTAATATACTCCTTGCCCCTCTCCGTCAGAGAAGTAAAGCCATGTACTACAATATTGAACCAGACGTCTCGGATTAGAGAATGCCTATCATCATCTTGGCCGGGAAGCTCGGTGGTAAATTCATGCCTCGACATTAGTATTGCAAGAGGTTGGAGGAGCTGAGCAATTTCGTGGGCTGCAAACTCGACGTCAGATTCCTTCATGTGCTGAGACTGGTGTACATCTCCCTTAGAGATCAATTCCTCCAGTACGTGGTCCCAGTATATGTCATATAGCGGGGAATCATGCTTCACATTTTCTGATATGTGATTTCGAGCTTTCCTAACCTGTATACGTTCGTTAGTGGCCCATTGTAAATATATATAAATGTAAGTCTTACAGCATCAAGGATGATAGAGTTATCTTCAGCAGACGCGTTATGGCAGAGCCTAGAATATAATCTAAGAAGAGACCTGAACTCCAGCTGTCCTCCATTTAGAGACAGGACACTTGCCCCAGTAACAATGTGACAGTCGACCGACTGGTTGACCTTGGTTAACTTTTGCAAGAGCATCGCCTGTGCGAGAGCCGTAATCTTTTCATCATTGCACATATCTGCAATGCTACATATCGCTTGGACGATATTCGCGTATGCCAACGTAGTGTCTTCATCCCCACGAATTTGGAGCGATATATCACTACCCGTAGATTGTCTGCCATGGTACACGCTTGACAACCCACCGAGCTCGCTAGCAGATCCATTTGGAACATTATGGTCCGCATCGGGGCTCAGCACATTTCCAAGGGTATATAGCGTAGTGATAACCGCATCCTGGGACAGCAGACGTAAAGTAAATGCCAAGCACTTTGACGCAGTAGCCACAATACTGCTAGAGGGTGTAGTCTGCACGATAAAACGCGGCAGTAGTCGAACCACGGTAGGAGCAAAGTTCGGCGATATTTTGGAAAGTATAGCCATCGAACGAAACACCGTTGATGCCAACGTCTCGTCTGCCATATGCATTGGATTGTCCAAGGATTCTTGTAGCCAACCCATGAGAAGTTCGGAGTCCGCCGCATCCTCGTGTAATATAGAGCAATTCAAGTAGCTAATAATTACAGCAGCTTTGACAGCACAAGCTAATCTCTGCTGGGCGGATGAACCGAGCTCAATAAAATCAGCACTGGCTTCGAGGCGGTCCATCTCCTCCTGCGCGATGCTCGCATATAGCTCAATTGACTGAAAATCGGGATCTGGACTACTTGCAGAGCCTAGCTTCGACATGCCATCCTTAGACATGAATAAGTCTAGGATATGAGAGGTTCTGAGAAGCTTGACATCCGCAATTAGAAGCGAAGTAGCAGAAACTAAGAGCCACATGAAGCTCCTCTGAAGTAGCATGGAACCCAAAGGTCGTCCTTGATTGGCATAATGCCTGAGTATTCTCTTCCAGTCCTTAGCATTACGGTCCGATATATGCGCATTCCGGATAGTAGAAAATGAAGCATCGATAGTAGTCAAGAACGATTCGGAGAGTAGGTTGCTAATCTTCCTAATGAGAGCCAACCTCCCACCGCTCCTCCAGAAATTAGCTTGAGCGGAAGCAGCATCAAGAAACCCCAGCAAAGAAATAGCTACAGTTGCAATATGAATGGCATCATCTAAGTTTGGTTGAGCATCTCCATTTAGTTTGAGTGGAACCGTGCCCTTTACGGTCGTAGACATTGCAGCCAGAAGAGCCCAGATATTATCAGACACGGTCTCATGCAAGTCATCATAGTTGTTCCCCAGTGAGAGTAGAGCGGCTGTGACGTGTGAGGTTAAGGCTTCGATAGGGGACGGTTCGATCTTGCTGAAAGCGGGCGAGGGGAGAAAGGTCTGGGCGTGTGCCTCGAGGACGTAGGGTATCAACTGGCTGGCTAGCTTCTGAGCACTTTGGCTGCTCTGGACCATCGGAGCGGCTTTGCAGAGGGAAACGAGTACTTCAAATTCACGTATAGTCTTAAGATATTCAGTTAGCTACTGACAACCATTTATCTCTTCATGTTCCGAGGTACTTTACCATGGGAACACGAGCCAACGAGGACGGATAACCCCTAGCTGAGCCATTGGCACCTTCTTTCCCCCTCCCACGGATGTTTGTAGCTCTACATAGTCGGTCGAGGTCGGATTTGTCAAAAGAGGTGGTGGAACTCGTGGCCGAAAGTACAGCAATCTTCTGCAACGCCTGCTGGCGGATATTGCGTGCCATTTTCGAGCACGATGTTATCTAGAAATAAAAACAACGCGGACCATTACAGTGGCTTCTGAACGAGAGTGTGATACAGATGAAATGTTTACACAGGACTACGACAAGAACGACGTTTGGGCAAAAAGGAGTGATTGTCGCAAAAGTGGTACAATTAAATTGAAATTGATGATGCAGATGGCTGTTTCCCCTATCTACAAGGTTACCTAGGTGGGTCCCCCACTAGTGAGTGCTAAGTACCTACATAGGTACCTACATAGGTACACTAGGTACATGTTAACAGTTGACTTAGTCATCAAGAGCTTAGGTAGATACCCCTGTCAAGGTGGGCCAACCAGAACTCAGCCAGAATTCAGCCAGCAAGGCTGCAAGCTCGACGCGCGTGGATGGAAACCTCATCATCAAAGCTCAACTTCAGCCCATTAAACTACCTAGCTTCTCCAGATAGCCTTTCATCACCACAATCCACTCCGCCAGACCACCGCATTCAAGTCTATAATTATCAGGGCAGATAAATACACATAGCACTATCCGGATAATACGACAACAATAATTACCAAGATGGCCATGTTCAGCCAGAACCCCGTCCTGAACGGGCCCAACTACTCGTTTGCCGAAGTTCCTAAAGATGCTATCGATGGTTTGCGGGAACACCGTTTCAACCCGTAAGATATTTCAGCATTATAAGAATATACTCGCTCGAGCCCTCTCTTCTAAAAAGCTTGATCTGACTTTCCACGTCGTAGGTACACCGACAACGGCGGCTCCACCCTCGCCATCGCCGGCGCCGACTTCGCCATCATGGCCGGCGACACCCGTTTGACGTCAGGCTACAGCATCAACACGCGGTACTCACCCAAGGTATTCAAGATCGGTGGATCCAACTCGTCGCAGGACGATGCCAACATTCTGCTGTCCGTAGTCGGATTCGCGGCAGACGGCGAAGCACTAAAGGAGCGACTTGACGCCATCTGCAAAATGTACCGGTACCGCCACGGCAAACCCATGTCCGTCAACGCCTGCGCCAAGCGCCTGTCTACCATCATGTACCAGAAGCGCTTCTTCCCATACTACGTCTACGCTATCCTAGGCGGCATCGATGAAGAGGGCAAGGGCGCCGTATACAGCTACGACCCCGTTGGCAGCTACGAGCGCGAGCAGTGCCGAGCTGGCGGTGCTGCGGGCAGCCTGATCATGCCCTTCCTTGACAATCAGGTCAACTTCAAGAACCAATATGTGCCAGGAAGCGGTACCGGGCACGACCTACAGGAACGAGAGCGTGTGCCGCTACCGAGGGAGGAGGTGGAAATATTGGTGAAGGATGCCTTCGACTCGGCGGTTGAGCGTCATATCGAAGTCGGTGATGCGCTGCAGGTAGTCATCATTACCAAGGACGGTATTGAGGAGAAGGTTCTTCCGCTAAAGAAGGATTAAGGGATTGCCAGTACTCCGATTACAAGCGACTGTGTACTATATCATAGGCAACGGAGTTCCTTGATGTTTAGATACATCATAACTGACTACTGATATTCTCGAGTATGGTCAAACCCAGTTCCACAATCCCGATATGTCGAAGCCAAAAAAGTGTGACGGCTATGGTATTGGGTGGTTTGCTCAGATTCTATTATAGCTGGTCAATAGCACTAGCTATCGTCGTCATTGTCCTGGTCTAGCCCATTGAGTATTAATATGCTCAAGTTTCGAACTTTCCAGGCCATGAAGTAGTCTCTATTTGCATTGCCCTACATTGCTTATCCAATGATTATCCCCATATTGATATGAACGTTGCAGTTGCCTAATATTCAGGTATGAGACATTAAGACAGAGGCAAGATAGAACTCTCAGCTACTTACCGAATGTATACCCTACAGCTTCTGTTAATTCATAACGTAATGCCTATAAGAAGATATTGGTTAAGTATTCACTAGCTTTTAACATGTGTTCTCTATTTGTTCGTCTCTTTTCGTCCTGCTCAAGTACCTAGTTCCATCAGTTCTGTGACTGTATCCCGAACTACGATCAAAATACACACACAAGTAGAAATTACAAAAGTTATTGTTGGTCCGAGCAATGAGAGGCCTTCCTCATAAGGCAAGACATCTACCCTTTGTTGCGTTCTGATTGACCATATCCTAGTACTAGACCTACCCGAGTAAAAACTGCGTCAAGTTCACACTTCAGGACATACACCACATCCTTTGATTGCAATGTCCTTATTCTCCCATACCATACTATCGTAGCTTTCCCATATACACAACATTGTCTTTTATGACATCCTCTCTAGAGCCCTATTGAAATATACGTTTATAGTTATTCAAAATAAATGCAGTTTACTATTCAGGCGATTTGGAAAATTAAGGTCTTGATGTTTACAAACGTCTTAAAACCCTATTATTTTATATTGAGGGGATATGTACAGCAGTTCTTAGAATCAATTAATTCTAAAGGCACCCAGCTACTTGCAGCTCCGCAAAGTGCATATTAGTCACTAGAGTATAAAGTTCGTGGAGCCGGGCCCGGTCCGGCTCCGACTCTTATTGATACGAAAATATCTGAGAGCCTCGTCCCCAAATGACCTGTGCCGAACAGAGGCATAGGATGGAATGTGATCATGAACTGATTAGTGCAGTGCCTACCGCATAAATACGAGGGCTAGAAGAGTCGTTGAGATTCGGTGCTACGATGTATTTCGGTCCATACGATAGGTGGCCGGCGGATCCCGCGTAGCGATTGGCGGACCGTGATCCCGCTATGTCAGCTGACCGGACCACTCCCGAATACCGGGGAAGTCATGCCACTGTCCGCCCAGAGACAACAACGCACGACAAATCCACGTGAGTTATTCGGCCCCGGCGGTCCTCCGATTTTTACTCGTATTTGGGGATCATTGCTGCGGACAGCTTCGGTTGGTAAGTGTTGAGCCAACTTAAGTCGATGGTTAGTTAAGAGTAAAGTCTGAGACAAAAGGGGTCTAATACGCATCTGCGCAGGGGAATTGTCGACCCAGTAAGACGGTACCAGCGGGTCAAGTGGCAAGGCAACCCGATCGAAATTACCGCGGATTTTTTTATTAGCATAGCTGCATGGGTAAACCGCCCGAAGTCCTGCGAATCAATACCCCCGGACTTGTCTAGCTCGAAGTCGCCCTTTTCGGCCCTACCTAGAAGATACGTCCGGGTTTTGCCCAGGTCGCAAGATCGAACTTATCTTAGCCGTTTACGTAGCTTACCATGAGCCGGGATTAGCTCAACCTTATTCATATAAGTCCTCGGGGTGTAGCCCGAACTAGGATTAAATGGCATGACTTGGTTCACCCAGGAAGATGCCAGTGCCATAGTATGTAAGGGTTGCGGGTAATCAGTTTGCCTATGCGAAACCGCTAGCTAGCCTCAATAGAGCGTGTATCTCGTTAGTGGCCACGTTAGACTTATGAGTAATAATATTAGCCTCTACCAATTTTTACACGAGAGCCCTATAGAAATTCAACCATTAAGTCGCCACAATGAGCCGTCTGGTGCGGCCGACCATGCAGTCTTGCTTTACCGGGATATAAGCTTAACTGGATGAGCTCCAACCCCTGCCAGCTTCGCTTTTGATTGAGGGTCTGGTCGACTAGAACAAGGTTACGGCCCTGTGGCTGACGGATAGTAACGCAAACATCCAGGTGTATCCCAGACGAACGGGAAAGCCGTTGTCTTACGCCACCTTATCTAGATGTCAGATCCACGTCAGGAGTCGAGGCGCTTGTTTTAGCCTGCATTATGTATAAAAGTGTGCTTCATCTGAGCCTCCCCCGCGATTTACATACCAATCACAGTTGGTTCCACGTGGTTATTTGCTAATTTCCGCGGCTCGAGCTTCCTTCCAGAGTGAGTTAGGGCCGGCTCATTGCTCAAGACGGCTTTGGGACTAAGGCTAGCAAGATGGAGAGAAAGGCGGAATTGTAAAGGTTCGACTCTGGAAGGTCTAAGATAATAACAATAGTAATAAAATTTGATGACCGACTTTTTTTTTAAAAAAAAATAGAATATGAATCCAAGTAGAATTTAGAAATACGTAGTAGGTTAAAAATAAATCATAGTATTTTGCTACCAGTGGTAATACAGCTAAAATAGCACTGCGAGTTCTAATCAGTCACTGATAAGACGCACTTCGCACTATCAAAACTGTTCCTAGATAGCTACCTAGGTACCTACCTAACTTAGACTATGTATTGGGATGGACTGACGGAAGAAATTGGTAGCACTTAGCTGTCTGCGCTACAGCTCGCCACAATGGTCAATAATCTTTAGAGGGTGAGATAGTTACTTGTAAGCTCCTGATCCAACCAGCTAACAGAGCAAGCGAGGCGGATAGTGATTGTTAGTGAGGCACCAAGGCCATCTACTTTGACCCTAAGGTGCGGTAGAAGACGCCATGGAATATTTCGAGGCCTCCCAAGGTATCTTCTTATCCATTGAGGCGAGCTTACGAATCTAATTGACTTGGCCGGAAGGTTGACAACCCATCAAACTTCAAAAGCGATATATTGTAGCGAAGTATCAGGAGACCTCCGTGTTGTAGATCACTTCCAAATGAGACACATCGAGCTCGTATTTTACTGCAATTGAGCACCAAGATCTACCAGACGGGTGCGTCGAGGTTCAAGTCGGCTGGTCAATAAGAAAGTGTGGATGTTTTGGGCGTTATTTGGACTGCATAATCCAGTGGCGAGGACGATCAGAAAGATATACCAAAGTGGAAAGTGAGGCTGAGTTGTGTAACAAAATAGGGCAACCAGGGCAACCAGGTTGGCGTCGGCATATTATTCTGGTAACCGCTCTTGTAGATCTTACGGAATGTACGGAACGGATCACATGCGAGCTTCCTCCGGGGAGCCCACCTGCCCAGCAGCATTTGCTGTAACCTTACCGCTTTAAGTAACGTTTCTACCTCCTGGACGTGTAGCCAGGTAACACAACCCACCAGGTGTTCGTGTAAAACCGAACCCACGGTATCGAATAATGAGATGTATGTACTTATGTATAACTTCGTAGTGCGTCCCCAGCTTTTCGCTTACGGCAGCAAGGTAAACAAAACCTACAAACTTCATTTCGGATTTAGATTTCTCTTTCGAAGTTCTGGAACCGGCCGGTAGCACAGAATGATCTCCGCCCGGAGCAAAGCTTCCCTAGAAGAGCTATATCTTAAGTACAGTACTTAGTCCGAAAGAGGCACTTATATGCTTCGGTGTAAGAGTACTCCTTCTAAATTATCACGAGAGAAGGATTGGGTTAAGTCTTCTTTTACTTCCAGCAACTACATATGTACCTAGGTTAGATACCTAGTATAAGTATACGCTAGAGTTGAGATCCTAGAAAAGCTCAAGTGCTATAATATAACTGTAGATTAAGTGCCTTAGGTGGCCTAGGGCAAGAAATAGCTGGGTGGGAATAACTGGAACATATGCAACGGCGTCGAACAGATCGTACGGCTGTGGCGCTGTTAGTGATATTCAGAGGCATATCCAACCCAGTTTAATCCTTTACGTGGCGGATGCCCTGACGGACACCTAACTGGGTACCAGCTAATAAGCTAATGCTTGTAATAACGCGCGTGGCTGTAGGATGCTGCATAGTACATAGTGGCATGTTCGTCACTAAAGATAAGCTACTTACGTGTAGTAGCCGGTGACCTTAGTCCCTTATACCTACATAGGTACCTAGAAAGGTTAAGTACCTCTTATGTATGTATGTACATACACACCTACATAAGTAAGTTAAGGAAGTAGTGTAAGCAAAGACACAAATATCAGAATTAGCGGATTATGGTATAGAATAGGAGACGTGGCAAATACCATAGATGTACGTAAATGGTTCAAATTTACGAAGAGGGCTAAATAGATTAAGGCCGAGGGGGAATGGCGGGTGCGCGGTATAAGTAGGTAGTACTCATCTAATAGGGTCTAAACTAGAGGAAGGTAAGGCAAAGTAAAATGGCATAGGCAAGTAGGGTAGGGTAAGTTATAATAGCGTATAAGTGCGTAGATTAAATTGGACTAACTACCTAGGTAGGTAACGTTAGAGGATAGTAAACTCTGCTACGACCGGTTTACCGCCTTTAAAGAATGGAAGTCTGATGCGAAGGCGGCTCCGTGTTACACAAAAGCCACACACTTACATGTAAGTACTGCAAATACTATGCGCAGAGGGCTTTGTGCATATGCGTTTGTATATTGTCATATACGTATCTGGCCATGTATATGGTTATCATATCCCAATGGGATGTATTCTAATATACAATGTAAACACTGGACAGTGTCGATCATCGTTCGGGTTTGTGGCCTGACACTTCTCCGCATTGGAAATGTCTAATGCGACTCTAGCTAACTTATGTAGTAAGGAGTTAATGTATGTGCGTATATACCTGGCAGCCTAGACGCATCCCTTGCACTACTGACTGCTGATAAGTTAGGTACCTCCTAGCGCAGAGCATAGTGCATACAGACACATTTTATACATGTTATGCAATACCTAGGTACATTGCGCGTATGTATAATACGTAAATCATGTACCTCGCACATCATGTATTATCAAACTATAATTATGACCACGATTTAGGTAGTTACATGCAGTCCATGCATGTAAACATTAAAAAAAGAAATACATGTAAAACGTCCAATTAAATCGGTGTATTACCTAGGTTAGATACCTTAGGTACTGACAAAAGTTCGCCTTAACATCACTGACGTCTAAAACCCCTAATTGCCAAATCTCGCTCAGATGATACGACGTCACTGTCGCAAAGTTCATAAAGACCAAGTTGGAATAATTTCATCATCGACATCATTGCCCGCTGGGTCCAGGGATCAGCGATCTCCACACCGACCAGGGAGAGGGGGGGAGAATGGGAAAACACCAATTTCCCCGATCCCAATTGCGACAATCCGACAGAAAGTCGATTGCGGCTCAGTCCGAGGTCTGGGCTCCCATTTCATCATTCTAGGTACATAGCAACCAAGCTTGCCGATCAGATTCGCAGATCTTTATCCTCCACCATTAACCTGGCAAGGACATCAATCACACGGACCACAACATGCAACAGCACCACAACATCAATTACAGCCAAGGTATGTGGCTTAGTACGTATCAAGCTACCTACCTACATTTGAACTATTAGACTATGTAGGTAGCTTCTGCTTCTGTTACAGTCGCATTGCAGTGCTATTTCGTTCTGAAGCTTTGAAGATCTACTAGGCGGTCCCGTCGGTTTAGCGTTGATGCACTCTACACTACACTACTATGTACGCTATGCCGAGGTGCGTCCCAATTGTTCTGGAATTGCTTTTTTGTATTGTAGCATACGCTACGAGACCCTCTGAATGCGCCGGTGTATCCTTCGTGGGGGTACAACGGCTAGACGCTCAGAAGAAATCGCCTATGCTTCGGATTCGTCTACATCCGTAGGAAGACGGCGTTCAGTTCAGAAAGAGCCCAATGTCCAAAGTAATTTTAGTCGTCTCTAGTAGCGTCCGAGATCATTAGGTGCCGTTCCGCTCCGCTACAAGCGTTACTCGATGAACTTCGTGGTTCCTGGATCGTTTCGGCTTTGCGCAGGATTGGTTCGGCCATAGTGACAGCCGCAACCCGTTTACATGGCCTTGCCCAGGAGTAGATTTACGTTCAGACTTTGGACGCAGCTGGTACCGAATTGTTTTGTGACGAGATCGGCATTACGGATCTAACGAAATCCCATGGAGGCTCACATTCGTACGAGACTCACCTTGCTAAAGGCCCGGCTAGATCTTTTGTGGCTGAGTAGTAGTGAGCCGGGAAATGGGACATGTCCTGCGAAATGGGATCAGTAATAACTACCTGGCTTCACGGGACCCCCCATGGATCCCCCCCCCCCCCCCCCAAAAGGGGACCCAAGGGCCTGGTGGCGAAAAAACGGCACCAGGCGAAACACCACCAGCCTACTGCAAATTCCCATCTCTCTGTCCCCAATTTTCGTTTCCTCCCATTGGCACTCGTCTAAGCTTATTGGCTATTCTTGTTACTTTCTTCTACTCCCAACGCTTCGTTCGGCTTCCGTTGTCTATCTAGGCCCATCCGCTGTGAACCCATCCACCCCCGGGGGACTCGAAGCCGGGATACTCCTGCATTGCTTCTACTATCTGGTTCGTCGTCTGGTCTCCCCTGGTGAAGCCCTACAAGTACTCCTGTACTACCAACTTAGACTTCGCGGCCATGTCTAGGTAAGCTTGACAAGACTAGCTTTTGGCCACATGCATTGCCGCGAGTCGTCAACTTCCTTGTAATGTTTCTTGAAGTTGTCTCATGATGTTCTCCCTCATACCATACTGCATACTTGCCGAAGGAAAAGGCAAAGATTGTCGTTACATAATGACCGCTTCTTGCTTGATGCCCTAATGACCAGGATTGTCAGAAGTCACGTCGGGCCACATGGGCATCCTAATTAGCCACATCGTCTAATATTCTCGTCGATATCCCCATTTACCTACCTACCTACCTACCTACTTACTTACTTACTTACTTGCCTACCTACCTACCTATGTGCCTACCTGTATACCTACCTATGTGACATAACTTCTTGGGCCAGGACTGAGAGGATAACTACTTGGGACCAGCTCGTGACACGAACCCTTAGCCCTCTCGGTAATCCCATACTGTCGAAGCTCTTGGAGTTCTCTTCTAGACGTTAGGCACAGGCGCGGGATACCAAAACCCCGTAGTCGCTCCCCATTAGTAGTCAAATTTTTTTATCCCGGGAACCCAATTCCCTCTCTTTAGTACTCCATAGTTTTCCAGCTTACGGGTCTATGGATTTGTATTTGTATGCTATCCCTGCGTCCGATCTGTTTTCATCGTTGGATTGGATACTTGGGCAGGTAGATCCATTGAATTTCCCACAAGTATAATCATCCAATCGCTACTTGTGGTGCCACTAGATAGGTACGCGAGACCTCTATTCCATACCGATCTACTACCTTGTCAAGAACCGCCCGGATCTTGGTCACGCCCCGGTCGACTACCGCTCAGCCTTCATTGATTTGCGCCACACCGCACAAGACTACCTATTACTTCTTTCTCTAGCCTCATCAAGATCCTTGGACTTCAACCAATTTAGGGTTTGCCGGACGCCATATTACACCTTGTCTGTCAAGGCAGTATTAGAAGACTAAGTGTGCCCGAGTTGTTTATAGGTTCAGAGAAACGCAGCGAGCACTTGCCGAACCAGATCTCCCTCGCCGGCCGCCAAAAGTTATACCTCGGCCTCTGGTGAGACCCAATGGAAGATGTCCCACCGCCTTCGGCGGCAAACAGCGAGTTTGCGACTGGAGAGGGCATCGGTGCCCATCAAGGGCGCACCCAGAATGATGGGCGACCGCTCCTGTCGCATGGCCAAAGTCCCGCAAATGATCCAGCCTTCCAAGCCCAATATCAGCAACTCTACGGACCATCCCCCAATATTTTCTCAGGCCAGCTCGACATGTCTCACCCCCAAGGGCCTGGCCGTCAGGGACCTTACAACATGACTGCGATGGCCAGCACACTTCCCCAGCCTGGATACAGACCTGGCTATAATACGGGACAGTTACAGCAACGATTCAACGCCGGTCCGTCATCTAATATGATTCAGCCAATACCGCAGTTTGCTGGTCCTCCGAACATGACCCAGCTAGGAGGTCAGCCTTACTATGTTGCCCAACATCCGCAGATGGCTCCGTACTACAATGCCCATTTATCGCCGTCGCAGCAACAACACCAGACATCCCAACAACCGAGTCTATCCCCACGACATAGCTTAAGCTACTATTCGAACCCAGTCATGATGAATCAGTCTCAACACACTCTTCCCGCCGGCTATTATTATCCTACGTCGAACCAATTTGCATCTCCACACTCTGCTCTCCATGGCCAGGTGGCACCAGGACAATATTTCTTGGTAGACGGCACGTCGAGTGATCCGCGGGGGCAGTCACCGTTACGGGGAAACGATCAAGCAGGCGGAACTGCAAGTTTTGTTCAGGGAGATAGTACGACTGTCTAGCCTTAGATGAGGAGTGCTAAAATCGCTAATGCTGTGTTTTTTTAGTGTCTCCAGAGGCGCGGTCTAACATCGTCCGAGGACCTCCAAGGAAGCCTCGACAAAGCGGCAAGTATTTTCGTTGCCGCTACCTAAATATATTTATAACACTAAACCTTGCTAGGTCATGCCATCTGGATAGGGAATCTACCTCCGCAGACCGATTTGATGAGCCTGGTACGTCACGTTTGTAAAGAAGCGATAGGGTTGGAGTCACTATTCCTCATCTCGAAGAGCAATTGTGCCTTTGCCAATTTTAAAGATGAGCAAAGCTGTGTTGCAGCTCAACAAAAGCTTCACGATTCGAAATTCCAGTCAGTACGACTAGTTAGCCGACTACGAAAGAGTACAGTTGAAGGAGCTGGTGGGCAGACGGCTCCTACTGGACCAGCAGCGACTTCTCCAAGCGGAAAAAATACATCTACCGGGACTACAAAGACCTTACAGGACAATCCTCCAGAACCTACAACTGCAGTAACCGATACGCAACCAGAGCACAGAAATACACCTAATAGTGACGCTAGTGCACAAAGAGATAAGTTTTTTATACTCAAAAGTCTCACAGTGGAAGATTTAGAACTGAGTGTTCGGACCGGCCTGTGGGCAACCCAATCCCATAATGAAGAAGTATTAAATAATGCATTTAAAGTAAGTCTATTCGCAACTATCTTGAATTCATTGTATCCTAATCTAATGAGGGTTACAAACAGGCTGTTGATAATGTTTATTTGGTGTTCTCTGCAAACAAATCAGGGGAATATTTCGGTTATGCTAGGATGACCTCGCCCATCAATGATGATCCAGCGGCCGCTATTGAGTTTGCGCCCAAGGCACAGACTACGAGCAATCTAGATCTTCCTAAGGCTATCCCAACTGAAGCTATAGACACTTGCCCGAGAGGACGAATTATCGACGACTCGGCTCGGGGGACGATATTTTGGGAGGTTGAACGAGAAGATGTGGACGGAATCGTCGATGGGGAAGACTCTGAAGACTCGGCCAGTGCGAAGAGTGGCCAAGATGGTGAAGGGGGGGCTAGCAAGGCATGGGGCAAACCCTTCAAGCTTGAATGGCTATCGACTACGAGGTTACCGTTCTACCGAACACGCGGGCTACGAAACCCCTGGAACTCCAACAGGGAGGTTAAAATCGCGAGAGACGGTACGGAACTAGAGCCAACGGTTGGTAGGAGGCTGATTGGGCTGTTCAACCGCATCCAGAGCCCTGCATCCATGCCTATGGGCGCACGACCGGGCATGCCGATGGTTGCAGGATATCCGCCGCCGACTATGCCTCCCCCTTACCGATGACGACAGCGAGTCCCATTGCGATGGGCGCGTGCTACGAGATTGAGAAAAAAGAGGTGGCAAAAGGCCGAGCTAGGCTCGGCTAGCTATGCTGAGCGTAGCAAACGAAGCGGGAAAAAAAGAAGTGATGCTGGTGTACACCCACATCACGTCGTTGTATATACACGTCTTGACGAAAAAGTGGCGCCTCATGGTATTGTACTATAGATAGTGCCCCACAGCAAGCCGACGGATTGCGGTGCTCTAGTGTATGCTCTATAGTATTACGTATAATGAAGGAGAAACACGATGGAAACGCCATTTGCATAAGCATCGTCATTATCGAACCATGTGTACGTGATTAGGGGACTGCCAAGCACGTTGACCATATCTTTTGGGACGCTGTTGAGCATTTTTAGTAGTGTAGGTATATGGTATTGATGTTCCGATGTTCCCCAGACCCTCGTGGCCATTATTAGCCCGAAAGAGACCACAGGATAGACGACCCTCTGGATTGCCCGGGACACAACCCACCCCTGTCATTCTATCGGGTACGTAGGTAGGTTATGTAGGTAGTGTAGGTGACATGTATGCCGTATACGCCAAAATGGGTCAAAACAATCTGCCAGGCGTCGACCAAGGGGAGCCACCGGCGTCATTTCCGCTAGAAAGAGCCGTGGTATTGCAAAATATGGATCGCAGCGCAACGTCATCGCAAGCAAGCAAGCATTCCGCACGGCTAGCCAATGCCCATAGTGTATTCACGTGCTCACTCGAGAAATTACCAATTCGGACGTTCATGCGGGGGGAGGGGCGACGGGGTAAGATCTACTTTCACTACGTAAGTTCGGTTTGAGATGGGCAAATTTGGCGATGGGGTTGCGACGAAGAATACCAAAAAGAAAATAGTTACAATGAAAAGTAAGCCTTGGCATTTGCCCGGGTTTGGATTTTGGCCGGAGATGACGTCATGATTCGCACACGGGTGCCGGCCGGCCAAGATGGGGACCCCTGCCAAGACTTTTAGCATATTTTGATGATTAAGCATGAACCGCATTATGAACAAAGGACGAGTTAGGGCTGAATCATCAGAATTCCATACCTCGTAACAGGAGGCAGGCATGTAGATCGCACCGCCACCCAGCCACCACAGCCATATTATGTATGTATGAGGTAAGACATGGTTTTAATTAGAATGGCGAAGTGATAATCCGAAGAGATTCCGAAATTGGAACCTTCCATATCTGGTAGGGGGTTAAGGTTCCCAGCCACAAGGATTCAAGCCACAGATACCTAAGCCATAGATAAGCCACAGAAAGCTACAGAAAGCTTTCGAGTCGCAGATGGAATTGGAATTGTCAGTACTTAGATACCTAGGTACCTAAGTATCACGCTTCGCTTAGAGGCTGTTAGTTGACAATCGTAACTCAGTTCAAAGACTACTTTCTCTGAGACGATGCGTGGAATAATCATACTAATTCCGAGCGAATAATTGAGGATCAATTTTAGTAGAGTTATTTTTTTCCATTTGTAGAGTAAGTAATAGGAGTGGACAATGAATCGACTGATGAATGGTAGCAAAGTTGTAAAGTTGCGTTGCGAAGCTGCGAAGAAAACTGTAGAAGTTTCCAGCCAATTCTCAAAACTTCGCGCACCATCGTGAGACCTATCATCTACCCCAACAACGGGAAGTAAGCACCACACGTCGAACTGCAATACGTAATTGATTGCTTGTAGAAACATCCGTGTTCTTCTAGATAGTTTTGAATCGTTCCGAAGATGATTCTATCGCAATTCTATAGGCCCTTCCTGAAGATGGTAGAACATACTCATCGCATGCCTTTTCAATTATTTAAGGAACCTTGGCCGTCGTGAGATTTGCTTCTCTCGTTCCTCAGATCAGACACAAATCAAAACAACAAACAAGCACACTCAACACACAAGCCTTTTATGAAATCTTGCACTCGCGCTCTTACAAGAGCAAACCCGCAAAGAATCATCAAGCCCAAATACCTACGACCAATTAGCACTACAATCTCACCTATCAATAACTTTCACACTACTACATCCAAAATGTCGATGTTCGGACCTCGCTTCTACTCTTCTCCCGAGCCCAACTTCACTGGCCTCTTCCGCCTAATTGACGACTTCGACCGCTACGCCGGCCAGAATGAGAACGGCGCAGCTGGTCAGCAAGCCAGTCGTCAGCAAGGTCGTCACCTACCGACCTTCACTCCCAAGTTCGACTTGAAGGAGACTGAAAACAGCTACGAACTCCACGGAGAACTGCCAGGCATCGAGAAGGACCAAGTCCACATTGAGTTCACCGACCAGCAGACCATCGTCCTCCGCGGCCGCGTCGAGCGCACCTACACTTCCGGCACTCCTCCGGCCGGCCTCCTTGAGAAGGGCCAGGATGAGACGAAGGGCGCTATCGCCGACGCCCCTAAGGAGCAGCACCACGAGAAGGCGCCAAAGCCCACGGTTGAAGATGCCCCCGAGGACGGCAACACTACCACCACCGTCGCCGAGACCAACAAGAACAAGGCGGCGGCCGAGCAGCCCAAGCAGCCCCAGCAGCCCCAGCACAAATTCTGGGTCTCGGAGCGCAGCGTCGGCGAGTTCTCGCGAACCTTCCAGTTCCCGACCCGCGTCGACACCGACAACGTCAGCGCCTCGCTCAACAACGGCATCCTGAGCGTCGTGGTCCCCAAGGCTAAGAAGCCCGAGGGCCGCCGCGTCTTCATCAACTAAGCGGATTTACCGGATCCGTCCCTTTCCTTGATATATGACTACCGCTACTATATACTTACTTTCACACTCCTTCCTTGCTGCACGCTCCTTTCTCTAGTTCTGCATTGTAATACGACATCACGACATCACGTCTTCAGCATGGAGTTTCTCGGACGGTATTGCGCGATGGAGGATTAGGTGCAACTGACGATCATTCTGGGGGAACCAGGGGGGAAAGTGGTTCGCGGAGGATTTGTGGTTTCTATCAAGTTAATGAGAAGTTGTTTTTGCGGAGGAAAGGAAGGTATCGCATCGTGCTTGGGCTTATATATATATTATTGGGATTAATAAATATATCATTACTAAAATTTCAAACAAACCCCCCCTTTTTTATCTTGATGCTTAGTGACATGATGACTTTTTGATGACTTCGGATTGGATTAAATTATGAATGATAACACGGGGGGTGTGTAAGCACCTTATTGATGGATGGTTACACATTGTCCCGAGCTGGTCCGTTGGGAATATAAAGTTGTACATGAAGGATTTCTGGAATAGTTAAGTACTGGACTTTCCCAGAAGCTACTCGTGAGCTCTGCTCTTATAGACTTCTCGCCCCTTTATAGGAGGCAGGTAGATCCGTCCATCATGCAAATAATTTGGTATATATCTCAGGACTTCCTTAATAGATTTCATAAATATTAAGATCACTCGCCTCAACACTTACAGGAGGATTAATCTAAATATCGCACCACGTGCGGGATGACATGCATGAGGTGCTTCCAGCTGAAGCCTTGGCTAGTAGTCTAACATTAAACGAAAATGATGCATCGTTTATTCTCGTCTCCCAACAAAGTATCCCTCCTAATACGTGCACGGAAGTCCGCCGCTATTCTACTTTGAGAACACTCGCTCCCTATCGTCTCATACTAACGAGACACTGGTTATGAGGCGTTGGGGTTTCCCTCACGTGGCGTAAACGTGAATTCTTTCCCGTGCTTGGCTCTTGGGCCTTATAAGTAGTAAAACTCCGAGAGGATCCCCTCGGAGAAATGCCTTTTTACATTCGTGTAGTCAGGCCGTTCCGATATGGAGAACCACACAGCTAACTCTTTGTCGTTTGTCCATCCCTTCCACCCCGCGCTCAAGGACGTCGAGGAGGTGCGCTCTATCCTAGAACACAAAGTGCCGCCGGAACTGGCCATCCAAATAGTCTCTCTTGGGTACAACCCGTGGCTTGTGAAACGGAGAGTCCACGAACAGGAGTACTACGCCGACTACACGAAACCTGACGCGGAACACTGTGTTGCCGGTTTATATCTCACCACCGAGTGCATCCCCGACGATGGGCGCAGAGCCATCCCACAGCGCATCATCTTCCAGACGAGCGCAGCGTACCAAGGATATATAGCTCACGACGGAAAGGATGGCTTCCTCAACAGCCACACGCGGTTCGACGCCAGCATTCTACGTCCCTTATCTCCGAAAGCAGAGGGGAAGAGCCAGGATATACCTCTTGAAGGCGTCCTCCTGGATACCTGGTGGGACCCTAGGTCTGCCGCGGGCGCTTTGCGGGAGAAAGGGTGGGAATTTGTGGCGGCAAAGGACGGGCGTATTGAATGGCGAGTGTGCAACAATAGCGAGGCGTGCAACGAGTACCAGGACTATAAGGTTGAATGGAGAAGGGGTGCTCAGACGGAGGCCGAGGACGATGGGCCGGTAGGGAAAGGCGAGGGGTTTTTGGAGCTTCTAGAGCCGGGGTTTATTATCGTGCTTTGGGCCAGGACAGGGGTAGGTCTATTTCCGTGACGCAATATCGTTGTTGAGCTTGATCGCTGACTTGACTCATATATAGCTCAGATGTTGGTGTAATACGGTTCGAGCAGCGACTATTGAGATTGAGTATGAGCTGCCATAGGGGGCTTATTGGTACAATAGGTGGTCTTATAAGGCTGCTAATTTTGTTATTGTATCTTGATCCGGAGGATAGTTCTTAGCGTTAATGATGACAGCTTGGACTTCGCTCTGCCTAGGGCATATACCCTTTAAGGGGGAACTCTAGCTGATTACAGCTCGGCTAGACTTACCACGGTTCAAGACACGACGATGATAGTCGAAATCCATACTACCTACCTAGGTACCTACCTAGGTATCTGATTAGAATCTGATTTATATGGCGCTTTAGAAGCTTACCAAAACTGGAACTTCCCTAACTTGACATTGAAGAAGGTCAAGATGAGCGTGGAGACCACTTAAGTGGCTGCCTCTAACCCTTAACTTAACTCCCGATGCACTTCCCACTCGACCGTCACTCTAATACCCCCGGCTTCTTGCCAACCGCCAACCTGATCTCTATCGTGGGCCTGTGATGGAATAGAGTTTTCGTTTTCATGGTCTGTGGTAGTGGAAGGAAGAAGACGACAATGTCAATTATCATATTAATGATAAGGTCGGATAGATACGCAGCGGGTAAGTCGACACAATGGGCAGTCGGGTCTGTTTTAAATATATCAGGATTTCACGTTGCCTCAAGGGGCGTACAGAAGAAGAACATCCTGACAAGTACACACACTGCGTTGGCAGTTGTGAGGCCCATAACAATATAACATGGAAAGTATATGAAAACGTTTATTAGGAAACATCGTAACGTAGAAATGGAGTATGCTGATTCTTATCAGGCCACAGTCGACAGTGGATAGGGGTTCTCCAGCTACGTAGGCTTTATATAGGCGAGAGGAATTAACACAGGCAAGCTGGAAATGAGAAATAATACCCCTGGACTAAGCATAATATAGACTGCGTGATAGGGTAACAAAGGCATATAGCACGACAAAGAAAATAGGATTACCATAGCAGAGGACGAGAATGCACCTAAGCATTCGAGAGTCCTACCATATTTCTAGTGGAAGATAGTGGCTTTGTAAGGCAATATGAACATGCCATCATCTATATGATTATTGGCTATTGTTCCCCTTGTAACACGGGGGACTGGGAATCCAATTGATCAGTCCTCGTGCTTTAGGCCAGCGACGGCCCTGAAATCGCTGCCATCATGTTATATATAGACCGTTCTAAGAATGGATCCGTTATAGGAGTTTCATACAAGGCAACAATGTACCCAGAGTGTGATATTACTTCTTAATCCGGTCCTCTAGAATTCGAGTCTACATAGTATCGTTGGAAGGGACTTGATCTAAGTTAACTTATTTCAGTACTTTCCACACACCATAGGCCTTTATTGGCTTACACGTGGCCAGCCCCATTGGTGCTACCTAGGTAAACAATGGCTCCTATAGAGTAATTCTGATGCACATAAGACTACTGAGTCGATATGATCAAACTATTATTCCTGGCTGATATTATATGTGCCACTAGGTATGTTAAAAGACACTTCAACCCCTACCGTGATGCTGCCCTCTTAATATTCTAACCTACATGGAATGCTATTGAAAGAGTATATAAGCTGGATCGTATATCGGCATATAATGATAGCATCTATGGGTCTCATTGGTTATAATTCGAGGGTTCTAATAGTTATATGTATACTTGCGGTTTGATACTATATAATAGCTAATCTAGGACTGACTTGAAAAATGCCAAAACCCTTTTTCCAATGCGTAGCTTAGGTTATTCTGAAGCAATCCCGACTGTCTCCTCAGTACCGATGGCTGAACCGATAGCTGAACCGCATCTATTTCGATATCCATTCTATGGCTGCCAGATCGCGGGGCCGGGCATGACGTAGGAGTTGGCCTTGGGGTTGTTCCACTTGTCGAATTTGATACCGGGGTCGGTAGCCTTGTAGATACCGGGACTGCAGAGATGAGATTAGTGATTTCGGTGTCAACCCAAAAGGAAAGAGAATATAGCTTCAAGTGCAACTTACATCTTGACTAGGGGGCTAGGGGTTCCCGTTCCGTCGCTGGCAATCTTGAGCTGGGCGCACTCCATGTAGAACTGCGCGCGGTCCTTGAACGCCTCGTGGAGGCCGATGTGCTCGACGCGGACGAGGTACTCGCCGGCGGGGATCTCCTTGGGGATCGTGAACTCGATACGGTCCTTCTGCCAAGTGCACCAGGAACCATCACTGCCCGGGGTGCTGGGGTTGCAGAGACCGATCTCGTACACCTTGAACCAGTCGCCCGAGCCGTCGTACGAAGCGACGCCCGACTCGGGGGCCTTCGACATGTAGACGAAACCCGGGCCGGGGTGCTCTATGAACTCGTTGTACGCGAGCTTGAATCCGATCTTGTCGCCGGCGTTGACGGAGTAGGTCTGGGTGCTACCGGCCGTGGCGCCCTTGTTGCACCTTAGGTCGGGAGAGTCGATAACCTCGTTGGGGAAGGACGGCATGTAGGTGTTGCTGTTCTTCCGGATGTAGGTGTAGTCCTGGCCGACGGCTTTGCCATTTACGATCAGTTGGGAGAAAATGTAATGGCCTTCCGCCAAGGTGGCAGCCAGTAAGGCTGTTAACACAGCTGACTTCATTGTTGAGGCTTATGGACGGATACAACGAGTTCGGTCGGTTGGCTCTTCACGTTCCACAACTGGTTCGAGGCGATGCCTCTTATGTATTTATAGACGTTCAAGATCCGGGGAATGTAGTACTTCTTGGTCTTCTATGGCCTCCTGCCGCATGCTATAGTTACCTATATTAGAACAGAGTCGCATTTCGGTTATCGCGCTTGCTTTGGACTTTAATGGAGGCTTTACTCGGCTAAGACAGCGGACGGATTTTCCTATTAGATGCACCTATGAAATATCTTAACGTAGATGAAAGTCGTCTTCTCCGTGCTGCCAAGATCTGGGGGTCTGCAAGATACAGGGCACATTAACCGTCTTGGTATACTTACAGGTAGGTATATATCCCTATTCATCAACTACAGTCAATATCCATCCAATGAGGCTAGACTTCATAGCCCAAGCCGCAAATTCCAAACAGCTTTTCAAATCTTCTGACTTGTTTCATTGGATAGCGACTCCTAAGATATATTCTTCCTTGTATATTTAGCTTGGCAGAGTTTTCTCATTGGGAGCTTCATACCAATTCTCTAATTAGAAAAGCCTTTTTGAGCGGCATTTACCTCCATAGCCGAATACAGGCACTGTAATATGGCCATGCACGGCTTTCCCAAGGCTCTGGTAGAAAATTTGTAATTGACAGTTCGGCAATATATCGTCAAGAAGGCAACGGCAATTAGCGACGCGAGGGCTTAGCAATAGCAGCCCGGCCATATTTCAACTCGCGAGAGTTACAAAATCTCGCTGCAATACTGAGTAAATTAGGTAGTTAAAGCTGGAGTAATTGTATAAGTCAGACGTAGTAAACTCCATACTTTACTACCCAAGGTACCTATTAAGTGAGTAGATAATCTCATATCACCAAGATTACCTACATATATATATAAATACTGAAGTGATATGATTAGTAGGCAAATAAAACCTAGGGGTTTTTAAAACCCTATACTTTATGTAAGAGATTAGAGCAGTTCGTAGGAAGCCAATATTGTGGTAGGGTTACCCGAGCGTACCTATTTACGATAGATGTTACTCTATATTCTCCGAGTCATCGTCAACTAGGGTGTCATCCTCATCCCTTAAATTAGATTGGAGTAATCCTGCGATGGATATTCCGTTAATACATAATTACAAGGCATCTGAAAATAGAGTAGACGACGGAGGAAGTATTATTATGGAAAGCGTGGGTCCATGCTACTTTACCTTGTCTTACTGGGTCCTGTAGGCCTTGGCTCTTTTTACTACCGTCAATGCCGAAGAGCTCCGTCATGTCTTCAAGTGACTGGCCTCTTGTTTCAACTGCAAGTGATTAGAAGACGTATCGGTGTCATAGTAGGGTCACGTACCAAGGGCATATCGTACGAAGAAGAACGCAACGACACATACAATCGCAAACAGTACATAAAGGCCATAACCCGTGGCGGCCTCGATAGGGGGAGACACCTGGGCTACAACAAAGTTCGAGATCCAAAGTGAGGCTGTACAAAGCGCATTTCCTTTAGCCTAGAGATAATCATCAGCAAGATCCCTAAGAAAATTTATCTATATTAACTGAAATGGCGGCTCACGCGCAGGGAGATCGGAAAAATTTCAGCTGCGTAAGTCCACGAACCGGAGCTCCAGCTCATATTGAAGAATGTAAAGAACATGTAAGGAAATATCACGATAGCATTATTTGCCGGACTGTGGGGGTGGTCTGCGGCATGCTGCTGTAGAACGCAAATCCCAATCAAGGCGGAGATCATGCCTATTAGGCCGAACTGAAGCCACGTCTTGCGTCCAAGGCGGTCGAAATAGAAAATGGGTATCCATGAGCTAAGAAATAGTACCACACCAATCCCTCCAGTCGCTAGATTGGCCATGGTAGGGTTTGTAATCCCACCCTTCTTGAAGAGTGATGGCGCGTAATAGAAGATCCCATTAGTTCCCGTAGTTTGTTGGAACATTTGGATGCTGGTTCCTAACAGAGTGACTCTTAGGACTGGTCCCTTAAACATGTCTGACCAAGATGCCTGTGTAATGACCTGCTCTTCGGACACGGTTCTCCGGATCTCGCTGATTTCGAATTCTGCCGCTTCTGAACCATGTAGCCTCGAGAGAACTTCGAGAGCACATTCATATCTCTCTTCAGCCACAAGCCAACGGGGACTGGGAGGTACCCATGTCCAACATCCGATGGCAAGAATGATAGCGGGCACTACCTGAATAGCTAAAGGGATTCGCCACCAGTCGTCGGATTCGAGGAAGTAGAAGGCATAGACGATCCAGAACACGACCATTTCGCCAAAACAGAGGATCATTAATTCGATCCCGACTATCCTCCCGCGGAGCTCTGCAGGGGATATCTCCGAAATGTAGAGTGGAACACCTGCAGAATATGCACCAACCCCCAGTCCGAGAATAAAACGTCCGATGCTCTAACGCAATGTTAGTTTGGGATCAGGATAACGTATTCGATATGACATATAAGCTTAGAGCATACAATCTGCGCGATGGTATAGGATGCGGCCTGAAGTAGCGCACCAATGATAAAGACCGTGCTCGCCAAGGATATGGTCCTCTCACGACCGCAGGCATCTGCAAAAAAGCCTGTTGTCATAGCCCCAATAACGCAGCCGATGTTATATATGCTAACAACGAAGCCCACGCTCCAATCGCTTGCAGGCTGCATCAGATTCAACCATCTTTCATCGGCAATGATCATAGCCATGACCCCTTGGTCCCAACCAAAGAGGAAGCCTCCGAGGGACACAAAGGCCGTGAGCGTGTAGACATATCGGAGATCTGCCAGCCGTCTCCGGCCTGGCGTTACATTGCCGGCCGGTCGTATCGGCGTAGTCTGTTTTATGAGATGAATCATCGTTCAACATCGGGGGTGTTAACTCCAGACCTAAAGTCCTTTTCCAATATGCCGTTAAAGAATGGCAAATGGTTAAAATACATGTTAAGGTCCAAATACAAAATAACGTTCTCAGGGGCACTGGGGAATGTGGGGGATAATCGCGGGTGGACAGGGATGTCTGCTTTATGTAGGTACCTAGGTTACACTAGTTCCACAGGCTACAGCGGTCACATGAGATACGCTACAACCCCTGAGCTCGACCGCCTAAGGTTAGGTACCTAGGTACCTCCTGGGCATTCGGGAGGACATTGCATTGGAAGACAATAGTTATAAATAACCTTAAGTTCTTGTGTTGATCGAAGGGTGAGTGAAGTCAATAATCAGAATATACCTAGGTACCTACATTAGTCGAACTCTTTTTGTAACCATACCCGTCAGTGTCTGCGTCGGAAGTATCTGCAATATAGGGGTTTCCGGGAAGTGGAAAAAGAGGTCGTATAGTCTTAATTTTACAAATCTAACTACTTTGTATCTACCTTTAGTCTCTTGTATCAATTTCCCTTGTGTGTTATTATCGTTGCTAAAAAGAACTAGGACCTTGAGGGAGAATATTGTAAGCGTGCCCGGGTTAGTTCCCCTCTAGGTGTTAATCTATACCAACAGGACCAAGAACCAGTATAGTCAGTGTAGTATGTATAGGTACCTAGGTTAGTTAACTATAACAGTGAAAAGCCGGGAATCGATATGAATAATGCGGAAAAGACTACCTAATGCTCTGTGATTGAAGGATATGGTTGCCTGCATAAATCATATAATGGCCGGGCTTCTTGTGTATCGTCCTCGACCCAAACCTCGCTATCGAAGTACGCACATATGGTCAGGTCGAAACGAATAGACCAAGAAACGGCACTTGACCATCCAGCCCAAGACCAACTAGGAGAACTTGTCCTTCGTCATCGCGTGGTATCTCTTGCAATCTAAGTTATTCTAAACAAGAAGTTAGTAAGTCCAGCTTATTCTTGTAAGCATGCAGCCATGTCCACCACATGCCGCTTGATCGAATACTGGTACACCGAACAAGTGAAATACAAGACATTTCTTCTCAGCAAGGCAACCGAAAGTACTCAAATTCCCATTAAGATAATCGTCGTCGTATGTTAGGTGCCGTCGTAAGTACTCGGCTATATATTTGAAGACCTCCCTCCCAGAGTCTCCAAATAGTCCATCATTGAACAAACGCCGGGTCGTTGCATTCACGGGTCCGTTATCCAACCACACTTCTTCACGGCTATAATTCTGGCATTCAAAATATGCTTGCTGGTCTGTGAAATATAGGCGACGTCTAGGTTAGATAATAGTACTTCCTAGTATGTCCAAACCCTTGTAATCCAGACGCTTTGGCGGATTACTCCAAGGGGATAACGACGAATGCCGGTAATTATACAGTTTGAGATGATTTTCTTTGGTATAATATTTGCTCGAGGAATGGAAACACAGGGCAAGCCGTAGTTGGGGTCTAATCCAACGGCAGCTATAATCGTCAAAGACGCCCCGTTGTAAATACGGCCCATTTGCTGGGTCTCAGCATGCTTCTCGACTGAGTGATGTTGATCGATATAATACCTATCTACCCAAAGATATCGATACTCGGGTTTAGTCGTTACTTCGATCGCGTCCCGAATGGTGGCCGGAGAATCTCTAAGACTCTTAGAGGGATCATGGTGTTGTTGACCCCAAACATAACTAAGCGCAATATATGCGTACGTCGGCTGGGCTTCCACAATTGTCAAATTATAACAATCAATCAACTTGCTTGGCTAGGAGGTAATTTAGGGTACGTTTCGGGGGGTACAACCGTTAATATGTCTTGGCAGCGAGTTGCAAGTTGACAGGTATCGTTCAATTGGTTCATAATCAACAAACTCGCGATTTATTCGTATGATTTTCGTAGCACAAATTACTTTATAGGTGAGTAGTTGAAAGTTTAATTTGTTTTCACGTATGGCTGTTTGAGGTTCTATGCTTAAAAAGTCTGCCCTACTGTATTCATCGATAGAGCTTCTCTTATGCCTCACTATGTGAGGCGAGATAATGTTAGCGACCTCAATAATACTGCGTAGATATTTAATACATACTATCATCTGTGGATATGCGGCTGATGCTAGGTCGAGATTCCATAGTTAAGATGTCCGAGAGATTGCGTACCTCGTGGATGATTATTTATGTATCTTTGTTGGTGATATGATTCCGGCGGGCAGTGATGGAGTTAGCTGTCGTTACTAGACATACTGCCTTGCATTGATCTTTGCTATGCATACGCTGCGGTTCACGTGGATATACTTGTATACCTACCTAGGTAGTAGGTATATTATTCTAAATCCAGCTTTGCTTGAAGCAGACTCTCGGTATTTATTACCTTGCACTAGAATCCTACCCTCCTATATCGACTAACTAAAGAAATATACTCATTAGTACAGCGCTATAGGTATCCTTCGAGGTCAATATCATCCTTGTATGCATTCTAGATGAAGTCTCTCATTAAACTAGCAGGCCAGGTCAAATTTAGGCGTCGCGTCATCAATAGGAGTAAGAGCAAATGAGATATCGGTCTGCGCCGTGTTGGCGTCCACCAATGTGTACCAGAAGGCGGTGCGCTGTCCGAAAAGTGCACAGCCGACTTGCGAGTAGTAGTTTTTCGCGTTCTCAACCGAAGCGACGGCGTCACGTTGCTGGGGGCCCGCTGCATTACCCACGTATTAGTATTTGGTATAACTACCTCTAAGGGGGGAGGGGGGGCTTACAGCTCGGCCAGCCAGTCTCGGTGATGAAAACGGGTTTGCCTTTTGCGACACCCTCTGTCTGCTGGACGGCAGACCAGAAGTTATCCGCTGCCTGCGCGATGGCGTTCGGCTTGGTAGTTTCGAAATAGGGGAACGAGTTATGCCCTAAAAAGTCGACAGAGGAGATTACTCCCGCATTCTCTGGAAGAATCCAAGCCGTCCTAATGATGAGTGCCGTAGGTTAGCAATAGATAGATACTCATAAGTTATCGAATGGGTCCATCTCGAGTACAACTCCAAACACTAAGTCTTGACACTTAGGAAAAAGGGGAAGCCAACCAAGTATCAACATGGCCAATCGGTTTGCCTTCTAGGGGGGTACCCCTCAACCAGTCTCGCATCCAGCCGATGTATCCTTCTATCTCCGCGCCGGTGGCACCGACGCCGGCATTATTGGCTTTTCCATCGGGACTGCTCCGGTATAAGTCCTCAGAGCCGACGCTAATGCCGATGATGCGATCGGTAAAGGCCGTGCCTAGCCTGTTGGCAGCGGCAATAAGGGCGTTTAGTTCATTCTCATATATATCGCGGCCGGCGCTGGCCCACAGACCGGCGAGAATATGTGTGTCGGTGTCGATAGCAGCTTGAAATGCCGAGATGGGATCCGCGGCCGTACCGCACTGGATCGACGTATAAAGGCGTGCCGCGGTAAACTTGCCCTCCGTACCGGGCAAGCCCTTGGCACGTTCGAAAAAGCCCCTAAAGTCATCGTATCCCCGACAAGACCCGTCGTTATTGGTTGATCCGTAGTTGAAGCCCTGGTAGACTTGTGCGGCAGCAGTGGCGGCAAAGCCAAGGGAGGCGAGATGCTGTCGGAGCTGCATCCTGTTTTACCTTCACTTCTCTTATGAAGATAATTTTAACTTAATCCAAGCGATATGTGGGATGATGTAATTTATATAGTGAAGATCTTAGGAGTTGTAATGGTGTAGAGAAAAGGGGACCGCTGATATTTAAACTGACGACATTAATAACATAAATACATATTCTACGTATAGTTACACGTAATACACAAAGATATCCGACCACTTTCGCATATCACAGTAATATCCCGAGTCTTCCAACTCAGGGATGAAAATGAAAAGTTCCTATTTGCGATCAAGTTGGGATGACGAAGGGTGAGGCTCGTATTTAAAGGGCCAAGAGATGCCCAGGCGAGCTAGAGCGCGCCGGTAGAGACGGTCAAGAACTTCCAATTGGGTGACATCGCAAATGGTTCCCGATGTAGCAATTGATTGACTGCCGTCAGTTGGCGAGCTGGACACTGCCGCGGAACCAGCACAGCCCAAGAGCTTCGTCACCGGTTTCCCCCTTTTCATGAACGTCATGTAATGGCCTCGGCTCTGTTGGTACCATTCCCAAAGAGAAAGCGCTCAATTAGCAGCGCACCCTAACTTAGCACAACTATGTGTTGTTCTTCTTAACGCCGAAGATACGGACATGCACAATGTACATAGCCGTAAAAGCATGTACTTCAATAACCCGAAGTTCCACAGCAGCTACCTGCGAAACCCGATGGCACACATTCAGATGTATGTATATAACGCATAGCTAAGAGATATATATCCCGAGGTACACAGCATACTAGATGCTGCCGCACCTAGATGAACCAAGCAACTATAGAAGTAGATGTACCTACCTATATAAACGAACTATATCAAGCACAATGTATAGATATGTAACAATAGCAACACCAAATCAACTCCGCATACTCTAAGAATCCATACTCCCCCTCGGGCTCTGCAGCGGACTAACCGTCACCGGGCTTTCCGGCACCTCCGTATCGCTATCCACCTCATTCATACCTATAGGCGAAACCAAGTTATCGCGCTCCAGCCTGCCTTCGTCGACTGTGCTCGGCGCCGAGATGTAGCTAAGCCGTGGCAAATCATCCATCTCTTCCCCTTCGCCATCGCTTCCGATCGGCGACACGGGGTCCGGGTCCGCGGCGTTACTAGGCCTCGTAGCCGAAGCCGAAGCTCTGTTTACGGCACGATGCGGACTCAGCCCGTCGAGGACCCGGCTCATGATCGGCGATACGGGAACGTGGGTTAGCCGCGGGCTTTGGAGTGCCGCTGTAGCACTGGTAGGGGTGGTGCCT
Organism: Daldinia grandis; assembly: GCA_022432525.1. Lineage (NCBI taxonomy): Eukaryota > Fungi > Ascomycota > Sordariomycetes > Xylariales > Hypoxylaceae > Daldinia > Daldinia grandis. Next base: position 1,418,058 of record JAJKLB010000001.1, read on the forward strand.
GTGCCCTCGTAGTCTCGTGACGGTTTGAGCGGCGGGGGGAGGGGGGTTGCGAGTCTGGTGCCCGGGGGAGGCGGGGGAGGGAACGGGAGGACAGGTATGCGCGGCAGGCTTTTCTGCAGCCTTTCGCTGATTCCTCCGCTTTCCAGGCCGCGGGTTCCAATCCGACTATCGCTGAGGCGCTTCATCAGGTTTGCGTCGACCGGATGCAAGCCCAAGGGGTTAGCAGGCGGATTAAGTGGACTAAGCGGCCAATTTGGCCTGGGGCTCTGGCGTGCTGCTGCTGATTTATACCTCCTGACGCCTGGTGCGAAAGAGGCGGCGGATATGGGCGTAGGATTGGAAATGGGGATAGGGTTCTCTTTGATCATGGAAAGGGGTCGTAGAAAACTTCTTCGGGTCGGTGCCCTCTCTGGTCTTGCTGCTGCTGCCGCGGCTGTTGTCTGCCTTGGTTGCTCTTCTGACGACGGCGTAATATCGATCGAACTATCTGTGCTTTTTACGGGAACCGGCGGAGCGGTGGCAGCGTCCTTTTTAGCCCGACGTCGACGGAATATTAGAGCAGCGATTATGGCGGATATGATAACGAAGGCGACAGAGCCGACTACGGCACCTACTATAGTACCCGCGGATAGCGAAGAACGAGACAATGAGTCGCCCTCGGGCTCGAACACCATTTGGACTGAATTAGAAGTGTCAGATAAGGAGTCTGTTTCTGTTGTCGACGTATCGGATGTCATGGTAAACTCTGGCGGAAAGGGGTATAGGATCCCGAATCCCTGGGTTGCTTGACATGCGATGTGCCTGAACGTTTCATGAGGGTTATCGTCATTATCGAACCAATATGTATAGCAGGATGGGCGTGTGCTAGGGCTATGATTGGGATGGTCAGTAAAATTGGTCTAGTAATATTGTTAGGAAGTAGGAAGATTGCTCGCTTCAAACTAACCAGCACAATGTCTGTGTTCCGCATTCAGCTGCGTGGAGGGCTTTTCCATAGTCGATGCAGTCCGTATAAATCGTAGAGGCACAGTCATCAGCGCCTGGCAGGCAACAACCACGATATCCCTCTACATTGACACACTCATATCCAAATTTACAAGTGACTTCCAACCACTTAGGTTAGCGAACTCGGCCACCTCTTGATGCTCGGTTTCCAGATGCCAATTAAACGGGGGGGAACTTACCCGTGCTGGCGGTGGTGAAACCACAAGTATCGACCCCTAACACGAAATCGGTCGTACCTGGGACGTTCACGGCGGTGAGAGATGCTGGTTGTCCTCCAGGCCGTACCCCATAAGGGTTGAGAGTCCGGGTTGGGATGCTGATTAGCGGCATGTCGGATGGCCAGAGTTGATACCAGTCATCATTAGACTCATCACTCATTTCTAGTGATGTATTAGGGAACGAAGCAGTCCTAAGAATTAGAATATCTACAAGAATGTGGGAGACGGCTCGGTCTCGATAAGGGGCAGCTTCCTTTCGACTAAGTCTCATTGTCCTCAAATCCAGGGGCGAATGTCCCCGGTGTATCCTACGACTATCTGCTCTTTGTGCTTTCCTTGATGAAACATCAAATCACTTCGTAAAGACACATGTTCAAGATAAAGAATCACGTGTATCATTAACAATGACTGAGGCGATATGTTTCTGTTTCGCCGATAGTAGAGAAATTCTGCGAAATAGATCTTATCTATATCGATGAAAATACATCCAAACTACTTAACTCCTTCCCCGGCCACTATATATAGCATGTTAGAATTAATTACCACAGGAATATAAACGGCATGGGAAAGACGGAGACTGGTTTCTTTCGTCTCAAGATTTGGGGGAACATACCGAGAACATTGTGTTGGATTCGCATGAAGATCCGAGTCCTGCGTTATCCATCCAAGCCGGTTCCCAATAGAAGATTCCGTTACCATTCTTTACTCCGGCTACCACCTCTGCGACCTTCTTCATGAAGGTAGTTTGGCCGTCTGCTGAAAACGGTATGCTTTTAAGGTCGCTCGGGAACGAGTAGGCGGGGGACTTGCAAGAGGTAGGCCAGTTTGTCTCGGCCACGACGATCTCCTTACCCCATGCGTTGGCCATGTTGGTAAGACTCGTCTTAAGGTTCGAAAGCGTTGCAGCCGAGTTGCTATTTGGTTAGTCCAGAGTCATAATCTTACTATTTGTCTATATTGCGGAATACATACTAGAACGGATAATAGGAAACGCCCATCATGTCGAAGTCCGATGTCTCCAATGGCCCGGCCTTTAGGGCAGATTCGTACCAATTCTTCTGAGTGTTCCAATCCCACCCATTGTCGAGATGAATCATGATACGGGGCTTAGGAGACAGCTTGCTGTCCTTGACTCCCCATGCAGCCGAATGTAGTAGCTGAGCAACGTTATAAAAGTTCTTTGTGGAGCCCGTTGGAAGCAGGAGACCTGATCTGATCTCATTGCCGATTGAGATGATGGTAGGTGATATGCTCGCTGCAGCAAATTGGTTCGACACATCTAGCGTGTAGTTATACAGTTTCCAAGCAAGATCGTCAATGCTTGTGGGCCATCCCGAAGGAATTGCTTGATGTCCTGGATCGGCCCATCTGCATTGAGGAGGAAGTCAATAATTTAAGATCTTAATACCTGATTTAGAGTGGATGTGTTCAGAAATTAGCAGCCTTACTGAGGCTTGCCTTGATGAGTGCTCCATTTGACTCACGTATCGCTATAATGAAAATCCACGTAAACATCCAATCCAGCAGCTTTTGCCCGCTGTGCCAATTTTAAATTATAGTCTACGTTGTAATTGCCATCACTAGGATTGACCCAGACTCTTTGCCGTACGGTGTTAACTCCAGATTCCTTGAAGATCTTTTCGAGGGGCTGGGTGCTTCCACTCGTGGTGGTATAAGATATCCCAGCTTTCTCCTCAACTATAACCGAAGACCAGTCAACGCCTTTGTACTTGAGTGCAGCTTGCACCGAAGTGAGCGACGAGAAAGTCAGGAAGAGTGAAGCCAACATTCTGGTCATGAAATCGATAAAAATAATAAGGACAACGTAGACAATTATCTTCGTAGATGATTATGCGACTTTCATGGGGATAGCTCCCCTTAATATCTTTTTTTAGCAAGTGGCTTCAGTCAACTCACAGTTATGCGGGCCCCTCTTATTGGTATGATACGAGCGATTCAAGACGGAGACCCATAACCAAGGTCCGGTGGAATCTAACCCGAATCAAGACCAATCCGGTATGAGAACCCGAACGTCCATAGGGCCGTTACTCCAGATAAAAGTGCCCTATAAATATTCACTACCTAAAGGATGCTGAAAGACTTGGGCTGCTGAGTGATATGATAGTATCCCACCGGGTGGGTATCAGAAAATAGCTTAACCGAAATGTTCTGTTTTCATCCGAGTGGTGCACTAATTTTCCGTCACTGATGCTGGACTAGCCATGATAGGCGCGGAGGTGAGAACTAAACAAGCTAATCGGAACGAATATTCTCCAAGGTCAACTCAACTGATTGGAGGGGTTCTAGTAATGGCTGCCTTATGTGATAGTAAAAGTAAATAGGATAGAGATGCAGGTGTTAAATCTGGGGAAAAGTTCTAGAATGATAATTGCCAAGACATGATCGTACCTTACAGACAGCTGTTGCTAGGAACCGGGCTGCCAAGGATTTACATAGACACTCCAAGTGGGAGGCAAGCCAATAGATCTATGTAAATAAAATGTATAGGTGAGATGACAGCCGTGGAGTACCTCATACAGACGAGACAACAAACGAGACATTGAATTAGGTACTTATCCGGGTCTTGGTTTGTAATATTTATGAGCTTAGATTTGCTGTAGACGAAACGAACGTGGTATACTTGAGAGTACCAGATGAATATTTGTTGGTTTTTCAATCCCTTCTAATATAGATACCTGTCGTTGGTAGTAGTATCTGATTAGGTATTTTGTCTATTTTGTAAAAGTCGACGGATAGCGGATGTACCCGTTCTCACAGGCCATATGTAGGTTATCGGCCCCATGTGGAGATTCTGAAGTAGGCATTCATCTGCACTCTCAGTTGATCGCTGATCACTCACTGACCATTGATCGCTATGATTGGCGTTGGGTTCTACTCGCGTATCGAAAATTCGGCGCTAAACCACTTGTGATCGGCAAAGCACGGTGAGCTAGCTGGCTAGGGACGACTGGGTTGGCCGACGTAGCGAAAAGCTTAATCGGGCTGTCGGCGTTTGTACCGTTCGTACTTCTCGAGTATGTACCTAACCTAAGGTAGTTCGCTAACACGCTGAGACCTGGTAAAGTTTACGTAGATACAGACAGTAAATTCTTAGACGCTCTGATCGGTTAACCAGGCAATTATGGAACCATCCAAGAGAGTTGCCCATTCCACTTAATTTCGGTTCTAAATCCCCTCAATGAGCAAAATAGGATGACAATACGTTAGGTACCTAGGTAGGTATCTAGTAATATTTAGCGCTATCGAGTATAGAGCATTGCGGATGGCTGAGGGAAAAGGTCAGCAAAGCGTTTCATATCTGTTCCAAGAGGTAGGATTAAGAGACAGCCTATTGGTCACGTATGGCCGCGATTGATTTGGAGCATACCTATTCCCTTCTAGTGATGATAAAAACGTGCAGCCTTCGAGAATGCATGTAGCTTCATCATAGTAGAAACTACCCGGAACTAATAAGGTAAAGAAGAAATCTGAAGCCAATATGCCAACGCCTTTCGTGCCACGATAAGTATTATTGCCTAGGAGTTACGTACTGAGATCAATCAAAATAGGATGCTAACAGTGGATTAACAACGGGTGAGCCGAGTGGCAACCGAGCATCGATACCCTTGCTGGCGGATAATATCAAGCTACATAAGGTATATTTAGGTCCTTAAGTTTCCAATAATCCTCGGCTCGGCATTAGCATTGGTATTGGCGTTGGCATGGGTTTACTAAAGAAAAGAATGAGAGGCGGGAAAAGGAACGTACTACCTTAAGTAGGTACCTATGTAGATACCTACGGATGTCTTCCATCGAGGCGTACAAATATCTTTCTAAAGACATGGCAAAATTGTAAAAGTTGGAATAGACTATTTGCTTACGATTCCTATCTCATTCTCTTTTGTGCATGGGTTGTACGGGTTGTACGTACGATTAGCCCATGGTTCCATCCATGTACCTGACTAGATGCCTTCGGAGTAACCTCCATTCCAAAGCACCTCCCTGGGTACCTAAGACGTACCTAATAGTTGGAGATCCTGTCCAATCCCGTCTGCATAAACCCCGCATGCTGTACTCCCAGCCCAAATATTTTAACGCGGCGATACGAAGCAGACGCAGAAGAAGCTGCATTGCTGTCGTGGACGCTTACCGCATAAGGATAGACCGATACCTTACTTTCTTCGTAATGGATCTGAATTAACACAACTTCGTATACTGGATAGGAAATAGGATGGGAATTATGAAGTCAATTTCGGTAAGATGACGTGAATTATTTATTACACGTAATTCTTAATTGGAGACAGAGCCTGTCAGGCAAATCTTTGCAATTATGAAAAGTGATAGCGAGAAGCTATGTATGTACCTAGGTATGTATGCCGATGGGTTTAAAGTGGGCTAGCCGGATAGAGAAAGAGCTAGAAGGCTAGCGAACTGCTAATTGGCTCAATATTATTTAACCTTCCCTGTCTAGGATAGGCTTACCAGTAAAACTTGGTTCTTGGCGTTCCAAATTTCTAGCCTGATATGGCACTAACGAGGACACTAAGTATTCTCGGCAAGCGGCACCACTGCTGCAGCAACGCCAGTCAGTTCCAAAAGAAAATATCCTTGTACAAATAGTGAAGTATGATTGGGTAAATTGGGGTCTGTTATCGTGAGCTTCATCGGTCAAATGCGTATGTATTCCATTCGTCTCTATGGTCCCTTTTTGTTCCCGACCATCCAGACTTTTTTTTTTCTTTCATACCTACCTCCCCAGCTATCCGAAGAGGGACCTCATCAAACAAATACTAAACATCCTAACACTCTACGGACATACCTCCCTGTCTACCCCCGGCCAATAAATTCAGGTACAACCCATACATCAACACACCATCTCCGTCTTATTACGTACCCCATCCCGACTTGTATCGCACTTCATCCTACAGCTCTCCAATTCTTCTTCCATCTTCTCCTTCAATCCATAATCAAACCATCTCATCTCTTTTTACCTATCCAATTCACGCTTCACAAAACTTTACTCTCAGTAAGATATTTACTTATCTACAGGCTTTGGTTTGAATAACGGTCAATTCGGCACCTATCAGTTATAAGCGCTGTCTAATCGCAAACATGATCAACACACGCGCCGCCGCTGTGGTGCTTTCTGCCCTCGCCCTCGTCTCTGCCCAAGCAAATTCCAACTCAACCTTTAAGATTGACCCTAACGATGTCGATATCTCCGATCGCGGTAAGTTTTTTGTTAAGTTGCGATGTTAGCGCTTGATACTAATTATTCTCCGAAGTCGACTGGTGTCAAGGGCAGCAGGACAGCTGCGGTACAATTTGCGGATCAGTAATACAAAACGGATGTTCAGTGGTGAGTTTCTAGCAGCTAGTATTAGTATCCAACTTGAGCGCACAACTAATAAATGTGTAGACAACTCTGGATTTCCAGTGCGTTTGCCAGGGCGGCAATGAACCGGATATGAATGACTTCATGAACACGGTGCCTTGGGTAGGAGTTTTCTTCCATTTGCTTAGGCAGTTTCTACTGCTGTTACCTAAGAAGGTGTACTGACTATTCCTGTCTATAGTTCGTTTGCGAAAGACTGCAGAGTAACTGCATCACACAGAACGAGAACAACGCTGCCGGCCAAAAGAACTGCACGTCGACGTTTGGTGACAAATGTGGCTCGGAAGACGTGGACAAGCACAAGGGAGAGGGCAGCGTAGGCACGACTAGCAGTTCTAGTGTAGCTCCTAGTGGGACTGCTGCTCCCGCCGCCAGCTCCGCCGCTCCGAGTTCGTCTTCCTCCGAGGCTGCCGCCGTCCCAACCAATATTCAATATCTTGGAAATGGCGCCGCCGCTGTGGCTCTCGGCATGTTCGCCTACATGCTCTAGGAACGAATATAGGCGCGAATTTCATGGCTACCAAATTCAACAGCAGAGTTATTGATGTGGAATAATTATTTTGGTGGCCGCCGTTCCTTTCCCATACATTTTGATTTTAGCAGCACCCCCCTATACCCAAGTCATGTTGTACGTGACAACCCTAATTCACGAGGAGACGATTCGAGTATTGATAAGCAAGCATACGTCGATGGAAACTAATATTTGAGGAAGCTGTTGAGGAAGCTGTTGAGAGTATAGTACTGGCATTAGCCGCGCTACGACTCTGGTTAGTAAGGCTAATAATAACTATGAGCTGGTAGCTATAGCAGAGACAGAACAATAAAATCCAGCAAATGGTGCCATTGGCTCTTTGACAACCCGGACCGGCCTGAATATGAAAAATTGACACTTGTCCAGCGGATTGTTTCGCCTCCTTTGTTTTCGTGGGAAAGGTAAGGTGCACACACACAACGCTATTGTTCCCTTCTTTCATGGAAAAGGAATATATTGGCTCTTAATTGCTCTTCACTTGGCTTATATCAAAACCTTTCCGTGAGTGACATGATGTAACGATTTAACTATTTCATACCGAATAGCGAGCATAAACGATATCGAAGGCCCAGCAAAGCGTCGTCAGGTTACCTGAATATTTATAGGATAGGATCGCCTTGAGCGGTGTTGTATTTAACATATCAAATCTAGAGATGGCGAGCTTCGATGATATTGTCGTACCAGTTGGCACTTGTCATTCGTTCGGTATAGAATTGGAATTCCTGGTAGCTTACTTGCCGAATAATGAGCCGGATCCAAATGAAATCGAAGCTCACTTGCTTCCCCCTCTACTACGAGTCGATACTTCTAGCTACAAAGCCACGGTGGAAATCAGGGAAAGTATTCGCGCTACTCTTAGGGCGAATGGAATTCCTGTTGTTGGAGATTGGAATGGTCCCGCTGCGCCGACAAGCAAGATTAGGAATGAGTTACCTTATCGACTCCATGAAAAAAATAAATGGAACGTCGCTCTAGATGGTAGTCTCGGAGAAAAGTTTATGGATAAATACAAGTGGCAAGCTATCGAAATACAAAGCCCGGCATTATGGGCAACGGACGAGTCGTTTAAGGAGATTGAGTACGTTACCAACATCCTCACTTATAACTACCGCCTCCGTGTCAATCCCACATGTGGTTTCCATGTTCACGTCGGGAACGGAACAGATTTCTTCACTGGTGAAGCAATCAGAAGACTGGGCATGTTCTTCTGGGCTGCCGATCCTACTCTCTCACGTCTGCACCCCCCGTGGCGTAGAGTCCACTCATATTCAGCGAGTATTCGCTACCATAGCCGACTGGCCACTGAAGGAATTACCATAAAAGATGTCCGAAAGGAGTTTGAATGGTGGTTGTCGACCGAGGACCCAATAGCAATAACCAAATTTTCAGATACTACAAGGGAGGAGATGGCATTCAGCGGCGCGGCGAGATGGGAGGCATACGCAAAGTGGCGCAATCGTGTAGGTCCGTTTATAACATTAAGAGACGGTATCGGCACTATACCGAAAAAAGACTCATCAAACCAATCTCCCAGCAACTCGGACTCTCCCCTTCTACCATCATGGGAAGAAGTGGAGGCTATAGCGCATCGCCTACGTAAACAGGAAAAGTATACAGATGTGCCTCCCGAGGACCATACACTGCATAGGAATATAGGTTGGGTTCGTTGGGATGCGTTCCATGATCCGAAAGTCATTGAACAAATTTATGTCCTCTGTAAAGATCATTTCGGAACCTCAAACCCCACCGAACTTGACACAGCCGAGCAGATTCAACTCGTAATTACTGCACAATGTGCCTTTCTATATGGTCGTAGTATCGAGGAGGTAGATGACGCGCAATTTTACCAAGTCCTACTAGCGAGCGCGCCATATTACGAAGCCGCGCGTTTCGGTTGGCAATACGACCAGTTTGCTAAGAACTTCTATCTAGCATCATCTAACTTTGGCCCCATACTCTCGAAGCCGAGACCAAAGAAGGAAGAGCGGATCGACTCGCCCTATATTATCAGAAAGTGGCAAAACATAGTCGAGCTGATGGAGCCAGATACAGATGGCGACCATCCCAGTTTCTCCGAATACAATGAAGCCATACAAACAAACGAGGGTATCTCGGATCTCTTCGAGAAATTTAAATCCCGTGCCGACTCGCCAGGTTCCCAGTATCAGAACGACATACCGTCACCGCCGCGTTTTGATTTTAGCTCTATATCGTCTACCAGCCCTGTTGCTTTATCATCTTCCTCCAAGATTTCTGAACTACAGTCTAGCCCTGTCGACCCCAACCCGGAGCCTCTGCCCAGAAGCCCATCTTCCGATGGATCATCTAACGATTCGTCACCTGATCCACTAAGAAGCTTTTCCAATATATCCTATCACAATTGTGCATATTCCGACGTAGCATACAGTCCTTTCCCCCCCTACGTCGATTACGGGCCTGATGATGAGCCCTGGCCACAGAAGATACGCCCCCACGACGTAGACAATATCACAGCTCTCTACCAGTCCGAAGTCTCCAAGTACGTCAGACTCCCCGACGCAATGTGGGACCGCATCGGCTGGGTTCCGTCAATAGTAGACCCGCTCCCGGACCCAGCGGGCGAGGACGCAAAAAACGACCCTATCTTTTCCAACGCGTTCCTACACCACGTATCAGCAACGGCGCATCCCATTACCTCGGGGATCCAAGGCATCGCCAACATCGCGGCCTGCGATTCGGCCATGGCCGTCTCGACGCTCCTCGAGGGCCCCTTCGGCCGCCGCCTCAACTACAACTTCAAGCACTACTCGGCGCCGGCGTTGAAGGACGACAGGGAATATTGGCCCATGTCGACGAACTCGCGCACGATTGAATTCCGCGAGGCCGCGGGAACGCTCGACGCGAAGTGGATTTCAATGTGGGTGCGCATCACGACGGGAATCGTGCGGTTCGCACGGCGCGCGAGCCCCATCGACTACTTGGTCGTCTTAGACAGGCTTATGGAGCAAGAGGATCGCGATGCCGCTATAAGGACGGCTAAGGCTAATGGGACTTACAATATCACAGATTATAACCCACGGAATAGGTATGATGTTTGCGACTTGCTTGAAGATGTCGGGTTGTTCTCCGAGGCCGCTTTAGTCCGGAGGCGGGAGCAGGAGAATGGCCCGCTTAGGTGAGGAGGTATAGAAACTGGATGTTATCCGAATCTCTGAGTGGGTAGTCTTTGTTTGATAATAAGTCATTGTTTTTCGGCTCGAGGTGAAATTGGTTTGGGGTAGATTAGTTAGTGTTTTCACCATTTCCAGCCGTGTCGTATTGCATAGTAAGATACCTATTATGATATATCTCGCATATGTTAGACTTAGATTGAATTTACACTTGTTATAACTACATAAACTTTACACGATAGCCATCTATTAAAGCCAGTCTATCGCACAGTTCATATTTGCCCCTATTTACCCCTGAAGTCCGCTTTAAAATATCATCCTGTAAGCGGATTGAAAGGCCTATTTACATAGCGCCCCCAGCCTATCCAATAGTTAATCTAAAGTCGGGGTGGAAGGTTGCTTATTGGAACTTGCCGAATGCGTCCAGCTATTGGCAAATTGGCCAATAGGGGTTGAGCTACCATAGGTACTAGTCACACGTTGCACAACTTGCCCCCCTTTTTACTTTTCACTACCCAGGTCTACCATTTGCTTCTGCAGAGCTTAGTATTCAACCGCATTGTATTCATATTAATTGTGACAAACGAAGTTGATAAAGGGTAAGTCCAGATTCCGTTCCACTAAAAATACACTTTAAGATAAAGGAGCAAAGAGGCTGTAGTGTTTTCAAAGCTGAGGAATTATTTTATACTTGTTTAAGGTTAAACAAACATTTGTTCTAATATAACAAGGCTCAGCAGTCAAAGACTATATAGTTTTGACTACTGTACATGAGACAAACTGATTGTCTGCAGGTTCGTCTGGGAAGATTATTTAAACAAGTATGGGTATCATACCGTTCAGTTAGAGCCTAAGCCACCTAGACGTTAAAATATTCCTGAGGTGTAAATAGGTAGGTTAGTCATGTACCTTGGTTGCCGGGCAAACACTCAACTGCATGACCAGTTAATCCGCGTCACCCAGTTGCCCAGCACAACAACTCACATGCTACCCCACACTTTGGAGGTCTTATGTCTAAAGAAAGTAAGCCATTACACCGAAGACCAGTTGGTCGAATTGGCTAGGCACCTGATCGAGGGGGGTTAAGACCTAGAGGCCACAGTTCGATTCACACCCGAGGGGTTTAGCGACCCTCAACTAGGTCCAGATACGGCCAGGTTAGATGACCCCTGCATATGGTAAAACTCACATTACCTAGCGAGGACCGGTACGGCCGCAAAGAAATACTCGTAGCGAAAGCAGGGCGCGCAGTAGCAACTGTCGGTGATAACAGTTGGCTGGGCGTTGAAGAGGGACGGGGGATTTCTTTTTTTTCTTCATCCTCCTTTTTTTTTTTTTTTTACTCCTTTTTCGTTATTCAAATCTCGTCAACTTTAATTCTACCCTGCACTTGTAAGTTCTCCTAAGAGATATACGTTGTTGCACTGACAACCAGGACCCCGAAACCACTATTTTGATGGTAGCTGTCTTTTTATCGCTTCTGGTCATCCTCGACTGTTGAAAACCTTGTAAGGTTATCATGTGTGCGCCATACGGTGCTCCAAGGGTTTTCATCTATTTAGGGCTTCTGTGACGTCTCGCCCTCGTCTTCCTCTAATAGCTCCACGAAATCTTCGAAGTTGCTTAGGTACGTTACCGTCTAACCATCCATATGTATGTTCTAACTATGCCTTTGCGGTCTACTGTGTTTGATTATTCGTAGTTCTTTACTCAAAAATTGGAAGACGTAGCATAGTATTAGACAAATTAAAATCTTAACCACACGTAGGTAGTTGATGAATAGAAGATGGTTACTTACAATATATATTTTGTGATGATATTGAAATAGAACTCTTTAGGTAATGAGAACCTATGAGCCTGTATGGGGATTTGTTAACAATATGGTTGGAAGTTTTTTGCCCTGGATATCTTCGTGGTCCTTAGGTAGATCTCACATATATCTCCATAAACATAAGCATGTAATTGGAAGGTTCTTCGCGTAGGAATAACGTTTCTTACATACTTTTCCACTTGCTTCGTGGCAAGGGGCACACATAGGTACGTATTCATCCTTAGCCGTACTAAACTATGACTGCTAGCGGCCAGAAAATGAGGTAGATATACGATGGCTGATCCAAGTACCATTTACGAGTTTCATCTGTATAGCCACAGATACAGCTTGTAGCATATCAAATATTTCCATTCGTGCTAATTTAACCACCTATTTACAAGTATGGTGCTCATTCGCCTTGTATTCGTATCGTGTTACGCAACAACTAGCCCCTATTCTATATCACCACTCAAATAACTCGACAATGCCACGTTACGAGCTATCAGATTTCTTCCTCAACCCCTTCCGCTTCAGGTTCAGGAATTGGACTATTTCTTTCTGTGCCTTGACCATTCTAGCCCGCAATTCCTCGTCCAAATCGTCTCGTACGAACATGATCGGATACTCCATCTCTTGTAAGGTAGGGGGGTCGATACTAGCGCCATAATCGGTTAGCACCTTCACTCGTCCGATAGCCCCTATGCCAACAGAACGGTGCAACAGATCCGCGCCGTACTCCTCGTCACCGAGCTTAGCCTCCGCATCTGCGCCGTTCTTGAGTAGGATATCGATAAGTTCGAGCGTGAGGGCTTCGTCATTCTTACTGAGATAGAGGTTCGTGAAGTGAGTCGGATATGTACAGACAATATCGATGTGTTCGTAGCTCTCCTGTATCAACGTCTTAACTAGAGGCTGGACGCGGACCCAGTCAAAGCCTCCCTCAGCCCGAAGGCAGAATCCTATAGACCAAAGGATAAACCTAAGATTTCCATGTAGAAGTTCTACGACGCCATCGTTATCGGTCAAGATGTTGTGTACTATATCCATAATATAACCAACGGTCTCCTTCTCCCAAGGTTCTGCAAGATTGGAGCGCTGCGGCAGACCACATTGGACGACCAGAGAGTCCCAAAGGAGGGAGCGCACTGCAAGTGGTACACCAGGACCTGTCGCCAACACCAGCCAGGTAATCTCGCTACGGTAGTCTAATTTTCCAGAGTTCACGTATACCTCGAAAAGTAGTCGTATCAATTCCGTCGTGGTAGACGCATCGCTTGTTCCGAGGGCAGCACGTTGAAGTGCGAGCGTCAGACAGAGTTGCTCGCATACTCCTGGAAGGCCGATGGCCAAGTTTTCTTCAAAAACAGACTGGTCCTCAAAACGGAATCTTCGGCTTAGTAGGAGATGTACCACGTCTAATCTATGGCCCCCGCAAGCATGCAACATCGAAAGGCCATAGCCTTCATCGTCAACAGAGACGCCAATGTCGAGGGCAGCCTCCATAGCATCAAGTTCCGCACCTCTCTGAAGCATCCACCATATCACAGATCTGTAAGGTACATGAAGGCGATGGATTTCAGGAGTCCAGCCAGCAGCGTGTAATCTCTCGACCATTGAGACGGATGTTGCAAAGTGCATGGCCGAATAATTGCCGTTGCAGGAAGCGAGAGCAGTAACGTCCGCCCCGGCCTCAATAAGGCACTCGGCGAGATCTTCTTGTCCGGAGACGAGCGCAACTTGCAACGGAGACAGGAATGATTGGTCTAATAATCCGGACTGGAGCTTGAAGAAATGGTTTAGATCTGCTCCTGATTTGCGCGCCATTTCGAAGGTACCCCTTAGTCCGTGCTGGCATGCCCATGCTAGAGATCTATAGCTCCCGTAAGGTTCTTCGTGATCTTTCTTGTATGGATCTATTCCCAGGTCTAGCTTGTATAAGATCGGCAGGATCTTCTTTGAGAATTCGGTGCAGGTCAGAGACCAGTAGTATAAATCTGTCTGGGATAACTCATAGACAATCATGTCTAGAAGTTCGGCAGGAAATGCAATGAATATAGAAGCACCCTGGATTTGCGAGAGTTTTGTATCTTGCGAGGATGCCATGATGTAAATGGCAAGAGGAAGATCTAAAAATCAAACGTGAAAATAAAAATGAATAGTTATATAAAAAGTCAAAAATCGAGCAGGAAGCAAACTAGGAAGAAAAGGCAACAGTTGGTTTGAGAAAGAGGTATATGAGAGTGTTTTTAGGAAGGTAGACGCGAGTGCAGAAGTTGGAATATTGAATCCAATGAGGCCCATAGGCCCATAGGCCACCCCGTCCAAGGCGACAAAGTAAAGCGGCAGAATGTTGACGTCGATTTCCCGGACTCGGGGAGTTGCCTACGTGTGCTTAGCCGGCGAATGTAAGTGAAATTGATGCACACACCATCACCGGAGTCTAAACACAGGGAGACGTTGGCAATAGGACGCTCGGTTGGAAAAATATGATTTGAAGCCCTTCCCTTTCTTTCACAAGAATAAGAATAGGATAACAGGGAAGCTTGTCTTAAATCGGACAACAATTGAGGCTTGCAAATATAAAACCACTCCTAGATACCCGGGAAACAAGGCTACACAGTACAAAGCTACAAATCTAGGTACGTACCTATTGTTAGGTACTTGACGGCATATTATTCTCTATTGTAGCTTACTTAATGTGTAATTTTGACTGAAGATAGGTAGGTAATCTTTTATTAAAGCAAATCAAAAGCCATATTTATAACGCGTCTTTCAAATATGACTAATTTTAGGGTAGGATTATAAGTTGAAGAGTTGGCCAGTAAATTGGGAAGAGGATATGTATAATGTCAAATAACCCATAAATAAGCCCTCAGCCTTTTTACTCATGTGCAGAAATTGGGGAAGGGTTCATATAGGTAGTCTATTGTTCCCGAAGTTGTGTAGCCAGAGCAAAACATATGGCCGCTACAAGGCAAAATATCAAAGTGGTCTCTGTAAAATAACAGGGCAAAATGCTATTGAATGGTAAATCCAGCAACGTCCCCATGGCAACAACGTACTTACGTGTACCTGCTTTGTTTTTTTACCCCTTGCTACTTAAGAGCAACGCTACAAAGAAGTTTCGATGATGAGATTCTTTGTCACGGTGAGTGTTGCAGAGTAACTGTAGTTCAGTGCCATGCAATAGGCGTGAAGTGAAATGTTTCACTGCAGCTTTCTCTATCCAAGCCTTGTTGATACGTATCTATTTTCCATCCCGTACAGGCGAGTACATTTGCCGTGTGGCAATATATACTGATTAAAACAATCCAGTAAGCAAAGCGCGTAGCTTCGATGTTTTAATATTAAGTATGAAACCTAACACTGGTGGATGTGTTAAACAACATACCACTGCGCCAAAAGGATCTCTTAATAACACAAGTGCTATCTCAGTTTATCTAATAATATGTCAAATTGAAATCCCGAAATTACCTTGGGTAGGTAGGTAGCTATGAGAAAACACTAATTTGTAAAGAGGGAATTATAAAGAGGCAAAAAAGAGGAAGAAAAGCTTCGGCTTCTACTTTTAACAAGCTGGATTATGTTTGGTTAGAATTAGCTACCTTAGGTAGTTTATAGAGGAATATAAATTATAACAATGTAGCTAAAGAAATCATAGGTGATTCTTCATATATAGTGCTAGAATACAGTATATATTCGGCATTTATCTGGAATTCACACCATCCCCGGTATATGACTCCCCAAAAGCATAGCGTCCAACTAAATTTAGGTAGTTTAACTAGGTACCTTTTCTAGAACGTTCAGTTTCCGCTTCAGGGATCAGGTACTATGTATGTAGATGGATTCGGCATAGACTCATCTTTAAAATAGCGTACTAGGAACTACGTCATTGAGGCAGTTATCTAAATCTAGGTGCCCATTCAAGGAAGCCTACAGTACAGGGTAAACAGTTACATACTTGAATATCGTCATCGCATGGCCGAGCCATCTTTAAATGCGATACGTTTGCGTGATCAGAAAGCAGATAGGCGAACACGTAAACATGCGAAGTGATTGTAAAACATCTTAGATTTATTATGCTAGCCAGATGCTATGGTATCATCGTTGGAAATCACTAACCTGTTTCTTTTACCGAGCCTAAAATCAAACGAACCGAGCTATGCAACAATTTTCCTTGTCAAAATTACACACACTTCCTACTCCTAACTAAGCCCACCCCTAAAGTATTCAGCTACTCTGCTGTTCCATATGTGTAGGCAGGTTGTAACTCGCGTAATCGGCATGGACGAACGCCCTATCCACAATTGGGACTGACTCTAACACGTAGCCCAAGCTCTCGCTAAGATCATGGGAATCCCGCAATGTAGTAGATGCGTCCAAGATAATATCAACTTCGACGTTTAATTTGTCGCCCGAGTGGTAGGCATTCAGCCCCTGGATCTGTTTGATCGTCTTCGCGAAACGCATTGTAAGGTAAAGTACTATTGGCCAGTTAGAATACTAGTTGAGAATAGGGAAAGGTAGAGACTTACAAATGTTCCGTTGATCAGCGGTTGCGGAGCACCCGCTTAGATTCTTAATATGTTGCAAAGATGTTCTAGACCAATTGAAGATGACAACAAGTGACAGAACAAGACCACCTAAGGCATCTAGCCACCATATTTTGGCGTAAAATCCAACTACTCTAGTTAATAAAAATTAGGGGGTAAGTAGGTTTCACAAAACGTACCTATAGGGAAGAGGATGGATCCTGTATTGAAAATCACATCTGTCATTGCGTCATCGGCCCTGGACATTATTAGCATATAAATTCGATGATACTAGCTGTCGACGATACCCACAAAGCTTGAACACTTGAATTCTTGACCAACCGACACCATAGCCAACACAGTCCCTTGATGATGACCGTCCCAAGCATGATACTGAGGGCTGGTATGCCGCTTGAAAAATAGTTAGCTCAGTCGAATACGGCCGTATAAAGTAATTACTTACACTTCAACCAACTCGTGATTGGGCGAGGCCAGGCGTTGTATCGACTCTAGCGCGACCTGGACGAAAGAAGTGATCATGATGACTGAGAAAACTAGGACACCTAAAGGTTCCAACCTACGCCTGCCAACCGGGTATTTGTACTGGTCTTGTCTGGATATTAACCAGGTAGTCGTCCACACTATGACCGTTGACAAGAAATCCAGCACGGCATCAACCAAGCTGGCTAATACTGACATCGACGATACTGAGATAACGACAGCAATCTTACCCGCTAGCAAGAGCACATTTGCCGTAAAGTTGATGTAAATTGCTGTCGCTACAATCTTGTCGCCACTGTCCAATTCCTCGTCTTCTTCCAGCCATGGGATCTCGGGTTTGGGACCGTCCCACTGGCCCTCTTCCTCATCATTAATAAATAGAGGCGTAGTCTCGGTGGCACGGTAGATGTCCTTCGGGGTACGCTTGACCTTCTTCGTTACGATTACACCTGGGGCCACCACGTCCCTCTCGTCACCACCTTCGCCATCCGCTAAGGTAACATTTTGAGGGTTTGAGAAATTCGTGAGGGGAGTTATAGGACCGAGTAGGTCCTCACTACCCTGGCCACTTTCGTTATTGCTTTTGGTGAAGCTGGTGCCGCTTGATTGCTCTTCTGAAATAGTAGCCGGGATATCCACATCCTTGAATGAATGATGGGGTAAGTCGTTATACTCGTTGAGTAGATCATGGGGTAGACTGCTGTCGAGCAAACGGTCAATGTAGAGATACTGCTGTACCAAGTAATTGGTGCGCTCATAATATTCGCGCAACGGCTTCCTCATAGCATTCAGCTGCTCTTCCGTCTTCCAATAGCGCGCCCAGTTATATCGAGGGTTCGACTTGCCGATAAGTAGCGTAGAGCGCATAGTTGAACTATGGAGTAGTTGGTTGAGTCGACGCTCTTCGCTTTGTGACCGTCGGTGGGCTTCATCGTCGGGTTCGGATGGCGGACGAGAGAACATGGACGGTAACAGAGCGGATTCCTCATCATCTAAAGCGTTGGGCACGGCGCCTCGCCAGGTGCTGCCATAGTTGTGTAATGAGCTATAGGAACGACTTTTGAGCAGATGGGTAAGCGCGCCGGGGCCGCGTGGCGACATTGGCGGGGGATTCTCGTCCTGCGAAAGAAGAAAAGAACCCCGGTTGAAGGGAACAAATCCTCGACGAGGGTCCGAGGTTGAGTTATCCAAAGAGGACATGTTTGGTGACCTCACAGGAATATTTGGTATACAAGTCGAAGTAGTACGAGTAAAGGAAGATTAAAATAGAAATGTTGGATAGGTCACCAGTACCGCGGGTGTGGGTTAATGTAGAATTGAACGGCGCTGCCTCGATTTAGACTTCCTCGACTTAGACTAGCAAAGACGGAGGGATCTAGGTTATATGATTGACTGTTTGCTAATTGACCAAAGAGGTAAACAATAGCAGCAGCAGCAACAAAGAGGAAGAAAAAAAAGAATTTCAAAACTAGGAAATATACACTACCAAGTAGGTACATATGTATTTAAGTCTTGCTCACGGGAACACAAATTGAATCCTACCAAACATTAACATGTATGTATTAGAATTTATTTCGCTCGTTGTTCTGGGGCCTGTTTGAGAGTTGCAGCGCTGCGTAGCATCTAAGAACCCTGTAACCTAGACGGCTCAGTACTGTGTAGTCGTTCACTTTGAGGCTAAGAGCTACGTACAGTGACGTACACTGTACGGTGCTAGTACGGTAGTAGAGATGATCTTACCGTAAATAGCATAGTTTGCCAAGACATTTTGTCTGGCATTTGCATCATTCGCCTTGGTGCTGCAAGTGCTGAGGCCTCTGGTCCTGCAGGCTTTGCAGACTTTAACGTCGCAGTCCCCTATTTTGAACCCTTATCTGACTGTACATATTGTACTATGCCTGTAACCATAGTAGAAAAACGACTCTGATCGGCGGTCCCCTTATTTCTTGTTTATCTCCGAATACCTCGTAGTTATCTGGTTGGTTAAAAGAGGTTCCACCCTCCGCAAAAAGCTCCAATTGTTTTACGATTGAAACAATTCGTAGTATCTTGGCCGGTCTCGTCTAACTTTACTCACGTCCCGGAACCTTTCCTGCATACAACTGCATATAAAAAATATAAAAAAAGCCCGCTTTAAGATGTTTGGTGTAGATGTTACATAACACCGATTTCGCAGTTTCGAGCGATAGGAATTTCCATACTCGCTCAACTGAGCTAAAGCAGCTTCTTTATACCGACAGGTCCTGTGTCTTCATTCTAATTTCATGAAGCAACCTCGTCGTCTCCTAGTGCCGAAATCTCTGTCTTGGGTGTCTTGGGTGTCTTTGCAGTAGGTTTTTCTTCCGCTAACAGCTGATCTTCTGAACCAATATAGGTTCGCCGCGTTCAACCTCAGCAACGACATAATGAAATATTATGCCAGTTGTTTTATCCTCGGGCGTCACATTTTCCTATTGTAGCCATTGTTAGAGCAAGTCAAAGCCTATCTGGAGCGAACTTCAATCCACGCTCATTAAAGCAATGTGGATTGATAATCGGTGCACCAGCAGCGCTGATCGGACGTCAGAAATTCGTCGTCAAAGCCTTTCCTGTTCGCCATCACCTTCGCGATCTTGCCTCGTATGCTACCAGGCGCATCAGAGGCACATAAATCAATGAGCGCCTGTAAATTTGACCCATCCTCGCTGCAGTGCACTGGGATTCGCGCCTCGGCCATGATCAGACAGTTTGAGTGTGTCTTGTATATTGTACTAGAGAAAGATGAATTAACATAGAGGCTTGAGTAAACGCGCTTTAGATAAAAAGATTACGTCGCGAGGTACAAACTCGATAAAGAAATAATAAGCTCCAATTAGATTCGTGTGATATTTCAGCTATATATCAAGTATATCTTTGTAACAGGGATATATAATATCTCCAACCAGCGGCCCGGTTCCGCTGGCCAACTTCCGGAACGGGTTACCGGGTCTTGGAACTCTCCGGGCAGCTACGGAAAGGTAGCCAGCGCAAATTTCGGCCGATAGTACCGTCGACTATAAATCATATATCCCGCTTCAACATCTGCCTATTCAGGTTTACTAACTGGTCATAACTATAGTCTAACAGTAGGCCATAATTTTAAGATACAGTATCAGGCGTACATGCATATGTACTTGCTTATGAACAGGAAAGCTCATGCATTAGTATTGCTAGGTCTTTAACCTGTTAGCTAGGTATATATTTTGTAACTGTGTATTTTTAGGACCTATATGTCTACCACGAGTCATCTTAGTTATCAACACTACTTAATTATACCTATCGCTACCCTTCTCGATGGTTTAGCCTATCTTTACGTTCCTTATTATGTACTATAGCAGTTACTTAGTGTCACGAGGCGGGACTAGTCAGCATGGAAACAACTTCGTTGTTCCGCAAGTAACTCTATCCTATCTTAGAAGCCTACGGCTCGTATATACAGATATATCATCTAAAATCCTAGCACTTGGTGGCTTCTTATTTATAGACCGTCAGGTATACGGCGTTAACTATTATTAACATTGTTTTAAAAATGCTAGTATAACATAAGTTTATATGATATCCTGTATAAGTAGACCGAGCTCTGCAGAGTACCTACGTAGCTACATGGTCCATCGATCTAAACCCTAAGAGAGCATAATTGTATCGCTATAGATAGGCCACCCTCTACTCATGTGAGTTGCATCATGTCTTGCGTCACTCCTATAATAGCATGCCGATTTCGAACCAGCAAGTCCTGTTTCTAGAAGGAGATGTGGCCCGCGCAATGCACCCCCCACCTTGCTAGCTGCCACCTTCACATTTCTTCGTTACCTGTTCGTCTAGATCTATTATTCTTCCTTGTGTATAACCACTCTCGAAACGGGTATCTGGGGCGTGGCCTGCCGACAATAAGAACGTGGGCTCTGCAATTTTATGGCTCATCCATATATCCGCATCAACAACCAAGACGGGCCATATAAAGATCCACATGATATTGACCTGCCTGCAATCCGGCGTATAGCCCTAACCTAGCCCATTCCGAGAATTGGCCAATAAGCGGGGACGACGACGGTGCCTAGTCGGAGGCCGATGCCAGCGCGAACAATACCCATGATATCCGCCCCTATTTCTCGGTGCATGAAATCGTGCACTCTATGATAGACAATATATGCAAGCTGTATACAGTGATGGCCTCCGTATCTGAGTATGGTATCGTATATTATTAGTTGAGGCCTTGAAATTTTCCCTAGTCAGTGCAAGAGGCTCGGTATTCCTATTACCTATGGGGTTACTATTGAGAAGTATGAAGAATATCTGCAAGAAAAACGCTACCGCTATTGCCTTTGGTGGCCGACGGTTTACGGCCGATACTATTATAGCTTCAGGCGGTCTCAGGACCAAATCTCAGTAAGCAAAATCTGACAATCATACGGCGCTCATCTTGATTGCTTTTTTACTGTTTGGTTTAGATATTCAAACATCTTCTGAACTCTTATTACTAACTCATGTCACAACTCTATCTTAGTTTCTTCTTCAACAATACTTCTTCTAACTTATCACAGTACCCTCACACTAGGACATCCAGTTAGAGCCTTCAAAACCGGCGTCGTAGTATATCGTGGAATGTACTCGACAGATCGCCTCAATAACGCACCAGTAGCAGGAGAGTTTATTTGTAACATAGAAAGGCCCACCTTGCTTGCTCTGGTAGCCAACAAGATCCATTGTATTCTCATCTTTACTAAAACTGACGTGATCATTGGTATCACGACTGAAGTAAGTATACAGCGTCTACTTTCTACCATATGATGTAGCGGCAAAAGATTATTAATACCTAGATATTTTAGGAAGAAGATGATACAAATATGGTAGAGTCTTGGTCGTCTACTGTGTCGAACGCAACTTTATTGTCACTTTTACCGGAGCCAGAGACCTAGAGCCCTTTGCTCCAAGAGGCTATCCGGCACGCACCAGATCAGAGCATAGTTCGATGGTCACTGTGTTTCCGAAATCCTCAGCCCTGCTGGACTTCGACTGGTGGCTACGTCATTCAGTTAGGTGACAGTGCCCACAGCTTTTTGCCGACATCAGCAAACGGTGCCACTCAAGCCCTTGAGGATGCCTTGTCTCTCCCCAATTGCCTTCGTCTAGGGGGCAAGGAAGGCCTAGGGGCCGCTACCAAAGTCCATGAGTTATTACGGTAAGTTTCTTTGTCTTTTTCTTGACTTTATCGTTAAGCAACCATAGCTTTAAAAGATGGCTGATTACCTGAACTCTACAAGGTATCAACACATTTCACTTATCCAACACTTTGGCTTCCACCAGGAATCCAACCAGGAAGCCATGCAGAAGTATCCACTATTGCTTATGGGCAAATGGCTATGGGCACACAACCCAGAAAAGTACGCGACTGAGAACTTCCGCAAGGCATGCGAACATCTTGAAACAGGAAGCCCGTTCGATAACACCAACTTACCGCCCGGTTATAAGTGGAGTGGCTGGACAGTGGAGGCGAACTCACCAAGCAAAAAGCCGGCGTTCTAACTATGCTAGAACTCAATAGCAACGGCGACTGGAGTATAGTCTAAAACAACACCACACAACCCAGCATGCACAAGGATAATAGACAGGGCTTCCAACCGGGAATTGAAGCAGTGTTCTGTTATGCTTCGAACCTATGGTACGTTATATCCTAAAATAGTAGGATGTATAACTATTCGCCCTTATTCTCGCCTCAGCTATAGATAACCTATATATACCTAGGTACATTAGACTAAATTGTGTAATATCAAAATTCTCTTCTTACTCAACTTCAATGAGCATAAATCGGTACTAAATTTTGAGGCTCGGGATTATATCCGAACCAAGTCACCTGCGGACCTCAACGTTACATATTTTACCTTTTAATAACTGAGCGTATACTCGAACAAGTACAAGCAAAACAAGAGTGCTTAGCTCAGTGAATTTCATACACAATTAATAGCTTCAAAATGCCAATAAACGTGACGCCGTCTATAAAGGACATAAAGCAAGGCTAACGAGACCCTAACGTCTATCGTCTACAGTCCCCCATGGCCTAGATTTAGATATGTTCAGGCTTGTACGATTTACCTCTCCTGTACAAAGCCTGGACCATACAAGTTGGGGTTTCTGAGACGGAATTTCTCTACGTCTTGAGGCCCTCTTACGCAACAATAACTAGTACAATAACTAGTATAAGCCGGCACTTATATGACTATACCTTTTGATAAATACAACCGTTCTTTGCAAGATTCTATGGAAATTCGATACAGCCAAGATCCAATGTTCTGTTGTCTTGTAGTCTTAGCCTAGGGTATCGTCCCAGCTGCTGTCCTGCCGTCTCCTGGTCTCCCCATAGTCGTCGTCGCCGCCGTCATCGCCCCTCACCTTTCACCCCTCGCCCCTCGCCCTGCCATCCGGCTATCCAAAACTCAACACATGGGTCCCTCGCCGCCAACATAAGCAGGGACCACGAAAGATTCTACAGAGTTCCGCTTTTAGGTACTGCCTTCCCAAATTCCTAACCTGACTGATTCACCCACCCCTCTTGAAAAGTTTGCACAGACTGAGGTTTAGGCTTAGGGTTTTCTTCCTTCTTTCCTAAGCAGAATCCAAGAGCCACAAACTCCTGCTGCGAATATTTCTGCATCTCTCTGCCTGCAGCCCTTTACTACACAGGTTTTGTCAAATCATCCCTCACCCACCTGCTGACTTTTGCCTAAGGCATACTGTCATTTATTTCATCTTCCCTTTTGGATCCCCTCGCCACACGATCCTTAGGCAAGATGGCTTCGGTATGGTACCTTTATTTATTGACCATGCGTGACGCGTAAACTAATATTGTGTCTCTCAGTCCTCTAACAACATGGATATTTACACGAAAGAAAAGGACGGCCAAATGTACCTTGTTGGTCCGGGCAATGAGGAGATGCCGTTCGAGGTAAGTTTTGGGTCTCTCTTAATTCGAGTTGCTATCTACACCTGGGCTTGAGAGATCTGAAATCTAACTGCTACTCTCTAGTACGACATCACTCAAATTCCTCGCGATTTTCAAAGCTACTATCGCGACCAAGCTGCCCTCCGATCCGCAGTAAGTCTTGATGTTATTGATTAACTACCTACCTAAACTACATAAACTTGAGGCTTACTATAATTATCTAGGGAACAACTACTGATGTTCAGGGAGTAACCGGCGCCCTTTCTGCTCATGACGAAGACTCCGGAAGCGACGAAGATCTCGAAAGTGACAGCGCTCTCGAAGCTGGCGACGATCTTGATGGTGACGGTGACCCCAATGGCCACGCCAACGCCGTATCAGCCGCTCCGGTGGCTCCGGTAGCTCCAATGGCCCCCATGGCCCCGGTGATTCCGGCCGGTGTTGGCGCTATGCCTGGCCCTGTTGTCGGTGCTATGGTCGCTGGCCCTGTTGCTGGCGCTATGCCTGCCGGCCTTGTTGCTGGCGCTATGCCCGTCGCCGTGCCTGTCGCCGCGGTACCCCAGCCTTGCAGCTTGGCCCAACTACGAGCCGTTGTATACATGGTGAGTACCTCATTACAACCACATATTGTATACAAAAAAGGGAAACTAATTCAAATAAACGTTTTTAGGAGTCGTGGATGTGCCCATTTTGCAACTCAGGAGCGGCGGACTGGCGACGCCATTTGGCGTCGCACGTTACCGAGTGCGGATGGCCCGGCTGCGGCCAATCCGATTTCTGTACCCATCGAGCCGTGGCCACCCACATTGACCATGTCCATGGCACGCAGCCCGGAGTGTGCCCCGTATGTAGAATTTCCTCACTCCCCGTTCTATCTCTCATTTTCCGTTTAGTTAGAGGTTATGCTGACTCTTGTTGTTCCAGTTCCCGCGTTGCCTCAAGGGCCCCTTCAAGAGAGCCGACATCTACTACGCGCACGTATGCCGCCATTGCATCTTCGGCTGAACAACGTATTGGTGTGGAATTGATCGGTGGGCGTGTCCGTGTGGACGAGTTAGTCAGGCCCATTAGCATAGGTAGTTAGGTAACTATTCGTAGTTCGAATAGTCTTGCGTGAAATACAACTTCCTTCGGCCGAGATTTTCGTTTTCTTACTAACCTCCGGATACGCACCTAACGTATGGAGCTCGAGAACAAAGCGCGTAATTGACGTCAGTGGCATGTAGAGCCTCTACTAAATTGTACTATGTATGTAGGTAGGCTTGATTTCGCCTATGTAGATCCCTTACGACGATCAATTACTATACGCGAAGGAGGATCGAGAGGCTTAATGACGAATACTACGTACGCCGGCGGCGAGATAGGGACTAGTCAATAATCTCTCCGATTGCTCGAGTTTTAAGCCTGGCTACCTACCTACATATGCACTTGCGCCTCTGGCTGTCTGGGCGGGCTTGTTGTTGCTTATTTAAAATCCGTCCCCGGGAGTTGCTGTTTATGCCCGATCCAGGTTTTGATAAGCCTCTGCCATCATTGTCGTGTTTGTCTTTTTTTAAGCTGGGGTTCGCCTAGCGTTAGAACTAAACTAGAGCCTCCCCCATAGCTGGGGCTTGAGGTCCTGCTGGTCCGAGCGGGAAGAATGCTCCGTCTGGAGCATTTACAATTGGGAGCTAATAATCCGTACATCAGGTATAATCCGTACAAAGAGCTATGTAGTTAACAACTTTACTATGTAGTAACTAGCCTATGTATAACTAGATAGATTTATGTAAATGTAGGTAGGCATGTTAGGAGGTAGGCATATATGTATAATATAGGGGGTGGTAGTATCCGGTCTCCCACGTCAGATCTGATCAGTGATCTCCGGGCTGCCGGTTTGCTTTGAAGTTTTTGAGCTCTTGAACCCCTGAAAGCATGGCCCACTGACGACGCTAAGAATTATTGGATGGAATATGGGGCAGATTGCAAGGCTAGCTAAGTAAACCCCTGAGCCGGCATAAGATTCATCAGTTTAGAAAGAAGAATCGGGGTATGTTCTTTCCGAGGCACATCTCGTTTTGACAAGTCAAGATCTACGATGCAGAATACGGCTGGCGGTGGATATGTAGGTACCTATATAGTTATGGAGTGTCCGTATAGCCCGTAAATAGCTGTTGGAAATCTGGGCAGCTTTATTCCGGGCACGGCGGACTTGATATTGTAGTCCGGGACAAGGCACGGCCCTAATCAAAAATTGTACAAAGGCAGTTCCGGACTGGACAAGTATGTACACTACATAGTGTATGACAAGGGGATTCTCTTCAACAGTCGAAATGTGGATTTATATCCACAAGTACGTACTTATACATGGTTCCCCCGACTCTCGGGTCATGAAGGTATGTACATACATATGTAGAGATGGTCTGTGTACCTATTATACTTGATTATATGTAGGTACTTGTATATTTACACGTAGTCTTAACACGTGGGGTTAATAGCACTATGTAAGGTCCGAGCGATGATCCGAGGCGAAAGAAGGCTAACCATAAGCCAAGATCCTATATGGACGGGCACGGTTTTCAGACTTTTGTTACGCGCGGCCGAGCTCAATGGTATTATGGGAGCAACGGAAGCTTACCGCAGGTTCGAACATAATTGGGAAACGTTGGCAGGTCATAGAGAAAAAAAAAACAATAAATCAAATCATAAAAAGCTGATCTGATATTCGGTTTGCTCTGGGCAGTAGCAAGACTTTGCGTGTGGCTGCAAGATGCGGCGTGCGTAAGAGGTCAAAAAAGAGAGAATATTCGGAATGTCTTAGTATCTGGACGCCTTTTGCATGGGACCGAGGTAAGAAAGAAACTTTGCATGCTGATATGTACTCGTTAGTTATATGTAGTGATACATGACTAACCTACTGTATTCTTGAAGCCAGCACGGTTTAGAGAAGACGCCGTCTCCGTGTAGGTATTACGATAGTACGATGAGCGAATGGCTCGTACCTTGAGCGGCGTTACCTATTAGATGGGTAATCCCGGCAGGCCAGAACGTTAGAACGGTACCTAGCCGAATAACTATTGGCACAGCGGATTATGATACTCAAAACCAACATCGTCCGGAAACCCTACCTTAGGTACGTATTAATCTGTTTGCGAACTTTGCCAAATGTAAAAGGTCCGACATTCTGTACGGGTCTTTTGCTTGGGTTTACTTGATAATAATAACAATAATAGGATGAATATAGAAAACTGATGGCGTACTTTTTACCAGCTCTTTACATACCACTTGTTGTTCCAAGATGCGCTGATTTCCCGCTCAGCTCGGTCGGCTTTTGCTAATCACTTCCTATTGACGCCGAACCTCGTGTTAGTGGATCGGCTTACAATTGGTTCGTTCTTAACAACTCCCTTAAATCATCATATTAATAAATTCAAGCAAGTTTTGTCATGATTGAAATACGACCTTTTATCCTGCTTGCTCGCCAACTTCTTTCTCTTTTTATAGAAATCTCGACGGCTTAAGAACCACTTTGGTGTTAGTTACCTACCTACATATCTCCATTCTTGTTCGACTACCAAGTTTGAGAGGGAAGAAAAGGAGAAGAAAAAAACTACCAGGTAGTATGTGTGCAAACGATAGATAGGTACCTTACCTACATTCCTTGTGACACTTAGGCGCGCAAATCCTTAAAGACTATGCAGAGCTAGAGACTAGAGGAGGTTGGCAGGTGAACTTGAACTGCAGTCCTGCAGATACCAAAGGTACCTCAGTCGCATGCCAATCGCATGCCAACCACATCCATAATCCATAATCCATAATCCATAATCCATAAATGCAAACCTCAGCGTCTGTTTTCCACCCCACTCTTTAGACCGGCCTGTTAGCTCGCCGATTCTAGTGCCTTTCTCTTTCCAATTTGCCTTCCGGTTTACTACTTCTACAGGATGTACTTTATGTACCTAAAGTAAGATACATAAAGATACATGTGCACCCTACACGACTTTTAGTCTGTTCATCAACATGAAGCACCTGCACTTACATGTAAATATTTCCGGAGGCTGTATATAGGTACATATACTTGATTTGAGACAAATGCCATCCCATTTCTACGCCCTAGCTTACATGAACGTTGAAGATAAATGGGAAAATGGAAGCCAAGTCTTTTCTTATGTTTTGTCGAGGAGTATTTCCCCCCTTGCCCGTTTCTTTCTGGAGTGCAAGTTACCGCGTAGGTTAGGTACCTCACTTAGGTAGTTAGTGGGCAGCGAGCCTAGAACGTCGGCCAATGCAGGGCCTGTTCCTTGAAGCGGACGAGTTGATCGTGCAATGCATGATCGGATGTAGCTAGCGCGAACAAGTCGCCCCACCCCTTACCCCCAGTTGCTCACCCGCCGGGTACCTTAACACATGTAGACGAGGTAGCTAGGTACATTTTTGCATTGGATTGGCGCCAGAAGAGGTAGGTACTACGCTAAAAGTCACAATAGAACTGGAACTCGCCAGCCAACATTGAATGAAAGTTCCATACCACTTGACCTCATAAAAATAGAGTCCAGCTTGTATGTATGTACCATCCAACTCGTAGGTACATATAAATCACGTACGGATTACACAACACCTTTAGGTACCTACGTAAGTAACCCAAGGTCATTTCCAGGTCCAGGGTTTTCTGCCCGTGATTGGAAGAAACATGTAACTAAGCATTGGCGAAAACGAAGGAAAAATAACGTCTCGCTGCCTCGCCTGACACCATACATCCTCGTCATTGAACACACTCACACGCCTTTCTACTTTTTTTTCTTTCCTCCTTACGTCTCTATACTTTCATCCCTCCACCGTTCGTTCGCTCGTCCCAGCCACTTTTCGAATACTCTCACCTGCTCCGAAGCTGCGGTGCTACTTAGCATTAGCTTACGAGTTAGGGAATTAATATCGCTTGATTGTAGGATTTCTCTCGTTGAGTATTCTCGATAGCACGGTGCCCCTCGATCTTTTGTATTTTCCCTTTCCTTCGCTCGGTCGCTTCACATCAGCATCATATCGTGGTTTGGAAGGCCAGAAGTATATTCCGACCGTGATCAATAACGTGCCTATTTACGTTATCATCCGTCCCATCGTTCAGTCCGGTTTTATTATTTCTGCTCGAAATCGACCAGTTCTTCGATCCGCATTTCTCCATCGAATCGCATTTCCTGCAGCTTTACGTACTCTATTAATAAATAAGGTTAATACCTGTGCTCTCGACCCGGCAAGCGACCGTTACTAGCAAGCCGCGCTTGTCCACCCTGCTTTAATTGTCACCTCCGTGTAAGTGACAAACTACCTGTTTGCTTAGTTCGAAATAGATCAGGGAGCAAGAAATTCAGATTCAAAAGATAGCCGTCCAAAAGCGGGAGGATCTGTACGGGTGGTTCGATATATCAATCTCGCCACAGAGACTGCTTGAAGTTTTGAAATTGGCTTAAGGCGGAGCAACAAACCATCTTTTTTTGCCTTAGGCTTCAGCTTGTCATCCCATTCTTTCCCGGCTTTCCACAAGTGTCCATCCACCATTACACGTCTCGGGCTTTAAGACTAGTGTTTCCCGATTGTTCCATTGCGGCAAGACCCAGGATATCGGTCGGTTACATCTGCACAAGAACACAGCTGACTTGAACTTTTTTATCGTCATGCAGTTTTCCGCCGGTTCGCGTCATATTCAGACATTTAACAGGGCGTAAACTACGACTTGATCGTCGAGACGACAACTCGATTCGCCATTGTAATATTCCCCTTTATCGTAACGTAACACACCAACAGAGATCTTGCGCCAGCCAGCCGATACTTGCTACTATTAGATCTTTGTTCGTTTATGGGTTCTTAGTAACCTAAAGAATTTAAGGCGAGTCAATCTATATGCCTAGATTTCCGGTCACCTTTCGGCGGAAATCTACCGCGGCAGAAGATCCAAATGGACCGGTAGCAGAGCATTCTTTCCGAGTCCTGGAACGGGCTGAAGTAAGCAGTGGAAAATCCTTTGATGGTGGTGCCAGGTTGGCCAGGATCACAGGGCCTGCACCTAGATCAAACGTTCCAGATCTTGCTGCGGAGGATAATCTGTTTGCAGGCTTGAAAAATAACCGGTACGTCCAAGTTAGGTAATATTTCCAACGTCTTTTTTTCTATTTTTGCCCGTGGGCCTCATCGCCAAGAGTTGGCCCGGGCAGTACGCAGTGGACTGCTGTTACGAATTACTCAGATTTTAGCACGCTATTGTCTCAGACCTTCGTACACTTATATTACTAGGCTGGCCCTAGCGTTGTGCAATTTTACTGACCCTCCCTAGTGGTAGCGGAAGTTCCAACACTACTAAGACAGCCTCCGATAATTCTTCTCGTCACAGCAACGCCTCTACGGCTCCTTCATCAACCGATTTACCACCACAGGACGACTGGCGCGGTGCTAACAGAAAATCTGTATCCATGGCAGACGTTCCTGCTCCGCTGGCGCCCAAGAATCACGGCGGCTTCCTTAAACAGGCAGGCCGAACTTTCTCTTTCGGTAGCAGAAAGAGTACGTTGCCAACTATACTGGCAGAGGATGCCGTCCCTGCCGTCCCCGCGATGCCTGACGAGTATAGTCCAGGCACACCCCGTCGTCGCTCACGGGCTGAGACTGCCTCGACGGCTAGCACAGCGACCCCTCCCAAGGTTGAAGACAGGGACTTCATGTTGGATCTAGGCGGCGATCTTAGCAGCATGCTCAAGTTTGACAAGCGTGCTAGTGTCGCTACTATAAAAGAGCGTAGCTTGATAGGAAATCGAGCTAGCCAGCTTACGCCGCTTCATCTTGACAACTCCGTTCCCGTTGAGCCCCCACAGCATTCGTGGAATAGCCATCATTCGACTGATGGACTGTTAACGTCTGGGCGGACGCTGACGTCCCCTGTCATTCATGAAACGCGGCCGCCACCCGTTCCAAAGCATCATGACAACCCTAGAGAGCGCCGACAATCAGACGATGATGATGAAGATACGATATTGTTAAGGGATTCTCTTGCTGCCACTCAATATCTGTCTAACGAAGCACCAGCCCCTAGCGGAAATTCTGGCCGGTACGGGAGAGACGAAGATAGCACTCTAAGCTTTAGGTCTGGCGCCACCGAGTCGTACTCTAGGTCGGCTAGGTTTGATAACAAGACTGATGACGACAATCTCTTTGATAGACCCGCCAGTCGCCCCAAGTTGGCGTCAAGAATGGGTCCCCGCTCCCACACTATGCCACAGAATAAGGTCATGACTCCTGCAGAATTTGAGAAGTACCGCCAAGATAAGGCTCGAGATGAGATTATGGGGATAGCCGGAGATGAGGAATCAGATAAGGAGGAAGAAGATAATTACGATGACGACGAGGATGATCGAGAAAAAACGAAGCAGCTAGCGAAGCAAAGGCGAAAGCAAGAGGCTCATATGACTGTTTATCGACAACAAATGATGAAGGTAACAGGCGAATCGTCTACTAACACTCACGCGTCTCGCCCTAGCATCTCGATGTCAATGAGCACGCCGAACTTGGTATTAAACGATGGACCCGGCAAAGGTGTCTCCCCGATCCCCCCTTCGGATGGCTCCGATTCCGACGAAGAGGTGCCTTTAGCCATTCTTGCGGCACACGGGTTCCCTAACAGGAACAGGCCGCCGACGCGTCTCAACAATATGTCGTCTAACCCTAACTTGCGGGCCGCTGCCGTACAGCCTTCCTATATCAGCGGACCAGGATCTATCGTGGGCGACAATAATAGCCAGGGAGTCGGTAGTGGTGGCAATCTACCACCATTTGCTAGGAAATTGCCCCAGGACCCGTACCTTGGCGCGGGTTTAATCAACCAGCCCCCTAGAGAATCATTTGCCTTGGGCGGAGGATCCGTTGCTTCGAGTAGAGCGGTGCCTACCGGAGGTCTAGTTGGTGTGATCGCCAGCGAAGAGCGATCAAGGGCCTTACGACGTGGTAGCCCGGCAGTTGATGGCGGGAGGAATTCCTTTCCCCTCCCCCCGAACGTACAGACGAACGCTATGCCGATGAATGGGGGTTTCGACCCTATGAGTGGCATTCCTCCTCAGACGATGTACCCAATGGGCATGCCGCAGATGCCTAATCCGATGCTGACCCCTGGCGACCAAGCACAGATCCAGATGACGCAGCAGATGAACCAGTTTATGCAAATGCAAATGCAATTTATGCAAATGATGGCTGGTCATGGCCCGGGACAAGAACAGATGCAAGCGCCGTTTCGACCCCAGGGACACATGCCAACGCAATCTATGGGGTCTTTGGCAGAGGGACCGCGCAATTCATTTATGGGCGATCTAATGGTGAATCACATGGGACAGGGGATGAACTTGGATCTACCAAGGGGCGATTCGCAAATGCGGACAATGAGTATGGTTCAGCCAAGCTCGGCATCATGGCTGCAACCACCTCAAGCCGGCTATGCGCCTTCGATACGCGCCCAAGGCACGGGCTATACACCTTCAATTGCCCCCTCAGAGCGCAGTAATGTCGGGTTACCTGGACGCTACCGACCAGTCTCGAGTGTTGCAATGGTCGACCACAGCAGAACCGCTACCATGTCCGGCGCTATGCCAGCCATTCACTCGAAGCTTCAAGCCGAAACCAAGGTGACTCCCGTGAACAATGAAGAGGATGATGATGACGAGCAAGGATGGGAAGCCATGAAAGCGAAGCGGGAAAAGAAGAAGGGCCTCTGGCGATCCAAGAAGAGTTTTGGAGATGATATCGGAGCACTCATCAGTTAAAGGACGTATATGCATTCCAATGGTTTATATTATGATCCTGGGCTACATAAAATAGGGGCACGTGCGAAGACCACACAACCATACTTATCGATCGAACTTCCAACAACGCTTCCTTCCGTTTGTTTTTCTGTCTACTAAGAGGCCCTCTGGAACAGAGGACGGGTTGGATCCTTGTATATTTCAAGATCACAAGTGAAAACATGTCCTGCGAGGTAGGACGAGGCGTATATGGCTTCGTAAGGAAGATTTGGATTTATTTTGGACAAGAGAAAGACCTGCCATTTAGAATAAGAGATCTGTGGAATGGATTAGGGGTATGTCTGAAGTTCGTGGTGGGACGATTCATGATAGAACACCCTATATATCGGTAATCTAATACTTTATCCACCCAGCCATCTACCTCGACGATAATCTTTAATTATGGATATACCTTAGTCGGAAGTGATATTTGGAGTGGCAAGAAGAGGATGACAGGCGGGGATATTGTTTATCATTTGGTTCATTTATGTTGGTAGCCAGCGTTATAGCATTCATTTAGAGACATCTTTTGGAATTTATCTTGTAAGCCAAGATAGGTAGTTTGCTAAAGCCTATCGCAATGGGCCCAAGATTGTGTTACGACATTGTCCCATCTCTTCGACGGTGACCGAGGCTTATGCACCTTCGTCCGACTAACCTTTACTAGTCCGTTGTCCTCTTTTTATGTTTCCTTTTAGATATTTTCTACTCCAGCTTACCCCTAGCCCAAGCGCTGCGCTTGACGCCGAGCTCAACAGCAGCGAGGCCCCAGTCCTCGCCGTGGTTATGGCTCCCGGAAGTAAGCCCCGCGCGGGCCTGGGCCTGTGCGTCGTCGAGGACGGTCAAGACACCGAAAATAACGGGGATGCCCAGGTCCAACCCGACGCGCATCAAACCGTGCGATACCGAGTCCGCAATGTACTCGAAGTGCATGGTTTCACCCTTAATTAGCACGCCGATGGCGATGATGGCGTCGAAGGGCTGTGTCGCGGTTGCCGTTACTGCTGTTGAGGCTAGGTCTGTCGTCGAGCCGCCCAGCAGATCACCGGCTGAGGCGCTGCCGCTGCTGGATTGCTGGATTTGGGAGGCGGCGTACATGCTGTGAGTGACGGGTTAGTTTAATGTTGTATTGGTATGAAATCATATAGCGATTGCAATGGCGCGAGAGAGATGGTAGGCAGAGTCAAGGGCTTCTGGGTAAGCAAGTATATTCGAAGGAGAGGGCATTCCTAACCGCTGAACAGCGATGGGCAGCTCCCACGACCCCGGCACTGACTGCACGACGATATTAGACTCTTTGACGCCGCAGCTCAGGAGCTTCTCCTTGGTGCCCTTGACCAATGGCTCAATGATGGTGGTGTTCCAGCGCGCGTGCACGATACCGATGCGTAGGCTGCTGCCGTCGTGTTCCTGAGGAGAGGGGCCTTTAAGAGAGTGCGCCATATTTTTTCTCTTTCTCTCGATAGAGCTTAGTTTCTATTTGATATGATATACGGATGTCAAGGCATAGGTGATCTGTTAATATAAAGCAATTGAGTTCCTATGGCATGTAACGTGTGGAATTGGAAATGTGAGGAGAAGGAATGAAGGGTGTGAGAACGGAAAGCTCCTCATGTAGGTACCTAATGTATGTACCTACATCGGTGGTATTCGAGGTACACAAGGTGGGCTGTCAGGCTGTACATATGTACGAACACAATTCAGAGGGGCAGAGCATGACGCACTTCCGAACAGGGGTATGCCCTACCTGCCTTAACCCTTTGCGGCACCTAGGTGTCTGTCTTCGTCACCTGATGTTGTTGCATGTATTCAACTACTTAAGGTAGGTACCTACCTATATTTTTAGCCTTTTGGACCGGAGTATTTCAACTGTTGCAACAGCAAAACGAAAGGAGTTACACAAGATCTAAGTCGTAACTTCACTTACTGATTCTAGGGGCTAGCAGATTCGGTTAACAAGTTCGACCGGCAGGTACGATGAAAGTCAGGATGCTCAAGTTTCTGCTTGACTCAATAGAGCTTTCTACTCCCTTTTTCAAGTTGAAAATACCATTTATACTCTCCTTTTTACTATCAAGTAGAGATGAATAATAGACCCCGTTCATTTATATTTCGTGTTGATAGAGTATTATCCAGCTAGTTATTTCATATTTTCAACTAATGTGGTTTGATCTTCACTATGTCTACAATCTCTCGTTTACCTGAATCTACAACTCGACTCCTATGTTCGCCCTTAGCTATTACAACTCCAGTCACTTTAGTAAAAGAGCTCATAGACAATTCGATCGATGCCAAGGCTACGTCAATTGAGGTCATCGTCTCTGCAGACACGGTAAAGAAGATTGAAGTTCGGGATAATGGGACTGGTATCCACCCAGACGACTACGACGCGCTTGGAAGACGTGGCCATACAAGCAAGCTCAGGACCTTTGAGGAACTAGAGACTCATTTTGGAAAAACACTCGGCTTTCGTGGAGAAGCGCTAGCCAGCGCAAATTCCTTAGCCCAAATCACTGTTACCACCAAATTCGCTTCGGAGCCTGTCGCAGTTATCCTTCATATCCTACCAGACACGGGAGGCATACTGAACCAACAGCCAGCATCAGCACCGGTTGGAACTACTGTAAGTATTTCCGGACTTTTTCATCGACTGCCGGTTCGAGAACAGGTGGCTATCAAGGACTCGGTAAAAGCGATAGGCAAGATTCGCGAACTACTATATTCTTATGCCATGGCAAGACCGCAACTAAGATATTCACTTAGGGTCTTGCAGCTCCCTAAACAGAATTGGAACTATTCGCCAAAACTGCGCTTTACTGTGAAAGAAGCGGCCGTCCAGCTGTTTGGCCCGGATATTGCGACTTATTGCTTCGAGAAGATATTTGAGATATATGATCTAACTAGCAGTAACGACCCTTCCGTCCAGGATCAGGGAATTTTGCCAGATTGTAAATATGTATTCGAGGCCTTCATTTTAAAGCCAGATTCATGTTCGCCCAAAGTCTCGAAGCAACGCTATTTCTCTGTCGATAGTCGCCCTGTTACGGCAAAAAGGGGCACTATGAAGAAATTATTGGACATCTACGTTGACCATATCAGTCTCCTTCCTCAGCAGGATACTTCGACCGCAAGACCCAAAGACTACTTCATTCGATTAAACATTAAGTGCCCTCCTGGAAGTTACGATGCTAATATAGAAGCGTCCAAAGATGATGTAGTATTCTCAGACGAGAAACTACTACTTGGCGGGTTCAAGGACTTGTGTAAGGAAGTGTACAAAGAAACCCCACCGAGTGATCTATATTCACAAGAACCAGCTAAAAGGAGTTTCATTTCAAGCAACAGGGATGATTTAGTAGCTCGAAAGTCACTACCCATGGGAACTCAGGTTGGGTCTATCTCTAACAGGGTTAAATACTTTAGTTCGTCGGCACAGGCACCAATACTACAAAGTCAACAGGACCTTATTGCCCCTCGGTCACCACGTGCTCTGTTGAAATATACAGGGAAGCATACGCATAGACCCGTATCTGTTGGACTTGTGCCGAACAATACTCAAATACCACCTGCTCAAGCGGGATCTACAAACACTAGAAATATCCAAGACAAACTATCAAATACCGGATTTAATCGATATAGAGCCGACATGTCCATAGATTTCAATGAGTATAGCCACGATGATCCCCAGAACAAGCTTCCCCATCCTACCCAGGCACTACCCACTCTCCAGGGGAAACTAGATCCAGTCACAAGCTCGGCTCCGCAAGATGTAAACCCGTGGGTTATTGCAAAGATGAACGAGCCTATTCCTAGTCGAATTAGGAACGAACCAGCCGAAAAGAATAGCTTGCAACTACTAGCATTCGAACCTCCGATGACTCCAGATCCTCCTATCCTTCGTCACATAGGAGCAGCACCACGAGACCTCGATGTCCCCCCAAGCCAGCAACACTTGAAATCACAAGGTCCTTTACGTCAATTACGGTCCAGAGTACCAGGTGGCCCATACCGTAGCCCAATATCAAGTCCATCTGGGATCCCTTTACAGGATGCCATGGATGGCATTACAATACCTACCGCTCTGAAGCCGCGACGACACCGCAATCCCCTCCCCTGGTCACCGCCCTCATCTACCGAGGAGTCTATAATAAGAAAAGATCGGTTAACAAAACTAAGGGACGAGTTCATTGCAGATGGTATGAAGCAGACAACGATATCCTTCCAAGGTGCTAGAGGGAGCCGCAAACGTCGATTACAAGAGGAGAATAGCGCTATCAATGATCAAGGCTCGCAAGGTCAGGAACATCAGGGGGAGGATTGGTTTCAATATGTGCCAATACAGGCAAACGATGATTTCGGCCATGAGCTTTCACTGCAGAAGGCGCCTGGCGTCTCTGAGAAGAAGCAGCGTCAGACCCATGTCAACCCAGAGGTGGCCCAGAGTCGACCATGTGTTCAGTCACGTAAGCATCGTGCCCAAGACGAAGTCAATTCTTCTAAAGTAAACGAGCCTATCAGTACAACTTTAGCCAGTGGCGACCCTCGGGCATACCTCTTACGTCGTCAAAAGTCGATGGCTGCGGAAGAGAGGGGCATAAAACCAAAGAAAATTCGGAGATTAAAGAGCTCTCTCCTACCCCTAGAAAATGTCCCCTCATATGATCAAACTCATCCTCTGGCTATTATCGAGGTGTTGAATCCTGAGACCTTGCGTATCTCTATCAAGAAGTATGCGATGTATGATAGCTACGTCATGGAGGGGGTGGTGGAAAATGGTCTTGAGATGAGTCTGGAAGAAGGCCGTAATGTCGAGAAACGACTTAAGTCAGCCTTCCTTAAACAGATGGGCGCCGCCAATGGCGAAGATCCCGTCCTTGAAATTAATATTTGCTCTTTTCTAAAAGGTAAAGGAGCTGTAGCTAGCTCGTAGACTGAGGTATAGTCGTTGGCACACGATGTATCAAGCAGGAAATCTAGTTTGCTTGGGTGGCTGCTTTAGCTATAGGTAGATGTAAGTTACCCCTAGAAAGACTCGAAGTCTTGAGGACTGTAGGGTAATGGTGAGATAATGATGCTTTCTAATTATGAGTCACGGGCTTGCATAATTGCTTCGTGGGAGAAAAGACTATCAATTCATGTCCTTAGCTATAACCAGTTCGGGTCTTTAGCAATTCTGATCTTGAGGTTATTGACAAATCTAATGGACCGCCAAGCTAGAGTCGTATGTCCGAGAACGGTGCTCCTAAAGCTCGCACGTGTACTATACTGTCTAGATATTGTCCCTATCACTTGCCCTCTAGGTATCTTTTGATTAGCGTCGATTACTAGTAATCCTATAAATACTCGTCCACATAAACCCCCACGTCTATATAATCGTCGGCCGGTCATAAGAGGGTTACCTGTGGTTATCGGATTAGCAGAAATGATGCTTGCGGGCTTCTTTAACTTTATACAGCTACAAATAGATACTCTGCTCTCAGCATAGGGCAACCTAGCGAAACCAACATAACTAGAAGGCCCCGTAACTACTGGAAGTCCTTCATCGTCCCAAGTAGTTGGCAATCGCAGGTGCAGCTACGTCTGTCTAGCTCCATATGGGGTACCCGGCTACGTGAGATCCTACTCGGCGTTTTTTTCAAAGCCTTTGTAGGTTTAACATTCAGTATAGTTAGTTGAAGATAGGTTGGGGGATTCCCTAGCCGTGGTTGGTCTTGGTAACCTGAATCCTGAGAGAAGACAAGAAGAGAAGATCGTCGATACGGTTAGGACCGCGGGGGTCAAGATATATGTACTTGTTGTCCACTAGCCCAGACAGATCTATGGGAGGGGCAATGGTGCCATACCCAGTTTGCTTCTACAATAGTTGTGAGTGTAGGTAGATATGTATGTATAGGTATCTAGGGCTTAGGCTCCTAGGGCAATACGTAAAAGGGCGGGGAAGACGGTCGGGCACGTCGCCTCAAGGGTGGAGAGCTTGAGGGTCTGCTGTCGTGTATGCTTCTGTCTGGTGGTATTCTTAAGGATGGATTCCTATAGAAGGTTGATTAGGGGGGGTAGTGGAGGTTTAAAGATCTGATCAGGGGTTATTTCTTCGCGGTGGTGATTCACTAAACCCTTTAGCAGAAATACGGTTAGTTTACCATTCATATCTAAAGGTAGCACGCCTATCTAGGTAGGTATTGAACTCACGAAGGAGGAATTTACGCAGCTGGAATTACCTAGGTTACTAGGTGTCGTTAAGCAGTTTCAAGCCATTAAATAAATGCGTCCTTGGAGTAATCATAATATTAAGACCCTGCTAAAGTTATACCAATAAGCCTCTAGTATAGGCTTGAGCTTGACAATAGATTTAGGTACCTAGTGTTGGTAATGAACATTAGGAACTGCCAACTTGCATCTACTGATATGTATGTCCATATATGTATGTCCAACCCCTTCTACACTAGCCTAACCCGTATAGCTTACAAACTCAACGACTTACATAACCCATCTTACTCCCTGGGAGAAGTCTGACGATTGTGCATGACTCTTCCAGCAAGCGAATACGAAGTCGACTCTAGCAATTGGCTGACAAGGCCCAACCGGACAGTGAGGAGGTGTGCCCAATAATGAGATACTGTAGGAGTTTGAGCGCGGGATGAACTTACTCTATCTCTACCGCCACGTAAGATATCAATGAGTCTTTATCGCTATACCCAACCCTATTGGTATACTGACACAAGCAGGCGTGGCATGTGGTGAGGGCCGAACTTGCGAATTAACGGATTCAGAGCCAACCTTTTTCGTTCTCCTACCCGAGGAAGATAACATGAATGTCTCCTAGGGGATAGTATTCATATAGGAACTCTGTATAGATGGTTGATAATCCCTTTAGTATGCATTTATCCCTACCGTGGTGGTGCTCTAACGGCCCTATCGTGAAGAAGAAGCCCGTAGTAGCCAGTCACGATGAAATGAAGTCGTGACACAGTGGGAAGAACCTGCTTTTTCCACGGCGCTAAGGCTGTGCCACGTTAAGACCCCAGTCGCCGATCTCGATTTTCTAAAGCCTCCAGGCAAGCTTCCGGCTCGTATTTGCATAAAGACTGGCACGCAATGACGCGTTTCGGATTGTACGTATAGCCAGCGAGCAGCACTTAAGATCGGCAGCTCCGCCGTCGTAGAAAAAACACACGGTTAAAACGGCCGGAGTGATATTGGTGTAGTGAAATAAATGAATCAATGAAATGAGTCAGTAAATATATCTTCTCGACGCCTCTCGAATATGCAAGGCATTAGACGCAAGGGTACAGGTAGTTAGCAATGCGAACGAATGCGAATGTCGCGTCTATGACCCATCTTACCACATGGCATAAAAGCCAAGGACCAAAACGGGCCACCGACTGAGTCGCCGACTGGATGGCACTGTTCAGCCACTCCTATATGTATGGCTATGTAGTGTATGGCTATGTATGGCGCCCCCCCACCGCCAGACCCCGTATTGGCCTGGACCCAACGAGAGGCTCCCTTTTTGTTTCTTTCGGAGTATTATTCTTCGACGGCTGATGGCAGGGCATCTAAACTAGGTGCCTAGCTCCATGACGGAGGTAGTTGATACGAGCGCACCACATCTCGCTAACTGCTATGCGGAGTCGACGCTAGAAATAGATTTCATAAATCGGCACACGTTTCGAAGCTGGCCGTCCGCAATAGAAACGGAGACGGAACGCTCGTGTTGCGGGAGATTGGACCTTTCGGATGCGCAGAAGCTCGGGGCGGGTGGAAAGGGACAAACTGGGTCAGAAACGGGCAAACGGAAAAGTTGCTCAGGACATCGTCACACCCTTCATTTTATTTTTATTGTTCGTTACCTAATTCATGCCATCGCGTAGGTACACTACATAGTAGTACCCGCCATTTTAGAGTGAATATGAATGCGAATACTGGGGTCTAGACCGAGTTTAGAATTAGAATTGTTTAGAGTTGGACAAAATACTCTAAACCCCCATTCTCGGTTCGAGAGAAGGCTTCCAGGCTTCCAGCTTTCAGGCTTGTAGGACGAAACTACTACCAAGTGCCGCCTTCTGCATTTTGGTATCACGGCTTCTCTATAAGGTAAGCACATGCCTATCTCCCTACCTATGTAATCCGTAAGTACCATGTTTTATGTCATAGGTACCTACCTACCTAGGTATCTTACACTAGACAAAGCGTAGATACATAGGTATACGTATACGCGTATGGGTAGTATCCATCACATACCTTACCTTCAATACATATAGGTATAATGTACATTAGGTATCTACCTAGGTAAGCTAGCTCTTTACATGATGCATATGTACATTGTACCACATTGGTGTGTGGGTAGCTCTGTCGCAGGCAGACATACCCACTTCTATAGTAGGAAAGAACAGAAAAGAAAGTTTAACTAGTAGACGAGCTCTCCATATCATTGGGATAGGTACTATCATCGGTTATACCTAGGTACATATGTACCTTTGTGTTATTCTAGTTGATATCTAAGGTGGTACTGGTTCGACGATAATGACTTCATCATTATCGTTGTCGCTTTTAATTGGTTAAGGAACATGAATGTCATCAGGTATTACATATTCCATCATCCGATCCTACATATAGCTAGAGCCATTGCCATCACACTGTCCGGCGGTCTTAGAAATAATTTACCATACAGCTGGTGCTTACAATTATAGTTGAAAACTACTGAAGCATACAAGTCGGGTAATGATAGGTAGTCTTGTACGATATATAAGGTACGTATCCTTCTAGTCTTAGGCGCTAATGTATCAAAATGCGTTGGCTTTAAGACGGCTTCAAGGGTCCCTTGAGCATCTCTCTGCCTTAACGATTTTTTTCTTTGTTCTTATTTCCCATCCCAATTCACGTTAATCAGTCCCTAACATACCTAACCTAATGCCTATAATTTTGTTAATAGTGCAGACAGCACTATCACAGTCATTACTCCTGTTTTGATTATTCACCAC
Source organism: Daldinia grandis (assembly GCA_022432525.1). Classification (NCBI taxonomy): domain Eukaryota; kingdom Fungi; phylum Ascomycota; class Sordariomycetes; order Xylariales; family Hypoxylaceae; genus Daldinia; species Daldinia grandis. The sequence continues at coordinate 1,459,928 of JAJKLB010000001.1, forward strand.
TCTCGTTTTTCTTGAGTATTTCTATGTATCGCAACCTATTTTACATTTTATTTATGTCAACTAACATAACCAACAAAACCGTCCAGCAAATCATAGTTCGCAGCAGTAAGCAAGCAAGCTAAGAAAACTGGGATCTATGTTTTTGGGTCATTACATAGGTAGACAGGGACGGACAATACAGCTGGTAGGCTAGATTTAGTAACATCATAAATCACTACAAACCGAACGACGCACTGCCACAACAACGCCCCAAAGTAACCCGATATCCGATCTCCTTTCCTAAATCCTCCCTCGTTTTTTCATAATACTTTTCTCGTATCTATATTTTATCTTTACAAATAATATTCCCATATTTCTCAAGTGCATTCGAAACATTTCCTCGTCGCGCGCGTCCAATCAATTGCAAAGTCCAGCGAGACTGCTCTTCCCAGCAACGATGTGGCCCTAGTGGTCCTGGATCCTTCAGCGTTAAGCCTTAGGCGACAACTATCTTCGTACCATTCTCCCGACGACGAACGATGCGAAATCATACTTTAAGGCCTCTCAGTACGCCTACGTCCTATTCAAGATTCGCCGACGCCTGCGCTGACGCCGACGCCGAGTTTGACGAAAATCAAGATGTATATGCGGCAGATGATGCTTCGCCCGTCAAGATGATAGGCACCTATGAATCCGAGCAAGATAGATGCTTGCCATTATTGTCTTCGCCGATCTCTGCCCCAACAACACAAAATTTCAGAATCCCGTCCCTCTCCAGGATTGTAGTGGGTTCCTTAGTAGCATGCACTTGGATTCGTACCGCATCCGCTGTAAAAGTCGCGTTCGACAACTGTCTAGATAGCAACTACATCTATTCCAACCAGCTACCAGAGCAAGTTCAGCTTCAATGGGTTCCCCTATATGTTGACGCGAAATTTGACACCGAGAATCCAAACCACAACCTGATCGTAACAGTTTGGGGGAATGTGACGGGGCGTGTTGGCACCGATAAGCTGCCATTATGGAATTCGTCGGTCTGGGATGACCCGAGTAAGGTGCTGAATGGGAAGATACAAAACGAGCCCGAACCGAATCTGCCGGCCGAGCAACGCAAAGTTACAACTTTATACTACAAAGTTGACGTCTCGACGTACGAGCCTTACCATGACACCGTGAACTTCTGCGGCAATATCTTGAACGGGTCGTGCCCGCTCGGCCCCGTGTTCAAAGATCAGATACCCCAGTAGGTCACTCCCATTGGAAGCAAGAAAAGACGGCAGAAGATGTTTGAAAATTGGCGATTATAACGAACTAACATTCAAATTTATGTAGAGACTCACCACCCTACGACTTCCCCTCGTTTAACCTCACGAATGACTTGGCTTCAACCTATGCCTTTACGTCGTTCGCTCCCACTTTCATTATTTGGTATGGCGATTCTGGGAAGACTACGATTGGATGTGTTTCTACAATTCTCACGCCGGACCTCGGTGGAATCGCTTGGTCTCTGAAGTTTATCCCGCTATTTGTACTGCTCTTGGTGGGGTTTGCGACAGCCTTCGCGGGAATCTTCAGTCCATGGGGTACGAGTGATGTCTTCCATTGGACGTCAAATTACGGCAGAGATCCTGATCTTTTACGTCTGGTTACTCCTGGGTTCGGCGACTGTCTCCAGTACATTCAGTACATCCTTTTTACCGGCAGTCTTTCCCTAGAATACCCCGGTTTTTATCAGCCAGTTACGAGTCAGGTCTCGTGGGCTGCATTGATGTTCAACCAAAGTTTTGTCTCCAAGGCGGAGCCCTGGCAGAGTCTGGTCGACGGACTCTATAAGACTAATGGCACCTACGGTCTTGAGAATACTGCGCAATTAGAGGGTATGGCTCGGGTCGAAGATGTTTGGGCCGGTATGATGGTGTGGTTACTAGTCATCGTTGGGGCCGTGATCTTCTTATTGCAAGTCTGGTTCTTTGTACGATGGCTATTACGATATATCAGCCACGTCCCCGAGGAAGATCTTCGATCCAAGAACATACCTTTCTCTATCGGCAATATCGTTCGTCTTGTCTTCAGCTATTTTTTACTTCCTGTCGTCGCCCTGACCGCTTTCCAATTAGTGGTTGCGGATCGTTCCGCGGGCTATCTTGTAGGGTTGGCCGTTCTTACTTTGGTCTTGATCATTGGATTTGCGATATGGCTCATATACCTCATTATAAGTACCAAGCCTAGGGCGCACCTGTTTGATGACCTCCCGACTGTGCTCCTCTACGGGCCCCTTTACAATACATATTCTGACCAAGCGGCTGCGTTCGCACTGATCCCAATTATACTAACAATATTGCGAGGCATCGCTGTTGGCGCTGTGCAGCCATCAGGTACCGCGCAGGTAGTAATATTGGCCGTATGCGAAGTGATTCAAATACTAACACTTCACGCGTTTCGGCCTTTCCATTCGCCTACTTCGATGAATGCCTATCATACAGGATTTTCGGTTGTCCGCTTTGTGTCTGTGATACTCATGGTTGCGTTTACGCCCAGTCTAGGAGTTTCGGAGGGGCAGAAGAGCTGGATCGGCTACGTGATCTTACTGATACACGCATGTGTACTCATTTTTGGCTTCCTCCTCAACGCACTACAGACGATCATCGAGGTCATCGCACGGCTTTTAGGTGCTGGGGGCGATGACATTGACGGGCAGAGAAGGGGTGGACTTTCCAAGATCTTCGGTGCTCGCCAACTATCGAGGCGCGTAGACCGACGCGGCGGTCCATCCCGTCAAAGCCAACTTAGTAGCACGGCGATGTTGACCTCCGATACCGTAACGAAGCGCGGGTACGGACGCGTAAGAAGCGAATCAGCTGGTAGCATTGGGATGCTCGCCAGTCCCAACCAGAGGAGCTCAAGTGCTCTAGATGCCCGAAGCCTAGATGCGTACTCGATTCCACTTGGTAGCGGCGGTGCTTTCACCCCAACAACGACAACCCCTGGAGACGTTAGTACATTCTCCTTCCTGCCCTCTCCAGGGCAAGCTACTCGTCCTCAGCCCACGGCTGATCCCTACTACCGTCCCCCACGTGCTCGCCGAGCTACTATCGATGAGGTGGGGTCTTCGTCACCACATCGGGCGCGTAGTTCCCTGGCCAGCATTGACCTATCAAATCATCGGTTAAGTGAACCTATGGGAGCAACGACGGGTGGAGATGACGATGCACTCCCCATAGGGAAGATAAATCCCGCTCCAGCGCCTGCACCATATATACCGGTTTTTGCGCCGAGAGCAGACTACTCGACCCGCGAAGTTGATTTCTATTATGGGGTGCGTGGCCCCGCATTAAACTCGGAGGGGCCGGGTCGCAAGTTAGGTACGGGTCCAGCAGATCCCACCAGCCCAGTCGCGACCGCTACTGGATGGCTTAAACGGCTTTTCGGCGGTAAGACTAAAGAGAAGGGCAAGGGCTTCGAGGTAGTCAGGAGCGCCCGAATGCCTCCCGCGATGAGGACCAGGAATGGCGAACTTGCTGAGGAGCCACCGGAGGGCATACCCGTAGCAATGGGTGTACTTCGAAATGGCCCAATAGAGAGCGACGATGAGGAGGATACGCCAAAGTCGAAAAAGACTAAGCGCGTCGTCGAAGACAGTGCCCAAGGCGAATTACTTAACGAAGACGGTGAGCCTCAATCAGATGGCGAGCCTCGATCGGATGACGAGACGGATGTCGAGATACCCAGAGTCGCCGAAGAGCCACCCCTTCTACCCGATCTCGACGCAGGCGAAAGCTTCAGGATCCCTAGTAGAGTGCACTCCAAGGCGAGCAGGCGTCCATCACAGAGAACGGTGAAGGCCCCATCGGAAGCTGAGGAAGTGCCAGCGGTGCCCGAGGTACCTAGGAAGAGCTCGAAACGAAATTCCAGCATAAATCCGTTAGAGAATAGGCAACTTATTGATATTGCGCCGTCCCTAGGGGTGCCGATAGTGCAGACTCGGTCTAACAATACGGGGCCCAGCGGAAGCACGTCAGCAAGGTTGCCATTTGATCGGACTAATTCGCAAAAGCGTCTTTCGTTAACGTCGGTAGCAGGAACAGAAGCCTCAAGCCACGTACCCTCGGCCGACGGCACAGAAGAGAGACCTACGAGCTACGGTTACGTTCATCAGCATAACATCAGCAGAGTCGAACCCGAGCAGGGGGTAGATCTGCTTGGAAGCTCGGCAGAAGTAGTAGACGTGTCGAGGAAGCCAAGCCCCGGCTCGTCGGTATCTAGGCGATCTGATCGCTGACCATGTCACACATACACACATACACACATACTTCTCTCTCTCTCTCTCTCTCTCTCTCTCTTACACCTTAGTATTACATATTTACGTGTAACGAATTTCCTTGAATCGCTGTATAGGACGGATGTATAGAGTTGAGCAGCCCTTGCCAAGGGGTTATAATAGGAATTTCAGCAAGGCGGTTTGAAATTTTGCGGTTGGGACTAGCAAGGCGCTTTAGGATCTGATCACTCGCATCTTAGGGCAACGATATTTCGATGTCTTTTACCAATCCTTGTTTATACTCGTACGCGACGAGTAGCCTTGTGTTGAGCGATGGCGTACAAAAAATGGCGAGGATACAGTATAGGAGGTTGGAAATAGGTACATGTCAGAGGAAGGGCGTAGCATATATAATTGCATGCGGAAGGGAGGGGAAAAAGGGGGGGGAGAGATGGACCAGGGGGGGAAGTGTTGAGAATGGAAAACTTAATAATATATAAAATTCCAAGTAGGGTTCCTATATTAGCGCCTCCTATTCGGCATTCCGGGATTGTATAAGTTACAATAAACGACACGGACTCCCGATAACGGAGCGGGAATCAACTTCGGGTGCATCCAACAATGGCGTAACGTTGGCGTATCGCTCGGTCTAATAGTAAGTCGATTCTAAGAGCTCTCTCACTTGTAAGAATATATGCATTGATAGGTTCGATAAGTTGCAATAGTGGAGAAATGTGTTTCTAGCCTTTGCCTCGGGTGGTACATGTAGGTAGATAGGTAGCTATCAATATACGACCTATTCTTTAAACCGCAACTATCCTCTTAACCTTCTTAACCCTCTTAACCCTCTCAACACCTTGCCTGCATGTAGGTGCCTACCCAAGTACCTCCCATTTAACACAGAGTATAGTAACCAGACGAAGACGGAATCATGTCGGCAGAGGAGAGTACCGCACATGGGGTAACCGTGCAAGACGCCGCTAAGCCGGAGCTCGTCGAGGGTATTGCTCATGAGAAACCCGTCGTTGGCATAGACGAGACGGAAGCACCAGTGACGGCAACAGCACTGGCTTCTAGGTTCCAACACCTCTCCCTGTCGGCGCAAACCATCCACGCCGATGATTTCCTCAACTCGCACCAGTCCGTCGCCCCGCCTATGCACGTCTCGACTACGTTCCGATATAACGACGACCCGGACGAGCTCAAGCCTTGGACTAACATTAACGTATGCTCTCTTACTTTCTTATTACCCTTTTGGCATTTTGGCCTTTTGGCCTTTTGGCCTCTTTGGTTATATTCTATATGCCCGTCCCCCAAGAGCTAACATACAGACCAGCCCAACAACCCCTACGACTCGCACGTCTACTCGCGCGACACCGCCCCCAACACCACCCGCCTCGAAGCCGTGCTAACATCCATCCTCCACGGTCCGGCACTGACCTACTCCTCCGGCCTCTCCGCCTTCCACGCGCTCCTAGTCTTCCTCAACCCGCGCCGCGTCGCCATCACCGACGGCTACCACGGCTGCCACGGCGTCATCAAAGTCCTGTCCAAGCTCACCGGTCTCCAAACCATCCCCCTCGACGCGGACTTCGCCGAGCTGCGCCCCGGCGACGTAGTCCACGTCGAAACACCGCTGAACCCCACCGGAGAGGCGCGCGATCTGAGGTACTACGCCGACAAGGCCCACGAGAAGGGCTGTCTGCTCTCCGTCGACGCCACGCTGGCCCCGCCGCCGCTGCAGGACCCGTTTGCCCTGGGCGCGGACGTGGTTATGCACAGCGGGACCAAGTACTTCGGCGGGCACAGCGACATGCTCTGCGGCGTGCTAGCCATACACCCGCGGCACGCGGGGACGTGGATCCGGCAGCTGCGCGAGGAGCGCCTAGTCCTCGGGTCGGTGATGGGCAGTTTCGAGGGGTGGCTCGGGGTGCGCAGCCTGCGGACCCTGGAGCTGCGCGTGCGCAAGCAGAGCGCCGACGCGGAGAAGCTGGTCTCGTGGCTGGCCGGGGAGGCCGGCAGGACAGACAGCGCGGTGGGCGCGCTCGTCGCGCAGGTCCGCCATGCCAGCCTGCAGACGGCGGAGCTGCAAAGGGGGGGGTGGCTGCGGGAGCAGATGCCGGGCGGCTTCGGGCCCGTGTTCGCGGTGTACCTGCGCGACGCGGACGACGCGCGCCGGCTGCCGAGCAAGCTGGCGCTGTTCCACCACGCGACCAGCCTGGGGGGCGTCGAGTCGCTGATCGAGTGGCGGGCGATGACGGACGCGGGGGTCGACAGGAGGCTTTTGCGGTTCAGCATTGGGCTGGAGGGGTTTGAGGACCTGAGGGATGATCTGGTGCGGGGGTTTGAGGCGTTGAGGGCGGAGAGGGCGAGGAGGGATGTCGGTGCCAAGGTTGCTTCTGGCGGTGCGAATTTGATTGGGGGGGTGTGAATGGTGGTCGGGGTGGTGAAATAGGGGTTGTAGATAGATGATAAAATGTATGCACAGCTATGGACGGCTATGTTGAAGTAGAGGGAAGGTTAGATTATTAACTACTGTAAACTCTACAACAGGAGTTGCATTGCCTTAGAGAGGCAGGGGAGATAACAAACAACGCTGTGTTGAAGTATACAAGCATATTCTCTCCAGAACCCTAACATTGGGAAGACTGCTTCTCGATAATAGTATGAATTTACAGATACATTTTGAGTAATATATCTATTCCAAGCCTCAAAGCTCGCTGTAATAACAACCTAACTCTTCGTTATTCATACCCTAGTTATTCCCTGTTCTACAAACTCCACGTAATACCCTATTCCCTCTAAGCCAGACCAATAAGCCTTAATCCCAGCACCAGCTCTTCTTAGAGCGTCTAGTTTGTAAATAATAATTAGCTATGGGCTTATATACAACGCCTCCTATGAGTACACACACTTGGGTCGACCTTTCTTCCTGTATGTTCTTCCTGTATGTAGTTTTGTATGCAGACCTGCCCTGCACGTCGGCTCGTGCACCGTTATCGTTAATATATAGAAAATGTTGGGCGGACCTGTCTACCTCAACCTCAGGTAGCTTCTATTTTAGTATATGGCGCCGGGTTGCACAGCGAAGTGGTAAAATGCCACTCTTAGGGACGAGGCAAGCTCTGTTGAATATCGACAGAGCGTAGTCATAGGACCTTATCCTCCCCCCACGTCTATAATGCCATACATTCGCCGCCGATGAGTTGTGCTATTGATATCGTTGCCATTGCGAAAAGCTCAGCGTTGCCCCGTTATCTCGAGCATCTCCGTCAGGCTAACAACGCGGTACCCGTCTTTCTTCAGCTTCTTCAATACCTTCCGCAGCATCGGTGCTGTCCAGCCACGGCGGTCATGGCACACTATCACAGCACCAGGGCGCACCATGCTCAGGATATGGCGCGCGTTAAGCCAAGACCAACTGATCTGCGCATCGTGCGGGTACACACTGCCGAGCACGATGCGATATCCGAGCTTGTCGACCAGTGCGCGCATGCGGTCGCTGAAGAAGCCCGATCCGGGCCGGAAGTACTGAGGCGGCATCTTGGGGTTCTCGACGCTATTAGCTGTCGCGTACGCAGCCCGGATACGCTCGCGCACCGTCTCGATCTGTGTCGTTAACTCCTCGTCCGACAGGGCGCGTGATGGCTCATCGTGCATAGCGTGGTTGCCCAGCTCGCTGCCACTGCGCACGATATCCGCCAACGTCTCCTCGCGGCCGGGCACCTGGCCGCCGATAACGAAGAAGGTAGCTGTGGCCTCGTGGCCGTTGAGCACGGCGAGGATTTCCTGCGTGTGCTCTGATGGGGCGTCATCGATGGTGAGGGCGACAACCTTCTGGTCCGTGGGAACCTCCCACAGCACGTCGGGCCATCGCTGGGCGAAGTACCGGATTAGAGCCCGCGGGGGCTTATAGACGACATAGAAGGGCAGCAGAGACAGGCTTAGGATGACAAGCAGGGAGACCAGGGTAGTCATCCTCCGACGCCGGGCCCGCCGCCGTAGCTTGGAGGGCAGGCGGAAGAGCGCGGGCAGGCGCAGCATTTGCTTTAGAGGTGGATCAAGGAGGGTAGCATTCGATGATTGGGCGGTTCGATGTATTCAAGATGGCAGCTCGAGCATCGATTGGCGAACACCTCGGCACGGAAACGTCGTGCGACTACAACTACACAAAAACGAGTGCGACGGGGACTTGGGCTGGGGCTCGGACTTGTTCGTCATGCGTGTGTATCGTTAGACGAAGGGAGCATTTCTCGAAGGGGACGAAAAGAGTGTTGCTTGTTTGTTTGTTTGTGCGAAACGAGGCAAGGCAAGGCAAGGCAAGGCAAGGGAAGGCAAGGGAAGGCAAACAAGGCAGAGAGCCAAGAAAGGAAGGGGGAGGAGGAAAAAAAGGATGGAAGTACATACGTCAACTGCGTCGTACACTACACTACACTACCCACGTCACTTTAGGGGCTTCAGGGGCTACTTTTAGTGGATTGATCAATCAATTAGCATCCTTGTGTGCTAATTTTAGTGGTTGCATTGCACGCAGTAAATGCCGTTCTCCACCGTGGGTACCTAGGTATGTACATATGTACATACGTGAGTAGATGCCATCCAGTTAATGTTCCATGTTTCAATGTTCGCTCGATCTTTCCTATCCATACAAAAACATACATACGTAGCCGAAGTTAGTAGTTAATTAACTGCCTAACTAGTAGGTAGGTAGGTTCAAATTTGCATAACATAATTATTATAACACAAGCCAATCACTTAACTAGCTGGTATAGTTAATATAAGATTTCAATCATCTTTATTAATCCCATCCCGTCTTTTTATATCCAGTCAACTACCTTTTACCTTGGTACTTATGAAACCTTAGATGAACTGCTTCATTCCACGAGCCGCATGGATTTCCACCGGAGCCATTCCCGCACCCTCACCGCCCCAAGTCTTCAAACGCAATGCGGAGGTCTCGTGACTAGGATGCGCATTAAATGTATTTATGTAGAGATGCCTAGGTTAGGTACCTACCTAGGTGTATCTTGGGTTAACGTCAGTTAAGATAAACCGAGACTCTAGATCACCAACATGGGTCTTTTGACCAACAGCTGGGGGCCGATCTGCTGAGATAAGGTTCTGATGTCTAATGTCTTAGGCTATTCCGTCATGCTACCCTTTATCCAACTTAGTGAGCGCTTATACATACATACATACTTCTATGGCTTTCTTCCCTTATAGCTACTCTGCTGGTCCGGATCACCCGACACAGCTGCGGGTTGTCCAGTTGTTACCTATGTCTCTGGGCATGCGGGTCATGTTCGCACGCGTGCATACCTAGGTACACATCTCGGCCGTATTCCTCTTGAGACCTGCTTGAATAATACAAACGCCGATACTAATCTAGAGGGCGACATCCAATGAGGGCTACTCTCAACTGTGTATTAAGAGACCTATTGTGCGGGGAATGCATCATGCCACTGTACAGAAGGTCACCTCTACCTTATGTAACATACCGTGTAGAGACAGATACATGTAGATAGTGCTGTGGGAATATTCCATTGTATTCGTAGACCTCATAATCTCATCAAGTGTAGATTAGCCTGATCACTAACAGACTGCTCTGGAACATGCCGTGTTATTATAACAATATACAGCACTTGGAAATTACTGACACTCTAATTATAGCTTCAACCGTGTGGCTGTTTACCCATTCAGCACCAATGAGTAGGGTCAATCTATTTTTTTAGGTCAACATGATATAAACCAGTCCGGTTTATAATTTGTGAAAGACTTCCTACATAGTAGTATCCAAAAATCTTTTGAACAAAGAGGTCAGATATTTGTGCGCATGTAATGTTTAGTTCATCGATCAACACTGCATAAATGTAATTCATAAATAAACGGGCGTATGTCCACATCAATTCTTAATACTGCTTGAGCCTTGGTAAGAGGCGCTTCATAAACAGTATATTCCACCCCAATTCATCAAACTTGACGAACAACAGAAGAAATGACCGGTATAGGTCTAGTGCTAAGTGTTTGGGTATTAAAACCACAAATTTCAACCCTGTCTCAAACGCCTTGGTCCCTTCTTTGAACCTTGCCCAGAGCGCGATATCAACCCAAACTCCACAACTTAATCCGTAAATATGATCCCTAGGACCCCTTATGCCGACACCTTTTTGTTAGGTAGGTTTGTGCGTAGACTCGCAGTCGACTGTTCGAATATATACATTGAAATGCCGCATATAATGCTACCCCCGAAGCTCCGGCAGTGAGATTCGGGCGGAACGTAAGCTGTACCGGTTTAAATCCATACCTGCTGTATTTCGGCCGGTTCGGGTTTGAAGAAGGTCGCGAAGAGTCCTTGAACCTCAGCCAAGTAATCCTCGGGTCGGAAACTACAAAGGCCCCGGGCAAGAAGCTCCTGTTCCTCCTCGTCGATAATCTGCATCTTGTCCTTGACGCCTAGCTCCTCTGCCAGTTCCGATACCTGTGCCAGCTCGTTTCCAAAGGGATGCTGGGCCTCGGAATAGTCTCGGCGGAAAGTCGGACGAGCCGGGGGTGGTGATGTGACTACGGGAGGCATAGGGGGCACCGTAGCTGAAGTTACAGATGCTTTGCGCGAGAAGGAACCGGATGAGACAGAAGTAGCTGTCGTCGAGGTTGATGACGAGCGAGAAAGCGAAAAGCTTGCTTTCGTGGAGACGGACTTCCCGGACTGGTTGGAAAGGCGCGCAAACTTGTTTGCCAAGTTATCGATTGATGCCTTCTTAGTATGTGATGGCGACCGCTTTGGGATGCTTGGCGCCTCGTTGGTGTTCGAAGGCGTCTTAGGCTGGCCTGGAGCAACGAAATAGCACGAAAGATGGTTGGGCTCTGGCGTGACAGATCGATCTGCTGTTGGGATGTCAGGGCTCGTCGGCGGTGATGATGAGCTAGTACGAGGGCTATCAGAAGAAGAGTCGTCGGATTTGCTGGACTCAATTGGTGAGGCTTCTGATCGGGGAAATAAATCCGGTGCGTTGTATGCGAGCATATTCGTTGTGTGGGTAAGGGCCATGGGACCAGATATCTTGTTGCGAATTGCCGCAGAGTTATTCTTAGCGGTAGTATTGCTCCGTTGCGGCAATATTCCCAGATCCTGCGAGGACTGCTTTCGCCTCGTCGTAAAGGCGCGCGCAAGAGACATATTGGCTGACGGTTTCAAGAGCCTCTTAGTGACGAAAAGAATTAAGGACTAGTTGCTCTACTACCCTGGAAAACTTCCAGAATATGAGTCGAAACACAGGAGGAGGCTAGGTATGGCGTTGGATTTATGTTGTGCCACTTAGACGCGGGAATCTAGCTTGAAAGATACCCTTCACGTAAGCTGGTAACCGGTCCTGTAAAATCGCGCCCTGCAAACTTTCTCCGGTGTGTACTGATCCACTTCGAAGGCCAAGTTTTCTTCACGGAAAGGCGATAGGGTATATGCGACACCCAAAGCCTAGAGTTGATATTGGTAAAAGTCGGGTAATGTGACAACCCTAAGTTGAGTGAAAGGATATAGTGACAGTAAGTACACCACGACCTGTTTCTGACCGGTGATGGATACCACTTCTGGACGCGCTTAACGGACGCTTGTGCAGGAGACGATGTTACCCTAATTAGGCAGGTGGACGATATGGTTGGGTCCTGGCGAAACAACCTGATGTGATCCTATGAGATCGCGGGGTCTTCCCTGAGACTAGGTGTATCGTTACGTTGAATGACCAAGGACCAAATCGAGCAGTTGCGAATGTAAGGTTGCCGTTGCGGAACACTTAGCCGTTTAGTTCGCAGAAGTGCAAAAGGCACTAGTCGCGGGGGAAGACACTGAGGCGTAGAGATTCCCGGAGTTCCTAGTTGACGCCTCTTCGGAATCCCTAAATCCCTATATGAAAGCCGAAGAGAATATAGAGTCACCTAAATTTGCTGTAGTCACTACACAAAAGTGAAAGGTGAGTGTAACAATCGTAGTCGAACCCGTCCAAGGTTTATCAAAGTATGATATCAAACTCTCACGAGTTCCCTTATATTGGTAGCATGTGGATCTCTTGTCTTGGTATTGGTGTATATTCACACAAGATTTGTCGCCAACTCCGAGATAGCTGGCTTAACAACTTGAAAGGAGGGTGGGTTAGGTAGATAGTTTTCAAATGATGTCCAACGGCCTTTTGGGAGGGTTGGTCAAAAAAGGGTTTGTATGTACTAGAACGAAACAGTGAAACAACCAGGTTCCTGATAAGATCAAGGATTTGGACAATAGTCGTCGTAATACCTTGGAAGTGTAAAAGGAAGGACAATATTTTCGAAGCCTCAAGAGACTTGTTAATTCGTGACCGGCGACGAGTCTTGGATGAGGATCCGCAGAGAAGAGGAATGAATGAATAGGAAGAATAATGCCAACAAGAAGGGCAAGTGGTTAGAATGAGTGGAAAGTGAAGGAGTGCATGCACTTGGGATGAAAAGGAACCGCGACAATAATACTAATAAAGCGCATCCAGGGGGGGTTTGGTGGTCCGGACTGGGGGAGAAGAGAAGGAAAAAAAAAGAAAGACACGGGGAAAAGAAGCCCTAGACAGGCCTATATCCCATCCTAAGTCTCCACCTGCAGGGAGTCTGGGAACTTAGGGCGGATGTATTAGTGAAGTTTCAGGTACTAAAAGAGTCTTTGTATTCCAATACAGATTGTTATAAACTTTATTTATAATCGGTGTATTTGTTACCAACTTACAATACCCTCGCATGTTCTTTCTTTTTATGCTTGTTAAGGCATTGACAACCCACAGAGGCTTAATATACCTTAGGTACCTAGCTTAACTTCTTTTCTCAGTAAGCATCTTCAACTTCTTTCATCCTCAACCATTCATTTCCATATCCATTTCTATTGTCCACTTCTAAATCATAAATCATATTCCCTTTCTTTGTTTGCTCCAGTTGCGCATCCTCCCTCGCTATTTTCCTAGCAGAATCTCTAACACAATTCAAGCTAAAGAAAGACTTGATCGATCGGCAGTAGCACTAAAAGACTTAGATACAGCGACCTAGAATCCAAAAAGCCCCTGCGACGTCCTCTAATGGTTTTTCGTGCTTCCACTTGCAAGTTAGCGCAGGACGGGAACCCCAGTTAGGCGAATCTCATGACAGGGACCGCGGATTGGCTGACTCAATCGTCGCCCCTGGTCCCTAAAAAGCTCGGCAGGCGGCGTGTTAGCGAATCAAGTCTCGAACTCTCTAGAGGTCCTTTTTAGCGGTTTATTTCTTGATTCTCATTAGTTAGGCATCCCGGCCAATGTCTCCCGACTACCACCACCCAACGCCACGTCGAGCAAATATTATCAGCCACTAAATGCAGGTACCAGTTCGAGGCCAACCAGTAGGATGAAGGCAAACATGCGAGCTTGAAGAGCCCTCGAATCATCCTTTGAGCCCTTACCCTCCGTCTCCAATGCTACACAATGACATACATACATTGTCTTGCTTATTATTCTCTTCTACTGCACAACTCATCCCGTTCCTGCAGCATAAGATTGCGTCGTTACGTGGCCGTTCCTTTTTCGACGCCTATGGCTCTTATATCACATAGATCACATAGATCACATTGCAGAGCTGGCCCGTGTCTCTTCAGGATACAGAGTCGCGCATATACACAAAGACCTCATTTTCATTGTTCAATGCAATTGCACAAAACGTCTAACCGTACAGCTGCGTAATTTACCGTGCCCATGTCCCAGGACTTTCACCCCTCCCGTGGTGGACATGGATCCGATCAATCATCGTTGATCCACTGGGCAAATCGATGGGAGTGGACATCCCCTGATTATCCTTGCCTTGAACTTCAAATTGATTGCATGGCTTAAATGGGTCTCCGAGAAGACTTTACCCCTTCGGGAAGAGGATAAGAAAAGAAAAAGAGGAAACAAACTTGATCGGGTGCAAGCAGGGGTTTTCGCAGTTTGAAACTGACGAAGCCATGCAAGGCGTTAATTGCGGAGAAAATCTCATTGGATGCTTGTTCCCATCTACCATTGGCTATGGCTGCTCGAGTGTTTCATCTTCAGGCGCTCTCCTCCAAACCTCTTCTGATCTCATCCGATTTTGTCGCCGAGAGAGCGGTTCTAAGAGACGATGTCGTCGTCATCTAAGCGCGAGGTCGCCAGATGCGTAAGCTGGATCGGGCTCAGCCTCAGACGGGTCAAGCTCTTTTGATAAGATGTTGTTGGTAGCAGAGCCGGCCGTATCGGCATACCCGTGCGGAATGGCTCAATATTTCTCCCTGCATAGTAGAAAGTTGAGGGAGCCCGAGCTCTACGTCTCTTCCATAGGTATACATCGTTCCTCTGTTTCGCATTGCTTTTCATACCTTACCTTTAATAAGCAATAGGGGCAGTCACACATCACATGCTAAGCCATCCGTTAGAGTGTTAACCGCCTTCGAAAATTTTATGGTTGAAGCCATTCAGGTTACAGTTTTATATATTAAGCTGATTACTTACCTAGGTAGTGTAGGTCCATGATCTACAAATTGGAAACCTATTTACGTTCCATAAAGATGATAAGAAGGATCCAGATGTTCGGATTCTGATCATGACGCACGGACACTTACACTAACTTGAGTTGATATGGATTGACAAGATCTCAACAGCGGCGATCAATTAACATCCAGTCCAACTTTCCGATGTAATTGGAACCGCGTGTGATCAGAACGCAGATCTGATGATCTCTCAAGACAAAACGACGGCTTAATGTCTTCAATATAGTCGCGTATGTAGGTACAACGGGAAGCATATGGAGGAACCTAAGCTGCTGTCAAGATCTAGCCCAGACTAGATTATCACCCATTCCTTCTCGTTTCAGCCGTCGGCCGGTACAAATATAAATAAATCGCCCTGCCCTGTTAGGCCATGCGAACTCTTGAAACCAGAAACGAATTCTGGGCCGTGCGATGACGGAGTTAGCCTAACTACATTGTTCATTGTTGTACCAAAATGCATCTACCCATGAAACATCAAGGTCCAGACTCGATAGGCCGTATCTAATCCTCATCCATGGATTCAGGCTCGCCGTTTTCTTCCTCACCTTCCTCGCCATCTGAAGAGCTCTCGTCCTCTTCAACGCCGATGAGCCTCTCCCTGATTTCCCCATCTGACTTGTTTGAGATCTTGTGTGCGAATGCCTGTCGTACAGCTCCGTTCGTGCTGGTGTCCCACACGTGCATCGTTCCTTTGCTTCCTGCCACGGCAAGACGGAAAGCCACCTCGGCGTCGGGGGCAAAGTTTGCTGAAAATACCCTGCCGACATCCAGGTTACGGGCCACGACCATGGCGGGCCCTGTTGGCTGGATGTTCCAGAGCTTAACGGTTTTGTCAGTTGAGCCGGTAGCCATGAATCCCGGTATGTGGGCGTTGACGTCGAAAGACGACAAGGACTCGTCGTGGGCATGCAACGTCCATACCGGCTTGCTGGCGGAGGGATTTGGTGGCGCATTTCGGATGTCGTGGTAATGTATGATTCCGTTTTCGGTAGAGACGAAGAAGAAGTTGGGGTCGTGGGGATCCCACCTAACGTTCTCGACGTCGCTTTCTACACCCCATCGCGGAGCCTTAGCCTCGGGGGCTCGCATATCTGCCGCAACAATGGTTCGGTCGTAGCTTCCACTCAACAGTACCGTAGACTCGACAGAATGCCATGCCAGTGAGCAAACTTTGTCTGTGTGATATGAGTAAGACTTGGCGCACTTTGTCGTGTACAAATCCCACAGCTTTACAGTCTTGTCTGCTGAAGCAGAAGCTAAGAGATTTCGGTGTTTCCTGTTGGCGGCAAGAGACAAAACTGCATCGACGTGGTACTCATCGTTAGCCTTCTTCGACTTCTTCTTTTTCCTTTTCTTCTTTTCCTCTTCTTGCGGATTGCTCCCTTGGCCTAAAATCGCATTCGGGTACATGCAATCTATGGTATCCAGATCCCAGACTTCGATATCAGGATCCATTGTCCCTATGGCGACAAAGTTGGCTACTGAATCTTTGTCCACGCTGTTTTTCGACACGGGAATATCTAACCACTCTACGCAAAGAGGTATCGCAGGAAGCATGATGTCGTGGTGTACGTAGAGGTTGTCGGCTTCGTCTTCGTATACATAGACCTCGAGATGCGCAAGTTCATCTTCGACTTTTGCGGCTAGTAGTAGGTTGTCTGTGGCTAGAATTTGTAGCTCTTCCCTATCTTCGTCATCCTCGTCTTGGCCGTCGGGTATTGTGATGTAAGGGTCGTCTTTATTGGATTCGTAGTATGCCAGAGACTTGATGCTTCCAAACATGTCCATTCGCTGGCCCTCGGCATTCTCCTCATCATCGTCATAGTGCTCTAAGTCGTACTCCTTGAGGTCTGCGTCATCTATATCAATGCTTCGGACGGAATTAGTGGCTAGTTATACATAATACAAGAATAGACCTACTCCTCTGCGTCTGCCTCTTCATTTTGTGTCGGGGATTTATGATCTGACTCGTGCGCATTTTTTTCGTCGTCGTTGTCGTCGCTTGCTCCATTTTCCTCTCCGTCTTGCGCTTCTTCTAGGTCCTCCTTCGCGTCATCTAATTGTAGCTTGGCTAGGTTGGCTATCCTGTCGAATTCGGCCTCGTCAAAGTCATACTTGGCAGGGAACGGCGCCGCAAAGCCTCTCCGTACCCAAGTGGACGTCGTAATCATAGACGACATGATTGGTCACTGGCGACTCGAATTGCCTAAAAAAAAGAAGAAGAAAAGCTTCCAAGCAGATAGGTCAGTACGGCGCAAGAATTCTAAAAGAGCCCCGCGACTTTTTGAATTTACAAAAATTCGAGATAAAATTTTAGCGGGGCAGTTACTGATAAAAGCTCGATAAGGACATTTAGCGTAGGTACCTAGATTAGGTAGCTTACCTAGGTACCTAGCTTAGCAGTTAACGCCAAGATGCCAAGCCCATCTTTACCTTTTGTTTTCCTCCCCGCGACTCAATTCACGATTTACTTACACCGCTCGAGACCATCTCGACTTACCAACCTACTCTGTAGAAATACCCTCGGGATGGATAGGGACGACAGGAGTTTTAGCCCCAAGAGGCGCAAAATAGATTTTAATCCCCTGCGCTCCGATGACCGCTATACTTCTCTTCCAAACCGGAGCCATTCGTCTCGACCACACGGCCGCTTCCAACATGGCTCCAGCTCGCGCGCTTCCACGCCTCGCGCACAATCCAACTACGCCTCAACTCCAAAACAACAAGAGTTCGACGGGCCAGAACCCCTAGTGAGCGCAGATGAGCAGAATGCCCTTGATCGCGACTGGTATACCGGTGATGAGACTGGTGGGCATACCTTTGGCGATGACTCCCATAACCCATTTGGGTCGTACGACACCTCGTGGGTCGAGCAACAACAGCGGGAGGCCGAGCTGGTCGAGAAGAAATCCGGGCGACATATGAATGCGCGCCAACTGCAGAGACAAAAGGATAACGATGCCTGGGAGACTAATCGTATGCTTACTTCCGGTGTCGCCCAACGACGTGCATTAGGGGATGACTTCGAAGACGACGACGAGGGAACCCGTGTTCACTTACTAGTTCACGACCTTAAACCGCCGTTTTTAGATGGTCGGACCGTGTTTACCAAGCAGTTGGAGCCAGTTCCGGCTGTCAGGGACTACCAGAGCGACATGGCTGTATTCAGTCGCAAGGGGAGCCGTGTGGTAAGGGACAGGAGGCAGCAGAGGGAGCGTCAGCGTCATGCTAAAGAGGCTACTAACATGGCCGGTACCGCTCTCGGAAATGTCTTAGGTGTGAAAGAAGATGAGGGCGATAGCGCCTTGCCGATCGCAACAGAAGAAGACGCACCAAAGTCTGGAGAGAACAAGTTCAGCGAGCACATGAAAAAGAACGACGGTGCAAGCGCATTCAGTCAGAGTAAAACCTTGAGGGAGCAGAGAGAGTTCCTACCCGCCTTTGCAGTCCGGGAGGATTTATTGAGGGTGATTCGAGACAACCAAGTTGTTATAGTAGTTGGCGAGACAGGTTCAGGAAAAACGACACAGCTTACACAGTTTCTATACGAAGACGGGTACGGGAAGTCAGGCATGATAGGGTGCACTCAACCTCGACGAGTGGCAGCGATGAGTGTAGCGAAGCGTGTGGCCGAGGAGATGGAAGTCAAGTTGGGTAGTACGGTTGGCTATGCTATTCGGTTTGAAGACTGTACTAGTAAAGATACCGTCATCAAGTATATGACCGATGGCGTTTTACTACGAGAATCGCTTAACGAGAGGGACCTGGACCGTTACTCATGCGTAATTATGGACGAAGCTCACGAGCGCGCGCTTAATACGGATGTTTTAATGGGGCTTTTTAACAAGATCTTACAACGCCGAAGAGACCTCAAGTTAATCGTTACGTCTGCCACTATGAATTCGAAAAGGTTCTCAGATTTCTTCGGTGGAGCCCCTGAGTTCACTATTCCAGGTCGAACTTTTCCTGTCGATATAATGTTCCACCGGTCGCCGGTCGAAGACTACGTCGATCAAGCAGTTCAGCAAGTACTCGCAATCCATGTATCGATGGGCGCTGGCGATATTCTAGTATTCATGACGGGGCAAGAAGATATCGAGTGTACTTGTGAATTGGTGCGAGAACGCCTGGATGCCCTTAACGATCCGCCAGAGCTCAGTATTCTTCCAATCTACAGTCAGATGCCAGCAGACCTACAAGCCAAGATTTTCGACCGGGCACCTCCTGGAGTGCGGAAATGTATTGTGGCCACTAATATCGCAGAGACTAGTTTAACGGTCGACGGTATTATGTACGTGGTGGACGCGGGATATTCCAAGCTAAAGGTGTACAACCCTCGGATGGGTATGGACACGCTCCAGATTACGCCAATATCGCAAGCGAACGCAGGCCAACGTGCAGGTCGCGCCGGTCGAACAGGTCCCGGTAAAGCGTTCCGCTTATATACGGAGAAGGCGTTCAAGGACGAACTTTATATCCAAACGATCCCCGAAATCCAAAGGACTAACCTTAGCAATACAGTGCTTCTGCTAAAGTCATTGGGTGTCCGAGATTTACTTGACTTTGATTTTATGGATCCGCCACCACAGGACACCATTACCACCTCCCTTTTCGACCTCTGGGCTTTGGGTGCGTTAGACAACCTCGGAGAGCTGACGGATCTTGGGTCTAAGATGAACGCCTTTCCTATGGACCCATCTCTGGCAAAGCTCCTTATCATGTCCGAAGAGTATGGCTGTAGCGAGGAAATGGTTACTATTGTCTCTATGCTCTCCGTACCTAACGTATTCTACCGTCCGAAAGAACGACAAGAAGAGTCTGATGCAGCACGCGAGAAATTCTTCGTTCCCGAGTCCGATCATCTAACTTATCTTCACGTGTATTCACAATGGAAGACCAACGGCTATTCCGATGGTTGGTGTACGCGCCACTTTCTACACCCGAAGTCACTACGGAGAGCGAAGGAGATTAGAGACCAGCTTCTCGATATCATGAAAATGCAAAAAATGCAGATGGTGAGCTGTGGTACGGATTGGGATATCATTCGCAAGTGTATCTGCTCTGGTTACTACCACCAGGCAGCCAAAGTTAAGGGCATAGGGGAGTATATCAATCTCCGCACCTCGGTTACCGTACAGCTCCATCCTACAAGTGCCTTATACGGTCTCGGCTTTCTTCCCGACTACGTAATCTATCACGAGCTTATCCTCACTTCAAAGGAGTACATGTCAACAGTGACGTCTGTCGACCCCCATTGGCTTGCGGAGTTGGGTGGTGTTTTTTACTCCGTAAAGGAAAAGGGGTACTCGGCCCGAGAAAAGCGCATTACAGAGACCGAGTTCAACCGCAAGATGGAGGTCGAGGCGAAGATGGCAGAAGATAAGCAGAGATATGAAGAGCAGAAGAAATTGGAAGAGGAGAGGGCTGCTAAGAAGCCCGTAGCCAACAAGGAAGCCAAGAAAATTATTACGTCTGGTGTAGTGAAGAAACCTGTAGCCAAGAGGAAAGGCAGGGGATTCTAGAAGTTTGTTAACGATGTTTGGAATACTACGATATCAACCTCATAAATGGCAGTGGCCTATTCGGGTTTACAACTTTTTGAATATAACTTATTATTTAACATGGCTCTTAGCCTCTATCTTCGTACCTCGAAATGTGCTTCCCCTTCCTGTACATCTCGGGGTTCCTTGTCTAACTTAACAACATGGGCATGCGTTGGGCCTTTATCGAGTTCCTTTAAGAATGATGTGATAGAATCCTCGTGTCCTTGGGCCTCGCCCTCAACCTAAAAGATACGAGTGAGTTGTCATTTCATACAAAATCTCATACAGGACAATAGTAATCTAATAGTGGCGATTGCTTACCTTCCCATGCTCTGTATTTCGACACCATCCAGTAATACTGTGCTCTGCTGCTTTCTTCTGGGCGAAATAACGGTAGCTCACGCCTATCGCATTGTGACGTCAGTCTTTCTAATCTACTGATACGTAGCCTATGTACTCGCTATCGTGGTGGAGTCCGTACCTTGGACTCGGCCATGGGCGAGAAAGTAGACCTGATATCTTGGTTAGCTATTGGGTTAATATTGGCTACATCTGAAGTAATATATTACTTACTCTTTGTGTCATCTTGAAGTTACGATTGTGAGTTACAATTGTGATGTAGTAGATCGCATGCAGGGTAGCTTCGACATGTCCATGTACAATGACGACGGAGAAGCTTTATCGATACAGTGTCGGGTGGAGAAGCGATACACGGCAGATCATCGGGTAACCCGTATCCGACGCTAAGATTGCCTTCGGCTTTCAATGCGGTGTACGTACCTGAGCCTGCTTCTTATCAACAAACATACAAAACAATACAAATATAAACAGCCAATTTCGGACCAAACGCATTTCCGGCAACCCGCTGTAGACTATCGTCATGGATAGTACGGCTTCGGAGTCGACGCCTATACCTCAAGTGATCTTCCGAGGGAAAAAACGGAAGACCTACAGACAACGAGCAGAACCTGCCGACGACGATGATGGACGATCAAGGTCCGTTGAAACGCCGCGACTGGAAGGAACACCGACCGAATCAGATGCCCCCGGAAAGACTGGAACTCCCATATCAATCCAAAGCGAGGATGCAGAGGGAGAAGAAAAGGGTCTTTCAGTAGCCGAAGTTTTGCGTCTACGCAATGCGCGAAAGGCTCGATTAGGCGGCATCAAGTTCGGCGCGGGAAACAACTACGGCTCTAACGACGCAACACTCACCACCAACGGCTTGGGAGACGGTCTCGACGACCTCAGCCTCATGATCCGCGAAGAGGAAAACAAAGCACTAGATATCGCCGCAGGAGTCAAGAAGCGTTTCGCGCCGCAGACAGGTATGGCGGCAGAGCTGGTAAACAAGCACATGTGAGTCTCATCCTCTCCATCTTATCGCGCACCCCCGCGACCACTGCGCAGCTGCTGATGGAGCAAGGGAGGAATACATAGAAGCCGAATTAGCCAGGCGACACAACGCTGTGGCGCTCTCTTCCACCCCAATCGCGCGCTCGTCTAATCGGGGCCAGCAACCGACAACATCGACAGTAACAGCGGTACCCAGACCCGAGCAGCAGAATAGAGCGCTACACGGCCAGCTTATGGAGATCGACCTTGGCGACGAGGCGCGCAGCCGCAACGAAGCGCTGACCGAGCGCGCCACGCGAAAAATACACGGCGAAGCTATCGAGGATGACGAGCTGCTGCTGCAGCAGAGCGGTCGGCCGAAGAAAGTCCGGATTGGACGGGATGGGAAGCCCTGGCGGTCGAGGAATAGGCGGAATAGCGACGATATTAAGAGAGACCAGCTGGTGGAGGAGATTCTCCGGGAAAGCAGACGTGAGTTCTTATTATTTACTTATCTACCTATTCGCATCATCCATCCCGCAAACTACCCCCCCCCTCCGCGTAAATATATCTACTAACACTCACCCGCCCACACAGTCGACGTATACGAAGCACCCACGCCGCCTGCCGCCACATCCGGTAGCGGCGCCGAAGACGACGGAGCGGCCGACGACCGGATCGCGGAGGAGTTCCGACGGGAATTCATGGACGCGATGGCCCAGCGCCAGCAGAAGCGCAAGAAGCCGACGAACGCGCCGGCCGGGTCCGGGCCCGGGGGCGCTGGCAAAAACGGCGCTGCGGCCGACGAAGACGTGCTCAAGGGCCCTAAGCTCGGCGGGAGTCGCAATGTGCGCGCTGCCATGCGCAATCTGCTGCTGGAGAAGGCGAAGGAGGCGAAGGGGAAGACTCGGTAATGGGGAGGGGGGGTAGTTCTTGTATTGATTGCGGTACGGGGTTTTCCATTGCGGATTCGGTAACAGAGCCCTTAAAGCGAGGCGAGAGAGCGGCTGCTCTGTGCGTTTGGGTACATAAATACTAAGTTGCGGCGTTAGGATATGCGTACATCTATCTACATTGAGGCAGGGCAAATTCGGAGTACATTGAATGAATACGTGCCCAATGCGATATTTTTGTATCTTGATGTTGTCTTACAACACGGGAAAGGGGACTGCAAAGCAACATAGGTCCCTACCTAGGTACATACATGGTTTCTTCGTTAGCTAGCGAGTCAATGTTTATTATAATATAACACTAAGACTGGCCTTTATATGGACATGTTACCACGAATGCAACAGTTACTCTCTTTATCATTGGATAATGAAGATCTGTCGCCCACAACCTGGCTGGCTTCAATGGTATTTTACCCAACTACCTAATCATCATGTGCAATGTTCTACCTTTAGTATATGAGGAAACATCCATCAGAGATAAACAACCGGCAAGATGGTAACAAATGAATTTGGAGCTCTACTCTTCCTCCGTATGTATATATAAGTTGGGTACCTAGTGTAGGTAGGTTAGGTACCTATATAGCTAGGCTATTTAAGCGGATATAACGTAATGTTCATGATCGCATTGCTATTTGTAACGTTGGCCTCAACCGTAAAACGCCCCTCAAGATCGTTCGTGTCGTCTCTTCCCCAGATAAAATAAAGAGCCGGCCAGCTTTGCCTTTCGGTGCGAGTCTTGTAGCAGCCGTTAGAAACAAAACAAACAAAATAAAACAAAAGTATCCCCCATATCAAACCCATCACACAGCGATTCACTTCAAAACAGAAGGGGTTCAAATCGACTATAAATATCATAACCAAATATCCCATGTGGAGCGCCGGGGGAATCAATCCTCTCCCTATATAACCAAAGAAAATGCCGGTATGTAAAGCGGCTAGCAACATATATCGTCCCCTAATGGAGAGGATGGAAGTGAAGGAAGTCATTCGGAATGACCGTCGCTAAATGCAGACGCTCTCTATGCCCGTTCCTGAGTACGCCAATCCTATACCTCATAAGAGATCGTGACGGCTTACGAGAGCCGCCCATATTCCTAAAGCAGGGTGTTACCCGGTTCGGTGTAAACTCATGTCGTGGATCGTGGCCTTTAGTCTATAATGTGCCTCGGATTGCCCACTTGGTGACCTAGCCTTCTGTCAAGTCCCACGGCTTGGGCTTTGATAGGTTCTATAGTAGGATAGTAAGAGCCATAAGGTATCTGTAAGAGCCATAAGGTATCTTAACAATAGGTCGTTCATATAGCTATTGGTGAGTGACAATCATTGATGATGGTATGCTTATCCGGAAGGAGAAGAGGCCGGAGCGCTAGGCTAGATTCCTCAGGACGGAGTGTAACAGTGGCGAGATGCTTCATCGGATATCCAACTGAAAGGGTTTAAACCTGCCACCAATAGTGGCACAGCGCGGGCATTTTCTTCGGGCGCCTTGCTCCTCCATCAAGATGTTGACACAATCTCGACATAGGCCGCAAATACATTCCGTACATGCATAAGATTCCCGGAGCTTTGACGCTCTCTGGCACGCAGCACAGTAGATATGCACGTCTTGGGATGAAAAGCCTGGCGACGAATCCGAAAGTCCAGAGGCTCCTATATGGAAGTTTTCTCCGCTCTCGCCACTCTCGACGGATGGGAAAGGTTCTGGAATCTCTTGGGCAAAGGATGGTGGAGTAAGAGCTTGTTGTAAAGGAGAAGCTTGATAGCCTTGGAAATGTTGATGGGGAAATGGGGGCAAGGAAGCTCGGTGTATTGATATAGGAGATTGGGGGACCTGGGATGTTAGAGAAGGAAAATGAATGTGCCGGGCACGACTTACAGGAGTCCTATCTTCGTCAATATCTTCTGTGGCCGAGGCTGCAGCATCAATGAGGTCTTCCCACCTTTTGCCGTAGTCGGCTGAGGGCTCGACGGAATGGGCCTTACGATCAATCCCGCCCGGCTTAAAGCGCTCGTCGTTTTGAATTCTCCGGAGCCAGTCGTTGGCGGTACCTCGAGATCTCTGCTTCTTATGGCCGCGCTTAGTGATGGATTGCTTTCTGGGCCGGTTGGGACCAAGGGATCGTTGAAGAGGAGGAAGAGTCGACGAACGACCTGGCGGTGAATTTGAAAGAATTGACGGGAGCAAGTCCCTACGTGGTGCAGAGCCAATTGGAGGAAATGGCTCGCTAGTTGGTTCCATTCCGAAATGTATTGGAGGTAGCTCAATTGTACTCCTCGGTATTCTCCGGCCGTCATTGTCAGACTGCCAGCCCTTCAAAATTATAATCAGCATTGGCATTATTAATGACTATGGTGACGGTAAGTGAGTATTTACTGCTTCATTATCCCAGTCCGTCTCGAACTTGTGCTGGCCACCTAACTGGGCCAAAGCCGCAGCGGCACTGGCGGCTGGCAGAAGTGAACCCCCAGAATACTCATCATGGTTCCTAGGGGTCCCGGGTGCGCTAGATGCGTCTCGGGAGTATGCATGACGCTCGTGCGGATAGCCTTTGTTCGGGTCAAGGCTTCCTGGTGGTGGACCGGCAGAGTTCTGAACTTGAGATCGATCTGACGGAGGTGTGTTAATCATAAGCAAGAAGCTCTCCTCGGTCGCAGGGAGCTTCGAAATGTAATGCTCTGGATGCGCTCGTCGAATATGTTCTTGCATCGAGCGATATCTCTTTTCCTATTGATTCCAAAATGGACAGTTAGATATTGTCTTTCCTAGGCTTTGCGACATAGCTTCTGGGTTGAAACCCAATACAGCTTCGTAATTCAATCCTTCGGGAGGCGAGTCAGTGAAGATTGTTGCAACTTACGCCAATACAGCGCTTGCGACAGCTCGAGCCATCTTGGTTTCGCAGGGGACAGACGACTTCATTGTTCGAGTCGGTAATAGAGAACGAAGACGTTAAGGAAGATCGAGGCGGCATCTTGACCTAATCAACCCCGCCATTTACTGGTCGGGAATTGAAGGCGGGGGGGAAGTTCGCAAGATTGATTGATAGTCGATACGGCTGTCGACGATAAGAAGCACCACTAACAGTAACCAATTGACGATAGTCCAAGTCTATGAAGCTTAGAGGTTATGTATGTAATAGTTAAGTTCGATATAGAATGAATAATGACAGCTCTGCCGAGGTAGCTCTAAGCTCCTATACAGGTGTTACATGAGGTGTTTCGAAGACCTCTCTCGTGGGTGTTGGCAGAGGAAAGAGGAAAGACTGGAAGGGTGACCTTATTGGGAGGGAGGGGGGAAGGGTAGCTGAAAGCAGCGGTACTGGAATTTCCCAGCTTAGATAGGTCGGTAGGTAAGAAGACAAGGAACATCGAACACACAAGGAACACACACAAGGGACACTGTAATAGTACTAATACATAGTACTAATAATACATGTAGGGTGGCCGGTGGCCACAAGTCAAGGTCAGAAGGTATAATAAGTACCTACCTGTACTCCACACACCAAAGCTGGATCAACGGCCTTGAGATACCTTGCCTTGCTTAAGGCAGATGGACCTGGGATGTAAATGGTAGATGCGCGTATACCTACCTCCCAGACACTACCTAGGTTAGGTATGTAGGTAGGTAATGTATGTATGTAAGTGGTCTGGTGGTGTAGGTATCCTAACCTAGATAGGTACCATACCTAGTAAGGTATTAATGCGGGAACATTAAGTACCTAGGTTAGCTGTTAACAAAGAGAGCAAAGCCTCCCCCCGGACAGGGTAAACTGAGCTTGTCATCCAAAGCAGCTCAAAAGATAGATGATCCAACCAAAGCGGGTGAAAGACGGGCATCCCGTCGCAGAGAAACAGGCATTGTATCGTACATACTGGATACGTATAGAAGTACAAAATAATAATAATAACAATAATACATCTCTCCCAAGCTTGTGCGGCAAGTTCAAATCGGAGCAGACAAAGAGAAAGGGAGCCGTTCTATTGGCTCCGTCCCACTCCGTCTCTTTCTTAACTCGATTTAAGCAGGCCGGACAGCTTCCCTTCTGACTCGATCGAGGATCGGCTGAGACGGATGGCTATTTGAAAATTAGGAGTGGGGTCTCTTCTGTGATGGGCGGAGGGAAAAGAGAACAATGATGCAAGTGGATGATGCAAATAATAAAAAGATAAAAGCCGACGACGCGAGCACTCCCGGTAGCAATACAACACCTAACCTAGAGAGCTCAATGGTTCCTTTTGAATTGAGAGGGCCGTCAGAGCTTCACGTCTGGCTGTTCGGAATTTGGCGATGCAAGCTTCTTAGCTTCAGATACATAGAGCAAGCTAAGTAAAAAGAGGCCAAGGTTTTCTGTTCCTTATTGCCTCTAAACGTACAAGCACATAATACGTGCAGCAGGAGCAGGGCATGGGATCCTCGAATGGCAAAGACGGGTTTAATGCGACCTTGCACCTCATGGTGTATAACAAATAGGGCCAGCTGCTTCCCACGAGACATGAATGCATTATTACATACTTGCCTAGGTTAGGTACTAGCCAGGCAAAGCCCCGGCTTGCAGTACCGCCGCAGCAGCAGCAGCAGGAAGCTTGAGGGGGCGAGGGGTTCTGCAGGTGGGTAAGGTGGATGCACTGAACCGAATCCATCCATCTACTGACGAGAGCTCCGGCATTGGCTGAGCAGACAGACAGAGCTTGCGGAGGTGATACGATAGGTGGAGGTTTCGAGTGGAGGTTTTGATAAATGGCGGGGCATCGAAAGAAAGACTCTGTCGGGTAGCATGGTAAGCATGGTACCTAGGTACCTACATGTAGGTATGTAGTATACCTACTTGTACGTAGCATGGCGGGCTAGACGGGCAAGCGGGCTCGTTTCATTGTCGAAGGCTCTCCATCTCGCACGCTTCTCTCACATGCATGCGCTGCTTGTTCCACACATATCCCTCTCCAGTTGAAAGCGAGTATTCTCCTTGGTTGTACCTGTCGGCGGAAATATGAAAAGGACCCGTGGCTAAGCTCGTAAGCTTATGACATCAGATATGGAACATGAGCTCCCACTGTCGCCATCGCTTCTCTGATTGTCTGATTGCGGATGTGGCCTTTTTTGACACATTTCATTCCAGACGAAGCCGGATTACCTAGGTACCCTAGTTAGGTGGCAGCCGAACATGGGTACTGTATGTATTGTAGCTACCGAATCCTCTTCTTTGTCAATGCGACTAGTAGAACTGTGGTAGAAAGCTCTCATCCTGGTCAATCGAATTAGTTGGCTAGATTTTTTTTAATTTTTCTTCTTGTACGCGCCGCCTTCACCAAGACTTTTCCAATCGGTAGGCTGGTCCGACAATGCCAACTAATGTTTTGGACGAGCCCCTTGTACGAGAGTCGAATCGTGGCTATACATTGATCCAGCGGTTTGCTATTGTTAGTATCTTGATTTTAGTTTGGCGAATAGAAGGTTCTATTCGGGAACTCCTTTGAAGCTGAAAAATGCTCCCTTCCACGGCGGTGCTGTGCTACTAAGCATTGAGTACCTAACCCATGTACCTTAGGTACATAATGGTACCTATGTACATACATGATTCCAGTTCGGCTTGATGTGGGGAGTACGAGAGTGCGCTAATGCAAGCTTGCAAACCCTTTTTTTGCTTCTTCTACCGTTTACCCTGAGCTCTACATGTAGGAAGGTGTTCTCATAATCCCTTATCGGAAGCATTAGCTTTGAGAGGAAGCTGCATCAACTATTGTAGCTACCTATCTGAGTTATGTGGCTGCTGATCCGAGTGCCGTTAAAGCTTTCAGGAATTGACGAATCCTCTCTTACCTCAACTCTCAGCACATTGCATGTATGTAAGTATTGTATGAGTGCTGCACACCTCTGCACACCTCTACCCCTCACCGGGGTTTCAAAACCAGAAAGGATGACGAAGGCAGACAGCTAATCGTTCTTATCGATAATAGTATAAGAACGTAATTCTTAGGACTAGCTCCAGCTGTTCAAGTTAAGGTTCAACTCCTTGCAATTCTATGCTTCTTCGTAGTATATTAATATCTAATGCCGGCTCGAGATAAGCCAACTCTTATTACTGTCAGGCCAGCCATCCGCATGATCACCGTATCACTCCAGGTAATTTGGCAGTAAACGAATCTGGAATGCGTTGTATGATTGGCAACTGTAGATCTCATGACGGGAAGATATCGGTATGGTAAGTAGAAGTTGATATCTGAGGAAATGATATCTTAATCTTGTCATACAGGAATGACGATATATCGCCATTTCTTCGAGAACCCAAATAATAGAAGGTAACATTATTTTGTATGTCATGCTCGAATAGATATAGCGATTAGGAAGAAGAACATTCCTAATCGTGCGACAACAGCACGAGGTATGTACCTAGGCATGTATACCGTACCTAATGTTTCGTGAAATTATGATTATCTTCATACAGTACTTGCTAATTTCTGATGGTAATTAAGCAGTAAGCAACTGAATCTTGACACAAAGTTAGGTAGTTAACTAGTTTAATAATCAATGTAAAGAAAAGTCATAGTTGAACTAGCTATGTCTTAAGGCTGTTTTTACTCGATAGAAATATGTATCTATTTTAGGATAAGAAAAAGACCCTACACGTGTGCTATATCGTACCTGCCTATGTATATTAGACGTCTGACCAATCAGGAAGAGACAATAAGTACCGTTAATAACAAGCCCAACGACCCGCGCGGTCTCTAGCTTGGGGTGGTAGGTGTCAAAGTACGGGGCACGGTCCAGACGGCATTAATACTAGCCGGCGTTGTACAGACTTGGCAACAAAACACCGAAACATCTCACTTCACCTGCAGATCTTCTTCAGCTTACAGCTTTGCATCCACTTCAACCCTCCCCCAAGCTCGAACCAAGTGAAACATGACCGACTGCCCATTGTCTAAAACATGTCCTCGCCCTCCACAACCAGTGTTGTTTGGTACGTGTGTAGTAAGAGCCTAACTTTTGATTAACGTTATAGTTTAATATCACATGGTGAGTTTATTGAATCATCGACAAATGTTTGACGAAGAGACGAGGACTTCGATCATTGCTTGATTCTAGCCGCGGGTGTCTCTTACCAAATATTCCTCTCCCACGCGATCCTTCGTACGCCTACTTTCTCGCTTCATCATCCATTCATCCCCCGGTAAGACAATTCACTTTCCCCCTCTTTAATCGGGGCTGAAACTAGATCCTTCTTGACTTTCTTTTCGTCATCACTTTCTCTTGCTGCTTTACCCCGTCCTCTTGAAGCTTTTGAAGTCAATTCATCCCTCATTACCTTAAGCTCTCTCGACCACAGATGATAGCCAATTTCCGCCCCCCTTAAGAGGGAGTCTATACGACAAATCCTCTAGATACGTCGACGCCTGCAATGGCCTTAGCTATAAAGAACCTCAACTCGGATGCCTCCTTTCTCCTATCCTTCGAACCTATCATCCCCGAATTCGCACAACGTATCATAACGCCGAAGCCGTTCACAATCCTCCTGGACCCTTGGATAACAGGACCTTCCAAGGTATTCCACTCCAAGATTTCGATTACGACTCACATACACCCGGCTTGCATATCCTCGCTCTCGGAGCTCCCATCCCCACCGGATCTCGTTATTATTACTCAGCACAAGAGCGACCATTGCAATGAAGCTACGCTCCGACAGCTACCGGCAAGCGGGACAAACACCATCATCGTTGCCGAACCAGCGGCAGCACGCTTGATTAAGAGTTGGAAGTACTTCGACCAGGAGAAGATTCGGACGATAGAGCGATGGGAAGACCCAAGGTTGACAGGAAAGCAGTCTGTAGTGCGAATCCCCGTCCCGCCCGTGACGACCGGAGGTCAAGGAGGTGAAGTCACTGTCGCCTTCATACCGCAGAAACGTGACCTAGCTGGTCTACATGGCGCAATTGGTATAACGTATCGACCTCCACCAATGCATCACTTACAACTCGGCATCCCTACCATATCGAAACCGCCCTCGCCACCTGCTACCCCTGATACGCCTACTATGCAGGGTTCGGACATGACACTTACGAATAACTCATCTACCCCTAATCCTTTCCTCCTCCCGCCATCCCCACCAGTATCACCACGTTCCCTGCGCTCTGTCCAGTCAGCATCGACTTTACTTCCCTCTCCGGCGCACTCAAGCCTGAATACTTCTTTCGCCCGGTCCGTTTCCCAGAACCATATTCGCCCGGCCACCTCCATCGGTATGGTCCGTCCCATCTCAGTCCTCTTCTCACCTCACGGTATCTCGTACGACTACATCGCACCTTATGTCACATCACATCTTGTAGCCGAAGCAGCGCTTCCACTAACAGCTCTCTTACACTGTATGGACAGCGTCACAAATCCGTGGTGGCTCGGCGGCAATATCAGTGCCGGTGTACCTACTGGCGCCGAGATTGCGATACGGCTGGGCGCGCGCATCTGGCTCAGCGCGCACGATGGGGAAAAAGACGTCCGAGGCCTCGCCACGACAATGCTAAAGACAAAACGGTGGCGGCGCGAGGAAGTTGAAGGCGCCTTAGACCCGCGCGAAGAGGGGAAACCTGGTAAGGAGAAACTAGGCCATGCGCGGAAGAGTAGTAATAGTAGCATCGGCGGCATCAGCACAGAAATCATGCGCCTCGGCAGCGGCGACGAAGTCGTCGTGTCCGGAAACGGCATGTTATGGTGCTCTCCGGAGAATACGGACGACCAATGGGTTATCAAGGATACGAAGGCCCGTCAAAATGTCAAGGTGAAAGCCCAATGCAGCCTAAGACCAATCCACGCTCGTGCCGAGAAGATGTCGGGTGGCCTGAAGACAAAGAAGTCATTAAGAGGAGGCTTTTCGAGATTTAGGTCTGTGGCTACTCCTGTTTGAATAAGCTACCTACCTACTACAGGCTCGTTTATTCGTTGAGGGCAAGGCAATCGTTTGTCACTGCGACGATATTTCTTATGTTTGGGTACATTAGCTTGTTGGATTCTGGGGTGTTTTGGGAAGGGATTTCTACATGATACCAAGGGCAGACAAAATTAGTCTTTACGGATTTGTCATTGTTAGTGAACCATTTAGGCATGCTGTTTTTGGAATAGGGTTCCTTCTATCTTAGGGTCAAGGAAAGGAGGCATGAAAATATAAAAAGCCAATGGCGTTGTTATTCAAACCTAAAAACTCACTATGGGTTTCTGGGAATAAGATGGGGGTTACCTGCTATAGTCGGTATACCGTCGTGATAATATCAGATCATCGTAGAATCTGAGACTCAATTCTTTTTTTGTTGTCTGTTAAATGAATTCGTTCATTGTGCATCTGTGGCCATGATATGTTGATGGTATCTACCGGAAATAACAAGAAGAACCGCAGGCCTGCCTCGCCTGCATGCCACCATCTGCCTCTGCCTCTACTTCTAAAACCCCGTATGAGATGGTATGATAGGCCACATAACGAAATTCCTCGAATGCATACCCTCTCTCCGCCCATAGAAACATAAGTTTGGATCGCTTACACTTACGCGGAATAATGGCGCGTATTCGGCAACGTATTCGTGAACCTGCTGGCTAGCCCCGCAGGTAATATCTGTCCCCCAGACCGACCATTCGTTGCGTATATAAATATACGGCAATCCCCATCATTGGCTTTGCCCACCCCCATGCTAATAATTCCGTGGGAAGCCAGCCAATATTTACTTGAAGTTTCCGGCCGCAAACCTCACTTGAGCTGCTTTAAGATCTCGACGAGGAAGTCCTCGAAGCTGAGAGTAATGTACCCGTCACGGTCCTCGTCGTACTTCTTGAAGACGTCAGTCATGCGCTTGAGGCTGATGCAGGCCTGGACGAAGAGGTCGAAGCTCATGACGCCCTCGTTACGCTTGTCGTAGGTGCGGAAGAGGAGGTCGACGAAGCCGGGACTAAGGCGGTAGCGGAAGGCCACAAGGGCGTTACTAAACTCGTCCGGACTAATGTTGCCGCTGCGGTCCGCGTCGAACCGGTCGAACAGTGCCCGCCACGACGCTAGAAATGACCACAGCCCGCAAAATTCATCGAATCCGATGGTCCCCGACCGATCACTGTCAAACATGCGAATCATCATGCGCACTGTCTGCGGGTCGAAAGCCGTCCAGTCGCCGTTTACGAGAGCGGCCGATAGTTCCTTTTCGGAGAGCTGACCAGTTTCTATTCAAAGGAGGTTAGTATCTGAAGGGGGAAACACGGTTAGGCTAAGATGACATACTATTCTTGTCGACAGCTTTGAATAGCGGTAGCAGGGTAGGATCGGCAGTGCCCTCCTGAGGGGTAGGAGAAGGAGGCGGCCGACTCGCAGGAGGTGGGCGGTTATGGGCCGTGGGTCGCGGACCGGTCGCGGTAGGTGGCGGCGACATTGTAGATTGTAAGTTCGGCCTATAGCCTTGATCGTAGCTGTTGCTGTGGCTGCTACCACTATTGCTATAACCGCTCGGGGCGTAACCGGTAGGAGTCAGACGTCCTGTATCTGTGCGACGGGTCGGAAGAGAGTCGTGTCGGGTACTAGGAACAGGAATAGGAACAGGTGGTTGGGGCTTAGATTCGTAGCGAGAGGACGGGTGAGGCGCGCCGCCTTTCTACGAAAGAAAGAAAGTTAGCTATTTACATGCATACAGTCGAATACGAGTGGATAGAAGAGGGGCTCGCGCAGGGGTTAACATAGGGCAGAAAAAGGGTTCAACGGAGGTGCGTGCGCGTACTTGGTCGGGTTCTGCGAATCTGCGGTTTCAAAAATGAATTAGCCATCACTATCACATCGCGCATAGAAATGAAACGAATATTTATTATCCATCTAGCGAGATGGACTTGTCCTTCACTCCAGACCACTGCGGTCCCGAGCGATGACGATGGCGGGGTATGGGTATGGGTAGCAATGGGCGCCGACTCACCTTGGCAGTTCGTCCGGATTGTATGGTCTGTTGTAAGCCATTGTGTATATTGCTGTTAACGTCGCTCTAGCGTTTAGACTCGACTAGTACCGGTAGTAAAAGAATGATGACGGTAAGGACAGCAGTTAGCGGCGAGACTTGTTTACTATATGGGTCGAGGAGAGGACGCGTAGTCGCAACGCAGTCCCAACTTCTTCTTTTTTAGTAGTTATAGGATGTCGATGTGAGCTAGACAGTTAAATTTGGAAAGGTGTCGGACGAGTAATAAGCGGCAGTGCAACCCAGTCGTCACGAAGCGGACAAAGAGTAAATTGGATTCAGCCGCAAGAAAATCGGGGTAAAAAGAGGAAAGTCAAGGGTCATGGGGTTTGAGAAAGTCAAAAAGGAAGAGATAGGTAGTGCTGAGGATTTGGCTGGGATTGCATGTAGTATGTATTAAGTCTTCGTTGAGGATTTTAACTCTAGGGCTGCATAAGCTAACTAATAACAACTTAGGGGCTGCGGAGAAAATTATTAAATAAAAAGTAATGTGGTTTTGCTTTATTGACTCAAATACCTTGTTATCGGGTGGTTATTTTGTTAACAAGCTGTTCTCTTTTGTCCCCAGAGTAAAGATTGTCCACCTCAGATAACCATCTGGATGAACCGGATGGATTTGTATGGATATCCGGCACCGCTAGTCTCCGTCTGACTGATGCTAGAGATCCGCAGGCATCAGACTGGCGATCAAAATCACACAGTTCACACCGATGCTGAGCGGCGGGGCAGCCCGGGGCTGTGTCATCGTTCTACCACAACGTTTCCAAGACCCTAGATTCGCTCCATACATACATACCTACGTACGTACTCCATTAGGTACGTAATAACTGGTCGGATCAATCCGATGTTTGTTGCTATCTTGACCGAAGGTGGCAGAGATCCTGGGGAATCAAAGCAGGGCGAACCTGCAGTCTTTCTCGAAGGCTGACTTATATGGAAAAGAAGCTTCTAAAGGATTAACCTAGAATAGATTCAGCTTCCCCAGTGAGGCTCAGGCATGACGATCCCGTCCCGTCCCGCATCCCGGTCAATATTCCTATGCGTATCTTACTGCCTACAGAGTGGGTTGGGCTGAACCCACAACGTCTTCTTTTAGCATTCCTGATTCATTCCGTAGATGGCGGCATGTATATGCGACAATACGTAGCACAAAGTATGGCGCAGCAAAACAAGAGCTCCAAGCTGCTGCGGTCTGTAATGTAATGAAAGTCGAGGCGCATGCTCCCCCTATTCTTAAAGTCTTCGCGGGGTGCATACATGCTTCATACGTGAGATACCTAAGGTAGGTAGGTACTTAGGTAAGTATTCTATGCATGAGGCTTCGAGATGCTGCAGGAGTAAGCAACAACAACAAAAATAACAATATGAGAGATCGCGTTTTAGGAGAAGCTTCTCGGTTCCTTGGGGTATAGTGTACATGACGGACCTGTCGTAGATAGGTAGGTACCTATCTAATGTAGGTATTCTATGACGTGGCCTATTAGCCTTTTCCAACGTTCATCACAATTACCCGGAGCTTTTAGACCCATGGTGTTGTAATACCTAAATTGACCTAAATGACGAATTTCTGGAGCTTAGCTGCACCTGTTCGCAGTATGTGCCTACAATACGTCCAGTTACGTAGGTACTTGGGTAGGGTAGGTGCTAAAAATAATAACACGGTACCTTACGTACCTAACCTAGTCGGAACATTATAACAGGAGCGGTATTGCTTCCATGTATGCATTGGAAGGTAAGACATGCACAGTATTGATACTGTGTAACATATACTCCGTTGGCCGGAGCCGCGTCCGCAAAAGACGGCAGTCCCGATGGCTTAGAAAGCCGCAAAAGACGAAAAGCTTGGCATTATTGTACCATTTTTTTATTTTCATCAAATTGAACACCGATGACTCTTATTCACGGTTGAGGTAGTCTTTATGATATCTGGGGGGCTTTGTTTTAAGAGCTTTATTGCATATCTTTTTTTGGATCGATAGGTAATTACCTGCCTAGACAATAACTCGAGCAATCGTGGGCGAATTGCAGAAACGACAAAGGGCGAAGGACAGACGAGGGAAGCTTAATTTAAATATCAACGATGTCAGTCAACGGAGCGCCCCCCGGAACGGACGAATTCTGGATCTTCGGCTATGGGTGCGTTATCCTTGCGGGTGTTGCCCTAGCTTTGTAGCTTAACCTTACTTATAGAATTGTAGAAGCTTGATATGGAAACCCCCTCCGCATTATGGTGAGATCCCGTACTGAGCCTGGTCGCTATTCGCTTCCTTTACGTCAATATATGTGTCCAAGGCCGAAACTCACCGAAGCTTTCCGGTAGATCGACGGATACCCGGCTGGGTCACAGGCTACGTCAGGCGATTCTGGCAGGTATAGATTCCTTCACTTTGCTTATCTACCTAGGTAGCTAAGAAGTATATGGCTGACATACCTTTAGGCTAGGTAAGTTTAATCTACCTCAGAGAATAAATCAAGACAACCCGTCGTGGATGTACGGCGACAAGAAAGACCAGCAGGTTTAGTGTATGCGGATTATATCATCATCTGACACAAAGGAATTTCCAGCCAAGACCACCGCGGCACACCTGAAGCTCCCGGCCGCGTCGTTACTCTCATCGAGCGGTCATTCTGGGCATCCCTTGTCGATGCACATGATTCGGCACCAGAGAAGGTATGGGGCACCGCGTACCGAATCCAAGCGGATAAGGTAGCCGAAGTGAAGGAGTACCTCGACATCCGGGAGATAAACGGGTATACGATCCACTACACGCCCTTCCATCCAGCGGACGGATCGCCGTCTATCCGCACCCTAGTCTACATCGGCACCCCCGATAACGACCAGTTCACGGGGCCGCAAGACCCGCAGGCCCTCGCCGAGCACATCTACGTCAGCGAAGGTCCCAGCGGTCTGAACAGGGACTACCTGTTAGGCTTAGAGAAGGCCCTCGACGAGCTAAGCCCAGAGAGCGGTGACGCTCACGTCACGGATTTATCAGATCGCGTGCGCGAGATCGACCGCAAGCGCCGCGAGGGCCAGTTACAGGTGGAAGGCTTTGAACACCCCGTCTCGCACGAATTTAGGAAAGTGAGCAGCGTAGATGAGCAGGAAGAGACGGAGAAGGCATGAATGATACCTTACAGAAGATAAGGGATGCTGTAAACATTAGGCAGCTCAGGTACTTAGATCAAGAAGTTTAACGGAGAAAAGTATTGGAAATCATGTCGATTGATCTGAGCGCTATTGCTACAGTTCGTTCCCGGCTTTGCCTTCCCCTTCTCCCCCTCCGAGATCGACTTCATGACGATTTCTTCTCGAGAAGTTCGAACTCTTGGCTCTCAAGTAGTCCTCTCGTCTCTTTTCTTTTTCCCTTTTTTTTTTCTTTAGTCCTTCATAGACTCGTAAAATGATAGGTGACGTGGATATTCACGTTAATCATAAGGGCCACGGAGCCTCGAATAGAAGATGGCGAACGAATGTATGTACATCAGTGAGTATGTATCACTGTACTCCTCTCATCTCAGATATAGAGATTTGATAATTGAGGATGGTTTAATGAAATGGTGACAAATGGGGTACCCCTTTGGTGGTGGTGTGCATAAGGAGGGTCAAGGCTGTTTGTAGGAACATCACACCTCCAAACGCCAATTTCACCGATAACGAGCGTGCCTTTTGGGCCAGTTTTCTAGTAGATGCCAACTCTGCGTAATGTTGGTGGTAATATTTGGATCGAAGACCCCCCGTGTTGCTCACAACAGTTCTACTGATACGGCGGCTGCCCCTGAGGCGGTTGCTGCTGTTGCTGCTGATGCTGGGGCTGTTGGCCTGCTTGCTGTTGGTCCGGATAGCCGTAGGCTGCATAGCCTGCAAGATTCGGTTAGTTTAAACATGTAATTATTCAAATTGAAATCTTCCAAAGAGAGTTGCGAGTTTACCTTGGGGCGGGGGTGTTCCGTAGCCGGGCTGCGGGTAACCTGCTCCGCGTCCGTAGGCCGGTGGGTACATCACCTGGTTCGGCATCCCGTACGCAACCGGCTGGCCAGCAGCGTAGGGCATCTGAGGTTGCTGCACATACCCACCCCTCGGCGGGTACGCACCACCCCGACCGCTGCCGCCTCGAGGACCAGTATCGGATGCTCTATCGACACGAATAGATCGCCCATCGAATCTATGGTTTTCGGTCAGATAAATCCAGAAGTAATGAGAGGTAGCACCTTACTCAACGTTGTTCATGCCCGCAATAGCTTTCTGTGCATCTTCGTCGTTCACGTATCGGACAAATCCAAAACCTCTGCTTCTACCAGTGTCGCGATCTTTGACGACGACCTAATACCAACTCAGTTAGTCCTGAATCAAAATCTCTGTATAGTTTCCAGACTCGCATATCGGAGGTTGTGCGGGTGCTATAGAGAGATGCTAATAGAACCACATACCGCTTCCTCAACGGGACCGAATTCTTCAAACTTCTGTTTGAGCGTGGCATCTTCAGTGTGCCATGCGAGTCCACTAAAGAGGGAGGAACATTCGAATTAGCCAAGTACCTAAAATAATAGATGGTAACTCCATTGTATCGTACCCGATGAATAGTTTAGACATTGCTGCTGACTGAAGATAAGTATCAACCCGAAAGGATAGATCTATATTAAATAAGGTTAACAATTGATCCGCAATAATTAATAATGATGTGTAGATGGTTAAAATAAAAATACACAGGCAGGTATATGTAGGTATGTAGCGATTACCTGCAAACATGTACCTAAGGTACGTGAGGCTGCTGTTATTGTCCAAACAAAGTGGGAGGAGCAATCTGCAAGATAGCAGCAAGGGAGGAAGGAACTACTGGGCCCACTAATTGTACGGGAGACAGGGGCGGGACGTGAAAGAGATGCACGAACATTCTTTTAAAATCTTAGGTAAACTGTTGTTGCCTTTAATTTTTTTGACTTGCAAACTTGACCAGTAACCAGTGCCGGAAGGTCTGCAGATGCCAGGGCCTAGGTGACGTAGCTGATAGGTGCAAGGGTAAAGAAGTAAAAAAAAGTATTTCGGTACAGTAAAGACGGCAGGGTTGATAATGTACGAAATGCAAGATCCAGGCGGCTGGTTAGGCAAGGATTATAAAAGTTGGTAAAGTAACTTGAAGGTGTTCTAGTGACAAATCGACCGGTATTTGTTGGCTTGAACGAGGAACGAAGGATATCTATGTACTCGAGGCCGCCTGATTTTATACAATATATCCTACTTGCCCCCCCCCCTAGGCAAAGTCTGCCAGACCGCAATACTCAACAAGCGTATACCCACCACCAGCAAAGAGAAGAAAGAGGGAGCCAGCAGGGATGGCTTCAAAACAAGCATCAAACAGAGGAGGTGCAAGTGACCTCGAATTGCCCTAAGGAGAGGGCATGGGACTCCACGCGGCACAAACTACATGTGCCAGACGAGTTGCTAAGTCGGCTCTATCCTAAAATGGAATGCCAGTACGCGGCGGTATGCTTGCTTCGTGTAGCCCAAGTTGCTCGACATAATGCGGTTGAAGGAGGCGTGCCGGCTTCGAGAACGATCTGCGAAGCATTTACTCCGACTACCTAGGTAGGATATACTCCACATCTACCTATTCTTGTTTAAGTACGGCCGATCGTAGTTGACAAGGCTTCACGTCCGTCACTTTAGGTAGTGAATAGTGAATACTAGAGTTTCGCAATCCTTGCCTGGGGGCTAAAAAAAGAATGCTATAGTCTGTTCGCCATCTTCCTCTAGCCTATGATTTTCGGGCCCTATGGCAATAGTTTTTTTTTTTTTTCGTTAAAACTTGCTAGGCCTGAAATAGCTGTAACGAGCTCGAAGAATATGAGGAAAAGCGCGAGATATCCAATCACGCAGGGGTGCCATTTTTGGACCCCTGACTTCTGTGATCGACCAATCGCCGCAGGACGTCAGTTCAAAACAGGAAGTCTTATTTGCTTGGCTAAGTAATGCGAGAGAACATGGCGCCTCTCCATAGTCTCCCGAGGGGCTTTGCCTATCCACAAGGCTAGACCCTGTCTTAGTGCTGAAGACTATTTATTATACGAAGAATACAAACTACGCTGCTTTCTACCTAAGATGGGGGGGTATTAGTTGTATTAGTCAAGTCCATCAAAGTACCTCAAGGCCTTGCAACACGGCAGAGCTCCGAAAAGAGCCAACTCAGAGACACCGATTATCCTGGTACGATTCGAGACGGACTAGGATGAAAATGTGCTGCATTTAGTTGTGGGCAAAAGTGAAACGTCGAAATACCGTATCCTGGGATATACGCTCTTAGAGACGGGATGCAAAACTGTTTTTGTGCATTCATCTGACTAGAATCCACACAGCTGCCCTCAATCGTTATACTCGGTCCTTCGGGTGATGCTATCATGTGTTCTCGATATCTACGACTTGATATTATTTGCTTGGTGAAAAGCTAAGTCTAGCTCTATGCCATGTATAAAGTTGTCCTATGATGAGATAACTACCTCCTAGGCACCCAAGTAGTTAAATGATAATAATGCTTTTAGCATATTCTATATACCGCCTATAGATACGTCTCGGTTGCTTGTGATAGGGTAGTATGGGATGTGGGATGTGGGATGTGGGATGTGGGATATGGGATATGGGATATGGGATATGACATGCGGTTAAGGTGAAGTAGATAGAAAATAATAGTAACCAACAGCTATAACAAATAGGAACCCGATAGAAGAGCTAGTTCGGCTCAGATTCGCAT
This sequence comes from Daldinia grandis, assembly GCA_022432525.1. NCBI lineage: Eukaryota > Fungi > Ascomycota > Sordariomycetes > Xylariales > Hypoxylaceae > Daldinia > Daldinia grandis. Next base: position 1,500,247 of record JAJKLB010000001.1, read on the forward strand.
GGGATGCGACATTAGGTTAGGTTAGGCACCTAGGTACCTAGGTTAGGTACCTGCTAATGCAGCCATGGAGGCCGCAGTCGATCATTGAGCAATTTTGATGCAAATGCCGAGCCCACTTAGGAAGACTTACACTTACATACACTACTATGTACACTACAGCTAAGAGGTAGTAGTCTACAAAATACGCGTAAGGCTGTGTGTAATTGTTAGGTACATATCGTTTAGCGCGACCTGTTAATGGGGCCGGCTGGCGCTCCGAATACCCATCCCTTGACCTTGGGGATTTATGTATGTACATAGTAGAATACACTACATACAAAAACAGGGTAGTGAAACGCGTTGGACCTAAGCTGAAAGAAGAAGTTTATCAGCAATCACCAAACCCCGGCGTTCAGGGACAAAGTAGACGCTTTCATGACATATGGTATAAATTATTCAGGTAGTGTAGGTAGGTACCTAATGTAGGGCTTATTGACCTAAACGGTGCGGGGTTCTCCAATCCAGGGGCAATCAGGGGCCTTCTTGGCAAGGTTTCTCAGACGTCTTGAGATTGAAGCTTGGTCTTCAACAGCAAACAGTACTACCCACAATCCACACAACACGCCGCTGACATCGCATGCGGCTCTTACAACGCGCATGCGTCAACCATTAATTTTCACGTAGCATTTTTTGGTATTTACGATGGTTAACTAATGACGATGATGGGGGTCTAGGCCATATGAATGATGAAAACTTGCCAAGTAAGAGCAAGCGCCAATCCCGCCTGAATTCTAATTATAGATTATAGATCTCGCATGTAGATTTTTAAAAACTGAGGTAGAAATCTGGTAACAACCACCTGGACCTCTGGGCCTCGGTTCTGATAGAGTATTAAGCTACCCACATGTATGCATTTCCATCCACACTTACCTACATGCCTAGGTTATATGTCTACCGATCTTTTTACTTCAATATATCCCTCAATGTTCACTATGTACCTAGTTGATGCAGGCATGCATGCATGAATATGCCTCCACGACCCAGGAGTGAAAATCCAGGAGGTAGTAACCTCAAACCCCACGTGAAGAAGTAGCTCCTTCTTACTATTTGTATATATGTAGACAAGGTATGTGCTTAGTAATTTATAGATAATATTACTTGCATAAACCTGAACTTGAGCTAAGTCTTAGGTTCCGTAGCCCTGGGATATTCCAACCGTCGTGCCAATAACACAACCCAGTCCCCACGCATCTTGTCTCGTCTAAAGTTGCTTTCCCATGGCTTAGAACATGATCTACCACGCTATACCCTGAGCTTACAATATGTAGACCTACCATTTTGACGCAATCGGTTTGCTTTGTCTCAGGAGCCTTTTGCCGTTTCAACTCACATTTTTGAGATGAGCTATTCGGAGGCCTCTATGCCTCCTCCGCGTTGCTCTTCACATCATCGCCGTCGCCATAATCAGCCCCGCGATGGGGACAACTCGTACGAAATGCCCAATAATAGATCACGTCTGAAACGTCCGCGCCAACCCCACAAGGACAAGTTGATTCTAGTAGGGTCGAACAGCGTGTCGCAGCCGCAACTACGCTATGACATTGTCGAAGACTGGCTAGAACAAACAGCAAGGCCAGATCCTCACCCCTGGCCTAGTACGTCACAAGAACATCGAAAAGAAATCCCAGGCAATAGCTTCCCGTATAAGCCACTCGATGCAACGTCCCCATACAATAAACGCCCTAGGCGTGTAGATCCGAGATGGAGTCCCCGTCACGACTTTCCCGGCCATTATACGCACCAATCAGGCCCTCCCTTTGAAACTTCGGCGTCGAAGAATTCGAGAAAGTATACGCGAAGACGGACCGCCCCTAGTGATAGTTCGCTTATCAGTGGCTTTGAGAATACTAGGAAGCCCCCTAGCTATACCCCTGGCTCCGCTCAAGGGGATCGTGTAGACATACTAACCTCCCGAGACGCAGGTTCGGTGCGTCTTGATGCTTCGTCAACCACTTCTCATATAGACGAACAACCGAACTTCGAGAAAAGACCTAGAAGAAAGACTAGGGAAGACAAGTATGAAATGAAGAAAAGAGAACGAAATCACGAAGAGGGAAGCGCCGTAGGCCATAGAAATCACCGGAGTAAAAAGCGCAAGAAAGTCGAAAAGAGAAAGCCCATGGCATCTAGCAAAAATGTGATGAATAATTTTACTTCCAATGCTGTTCTCAATGGCCGTATTACGGTAAGGACCCCGTCACACGCAAGTGATATTGGTCTAAATTACGCTTAGGTCCAACCACATCTAAAGCCTGGTCTATTTGACAATGGAAGGGCATCGAAAAAACAGCCCAGTAAGGATGCGTTCAAAGAATTCTTTAGTTGCGAGAACCTAATAGCAAACAGTATCTGATTTGACCTTCTCTGACATGCAGTTTCTAAAGCAGCAGAATAGTAACACTCAACCAAAAGTATTGTCCAAGTCTCGCGTGAGGGACAAACGACGAGAGGATCGAGAAATGGAGGAGGTGTCGTCCTTTTTCCTACCACACAAAGCCGATAGAGATACTCCTGGGTTAAGACCTCATAAGCCGGGTGCTAGTAGGAGGTATCAGGAAATGGGACACCACATTGAGCAGCTCACACCTGTCCATTATAGAAAACATCTCGGATCGTCGCCTCTAAGTCATCATGGATATGCTAGGCATAGCCACATATCCCGAGCCCACGATGAGACCGCCAATCCTGTCGGACCATGTTCCCTTGGATCAATTCCGGATGAAAAAGACGTAGGCGGAGATACGACATATTTAACATGGCCTAGTAGCCGCCACTCGCCGCATATTAATGTAAGGGACAACCATTCGAGCCCAAACGTGTCAGGTTTGGTCCGACCAGCTATTTCAGAATCAATGAGAGTGGATCGAATAACGACAGGAGTGTACGACAATGCTAGAATATCTTCATACAACGGACATTCGACTGAGCCGAATACAGACAGAAAGACAATCGAAACGGAAGTATATGACGTTCGACACATAGAATCGGAGAATGCCCATCACAATATGCATCATGGTTCCAATGGATCCCGTAAGGTCAAGTATCGAGATCAAGCTATAATGACCGAGGATCCCCTTAAATTTTCGAAATTGGTTGAAGCCGTCCAAATAGAAGATCGGCATGCGTCCAGGTCTCAGGAAGAGGCAAACTTACACATACTATACACCGCTAATGATATTGACAGCCAGCAAATTGCTAGAGATGTTCGTCTAACTCCTATCGAAAGGGGTAGTTCAAGGCAACACGTTGAGATCCCGCGTAGCTTGGATGGCAAGCCTGTCACTATTCACCAAATCCCCGAGACGACGACTATACACGCAAATCAAAACCTAGAGAGACAGAAACAGCAGGCAAGCGACGAAGGATCTGTAACTTCTAAGGATGTAATGCCTCCTCCACCTATGCCATATAGTAGAAAGATCTCCTTGGCCATACCCCACGCCGACGTAGAATTTAATACACCGGGGCAGAACGCGACTCCAGCTAATTTGGAATTTTCACAAGTTCCTCATGTGGTGGATCATGACAGAGACATACACAATCCCCCGCGGGAATCCCTCAAAAGTTGTAGCCAGGCTTTGTTGCATGAGTCGGTCGTCGATGATGGGCACACCCTGTTAACTTCTAATAGCGTTCCCTGGATAGCCCCAAAAAGGCCATCAGCCCCCATAGTAGGAGAGGGGGCCAGCTTATTACAACCAAGCATAGATCCGCCCACCTATGTAAATCAAGATGAAGGGAGGCTAAGTAGAGGCTCGTACCAAAGAGATTTTGCGGGGCCACAGGAACTTGAGACTATGGCCGAATTTATCGCCAGAATAGAGAACGAGTCACAATGGAAATCCCCTCTCCACGATTATGATATACGGTTAGAGGCAGCGTTAGACCCATCTTCGCTCGATACGGGATTATCCCACGGGCAGCCTATAGTTTCCAATGCGGAACAGGAGGCACCTCGCAACTTACCTCTCAATTTCGATCCCAATTATTTTGATCTGGGTGGACCGAGAACAAATAAACTATGCAAAGAGGGTTTAGGTATTGAGGCGTCATATACCCAGCACAGGATTGGTACTCCTAGGATTTTACCTAGTATCACACAACCGTTGGGAGAATTTGAGGGGGAGGGGTTTGAAATGTCAAGCTTCTGGCGTCCAAATCAGTTCTCTCGATTCTGATCAATATTATACACTAATATACTATTAGTACCATATTGCAATGTGTACTCACATCTTTGTCAAGGTTAATAATCAAGGGAGGCTTGATCAGGCTCTTGATCTTTCCATTCCTCTTGTACTCCATCGACATCTATGCCATATTTTTGCGCCTGGGTAACTATTGCCGTCGCCTTGCCGATAACCGGGGCATCGACCATTTTACCATCTAGGCTCCAAGCCCCTCTTCCTAGAGCTAAAGCTTTTTTATTTGCTATGAGAATCCTGGACGCCCAAACAACCTCCTCCTTGGAGGGGCTGAAGAGCCGCTGCACCGTCTCGATCTGCGAAGGATGGATGCACTGCTTGCTATTGAATCCCAACGCTTTCCCACCCTGGCATTCTTCCTCTAGTTTCGATAGTCCGAGGTTCCCCTGATATGATGTGCATGCCAAATCCATCACAGTAGGGATGTTCTCAAAGCGGGCGGCTATCACCATGGCAGACCGCGCATATAAGAACTCGGACAAATCCGGCGTCCGCGTGAGCGACAGGTCGAGGGCGAAGTCCTCGGCCCCAAAGATTATGCCGCTGAGGCGCGGCCCCCTACAAATGGTCGAGAGGTTAGTTATGCCGCGCGCCGACTCGATCAAGGCCATAATTTTCAAGGGCTTCGTGCGCGTCGATTTGTATTGCTTGTTATTGAGGTTCTTCAGCAGGTTGGCAACCTCCCTCAAGTCCCCGAGGTTCTCGACTTTGGGCACGACGACGGTATCGACGACGGGATTCGACGCGGCAATCTTGGCGTCGTGTTGTAGGTAAGGAGAGTCGGCGGGGTTGATGCGGATGGCGATCTCGGAGATGGAGGCTGGCCGCTCGGTTAGGCTATTCAGGTGCTGGTCGAGGGCAGCGCGGGCCTCGGCCTTTGCGTAGGCCGGTATCGAGTCCTCGAGGTCGTAGGTGATGGTGTCGCAGGTTAACGTGAGGGATTTGCTTAGCATTTTGCTAGAGGACGCCGGGACTGTGCTATTGGTTAGAGACAGGAGAAGACTTGGATATCTAGTACCTAGGTAGGTAGGTAGGTATCTAGGTATCTATCTAGGTATCTAGGTGGGTTGGTGGGTTGGTGGGTAGGTAGGTAGGTATATATCTCTTACCGTAGAGCATAGCCCGACGAAGGATAGAACTACCCTTGGTGGCCATAATGCGTAGATTGGGAGGCTCCCTCGACTTGGCTAGGAAGTAGTTACAGTTACAGTTACAGTTGCAATTGTAGTTGTAGTTGTAGTTGCGACGCCATTGTCTTATTACCAGTAGTTAAATAACTAGTCGTCGCAAATTCTACAAACTTTTTTTATTTTATTGCGGGGATATCTGGGGGTGATGCACGGGCCCGCCGTGTGTGAATAAAAGGGGCACGTCTTATATCAAACAGCTTCAAGCTTCAAGTTTCAATTGTGCGATAGTAAAATACCTACATAGTGGATTAAGGGACTGTTGTTGCCAATAGATAAAATCAGGTAGATGGTCGGTGGTCTATTATATAAACATCTTGCATTTATAATTGGTTTAGCGTGTAAATTGTGTTGGTTCTTTGATAAGTGCCCCTATAATATATATTGGAAAGAGACTAACTTAGGTGAACTAAGAGGCGATGATAAGTACATATAGGGGTAACAACGATTGCATAAAACTGATTGATAGCTCTATTTTAAAGCTCACATTGCACGTGTCTAGTGACCTTTATCATAGCTTCTGAGCCTGGTACACCTCCGTCGTCCCCTTCCTCTGCCGTACTACTAAGCTCATCGTGGACGGCATTGGGCGGCCGGTTCAAGCCATTCGAAATCCCTACGGCATATACGCGCATTCTAATTCTCTATTAGACATTAAATTCAACAGTGTAGCGAGGTGAGCAAAGATACCCTTAGCAGGCACAAGGCAATCTTCTAATACAGGACTTAGGATCCTAGCATTGGGGTATCTCGTAATATCCTGACGAAGACGAACGTACCACTGTACAAGGCATCTCTCGACCTTAAGCGCAGTGTTCCCTCCTTGAGAGCATGTGCTTGACCATCTACCGCTCCAACTACCGCTCCAACGGAGATTCGAGTAGGGTCGCTATATGTATAGATCGAGACACTATTCCAAAACCAGAGCATATGTGTCTAGAAATAGACGCGCCATTCCCGCCTATATTCGGACCAACGGCAGCAGGTTTCTTGAAAAATGTTCTAATGGATTCTCCCTTAAACGATTCCGACCGGCAATAGAATGCCAAGGCCCCTTGCTTGAGAAGGTGCGTCACAACATCTTCATGGGAAGGGCCATTATTGAGACCAACTCTAAAGAGAAGCAAGGTAATACCATAGTCTTACCGCAAATGCTAGAACTGACATCTACCGGTGGCGGTAATATATCCCCGCTTATCATTAACTTAGATAGGTACTCATCTGCGCTTAGCTACTAAAGCCACTGTCTCGTTACCCATGGACTGGATATACGAGGGATACAGATGGAAGAGCTCACGGGAGATTCACTCGGCTCATGATCAATTTTCCAGAAACCCCTGATTAAAGCATTGGCAAGGTAGTGGCCCTGAAAAGTCTTACGGAGTCGCCCGCTTCAGCCCCTGGCCTGAGGTGGCTACCCGTGGTGGGCTTTTGGATGCTCTAGCTTCCTTGTTTGGTGCTCTATAAAAGTCCCACGAAGATAGATTCATCGGAAACTACTACGAAGCCCTTCTTCTTGGGAAATCTAGGCGCGGCTCCTAGACTGACGCCCATGGACTTGGATAAGAACTGAAGAGCTTCAAGCTAACTGCTTGGGGGTCTCAACATGTATTTTCTGTTGGGCCACCATACATGATGGATACAAGATATTCTTTCTCGAGGCTAGGCCGAAAACTACACTATACTCCTACTTAAAGGTTCACTATGGCCTTTCTCTCGGAGTGGTCCCCAAGGTCACAATATATAACCGACACAGCTTTCTTATCATCGCGGTTAGAGCAGCAATAGGGAGTCGGCAGATGAATTTCCCATGGCGAGGCCTTATTCGCTCATCTGCGACCTACGTACACCGGCATTCCATACCCCTTTATCCGAGTAGAGTCATTCCTTGCTAGCTTGAGTTTCAAAAAGTAGTACGTATCAAAGATAATGCTATGTTTAGAGAAGCTAACCTACCCTGGACAGAGAAATCACGAAGAAAATGATATTGATTACGAGGTAACAATCTGATCTTACTGGAGAACTTAACGATTAATTTCGTCGGCAATGAAGAGCTTAGCTCATGAATGTCCGTTCATGCTTGGCTTATGGTACTAAATCAAACTTGAACTATCAAACGGTTCGCATTGCTTTCAACACTGGAGGGCTTCTCAAGGAATAGAACACTGCCTACCTCGGGCTAGAGTAGGAAATACCGCGAGAGCTAAGGCGAGTAAGATCGTCGTAAGACGCTCTAGACCACAAGGACAGAGCAGAAATATTATGCCATCATAACACCAAAATACTCAGTTTCCAGCTACCAAAGAAATTTATGGTCACAGGGAATGGTAAGGCTTGAATATCATGATCTAGGCTTATTATAGTTACGTATACGGAGATATGTTGACCATTTTAAAAGCAACCTAGCTACGCTTTACAACCCAATCATCCGCCATGTTCATCACTATCCAGGAAACAGTAAAAACCTCAGGTTTAGTTCTAGGCCAGCCCGAAAATGAGAATAGCTGGTGAACCTTACGACAGTAGACCCTTATCGTCCATATTTAGAACAGACCTGACTCTAGCTCTTCTTCTGTTCCCCTTTCCCACGGCCGTGGGGAAAGAAGAAATAGTTTGACTTAGAAGAATAAACCTATCAAAGTGCTGAAGCTATCAATAGCTCATAGTAGCGTGTTATGCTGCAGCTTGTAAGCACAGTTTGACAGGGCCTGCGTAACCAAAGCCAAGGTAGGACAGCGGATGAATTCATTACTAACCCGCAAGATCTGGTTTGGTACCTGTGACGTGATGGCTCGAAGCTTGGGAGGGAGTCGAGGCACGTGTAAGCAACCTATTACGGTGCGCGGTGCTACTCGCTAGGCCTCAAGTCGGCGTTTTTACTATGTAAGCATTCGCTGGGGTATTCCAGTAGGCGTCCGCAGTGAGCTGGAACCGTCCAATGCCACACAAGTCCTAAGACGCCCCGAAAGGAGGAATCTACCTAAGCTCCGTCCCCAGCCGGATGGCATGCGATGCGATCTAGATTCTCAGTCGGCCATTCACCCCAACATCGGGAGACATGTGGGCATACCCGGGTCGTCGAACCTGATGTCGGAGCTTACGACGATTTCACTCTAGACTGTCAAAAGCCACGAGGAAGACCAAACAGCGATTGGATACCGGCGCTCTAGATCTGATCTATATCGTTCGATGGGCGGCCGTTTGTATACATACTTGTTGGCGGTCTCCGTGCAAATCTACCTACATTGGTGCCATACGACGATCCCAGTCTCGCCATGTCGTAGTGCATTCGCAGACGGATTGCGGCTCCCCGCATGTCAGCAATATACCATCCCAAGACTTGCGTCACTTGACAAGTGGTGCTTCGTTTGAACTTGCGAATGGCCTTTCACAAGCTTTGGTGAAAAGCTTCAAAACATCGGTTCTCCGAAAAGAAGAAAAAAGGGTTGGACCCTGGAAACAGACGATGTCACGCTGGATCTATTTCTGGCATATTGTATTTTCCCGAAGCAGAATTCTCGGGACGAGCTACCCAGCTCCCAACCCCAATGCGGCGACGAAGCCTTATACCAACCATCGATCTAATGGCGTGACTCTCTACCATTGGGTCCAAGTAATCCCAGAATCTTCTGTCAGACCAGCCTCGAACGGCCAGTCTCCCGATTCTGCTTCTGGACTATCCACGGTGCAGTCTTTCTTCAATCCCCGGCTCGAAGACTTGTCCAGAATTTTCCAGATTCTCGGTCCTGTCAATCTTGCTAGTCCCCTGCATGAAGCTAAACATATCGTGACACTTGGACGGTGCTCCCCTACATGGCGACGACTATCTCGAACCCACCTGATATGCTACTGCATAACACAGTAGCTTGGGTCGGAGCCGTTGGTTATATTGCTTGATGGATAGCTTCAGGCAGGCAAAAGAGTCTAAACACTTTAACTAGGACGAGCTCTAGAAGTTGACGTTTCCAAAAATAGAGAATCTCGAGCCGTCGGTGAGCGTCATCGTCTGAGGGCCCGGCTCATTTGCACGGTCGAATGCTTTGTTTAACGCCCAAGTGTAGCGCACACTTTGCATACTTCGCGGTGATATCTCTTTTTATTTTATTTTAGCGATATCAGCCTGCACTCGAGCCGGAAGGGATATGACCACAATTCACTCTTTTCCCCCCGTGGTTTACGGCACCCAGCGAGATAAGCGGATGACCGGCAAAGGCAGATTGAAAAAGGCATCATGGAAATGTCTTCCCATACGTGGGCCGGGGGTGGTTCGTTGGGTAGAAGGACTCGACCCGGTTAAAATCCCCTTCACCCCGGGTATATTGTGTTATCTAAGGCCCAGCCGCGCCGTAGCTCCAATATATCGATATTAGCAATAAATGAACTCAACCTTGTTTCCAGGGAACGACTAGACTGTTCTTATCTCTTGCAGAAGAGGGGGGCTTATGACGAATTTGCCTTGAGAGGCTTTTGTATAAATGTGGGCGACGGCGGCGACGATCAGGGCATGTTTTGAGAAGAAGATCAAACAGACGACAGCAACAGCAACAGCAACAGTTACAGTTACAGTTACAACGACATCAAATACTGAATCATCTAGATATACACATCGCAGCATCATCAGCTGAGATCAAATACTTCCATCTTCGCTAAGAAAAGCAGTTCGCCATGTACCGTGTTGGCATTACCGCCCTGGCCCTCGCGGCTTTGGCCTCCGCAGCCCCCATCACCGAGCCGTCGAAGACGACGGAGCAGAGGGATTTCATCGTTCCCGACCCGAGCGGGTGGCTCCCAGGAGCGGGCAGCCCGGGCAGCCCGCCACCGCCGACCTTCACTCTCCTGCCTCCTATTACCGGAGGCCTGGAGCCGTCGACCAAGAAGCGGCAGGACACCGTCATAATCCTCCCACCTATCACCGGCAGCCTTGACCCGTCCGACAAGAAGAAGAAGCGCCAGGACACGATCGGAATCGGCAACGGCAACACCGACCCTGTCAAGGCACACATCAAGGCCCTGGAGCTCGAGTATGAGGCTTTGCTCCACAACTTCGGCACGAACCCGCCCAAGCCCGTTGCCAAGCGCGTCGCCGCCATCGAGGACGAGCTCCTGACCAAGTACGGCATCAGGATCGTCCAGTCGCCCGACGGCACCACCACCACCTTCGTGCCCGGCAAGCGAAGCGTCGTCGACAACGACTACGTCCCCGGCGGCCCCTTCTTCCCCCTCCCAGGCTTTCCCAGCGGTCCCATCACCCCCGACCCCGTGGTCCCGGGTGGCCCCGTCGAGATCAGCGACTAGACGGAAGAGGTTTCCTTGTACGAGAGAACGTCGAGCGCGAAAAAGAAAGACCGAGCGAAGGGATCGAAGGGATCGAAGGGATTCGGGGGGAAGGGGGGGCGCTGGCGATATCCGGGTTGCTATTTTCCTTCTGACGCTCTCAGATCCACTTAGGTTAGATCGTTACCAATAGTTTAGTAGCTTTTTGTTAGTTATTATTTTTATCTTATTCTAGTGTACTACGGATCTATTGATGTTAACACCCCCCCTATCTACACTAGGTTACGTTGCTCTTCTTGTTGGTACTGGTTCTAGAATGCTTGCGTAATGAGCAGTAACTGGAGATAGGATGGGTTCTTGAGTCGTGGTATCACACACACTAAGATCGTAGGGCTGTTGGAGGCTTCGTATATGCAATGTGGAACATACACCTTTCGCCGGCCCTCTTTCGGTCGAGGTTCGGTGAGCTTTCAGCAAAGCTAATATCCGCACTCTTGCTAGGACCAGCCCAGTTAAAGCCCGCCACAAATTATGACTCTAGGCATATGTAGTTCCGCACCTCGGCGGGTCTGGTGCCGTCTTGGTGGGAACCGAGCGATCCGTTATTCGGATAAGGAGACGGCAGCACTCCCGCCGTTCTCGCGACGGCGCGAGTCAGTTAATCTCACTGGGCTGGATTTCTTCCAGATGCTCTGCCCAACCCAACCCCAAGCTAATCACGAGCGGAAGCGCCAGAAACAACTAGATCGTGGTTCTGACAAATACCCAAGTAGAGTCTCCAGTAAATATGTAGTAAGAGGTTATTAGACATCCACGTACGAGGTACGGCGCTAGAATGGACTACCTAACTAACAACAAGATACATAACTAACTGCCTGCCGTACGGCACCGCTGGGACTCGAGCCTAACCAAAAGCACAGGCTGGCCTAAGTGTGAGTTTACCAGAACCCACAGTGCCCAAGACCGTTCCGAACACGAAACTCACCGCTCGCAGCAATAGTGTCAAAGCCAACTAAGAAGAGAGTTGTCACTTAACAACTCTAATGGGAAACTCTCTCTCTCTCTCTCTCTCCGACAAATCACCGACTTGAACGTATGTATTGATAATTGATAATTGGAACTAGTACGGCAAGCTAGGGAAAGTCCCACGGGGGATGATGTGTGAGGATGACGGGATGGAAACGGTCACCGAGAATCCCGCTTGAGGCTGGTGAGAGAGCTATGTAAGTGTCTGGCTTCAGGCCACTGTTCACCAGCCCACATACCAAGTGAGCTGTTTGTTAGTCGGAGTGTGGGCTATACATACCGGCACCCCCTCCCCCTCCCCATCCCCCCTCGAGGGGACCCAGTAACTATGGAGCCGAGCCTGACCTCTTTGCGAACCGGTTCGCGCAGGAACCAAAATAGACTCCGCGATTTGTGTTGCCTACCTACCTATGTAGGGCGGCACATCGATATCGAGCATGCTGCAAAGACGGGTCCCCGGGGCCTAAACCATATTGTTGTCACGATCGTCAATCCTACTGTCGATAGCGCAAGGCAACCCACGCCTCTTCTCATCCACAGACTGATCAATCCACATGTCTTTCACGTGATGAATAAGACAGCTCTCTCCTGCTTCATGATACCGGGTTCTCCAACCTTCCGGTTCCAGCCATGGATGAACCCTGAGTGGGGCACGTTGGTTGTAGGGTCTCAGCCGAAGGGCGAAGGGCAAGTTGTTATTGTTGCTGTTGTTGTTGTTGTTGATGATGATGTTGCGCCTGTCTCCCGTCATCAAAGACATATGGGAACTTAAACGGCGAACAGAGGCAGGGCTATGGCAGACGTCACGATGATAGGGATAGACGTCACGGCGGATGGGCAATTTTACAAGCCTTAAGGAAGATAGATAGTGCATACGTGGCTCTACAGCAGTTTCGGGACGTGAAGCTTGCCGGATGGACTACTGGTCCTACTCCTGGTCCTACTACTGTAAGACACTCAGCCTCGGCGCGTACTACAAGAACACGCGTATGTAACCACCAGGCTGAGAGGAAGGGCAAGACTGTCTTACCCACGAGAATAACGCTGGCTGACACGAAAACAGACGGATGATCTAGGATGACCTAGGATGATCTAGGTAGGCCCATGTGTCAAACAGCTCGCGAGATGAGATAGGGATTGGATGAGATATGCCGAAACAAGTCCAGCCCACACGGAGCCGCAATGGCCTTCGTGTTCCCTTCCAGGGTGTATAAGACTCGTACTATATATAAGGTGGCCACGCTAATAACATCGAGACACGACGATCTTGACCCGTGTCGCCGGCTCCGCTACGCAACTCCACCGCCTCCGCATCGGCATGGGAGCGGAAAACATGCCCAAGCCTAGCGTCCGCTGCGTGGGCTGTGTGTATGTATGTATGTATGTATGTAAATAGGTACATGGTCACCGCATCTTTACAAAGAGACATCCCTTGCTGTGGCCGAGCCGCTTAACTACATACATACCTAAGGGAATGATAGCCTACCTAGGTACCTAACATAGCAAGATGAGGCCCAAAAACGCATGGACAGCCCTAATGACAGTCCTTATTTTAGCGTACCGTAGTTCCCCAGCGTAGGAGGCATCGAGATGACACGCAGTTGAACAGGATCAGGTGCCACGACTTGAAAAAAGCTACGTAGACTGTGGATTTATCTTGTGCCGTATGTATGTACTGTCCTTGTATGTACATAGTGTAGGTAGGTAGGTAGTATCACGACCGGGAGATCATAGATCGAGCGATTTGATTTGCACCGCCCCAATATCATAATATCATACCTAACCTAGTGTACCTACATACCTACTCCCCCCCCCTTTTATCGAACGGGACCACGTCACTACGTGCGCATATGTCCCTCCTCCCCCACACACAAGTGGGCATAGGTAAACCCTCTCTCTCTCTCTCTTTTACTGCTCGTTCCAGCCTCGGCCCAAAGCCAGTGGGTTTGCGGTGTGGAGGGCTGCGAGCCACCTTTTTGGGTTGGCGATGCCCTCATCGAACCGCGAGACTACCGACCTGGGTAGAGATCAGGACCGGCACCGTCGCTCCGATTTGCTTGCGCATTGTTTTTTTCGGGTCTTGGGCCATGTTCTCGCCGGCTCCATTGCCTTCTAGTCTAACCTACACACATACATAGTACATACGTACGCACGCACGATGCCTACCTTCTCTTACCTAGTCAGGCACGCGTTACGGAGCACAATTCACACGTAGCGGTCGAGACAACGTCCCAATAATGGGTACATGATGGGAGGTGGACGAATGATAAGCTGCGTATAGCCTATGTCGCCTGTGTCCTGGGCAATAAACATGACAGCTACCTAATGTACTATGCAGAGCGCCTTTGGTGCCTGCGCCATGCGAACCTAAGGGCCTATGCGACTGTATGTTCTGTATGTACGTTCCATACGTCTGTACTCCATAATATCGAGTATTCCATTGGTATTAGTATTAGTATTAGCAACAGTAGTAGCAGTAGCAACAGCAGTGATATTGGCATATGTGTGAGCATGTGTGTAGTATTTGTCTGTAAGAAATGATTGTGCCTCTCCACTCGGAAGCAGACGGCGCTGTGGCAGTGATCGTAAGCAGGCTTTTGAGCATTTCGATCCAATCTCCGCCCATCTCTCATCAAACCTCTTCCCAATATCACCCCTCACAGCCCTCGATGAGAGGATGGCGGAAATGTGTGGGTCTTAATCGTTGAAGCCTTGGAGGGGTTCTCGAGGAACGGGGAATCAAATCTGGCCCTATGTATGTACCTACACTAGAAGGGACGCGGAAGACGGGGGGGACACAGCGCAAGGCATGAAGACATAAGAGAGGGCAGAGAGAAAAGAGAGAAAGAGAGAGAGAGAGGAGCAAAGACCTTTCACCGCCATGTGCCAGTGAACCCAGGCTATCGGTCCAATCACCAGCCAGAAGGAAAGGAAAGCCGACCCATCACCATACCTAAACCATACCTAAACCATCGACTTGCATACGCATTTCGGACTAGGGACATCGACCCCGTCGAAGCTGATTCGCCGAAGAGGGAAACGGGTAGGGAGGAGCAAAAGGGAAATGCGAGAGAAATCAAGGAAAATGACAAAGAAGTAGAAGTAGAAGTAGAAGTAGAAGTAAAAGCAAAAGCAACTTCACTCTCCCTTCCCACACACCAACGCATCGGGAGCGCGCTAGGCAGAGTTGAGCATAGGAAGAAGAGCAGATGCACTGCAACATAGGTACCTACCTAACTAACAATACTACGGGAGAGGGCGTAATGATTTCCCTTCTACCTCTCTCAACCACTTATCCTCCATGTATGGAAGACGAGAGAAAGAGAAAGAGAAAGCGTCGCGCAGCGCAGCACCCCCCGAGCTACTGCACGTCTTTTGACACTTGCGCGCAACACTGCGTCCAGCGCGAATAAGGCTGGGCCTCCCTTTTTTTTTCCTCTTCTTTTCATTTTTTCCTATTCTCCTATAGTATTATTCTTTCCCTTCTTCACGTAACCAACCGTGCAGTAGCCGAGATGGGCTGGGTAACCATAACGGAGGCCATGTAGCGTGATGATGAAGAAGATGATGATGATGGGGACTGCCCCGTACCGTGACAATTTTCCAAGTACCAAGGATCTGCGTCTGGCTCTTTTTGCGCCTAACACGGGGAGCCGTCCCATAGTCCACAGCCCGTCCCATCCCATCCCATCCCATCCCATTTCCCATCGTGCATGGTACGTAGCAGCCCAGTAGATGAGATGAGATGAGATGAGATAATAGAATGAATGGGCTGTTGTTGGTAAGGGAGGGGAGGGGAGGGAGAAAAGAGAAGGAGAAAAGAGAGGGACCAAACACAGATCCAGACAAGCCCCGAGCGCGGCTAGCCAGCTTACACAACACAGCAACAATAAGTAAGTGCCTAACCTAGGTAATGACTAAACGATAATAAAACAAAAAAGCATATTAAGTGTGATGTAAGTCGCCAAGCCCAAGGCTAGTTCGACAAAGTCCGACGGGCTTAATCCCTTCGCCAAATTAGCAAATTTCGTAAGGCTGGGCTACCTTAGCCAGGTTAGGTAGAGGTAGGTAGGGTTAGGTTTAGGTTAGTTAGGGTTAGGTAGTTTAGGTTCATAGCGGACGGGGCCGGTCAGAGCGAGACGAGGCGGAAGCGAAATAACACCAAAGGGAAAATGAGAGGAAGGGCGGTCGGGGCGCCGTAGGAGATGGGGGGGGAGAGAAGGGGGGGAGAGGAGAGGAGAGGAGAAAAGGGGGGAAGGCGATTGGGAGGGAAAGAAACAAAGAAACAAAGCAAGAAAGAAGGAGAGAGAAGAGACAGAGAAGGAGAGAGAGAGAGAAAGGAGGACTCGAGAGAATCATTTCTTGGCTCCGCAACCGTAGGGACGACCGTAGAAACCGTACAAGGCTAATGCAGGCTTGCCAGGCCTTGCAGGCTTTGCAGGCTTTGCAGGCCTTGCGTTGCATCGACGGCAGAAATGTGATTATGAGGGCAGAACAATCTGCAAGTCGATGCACACTCGCAAGCCCTGCCCTGGCAAAGTAAGGCGAGTGGCGTCGGCAGCTTTCGCCCAATCAGCGTAGCGAACCTAAAGCCCTCGCTCCTGATGCACATGTCAGTATTCTCATCATCATCATCATCATCCATGGTGGTGGTATTGTTGCTGTTGCTGTTGCTGTTGATGTTGATGTTGATGTTTTGGTGGTTCGCCGTCGTGCTGTTCTAAGAAAGTAGTAACTAGTCAAATTATCTAGCCTAGCATGTCATGACCCTTGGACGTCTATGACATGGTTAGTCTCAGGTCCTTTAATAGCGAATAGCTAAATACTTAGTGAGACTTCTCATCATGCCCGGGGCAACAATCACGAAGCACTGTCACTTGTGCGCAAGTCATAATAAATAAAGCTAGCCATATTTTGATGGTTATTGCGACTGCTCGCAAAAACATTGTATTGGTTTGTTGAGAGCCTATGGACGTATTTTTGACTCCAAAGGCTCTCAAGAGGATCACCGCATCTGATCGGTGTCCATAGTTAGAACGTATAATTCTGCGCCAACAGATGTTGTTAAGCGCGGTATGTTGGTGGGTTGTTGGCCCCCGTCTGGTCTATTCAAAATCCAGCTTCATATCCATCCGTGACTGGTCTCGATAAACTTTTCCCAATGGCTCTCGAAGTTCAAGATCCATAATGCCTTTGTGTATCCAATAAAAAAAGAAAAACGTTGGTATCATCCAAGCGAAAGTATCGACATCCTCCTTTGAATGCAACCCGTGCAGTAACGACATATTAGAAAATAACAAGTTTGTGCAGAAATAGCCTCCCAGCTTCAAACATCTCCAGTTGTATGTTTTGCGCCGTGTAATGATGCTTTCCCGTATCAGTCCCGGATTGTAAATAAGATAATGGCTCCTTTGATCCTTGGTCTTATGGATTGATCCTCATCTCTCAAATCATCCACCAACTCCACGCTGAATAAACAAAGAAAAAAACATGACGTCGAAGTAAGTACAGGTTCGAAGGGCATAAAAATGCTCCCAAAATGCGCCGCGTCTGTGGATGCGACTTTTTTTTTAAAGCTCCATTTTTGGGTATGGATTTCCGGATGTATTCCCACGGCTCCAATAGAATGTGTATGTATTATAAACGTAATATCAAGTTGAACGGGGTTTGTCGAAACTTATCCATAGGTCTCTCTTGGGGGTCCGGATCCGTGGTTAGGCTATCCATGGTATAATAATCCTAATGGCCTATATCCAGGTATCCGGTAATACAAGCCAACATGACCTTGAGTAAAAATGCATCCAAGGCAACAGGGCAGCTACACATAATCAATGCAGCTAATAGCAGCCTTGGAAGTTGGAAAACAGAGGAACTTGTGGGTGGAAAGGAATGGAATGTATGGGCGCAGGCTGTGTGTACCTATTCACCACTTCCCAAAAATATGGGAAGGCAAACTTGGTTGGTGCACAGCTAGACTGCACAGGAACTTGAACTGCGCAAGGCTGGCAAGACTCGATAGAGCCTGGGTATTGCGGGACAAACTCCTGCGGAAACATAATTTTTGATTCTTCTGAATCATACAAATGGGGCTCCTGGTTAGGAGGGATCTCGTCCTCCGTGATAACGAAGTCGTCGTCGTCGTCTATGTCGTCGATAGTCGAAACACTCGAGGTAAGAGATCCATCGTCGGATGAACATATGGACTCCGTGTCGGAATCCGAAGCGGAGGGTGATGGTGGCGAATCGTAGCTCAAGTCTTCGACAATGGCTTCTTCGCAGTCAACGTATTCAATGGGCCCAGGCGAAGTGGGCGGTGTTGGGAGCGCCGCTGAAGGGGCAGGCGCATTAGGTGAAATCGTAAAGCTGGAACAGGCGAGGATGCTGTTCCGGAGTTCTGGTAACGTAATTCTGTGGTCTGGGTTGCGGGTAAATATCCGCCCTAGTATATTGTTGAGGTCATCCGATAATGGCAAAATAGTCCGTAGGAAATCCTGACTCCTGGTGTAGGCACGATATGTGGAATCTTCAAAGGAGGCCTGCTTCCACGGATTACGACCACAGGTCAAGTTTACTAGGATAACACCAAGGCTCCAGACATCATTTGGGGCGCAATAATAAAACGGCCTTCGGGATGATGGGTCCAGACATTCTGCGTAGGAAAAAACGAACTGGTTAGTACATCCCTAAAGCAACAAAAAGGTTCCCGACGAGTCTTTACCTGGTGACATATAGAAAGTCGAACCACATCCGTAATCTTCGGACCGGTCTGATGAGGTCGCCAAGCCGAAGTCTGCCAACTTTACCGTGTCTCCCCGGTTCGAAACTAAGATATTCTCGGGTTTTAAGTCGCGGTGGTAGATCCCCAGGGTATGGCAATGCTCAACGGCGTCCAGGATCTGCAGGAATACGCTCTTGACCAATCCATCCTTACCCACATATTGGCCTCTCTCTGTGATATTGAGGAAAAGGTCACCTTCTGGGCAATACTCCAGGACAACATATATGCAATCCGGGTCGTCAACAATCTTGTGCATGGACACAACGTTGGGATGCGCCGAGGCCATATAGTGTAGGCGTAGTTCCCGGTGCTGAAAGGCAATTTGCCGTCGATCCAGAGGTGATCCGTCTGCGTTGAATTTGCTGAGCGTCTTCACTGCATATCGGACTCCAGTCTTGACGTCGACCGCCAGGTAGACCACGCCATAGGCACCGGTTCCAATAATTCCTATCAACTGCAGGCTTTCTCCAAGGAACTTTCCTAGTCTATCTTCCGGGGCAACCGGAGTGTATCGAGGTTGGCAAACAGGAGGCACAGCTAGTGGTGGTTGTTGAAAAGCACACTTGGTGTTGTCGTAGGAGGGGGATGCCGGAGGCGTGGGATACCCGTACGCTGCCACATTATGCATGGTATGCGACGGATTATGGTCCTTTCCTGGTAAAACCGGGACTGGATCTTAAAAGGCAACAGAGACAAGGAAAGGAATCAAGAGAAAACGGCCTTCTCTACTGGAACAACGTCCTCAAAACCAAAGGGAAATGTCCTGGGAGAAAATCCACGGAAAGTCCTTGGGCTGTAGCTAATTTATGTTCCTGGGTCGTATGTAGATGGCGTCGAGTCAACGGGCCATGGATTAGTATAGAAGTCGCCGTGTAAGAAGAGCCGGATGTCGACGGCCAGTAGTATGGAATAAGGGAGCGTTGATGGCGACGGATATTATGGCGGCGAATCCGAGTTCGAAGGGGTAGTCGTGAGGTAGAAGGGTGAGTAGCTTTTTTTTTTTTTTGCAATGAACGGAGGTAGTGAACGATGTGAGGTTGAAGCAAGGTGCAGACTGGGAGGTTGATGTAGATATTGAGATAGCGGGCATCAGGGGCCTGGGTCTTTTGCGTGTTTGGAGTGGCTCAAGCGGAAAAGCCCTGGCCACCTTCTGCTTGACTCTTCAATCCACAGTGATCAATAGCCAGCTCACATCCATGTCTGACCTACTGGTGCCACTTCCCACGCATGCGCTATTCTTGAATTTGACGCGCTAGCGAGCTGTGAAGGCGGCCTGGCGAGAGTGGAGCTCACAGGAGAAGGAGAGCAAGGGGAGGTGTCAAGAATGGGACCAGTGCTTCTAGGGCGCTCCACTGGGAGGGATGGATAACCCAGCCCGAACAAGGACCAAGATCTTCGTGGCTCGTCGTAATATACGAAGACAAGGATGGTCTGACACACGAAAATAAATGGTCCACTCAACGGCCTAAGGTGGGCCACTGCTACCCTAATAGAGCATATCCAATATTTAATACCACGCCCAAGATCCCAGTCGAGCTAGTTAGAGACCGAGCCGAAGAGAAGGGGGGCGTGCGTGTGATCTTGTTGATAGAGACTGGAAAGACTGGTACAGGCTGCTGACTCTCCACCTCTTTTTCATCTCGTTAGTTTACACACCCGTTCTCCCACTGGCCGGGCAAATCGTCATAAATCGGCGACCCGTGACTCGCATGACTTTTCTTGCTCTTTTGCCATTGGGACGCCGGGCGGTTGGCAAGATCCTTGATTTGGCTAACAAGAAATACTTCTTCCCGTCAAACTTTGAAGAGTCTATGAAGATGTCTAACAAGATTGCATCTTTTTTTCTTTCTTCCTTCCTTTTCAAATAAACCTCGCCTCGAGCAAACCTACTGATAAATGGATCTCTGCTTGTAAAAGACCGTTTGAAGGCAAACTTTCTTGCTTTTCTCCCCTCTTGCATAGTTGTAGTACCTAATACATATGTAGTAGACAGCTGTCCAAGCCAAGGCCAGCGTTATGGCTCGGGAACATTCTCAGGGAGTAGAGATCCGTATGGGTTTTGCTGTTCCGCGTAGCTGTGTTGCTGCGAAGACTCACGAAGAGAATGCATAAAGGTCACCCGGCTATGGCAGAGTATCTGAGACCAACATTTTGAATAGGAATTTGCCCAGTAATCCTTCTGTTGCAAATAGTGCTTCGTGTCCCATCTGATCAATGCTACATTGGCCAATGGCTTGCCATTGCGCAAGATCAGTGTCTCTGTTTATGTCGCACCTTGGGTTATGTATGTTGGCCTGTGAGAGAGAACAATCCGATAATCTGCCCACATAGACTGATACTGGTAATAGTGTATCCCGTATGCATTAATTATCTGGCTTGTGGACTAAACTTTCACTTTCCTTTCCGTCTTCTCGCAGAGTGAAAACGCAGAATATCTACATGTACGGACTGATGTTGCTATTGCTGTTCATAGGTACTCACAGCAAAACGGTATTGGCCTTTTCTTGTCTTAGTATATATTGGACTAATCGTGCGGCATGTCCGTATACTACGGCACAGCCGTTTGGTATGCTGAGTACCTGGCATATATTGTTGCATAATAGTAGCTGTTTGCTGTGTCTCTGGCCGTTTGGATCTGATTTTGCCGCCGCGAATATGCCGTTTACTGGAAATGAGCTGACGTCTAAGCCATTTTGCTAGTCAAGCGGCAAAGGCGATGCATTAGGAACGTTCGCTGGTGCCGATTATACCCGCGCGCTCAATACTGCGCAAGTATCGAGCATATTTTTATTTTTATTTTTTATTTTTGCTTCACTTTAGATTCTCATTTTCGTGGAAGGGGTTCGGCCGTTGGCGATGCTGTACTACTAGTGGTGCTATCGACTACCTACCTACTCACTAGAGTAGATGAGCGCCTTGCCATTTCGCCCTCCGGGCGCTCTCTGAATTGACGACTAACTAACCGACTGAAATTTAGAGAGCTGCAGAAAATCTACTAGTGGCGGTAACGATACCGGATTCGTAGAATGGCAGCCGTGGCATTGCAGCAAATGCAAGAAAGTGTCCAATGGCACTCAGACGCTCAGACTTCTCGTTGCATCCCGAGGGTCTACAGACAAGACCTTCCTAGTCGTTGGTGGCGATGATTGGCCAAGAGCAGCAGGTGGGTGTGGACGGTAATGAATCTGATGGAGCCCCAGGTTTTTCGAGGCTGCAGGTTGTGGCCTTGAAGTGAGGGATTATCTCCGAACAGTGTGGGTAGTATTAAATAATCTCTTTGGTGCGGGCGTGGGCGACCGCATGCAGTAGCCTCGTAATACGGCAAAGGGATGAAGGATTGATTCGACGAGATTGGCCGGCGCCTTCTGATGTCTTGCCGAGAAGTGAGGCTGTCGGTCCAGGGCATCTGGGCCAATCCACGAACGAGATACAGTCCTGACTGCTTATGTGCTTAGATCTGAAATAAGCCAACAGCGTGCAAGAAACGGGATGTCAATATATGCTAGCATAGTAGTGTATGTACGCAATCAGCATTTGCATCTATTTTAACTGTAGTGAGTAATAGACGTATAGACATGGAACAGTCAACCTTGGTGATAGAAGAGGGAAAATGTAAAAGTGCTAGGATTAAAATGAGATAAATTAGTTTAAACGCCCTAGGTTTAAAATGCCAAAGTGCCAAAGTGCCATCGGTACCTGTATTACACAGTATTCGGTAGGTATGTACGTAGGTACCTAGCTTAATGTACCCATGTATCGTGAACCTAAAAGGCAATGGAATCGAACTAAGATCGGAAGATCGGAATATTCTTGAACCGCGGTATCTCTGCTGGTTAGGTACCTACCTAACCTACCTGTATCATTCTGTACCGCCACCACACTCCTCTCATATACGTAGTAGATATTTCTCACGACAAGAGTCATTGGGGACTACCAAACACTAATGTCTTGTTCTATAAATATGATTTATCTCAAATGCCTACGAATCCAAAACATTTAAATGCTTATGGGTTTTGATTCGTTCTTGATTTATTGTTAGCGGCTACTCGTCATTTTTGCAGTCATACAATATTGTCATACAATATTTACACACAGCCCCCAATACACTACCTTACACTACACTACACTATGTACATAAACGCAATAATATATGGTATTATTTCGGCCGCTCTCAGAAGAGAATATGTAAATATCACGTCTCTGCCTCCTCGCCAATCTACAAGTCCTAAACTGCTGTCGGCAGATTGGACAAAGTGTGGTGGTAAGAATGCGGAACGAAGAAGATGATTATCATTCCCTTCAAAACTCACCGCCGTGAGCCACACTCTTTCTCTTGCTGCTCATCGTATGGCCGATCTCTCTCATCTCCTTCAACAATTAACAACCAATCTGGGCAACGTTATGCCACTTTCCTAATTTAGCCTATTCACACCGCAACAAACGTCAAACGTCACCACAGTTCTGCATGAACTTATTGATTAAACATGGCTTGCCTACTGCGTATGGGATTAATGCCTCGCCTGCGCCGTAGCGTATCAGATTGGCGTCCCAATCCTATGGTGTCGGCAACCGCCATCGCCTTCAGTCGGATTTACTAACATACAATGCATAACTACCTTACCTAGGCTTACTACATAGTAAAATAACTCTATCACGGCCCGGATCTTATAGTTGATTCCAGAATGCTTGTTAATAATATTATACGGATACGATCTTAATATTCGAACATAATGTTTTGAACCCTGTCTCCCACGAGCGCTCAAACATACATCATCTGTGCTCGCGTGGTCTGTGAGTAATAGACCTTAGTGCGATCCCGAGACATGGGATTGGGATATCATCGCGTCAAAGTCCTTCGGTTAAGTAATCCCTTGCTTTCACGGCCCGCTTAGACCACCACATTCCTTGTAGCCTCGCGAGCCAAGCTTCCAAGGGTCCTTGGCCTCAAACAATTGCGTCGTCGTAGTCAATCTTCACGATGGGGCCTCTAGCCGGGGAATCGTCAGGGGTCTGGACGCCCTAATAATGCCCATCGTACCATGTAATACAATATCTTAACCTCTAGAACTCTATCGCCAGTCTCTCAGCGAAGGTGAAGCACAACTTTGAACTAGGAGTTTCGAACAAGGTGTCGGGACACGAATTAGGATATTTCCCGCCGTATGACAAGACCAGCAAGAACAGTATCCTTGAACCACGCATGACGTTGGTACGGACGTAATGCTATAGATGGTCCAGCCTTTGACAATTTGGCCCTTGCCGTGCGCCTCGTGATTCGGTAAACCTTTCCTCCTGAAAGATCGCCGGCGATGGAAGATCTCAATCAAGTGGGCACCAGACAGTGCTACGCCCTAAGAGGGAACCGCCCGCCTTGAGCGAGATTTGAATCTTGATAATTTCCTCCACTTCCAATATTATTATTGCCCAGCGCCGTGCCCTGCACGTGTTTAGCAAGGAAGCAAAGACCATATTTGCCCCTTCTTATACATACATAGTACAGGACCAGCGGCCATGGCTTTTGATAAGCAGTACTTCGTAACGTATCCCGAGATATGCTACAACGAGGGAAGATGCGTCTTGGCTTGGTCATTGGATCGTGGGGTCCCCAATAAGAAACCGCTCTGGCAAACTTTCACCCCGTCTTTTTGACGTTGAGATCGTCGCCGCTGTGGTCTGCCCCTCCCGTTCCCGGAAGAGTTCCGCCGATGCTATCGACGCTACGGATTCTTTACCTGCCTTACATGCTTACTATGTGTACCAATAGTGAGACGAGATGACGGTTGATTGTTGATCATCGAATTCTTCTGCATCTTCTAGTTTCCAGGTTCGGTTTAGCATAGGATGCTCAAGATCGAGCCAGATCGTCGTTCGAGCATGTCCAATGACTCTACAACCTCTCAGCGGCTAATAGAAGCAATATAATTGCAGTTGTCACAAAAATTGAATATCGTCGTCACAAATGGCGTGTTACTAAGTAAAGGTGACCATCATGAGATAACACAACTCGCTCTCACCGAGCCAGTCCAGTCCAGTCCATCACCTCATACACCGTGCCTCATCCATTCCGACGATAATCGCCATGTATGATGTCAAATTCGTTAAACCTGGCCCTTAGCCTACTGATAAGCGGCACAAGAGCAAAAGGGCGCATAGAAAGATCATCACTCACGTAAATAAACTCGTGCTCGAACGAAACGAAGTATTCGCTATCAGGTGAGATCAAGCTAGCATCAGCAATGTATCATAGGTACCTAGGTAGTTAGTAAATACGAATAGTGATATACTATTTTCCTTTGTTTGGAAACTTCCCTACAGGGGCGCAGTTAGTTCCCATCACAACTGTCCTAGACACATGTTACAGCCGAGACGAGGCACACGAAACAAACACACGGGCATCAAAGATACGTCAGGATCACCGGCTTTTAATCTAGCTATTGAATATAGTAAACAACGGCAGTAGCAGATAGCGAGGGAACTGGGTTTTCTTTCGCATTATCCAGTAGGTAATAGTCTGAGGGGCCGGCGGCCGAGAATTAACACTCGATTAGACCAACTGAGAATCATAATTGGCGTTTTACTAAAGGAAGTTTCGTCGTTGCCGTCATCAGAGACTCAAGATCAACGTACTAGACCGCACCCGTTGCGTAATTAGTGCCGATCCGTAAAGCCCCGCCGGCCGGCTTCCTAATACATACGTCTAACATTGATGACGAGCTTCCTTATTGGTGTTCCCAGGGCCGTGGTTTAGATCCGCCATG
Source organism: Daldinia grandis (assembly GCA_022432525.1). Lineage (NCBI taxonomy): Eukaryota > Fungi > Ascomycota > Sordariomycetes > Xylariales > Hypoxylaceae > Daldinia > Daldinia grandis. Next base: position 1,525,511 of record JAJKLB010000001.1, read on the forward strand.
ATTCAATTCAAGCCTACTTGTCTCAGGGCCGTCCTTTACACATCATCAGTGGCCCGGAATCCTTCTATGTGATCCAACCTTCTCACATCACAGGGAATCCATCTATCATCTTCCCCTCTGGGCTGATAGGGATGTTTCTGCCGTACCAGCTTGACCTACAAGTCCACGCACATTGTACCAGGTGGGAGAAGCCGTCCCTTGCGTTACGGTCTATGTACGGATAGACCCTCGCCCCCTCCGCAACTTGTGAACCCGTTGGATACCGGAGCACAATGACCGCACGACTACAGCCCGGTGGTCGCCAGATCTGACATGTCGCCCAGGCCGGACGCCGGCATGGACCCCATCGTGTAGGTGCGGGTTTCGGATAGCTGCCGACCATTATCCCGAACGGCTAGTGTTGCCCATTCGATGAGTCAAGCATTGCAACATGTCTAGCTCTCCAACGGCTTCAGTTAGACATAGCACATTGATCCTACCTCAAGCTCACGTACTTCATCGCCATCATCAATATTACTACTACGGATATATTACATGAGCGCATGAGCAACTTGCCGCCGGGTTGAGACAAAGCCGCGCACATGCATCCCGTACTCGCTGCGAGGAAACACGGCACGGCACTGAAGCGGCGACGATCCTACCATCTCTTGGACCCCTATTTGCGTGAATTTATGGCGTTTTCGTTTGTGGTCTGAGACCGGGTTGTTTACATGTGTTGACAGCAGCAACAGCTCCTCTTGATCACGATACAGTCTACACTTAGACGCCCGCCGTGGTCTCCTAGTTGGCCATATACTCAAGGCTAAGCCTCGTGGCGGCGGCCTCCTATCTGACCTACGGTTTACGCATGAATCTGGGGGTTATATTTAGAGTACCCTTTGTCCCAATCACCTCATCTCATTGGCCAATGCGATGACGACGGCAATGTAAATATGTACTCCGATGTGAAAATAAAATAGAACCTAGGAGGAAAACAGTTGTAACTCGATCTGACGAGACGTGACACCATGGTCTAACACGGCATTAGTGTACGATGGTGATTGAATATGAGCTATCACGGTTTATGCCTAGTGATACATTGCAGCGACAATAACATCTAAGCACAGCCTCAACACCACCACCCCATCGATACCAACTCGTTCGTGCGTCGTCACCCCGCCCCGGGCCACGACAGCGAACTGACGCGCCTGAGCGGATAAATGCATTGCGTCTGTTCAGTTAAACTAAGGTCCTACATATCTGCATGTCTAAGAACTCCTGTGTATCTCAAAGTCTAGACCACTGCTTAGATGCGTCGTAGTAGCTCGTACGCATGTGCGCCCTGTTGTAGTCGGGCTGTAGCTGTGCCTCTAGATAAATCTCGTTAATTGCTTCATTTCCCGAGCTTGTTGTTAGCCTCGCCGTCCTACAACATAATTCCTATGACAAGAGCACGTTATAGTACGACTACCCCGACGACGAAGCTGGCTACCTAGATAGGACGAAAGCAACGTGACTACATTGATGCTATTTTACTTTTAGTATTTATTAATGCACCGCTAATAGAGCAGAAAATGTAACAAGACCCGAGAAAAAGACCATACAGCTCGTCGCTAATAATAATCAAGTCCAGTGACACTACTTGTCTGTATGTAGGTAAGAGGCTCAGCCGCGGGAATGGCAAACCACTCTTCAATCGATCATAGGGTCGCCCCCGGATCCTTCATGGGGTCGTATCACGCACATGGAGCCCTTCAATGCGCACCCCTACGTTTAAACAACGAAAACACGCCAACTGGATAAATAATACGATGTGGGTGATCGGGATACATCCTTTATACGGCCAAAGAAGGACGGTAAAAATAGTGACTTCTCAAGAGTTCGCAATGCCGATGAGAAAAGGAAGGGTACCTCTTACGGGAGTTCTGAGCGTAGTTGGATGTCTAGATTTCCTTATATCCCTGCCCCGTTTTAGAAACCATATTTGCAGGGTCCAAAATGGATCATTCTCACTCCTCATGGCTTGTAGCCCCAGCGAGGTTTGCCCGGAGGAAGTGCTACATAGATCTGGAAAACGGACCACCGGGTCTGTAAAATACCCACTGCGGTGTATTCTTGGCAGTCGATTGTTCCCTGGTAGACCATACATATATCAACGTTGGGTGATATCAAAGCTCTTTTCACGGCCACTCGGATTTCTGTACCAGTCGGGATTTATCAATGTTGGTCTGAAGAGCTTAATGATCCCATTTGGGGTCGGGATCTGTAAATTGGTAGGACAGGAGGGATAACCGGCTTCGGGCGTCAAGGCTGTGCTCGCCGTTGCAACATAACTCCAGCTGTACTTCTAAGAGATCCTAAGAAACCATAGACGGCTTCATGCAACACTCCTAAGCGACGACCTGACGAAAGAGGCATAATAAGCGTTCTATACTTATATCTGGCGATAAGATGACTGTCAATTTCGCCACTTGTGTACCCGAGTGAGCTCCCGTGGCCCCTTCGGCATCACGGGAATATTAATGGCCACATTGATTCTTTCCTAACCTGACAATAGGTGTAATGAACGCGTAGCACCATCACCCGTCTATGGGAAACGAATTGCACCTGCCATACAATACGGGCGTGGGGACGTGATTTTGAGAATATTAGTGTTCTGTAAAACTATCGAATCAAATCTTTGGTAAGACACTGATTTTCATCTAGGCATGACCCAGGGGGTTTATCCCTAGCGTGAGTGGGATAGAGAAAGTGATTCTACTGTAGTCACTAAGTGAGATAAGGTGAACAAGTTTACGTATGTAGTAGACTAGACTATCCTCTTCCACACAAAGCATTTGTCGAGATACATATGAATTTTTTTTTGATATGGGATGAATAGGCCAAGGGCGCAGCACCGACGTGCTTTCCTATGTCACCGGACGCCGGTAGGGCGCTAGCTTTTGCAACTATGAAAAAAAGGCATCAAAGTTTGCACTATCAGCCAATACTGAATGTAGGAGTGAATATCTGACAACTGAATGGTTATTTATCTGCCCCAAGTTCTGATTAAGACGAACATAATGTTCGTGCCCCTTGCTTGGATCGCTTTGCCTTATGGCAATTATAATGGTTAAGTTTCCACCCCTGAATTACGAAGGCCGAGTAATTAGAACAGGGCAATGCTAGCGAAATGTATCCGCTTGAGGGAACATCGCTGCCATGATACTGCCGACGAGAAACCTCTTGGAACGGGATCGCGTTATCATACTCAACGGTACCGGAATAGTCTAAAATACCCCGAGATTATTCAGGGATCCTTATGACATCTGCGGGTGAGCGGCGTAGACTGGGGGGTTATAGACAACCTGCAAGACCAACGCGCACCACGTCAACGTGATCCTCGCGGGAGACCCCTAGGGCACTATCTTGAGGGTCCAGTAATCTTGGCTGCAAAGAAAGGATGTTTGAGTGCCTCAGACGGAGTAATTCTTTTGTCCGGGTTGAGCGTTAGACATCTTTCCAGTAGGTCTATGAAGTGATTAAGATCCCTAGACTCCACGTCATTCATCCCACCAGAGGCAGTCAAGAGGCGAGTACGCAAATCACGGGTCGGCTTAACAACAGCTAGGGTCCGTACGGTGGTCTGAATACCAGTCAGCTTGTAGGTCCTGAATGCGAGATTTCAGAAGCTAGACGAAAGGGACGCGGGGTCGAACAGAACTAGGAGAAAGGAATGGGTTGAAGATTGGTCGAGAGTGTCAGCCCGACGTTGCGAAACCCGGAAGTCCTAATATCTTAGGCGCATTAAATACACCCCAACCTGACAGTAATAATGAAATATGACGGTAGGATTCCATACTGACTGCTCGCTGACACACAGTGGAGTAATCCCGACGGCAAGAGGACGACCAAGCCGGACAAGGATATCCGTGCGGCTGGCTTGCATCTCTCCGACTGCATTCATTCGCTTTTACTGTGACTTGCCTGCAGCTTGCAGCCGCACCCCGGACCCCATAGTAGCCTAAGCTTCCAGAAAAGCGCCTACTTAAACGCTATATATAAATAGAAACTTGAAGGGAACTATACCAAAAATTCTCCAGCAAGATACAAGGGAGATGTTAGCGGACTAAGAAATGTGAACGTACCTTTCCAAGTGCTTTGTCTGTCTCGAGGCTAATGAAATTTCCGAAGTCATCAAAATGCATATGAGATAACTGGCCACGCTTATACAACTTGCTGCTAAATTTGCCGCGGATTTCCATGATGGCCTTGAGCATCTGGTTGTTACTGTCACCTGTAAATAGAATCTTGCCGGTGTAAAGCTCATACAAGGTGCACCCTATGGACCACATGTCGACGGCATAATCATACGGCATCCCAAGAATAATCTCTGGTGCTCGATAAAACCGACTGACTAGGTACGGGGTGATTTCGTTGTTCGCGGTTGCAGCGTCTGACCTATCAATAGCTGTGCCCAAATCACAGATCTTGAGGACATTGCGAGTTTCGTTTACCTGCACAGGATTAGTGATGGTTTAACCCACTCTGTATGATGTGCTTGCTTACCAAGATATTGTCCGGCTTCAAGTCAGCATGAATGATACTGCATTTGCGAAGATGAGTTAAAGCAACGAATATCTGATGAGCATAGGCGCGCGTCGCGCCTAGATTAATGCCGATATTGTTACCAAATTTCCTCAAGACCTCTCTTAAGTTTAGGCTGAGGTTCTCAAACGCAAGACAGAGGTGACCCTTGTGTTCAAAATACCGCTCGAACTTGACAATGTGCTTACGATTTTCAGGGTCAGCATCGTTTAATTTTTGTAAAATCGCGATCTCGGTAAAGCCGCCCTTTCTGAGAGCATCGTTGTTTCGCATCATCTTAATGGCAACCAGTTTCTTACTTGTAATGTCGACTGCTCGAGCGACGCCGGAAAACATGCCTTTACCTAGAGTTGTTTGGACTTGGTATCGACCGTCCATGATCTCACCGATTCGGATTTTGTAGTATCCGTCTTTATCGTCTCCCTCGAGAATGCCACCGGCATTGGGCTGAATAACGGCGAGGGGGGCTTTGTGGTCGTCTACGGTGGTGTCTAAATGAGTGGACTTGGGGGCAGCAAACTTCTCTTCATCGAACTCTTCAGCGAACATGTCGAAGTCATCGTCATCGTCAGTCTTTGGCTTCTCTGTTACTTGCGGCTCTTCTATTATAGCGATTTCGGCCTTCTCGTCAGGAGGAAGCGTCTCTCCGTGGGGACCAATGTGGCCATGTCGAAGCTCATCTCGTAATTCATCCTCTCTCATATCTACAGTTGGATCATAGTCTGCAGCGGAAGGCCCATCATCATCATCAGTACCTTTAAATTTACCATGGATGTTGATGAGCTCTTGATCATTAGAGATCTCGATTGCAGCAGGCGACATTCCTTCTTGAAGAATAGGGGCTGGCGAGTTTGGCGACGAGGTAACTATGAAAAGGGTTAAAGATTACTCGATATTTTTATGGAACTAGGAGACCCTTACAAGAACCGGGCGTGTTTCCATCAACGGCCATGGGTGTGCTTGCTCGTGTTCGCCCTGGTGAGGATGCACTCGTCTTTTCGGAAGCTTGAAGAGCCTGGACTAGCATTGGCGTAGCACCGCGTGATTTGGCGAGAAGCTCTTCACGACGTCGGCGTCGGCGCTCTAATTCTGCCTCTATGTTTTCAGGCTTCTCTTCGTAGTCCTTATCCGGTTCGCTAGACTGAGTTGGAGGAGCTGTAAGAGTAGTTTCCTCTGAACTACCTGGTGTACGTTTAGTGTCATCTTTGCTAGTACCTTGTGTTTCTACCGAATCTTGTCGCTCATGATACTTTGCATGGTCTTGTGAATGCCGAGGGGTGCCTTGATGGCTCGACCTAACACTTCCTATGCTGTCTTGGTCAGGACCGCGTTGATGCCTGCTGTCATCATACCGCAACTTGGCCCCTCGATTTCTATCATTCGGTGGTCTATACGGAGAACGAGTGCGATTTCTATGGCGCTTCCTAGGGTGGCGTTCGCGGTCTCGGCTTCGGTCTCTCCCTTTAGTACGAGTAGAATAGTCTCGATCCCTATCGTCATAGTAGAGGTTGGGCGCCGACGAACGGGAAGGGGGACGGTCCTCGTCATCGTACGACAAACGCGAGCGGCGGTAAACATCGGGGTTGTCCTCGTAGTGTACGCGGAATCGTCGCGGATCCGAATCTAGGCGACTACCACGATGCGAATCACGATCATCGCGGGGACGCTTACGTCCGCGAGGGGAGCGACTTCGTCGAGAAGAGCCGGGGGCATATCTCGAGCCGTTCACATTATCGGGTGATCTTGATCTTGAATATCTAGCTCGAGTTCTGTCGATACGGTCAACACCGGTTCCTTCAAACTGAGGCAGTGAAGTTGCCTTCAAGTCTCCAACGCCATTCTCTACAATCTCCCCCTCGTCAGAACTAGGAGGAGTTGCCATTTTTTTTTTGCTCACTGTATCAAGAAACTAGGCCTAGGAAGCGCGGGTGTCTTCCCGATCTTGATATAAGGGGAATACTTGTCAGCCACAAAAATTTCGTTATTGGAGGTGCATAGAATTGAGCCGAACCGTCAAAGCGTCTCTTCAATTCCGTCGCATCGTAAATCAAAACATCGGATACAGGAAGGTGATATATAGCGTCCGGCAAGGTATGCGGGATGCCGCGTAGTCAAAGCAAAGAGCTATTTCGGGTAAGGTGCTTCCGTTGAAGGGGGTATGGGTGTGTATGGTCCTGATCTGGTAATATTTGAATCGCTTCAGGTCTGGAGTGTATGTGGTGACGACGTGATAAAACAACTTACGTTAGATCTACTGCTGCTGCGCCCAACGCCTCATGTAAGAGAGGAATTATGTATTACCGAGTCCGAGTTGCTTATCAAATGGATGTCTGAGTTGGGGCTGTGCAAATTAGACTTGGCCTGATTCATGTCCGTGGGACGGTACCAATTACATTAGGTACTTTGTACCTATATGTGTACTTTATAATTCCCAACTAATGCAAACTGGGATTAGTGCCATTGGACCCTTCCTTCGTTAGTGCCCCGCGGTCAGCACATCTCTTCGGCTGGTTCCTTTTCTCTTTCCTTTGCGACAGCCTTTTTCTTCCGCCACTCGTAACGGATAAATACAATCCATCTGACTCCTGTAAAAACATCTCTATCAGAAGCGCCAGCACAAAAACATCCCTCGTCCAAAAATGGGTGGCCAGAACAGAGAAGGTAATTTGGAATCCATATACGCTGAATGGACTTCGGCTGACAGCGATATTTTGTTAGGCGGCAAGGTCAAGCCCTTGAAGGCTGCGAAGAAACAAAATAAAGATTATGACGACGACGACAAGGCCCACCAAGAGAAGCTGAGGCAGCGTACGTCCCTCGACGATGATTCAATATTATAGCCCATCGCTAACCTCAATTAACAGAAGAGAAGGAGCGCAAAGAGATGGCCAAGATGGCTGGTGGAAAGGGACCATTGAGCACCGGCGGACAGGGTATCAAGAAGAGCGGAAAGAAATAAAACATATCATCCTACGATCATACGATTCACGAAAGTGACGAAGCTATGGCGCCGAGAACATGGATGCATAGAGCGTGGGCGCTTACGGATGGATGTCTTTCATATTATAGCCAGGGTTAATGGGAATACTTTATCGCGATGACTTTCAATATACCTTCTATTCCACCTGATATGTGATATCTACCTATCTACCTAAGTAAAGCACTACGTAATACTATACGCTAAACTTTCCTTGATCTTTGTTATAAGTCGTCCCAAAAGCACCGAGCAAAAGAGAGGAAACTAAAGAATCTGGCCCACCAAGTGAAAACAGCTGTCAGGACTTCCACCGGTGCCACTAATTTCTCAACAAAACTTACGAGACTTATACCGCCCAACATTTCCTTGCAAAGAAAAGAGCGTGGAAAAAAAAGGGGAAAACCATCAAATTACAAATTTATCTATATTTCTTGTGTTCGCTCTTTAGTAGGGGGTATAGCAGTTAGGTAGTAATCTAGGGACTCGTTCGGACTGAAACGATAGACGGAAACAAAGCCGGGATTCCCGTCCCTACATTACATTTCATTACATTACATTACACAGCATGGCCGACACACACCCGGACTCCGGCCTCCGCAAGCGCCGCGCAAGCTTCGTACAAGCCGCTAAGGATGTAGAGCAGAAGATCGCCTCGGCGTTACTTGTGCTGTGGGATGACCTGCCGTCCTGGCGGCGCGATAACCACTACATCGTCTCGGGATACCGTGCGGACAGCAACAGCTACTGGCGGTCCTTCGCTTCGCTTTTCTATGTCCACAACGAGTTCGTTAACATCTGGACGCACCTCCTCGGCGCCCTCTTCTTTCCCTCTGCAGGAGCTTGGTTGTATCACGTTATTGCGCCTCGATACGCGTCTGCCGATAGCTCGGACGTGTTGGTGTTCGCTTGTTTCTTCACCGGCGCAGTTCTGTGTCTCGGCATGAGCGCTACATTCCGGTATGTGTGAAGGACCCTACTACCCCTCCCCGTGACCAGCTATGAGCTACAGCCTCTAGTTTGAAGCTATTTGCCCGTAGGTTTACTAATTGATGAGTAGTAAGTCGATGGCACCTAATTGTTAATCCCATATATATCTCTCTCTTGTGGTATTCTGTAGTACTATCTAGGGAAGTGTTGGAGGATAACGTATCACTCCATCTAGATACTTCTCTAACAAGACATATTTCCCTCGTGATGGTCTCTAACATATACTAGACACACTCTTGAACCATTCCAAGGAAGTTGCGAAGTGGGGGAACAAGCTTGATTACTCGGGCATCGTCTTTCTTATCGTGGGGAGTTACGTTCCGGCCCTTTATTACGGTCTATTCTGCTTACCGGAGCAAATGACGATCTATTTGTATGGGGTATGTATGCCCTTGTTGTTCAGACCATGTTGAGAACAGTCCATCCACATCTCGTCTAAGAGGAACACAGCTTCTAGTGCTAAAATATTCTCTTTCCGTATAGATATTCCTTCTAGGCCTTGGCTGTGGCGTAGTGTCCTGGGTTGAGCAGTTCCGAACACCACGTTGGAGACCCTACCGAGCGGCCATGTTTGTGGGCCTGGGTCTATCTGGAGTTGTCCCCATCTGCCATGCGCTTCATATATACGGTTATCAAATAATCAATGATCGCATGGGTCTTAATTGGGTTTTACTCCAAGGGTTTCTATACATTCTTGGAGCGTTTCTTGTAAGCCCCCCGGAGTTTCCCACCACCCCTTCTTAGAGCCCCCTACAGGCTAGAATATGTTTACGAATGCAACATTTCGTAAACCAATATTTACACAACATTCTACGAGTACAAACCGCTAACTTCAGAGTGATATAGTATGCAGTGAGTTACAGAAATATCCATATACCGCTGAAAAATTACTAACACTTATATGGGTTCGATGGCCTGAACGAAGCTTTCCACGGACCTTTGACATATGGGGTAGCTCTCATCAGATATTTCATGTCCTCGTCTTACTTGCGGCTGCATCACATCTGGCTGGCATGGTTAAAGCGTTCGACCATCACCACAGCATCATGGGGGGAGAATGCTAGAATGTAATCGACAATAAATTGGGGTTACTATGTTCCTTGGCCACCATGTACGGTTATTGGATCCGGAAAGCTAATAATCTACAACCGAACAAGTGTGGCTTTGGGGACACAGTATTGCCCTCCTCTCGGGGAAGTTTACTGTGTACACAGAAGTGACTAGGTACCTACCTACCTACCTAGGTAATGTGTACTATATCCAGAATTAATAGTCTTCATAGTCGATTTCAACAGGCGGCGACTATGGCTATTATGTACCTAATTATAATGAAGGACGGGATTGAGTGCAAGGGAAGAGCTCTTTTCGTTCTGATAGCATGCTCATACTATAGGCAGGTACCTAGTAAGGGACCATTGTACTTTGCTCTACAAGAGTCTTATGAAAAGTGCGCGTGCTCTCAACTCGTGGCTTCTCAGGTGCCCATGCGTTTATGTATGATTAGGTGGCTACGCGAATTGCTGCAAAGTTGTTCTTATATTCTACACCGCTTCATCATACTCATTCAACTAACTCGGCATCACCGTCCCCCATTTCGATATCTCCATCGCGACCATCATGGTCATAGCCAAGATTTGGTTCCCCTTGGGTATTCTCGATGCCAAGGTCCATAACTCTCACCAGCCCGGACCCCATTGCTGCCGCGGCCCACCAGCTAAACTCCACGTTCGGATTCCAACATAAGGCTGTAATGCGGGTTTGGGACTCGTGGACGACGATAGGGGCTGGAACCATAGTAAAGTAATCCTCATCTGATTCTGCTGGGTCTTCAAACGGCTCTTCATTCTCTGGCTTCTGGGCCTTCTTATTAGCTGCTTTCCTCTCCCCTCTAGCACGCTTAACTCTACTCTCCTTCGCGATCCTCGTGCCCAGGGGATGAAAATTGACTTGAGGTAAACATCCATGGAGGATACGACATCCCCCACGGAGCGGAATTTGCTCATCATCGTCATTGGCAGCTTCAAGGGGTGGAGGTGCGGCGTATTCATGCTGAAAGATTTTAATCTTATGTGTTTTCTCCCTATGCGATAAAACTTTGCGCATAACGTTAAGGGACCAGACCGATCCATCTGAGCTCCCAACGAGAAGGCATGGGTGGCATGTTCCAAACGCAAGACAGCTCGTCTGACCCTCTACAGTGCATATATGACGGGAAAGAGGGAATACCCGTGAATGTACGAAAGAAACGGTTGATGTTCCTGGAAACGAGGTAGGCCATATAGATGCGAAACCCCTTAACTGGTCGCTCCAAGAAAGGACGTTTGGCTGAAGGGAAACCAACGGGTTTCCATGGTATGTCTTCTCTGCAGTAGGCCGGTTTAAGTCGGTCAAAGTGAAAACACCCCCCATAGGCATCGTTGCAATAAGAAAGGGTTTAGAAGGGTAACCGGATACGACGTCCATGATAGGGCTTGAGTGAACGGGGTGGCGTTGCAATTGCTGGAAGGGCGAAACCGACCATACTACTACAGAGCCATCAGAAAGGCCAATAACAATACGGTTCATATTAAGCCAGGAAAAGCAGTTTATTTCCAAAGTATGTTCCTTAGGAGGCTCTATAGTGGCCATCGGTTCCTGCATTTCTTCTACTAGAATATTAGCAATCTCTAAGTCTCTCCTATTATATTCTAGATCCTTACCAAAAGTTCCAATCCTATCTCTTTCTGGATCCCGCTTGATCTGTATGATCCTCAATTTTCCATCTCCACACAGCGCAGCCAAGAGGGCTATGTCATTTGTAATGGTGAGCGGGACAGGGCACCATTGCATTCGTTTTACTCTTCCCCAATAGAAACATATTGCGTGTATTAATTCCGGAGAGGATCGCGCCGGTCGACTGATCCCTCTAGAGTCCCTTTCGGCCTTGAATTTCCAAATCTGGATGGTTCCCTCTTTCAGCTCTGACGGGTTTGGTGCATCGTTTAGATCCCTATAAAAGGCCTGGTCCGAATGTGGGATGACCGACATAGCTAGGAACTGGTCTACATGGTCTTTGACTGGAGCCCATTCCATAGAAAGGACGATGCCCCCAACATCAAGCAACCAACCGCCGTTCCGCAGCTCATTATTGGTTTCATCCCCGATTGGAAGTCCAGAATCCGATAATGATATACATTCTCCTTGCTTGATAAGGTATTCTTTCTGGTTCGATACGTGACCGAGTAGCACGCGCATCTCACCGTCGGCTCGTGGAAGAAACCACCGGAACGCCCTCGCTTTATCTATAAGAGTTGATTCTTGCGATCTAGTTCGTATAGCTAGATATCTCTCATACCAATGGTGATACTTGTTTTCAATGTGCTGGGTGAAATCACTGGGCATCCATCCGTTCTGCGCTACCTCTAACTGGCGGGATCCTTGTGGAAGCTTAGGGGGTAAAAGCTGAAAGTTGAACCACAGTTTCATGAATTCATTGAAGACTTCTCTGCGGTCTTCCATATCACCAAACCAATAATCGACCAGGTATTCAAGCCGCGTCCATCTTTTGACCGGGCCAACGTAAGTCCTTGTCCATTTCTGTGCAGGATCTGTTGGGTAGGGTTGGACTTCGCCAAGTGGTTTGGCTGGGTTTGGCGCCCAAGAGCGCCTGTTCTTCTTGCGCTTTGATTCAGATTGCCTGCCATCTTGTGATTCAAAGTCTGAAGAATCTTGAGGATCATCGTCTTGCTCATTTTGGCGATCTAGCGGTTGGGTATCTACTACGAATTCACCATCAGAAAACCCGCGGACTTGTCGTGTTAAATCCGATTGTTCCCCATCAGAAAGATCGAACGCTGGACCGTTGTTAAAGTGCTTCCCTTGATTTAGTTTTCGAAGCCTCATCGTGGTTATCTTAGCGGCATCTACAGCCAAGACACGTAGAGTCGCGTATGATTTTAATGCACATGTATGCAATACGTTGGAAAGAAAGAGAGGTACCTATAAAGTTCTTGCCTAAGTAGATTAAAAAGGGTGTCTTTATTTGACAGTTGACAAAAGTGTGAAAATAATAAATATTCCAATTCAACATTATTAAGAAAGTACGAAACGACAAAACCCAAGTGGGGCAGAGGACTTGAAAAGTTCCCAATGCAGTAGTCGTAGTAAACTCTATTCGTTGGTGGGACAAATCGAAGACAGGATTATAAACTCTTTTCTGAATTAACTAATGTTCATTCGCATAGCCTTATATTAAGTACATAACTGCCTGGTACCTAAAAATATTGAGGGTATTGACGCAGATATCTAACAATGGTTTATATAAACCAAGGCTTAACAAGCACTAACAGCAGCAAACGACTTTGATATAGCTTCATCCCCTACTACTTCGACCAATTCGACCACTTCATTACTGAATAGGTACATATTAAGTTTACATCGCGTTGAAATACAACTTGGGTTTCATCCCTCCTAAGATCAGGCAGACTCGTTACTAAGTTAGCAAGTCGCAAACTTACCCTGGGAATTAGCCATGGCCATACTATATCGTAAAGTATATATGACTCGAACTCTACCATGGCAAGGCGTCAACATGCTAGTCCGAACTAGAAATCCTTCCCATTAAAAGGAGGAGTCTTGCCGCAATGTATCATTTAAACACCTAGGCATAGTTATAATGACTTCTCATGTGAGTAGCTACCTAAGGTACCTAGGCAGCCAATGACGCACATTTCTCTCTAAAAGCTCCAAGAATTAGTTTAGTAGTACCTTGGGTAATTATAGATACCTAGCGAACATATCTCAACGCGAAGTTATATTTGACATTGCAACATAGCCTTGAACCGATGGACGATCGATCTGACGTTCTAGACCGCTAAAAGGGAAATCGTGAATCGGGGTGTGGGGACCAATCAGTAGCTGAATAAATTTTCGGAAAAATGCCGATATCGCCAATTGCCACCGTACTACTGGTTTGCTACCTACCTAGGTACCTGCCCATAATTGAAGTTCCATGGAAGGTTGCCCATTTATACATACAACAAAGGGGAGGCAGGTACGCTGATACGACAGGGGTACGGCAGAAAACAGTAGTGTACCTAGGTAGGTAGGTACTTAAGGTACTTACAGGTACCTATGTAGCTAGTGGCAGCAGCAGTAGGTATCCTTAATGGGCCCCTCCCTTTCATACCCCACAATCTTTGTTTTTTTTTGTGTTCCGCTGTCGGGTTCACTAAATTCATTTAGTTCTATGACTCTTGAACTCAACTAATAAATCTTCCAATAATCGTAACATCTTCTGCCATTGATCAGTCACCTAACTCTTATCGAAGGTGCTGGAGGGTAGTGCTTAAGGATATCTTACCATAGACTGATTTCGGCTTGTTGATACCCTCAAAGTCCTTGTTGTCTATTCTTTCTTATCCTTTTTCTATTTTACCATCTCCTCTCTTTGCGCCATGCTTCGTTCACGGCAAGCTGGTCAGGCCATAAAGGCTTTGGCTCAGACTTCGCGACAACAACGCCGCTCTCTTACTACCTCGCCTATATCTTCTATTGCCCAGGCCAAGAAGAATGCCCCTACAGGTGTCAGAAGTCAGGCTACTTCAGCCCAATCGCCTGCGTAAGTTAATATGCTTGTCTCACTTACACGCTTTCTATCGAGTAGCTATTTTCTACACATACACATTTTATCTTCGACCACGCTACTAACATTATGCATCATTATATAGTCAGGCGAGGCAAGTCCCGGCTCCATCGTTCAACACCGCCGACACGAAAGACCGAAACCATGTTCAACCATTAGTCAACCCTCGAGCTCCTGAGATGGATGAGTCGTATGTTCTACCCATTCTAGCCCATTTCGTTAAAGTCTACGATGCTGACAAATTATTTCTAGATTCATTGGAATGACTGGAGGAGAGATCTTTCATGAAATGATGCTTAGGAGGGGTGTTAAGCACATATGTATGTTGCATGTACGCCTACATGGAATTCGAAGAGACGTCTAATATGAGTAACAGTTGGCTACCCCGGTGGAGCTATTCTGCCTGTGTTTGATGCCATTTACAACTCAAAACATTTCGAATTCATCTTGCCAAAGCATGAACAAGGCGCCGGACATATGGCCGAGGGCTATGCGCGTGCTTCTGGAAAACCTGGCGTTGTACTAGTCACTTCCGGTCCGGGTGCCACTAATGTCATCACTCCAATTCAGGACGCCATGTCTGATGGCACACCATTGGTTGTTTTCTGTGGCCAGGTTCCTACGAGTGTGATTGGAAGCGATGCTTTCCAGGAAGCAGATGTTGTGGGAATATCGAGATCTTGTACTAAGTGGAACGTTATGGTTAAAAACACTGCCGAATTACCGCGACGCATTAACGAGGCCTTCGACATTGCAACTAGCGGGCGTCCAGGTCCTGTGCTCGTCGATCTACCTAAAGATGTTACTGCTGGTGTCCTAAGAAGGGCCATCCCTACCGAGTCAGCCATCCCAGGATTACCCAGTGCAGCGTCGCGTGCCGCCATGGAAATCTCTCAGAAACAGCTTCAAGCTTCTCTTCGCCGAGTAGCTAATTTGGTGAATATCGCCAAGAAGCCCGTTATATATGCCGGTCAGGGAGTTGTCTCATCGATTGGTGGACCCGAGATCCTTAAGGAACTCGCTGATAAGGCTTCGATACCTGTTACCACAACCCTCCTCGGTCTCGGTGCTTTTGACGAACTAGATGAGAAATCGCTCTACATGCTAGGCATGCACGGCTCGGCGTCCGCTAACATGTCTATACAAAGTGCCGATCTTATTATTGCTCTCGGTGCCCGCTTTGATGACCGTGTGACCATGAATGTCACTAAATTTGCGCCTGCAGCCAAGGCTGCTGCCGCCGAGGGTCGTGGTGGTATCGTGCAGTTTGAGATCATGCCAAAGAACATCAACAAGGTTGTGCAAGCAACCGAAGCTATCGAGGGCGACGTAGCAGAGAATATCCGACAGCTTCTTCCCTTGATCAACATAAAGAGTATGTCGGATCGTAAGGAATGGTTCAGTCAAATTGATTCGTGGAAGGCAAAATGGCCTATGAACGACTTTGAGCGAACGGAGCGAGCGGGAATGATCAAGCCACAGGTTCTAATTGAAGAACTTAGCAAGCTGACGGCCAACCGAAAGGAGCACACGATTCTCACGACAGGTGTTGGCCAGCACCAAATGTGGACGGCGCAGCATTTCAGGTGGAGATACCCTCGGACCATGGTTACATCCGGAGGCCTTGGCACGATGGGATATGGACTTCCCGCTGCCATCGGTGCTAAGGTCGCTCGACCTGATGCCCTTGTTATCGATATCGATGGCGACGCTTCGTTTAATATGACCCTAACAGAACTGTCAACTGCAGCGCAATTTAACATCGGCGTCAAAGTTATCGTTCTGAATAATGAGGAGCAGGGTATGGTGACCCAATGGCAAAACCTTTTCTACGAGGACCGATACGCCCACACACATCAGAAGAATCCCGACTTCATGAAGCTAGCCGACGCTATGGGAGTCCCGCACAGAAAACTCGTCAAACCTGAAGACACAGTGAAATGCCTAGAATGGCTTATCAACACCGATGGCCCTGCCTTCTTAGAGGTCTTGACAGACAAGAAGGTGCCTGTGCTCCCCATGGTACCTGCGGGATCAGGTTTACACGAGTTTTTATCGTGGGATAGTGGTAAGTATATCGTCTCCCTTATCTCCCATCCACGAGCCGTGAATTGACAAATAAAACAGAAAAAGATAAGAAACGCAGAGAGCTTATGCGCACCCGAACTTGCGGATTACATACGTAATTATATATTTTACCTAGAATTTACTGCATCGGTAGTTAGCGATTATGTTTTACTTGGGATCATCACGGAGGGAGGCAGTTAAGAAAGGGCTGAAGCCATCATAAAAAAGGCTGAGTTTGGTGACAAAAAGGAACCGAAAAGTGAATTTTTAGCCTCGCACCTAGCATCTATGTTAGAAAAGGCTTGGCAAATAGTTGGCGTTGCTATTGGTGGATTCTTGGCCTTCTTTGTATACCTACCTATGTACCTAATATATTCGGCATCATATGTTCGACTTTTGATATTATCAAAGACGATGATAATTTATCACGTTCACAATGGTCATTCTTTGAGGTACTTAAAGCCATTCACATGTAGCCACTTGAAATTACGCAAATGAGAATGATGCTACCCATAGGAATACAGTAACCCAGGAGGTGATTATATTGGTATATTCCTGTATAACTATTAGGAACGTTACCTACCTAGGTAGGTAGGTACCTATGGTTGGTCGACAATTGTTCTATGTTAACTGGCTTTATGAGCTCTTAGACCATAGACAGAACCCCCAAATGTTATCACATACCGGATTATGGACCCATCTGGCCTAAATAAAAATGTGTCTCAGTCTAGGGGCGAGTACATCTACCTACCTACCTAGGTAAGGTTAAAATAAGCATAATACAATAGCTCTGTTTAACATATATCAAGAGGTAGTTTGTGTTTGCAACATAAGTCTGCTGTCGTAAGCCATAATTGCCAGACACAGTTTAGTAGATATTGAACTGATTAAACTACTAGTGCCCATTACTGCTGCTGTTGGCCGTATTAATATACACTAGGTCTTTAAAGAAGACGTAGTGGCCTTAATGGCCTTTTCAGCGGGAAAAAGGGGGAGAGAAATAGAGCAGGTAGTAGGTACCTAGGTAGGTAATTACCTAGGTATATAAGTATTTGGATAGGGCTGGAGGAAATAATTTGGTTTGAGCTGTCGACACTCTAGTATGTCTACCTAGGAGGTACCTATCCTTTAGGCCGCTGTATTTTGTCCCTGGGTGTGTAGCTACATAGGTACATAGGTACGTTAGGTACCTACTTAAGGGTCGTGCACCTCGTCGTCGCCGGAGGTACCTAAGTACCTTCTACATACAAAGGTACAACCGTGAGTCACGAGCAACCAATTTTAAGCAGATAAACCCCCATAGCAGTTGCAACAAGTACAGTTGGCATACCATCGAGTTGCGAGCGCTTTAGCTCATCTGGTCACTGCCCAGACACGACAAGGTCTCGATGATTGCTGGGAGGCTTAGAGATCCATTCCTGAAAAGGAGTCGCAAACAAATACCAGATTACCCGCCTCGCGGACATGAACTCTAGGTCATCCACCATATAGAGCACATGTATGATGCCAGTCTAAATAAAGGGTAACAAGGGCGCAGTAGCTACGGGCACTATAGTTCCAAGGCTGGGCCTAGAAGACGATTTATCTTTTGCTGTTTTGGTCCATATGTGACGACACATTTTCTATCGCTGAAGGTCATCAGTTCGAATCTATGCATAGCAACTCTGACTTTCTTTTTTTTCCCTTTTGCTGCTCTGATTAGGTATGTTTGCCCCATATACTTTTGGTACCTGGGTAACCAACTTTCGATCCGCAAACTTCTTTTCTTCCCCCCAAACACCCTTAGAACCAGGCAGCCATTCGTAACATCATAACACAACATGCAGCAAAATTACTTGCTAGAAATAAAACCCACATGCGCGTAAAGATGAAAACTTATTGATCCCCCTCTGCACTAAATTTCTATTTGTATGGAAAAAAGACTCTTTACTTAAAAGGCTAATAGGTGGCTATATACGAATGAAACAGTTATTTCCCCTTTTACTCTTGATGACCTCCATTAAGGATAAATCTTACATCCTATATTTTTGTATGTTATATTTACCGCATATTCGAGAGAGATAAAATGTAATTACATTTCTAAAGGAAAAGCTGAATATGGTTTACTGTTATTATATGGGAAATGCTGTCCCTCCCCTTCCCACGACCCCTGTATACACATATAACTATACTTAAAAACAACTAAAACTAAATAGATAAGACTCCGAACTTATTGAACTAGAGTTCGGCAGCTCCTGTCGGTGTTTCAATAAATATGCTTCTACTTGGCCGTCAAAATAGCTTTGTATAATTAGCGAGTCTGGCCTACGTTGTACATACTGGGAGTGTCCTTTGCTCCAGGTGACGTCTATAATCCTAACGCCGCGGGTATTTTGTCATATTTCAAGGGGTCGATTATCTAAGGCTGATGAGAGGGCATTGGTATTGAGCAGTCTACAGAATTTAGAATTATGGTTTTCGTTTTTCATCATATCAATTACCTTATGAAGGTTAGGTATGTCATATATGGTTCTAGTCTACGTAAATATTCCAAAACAGCTATCTCGGTAACGATATAGAAAGGCGGGCACGTATATTATCTGCGCAAGTCGCCAGTTTCTATTCTTAACACCTTCGATGGACATGTCAGTCGTGATCAGATTCCTAACCTCTGTGACTCATATTATGGCGTAAATAGGGGATAGGTAATATCAATGACCCGCGGCCCCTTTATGGTTAACCGTTATCGGGTAACGAAGCGGTCAGTCTCATCCAACTCTTATGATTTTCGTAATGCTATGTTAGCTAGGTAGCCAATATACGTAGGTAAACATCAAATAGTTGGCTTGCCTGGATGTTTCGCAACTGCACATAGGACCATAAGACCCGAGTAAGTGAGTCACGGCATCCGTGAACTTAGCATAGGGCGGTAGGTAATGTTAACTGTTCCAATATTTGTAATCTGCAAAGCTGTTGAGCAAAACCCCCTAAACCAGCATATCCCACGTTGTACCGGGGTCAGAAACCCGTTGTCGGCTCCGAAAAATCCACTTAAACCAGGCGGAATGGCCCTCGACCCGAGAATCATTAGCCGCAATGGGAAATCTCGCAAAGCGAGAACGGCTAGCAACGTCGTATGGGCCGCTCAGAATGCCCAACGTTCCTCTCGGAGCTGAGAGATATTTAAGCAACGGGGGGGCCCGGTGCAAATATGTAGATATAGCCATTCTTGGCGTCTTCACGAGCTAAAAAAAAAGTCGGCTTTATTGGGTCCCCCCACATCGTCATGGCGGAAACCACCTCGTCTCGCACCAGCCATAGCGACAAGGAGATCGAAGCCGCGGCGGCGGAAAAGAGCGTAGAAGATGGCCTCGACGAGAAGTCGAATCCGCCAGGGGACGGTAATGAGAACAGGGGTTCCGGCTTATTAGCTGAGCCCCCGAGTGAGCAGCAGCCCGGCGTCGACCAGCGGCCAAACTACTCCGCGTTTACGGAATGGGAGAAAAGGGGCATCGTGCTTGGCGCCGCCATCGGGGCGTTCTTCTCGCCTCTCACGGCGCAGATTTACCTGCCCGCGCTCACCGTGCTGGCCCAGGACTTCCACGTCACGGCTAGTCAGATCAACTTGACTGTCACTACTTACATGGTACGTTTGAAAATCGGAGAAAGGGGCTAGAAGGGATGTCGAGCATGACCCGTTAGAATAAAATCATACATTAGGTACCTACCTAGGTACCTATCCCGGACAGTCCGTGCTAACAGGTTATCCATCTCGTGCGCAGATTTTCCAAGGGATTACCCCGATGTTCGTCGGGTCACTAGCGGATTCCGCGGGGCGCCGACCGGCCTACTTTATATGTTTCGTCATATATATCTGCGCTAACATTGGCTGTGCCCTAGCGCCTAGTTACGCGGCCCTGCTGGTCCTCCGCATGCTGCAATCAGCCGGTTCCAGCACGACCGTGGCGCTGTGTCAAGCAGTTGTCGCCGACATCATTACCTCGGCCGAAAGGGGCCACTATGTCGCGTACACCTCGCTGCCCATCCTCCTAGCGCCAGCCATAGGGCCTGTGATTGGCGGCGTGTTGTCGCAGGAAGTCGGCTGGCGTTTTATTTTCTGGATCCTTGCCATCTTGGCCGCGGTAGTTTTTGCCATCCACGCATTTTTCTTGCCTGAGACCTGTCGGGAGATCGTGGGAGATGGGTCGATCCGTCCACATCCCGCCTACCAAACGTTCTGGCAACTGTGTAAAGACGCCTTGCGGCGGCGCCGTGAGCACCGCAATCAACTCTCCAGCGGCGCTCCATTGGCCCACACGCCATCACGCGCATCGACGAAACGTAGCCTCCACGTGAAGAAATTCAATGTCTGGAAATCAATCACGATTCTTCTCGAGAAGGAAATGTTCCTCCTGCTCGGGTACGGTGGCATTGTTTTCACAGGATTCTACTGCGTCGCTACCATCATGCCCACGCAACTAGCTGCTAACTATGGCTTCGATGAGATCAAGGTGGGACTTATGTACCTCCCTATGGTCGGCGGCAGTATAGCTGCCGCTGTCGTAAACGGGAGATTGATGAACTGGAACTACCGACGCCACTGTAAGCTACAGGGCGTTCCATTCGAACGTAGCAAGCAGCAAGACCTATCTGAATTTCCGATTGAGCGTGCCAGGCTCGAAATCGGTATCCCAATGCTCGCCCTGTGTGTAGCTTGTATAATCGCCTGGGGCTGGGCATTCGAATACCATGCACATGTGGCGGTGCCATGTGTCCTGCTATTCTTGCTGGGTTGGGCTGTAGTCGGATTCAGCAACACGCTCAACGTACTGCTTGTTGACGTGAACGTGGGTAGTGCTGGAGCTGCTACCGCGAGTAATAATTTAACTAGATGTCTGATTGGCGCTGCGGCGACTGCGGTGATAGGCCCTATGATAAACGGTGTTGGTATCGGATGGGCGTTTACGATATTGGGCTTTATATACATAGCTTTCTCGCCGATGATGTTTTATATCCTTAAGCATGGGGTGAAATGGCGGAAGGAGAAACATGAGCGTGAGCTCGCAAAGAAGCAGAATGGCGTTAGTGCTGAAAAATAGACGGGTAAGCAGTGCGCTCTCTTGAAAGTAATAGATATAAATCGTAATGATTTACAACTTAGTTGCCGTTTTAGCTGTATATTAGTTCGAGGTCTCAATAGAATTTAGCAATATATGGTCACTAACTGCCTGGTTAATTTTACACTATAATTTGATTATCTATCGTTGTTGCTTTCCGGGCCTTTATATCATCGTATCCGAAAGAAATCCCAATTAAACTATCAAGAGGCCTTCCCCACGCTCCCAGATATCATGAACCCATGAGCTCCCTGGTGGATATGGTGTCTCACGCGCCCATATCCTTCTCAACTGTGCTAGAGCTACATGGAAGGTTAGCATATGTGAAAGTTGGCTTACATGCTCAAATATCTTTATTATAAATTGTCGTTGTTGGTCCGTCTGGGCTTCGGCTCCCACAACAAACGCTGGCCAGACTATTCCCTTGAAGTGAGTATCATTATGACCAATTTCCCCAAGGTGGAAAAGTGTTGTTCGTATTAGGTCACTGGGGACTTCTTGGAATTCCGGGTATTTCCCGCCTACAATACGTCGGCCATATATTTCGATAGCTCCCTTCCAGGCTTCACCCAGTGAGCGCCGAACATGAGTTAAGGACGGCTGTGGAGATTTCTTGGCCCAGCTCATAGTGCAAAATTGTTGTAACTCGGTGAATAGGCGAGGAATATCATGTTCCAAACTATTGAGCGAGAAGACGCTAAAAACGCGCAATGTTCCAAGTAAAGCGGCGGGACAGCCGGTCCAGCTGTGAAACTCGGTCCTCTTGAGGACTTCGGCTAATTCAGACGGCGGGAATATATCTAGTAGCTTCACCAAGCTAGGTTCAAATGTCGAGCCAAAAAGCGATAGTCTACTCCATTGTCAACTGTGAGTTCTTGGGGATAGACCATGTCTTGAAAATAGAGGGGACTCACATCGCGAATGTCTCTTCGAACCAAGTCTGGAGAGCCGAAGCGGTCCTCATTTGTGAGCCTGGATTTGCTCCTCTTGCAGACCTTTGTAACGAAACCAGAACCTCCAGTCCCTCTAAATGATGCTTCCAGGACGTCGTACCCGAATCTATCACATCAGCCCAGACTAATAAAAGTACAGAAGCTATTGCAGCGCCTAAGGTGTCGGTACCGTCGTTCAGCGAACCTCTTAGGGCATTAATACACAGTGACAAATGAGTTAGGGCGTCCGTATATTGAGCTGAGGATGTGGCATCGTAACCCCTAGAACTGGCCACGTCCATACGATCAAGGAATGTCCCGTCAGATGCTATATGTTTTGCCGGGATATCGGGAATGCATATTACTGCTTGCGCTTGGTGGATGGCAGATATAGCAAGAATACTATGGACTAGAGCGGGATTACCGGGTATCATAACCAGGAATTCTCTGAAGCCATTTGGAGAAGTTTTCTCATATAGAGTACACTCCATACAGCACCGATGAACGTCTTGTGAGCTAGTAAGCAACTGGCATAGATGAGGCAAAGGTATGGCATACAATAAGAAAGGTATTGCTTGGACTTAGGACTCAGATTTTGGAAGATAGGATCCGCCAACGTCCTGGCTACAAGAGGAGCAAGGGACGTAGATTGTTGTCTCTTGTCTGATAGTTCTGCCGTCTGCTTCCCGAAACTTCGGCCTACCATCTTCCCCCTGCTTGCCAAGCCAATCCATACTAACGGTTTGCTGGTGCTGTAGCCAAGACATTCGTAGCCGTTCTTTTTGCATTTGAAGCAGGTTGGTAAACAGCCGTCGCATTTCAGGCGTTTCCTACGACATGTCCAGCAAGGACTCGGCGAAAAGTTTAATTGTTCATCCATTTTCATCCCTAGGTACCCCGGAGGTCGCAGCGTGCATTCTATCCGTATTGGTTAGACGCGTAGACGAAGTTAGTCGCATTACTGGAAGTGCGCAGTAGAAATGAACGTACGGAAGAATGACAAACGACATTTTTAGCTTAAGAATGTCTCAAAACTTAAACAGTTGACCAATCATATACCTTTACGGATAACTCTTTACCTCTGATTAATACATATTTCCCCCTTTATTTAGCTGTCATGCATTACCTTAGGCAGTTAGAAGGCAGTATGTAATTCGTTGATATAAGCGGAGTGTGTGGCTGTGTCTCCCTCGTAATTGCGGACATGATGATTAATATTTTACAGATTTCAAGATTACTTGTTATACATTTCCTTATTCATACTCCGTATACCGTTCCTCATTGTCCCACGGTCGTGATTCCGAGATATCCAGGTAGGCTTCAACTTCTCAAGTCATAACCCCCATCTCTTGCCTACCCTGCTCGCTTCCGCGGGCTGCTTCTCGTTGTTGTGCCTTTTCGTCTACTGTAAGGTCACTCTTGGCTTTACCAACCCTAATAAATCCCAAGACTATCAAGACGACACCCGCTCCACATCCGACGGCGAACCAGAAAGCTACCTTATAACTTTCTCCCAGCCCGCTGCTCGATCTACTAATGACAGCAAAGTCCGCCCAACCGAGAAAGAAACTGATGCCTAGGTATACCAGACCATTGATACATGCTCCTGCTAGACCTTGCTGGTGTTTGGGGACATTGGTAGTAATGAAGATACCGCTTACGTTGAAGCTAATATCGATACCTATTGTCGTACACACCATCGCTGGGAAGACCCACCGCCAATAATTAGGGTTCTCGGGGATAAGGGCGAACAGGAGAGGACATATTACGAATCCTGTCCCAGCAATTAGGAGGAGTATAGTTCCAGGTAAGCGATGGAGTGTTAACCCGGCTACGAGAGCGATGATGATTCCACCGGCAGCCATAGGAGAGAACCAAAGTGCGGCGCGCAACGGTGGGACTTCAAGGACAGTCTGTATACTGGTAGAAGTTAGTATATTCTGTTTAGGACCTCTTGGATTCCAAATCGGGCAAGGACTTACTAAAAACTTGCGTAGAAGAGGTATATGCCAAAGCAGCCACACGCCATGAAGAGAGCGAGGAAGAGAGGCCCGATGTACTTGATAGAGAATAAGTCGAAAGGCAGCAGAGGAGAGTCGGCAA
Source organism: Daldinia grandis (assembly GCA_022432525.1). Classification (NCBI taxonomy): domain Eukaryota; kingdom Fungi; phylum Ascomycota; class Sordariomycetes; order Xylariales; family Hypoxylaceae; genus Daldinia; species Daldinia grandis. The sequence goes on from JAJKLB010000001.1 coordinate 1,549,862, forward strand.
CCCATCCTTCCACATAGATAAACGCCGCAAGGAATATAAGCCCAAGTATAAATGTGACGATGATCTGAGGGGAGGCCCAGTGGCCTTCAACGTGGGAGGCATCAGTGATAGCATATGTAAGTAGACTCAAGCTGCTAACGCTGGTAAGACAACCCCACCAGTCCATTAAGGACCAGTCGCCACGTCTCCACTCGTGGGGGACGCAGAAGAAGGTCATCAGGCACAAGAAAGCCAGCAGTATAGAGGCAATCCAGAAGAACCAGCCCCAGTAGAGGAACTCGCCGGTGAGACCTGCAACGATGATACCAGAGAAGAAACCCAAGGGCGCGCAACCACCATATAAGCTGAATACAGCGTTCTTCCGTGGACCGGGACGGTAAGTGGTCCCTAATAGCGTCGTACCGGCGGGTAGGAAGGCAGCTGCTCCCACTCCTTGGAGAGCCCGACTCGCTAGGACCATCGGCAAGGTGCGACTGAAGCCTCCAATTATCGCCCACAGGGTTAGCCAGGATAGCCCCCCGAGGTAGACAGGGTAGCCGCCGAACATATCGACAAGTCGGCCAAAAGGTAGCAATAATGAGCCGGTAACGAGGGAGAAGACGGTGATGGGCCAGGTCCTCTGGCTAGGGTCGATGCCTGTGTCTTCGATGAGCACCGGGAGCAACACGCTAAATCCACTGACGAGGAACTCAGACATCATCATTGAACCGAGAACGGATATACAAAAGCCTGCTTCAACCCAGCCATTAGCAAAGATTAAAGGCCTACTCCTTCCCAGCTTCTCGGTATCAATAAAACCATCATGAGAGGATAAAGACGACGTGTTCTTGTTGTCCGAGGGAATTTCCGGGGCTGTGCCAGCCGCTGACTCTACATCAGCAGCCATTGTGATGGCTTAGCTATACTTGGGAGGGATATATCGCAAGAATGGCGATCGAACTCAGGATGTCGGACGGCTTCCAATGCAGGAGAGTTACTAAAGTTAAACCTTTTATAGTAACTAGTTAATAAGAAAATAAACATGGTTTGGCGACAGTGGGATATAGCCATGTTATCCATGATGAAGTGGTTGTATTTAAGTACACTTATAAAAGCAGATAATGTCTGTGAGTAGTGGAGTGGGATTATATTTCGCGATCACTGAAGAGGAAGCCAAGATACAAAATGGGCGTCCAACAGTTTCTCGTCGATCTTGAATGGCCAGCCCCATCCCGAATAAAGCATGTCACTAGCAATGCGAAGCTGCTCCGGCTACACCGCATATATAGTCTTAGCACCGGGGTCCTACCGGAACGCTACCAGAATTTCCCTATATATCGATCCATAGCGGAGCAAATATTAGCGGTCATATTCTAGATACGACTCTGACTTGCACTTTGCGCCCGGTAGTTGATCATACCTGATTAGGAAGCCAAGCAACAGATCTAAAACAGCTCGATCACTGATACGGTTGACCGGATAGAGTACTGTGCCAAAATGAAAAAAAAGATCGTGCGCTAAGCTAAAGTTGGTAGAAAGTCATGTGCCACAATCTAACATCTACTTTCAAGCCTCATATGGTTATCATAATAATATTTATACCTATTTAACAGGTATATATATCCTTACTTAGGTAGTAACTCTACGAATATTGATCCTATGATGATATAGTTGATATCGTTTTGTAGCTTTAATCAATGCGAAAATAATTATCCAAAATTCAGTATGCTAGGATGCTAATCGAGCTTACAATTTATTGATGAAATATATATACTATAGCTGATTGAATCAAAGTCTTTTGTATAGATATCACGTGCTTACTTGCAAAGCCATGGCTTTGATTCAATTATATTTTACCTTTAAAAGATTCAAATGACATGCAACTTCTATCATTGTTTTCGCATTAGTTAGGGCTATTAAATGAAAGTAATTATATTATTTAAAGCCGTGTTGGTGTTAAGTTATTTGATTCAATCTATTGTATACCTACGTATATATGTATGTATAGACGAGTTTTATGAGGCTGAAAAGATTATGTGTGAGGTGATCACGTGATACCCTTTAATATGACAATTTTCAACGTTTTACCTGACTACCTACCTACCTACCTATATTATACCCAATTCGTATTATGAAACGTTGCATCTTGGATCATTATTTTCGCATCATTTAAGGCTATAAAATGACCCTAGTTGCATCATTTCAAGATCAGTATTTTTAAAAATACTGGTAAATTTGTATACATATATACTAGTATATATATATGTATATATGTATATATGTGCATTCCTAAGTATGGGATTATGAAATTTAAATATATATTTTATGTATAAAGCTATTAGACTTATATCTAAGTAAAATAAGCACTTATCCCATATAAAGGCGTAAAGTACCGAGCTAATTGGATAAACCTGTGGCTGACTACCCGTTTAAGCTTAGTTTGCATATTTTTTTCATTTTGGCACAGTACTCTATCCGGTCAACCGTAACTGACATGTTCAGCCGCCAGCTCCACTACATTGAATTTGACGTTTATGTGCTATCCCCACGTTTTGCTTTTATAGGAAATATAGTTGCAAGTTTAAAACGAGACTTAGATCTACCACATTAGGAGTAATCGCAACCAAATATCGTATATGATAGGTAGATAAGTTGACCAATAGTGGTGACCTACCAGTATCAGCACCTTGCATAAAACGTCCTCGAATAGGTGAGATATCATTGAAAACTCGTCAATAAAACTAGAACTCACGACCTGGGTATTATCCAGGATATATAATATCCCGGTGTGCCGTCCGACGATCAAGCTGATCTCGTCTTAGAGTTTTGTTTTGCCTTCCATTCCAAAATGCATATCCTCGAATTGTAACAAGAGTCAAGGCGAGTGTTTCTAAATACGTTCGATAAATAGATTGGCGGGACATTACCACCACGAGATCGTCGATTATCTAATGAAAGGTGATCGTCCAACGACTATGTCAGGTTGGTTTTCCGCATTGCCATATGGATACTCGTGTAAATAGACCATGGTATAAAATAAACCAGTCGGTACCTCTATTGCCATCTACTCTGTTTCTAGTCTCTTGTGCAGGTCGCTTTCCGTTCATTTAGTTACTCGAATTTCTTCAAGTATAATTTATTTTCGATTCGTTATTTCTACTTCGGCGAAGTAGGTGTGTTTAGTTGCGCGACTGGTTCGCATGCGATTTCACGTTTCTAAGATTTCTATTGCTTTCTTGCCTTTGACTTCTTGGTGGTGGCATATCCGGTGACTAGGTACATCCTAACCCTTGACTTACGATGAATGCCTCGGCATCACTCCGGGCATCCTTCTACGGGCCCGGTGGCCCACTCGGCCCGCTCCCTCAATCGAAGCGACATACTATAGCCGGCGACGTCGAGGCTCTCCGATGGCGTAGGACTCTCGTGCCGGTCAATTACGCCGATTATAGCTCGCATTGTCGGCAGATAAAAGAGGAGATCAGCCCAGAATCCATCTACGAAGTCGAACAGGTGCCAGGGCCCCCCACGATAAGGGATCAAATAGCGAGGATGTTCACGATCTGGCCGTACCGAGACGCTAATTGGATTATTGCTATTCTGTTCATGGTTGGATCAATGTCGTTCGGAGTCAATGGGGTTTTCAGTTTGCTCTCTGTCTTCTTCCCGTTGACCGTCTTTCCTGGAGAGATAGAGCTGGCCATACCAATTACAACGCTTTTCGGCGCCCTATTTTTCGTCTCTGGCGGCACTCTATCCTTGGTAGCGGGGTGGAATGCCGATAAAGGTACTTTTGAGCCCGTCGAATTTAAGACTGAGGATGGTAGCACCAAGATATATAAGCCGGCTTTAATTGGCAGCAGCGCGTGGTCATGGATACCTACAACTACGGATTTGAAAGCGGCCTTGCGGATCGTCCCCTTCCAGTCTTCCGTGATGCAATTATTCGCTGGTCTGATCCTTTCAGTCAGCGTTGTAGGCGGCTGGCCAGGTGCTTTACCCCCTGATGACCTTATGGGGCTTCAACTCTTCCTTTTTACGCCATTAGCTGTAGGAGGGACCATGTTCTTCTTCGCGAATATGCGTCTCCTCGTCTGGCTGCAAGATCGTTGGTACAGGCCTAAGCCAGGCTCGGCTTCCTGGCAGGCGGCATTTTGGAGTTCTGTTGGTTCCATCAACTTTGCACTTGCCGGCTTTGCCCTTTTTATGGAAGATATGAACGCTTCAACAGTTGCTAACTTTATTGGTTCTTGGACATTTTTGATTGGTTCTATCTTCCAGTGGTATGATCTCATGGCATTCCACCCAGACGACTGGGCGACTTGAGCTAGGGAAATCCCGGCGATGTAGAATGGAAGGTAGGGTTGCCCTACCTAGATGCCTAGATGCCTGGATAGCAAGATAGGACTGTTTATCTAAAATATCTCTGTTGATTGTCAGTGACGAAAGACGTGGGGAAGCGGGGTGTTATGGTGGGAATTTCATTAAGCAAATATCGGTTGGAAGGTCTTAACCTGGAATTGACGGTGGCCGGCCAATTGCTCGGCGCGGTTGTCCGCGGGGTAGTCTCAATCTTAGCTAAGGTGGGCAGGTACCTCACCATAATCATGGGAAAATAATTATTTTTGCGATCTTGTGACATGTGTGTCTTTAGTTTGTCCTACAACTATATATTTCCTTGCATCTGCTATTTCCTCCGTATTATTTTATTGTAAATACTATAAAATATAAATATAATCGCTCATTACCCTAGCAGTTTAAGCGAAGCCAAAAACTGCTAACGATAGAAATCATTTAACAGGGAATTACCTAACTAACAAAGAAGCAAGTATAAGGCAAACATCCATCCATCCATCATCCTTCGAAGCTCGAAGCGGGGCACCGACACTTAGACGCAGCTATTTTCCCTTTCGCTTTCTCTTTCCCCGCGACTTATCTGAGAATACCTACCTTAGGTACCCAACCTAATCATAATCGCAACTCGACAATATGTCTGGTCCTGTACCTACGGTCACTGCATTGCAGGACATATACACCCAGCAGGCTCTAGATGATCAAACTGTGCGGTGGAACAAGCTGCTTGACAAGTTTCAGGCCCTCTATGGCGCCCCCGCCCAATTCGTCTCGCGGTCGCCTGGTCGCGTGAATATCATCGGCGAGCATATCGACTATTCTCTTTACTCGGTATTGCCTATGGGGATGACCCCTGATGTTATCCTCGCCGTGTCCACAGATTTGGAGCCCTCTCAAGAAGGCAGTTATAAGATCAAGATAGCTAACGTCGACAACGAGCGATTCCCAACTCGCGAGTTCGATGTGCCCTATTCCGAGGTTGATATCGACGCAACGATACATGAATGGACCAACTACTTCAAGTCTGGGTTGAGGGGGGCGCTACAATTGCTAAGGAAGAAATATGGAGACGACTTTAAGCCCAAGAGTATGCAAGTGTTAATGGACGGAACAGTGCCTGCTGGTGGTGGTCTCAGTTCCAGCGCTGCCTTTGTAAGCGCCAGCGCATTGGCTGTTATGATTGCCAACGGCGAACGCAATGTCGACAAGAAGGCACTGACCGAGGTTGCTATTGTTAGTGAGCGGGCTGTAGGCGTCAACTCTGGAGGGTGAGTCTACCTGGTTAATTGCGTGGTTAGTATTAATGTCTTGCAGAATGGACCAGTCTGCTTCAGTATTCTCTGAACGAGGATCAGCTCTCTTGGTTTCTTTCACCCCATCCCTCTCGGCGCGACCGGTCTACTTTCCCAAAACAAACCCTGAGCTGTGTTTTATGGTTGCACAGTCGTTCGTTACTTCAAATAAGCAGGAAACTGGTCCAATTCACTATAACCTTAGGGTCGTCGAGTGCAGCATGGCAGCAGCATATCTAAATGCCAAGTTATGTCCGAAGGGAACTGAACTTCCCAAAGACGCCGGCCCTCTAGGTGTATCCATACGCGGATTCCACCAAAATTACTTCAAGGATACCACGAAGTCGATGCCTGAACAGCTTACCGAGCTGGTCGAACTGACTAAGGCCACGCTTACCCAGGAGCAAGGATACACCGTGGAAGAAGTTGCTTCGGGTATCGGCATCTCGGTTGATGATGTTAAAGCTCGCTTTATGTCCAGCTTCCCCGTACGGGGCGAATACTTCAAGCTCCGCCAGCGCGCACTGCACGTATTTACCGAGGCTCGGCGTGTTCTCCAGTTCCTCTCCCTTCTAGAAGACCCGACACAGGCTCCCGACTCTGAGCACACAGCCGAATATAATGCTAAGCTCGGAAAATTACTAAATGAAACTCAAGACTCGTGCCGAGATGTTTATGAATGCAGTTGCCCCGAGATAGATGAGTTATGCAAGATTGCGCGCGAGGCCGGGAGCTACGGTAGCCGACTGACTGGTGCTGGTTGGGGTGGATGCAGCGTCCATTTGGTGCCTGCCAATAAGGTTGACGACATCAAGAAGGCGTTGCTCGATAAATATTACTCTAAGCGGAACTTAAGTGAAAAGGACCTAGAGGGAGCAATTGTTGTCAGTCGGCCGATGAATGGCAGTGCAGTCTTCAAACTGAAGGAAGGGAAGATTTAATCCCACTAGTTAACCTAGGTTAGTATATAACTCGTATGCCGATACATAGTAATTCCGGAACATATATATCATGCGGACCCTTGGCTCGGTTTCCCAGGTACCTAGTGATGTGTTTGTAAGATTAATAGTTCTAGTTACCCTTTTGTGTTTATCGGTAGGTACCTTGCCTACATTTAAGGAGGACTTTGTTGCTCTATCATACGAGACAACCCTCTTTGTTATTTAAGGTTAGGATTGAATATAACCAGTTATCGCTTATCACTATTAGACTAACTGAGGCTAGAGGATTTATTAGGTATACAAAGCTAGAACCTTCTTTAGAAAAAGCTACCTATGTAGCTAGTTGCAATTACCTAGGTACCTACCTAGGTACGTATATAGTATTGAAAATAACACCAATAACTAGCCTCAGCCTTTGTCAATAGGAAGGGGTTTGTAAGATGATTGGCCATACTACTAGCCTTATTACCTATTTAGGAAACAGCTTTCCGTGTATCAAAACTCAATAAGAATGGAACGACGATAAGTAAGAATATATATTTCCAGGTTAATTTCTCTAGTGATATAATACTAGGTTAGGTAAATCCGACGCGTCCCAGCGCTTGGTTTGCGTATGGTTCATTACTCGTTCCGCAACCAGACCAAGCATCCCAGGTATCCATTTATTACATTAACTAGTTCATGTATTCCATGCCGTGGCCTGCCCCCCCGAAATACTCCATTAATACCATATCCCGCTTATATAATTCATTCCTACAGCAAAAAAATAGATAGAGAAGCCTTAATGGTAGAGAAGGCCTATTGCTGTCTCATTGCTCACGAGCAAATCGACGGCTCACAGTCCCGTTCCAAGGAGGGTAAGAGGTGTGCCACGAACCATCATCATGAGAAGTACTTGAGCTGGACACTGGTATGGATGTTGTCCATGCCGTTGAGGAAGAGGTGCTGGGGAAAGTCGTTGGCAATGCTGACGTGATTACCGTATTTGATGGCATCGGAAATGTAGTTGACGAGATGATGGATATAGACGATGATGTTGTTATAGTAGATTCTGTGCTTGGATAAACTGATGTCGAAGTTGATACGTGGTCGTCTTCGGTCACAGTGGTAGTCACAACGTTAGTTGTGGGTTGAATGTCTATAACAGAGACTGTAGTAGCAACAGTCTGAGTCGCGGGACTTGCGGTAATCACTATCGTATTGGTAACCGGTGGAGAGGTTTGGACAATTGTTCTTGTACTCGGTGTAGGAGTTACAACAATGGTTTCAATTGTGCCAGGAGTCTTAGTTGAACCTGGGCCTGAACCATTCCCGTCAATCGGGACTACAGAATATGTAGCACGAGCGACCAATGACTTGGTTGGTTGTCTTCTCTGAGCAATGAAAGGCAATGCTGTAGAAAATTCAAGCACGGATAGGGTAAAGAAAAAGGAGATCGACAGGTTAAGATGCATATTGGACAACACCTCAAGGGGGTTTTGCTTGTACTAGTTGAGGGTCGCGAGTTTTTGCAAAACACCTTATAGCTTGATAGTGGGGGGAAATGATCTACAATATAAAAATGAGAATTTAGACCTACCACGGCAGGCATCGCCTTTTATTATACGTATTAATTGACAATATTCGGATGGTTGGGAAGTAGACAAGACTTAATTGCAGCAGGCTGGATCCTGTTAGAATAAATTGGTGGCTGGAGCGCGCATCGACCCCTGTCTGTACATGCATGCACTAGCGCACTCGGACAATTGTATGTGTTGAGTTCTTTGGAAGGACGCACCGTAAATCTTTTTTCTTTTCTTTTTCTTTTTCTTTTTCTTTTTCTTTTTTCCCCCTTGGCCTAGGATTCTCATATAGATATACAAATGTACTAATTTCATATCAACTTGGATCCCTATATCTACCTACCTATTCTATTTATCATTCTATAGTACCTATACCACCACAATGCGCATTGATATGGCGACTTTAGATTCTAACCCATTAGGAGATGAGGTATCTCAAGTTTCACTGCCAGGAATTTCTATTACACTGGGTAACGCCCGAAAACATTCTCGAGTAATAGCCAAGAATATTTTCAACAACTAGGAGACGTTGAATAGGATCGTTCTATATCATGAAGATACAATCCGGAAGCGCTGGATCCAGAAATCAAAAATCAAACGAAAGAAACTCTTGCTTGGCACCTGGCCAAATATGCCACCACCGCACCGCCCTGATATCGCCGTTTATAGGGGACTTATTCCAATCAAACAATGGGACGTAAATCCGTTAATGTGGCCTTATATAAATCTCGAGGATCTAAGCAAGACAGAGCCGCTTTTACTGATGCTCAATTCTCGAGGAAGGTATCCACCGAGCGACTTTACTCATTTTGATTTCGAGTCGGTGCTTTCGGGGTACCAAACTCCATATTACAATATGGTAGCGCTTGAGGGTTACACCATGACGTTCAGAGAACCTCCTTCGTTAGATACATACGGCCGGCTCCTTCTTGACACCGACGACAATATTAGATTCGCCGATGGCTCGAGGCAGAGGGGCTTTACCCCAGATAACGGCTTCCGAATCTTGGCAGTTCAAGATCGTCTGTATAATTTCCTTATCAAATGTTGTGAGGCGATTCTCCACGATATTCCAGCTGAAGATTTGACGCATATCGACCGGCCAATCCTTCCCTTGCCCCCGGTAGTTGTACCGAAGAGAAATTCGCTATGGCTTCGTTTCTCCTCTATCAACTCATTAGAGGACCTGTATAAACGACCCTGTTATATCGAATTGAGTGATATAGAATCTCTTATTAAGCCTATGCTATTTGCTGCCGAGGATCACCTCATGTCTATGAGGGAGGATCCCGATTACTTTAGGATGCTTTTAATTCAGAGGGAAGAAAATTGCCCTGAAACCTTGCTTGACGTCAATGGTCAACAGCACCCTATTTTTCTCCAGGATAAGAACATGTATTGGGCAAGAATAATCCGCAAAGTTTTCTCTGATGCCGTCCTAATCTTCAGTTTCCTACAAATCACATATGATTCGCTCCGTTCCCTTCATCGCCTCTTTAATGAGTGGAAAAAAGATCCTTCTCAAACAGCGACCATGCCGTTACCCGTATGTAAGGCGTTGTATGGACTTCTCTACAGCCTATTATATGCCCGCGGAAAAATCGTAGAGCGCTGGAATTTGTCGGAAAGCGTTTATTGCTCGCACGCGTTGAGAAAATATTTCTATTACTCGTTCCAAGACTCGAATAAATACGACTCTATTCAAGTTCAACGTCGACCTGGGGTTGACATGCCCGAAACCTGCGCCGAAACCGTGTATTTCCTTGAGGGGATAACCAGCATAGAGAAACGACTCCGGTATGTATCATCTCGTATCGTCGTGCTTTTCAAACCCCCTTTCTAGAATGGTCTTAGAATACAGTGGCTAACGCTTAGTAGTAAGTCTGATAGCCCTATCATTTCGACTCACTTGAACACGGCGAAAAGTCTAGAATCGTAGGGTTACAAAGCTGACACGAAATGTTTTCATATATTAGCAATCGGCTTTAAAGTAACCATAACTGAGCTTGAATTGCTCACCCAGCGTCACCCTACGGCGAAGTCTTTCGTGAGTAGCTGGGTGGGTGCTCAAATTTCGTTCCTAGGTGTTTTATGCAACTGCATATACGCACTTGAGCAATACCAGCCCCGGCACCAGGGCCTCTCGCAATACGTCACAGAGTATCTAGACGAGATGAGTAACTTTTACAACAGTAAATTTAAGGTTGTATTCAAGGTGTATAATATACCTCGTTTATTCTGGTACAATAGGGCCAAAACAATGCGGGATATTCTCATAGGGGAATCAAAGTATCCAGTACGCGAACCTCGCAGTAGGGAGGTAGTTGAGAAACTACGCGAAACAGAAGCAGGCTTCGATCATTTCTGGATCCAAGCACTCGACCAGTTGCAGAGAGCGCGTGTACTGGAGGTGTGCGTAACTTCAATATTTTCTCGCAAATTACAGAGGACTGAGCCGTGGATAGAGCCACAAATAGAGCGGGCCAAGGGGGAAACGAAGGAGATGGGGAGTAAGAGCATCGATCAGCTATCTGATGAATCCACCCACCAAAAAAATTCAGAAACTGAGAAGTTCGCATGCACGACGAAAGAGAGCGCAGATGCAGAGATGAATGATTCCACAGCAGAGGGCGGGGACCGTTCTCCATTCAAAGTCGACAGTCGAACTTTTGAGGTATTTAGTGCCTTGTTATTCGATGGGCCCGATCCTTCCAATATAGGGGAAGTTTCCTAGGATGATTTTGTTCATGCTATGTTGGCCATGGATTTTGCGGCGATGAAGCTGTTCGGTTCAGCCTGGCTCTTCGAATTCCCGTCAAGCACAGAAAACAAGCTCGGGTGTTTACTATTCCATGAACCATACATGGGTGGCAAATTAGAGTATACAATGATCAAACATTATGGTCGGCGTATCGCCAGGACTTTCCAGTGGGAAAGCCATATGTTTGTACGGGCTTGATAATTTGGGAGACAAACGTCAGAGTTAAATATTAGAATTGGTGACATGCGGGTCATATAGGGGGCTCTACGCTTGTCCTGATAGTATTGTGTAAAAGTGGCAATGCGTTTTGGGTCGGTTGTCCAGCGTATTTTACATGGAGAATATGTATTCTCTCATAGCGTCAACGTATTACTTACACTAGCCTTGAAAATAACAGCGGTAGCTTATATGAAATCTAACGTTTTCTAGCAATGCACAACATTTGCAATTCTACTCTTTGACCTGATGAGGTGAACTACTTCTCTTTAAGCGTCACTCACCACGGGGATATAACTACGGAATGAATTTCTAAACAAACTTATAATTTCATATAGGTAGTTTTGCTTTGCCTGTTCACTTAACTATGTGTTTTATACTCATACAGGAATAGCTCATCACATCCTTACAGTCATGTTACAGTCGGCGTAGCCAGTATGACAGCCTATTGTCGGTAAACACATAGCGCACAAGGCCGTATTCCTATTATCCTAACCAAAAAAACGCCGTATCCTGACTCGATAGCACAGATCGATCCATCAATCTCTCAGAGTTCACGTCTGTTTTGCTCCCGTCACGGGACAAACACCCGAAGATCCTTCAACCTGGGGGTGGACGACAACCTTGTCCTTGTGGTGGCCGACCTTGGCTTTCGTCACTGGACATACGTCTCCGTCGGCCTTGTTGGCTGTGCTGGGGTGGTCCGGAGGTAGGACTGTGGTTACGGGTCCGACGACGGGACACACGCGGTCGTCTACGTTGGGGTTAGCAAGCTACTGCGAGAGAGAGAGAGTAGGAAGTAGGGGTTTAAAGTGGGTTAAGGGGGACACCTACCCATCTCCTTGCTCTTGGTCTCGTTGACAACACCTCTCAGTGCGGGACAGGCCTGGGCGTCGGCCGAGCCGACAGATTGAGTGGTTGCGGATATTTCGTTGCCGGGGACGGACGGGTGTTGGTGCAGCTTTGTGTGGTGCTCTGTCTTAGCACCGACAACCGGGCATGTCTGGCCTGGCTTAGAGAGGTCGATATCGGGGTGCGAGGGCGGTAGAGTGTGGTTCGTGGTTCCAACGACGGGGCATACTTCTGCGGCGGCCATGATTGCGGGCTGAGCTGTTGGTATAGTTCTTGGAGTTGATGACTTGTAGCTAACTAGTTCGTGTAGATGATGTTGTTTTGGTCTGAGAAAATGAACAGAGATGAAATACGAGCTAGAGAAGAGGGGGGAAAGACTCTATTTAAGGTTGCGGGTCGAAATTGTCGAAATAAAAGAAGGCTAAGCTCACCGAATGCTCTCGAGCTCGTCCTATATCTCAAGACGACGTCATTCTAGTCCGCTTTAGGAAAAGAGCAGGGGAGCTTGGTGGGTATGATTGGTTTTAGGGAAGTTCTTATTGGCTGCTTGGCTTACGTCCCGTCCGGCTAGGTGGTACGACAGTAAGAGTGGGTCTGGGGTTGAGGATACCGTAGGCTTAATAAAGTAAAGATGCACTATCAAAACTTGAGGCTTATTCCAGCATAAGAATAAATATCATAACTAGGTACCTATGTACCTACCTACCTAGGTACCTAGTGTAATCTACTAAGTGGATGCTTACTATTTTGGGTACCTAACATGTAATACAGTCTATGTATCGTACATACTGTTTATAGTGAAACTTTAATTCTAATTTAATTGTCGAGTTACACTGCATAGCTGACAACTTACTAAGAAACATTCTAGAAGCATCGTGGTGTCATATACTCCATGCACTTATCCGATAACACAATCCCAATCCCAATCCCAATCCCACAACGTCAGCTCCCCTATTATCTGGTGCGTTAGAGAGGTGGGCTGTGTTGAGCCGCATATCGTATACAATTATAATGCAACTAGGACTTCTAGTTCGATTGGACAAGATCAGCCCAACGCACGCCCGAGTATTAACCGAAATTGCTCGTATCCGCCAGCATCCATTCAGTAACATAAATAGTCTAGGCAGCCACTTACTTCACAATTATATAAGAGGTAGTTAGTACCTCCTGTGATACACTATGTACATACTTCTCATCTTATAATAACTTTCACTTCAACACACTACACCGCCAGTCAACATGAGAGTCCAACTGAACCAAATTTCCGTCGCCCTGGCGTTATTCGGGTTCGCATCAGCTACTCGAGAATACGTGGGGTGTTTCGACTCACCGACAAATCTAGAATTTAGTCGCACCGACGTCTTTCAGTCACATGGTCTCTGTGGGGAGTGGTGCGAATCCAATAACCAGCCCGTAATGGCTGTGACAAACGGCACCGGTTGTTTATGCGGTCAAGCTGTCCCTCCTTCTGATAGACTCGTGTCAGATTCATTCTGCAACAGCCCTTGTTCAGGCTATACGCCGGAAACGTGTATGGGCACCTGGGATCATCAACGAAAGATAAAATTAGGCTAACCCTAGAACAGGTGGCGGTGATGGCTACTTTTCAGTCTACCATAGCGTGTAGCCAGACGAGCCCAAACAAGCGCAGACCTTGGCACAAAGCATCGAGCCGGCCGCGACAGGCACAACACTCTCAGCAGCCTCAATCGAGAATAGGCCCGTTTCATAAGTTCATTTCATTGGCACATTCGTCCGATCTATAGACCCTATTACAGTGTTTAAACACCTGAGCAACTGCTTTCTTAAGTCAACTCGCATTAACTATATAACAAGTAGAGTGAAGGTATATATATCATTGAAACCTAGGATTGGAATCTTGGATGTCACATACAAAGACGGTAGCTTATGTATATATACACCTTTTATCTATTGTGTATTTACAGCCATCATATAAACCATTTTTAGACCAGTTGAGGCCCATGGAACCACTCGTACTCGTAACCATCGCAATCGACTAACTTGTGCGTATATTAGTTTAAGATGTTCCTAAGCAACCGACGAAGTTGTTGCCGCTGGCTCCGGTATGAGTGATTTCACCCGCGAGCTTGCAGGACGTGTTAATAACAACACGATCCGGTCCGGGAGAGCCTATTATCTGTTAGCTCACACCATATACATGAGAAAGGTCATCACAACTAACCACCAGTATACACACTGCCGCTAGATAGGAGTGGGAACTCAAGGTACGGTCCAGAAACCGAGAACGAGAAGCCCTCGTAGTTGTTATATGTGTGCGGGTAGCCACCAGGTGCGCTTCCTGAGCTATAGTAGCTGCACGCCTTTTGCGCGGCCTGGTTCACTTGCGTTGCGCTATAGGACGTAGAACCACATGTCGTTGCGGCTTGTTCGGCGCGTTCCTCGACAATGGGGGCCGCAGCGACGGACGTGAGAAGAGCCGCAAGGGGCAGGAGGGCAAAGCTGCCGACGAAGAACTTCATGATTCCGATTAGGTTATTAAGAATTGGGAGTACGGAATCAAGTGGTGTCTGAAGAGATGGTCGGAATAGAGGGGATCGACTACAAGATAAAATGGAATGGACGATCGTAGATCTACTTTATATATATGCCTAGGTACCTACCTACATATGGTATATACACTTTATCTCAACTCCTCTCGCGCGCTCGGTACCTGACGATCCTCCTTCCTCGCAAGGCACAATGCACCGAAAAACACCCCCCCCGACCCTATAGCTTACGCAACCCACGCTCGAACGGGACACGACAGTTTCTTCTTCTGGGACAAGCACCGAAGCATTCCAGAGCTGGGCATGCGGATAGGTTGCAACTGAAAGCGGAAGGTGATAGATAGACGGCAGAACGTGCCGATAAGGTTGGCGGAGATTGCGCGATGGTGTGTGTGCGTGTGTGTGTGCGGGGCCGAGGGTCTGGTTAGATGCCAGGAGGGTTACGCGGGCTCTAGACTTTTAGATCCTAGCGTGTCTTGTGTCTCTGCTGCTATTGGTGGTAAATACTTGGGCTATTGTACAAGTTGGTTGATTGGGAGTAACTTCGGGTGTTTATAAAGAGTTGTATAGATTTAACTAAACGGCGGTAACCTCTTATTATAAAACATGATTGTCTTTAGTTTACAATTATTGTCTTAAAATACTTGTAATATTCTGAAGATACCAACTTAGGAGGTACCTAACCTAGGTAGATAGTGTAAGAGATCGTAGGTATAGTACTGTACCCTTGAAGCGGACCCATTAGATGCTTTTAACTAGTGCATACCTTGCCGGGACACGATGTAACCTTTCCCAGTAGCGCTATAACTATAGTTTAGGTAGGTAGTCAGTCCGGTAGTAAGGGTAGATAAGTCATCTGTATACCTTAGGTGGTAGTAATGGAAGTAAACTATCCATATTTGATTGACAGTGGATGAATGTGTAAGGTACCTAAGCATTGATATACATGTCATGTACCACAATCCTGGCTATAGTTGGGACAAGGTCAAACGAATGAGATGCGTTGTTGTAGTTTATATGGAAAGTTACTATTTAAGACATAAATTCGGTAGTAACTAAAAGAGTATAAATAAATGAGATAACTACCTAATGGAGGGTACTCCGGATATATGCAGGTAGGTAAGCATGTTTTATGCTGCTTCATGTCCTAAGTAAGACTTAAATCTCGGGTGTGCCGATTATCAGTGCTCATCTACTCGAGGTGTAACCGACCTGACCTTATGCTATGTAATCCCCGATACGGCAAAAATTGGACTGAACGGGTGATCTCTATCCTCTGTTGCATAAATTAGTTGTCATATTATTCCCTATTCTCTTTTCTCTTTTCTGTTTATAATTCATATTTTTGCTTTCGTCTTTGGAAACCCTGACACCTTTCTACGCGTTCTGTTTTCTCAGGGATAATACCTAGGGCTGTCAACCAACCCAGCAGGGTAACGAGGCTAGCACCTATATCAACCTCTCTCTCGAACTAGCTGTGACCTCTCCTTTAATACAATAAACGCAAGGCCCTACCCATCACCAAAGGCTTCTGGTTTTAGTATACATTAGTCAGAGCGACTGCGGTGGTGGTTTGTTGCTATACTGATACTAATTAGTAGGTAGGTTGGTATGATCTAATAACCTCCAAATGTATTATAAAAAGTCACTTATGCTTCAATACATCGAAGCTATCACGGACTAGACTATACGTCGGCTAACCCGTTACGCACAGAAATAGTTATTTCATTCAAATATAACGCTACTTAATTGTACCACCAGAGTGATCAACCATCCACTGGTGGAGGGGGTCTTTCTGCTTTGGCCTAACGTTCTCCTTAAGAGCCGACAGCGATAAATTCCTTACTATCCCCCTGCCCTTCTCTGTTAGTCTTGGTCGCCAGTCCCCAGTGTTGACTGTCCTTTGCTGGGAATTTGGTTGTTCCTTCTCGCTACTGCTGGTACTTGCTCTGGCCTCCTTACCAGCATTCAGCGATAGAACGCGACCGCGGAGAAGGCCGAGATATTCTCCTACTTTCTCCTTGGGATCGCTAGAGTGGCTGAGGAGTTTGATATTATCCCGTCTCCATTGCTGTATATGTGCTATTCTCTCGGCAACATGGTCGGTTTTGTGCCTTTTTGGTCGCGCGGATCCGGAGAGGGCACGGGTTATTTTGGCCCTCGTGGATTCTTGCTCTCTGGTGGTATGAGCCCTAACCTTTGAGAGCTTTTTAGTTCCGTCCATAGGGGGTACAGGTAGCGTCGTCTTTCGTACACTTTCCTTTGGGAAGCGGTAAAATCCTTGAGAGAAGGAATATCCTGGTCCGAATACTGGATCGATGCAGCTAGTGGTGGGAATAAGGACGGGGTTTTCGAGAATATGAGGGGACTATATATCAGTACTTGGGCGAAATGTTTGCTGAATTATCCGTTAACATTATTAGATTGGTAGGCATGTTACGTATTATGATTCAGTAAGGAGGTTTATATGTCGTCTGTTTGTGTAGTTTACCCAATCAGGGGAAGGGCCAACAATTATCGCTACCCGTGAATCCCTCTTGAGTGCTTCTAGGGTACGGCATTCAAGCTCCTAGAAGCTGGTCATAATTAATTGTGTTGACTCTATCCGCTGTTAAAATGTGCTGAATGTTAGGATTCATCGCTCGGGATCCTATTTTAGGATGACATTGTCCTGAAAAGGACATTATGATTGCTCTTCTTGACGGTCTATACATTCACTACGAGGCTTGGGCAGCAGATGCGAATTCTAAGGCGTACGACCCTGACACACTTATAGTGACACATCTTTTACCAAGACCAACTTAGTTGGCATCCTCATCCAACCCATCAGAGTAATACTCGAAACCTTGAGGAATCTCTGGACCCGGACCATTACCAGCGTCTGGATCTACTTCAATAATCCCTCTACCCTGAGCATTTTTTTTGTTGGTACTTTCTGCATCCCAAACTTGAGTGCTACCTAATAACTTCGTTATGCGCTGCGCCCATTCCCAAGGTCGCTCTTTGCCCCCTGGCAGCCCATTGAAGTATTCCCATGCCATGACGCCTCCAAATTTGGAGAATTGGTGACGCAGGACTGCCAGTGTCGGTCCTAAAACTTCGAAAGGTACCCAGCCGGGTCCGTTATCTGGCGTCGTCACAAGACCAACGACAACCTTTTCCGGTGGCCAGCCTCTAGCGATGCACATTTCATACATCACAGGAGTGCTAGCGTCGCCCCATCCGCAATAGAACTGAGCATTATACCAAGCAATTTGCTGGCCGCGCATCACTTCTAGGGCTTCGTAGTCGAAGCCGCTGAGATTACGTCTCGGATCGAGGAGAGCTGCCGCGACGGGCGCAAGAGTAATGATGAAGTCGGGACCGAAGTCTGCTCTGAGTCTATCGATAAGGCGCACGATGCCCCCTAACGACATCTCCTCTTCAACATCTAAGTCGAGGCCGTTGAGATCTCTTTCTCGGATGAGAGCATAGAGAGGACCGTAGTACTTCTCAAAGGTCGCCTGATCTTGGTCTAGTCGAGTATAAGAACCTTTGGCTGCTCCGCCTAACATGCCAAGAACCTTGATATCGCTAGCTTGAGCAATGCGCATCTCTGCCCACATGGTAATGAATCGCGGGTCTGAGGGGGGGTGGTCATTGAGCGTTAAGCCATTTGGATCTTCGTTGATGTGAATCGCGGCCACGATTAGGTGTGTGATCGATATGTCGGGCTTCGTGATTAAGGGCAATATTGATATGTGTTTACCGTTGGAGTGGTGGATAGTTTGGTAGTACACAACAATGCGAGGGGCTATCCCCGCCGGCGACGATGCCATAGTGGTTTAGTTGAAGACTTGAAAGAGTGCAAGGCAGACTTTGATACGGAGTTGAACCTTGGAAATTAAGATTAAGGGTAGGTGTAAATGAAGTATATAGTAGTAGCGCTGATTTAATATGTTCACTCTTCTCGACTTCGTGAATGAGCAGTGGTGGATGAGGAAAGACCAAGCCAATAATAAAATAATAAAAAATGGGACCAACTGTCAAAATAAGCCTAGTATCTCCTAAGGTAGTAGCCCTGTCGTGGCCGGATGCTAATTGGTAATTGGTTCTAAGTCCTATAATTCCTAGAGTCGACTTCACAGAATGGTGTTATTCATTGTCTCAGCGCCTATGAATAAAGCGCATAGGCGTAAGTGGTAATGCATATCTTGGATATTTTATGCTAGATTGATATATACTATCTGTTATTAATATATTAGTTTACTTAGTCGCGAATTATATATCTGAAGAGAAAGAACCAATGAGCAAGAGCTCAATTCAACTCTATAAGTTCGACCAGCTTTTAAACAATATACTACCCGTTTTGAAGCGGTGGTAGCCGTGATTGGAGAGGCGCGCTTTTATCTAGAATGAGCAGAAAGTAACGTCATTGATATCTACCTACATAGGTTAGGTAGATACGCCACTCTGTTCGAATATGGGGATACGCTAAAAGTGCCGGATACCGTTCGGGAGTTTTATAGTGGTTCGCATTGGTCCCATTAACGGAAGTCTAGACCAAGATGGAGATACACGTATACTACATATGTACATACCTACACTACAGAAGATAGGTACATAACCCCACTGAAGAATGGTGTGCCAGGGTGTGCAGGGTGCCGGTGTGGTAATCTTACCCTCTAAATATAATGGAGCACGAAACTTTTCAGCTTTTAAACAAACGAGGCGGGTCTTTTGCTTTCTTCGTTTGCTGATCAAATTCTCTTCTGGCGGTGCACGCCATTTCAGGGGCCCATTTTCGTACATCCTTCCTTTATGATTGACTTGTTATTGGGTACCACCCCGAATATCAAGAATATCAATTACCCTAATTCCCTAATTCAATCCACTGTCCATACGTACGAAAATAGACCTAAAGTTTAAAAAGCCAAAAACCCTTGCCCTCGTCTCATTGACGCCATGAAGTTTGCCAAAGAGCTCGAGCAGGACCATGTGCCAGGTAAGTTGTGAATTAAGTATAATGAGGTAGTCGTGAGAAACGGAGAGCAGGTAGATATGAATGCTAACATAGGAACTAGAATGGAGAGTCAAATATCTAAACTATAAGGCTGGAAAGAAACATATCAAAACTGTCTCGAGAGCAATTAACAAGGCAAATGGAACACCATTAGGCCAAGGGAGAAAGGGTGACCTTCCACCTCATGAGACGACCCCTCGTCCTGGTCAATTCTCTCGTCAGCAGAATGAACGCCCCGAAACAGTAATCGTAGATGAAACTGAGTCTCTACGAGCAAGCCCCGCACCTATAGGTCATGCAACTCGGGGGACTCATTACGCGATAGAAGCTCAATCGACACCCATTCCTGCGCGGACGGAACGTCAATCGCTGACGACGTCGCCGGGAAATGAGGGCCAGTATGGTAGCTTTGTACCTACGCCACCGTCAACTATGGAAAGTTGGAATATGTTCGAGTTGCCAGGTCCTGCATTGGGCGATCCTGCCATCTCAAACGAACAGCCGCCATCTCGACCGACGGACACGCTTCAGAAGTCAATCACTCGGCAGTCTGTAAAGCGCAGTACATCTATGAACGCAGCTACCCCAGTAGGCACTTCACAACCAGCTCCCTATCTTCGCCCCGTTTCTATGCCCCAGCAAGACGCGTCGCCTGGCAGGCTTCGGCGTATATTCTCGACTGGTCCGCACCTGACCCAACGTCTTAACAGAACTGAGAGCGCCAAGTTCGGGTATGGCTTGGAAGCGATCGAAACGGTAAGGCAGCGTGAAAAGGATTTTTTTGACTTCCTAGATAGCGAGCTTGACAAAGTAGAGATGTTCTATCGCCAGAAGGAAGAGCAGGCCGGACAACGCCTGGCTGTTCTCCGGGACCAATTACACGAAATGCGGAGTCGACGTACTCGAGAACTAGCGGAGCTGAAACAACGTAAAGAAAGGGGCGAGGACGGTGATAGTCATGACAATAAGGGGGCCTCATCCGGTACCAGTCACTCTCTCAGTTGGGTAGATCCGATTAAGTCCCGAATATTTAAGCCTGGCGCAAATTCAAAGGCATTTTCAAGATTGCACTTCACTCCAGTGCTTGGTGCAATGGGCGTAGAATCGCGAAAGGACTACATAAGGAGACCATCTAGCCACGAAGTCTCATACAGGACGGCGAAGCGAAAGTTAAAGTTGGCGTTACAAGAGTTTTATAGGGGGCTAGAACTTCTGCAGTCTTATGCCCAACTTAACCGGACCGCTTTCCGAAAACTCAACAAGAAGTATGACAAGGCTGTCAATGCTCGGCCGCCTTATAAGTATATGAATGAGAAAGTCAACAAGGCATGGTTCGTGAATAGTACCACAGTGGATGAATATATTCACTCAGTCGAGGACTTGTACGCGAGATACTTCGAAAAGGGGAATCGCAAGATTGCCTCAGGGAAGCTTCATCGGTTAAACCGGCGACCAGGGGACGAGTCTGCGATCGCGTTTCGGAATGGGCTCTTCATCGGTACCGGGGCTGTATTTACCCTTCAGGGTCTCGTGTACGGTGCCCAACTCTTGTTCGACCCAGACCCCGTGGTACGAGAACAGGCTAGCTACCTTATGCAGATATACGGCGGCTATTTTCTGATGCTCGTTCTAATGTTCCTATTCTGCATTGATTGCTACATGTGGACGACTAACAAGATCAACTATCCCTTCATATTCGAATTTGACACGAGAAATAGCCTTGATTGGAGACAGCTGTCTAGCTTCCCTAGCTTTTTCCTCTTGCTTTTTGGTATATTTTTCTGGATCAACTTTACCAGGTACGGGTCAGAGGAATTATATTTATACTACCCAGTAATTTTAATAGCTATTACGCTGGCTATCCTTGTACTCCCAGCTCCGATTTTATGGCACAGGAGTCGCCAATGGCTCATGTATTCTCATGTAAGTACCAAAGTCCCATCAGCTCAACCTACGTTAACATAGGTTCCTAGTACCGATTATTCTTCGCCGGATTATATCCCGTCGAATTCCGCGACTTTTTCCTCGGTGACATGTACTGCTCCCTTACCTATGCTACTTCGGTAAGTTATGTCGATCAATGGCCTACAACTCGTCGTAAGAGCTAATTAGGAAACTAGAATATCGAACTCTTCTTTTGCCTCTATGCACATCATTGGAGTAACCCCGTCCAATGTAATTCCAACAATTCTCGCTTGTTAGGATTCTTTTCGGCACTGCCCCCGGTCTGGCGTGCGCTGCAGTGTATTCGTCGTTACCGCGATACTAAGAACGTCTTCCCGCATCTGGTCAACGGCGGCAAGTATGGCATGACAATCTTGTCGTCCGTAACCCTATCGATGTACCGCATGAGAGCCACGGATTCAAATCTCGGGCTCTTTGTCACCTTTTCCATTATGAACAGCATATATACTTGTAAGTGTTCGAACGGTTCCAACTCATTTATCGGAGTCGTAGAAAAAGCAACTCACTTTCTAACACATATTTCCAGCAATATGGGACTTGTTTATGGATTTTTCCTTTTTCCAGCCTGACACACGACACCGGTTCCTCCGTGACATCCTGGGGCTCAAACGCCGGTGGCTATATTACGGTATTATGGTGATTGATCCAATACTACGTTTTAGCTGGATCTTCTACGCAATTTTCACACACAACAAGCAGCACAGCACCATCGTCTCATTTCTAGTCGCCTTGGCCGAAGTCACACGTCGCGGCATGTGGGCCTTATTCCGCGTTGAGAATGAACATTGTGGCAACGTCGCCCAGTACAAGGCCAGTCGTGACGTGCCCCTACCCTACCCCCTGGCACCTCATGAACCCCTCGTTGAGCGTCCCAGCAGCGAGGAAGAAGACCAAAACCGCATTGTCAGAACTGCAACGCAGTTAAAGCAAGCTCTTGTACTGCCTATCGAGGGAGCTACAGCTAGTGCGATTGACGTAAGCGCAGTAGGCGCCTCAGCACTTGGCCGCGAACAGACCAGAACGCAGATACAGACCCCAGCACAGGATCAGGCAGAGGGAAGTGGAATGCGATGGCGCAAACGGCCCGAGGTGCTACGTGCGCGGTCAATTCGTGGCATCATGGCCGACGCGCACAAACAAGACTTCGAGAAGCGACGAAGACCATTGGAACCTGCATCTTCGCAAGGCGTTAGTGAATTGGGAGTAGAAGAGAGGGGATTGCAGAGTGAGGAAGAAGACGATGATGACGATGACGACGACACGGGAAGTATGCTTGATGAGCGTATGGAGGCCCGCCGGGCGGAGGGCCTGATTAAGCCTGAGATGAGTGACGAGAGCGTATGATATAGTTGTTTCGAGTTGCGTTTAAGCGTGAGCTTCTTTGCCTAGCATTACTTGGGTTACAAGGGAAGCGAGGTATTAATGACTGGTTAGGTAGATAAATAGGGGGTTGGATGTAGCCCGAAAGGTTGGATTATCCGCCTTGTTTTCTTTACGGCGGTCATATTGATCATAGACTTACACTAGATACTGTGCAAAGCGAGCGTTTTGCTCGTATCATAATACAGATATTCATGTGCCTGCCTCCTTACTTACCTTAGGCACCTAAAGTTAGCATATTGATTTCGGGTTAAAATGAGGCTGGATTACTGCGCCAGATACTGGCCCGAGCATTTCCTGCAATCTGATGCAAGGGCCAAGATTGAAAGTGATGCATTGCCATTATTTCAATCCATAACTGCTGGATACTTCGAGAGATGGGTCCAAACATGGAATTACGATGACGACGATGGCGAGCTCACAGGTAATATACCGTCACCGCTCTACTATGCTTCCCTTATTGGCCTGGCTTCCGTAGTAAGCACGCTTCTTGGTTTCCGTGGTGGAAGTGTGAAGCCAACTCTGACAATGCACGATGTTCCCCCTTTGAAGGCCATAAATAGAGCACCTTCATACGTTATGGAACTATCAAAAGGAAACGCCAACGTGGACGTCGTGGGTGGACGGTATGGAACAGCGTGAAGAGACACTTCAGTCGCTGGGCACGGGTCACCCCTATACTCATAAGCGTCAGCACTCTTGCTCTTATGCTGCGGTCACGGCAGGTCTCTCTTAGGATATCCTGCAGAAATGTGGACTTGATATCCAGGTAGGACGTTGTTTTCTGGGTTGTCTTATCTGTATATCTCTTAGTAGCCCCTGTGATTTTAGGCTAAAGAACCTACCTGTCCTCTGCCGAACGACAAAAGCGTATTCATCAAGTTCGTCAAATTTGGAATGGACCGATTTGACAATCTTGTATGCGCCAGCTTTGGGATCCCACCTGCAATCATCAGCCAAGCTCCTAATGTATGCAATATCTTACTTACAGTTCGTTCACATGCTTGTACTCTAGCTTCGATGCATGTGCTGATTGGATGCCATTCTTCGCCTGCTCCGCAATATTGTCGTCTTCAGCCGACTCAGACACCTTGTTCGATACAGGGCCCGACACTGGCTTCCTGGCTAGATGTTCTCCTAAGATCTTTGCGAACCGCTCCAAGTCGAAACATGCTTTCCGAACGGGCTTGTCCAGGGTATTCCGGATGAAATAGATTGGCGGTATGTTTCGATCGCCCACACCCGCAGACTCATCCGAGATCTCGGAAGTCTGTCATTCGACGGTACTGCCACGCGATGCTGGCCCGGAAGAAGTGATGTTATCCTGCGTCTGAACCGTAATATCGGCTTGTTCCCCAGGCTCAGACACATTGTTCGATGTAGGGGCCATGGGAGGCTGGTAAGGACTGTCTATAGTGTATACAGCGGAGAAAGGAGCTCGCGAGGGTATCGTAGCATTAGATGGGTCGCCCACTCTTCCTGAGCTGACCGAATCATCGGCATCACTCATGTATGTTCTTTCACTGCACCTACTTCATGTGTGACTGCTTCCTAGGAATCCGTCCCATGATAGTGGTGAGGATACATCCCCTGTAGTCATAGTGTACAGCTCGGTCAATTGTGAATGGCTTCACGTTATCATGCAACGCTACTCGTCTACTGATATTTCCAAGTTCTTCCGCGCCTCACGAAGGATCTCCTTCATTGAGGAATAAAGCTCCGGCTCCGGCCTCTTCCACCTTTCACCGTTTGGAAATACCTTCCTTCGCAGCCTGTTAACCCATGGTATCAATGGCCGGTAGTATGACGTGAAGGTGTCTTCTGCATTTTTCAGAAAATCTTCTTCGTCTGCGATCTCGCCCTTTTTTGACTTGACCAGCTTGTTATCGCTCTCATAATTCCAATCATCAAACTCAGTTGGCCCCATATCTCTGCCCTTTGCGTCGTAGTGTACGCATATCCAGAAGAGTACCCAGAAGAAGGATTCGAGATCGTGCATAAAAGAATGCTGCTCGCCTAGTAATGTCCCGATTGCCATAAAAGCTCTCGTGCCGGTCTTTCCCTTTGCTCCCGAGGCAACGTCTCGTTGCTCCCTGATGGCAAGGTCAAGATCTATCAGGAACGAAGGCCAGGACGGGTTGTCGCTGTCCTCATTAATCAAGAGGTTGTTAATGGAGATATCTCTGTGGAGAATGCCCGCTTTTCGCAAAGACTCGTGGCCTTCAATACAGCCCTCCAGAGCAGCAAGCAGAGCCGACCGGGAGCTTGCCGTATAGATAGGCTCGCCGTAGTCTCGGAGAATAACGCGCCGATGTACCCGGTTTGGCAGTGCGCTGGTAGTCTTCGTTGGAGATACAGAGCAAGATCGCTTGCTCGGTGGCAACTCGGCATCAGTCTGGCTCGACGGCCGCTTCCTGTTGATGCTGGTACTGGTGCGGCCCGTTCGCACCGTATCCGCTGCTGTGTTGCTTAATATCGGGCGTCCCGGCCGATAGTTCGTAGCTGTGGTAATATCCAGTCCCCGCCGAATATTGTTTCGAATATCGTCGTCCATATTGCGAATCTGAACCGTCTCGTGGTAATAATACCGGGCGACATTAACGACACTTTTGTCCGCTATCTCGCGTAACAGTTCGCCCTCCTCATCACGTTCAGGATATTGCCACGAATCCTTGATAACAAGCGGTATATCTTCGTGACCGTCGAGGTGAGCCCTCCAACAAGTCGTCGCTCGGCCGGCTATGCAACGCGCCCGTAGCATTACTCCGTCGATAATGACCCGCTCCGTGGAACCATTCCGCTTGATCTCGATAAAGCGCTCCTTATTTACAGTCAGTATTGTTGGATCGAACCCGAGCTCTCTGTCGCTCATCCAGAGGAAACCGAGGATCGTAAACACGAATCGATACCCATCTTTGTTGATATCAAATTGTTCAGAGGCGATACCACCAACCCTGTCGAAAGCCCACACCCTCATGAGAGACCCGCAGATAGTAAAGCCCAGTACAAAACGTCGCGTGTCCTGCGCAGCGAGCACTTCCCTCGCGTATCTTCCAAGGTCGAGCCATGCCTCGGAAGGTTTATCGGCAGCGGGGTTGCTTTTCAGCTCTCCTGGCACCAGGATCTGAGACCAGTGGCATCTCGTGTCCTTTCCCGCACGAGGGTTGCTCACGAAGCCAATGTCCATCTTGCGCTTCCCCACGGAACCGTCGATCAGCTCATTAGGCTTTGCCAAGGGTCTCGGTTGACGCATAGGACGATTCTCATGGCCCTCTGCAAACGCCGCCAGTTCCTCGCAGAAGCCCGTAAACCATGTGAGCACATCGTCCTGTCTCGCGTCCAGTGGCCAGCCTCTCCAACCGTCTTCGAAGAATGGGTCAGTACCACCGACGCACTGCTCGAAGAATGCCTCAGATGCTGTTTTGAGATCGGCGACGTCGTCGAAAAATGTGTCGTAGAAGTGAGGGAGCCCGACATACATAGGGCCAAGCTCCTCCTTCAGCACATCATCAACGTGTTTTCTATATTCGGAAGAGTTCGGGAAGCTGCTGGTGTTGCGGAGCCATGGGGTCTGCTGGAGAGAAGAGGCAACTGGTCGGGGAGGGGGGGTAGACTCGGTGACGGCGATGTAGACTTGCTCCCAGATCTCGCCGTCGGGGCATTTGGCGAGTGCTACATTTAGGAGAGGCCGGACTCGGTCGAAGTCGAAATCGTCGGAAGTGATTGCAGCATTGAGCCTAGACAATTCACTAAACAGAGGTTTCCCGCTGCTAGAACGAAGCTGGCGGGCTGCTGGGAGAATCTGTAATGTCGATAGTAACAGAAGGGAAAGGTTTTGGAGCTCTGTATCGGTCAGACGAGCAGATAAATAGAGTCGGGACAAATTACCATTGTGTTCGAGTCGGTTAAGCGAGTCCGCCGAGCACGCGATGCTTTGGCCCTCACAGGTTGACTTGAACGAAGCACGGAAGCTGTCGAGGCCTGTGCCAATGGGGTTGTCCGCAATGATCTTTGATCGGATCTGATCCATCATCCCAGCAGGTCTTGTGTCTGTAATCTTGCATTGGGAGACATATGGAGTTACGCGTCACGAGATGGCTAGGTTAGAAAGTTCTGGTCTCACTAGTTCCAAAACATTTGACGACAACGCACCAGCCACAATTGCAGACCCACAACTAACCTACTTATGGCTTATGTGTCCAGCCTGACAGTTCGATTCAGCTTGCGAGCGTTGAGATTGGGGTAGTTCTCTGGAAAGGCATTCCAAATGATGTAAGACCTACCAAAATGAGTTAAACTAGCCAACCAGCCTGCGCCGTAGCTGTCGAAACCTACGAAAGAAAGGGGGGCAAAAGCCGAGACGTCGGCGACTTAAAAGTAATAATGCGCTATAGATTTTTTTGGGCCTTGCAACGCTATCTTAGACTTTCTTGGAATAGTTCTCAATCAACGTGTTTCCCTGGTTCCTTTTTGGTAGGGTTTATTTCTTCAAGTCTACGATTTAACAGTACACTATGTATAAATAATAATATTAGGTAGATTTAAGCTAGTGGTGTAGTCTGTCTATTCCACTTTTGTTAGATCCTCATCTTAACCCTCCCAAATCTCACTAACAACTCATCAGCCGGTCTATAAGTCAAGCTTGGGTTCGCCAGTTTAATGCCACTGCCAACACGCTCCTCCCCAGATGATAGCAACTCTCCATCCCGCCTCTCAATGCCGAGGAAGCGCCACCGCGGGACCAACTCAACGAGGACGGCTTTAACTTCGATGAGGGCAAAATTACGGCCGGGGCAGGTCCGTGGGCCCTGAAGGAAGGCCTCAAACGCGAATGGCGTGGCCGCGTCACCCGTCAGCCGGTCCCAACGGTCTGGGTCAAATACAGTGGCGTCCGGGCCCCAGACTAGGGGGTGCTGGTGCACAAGCGGGATATTGAAGTCGATCTGCGTGCCTTTCGGTATAGAAACGCCTTCTATTACGAGGTCCCGGGTGGCTTCGCGCTGTGCCATATACGCTTGAAAGTTTAGTTAGATTAGCTAGGAGATCTTAAGCCGTTCCTAAGAAAATGAAGACACTTTTGGGGGGAAGGGGGAGGGGGAGGAAGAAGACTTACAAGGGGGGTAGACACGAAGTACCTCGCGAATAAAATTGTGTAGATACGGTAGAGCGGAAATAGAGTCATAATCTAGCTCTTGGTCGGTTTCCAATAGGGAATTGATCTCCAACCGTAGTCTATCTTGTATAGCAGGGTTGGTTGCAAGAACGTAGAGAGACCATGATAAAGTGGCAGCCGTACTCTCATGACCTAATTGGGGGGTTATAAATTAGTGTTATGAAGTTAGGAGTGTTAATACAGTCGGAAACGCGTAAGACGAACCTGCAGATGTGAAGTTTAGAAGCTAAGAAAAGGTAATCTTGTCAGCAGTAGGCTACTACTAGAAGAATAGAAGATAGGGTCTCACATGGCCAATTATGTCGTTTATAGACCAAATATCTTTCCCTGTTTCCTGCCGGCGCAATTCAGCTTCTTCCAGCATATATGTAAGAAGGTCCCTAGACTCCCCCTTTTCTCTTTTGAAAGTCCCGTTCGCTAGGTCCGCCATGCGTTGCTGGATGATATCTTCCAGCATCTTTCTCAAGTCAGCGGTCGTTTGGATGAATTTGCGGTTCGCCTCTAAAGGGATGACACCTCGGACTGGTAGAAATGCGTTAATGACCCAAATAAGCTGGCCTAGGAACCCTTGGTGAAGCACTCGGTCAAAAAGCTCCTGGAAACCTAGCGGGTACATTGACGATAGAGTATCTAGTTCAATCCCCAGCACCGTTACACCTATAGTATCCATGGTCGACTTAGAAAAGGTTTCAATTGCTAGAAAGAGATCAGCCTCACAAGAACGAGGGTCATAATGGGGGTATTCGATCATTACTGTACCTTCCAAAGTAGCATACGGGGTTTCGCCAAGCAATTGTTCAAAAGCACTCGAAAGGGCCTTGGCTTTTATCTGAAAGACGGGTAAGAGCTTTCTCATGCTTGGGACTGAAAAGGGCCCTGCCAACAATCTTCGCTCGCGCTTATGGGCTTCCCCTTCCGAGAATAACAGGCCTACACCTGTGATCTCTCCAACCAATCGCGCAAAGAAGGGCGGCTTAACGAAATCGTAAACGTGTGTCTGTAGAACTGCCTTATGCGCGGCCAAGCTGTTTACCAGTAGGACTTCTTTGCCAGCGAACGAGACGTATCTAATAAATGGTGCGTCTGGCCATTTGCGCATCCATTGTAGCTGTACGCTGGCGGGGCCATCGGCTCTGAACTTTTTTATTTCTTGCCCAAGAACTAGATTGTGATCCTGCTTTCAAGGTTAGAATGAACCTAGTTATCTTGAGTAGGATGGATTTGTTTCGTAGAATACCTTTGGTCCTGGCAAATGCCTAAGTGGCGAGAAGAGGTTTGGGTATAATATAATACGGTATAATTTTAGGACAGCGTATTGTATGAGAAACACAGAAGCGAACTTCTTAAATATCCATAGGCTCTCGAATTCACTGCTAGGCCGGAGCGCAACCAGCTCTAGGACTGTCACCCCACCACAAATAAAGACATCCATTTAAAGATGGGAGTAACATAGATAGGTAGATAAAAGAATAAATGGAAATGGTTTTCATAATAGAATGAGGGGTTTGATATATAAAATCCCACCATGCTAAGGCCATAGGGTACCGCCAACCCATAGTAATAATATGCGAGTTTTTGATTGTTATTCCCGACAATGGAGTCCAAGATACGTCAATTCATCACACCATAAATATTATGCAGTCATTCCGAGACTGGGCTCCGTAGAGTGATGGCAAAAGACTACGAGATTTAAAAGTTGACCTATCTCGTGCAAGCTAACCTCATATAAGTGGACAACGCCCACCATATACATCGCCTGGGCTTAAAATCTTACTCCCAATGATGGCACCAGCCAGAACTTGGCGTCAAGATGGACAGTGGATTATTATGTCGTAACCGATCAGAACTAAGATCTCTCGTGTATCTAACAGTATGTTTAACCCAAAAGGCCCGTACGTACAAGATTGTTGATGAAGATAATGACTAAATAGATGTAATTCAAAGACATTTTTAGCCGAATATTTGAAGAGATGGAGTTAGAAAGTTTGAATCTAGGATATAGTAAAGAATGAATTGCAATAAGAGACAAGGTGGGAGACCTTAATACTACATAATAAGTGCATTGACTATATGGTAAGTTAGGAACCTATTTATAGGACATTGTTTGTGGTTAGTTATAACTACCTGAGGTACCTAACTAAGTTTAACTTTCCTGGACTTCAATGTCTTCCTAACTTAAAGCTTCTCCGTAACTGTGCTGCATCTGGAGTGGGCGGGGATAGCGCATGTACCTATGTATCCCCCATCCTATAAGGTAACATCCACTAATGGATCCGGGGAGAAGGCCTAGCGCGTCTGTGTACACTAAGTGGCGCTTGAGGCTCCGAGCTAGGTCATCTGGAATTAGCAGCTGATACAATGTCTTATCTGTCGCAATCTCCTGAGACCGTGTTGATTTCATCATCCCAACCTCCTATCTCTCGCTCATTTCAAACCCGACTTACCGCTCTTTTACCCGGTCGATATTCCAAGTGAAAACTCCGTCTTCAACTCTACTCCCTCACTCAGGCGACTACGAATTCGAACCGATTTCACAACTAACCATGACGCGACACACATCCGATTACCTGCGCCAGCGTACCTCCAACATGTCTCTCCGAAGCGAGGCGGCAACAAATGCTCTAAGCACGTCTCGACTATCAAGCTTTGCCAACCCTTCCGAATTCGAAAATGAGTCAACTATATCCGATGCTGTAAAAGCTTTTGTCGTTGGCGACCTAGCTCGTAGCGGGACCGTGTCACTTTGCGATTCTTGCTTACGAGATATACCCAAAGAAAAGCGAACCGGGACGAAGATCATAATGGAAAGTGATACGCAGCAATGTTATGCGTGCAATATTCTGGCGTCAAAACCAGAGGCTTTCACCGAGCCCTTCTGCAAGTTTCTTCAAGATAATCCTACCGTATTCCATTCCGTCAGTTACTTCAAAGACAAATTGAACGCTCTTGACTACAAGGAGGTTAGTATTCCAAGTTAGTTTAATTTTAGAGACTGTTAAGCTAAGAGTCGTTGTAAGCTTCCTGCACGGGATGACTGGTCTGGGAAGCTCAAGGCTGGTGGCAAGTATTACGTGACTCGAAATGGCACCTCCCTTATTGGATTCACGGTTGGAAAGGCATATAAGCCTGGCAATGGTGTAGCCATCATTGCAGGCCACATCGACGCTTTAACCGCAAAACTAAAGCCCGTAAGCAACAAACCGACCAAAGCTGGGTATATCCAACTAGGAGTTGCTCCGTACGCGGGTGGTCTGAATGAAACCTGGTGGGATCGGGATCTTAGTATTGGAGGCCGAGTTATCGTACGGGACGAGTCTGGCAAGACGTCGAGCCGACTCGTTCAACTTGATTGGCCTGGTGAGTACCTCGGTAAGCAAATGTGCCATTCTCAGTGCTAATTGAACATAGTTGCTCGTATACCAACACTTGCTCCCCATTTTGGCGTGGGTGTGATGGGTCAACAAAACAAGGAGACGGAAGCAGTTCCAATTATTGGACTTGACAATTCTGACATCTCATCCTCGAACGCTAAACCAGTTGAACCTTTAGGTCCGACTGGATCGTTTGTTGCTACCCAGCCACCGAGGCTCGTCCAATTAATTTCGAAACAGTTAGGCATTAAAGACCACTCTCAAATTGTGAATTGGGAGCTGGAGCTCTTCGATCTCCAACCCGCAACTGTGGGTGGGTTAGATAAAGAGTTCATTTTTGCTGGTCGCATTGACGATAAGCTATGTTCTTGGGCGGCATTCCAAGGTCTGCTGGCTTCGGAGGCAAACGATGACGATGGTGTTATAAAGCTGGTCGCGCTCTTTGACGATGAGGAGATTGGCTCTCTTTTACGCCAAGGTGCAAGGGGGAATTTCCTCCCGTCTGTAATTGAGAGAGCCGTCGAATCTCTATGCGGAGAGGATAAGGCATTCGGGCCTGGCGTTTTAGGTCAAACGTACGCACAGTCATTCCTCGTGTCGGCCGATGTCACCCACGCCGCAAACCCCAACTTTTTATCCCGTTACCTAGACGGACATGCGCCTCGTCTCAACGTTGGAATTACCATTGCCGCAGACAGCAATGGCCACATGACTACGGATTCGGTATCGACTGCAGTTCTTACCAGAGTTGCTGAGTTAAGCGACTGCACACCGCAAGTCTTCCAGATCCGGAATGACTCTCGAAGTGGTGGCACGGTTGGACCTATGTTGAGTAGTGCAATGGGTATCAAGGCCGCGGATGCTGGAATGGCCCAGCTTAGCATGCATTCTATCCGTGCAACATGTGGCTCTCTAGATCCAGGTCTGGGTGTTAAATTCTTCAAAGGATTCCTTGACAATTGGGAGAAGGTCGACGCCGAATGGGAGTAAAACAAGCTAGCTTCCCATATGATTATCAAGTCGTGTACATTCACATGTATCAATACTCGCTTAGTTTGGGCGATGTTCATTAGATTTTAGAACGACTAGGATTTAGCAACGTAGAGCCAAGCGTTTCTACTATGTAATGCTCAGAGGTATTACCGATTCCTAAATATAGCAATGCACGAGAGCTTATACGGCGATAAAAAAGGGTATATTACACGTGATACATTGTAGTATAAATAATAACAATGTCGAATGTCTGGGGAAAAGTGTTTTGTCATTGAAAGCTCGGGAACCACTTTGTTGTTCGTGCAGGACAGGGGACTCTTTGCATGTGAATGCAGAATGATGTAATCAAGGGTCCGCCAAACCCACAGCAGTGGTTAGGTACCGAGGTTTGTGGAGGGCGTACCGCGTGCTACTTTGCTAAAGTCTAATTTTTGGAGATCTTGGATCGAGAGCACGCGACTATCGTGTTATATCAGTATTTCTCTAGGTTAGATAAGATTGTTCTGCGAATGATATTAAGGGACTAGAGGGCATTGGGTCATGACTAAGATGATGACGTGTTGGCCAGGTAAAAACAGTTGAAGAGGCCAAGGAATTGTAAACTATCATTGGTCAAACCAATCATCAACCAACCTGAACATTTTGGTTTTCTTTAGCTGCTGACTTCCGTCAGACCATTTCACGATATACTTTACTATGGTTTTAATGAATTAAAAACAGCTCTCTAAAAGTCAGTGATATGCTTTTATAAAATTTAACTACAATTTGTAAAAGTAGGTAACCTTGGGCCAGAGCGCCGAGGCTGTGCTCGGTCAACTAATACATTTTTCCCCCTTAGCGCCGGCGAACCCTTAATCTTGTCTCTTTTATCGATGCTTCACGGACGAGATTTCGAGAAATTTGCCTCTTTTCATACCTATCCTCAATCACAACGTTAAATCTTCGTCTATTCTTTTTATCTCTATGTTATATTCCATCTACGAGCAATCGAATTAAAAAATAATTACCGTAGTAAACTATATCTCCTTACAAACTAACTACCTACCTACACTTGGAGACCGAGAGCCTGGCGACGATCCATGGCGCAACCTGCCAATCCCTTAAGAACCGACAAATGGAGCTCGCTCCTCTCGCGATTGAACCCAATACCGGGATTCGCGGAGTATACAGGACCCTACAAGGTCGGTACCGTCGACGTTGAGATCCCAGTCTCCGAACTCGAATCGCCGGCTCCGGCACCGAGCAATGCGGCCGACATAGAGACGATACAGTTCCGAATATTCTATCCGGCGCATCCGGATGCTGAGGGCAAGCGCATAACGTGGCTACCGGCTCCCCAGCGCGAACATCTGTCTGCCTACATCCAATTCTTAGGGATTGGCCAACTATTAGCAGAAGCCATCTCGTAAGTCTGGGGGACTCATATCACTATAGTTATCAGGCATAAGCTTATATGGAACTTTGCAATAGCTTCCTCCCGAGACACCTACACTATACTACGATCCCCGTTATTAAGAATGCACCGGTACTCGAACCCAACACCCCGAACAAACGGTGGCCGACGGCCATCTTTTCCCACGGTCTTGGCGGTAGTAGGAACGCATATTCTCAGGTAGTAGGCTCGCTAGCTTCGCATGGCGTCGTGGTAATATGTCCCGAGCACAGGGACGGCAGCGCCGTTGCATCTTTCATCCGCATCCCTTCACAGCAAGACCGGTATTTTGTACGCAGCACGCGCCGTGTGGTCCCCTACCTCCGCGTATCACACGTTGCTACGGATGAGGTATACGCCCTACGCAATGACCAGCTCCGAATACGGTTGTGGGAGATGGGGTTGGTTCACGAGGCTATACTGGGCATCGACAAGGGTTTGTCCCTGACAAATCTAAATAAGAGTACTCCTTCTCTTGCTCCGTTCGTTGGAAAACTACACATCCATGAGCCGGGTAGTATCATCTTCGCCGGCCACAGCTTCGGCTCGGCCACTGTCGTGCAGTTCCTCAAATCCGTATTCTACGCCGGCCGCCCAGAGCTCGAAGCCATGTCCGAGCAGCTATACGTACCGTCCCGCGACTCTTCGATCTGCAAGCAGATCACGCCGCGCAACGTTGCCATCCTCCTCGATATGTGGTGCTTCCCCCTCCTAGCTAGCACCACCAAACCTCTCTTCAACCTCCCGCTCCCTATGTACGCCTCGGACAGCTCTCCGCCGCCGGGCGGCAACGCGCTTCTAGCGATCGGATCGGAAGATTTCTTTAAGTGGAAAGAGCACTTGCACGCAACGGCGCGCGTATTGTCGCCAGATCCGTCGGCGCCGACGGTGCAAGCCACCGCTTTCTACGAGGATAACGCGTCGGGCGTTAAGCTCCCCGAACCGAATTTCTTCTTCGTAGAGCGCTCGGCGCACTTGTCCCAGTCGGATTTCGGGGTCCTATTCCCGCGGCTCACGCGTAAGGTTTTTGGCTCTGAGGAGCCAGAACGTGCCCTCCGGCTTAACCGCCGCGCGATGTTGCAAGTGCTGCGTGCGAACGGCGTGCCGGTCGCGCGTACGTGGACAGGGGATCTGATCGATGGCGCGTTTATCGGGAAGAAGCTCGGCGGGGGCGAGAACGGAACTTCGACTGTCGATAGTGCCGATGGCGATGCGACGACTAGCCAAGACGTAGGGGAGAGCGAAAACGAAGGTGGAGATAAGAGCCATGAAGTGGAAGTCGGAGATAGGAGCCCCGAAGACGGTATTCACGACGACAAGGCCATCCTAGACCGTAGCGGACACGGCACTGTGGACGCCTGGCGGTGGATCGATATCGTAGGTATGGGCGAGGTGGTGGATGACGACGGCAAAGTTAAGGCGGGCACCGAGGCAGCGGAGGAGCAGGAGCCGCAAATGGCGGATGTTATCGAGCCCCGTGCTACGGAGGACGACGTGGCGAGGCAAATAGCTGATGCTAATGCCGTGTAATGCGAGTCGATTTACAGCTCGGCGTTAGGTTATATCTAGATTGTCATTTGTTTTCAATATCATGTTAGGGGTTCGGTTACGGTAGAGAGGACCGGAGAAAAGGGGGGGTTGGTAGACTTGGAAGAGCTTAGGGTAGGCGGTGGCATTCGAAAGTTAAGGCGTTTTAAGAGGACATTGCAGCGAAGGGGGTCGTGTCGTGTATAATTACCTTCTAGGCCATTGGAGAAGGCTAAATGAATTGATGGCATATCCCCGTTATTGAGCAGTATTGGAATTCAGGCCTGGTGGCATTTTGGTTCTTGTATTTACTTTATACTCCACGAAACCGAAACGGCGGCATTTCGACTACTTTCTGCTTTCCTCGTCCATTAAGGGTTATGATGTGCGCTTTACAAGTTCGAAAGATAGTGCGGCTGTCTGTTCTGCCTGTCAAAAAACGGTTATACGAGACCGGTACTCTTAACTGCTTCTATGAAGTTGGATGTCGTGAGATTAATATTAAAACACCCCCTCCGTATCCATCTTACTCGTCTGTGTCTCACGTCCAGTATTCTTGAAGTACCCGGCCCAACGCTGATATCGTGCGCTGAGCTTTCTCCTAGAACCACGCGTTTTCGTCTTTCATTTTCTTCGTATACCCAATCAACATCAAACCCACAGTCTTCTAGTATATCATCCCATATATCTTCAACATGACAGCTAAGGAGTTTAACACCACGGGCCACGTCAGGATGTATATAATAATCACGGCAAGGGCCCGATAAAGTAAGCAAAGACTCGTAGCCTATAAGTGAATTGCTGCGAGCTTTAGGGACTTTAAAATACATACGAAAGGCAGCGTACCTCATAGACAATGAACCCATGGGATCTACCGAGCCTGCGAGGCCAATTCTTTGCTGGGAAATCGAATCGAATTTCATTATAAGATCATCCACAGTGTTGTCATAATCCAGATATCCCTACGACAATTTCTGTATGACAATCTCTACGAAAGTCAGGGCGAAGATGTTGAAATTAGAATCTATAAATCGACAGACTGGCACCCAATCTTTCATAGCCTTCTTTAATATAGGTCCGTTACGGAAGTAGAAAATTGGCACAGAATTTAGCGTAGATCCTATTAGCGCTTTGGTTTGCCAGGAGCATTCGGTTTCAATCCCGGGGAGGCTTAGGAGGTGGAATAAGGCTCGGCCTTCAACTTTCGTGGCTAAACAATATGGATCAGCTGCTAGGGTTATAGCATCCGTGTGACTGGTACGAATAATCTTGTTAGGACAAGCTTCTTCTGATGAAATAACTACCTAGTTATAATATAGAATAGGGGGTATTTACGTGTTACTACGTGCATTGATATATGCACCACTCTGCACAAGTGCTTTACAAATATCCAATCTACCGTGCCACACGACATGCTAACTTCGCTTAGAATAATTGAGTATCGCAGCTGTCTTTGATATATAAACTTACCATGAGAAATTGCCATCCGGTATTATCTCGGTCTGAAGACGAAACAAGCTTTTGTGACAACATATTCTAAACAGTATAGATGTCACCATCCTTTTTAGCACGAAGCACTCCATGGTCGTCTAGAAGGACGCCATACATCTCTAGGCTATGGGTGAACTTTAGATTCCTCTCGCATCGGGTTTGCTCTCGTATGTCATTGAGAAGCTCGTAGATAACCAACTTAGTGGTGGTGTAAATTGTACTCTAAGCTCCTACATTTTCGTTGGGCGCCTGTATTCGTTGAGTGTAGTAGGTGCGATTTTGAAGGATGACATCGAACCCGGTCCGGGCCGCGGATTGGAATTCCTTCTTGACACCTGCGAGGAATTCGTCCTTGTATTCCTCTAATAAGGACTAAAGTACGTGAACCAGGGTGCTGGAATCGCCGCCTAAGGGGGTTTGCTGGGTTATCACGGCAAAAAAAAAAAAGAAGAAAAAAAAGAGTCGAATTCTCTACTTTAACATGAGCAAGAGATTCCAGAGTCTCCGAATATCGAACCTGTATGCCATCCGTGGTTGACCGTCGTGTCATTTGGTGTAACTGTGGTTGTCTACTCTGAAAGACATAGTGGAGGATAAGTTCATTAGTGAAGACCTGTAACCTGTTAGATATCTCCTCTATCTCCTTCTTGTTCTAAATGGCTTTGAAAGTTGCCTTGACACGCTGAAGCCGGCTATTATCCTAGCCATGAGAAAAGTGGGTAGAAGAACAATCAAGCCTCGTCGAAGCTTTAAGGAAGACATGCCGAAGCTACGGGGCCGTCTCGGCGCATGAACTCATACGGGTGAAGTTGCCTTGCAGATGATAGGAAATCGAGTTTGTCGCGAATAACTGCCAGAATCCTCGCTTTTCCCATGCTTGTCGGATCACAGATCTACTAGTTGCTTGGACTGTACAGGGGAGGCCCATGGAAAAGATATAGGATAGACAAAACGACCGAGTTTTACGCACGAAGATCAGACTTGTTAGGTCGGGCGGATAAAAGTTCTCGTCGGGGATCTGCTCGCTGAGACGATGCCAAGAGCTGACCGGGTTGGTGAACCGAAATCGAAAAGCTTGGGAGTGGATTTTATTCTTGAAGCATTTATGATAAAAGAATAGGTAATGATTACCTAGAAATTATCTTAGTTATGTAATCTTTTTAAGATGCATTTATTAGTGTTTGTATAAGACTTGACTAAGGTAGGTTAACCTAATCGTTAATTACATCTTCTATCAACTGTAAACCCTACTAAAACAGGAAAGGTGAGGCCCCGGAGATGGCATCTCCCGGGGGGTCTTTAGCTTCAATTTACTAGTTCCCGTTTCAGGGTCCCGGTCGGAAACCAAGAACAGCAACAAGGTTAACCCATAAACGTCAAGTATCAAACGTGAGCGGGAACTTCTGTTTCTGTTAGGGTTACAAGGATGCTGCTCATCGCGACTCTGTCGCGAACGTCTCCTACTTCTTCTTATTCTTCTTATTCTTCTTATCCTTCTTTGTCGCGAGAAACGTTACCTAACTCACCATTCACAGAGTTATTCGAAATATTTTTAATATCTATAATTCGTTGACCGAACAATAACTTCATGCTCTTATTTTCTTCCTTTCTTTCTTTCTTCCATCTTAATACACCCCTTGTCTTCTGTTAATATACTTTAATTGACTACCTAACTACCTACCTAAGTTAATTAACTACGCCTTATATACGCCATAGTTTTGTACTATTCTCCTGTGTAAGGATAAGGATTGGTGGTTTACTTGGTGGCTAATAGTACTGCTATTGAAATCGAGCTGGCTGCGTGGATCGCAGATCTACTCGAATTCGGTTTAATTACACCCACGGCTGCTCTATCAAAAACGACAACACCCATGGTCGAACCGGAAGCGAGAACGATATCATTCCTTTCCCCCTTCTCCTAACCCATCTTTCCTCTCATCATCCCGTTCTCTTCTCGTCACGATGCCGTCCATAATAGAGGATGCTAGTCCTCGCACCAACTTCACCGTCGTCACAGACGCGTTGCCTAGTCAAGTCTTAGGTGGCAGCCGCCTAAGCTATTATGTAGCTATCAGTGCGGTATTGCTCTGTATATGGTTCTTTCAGTCAGACAAGCAGAAATGTAGTGTCTCAGCACCTTTCTACCAGGCATCCCGGTTTAAATGGATGTTTAATGCAGATACCTTGATCAAGGATAGCTATTCCAAGGTGTGTAACTCCCAGTCATTAAAAAGGTCTATCGTGCTAAGAGGTTTTCAGTTCCGTGATACTGTGTACCAGATCAAATCAACAGAGGGTGTGAGAACTATCATCCCGTCGTCACTGGTCAGTGAGCTCAAGGGCCTCCCAGAAGATACTTTAAGTGCGAGGACGGCCGTTAAGGAGGTTTGTTTTAAGAAGAGAATTAATGAACCCCATGGAAATCGAGGCACTAACGATATCATATAGGCTATGTTGAGCGAGTATACCAACCTCTGCGCGGGATCGCACTCTGACACGCTGTCCCTGCTCCTGAAGTGCAAGATGACTGGACAACTGGCAAGGATGACACCGCAGCTCAAGGAGGAGCTCGAGCACATCATTGCCACCGAGTTTCCCGAGTGTCAAGGTAGAGATTATGCAGACGATACTCGAAATGACCAACCAACTGATAGACAATAGAATGGACTCCTTTCAAGATACAGCCTTTTATGGTCCGAACGATTGCCCGTCTAAGTGGGCGTGTCTTCGTTGGGCCTCTGCTGAACCGGACAGAAGAGTGGATGGATGTGAGCATCAATTTCGCCATTACCGCCTTTATCGCGGTTATCAAGCTCCAATTCTTTCCGCCGTGGATGCGCCCTGCAGCTCAATACCTGGTTTCCGAGCTACGCACGATCCGAAGAGACCTCGAGAGGGCACAGGCTATGCTTACACCTGTCATTGAGGAGCGGATCCGTGATGCAGAGACCCCCGGATACGATAAGCCCGATGACTTTGTGCAGTGGTTGCAAGATGCCCTGCCAGAGGACCAGAAGACGGACTTCTATATCCAGGGCAAGATGCAGTTATTGCTAAGTGCGGCGTCGATTCACACAACGAGTAATTTGACAACGGACTGCATCTACGATCTAGCCGTGCACCAAGACATGCAAGAGATACTTCGCGAGGAAGCACGTGAAGTATTAAACGACGACGAGGCATGGGAGAGGAAAGATAGCATGGGCAAGCTGAAGAAACTTGATAGTTTTATTAAGGAGTCTCAGCGACTGTCCGGGAACGTCAGTAAGTGTTATCCAAATAGACCAAATTCAAATCCACGCCCTCTAACGTATGTAGCATCCTTCATCCGCAAGGTAATGAAACCAGTCGATCTATCCGACGGAACACACCTACCAGCGGGCACCAATCTTCTCGCGCCTATGGCCGGCATCGCCGTCGACCCGCGGTACTACCCGAACCCCGAAGTCTTTGACGGGTTGCGATTCTGGAAACTCCGACAACATCAACGTTCCTTATCATCTTCTTCTTCTTCCTCTTCGCCCGCATCCTCTACCGCCACCCCACCAACTTCAACGACGACAGACGAGCTCCCTACAAACCCAAACGGGCGATGGCAGTTCACCAGCATCGGCGACACAGCCATGAACTTCGGGCTAGGCAAACACGCGTGCCCGGGCCGCTTCTTCGCCAGCTGCGAGATCAAGATGGTCCTCGCGTACCTGCTGCTAAACTACGACATCAAGCTGCGGGATGGCGAAGGCCGGCCGACGCCTAATATGTTTATGATGACCAAGAGTCCGAGCATGACTGCCGAGGTCCTGTTTAGGAGGAGAACGACGATTTATTCTTAATGACATCGATTGTATTGAAACGGAAAAGAGAGAAAGATATATATATATATATATGCACACGGACATGTCTTGGGGCCAGGAGCCACCGGGATTGCTAATAAGTCTGGCATATACGAAGTTAGGTGTAGACGGACGATTTAGGATAGTTATGTATAAAGGAAAAGGAACGGAACTTACATATATCAATACCCAACCGTACGCGGCATGTATATACTATCTAGGTTAGGTACCTACCCAAGTCCCGTAGCTTAAGCCTATGGGGTTTAGGGTTGCAGCATTGTCATAGAAGGCGTTCAAGGAGGCCCATATACCAGACAGACCCCCCAAAAACCATAGCAGTAAAGCCAATAGAACGTTACTTTAAATAAAAATCACTCAATAAAAGAACCAAGATTTTAATTTAGAATAATATTTCATTATCAGAAAAGAATGGGGTATCTCTAGACTTGCTGCGCTTGCTTTGAACAATCATATAATCTCCGTCTCGTGACCAATTTCAAGGCTTCCCGTGCTTCCACATCGTCATTAGGTATCATAAGTTCATCACGTCTTTCTTTTCAGACCATCCCACTCGTCACAAAGCACGTCCGCCTCAAGTAGTCCCCCTAGTATCGTCTCGCTTCCAGAGCCTTCTGCACACCCATATATCCGACCCCTGGTGATACTATCGTAAAGGCATGATGGGCCAGCCATTGCCGCGGGATAGCCGAATAAAAACCAAGCCTCCTCCCTAAATAACCATGTAGCCCAACTCCCAAATGCTCTTGATCAGATGCAGTGGAGCTCTCCTGGAGGCCGGTCCCGCGACAATGAGTAATAAAGCATTAGATGGTAGGCCTTGCTAGGCTGGATAGCCTAGTTAGAAAGGTAGGTAGGTACCTAGGTAAAAATAAATGCATAAAGGTTCGTATATCCAGAAATGAAAAAAAAAAGTTCGCCATTATCCCAAATCAAGGGAAGGGCGAGCTAGTCTGTTGGAGCCGTACTGTTTTACCGGTCTCCTATTTAAATGCAATGACTTCGAGTCTTTTGGTTCCTGCCAATTCTTATGCATAAGAAGCTAGATTTTCATGATAGGCTTGCGCCCTCTTTAGATCTTAAATGATTTCTCGCCATTCTCGTGTAATTTTATTTTTCCTGTGAGACAATTTCGAAAGGAAATAAATATAGTGCAAGCGGATTTTGAGTCCAGGATAGTATTGATTCTGTACACGTCGGTAGAGATTAGGTTGTTCAACAAAGAAAGGGAATAATTCCCTCCATCAACGGAGATGTCTGAGGATTTCGAGCTTCAAAAAGCTGGGCCGTCGAAGAAATTGTAGAGAGATAAGGATCACCGAGAAACTATTTGCCGAAGGCATATCATATGCTTGCAACTCTCCCTCTTGCTTCGGGCATCCTTGCATGGCATACCATAAGCTTGAGGCTCGTTCCCCACTCTTCGCATTCGGCCAGCAAAGACTTGTCGTTCCAGATACTGGTAGTCATTCTGGTTGGGGTTTCGTAGCATCGGTTATACCACCATCGTCCGACTTTCGAAACCATCTTCGTGATATTCTCGTCGCCCATTTCCGTCTTATCGTTCATCATTTCCGCTAGGCTCCGCTCGTCCTTCTTGCCTTTAACGCGAGAGGAGCTTGTAATCGCACTCGCCACGGGCACGCCAACGCGACAAGTCTTGACGTCAATGAATCCTTTCTTACCAAGGAGGCGGAGAATAAGGTCTGCTGTGCTGCTAAGATTGTAGTCGGGATTACGTGCGCTGATTCGCTCCTTGAGGTGGCGTACCGAACGCCGAGTACGATTGCCCATATTATTCAAGTCCACATCGAGGATGGATAGTTCAATATATCCTCCAGGCTTGAGAACACGGCGCGCCTCAGAAATTATATTGCGATAGTGAGATTCTGGGGCTGCAGACGGGAACCGGAATACGACTGCCGTAAAGCTGTCTGGTCCGAAAGGGAGCTTGTCCATGTGTGATATTAATTGGATTTGATGATGATTAGGCGGCGAGAGGGGAAACGAAGGGGTTGATTTTTGCTCTGGTGATAATGGTGCACGAGGGGATAAGTTGAAGAATGTCGCAGCAGGATAGGTTTCGGCAGCGTAGAAAGACCAGTCGTCGTTTCCAAGGCCGTCGATGACAAGAATGGAATGGCGCTTGGGAGGGTCGACGTCGTTAATGAGGTCTTCGCGGACTGGGCTAAACAGCACATGGCCAAACGTGAGCCATTTGCTCACCGTCATTGAGCCCACGCGAAGATTGACCTGGGAAAGAGGGGTCTCTTCGCTGGCGCGACTACTAGCTGAACTTCTCTTAGTCTTAGTACTTTTGTTCGAAGATGAACTGTCTCGTTGAGAAACGGGTGCCTTGTCTGGTTGTGGGTTACTATTATTGCTGTCGCCATATCCAGATACAAATTCTGAAACTGAAAAAGGTGTTGTCGGTGCGTCAGTGCCGAACCCGAAAGCCGCGTTGATTCTAGCTGTCATATCGGCGCTGAAGTGACTTGACGAGGTAGCACTTTTTCTAGTCTCGATAGAACCACGAGTGTCCTTAGCCGGATGATTACTAACGGTTGGTGATTCAAGCGACTTGCTTGATTCCTTCGCCAACCTAGAGCCGTAGATTTCCAGATGGAAAGGGACGCCCCGAGAAGAGGTCGCTGATGGCGGTACTTCACCCAAGAAGTCGTTGTATTCGTCCCAAATTTCGTCCTCAGTAAGCGGGGCGTTCGGTGTTGGGGGCAATGGGGTATGTTTGAACACATGCACCAACTCTGAATTGCTAGATCCAGAGCTTGTCGTGCATTCAGAACCTTTTTCAGGTGAAAATGAGAGAAATTCTTTTCCAGCTTCGCCAAATTTGGGAGACAAGTCTTCAGAAGGTGGTTCCGGTTTGATGGAGGCGTTATAACTGGTAGTTGTTACTGATACTTCCGTCTGAGCGCGTTCAAGGGATAAAGGCCTTGTTGGAC
The DNA here is from genome assembly GCA_022432525.1 of Daldinia grandis. Taxonomy (NCBI): domain Eukaryota; kingdom Fungi; phylum Ascomycota; class Sordariomycetes; order Xylariales; family Hypoxylaceae; genus Daldinia; species Daldinia grandis. Next base: position 1,593,494 of record JAJKLB010000001.1, read on the forward strand.
TTGGGCCCTTCGCAACGGATTCACCGTCGATTTGACTTAGATCGGGAGGCGGTCTTTGGAGACTGACCCGATGAAAAGGGCGGGAGAAACTCTTTGGAGACGTCTGTTCTGGGCGGGTATTGATAACCTTGGGTATCCTGCCAACTTGAGGAAGCCTGCTCGGACGGGCTTTGGGATTAGTTGGAGCAGAGCTAGTGGCTTCATTTTGCCGCTTCAATATCGATGTCCTTTGCGGTTTCATATGGAGAACAACGTCTCGCGCTGGTTTTGGCATAGCCTCTTTCAGCTGGTGTCGGCGGATACGAGGCGGCTCTAAGGATTGAATACTGCTCTCGGACGGCCTTCGATTATGATCGCTAGCAGGCACAAATGGAATCAGAACCTCTGCCTCCCTCAAAATTTGGCAAACGTCTTGCTCCTCGGTTTCATCTTGTTCGGAAGAGTCCATCATCGTATAGAACGCGACCGGTTTGGTTGGGACGTGCTTCACTGCCGCGGGCACACTCGCCTCGACTTTATTATCACGGTCTTTAGGAGGCTGGCTTTGCGATCTCCCAAAAAGGTTCCATTTACGAGGAGACTTTGCTCGCTTAGTGAGCTTTCGTGGCCCGGGCTTAGACTCAATAGGCTCACTGACGGGTTCTGGTCGAGGCTCCGTAAAAGAGTCGTCAGTCAAGATCGTCGTTTCTATGCTCCCTGCCGATGGAGAGGTTATTCCTCTAGTAATAATTGGTTTCGGAAGATTCAAAGGAGAGCGGTTAGGGGATCGCAGTCGTTGAATTGATCTTCTAATGGCAATAGTAGGCTTCATCGAAACAGCTTCCGAGTCGCTACTATCCGAAGGACGAGACTGTATTGATTCGCGAGGGAATGCCGAAGGCCATAACGTTTGTCGCAATTCCTCCCTCGAGGACTCGGATACAGACGAGTTGTTGCGGGAACCAATACCTGGACGACCCGGGATCGTACTCTGACTGCTTTCGGTCCGCATAAATTCAGAGCTGGTGTTTCGGTTTTCTACAATCTCGCCACCAGCAATTATCACGGGGTTCATTCGTTCCAAGAAGAACGGGTCTGTTGATTGAAGACTTGCGAGGCTTTCGGATGAAGAGAATGACCCCGGAAGACCACGCGGGGGGTTAGCAGCACCGCTACTACGCCTTCTAACGTAGCCTATCCTACCATATCCTTCGTGTCCTGTTCCGGCGGCCGGTCCTTTTCGAGCCGGCTTATCTTTCTTGTCTACCTGCGGTAGTTCCGGAGCTGTCTTGGTTCGCCTCCCGAAGAGCGGAAATCTCGTCTTGAACGAAGTGGCTGGACTAGGTGTCCTGACGGTTCTACCTTTCTCTTGGTTTGATTGGGCGGTTTTCGTAATTACTGCTCGTGGTGCTGGTGTAGGTTCCCGAGGCACAGGTCCTTTTGGTAAAACTAAGTGGTCTTGGGTAGAAGGAACCATAGACCTTGGTAACGAACTGGGTGCCAACTGGCCACTTTGACGTCGATCTGCGAGGCTTGTTGAAGATAGGTTGCTGTGAATTACGGGAACCGGTCCACCAAATTGTAAGTAAAGATCGGGCGTTCCATCTCTGCTAGGCCGCGAGGGCGGCGTTGGGCGAGTCTTAGAGGATGTTATAGTTTCCCGAGATTTCTCGTGGGATGACAGGTTAACCTTCGCCGGAGGCGGAGACTTTATCGAGAGTCGAGTAACCGCCCCAGGGGCTTTAATCAACGACTCGCTTCCTCCTACACTTTTCTGGAACTTTTGAGATGACTTTCTAGGAGGAGGGTTCGGCATCGCAGGTGATAACCCTCGGCGTGCTTTCTTCTCCTTATCTTCGGGACGTACCGTGGAGTTAGATGACGATGAATTCAACGCCTCCCGAACCGCCGCAAGGCCATTAGGGTCAGTACCAAAAGTGTCTCCATCATTTGGTATACTACCAGCCCTTCTCCGGGTTACGGGTGGTCGGGTCTCGGCTGGACTTGCTTGCCGTGCCCTAGAAACAGGAAGACGATATGGCACAAAGAGCCCAGGGGACTGCGATGATATCGAGGTTGGGGTTGTGTCTCGGCTATAAGTCCCAGGTCCAGGAGATTCGGAAAACCTAGTAGAAGGGCTCGCACTGAAGGCGCTCAGCTGACTGTGGCTGCTTCCGCTCGAGAAGAGCGGTGTTGGCGGAGGAAGGTTCTCGGTTGACAGTTTGAACGGAACCTCAATGCTCGGTCCGCCTCTCGAGGGAAGCTCCACATTCCGATAGCGATCTAGCTCCGGATAGATTCCTGAAGGCTGCGTATTAATTCGAGGGAATTCCAGCTTCTGTGCAACGCGAATATCAACAGGGCTAGCGGTAATGTTCCGATCCGAATAGGGGCTGCTAGGATCGGAAAATGTTTGTGATCTTGGTATTGAAGATGATGAATCGGTTCTCCCTGAGCTCAAACGAGGCTGGATTTGTATGCCAGGTCGTTCCTGGGACAGACTTGATTGTTTCCTACGTAAGACGGCCCTGGGCGACTTTGCTGGGTCAGTACGCCCACGCGTAGTCGACATTGGCACATTTGAAGCCGGCTGCACAAAATTTGTCGACCAGGACAGGGTTTCGTGAGTCAGAGGTGGTTTTGATGAGAATTTAGGACCAGAAGGCTTTCGCGCAGAAGCATTTTGAGGAATCCGGCTCTGCTGTACTTTGGCCTGTGGGACTAACGGAGGTCCAGGTCGGGTGTGGTTAGCTTCCTTCCGGATAGTCTGACTTGAAGCCAGTGAGAAATCCTGGGTTTGCTTCTCCATTACTCCTCCTCTTCGCTTCGTCCGCGACTCGTCTTCCGATTTGGTCCACGAATCGAAACGTGGGCGGATGGACGCCATGTCTACCTCTTTATCCCCGAGACGAGGTTCGGTACTCAACCATACCAAGATCAAGAGTCCATATTGACTTTAAAATTATAAGAAGAGCCGTGGAGTTTTCTGAGTGGGTGATCAGCAGCGGGACCTAACGGCAAACACATCAATAAGAGTCACCTAATAATATCGTTACTATTAATCTTCCGCTTTAACACCACTCCTCCAAAGTAGCGAGATGGACGTGACGGAATAGGCGAATGTAAGCCGGCTATGGATAAGCAAGGTCGACAGTGTTCCACAAAGGCCTATGTATAATCTTAAATCTCCTATTTAGATATATCGACCTCGAGCCACGGAAATCAACGGTCACCAAACACCAGCTAAGGTGAATCTAAAGTACTACTTGGCAGCTTAGGAGCTGGTGAGTAAGAATATTACACCAGTAAAAATTAAGAGAGGCGTGTATAAGTCCTCGAAGGAAGACTAATAGAGAATGTTGTAAACGGAGTTTGAAGAGGCCTAGGGTTCGGGATGATCTAGTCAAGTCATTAGTAACGGGTGGGGGACAACCTTGGCATATAGATGTCGACTTGACTAACTCAGATATGCTGGGGAACAGTGTGGTAGTACAAAGCTGTGGGGGACGTACGGGCGTTTAACAAGCGTTAGCGGCGTGGTAATTTTTTTCTTCTTCAGCAGTACTGTGAAGCGATTCCGCGTTCGGAGATGATAGTATTCGGTGCTTTGCGAGGGGTTTCGATGGGAGGAAATTAATACAGCTGAATAGGAAGTTCCTTGTGAGAAGATTCGTCACGACTCATCGAAATGGATAGGAATACCGGAAATAAAGCATACAAACTCCCAAAAAATAAAGGTAGCAAAAGATAGTATCGGGAGAGGTAAGGTATCGAAGAGGCGAAAGAGATGTATGACTTGTATATAAGAAGATACTTGTAATTGTTAGCTCGCATCACCTTTCCACCTTGCATGTCCGCAAGACGATGATGTACCCAAGGGTCTGGACAAGGGTCGCGGTACGTAAACGAATAGGCCTTCTAGACAGGTGTGGCGCAACGATTCCCTGTCAATAGCCAAGATGCGATCATTTTTGGGGTTCAGCATGGAATCGCCGAGTGGGCGGTCTAGTTAGCAGCGGCCATTACAGGTTAGAACGTTCGAATTACAACCTTTAAGCAAGGCTTAAGCCGATAATCAGCCAACAAGGGTCCTGGACACTATGCTGTTGCTTCCGAACGTTAGCTGCGTCGAGGAAGAAAAACTAGGTATGTTGAGTCGCTGAAGCTCATACGAGACGTAGAAGATAGGTACCTAAGATCGACCACATTAGCATACTTGGTTTATGCTCCAGTCTATTGCCGAACCGACCAAAACGAATTGACCACTGTTCTCCTCTATTGCTCGCATCGCATATTTTCACCATCCTAACTGTAAACAATATGCGCGTGAGCAAGCCAGAGGAACCGCGCGAGTCATGGTTGTAAACTGGTCTCTGATTGTGCATATTCCGATGTCCTATGAGAAGAGCGCTGCAGGTTCTCAGCGATATTATTCGCTAAATAGCATCCTTGACGCTTGGAGAGCCTTTCCTGGTTGGGTCGGACCCAGGTATCATCGAGTGCTTCCAGAGCCCACCTACAGTAGTGGCTCTACATATAGATGGGGTCATACGACGCTACCGGTATCCAATATCAGCGAAAATGTCTCTATGGCTATCCAGAAGCCACCTATTACGGGGATAAAAGGGATGTAAGTAGGAATATGACTTAGAACCGTGGTGCGATAATCGCAGTCGACAATTATCGAAGAATAATTCACGGATGTTTTGTTACGGAGCGATAGGAAATTGATATTAAAGACAGACAATGGGCATCCAAAAAAAGAGCTTAGAATAGGTGGTGGGTACCTCTTTCAAAGGTACCTAAGGTACCTACATGTAGGTACATTCAACATTGTACATTCAACATTGTACATTGGGTGTTGCATGTGGCTAGTGCTGGGCCGCATCGGGTACCTGCGGGCGAGAGGCAGCCAGCCAGGTCCTTCCCACTTCTACCACTGCAAAAACTTGAATAGGCACACTAGGTATCAATTGCTTGTTGAAGGACAGCATGGCAGTGGCGATGAACATTTGCTGAGCTGTCAATGTTGCTAGCGGGAGATAGAAATATCTCTGATGGAAATCAAAGGCGCGGGCCGTCTGGGGTTGTTAGCAACTTTGGAACTACCAACAACCAGGAATCCCTGACTTGAGGTAAAGTTGCCTCTAAAATCCGACAGTATCACACACGCTACAAGTAGGTACCTAAGGTAGGTGGTGTATAGCGGAGTAAAGAGGTACCTTAGGTACCTACCTACATATTTCTATCTCAGTGCTATGAGCCCGCTTTTCTAAGCGCCGAGATTTTAGTTGAATTTATCACTTCCAATTTCTTCAATTCCTCAAGTAGGTACATACCATTTGGCATAGTTATAGAGGGTATCAATCTTATCAAAAACAAAGTGTTACTTATCATCGTATTCGCCCAATCCCTCACTTGAGAGACAGAAAATTTTTACTATGTTTCAGACGGGTAGCTTCGCTCTTCTTGCAGAACCCTCATGGTACCATCACAGCGTTGGCGACTACTGCATGTCTCACTTCTGCTGGTATCCGAGAAGGCCTAAAATCGTGCGCCAGCGTCAACGATCTTGGTTCAACCGAGTCTGGGCGCTGACAAGTTTATCATCCTTGTACCTCCACTTAATAGGCGCTTGTATTGTATATTATTGTATACCTACCTAGGTACCTACCTATATATATTAAGTATGTGATGTCAATACCGGGCCTTTTAGTATCGAGATAACAAGACTCGTGATACTTGATCTCGCCTCGACCTGATCTTGGAGCACCTATTTAGTAGTCTTGTCCTAGGTACACGTAAGGTCGTTCGTAGAATTGATAGGCAATCTTAAATTACTATCGTAACGCGTAACCAACAGATCTTATATTTATTGATGTGCTCCATAGAGTTAGCTCATTCAGCGCAAGACCTAAATATTCAACTACCTACCTACCTAGCAACATCGAACCGAGAGGCTCCTAATGATAGATTAAATATACTACCCAGATACACTACAAGCCTCATTATCGACATGTGGAGCTAACAGGGGTCCTGGAAGCCAAGGATTCAACGAATAAAGTCCATGAATGAATTTTCTAATTGGCTCTTAAACGTTTATTTTCCGACCAATAGAATTCCCCGTGGAGGCTTTCGACAAGTGAACTTTAGACGAGTTGAGGGTTTTATCTGCATGTCTCTCCCTATCCGTGTGGGTTCTGTTGCAGCTTACCCGGCCTCGATCCCCCATTTAGATCGCTCGGTGAAGCCTGTTTATATGCAGATTAATGCCGATCATTTATGATGACTCCATATCATATGTATGTACGAAAGGAAACAGGAGTCGCACCTCCATTCCTTCAATCGCAATTTACTCTTATTGGAATCAATTCCGAGTATGCACCTCCTCAGGTTCTATCTCTAGTATCGTAGGGGTCCCGGATACCAACATTGTAAAGGATCGCTTCCTCTGTTCGACTTTCCCCAGACATCCTCACTTTTATTTCCTCCTTCGTGGGCAACCGGATTCGAGGATGAGTTTCCCTAGCTCTTCATGTGATCTAATAGTCTTATAATAGAATGTACTAACATTACCTAGTTCATTAGTTTTGACTATCAACAAGCTAATCAAATTAACCGCCCAGCTGATCCGTCAGTCATAATGCACTTAGAAAGAAGGGTGCCTAGTTGAAAGTCTCACATGTGTTTGTGTGGCGCAAATATAGATATGGATGTTTAGACGGTATAAGCTGAAAGTCGCATAATCTGAGGCAAATGTAATGTGTTGGCATGGCATGGCAAGCAAATCTGGCGTCAGTATGTATACCTTCTTCGGCCGGTCCCAAAAAGAGTTGCGGCCGGAAGCCTCCAAAGTCGTTTAGAGCCCGGCTACTCGGATCCACCCGCGGTGTGGCGAGTGCCAATATGTAGTGCACTCCGCCACAATCGTAGTGAGGTATTCCGTACAACCCTAGCTGGATTTTAGAATGGCTGTGCTATTTATTTAGTATTGTTAGTGACATAGTGTCATGTTGACGTGGCAGTCTTAATATCCAGGAATTACGTTGAAAGCCTCAAGGATCACAACTAGAGAAAAAAAATATAAAAAAATAAAAAAAAAATAAAGAAATCGAAGACAAGAAATTACGAATAATCTAGGGTTGCCGGCCGCATCGCTGAGCCGCGGCAAGGGTAGGATCTTCAAGAGTTACGGCAGGCTCTTCCTTGGCACAAAGGGACCAGGGCTCTAAACCCAATCGCAAGCGCTCGTCTCGCCGCAGCCAGGGTCCTGTTCAGGCGAACAGGGGTATTCTACAGATTGATTGGATCATCGCGGCGAGACAAACAGGACCAAGACTTCGAATTTTTGGTGTCGCCTAAATAACGTGACGAGGAGATGGTGTGGAAGGATCTCTCTCCCTCTAGTGTATATTCTCGGTCGAATTGCTGCCGGGGCTTTATGTATAATTCTTTACATACATACATACATACATACATACCTCCTGGTATTTGCCACTTACTTTCTCCAAGTTTTAGTAAATGGTTGATTTATTACATATGTCCGGCCCGTTTCTCTTGTCTAAGAATCACCCCGCAGCTTCAGTGGCGTCGTCAGCGCCGTGACGAATGCGAGATTGGCACGCTTCTATCTATCTACCTATGTATCTACCTACCTGGGCTGTCCGGTAGGCAGGTTTGTTGTTGTTGGCGTCAACAAGCTCCTGTATAACCACCATTACGATATCTTAGGTACGAAGATGAGCAAACCCCGTAAAGGTTCAAAGACAAAAACGCCACCCAATTGAAGCTTGCGAATAGGTATCTATGTCTTGATATATTCAAGTCCGCCCCGAACGTTATCCCATTGCTCAGCTTATAAATTTCTCAAGGCTCAACACGATATCTCATTTGTTCATGCTCGTGTACTCTGGCCTAACCATTGCTCTACACTTCCAACTATGTAATAAGATCATTCAATTTCCCTCTCTCCATCCAATAAGCGCGGTTTCCCCCTTTTGGCCAGTTTAGCTCATCCAACAGCATCTACATCGACTACATTAACGAATAGTTATCAGGACAGTGTTAGTTCCAAGCCCCGAAGTGGATTAACTTTCTAACAAATAGCCATCTCCAGGACGTTCAACCATCTACTGCTAATTTACTCAACGCCATCTAGTCCGAGATCTACTTACCAATCCTCACCTTACCACGCAATATACATGCCCTCCCATAGCGTTATGGTCCATCTAAGCCAAACCGTATTTGCTCCTCGATCATCCACATCGGGACGTAGTGGGCTAGAACTTGGGGTCTCTCGTCCCAAATAGGTCTTTTAGTCGATCCATTTCTCCAAGAATACCAAAATCATTTGACTTAAAAAGGAAGTACCCGCCCGGTATCAGAGCCGTAGATATTCCATGTGACCATGAATCCACGCCATATTTGACATAGGTATTTGACTTTGGGGCGTAGATCTGCGATGCAATCGCTATTGGTAGCTTAGCTGCGGTTAGGTATATCATCGTCGGCCTATCTCCTAGATGTTACCTTGTCGATACGATAAGTTGAATGGATTTCTTAACTTCGGAGAAATGACCGCAAGTAGACCATCAAGCTGAACATTCGCATGAACCTATCCACGGTGCGTATAGCTGATTAATACCGGTTATAAAATGTTCCGAAGCCTCCAGGTATATCCTACAATATACCACCTCTTCTCATAATTAGATACGGAAGTTGATATTTCAAAAATAGTAGAGCTACAAGGGCCATTTTGAAACGAGGAACATAATAGCCTATGCAGTGTTAGCAAAGGAACAACTGGCATATTTGGTTCTGTGAAAGATCACGTCAACCTTAACATCGAGCTTGGTTGGTTATTCCGCGCCGAAATCCCAATACCATAGTTGTAATTCCTCGGGTGCTTTTTATTCGAGTCTTCTTGGTTCTTGCAGTAGTTATTCTCTGGCTAGGAGCGAAGCACCGCCTAGTGTAAGGGTAGTGACCCAAACGAAAGCCATTTATGTTTTCAACGGCCCACTTTCGCCTATGTCTCAATAGCTCCCTTCGATATGCTGGAAACCGAAGTCGTTAGTCTTTGTCATGATGAGAAACTGTGGTTCGTGATAAAATCCGGACTTCCCCGTATAACTTAATCTTTCTGTCGTAACGAAATAGGCATACATAAGTAATCCATTCTCATCGCTGCGGGCGGCATGGAATTATATAAAGAAATACCCTGTTATATAATATCCACTCTTTGCAACCCAAAACTCTATAAACTTATTATAAGAATATCTATGCAGTGTGACTTCCAGATTGGTTTCTGCAAGTTTGTGATAAATGTCACAATTATTGTGAAACGCGCGGCGTAAGGATTGCTATGCCTGCAGACAATACTACCCTGTTCACATGCTTCCCAAGAACTTTTTGGATATTTCCTCTCTGGTAGTCCCTCTCCGTGAGAGACGACGAAACTTATCTCAGTAGGCTGGCTGGTAAAGTTTGAATGGAGGATATTAATAATACGTTGTCTCTTAGGAAATGTGAAGGGCTATCGTTTGAGCTCTACCTGAGGAGGTGAGTCAAAGATGAAGATTGTCTCGTATGAAGACGTTCGCCTTTATCTGATTCTACGAACGCATCATTCTCAAATGATTAAAATTTATACGCGTTTTAAGTTTTATGCAAGCACAAGGACAAAGGCAGCGATCAAGTCGAAGTTAGACCCAACTCAGAATTGAGCCGCATCTTCACCGCACACTACCCTTACACTACCCTTACACTACCCTTACACAACTTCGTTCATTACACCTCCCAAACTGCGCCCTCGAAGGGCCGCCCAGACCCGTCACCACGACAACTGGTTCAAGATGTGCACGGAAGTTTGGTACCTATATGATTGCAACCCTCGCAAAAATAAGAGGCATCTGGTTTTCAACCACTACAGAGCATGCGAATTCTGGAAATTCAAGTACTCCTCCGCAGGCGATAAGGACGGCAGCGATGAATGCTCTCAGTATGACGTGCTAGAGGACCATGAGACAGTCGAGAGGACCGGAGAGAGATGTCCACAATGCGCAAATGGGGGCGGTTCTCCCAGTTCGTCGGATTAAGTTAGGAACCTGGCTGGGACGGTAATTTTGGGAAGGCGAATACGGAATAAGGGGTATGCGGTGGCTTCATTTCAAGGAACGGGCGTTTATAAGGCAGAGAGTTGACCTCGTGGTCTAGAGAGTTGATGATTAAGCTGCGGTTCTACTCTATCGTATGTTGCATTAAGAAGGATCCGTTACGGCCGGTCTTCACAGACTTTCATGTTTATTGCGGTTAGTATGGCTGGAAATCCACGCATTTCTGTTTTCCTTGGGGGTAGAATAGCATATTTTCCTTTTAATGTGATTCTATTGTGAGAACTTACTTCTAAACTCACTCATTAACAACTTATAAAACGATGGTAAAAACATTATATGATTGTTACTGGACCAAATATATTTCTTATAAATACTAAATGTCGACCTGAAATACTTATAACTACAATATAAGGGCCTTTCTCATCGGACGTTTATATTTAGAAAATCAGAATCGTAGACTATTACGTAGACGCACATCTAAATGAATGGCTATAGTACATTTTCGAAAGGTGAATGAAGCCATAAGAAAGTTTACAAATTACCTGCTTCTTCGGTATTACCTTATTGTACGTGCCTAGGTACATAAATGTTAGGTTTTAATTTAGTCTTGGTGATATTAGTAAACCTACTTGAACCTTTACCCCTTTATACCTTAGTGCTTAGTACTAGATAGTAAGCCCGTACCTATCCAACTTATTATAATACCCTAACATATTCTATAATGAGCCTATCTTAAAATAAACATATATTGAACTTATAGCGCACGAATTTAATGTCACTTGATCGTTGTCCATACCAATGTAAAGCTTCTTATACATCGTTCACAATCGATATTCCGACGTACTATAACTTAATCTAAAAGGCTTTAATAAGAATAAGGCAGGTAACTAGACAGTTTAAGATAAACTCATGGAATTCTTAAGCAACCAGTAGACATTCTGGTAACCGGCCTAGTCATGCTTAATGATTGCCGATAATCTGACATCTGCTTCGAGTACAATATAGCTATTTTCACCGCTTGCCAATTAGAGTTGATAGGAGATTGTATTGCACTGCGAAGAAGTAATTTACTTAGACCAGTGGTACAGCATAAGGCCATGGCCAAATAAGTAACGATTAGTACGATCCTATGAACGTATCTAAATATCCTACTAACAGCAGGATTCTGGTCACAGATAAGCCAACAGGGTCGCACAAAACCTCATAAATGTACCTAAAAGTAAAGAATCGAACGAGATTTGATTAGTTATAAGTTTCTATAGGAGGTAGTCGGGGGCATTTCCAAAAGGGTTCCTGAATATTGCCACGCTATCACCTAGTTTCTATTTCCATTACGTACGGAGAGCCCTGTCCATGAGACAACGACGAAGAAGCCTGGCAAACTTGGAACGGACATCAATTTATCAGGTTGATTCCGCATTCAATCGCAGCCCCTATCGCCGAATCAGTAAGCGATGACTTAGGTTACCTTAAACTCGGTTCATTTTCTCTTATCACTTCGCTACTGGCATGGCAGATCGTCACGAGGCCTCTAGACTCTGTGGGGATTTCCTATTTAGTTCGCCATCCAATATACCACCATGGCGAAAAAATGAGGGGAAACGCTGCACGTCCAAGCCGAATTCGTAGGATATCGAGCTCATCACTTAGCGAGAACATTATCGGCTCCGGCACCGTTGCATGGGATTTGTTCGGCGGCCCCCTGGAAAGCCAAGAGTGCGGAGTCAATGCCAGGGCATTATGCGAACAACAAGATCGTCGCTTCAAGTTGCTCAAGTCCCACGTTAAACCCCAAAGAGCTACCAGATACATCTGCCGGGCTTGGCATCGTGTATAATATATACGACACTTCTTGGGAAGCCGACTGGGCGCGATTCGCGTCCTCGCAGGGTCCTCGAAGCTGGCTAGATATGTATAGAGTGCGGAGGGTTGCAGCCGGGCCAACGATCTAGGTACGCGACTCCGAACCGGCTAAACTTGAGATTAAAGAGCGTAGACTCTTTTCGATAGCGATAAGATGCCAAGAAGTGGTGTCACCCATTGGTATTCCTGGAGATGTCGTGTAAATCCCATGCGAGCATCAAAGCAGGATTAAATAAGCGACATCTGCGATGCAGATGGATAAATGACAAAAAGGCAGTGTGGGGGGAGGGGGAAGTTACATCAAACTCCCCAAGATTATGGAGGATGGAGCTCCGACAACGCCTCCATCATCGTCGCCTGTCTATAGCCTGTCTATAAAATAGAAGGGGTCAGGAGCTGGCGACGGACATGATGAAGAGGAACCTCGAACGCTGTCCTTGTATCTGACAACCTCGACGATCCCTAACTTACATCTCACGTATCCCACAGCTATCAAACCAATCACAATGGCCATCTCAACCGATGTTCCCCAGACCGTGGAGTGGAACGGGAAGAAGGTCCCGGTCTACCCCATGGAGGTCATCGACTTCTCGAAGCTGCTCTCCCAAGAGCCTTCCGAGATTGAGAGGCTAGTTAGCTGCTGCCAAGAAACGGGATACTTCTACCTGGACCTGAGAGGCATCGACGGCCGCAGGATGCTCGAAGACCAGCAGGACACCCTAAAGCTCATGTACCGTTTCTTCGATGCTCCTCTTGAGGCTAAGAACGAGTTCGGTCTTGTTGCACCACATCTCGGGTGAGTGACACCCAGCCATCTAGCTAGCAAGCAAAAAATGAAAAAAGGGAAAAAGAAGCATTCTTTACTGACAAGTGAGTAAAACAGATACGAGCCCGTTGGCTCGCGCACCGGTGTCCTCGAGAACACCAAGGACGGCTACGAGATGATCAAGGTCTCGCGCGACGAGATCCAGAAGGACAGCCCGCACCTACCAGCCGTCATCAAGAACAGCCCTGACATGAAGGTTCTCGAGCACGCCATCGCCGGCGCCAACATCGCAACCAAGACGATCCTGTCGGCTCTTTCCACCGGCCTCGGCCTCACAGGTGCCTCGCGCTTCGAGAACACGCACCGCAACGACCGACCCTCGACCAGCACGATCGCCATGATGCACTACATCCCCTCCGACCCCACGGCCAAGAACATCGGCCACCAGAAGCACACCGACATCAGCTCGCTGACCTTCCTGTTCGCCGAGCAGTGGGGTCTGCAGGTGCGCCCCCCTGGGGCCAAGGAGTTCGGATTCGTAGAGCCCAAGGACGGCATGGCCGTCATCAACGTTGGTGACTCGCTACGCTTCGCCAGCGGCCACACCATGCAATCCTGCATTCACCGTGTCGTTCCCCTCGACCCCACCGAGCACCGCTACTCCATCGCCTACTTCCTGCGTGCCGAGAACGACGTGATGTTCACCGACAGCGAGGGCCGTCTCATCACCGCCGGCCAGTGGCACGACGAGAAGTTCTTCGCCTTCACCAGTCCCCCTGAGATCCAGGCTCTAGCCCCGAGCTCCATGATTCTCGGTGGTATGACCGAGGAGGACGAGTCTGTCGAGGCTACCGCGTCTAAGGATGCGCCTAGCCCGGTTGTTGGCGCAACTACTCTCGGCGAATCTGTGCAGGTGTACTAAACTGCTCACTTAAATCAAGTAGTTTGTCGCCTCTCGAGTTAAAGTCTTCCGAAGAATGGTATATACCTAGAGAGGGGAGACGGTTTGGCTATACATACCTAGGTACCTATCTAACCTATCGACTTACCTACTACTAACGGTCGTTACGCCTAGAGGACTTCCGAAAAAGAAAGCTGGTACAAACATCTAGATCGCCTCGCGTATAAAGGCGGATAGATGGAGGGCACGAGCATATTCTATAGTATTATATGTAGTCTTCAATAGGATTATTCTCCTCTGTCGTTATGAAGACCTGATTATTTCATCCAGTGAGCTTTATGTGACTGCGTTAGGCCGATCTTTTATGGACAAATATGTAGCAGTGGCTTCTTGTAGAGGACAGGACGCGTTTTATTAAATAAGATATGCGCAAAGCAATACCGAATAAAAACGAATTATTACTGGATCGGGCGATTATCGTACGGCGCAATCGTTAGATATGGCCTTTTCCCCCTATCCATCTATCAACCTCGCATCGCAAAGGGAGTACAGTACCTAAGCTAATACCTACGGCTTAATTAATTCCCATTCCACCTAGATCGTGGGCCAGGTTATCAATATTGGTGGCGCGCTGCACTCCCGCAACAGGAACGTGGTTAGTACCGCCGACGGACGCTCCACACTCCGGGCATCTGGCTTGTTCCATTGGCATCCCGCACTCGCCAACAGTAAATGGATGGTTGTTCGCACATACGTACCAGTGGCCGGTCCCAGAGAACCCAACCGCCATAGCACGATATACCGCCCGCAACTCCTCCGTGGATACAGGATCGTAGAATACGCTATCACGTACCATCTTTTCCGTTGCTTCGATCTCTACCATCATCCCCTTGGTCTGGTCGCTATACTTCGCGATCAATTCACGAGAGAGAGCCAGGTGTTCTTTAGCCCTTTCTTTGAACTTCTCGGCCTTTATAGCGTTGGTGTTAGGCTCGTCCTCTGCTTTCTTGTCTGGGATGAGCGCTCGGCTGAAGGCGCAAAACTGTGCAGAATATATATGAGCCTCAGTTTCTTGCCTGGGGTATCCCGTAGCTTTGGCACGCTCTGCCAGGGATTCACACTCATCCAACTGTAGCGAGAAATCCAAATTTAGCTCTCCTCGGGTGTCTACCAGCTTGTCCCGCTGTGTCATGAAATCGGTAATGACGATAATGTCACATTTTAGAGAAAGCGTGCATGCCTGTAAGTGTCCCTTGATCTGGATCCTTGTCTCATCGAAGGCAAATAACCCCTGAGTTTCTCGTTGTCGCGCTGCATGTAGGACAAAGTCGTTGACGCGCTGGAAAGGCTGCTCTTCTCTTCTCACTTGCCCGAGGAAATTATTGATTCGTTGCCACAGCTTAAAAGCTTCATCATATCTGGGATTCCCTACCCAGTCGCGGATAAGTTGGATCTGTTTGACACGGCCAGTCGAAAGAATTTTCTTGCTAGAGCGGGTATCCTTCTGTAAGACTCGGGGAGGGGGTGGAGATGTTGAAATGCGTCCCTGTACGTCGAGTAGAAGTTCCGCAAGCTTGCTATACTCAATCTGAGACCAAGAAATGAACTTCTTGGTGGACTCATCGAGCATGGCCCGTCGGACTATTCGTCCATATCGTGAGATACTACGTAGAGATCCGCGGCAAGTTGGACAAACTTTCACCTCATCCATGGAAAATGGTTCGGAGGTATTAAGGATAGCTGTTGGGTTATCCTCGGCTGACATCTTGTAATGGGCCTTCATATCCATAATGCCATCCATGTTGGTCTTGGTAGCGAAATGCCCGCAGTCCGGAAAAATGCAAGGATCTTCGTTTAAGTCAATTTCATGGTATTGCATGCCCATGATGAAATCTACCATCACCGACTTTATTTCTTCAGAGCAGCAAGTCTGACAGAATCTCGCGCTGGGGCACGTCTCTCCACATACAGATGGACATTGGTGCCCACAACTCAAGATCTCTTCGCATCTCTTCGAGCAAGGCACCCAGTCACAAGGTGCTGCACAGGGCATGGTACACTTTGCGTGGGGACAACTAGATGCGCAAGTCTGCTCGGCGCATGGCACGCAAGGCTCGTGGCATTTTTTGCTGCATTTAGAATGACGGCACCTAACTTCGCATGATGCTGGACAGAGCGGACACTCGGCTTCGCCGTGACATGGCTGCTGGCAGGTATGGCGACATGTTGAGTATGCGCGGCCGCAGACTTGCTTGCAGAAAAGGTGGACAGTCTTGGCGATTTTGCCATCTTCCCTCTCCTTGCATTGAAAACATGTACTCTGGCAGTTATGGCCGCATGGACGAGGATCGAGACACAGCTTTCCGCACCTGTAAGTGTCGACGCTGACGTCTATGTGACAGGGCACATCAACAGTATGTTCACAACCAGGTACAGTCTTCGAGACCATTTGCTTGCAGATGATAGTAGAGGGGTTCTGTGCTTGCCAACAGAATGCTGCGAAGATTTTGTGGCCGCAGGTAAGAGTAATATTAATGTTTTGTAAATATTCGTCGCATTTAGGTTTGCAAGGTTCGCCGCAAACCAACTTGCAAGGATGTTGGCATCCCTTTTTGGGTCTGGGACAAGGCTCCAAACACTTGACGGCGTTGTGTAGATTCTCATGGTGGCATCTGTTGATACATGAGTGTCCACATGAGAGGCGTCGGTCGCACTGGAGTATACATCCTCCTTCAGGTGCGACTCGCAAGAAATCATCAGCCTTTGACACTAAAAGGGGTGTATCGGGGTTAGGATGGCGTGGGCCTATAAGGTTGACGGTTAGTATTTCGGTAATTTAAGGAAGGGGAATGCTTACAATGTAATTCCAACTGAGCTCCTAGGTTCTCATTCTCTACGAGGATGTCTAAGACCTTCGCCCACATAGGCACATGCCTGTAGGTGTTTGCATTGCCGATCAGATACATACCATGTTGGGCTCGAGATAGCAGCACATTGATACGATTAGACGTGCTCAAGAATCCACACTTATTCGCGGCGTTACTTCTTACGAGAGAAATTACGACAACTTTCGCTTCCTCACCCTGGAAGTTATCGACAGTTGCTAATCGAATACTTTTCAAGAGGGTTTTCTTGACGGTGACGGGTTTGTAGGGTTGAGAAACTGCATTCTCGGCTGCTAATTGATCAGCATCGAGAGCTTCTAGCTCTTCTAGATCTCGCTCGCCAACAGAGATCTCAAACAGTTTCCCCATTTCGCGGCGAAGCTGATTCAGTTGCCCCAGATATGGTGTGATGACAGCGATATCCTCTGAACCGTACGATCCTTGTCTTACTAAGTGCTGGACGAGTGCTATAGTCATTTCGACTTCAAAGGTATTTGTATGTGAAGTAGTCATCGGATCGAGCTGAACCTCTCGATCCTCAGGCGACTCGTGATGCATCCAGAACAAGCGTCTTTTCATACCACAGATCTCTGGGTGTTGAGCTACCGGGCCACCATCTTCAAGCCGAGGGTACAAAGTTGATCGAATCAGCTCTGAGACACTGGGGTGCATTCGCCTCTGGGTCTCTAGGGTATCATATGGTAATTTCGGATCCGTGTCATATGGCGGTTGGATTAAACGCTCGAACAGAGATATGTCGAGGGAGTATTGAGCACCTCTTGCGCTCGTGCTCTGGAGTTCGTAGTTTACTATCTGGGGTCTTAGCTGTTGGTGGTCGCCGATCAAAATAGCGTGCTCGACGGAGGGGAGGAGGGCAGTCAAGGTGTGTGCTTCCAGGACCTCTCCTGCTTCCTCGCACAGCATGACTTTACATCTTAGCTTTTGAAGGAGGCTAAGATTCTTCGCCAACCCAGTAGTTGTGACACCAACCACGTCCGCTTCGTGCAGGCATCGCAGGTCAACGTCACGAGACACCTTTTCTAGCTCATCTGTAGTATTTCCATAACTCTTATATTTCTGTATGATGTCGGCTATCAGCGGATCGCGTATTTCTCGCAGCCAGTAATTGTAGAGATGTGTTCTCTCTGCATTGCTCATGGCCCAAACATCCGCATATATTAATTGAGCTATGTCGCGAGGGGTGTGATTTTCACGGTGACCACCATTTCGCCATTGACCGAGGAGTTGGCCGGGGTTTCGACGCTGTTGCTGTTGCCATCCCTCTTCATCTTCAATCCCAAATAGAGCATTGTGATGGCTTTGATGATGTATTAAAAGGTAGTTCCTTATCGAAGCTGGAGTTTGGCAAGCTGCAAGATCATTGATTGACTGTGTTATGGTACGAACATCTTCATCGCGTTCTGACCGCAAATTCCACATCGAGCCCTTTTCAGCCTTAGTACGATCCGCAGTTTTGGCCACAGCGCGAAGATTGAGGCCCTCTAACTCCTCTGATTTCGATCTTGACCCGATTCTAATAACCTTGACTTTATCGCGCATCAGGTGTACTAACAACTGATCTAAGGCGTGGTTGGTATAACATACGCAGAGAATCGGTCCGAGGGCAGCCTGGCGTTTATTTGCAAGCAACACCTTTATTATCTTTTCGCCGGTGAAACCTGTATTTATCCATGTTAGTAATTCTCATTCATCTATAGCCCACAGAATTGCTTTCGAGACACAGCCTCACTTGAAAAAAGAAAAGGGGGAGACACCCCATTTCCAACGCGAAGGGCACTAAGGGTTGATGCTTACTTTTTCCAGTACCTGGCGGACCTTGGATCAGAGCTAGCTTTCTCGATAATGTGTTTAAAAGAGCGCCAGACTGAGTCGCATCAAGGGATGAATGGCTTGCTAATTCTCGTGGGTCCAGCGGCCTTTGGGGAGAATGGCGCAGAGTTGCATTGTCATGCGTAAGACAACTGAGGTCAAAAGAGAAGCCTTGCCTCATCGTGTACTGCGGAGGACCGACGTCTTTGACTTCTAGACCCAGCTCCGCCTTAGCTGGGGCAATGAATTCGTCAAAAGGTACATCGGACTTCTTTGACATGCGCTGAAGGGCTATAAGCGTATGTTGGAATGAGGGGAGGAGAACACGAGGGAACTCCACAAGGCATCGTTGCTGCTCGGGGCCGATATTTTGAAACCATCGGAGTGCTTGTCCGATATCATGTGGACGGGCTTCAACAAGATGCAGATGAGCATAAGCCCATACATCACCATCAGCAAGAGATAGTTTCCTTTGGAACTCTTCGTTCTCTTCCGCCTTTTTAACGCCTTTTTGGTCGCTCACTATGATAGTGCTATCACCAACTACGCAGAACAATACGGAGTCGTTTCCGGAAAGCATGCAGACAAGGCCCCCAGGTTGAAGGCGCTTGGAGTTCCCCCACCAATCCCTCCGCTGCTGGACGCTCTTCTTAGGTGTAGGTTGTAGAAATTGAACCAGCAAAGCCATACCCTGGATTCTATCAAAACTAGCATTAACAATTTCTGCTTGTTGATACGCATGTGTACGCATGGCGTTTCCATTACCATGATCCTGCTTGTGTCTAGGACCCCCCATTGCTTCGAGTTGTGCTCTGGCCGCATCTCGGAGTTGGCCTACTGTATCTTCTCGTAGCAGGCGGAATTCTCTGTCAAGACGCCCACGAATTCCGGGTACGTGAAATAAAGAGGGATCAGTAGTTGGCAAGTATTCGTTACGTATCGAAGTAATTTCTTGGCGTGTAGGTAGAATTCTAATATCGCATATGTCAGTATGATCGTTATCGTGCCGTGGGCCGTCTGCTGAAAGTCGTCCCGGCAAGTCTTTGCGCATGATAAATTCAGTCCGCGTCAGGCCAGCTTTCTTTGCTGTCTTGGCCTCGGTTAATGCATCGCCAACCCCAAGACGCCGCTGAAGGTACTGCAAGTGTTTCCGAGCTTGCAGTTTGGAAAATTCGTTTGGAGAAGGGCTGGCAGCTTGGATGGGACTTCCGAACCGCTTTATAATTTTGGTGAAATTATTGTTGACAATGTTACTTGTATTACAGTCGATCATGGTAGCCAGAACCGAGAGCGAAAGTTCACATGCAGAAATCCCATACTGGTCATCCTCAACCATAGGCAAATGTGGCCATGAGTCGAGAATGTCCAGGATGAAGTCATACAGAGTACTCATTCGCCTCCCGCCAATCCCTAGAATGAAGTTGTAAATGGCAGCAACTTGTTGCTCAAGCACATTAGAATCAATAACACGAGAATGGGTGAGGACTTGGAACAAGGGCTGTATCTGAGTCTTCCATAAGTGTACTTTGGTGAAATTATTCGAGGCCAGCGGAATCTGTTGATCGACGAGGTTTTTAATAAATGCGAGGCCAGGATCTTGTGCCATAAGCTTCACTGTCTCTTGGGAAGCCCCAATGTCTCCTTCCATCAATTCGAGAGCGAGCGTGAAAAAACGGTCGCACACTGGCTGATCCGTATGAGTAGAAGAACGAGTAGAACGTGAGTTTGAAGGGGGTTGGTTGAGTAGCCTCTTCCATTCCCGGAGGCGGTCTTGGGCTGGAGCCTGTTCTCCCTGCCGTTCATTGCGCGATATTGGTGTCCCAGGCGAAACCGACGAAGACGAAGACGAGGCCTCGTGGGAATACTTGCATTGTGCACCGAATCTGCATCTTCCAACCCTAAAGAAATGGTGACACGGACCCGGGGTTGACCCGTGTTTTCTTCTAGATGTACATGTCAGCTAAGCGGAAACTTAGAGGCCGTAGCAGTAGCCTCACCTGTCCATTATGGCTGCGTGGAATGATCTTAGGTGGATGGCGGTTGTATAGAACAAACAGAGCTGCAAGGGGAAAATAGATGCTGTTGGCAGCCTTGTTTTTAGAAGGAGTGGTATGAAGTAGGCCTTGCTAAAAAGAAGAAGAAGAAGAAGAAATTGATACCTGAGGGTACCTAAGGTAACTATTATGGCTAAGAGACAAATCGTACTTCGAAATAAGTAGAAGGCGGTAGGCGAGAGGAGTTGAAGTAACAAAAAAGAAGAAAAAGAGAAGTAGAGAGAAAAGTGATGCAGGCAGCCTGATCTTAAACAGTTGGCACAAGGTACCCGTGGGTCGTGAGGCGGCCACGCCAGTGACTAGAACTTCGGCCCTCTCACAGCCTGTTTGCAGCAACACAGCAGCAGTGCATCATCTACATGCGAAAAGAACCAGTAATCCGCCTTCGTACTTGATGACAAAAAGGGTTTGTGTAACAATAAAAACAACAGGGATCAAACACCGATTAGATGCGGTCAACCGCTGATCATGTCGTATTTCTAGCCTTCGGAAGCTAATAAAGGAATAAGAAGCATTGCGATGAGGCTTCGAGCGTCGACATTGGTGTTCTAAAGGGTGTCATCCGGCCGATTGGCTTAACGATCCACATAAGTGGTTGTGAGGCCTAATGCCAACTGCTGTGAGGTCCGAGGCCTCCTCGGTTGGTTCGCCGAGTCCGCCCAATGGCCAATCATACCATCGATTTTGACCGTAAACGCCATTGACCGCATTTGGGTAATCCTTTACATACAAACTACCTTCTAGAGGAGTGCTGTTCGATGCTGTTAGCTCGATATTCGACAGGTTATCAAACACTGCATCTTTTTAGCAGGCAAGGCATACTATTTAAGACAAGGGGAGTTGGAACCCAACACCTTCCACGCAGGTAGGTATATTGATGGAAGAGACAATATCTCCACTGAAAGTCAATCGTTTCAATGGACATACTCTTAGGGGTCCGGATAAAATTATTACATGTCGTTTCTAATGATATAAGCGACTTCGTGTCTTCACACGACAGGCTAGCCTTGTGAATGTAGGAGAGTAATTGGATTATTCAAACCGCTTTAAATAGTGAACTAGATTTAAGAGATTTGGTTCGAGTTGCATTGAAAGGTTAAGATCAACTTTAACCGCTCACTAATTTGATATTTCTGTATATCAACATCGAATAAAGGTTATCATGTAAGAGAGAGGGAGAGAGAAAGAGATGGTTTGACGTTGACCGAAACGAATTTCTTAATTAAGAAATACGCTAAGAGCTGCACCCCGGCAGACCTTTCTACACTTTCCTCAAAACGGTGCGAAATACAACCACTTAACCTAACCTATCAGAAAGGCGTCAAAAAAAGTGGCGCATCCTACCAGATACATTGAAAACACATTAACTTCTAATAGCTATACTCCAATCAATTCAGGACTAGGTAAATAATAAAATATACGGTTCGAAAGCTTTAATCATAACCTATTTGGCTATATATTTTATTTAAAATAAAAATATCGTACGGGCTTTAGAATGGAGGTGGCTTTTTGCCTACCTAGGTACCTAGGTACCTAGGTAGGTAGGTGGTACCTATGTATTACAATAAATAAACTCTAAGGTACTGACTTTTTCCGTATGAACTGCTGAGTAGGTACCTACCTAAGTGAACCAGGAACCCTGCAAAATGTTCAAATATTAGCAATAATTAGTAGTATTAACCCCCAATTCCTTCTTCATCAATCATGCTGGGTTCTTAGTGCCGTCGCAGGTACGCGCATCCTCGTTTCACCTGATGAGACGCGAGATGAAGCGGATATCGCATACGTTATGGAGATCTTCACGGCTTTTGTATGGCCTCTGCGGGGTTTACAGTAAGTCCATGGCATGGAACTCCATGCTGTAGGTCATTCAAATATCTCCATCATGCCTCGCTCCTAGTGATTGTCTGTTTGATCAACTTTAGTTTATGATTTTAATTCCACTTATTTGTATTGCTGGTCAATCTACGCTGTCATAATTTTATCTCGTCTCATCAAGATGCTGTGCAAATCTCTTCTCATCCTAGCGGGTGCATCCGCAACTCTGGCTTCCACTCCTAAAGGCTTTGAGCCTGGGACGACGTCTGCTCTGCTAGTTTCCTTTGGCGATGTCGCCGCAGCAGATGGAAATGTCCTAGCACAAGCAGGTGAGCCTTGGGCCTAGGATTCCTACTATAACTCATGGTTGCTAATAGGAATTGTAGCAACTCAAAAAGCTCCAACCATAGGAACGCAGTCTAAGGTTGAAGGGACGTCGTTTGCGGTATTGATGATCGACCTTGACATCCCGACAGATAGCCCGCCGGATACGCTAACTCTACTGCATTGGATGCAAACCGGTCTCACACAAAGTACGGCGGCGACTCCGGTAAACGGATCAACAGGAAGTACGGATGCCTTCGTATTCGAGAATTCTCAAGGACAAGCAGCCTTTGCAGAATATCTCGGGCCGGCACCTCCCGCGAGGATTCCGCTGTCTCATCGATATACTCAAATCTTGGTAGATACATCGAGCGCCACAGAAGCCAACCTGAATATCCTCAAGGATGCGGCTGCAAACCGGATAGGCTTCGATACTCTCTCTATCTTAACACAAGCTGGGCTGGCAGACAAAGTTTTAGCCGGCAATTTCTTCAACGTTACGAACCCTGGTCCGGTAACGCCCTCAGGTTCAAAAAACTCCACGACTGGTAATGGCAGTGGTTCCGGCGGAAGTGCTGGAAGTACAGGAACTGGAGCTGTTATAAAACCAACCCAGACACCGTTCGTCCCTAGTGCAGCCGTGGCGCACAAAGCAAGCGGAATGTTGTTAGGGATCGTAATGGCCGGTGCTATGCTTATTACTTTGTAGATTAAACGCAGAGTCGAAAAAGGCGGTATAGAAAGCAATAGCAACCTAAAGAGAGACATACATACAACTTCCAAAGCTGCACACCGTTCACGTTTGCCGGCATCCTTGTTCTCAGATCCGCGGAAATCATAGCAGCAGCAACAACTTGGGCATAGTAGGCTCGGTGTTTCGGAAACGCAAGCAGCCAGATTATCCCATCTAAGCTGCGCGAGCAGCCTACTCGGGGAGATGCCGAAAGTTCCAAAGACGTGCACGTAGTCGACCCGCTAAGGAAGCTCCATGTAACAGTAAGCTCTACGTATTATTGCGGGTAAATAACTACTCCCGGGGAAATAAAGTTGTGTTATGCCGAATCCTGCGATCGTGGGTTATCATTTAATATAGGCTTTTCGTCCGGTATCACTTACACTGTACCGATGATCTTCGATGAGATCAGAACTGCCGCGAAACTTTGAAAATATATTTCGGGATTATGTGCAAGAGTAAAATAGTATCCATTCTCTTACTTAGTTGGGACGACTTGGCCAATCATTGTTCTGGACGCTACACTGTTCCCAGATCCAGAAAGGCTGGATGCGTATCCCCTCCCCTGTCTCCTCAACCGTCCCTCTTCTCAAATAGCTCCAACTCTTTGGCAGGCTTCCCCGCAGATTTATGTACAAGATATGTGTGTATCTAAGGTATGTTTGTGTTTGTAGTTCCCAAATGTGACCCCACTTCACCGAGGGCCGAATGCAAAGCTCGTTGCTCCAAACAGCTTCACATTATCTTCACCTGCCTTATGTAATATATAGGGTGTAGGTAACCACTAGGTTAGATAACTACCAGGTAACTACTAGGTACCTAGGTAGGTAGCCATATATCAGCCTTCAACGCATAGGTGGCCTCTCCGCTAGAGCAGACATGGCCGTTGTCATATGCTAACATAGCTACCGCCTAGGCCTAGATATTGCTAGAGTTGACGATAAACTAACGATAGGCGTCCACTAGTCCCTTCTCAGGGGCGAGGGGCATCAGAGGTGCGGGCCCCTGGCCTCACACACCGAAACATCGCCGAAGCTTTCCGGCGGGCAGCCGAGTCCCTTTGTGATCAATACTCGGGATATACACCCACCCACGCGGGTTGGACGGGCTCAAAGAGATACATCCAACATGCGTTTACATGCGCTTGGAGGCTGTGGGACAATAAGCCCCTATCTGCAGCCTCGGAATGCCTCATCTGTACCTCAATGTCGCTACCTCCACTTAGCTCACTGTGTACAAGGACTACATCAGGTAGACTATACGGTACCTATGTAGTCGTTATGCACACACTACATACATGTATCTAGCGGTCATATTGGAGACTACTACGTGACCGCGCTCTGCAGAACGACCGAAACGACGGGAACTATCTCTGCCTCTGGCTAGCTCTGTGCTCGAGACGAGCAGCTAAACCATTACCCGATAGTGTCCACCTCTCCGCTTCCCGAGCTGTGCTAATGTTTGAATCGTTCCGGACGAAAGCTGCCGTTGTGCCTCTTCCCCCTCGACCATTGTCTCTTTGTCGCGCGAGGTGAGCTCCAACCCATAAATGGTCGCATTCTCCCTCTACCATACACTCTTCTCTCTGTGCTTCTCTTTTACTCATTCTACCATCATATCTCCGTAATCGAGTTTCTTTTCCCAGAGAAGCTTCAGCAGGACTAGCAAATCGCTTCACCAATAAGCTCTACACGTATAACTCTCAACTCGCCCAACAAACTCACATTAGCGGCTGTTGGTCTTATTAGACAAAGCTTCAAAAGATATTCAAAAGATATTCAAAATGGTATTATTAGCTCGTCCCCTTTCCTCCTGCTGCATTCGTCCCATCTCTACGCGGGCACTCTCTACAGCCACAGCAGCGGCTCGTTCTGTTCGCAATGCTCGGTCCTGTATGCCACTGCGCGCTGATCTGACGTCACGCGCCGTCCTGGCGTATAAGAGTTCACCCACGGCCCTATTCAACCCCCCATCGTTACGAGTTCCTGCTTCGACGCGTTTACTAACTACGCAACGTGAAAAGGTCAAAGTTCTACTAGTCCTATACGATGGAGGCAAGCATGCCGAAGAGGTAAGTGAAAAAAGAAAGAAGAAAAAATAAGACAACGTTTCTATTACTCAATTCCAATTCCACCATGACGCTTTTACTTTTTTTTTTCTTCCTTCTTCCCTTTTACTCCAATTTCGAAACTCGCCCTCTTATACCTCTTTTGCCGTATCCCCGCAATACCATTTCCTGCCATGAGCAAACTGTCCGTCCAATGACGGTGGTTTGACGCGTCATTGGCTGAAACATGCATGCAATTGTCTGTCTTTGGTAACTGGAGGTAACGGCAGATGTAAAGGTTGAAGAGATGGAGGAAGGAAGAAGGAGCAGGGAAGAAGGAAGAGGGGGAAAAGGGGAAAGAGGGTAGGGAATGAGGGGTAATTGAAACAAGCGATTCTCTCTACACCCCAAAATTCCAAAATTCCAAAAGTCCCATTCCCATTGTCCTATTGTCCCATCACCATTTGTCTCTCTCCACTTTCACAACATGAACTAACCTATCCTTCTTCCACCCAATTATAGGTGCCCGAGCTACTGGGAACGACCGAGAACGAACTTGGTATCCGAAAATGGCTTGAAGACCAGGGTCACACACTGGTTACCACATCCGACAAGGAGGGCGAGAACTCCACCTTCGACAAGGAGCTCGTAGACGCTGAGATCATCATTACCACTCCGTATGTGACCTCAACTGCCTCCTTAACAACATCCCCTCCCGAGTGGGATGAAGAGCAATAAATTGTCACTATACAATTAGGGGAATACCACAAGCGATAAAAACTTAAGTAAACTAACACATAATAGCTTCCACCCAGGCTACTTAACCGCCGAGCGATTAGCCAAGGCCAAGAAGCTAAAGCTCGCCATCACTGCCGGCATTGGTTCCGACCATGTGGACCTCAACGCGGCAAACAAGACGAACGGCGGTATCACGGTGGCCGAAGTGACAGGCTCTAACGTCGTATCGGTAGCAGAGCACGTGGTGATGACGATCCTAGTCCTAGTCCGCAACTTCGTGCCGGCGCACGAGATGATCGAGGCCGGCGAGTGGGAAGTCGCCGCCGCTGCCAAGAACGAGTACGACCTGGAGAACAAGGTTGTCGGCACGGTCGCCGTCGGCCGCATTGGCGAGCGTGTCCTGCGCCGCCTCAAGGCCTTCGACTGCAAGGAGCTCCTATACTACGACTACCAGCCCCTGAAGCCCGAGATTGAGAAGGAGATCGGCTGCCGTCGCGTCGACAGCCTCGAGGAGATGCTTGGCCAGTGCGATGTCGTCACCATCAACTGCCCTCTGCACGAGAAGACCCGCGGCCTGTTCAACAAAGACCTCATCGCCAAGATGAAGCCTGGTGAGTACACACACACTCCGCACCCTCCTCTTCGACACTCTCATGTACTGATTACTATTCACAAGGCTCATGGCTGATCAACACCGCTCGCGGCGCCATCGTCGTGAAGGAAGACGTCGCCGAGGCGCTCAAGTCAGGCCACCTCCGAGGCTACGGTGGTGACGTGTGGTTCCCCCAGCCGGCGCCCAAGGACCATGTGCTGCGATATGCCAAGAACCCCTTCGGCGGCGGCAACGCGATGGTGCCGCACATGTCGGGCACGTCGATCGACGCGCAGAAGCGCTACGCCGCCGGCACCAAGGCCATCCTCGACAGCTACCTGTCCGGCCGCCACGACTACCGCCTCGAGGACCTCATCGTCAGGGACGGCGACTACGTCACCAAGGCCTACGGCCAGCGGAGCAAGGCTTAAAAGAACGTGACTGCTTAGGCCCGAGTTTTAAATACGGATGGCGTGGCGTGGGCATGGCTAACCCAGCTTTCCGGAGATGTCTTATTACCTATACTTTTTTTGTATGACACTTTTTATTACTACTAACTAACTACCTACCTAACCTAACCTATTACTAAGTCATCATTTTTGGAATGGGATGATGGGAAGGATGATAGCCGGTTGGTTCCCGGCTTGCAGACAGTTGTACTGACGAGCAATACTATATGAGCCTATGAATCCTCTCGTCTGGAGCGGATATAGCTAGATAGTATTTATATAGCATAGCCAATGTTTTGAATACGACCAGCCCTTGAATGCCTTTTACATAACTATCTAAAGTGACATGTGTATGCAAGAAAAGTTACATACACCTTGCCTTAAAGCCACCAAGCTATGCCACACCACTAACAACTAGCTCTACTATACATTTATTTAATCCCTTGTGACCAAACCTCTCAACGAATAATAATTAACAGCATCCAACAGCCACCTGATGAGAGCCAGTACATACCAGTACCTCTTATGTAAGTGGACCAGCGCTAATCCATTCCCTAAACTAAAACAGGTCAAAGCCCAGCTTCCCCCTCTTCAGAACACCTCAGCTAGGTCCCGCTGACGTATCGTTTACACCACCAGCATACGATAACGGAGCCCACACCGCATCGTGTCGTCAGAGATATCGATTAGTCTCTTGCCCTGAACAAAGAATCAACTCACATTGCTGACCAACTAGGTTAGGTTAGGAGGTAGGTAGTTACATAGTGTCTAAAACCAAGGGAGGCTTATTAAGAGATACCTACCAACCTACCTAGGTATCTAGGTTAAAGTAAAGCATAGTGTATCAAAGGCATATAAATAACCCCCTTTCCTCCAACCTTGATGGCCAACCTTCCCCCATCTCGACTACCTCCCTTCCAACCAATCAGCAATTGAGAACAGCGCCTATTGCAACATATTCGCTTAAGATTACAACGACTTTTATCTCTTTAAACCCACCCGTCCAATAACAACAATGGCTTGCAACTGCACCAACGCCGGCTCCTGCACCTGCGCCAGCTCCGGCACCTGCAAGTGCGAGCAGAACTGCGGATGCGCCAACTGCCCTGTTAGTTTACCTACCTGCTGTTTCTATTATCGTATAGTCATCCGTACTACCTAGGTATAGTTGCACTAACATTGGAATAGAAGAAGAATTAGAGTCGAGAACAAACGGGATCATCCGTGACGGAACTGGAAGAATGCTAGTTATTGGACTAAATCATCGATCCTTAGTACCAACTTTGAAAGCTAGGTACCTAACCTAAGGTACCTATTCTTGTAAATAGTTAAAGCTCTACATATTGTAGTTGGATTTGGGTGTGACCAGCCGGGATCCCAGAATAGTTCCAGTCATTCCTTTTTATAACACTATTATACAACAGTATATCTACCTACCTACGTATATATGCCACTACTCAATAAACACCGTGAACAATCCTTATGAATATACAAGTTTCATTTATTAAACTTACTTGGTCATGCATCATCCATAACACGTCCCGACCCATGCTAAACCACACCCCAAACACCGACTATGCATGCAATCTTTCCCATCTTAATCATTATTCCTCTTCATCACTGCTATCGACAATAAATCCCGCCCTAGCCCGTCGCCTCACGGGCGCTTTCGTAGCAGGCACGTCATCGTCATCATCCGCATCTGCCATTTCAACATCTCCACCAGTAGCGGCTGGCGCCGAACTAGGAGGCTCCTTAGACAACCGCCTTCTCTTCGCGCTCGATACCGAGCCCGCACGCGGACTCGACGACAACAGTGTATCATCCGTCCCTGACGCGCCATTCCCTCTCCCTTTACTCTCATCTTCATCTTCGTCCTCCGACCCCTGCGGCAAGATGAGGTCATCATCATTGTCGCTATCGTGCCCCAGTAGCTCCTGTGCCTTGCGCTTCTCGACCTGTTTCGGGACAGCGGATGTCGTGACCGCGACCGCAGTGTGCACCGCCACGGCATTTTGCCGCTTTCGAATGCGCTCTTCGTTAGCGTAAAATTCGGCCCACCGCTCTCCGTCGTCCGACTCGTCGTCACTTGCGTGCACGTACAGCTCGCTCTTGAACCGCTGCGCCTTGGCTTTTTCACGTTCCTTACGCGCCCGCGCTTTCTCCTCAAGTTGATCCTCGCTAAGCTCTTCTACATCACTACCACGCCGTCGGCGCCGTCGAATTTTCTTCGGTTTATCTAGAAATTCGTCTGCTACCTTTCTTGCCGTTGGGCCACCTGCGGGGAAGAGAATCTCATCATCCTCATCAGCAATCCCGTCATCGTCATCGTCGAATACTGCCTTCCTTCGTACTGCCGCCTTCCTCCTTAGCTGATCCTCGGCTAGCTTGCCGTCGTCAAATGTTGGCGGGCTGAATTCGGCCTTCTTGATTAGGTCGAGGGAATCTTGTATTTGGTTGGCCGTCACGTGTGGCGGGATAACCCAAGCAGACTCGGGGGTCTCGTCCACGCTTGGGACGAGTCGTTCAAAACCAACGAGCTTCATAAGAAGTCGGAGATGAGAATTCTTGAACATGGCAGTGCGACGAGCATCGCTATCTGGGCGTATAGCTGAATAGGTACCTATTAGTCGTAACTTATTAAAATCCCACTGGGAAAACTTACAAATAGGGGGAGATTCTTTAGGAGTATTCTCGTCGTTCTGCTGCTCGCCTTCGTTACCGGCTCCTTCTATTGAGAGCATTGCTTTGTCAGCTGCTTCCCAGGCCCTCTTCTCAGTTTCTGCTGTGGATAGCTGATCCTTAACCCAGCTGATATGATCACCCAGGTTTTTATCCAGCAAAACACCGACAGCAATCGCGATTTGCCGGTCCCGCTCCTCGATATGCCGGAACTCCAACTCAGCCCCCGGCCTGGACTGAGACGTAGATAGGGTCTGTTTCTCGTAACCATACTCCAGGTAGTGTGCTGTAGCATTGATTTTAGAGAACAGCATTTCAATGATCAATGGTGGCCGCTCCTCGATTTTGCGGATGCACTTCTTGAGAATCTGCTTCGCCAGTTCCTCCCACTCCTTGTACATCGTCGAGCTCTTATCCAGAGGTTCCTGGCCCTTAATCATACTGTAGAATAGCTGTATAATGTCAATTCGAAAGAGCATGACGCTCATATTCTGCTTGAAGGCTATGCGGTAAAAGTAGCGATGCGCCCGCTTCAGCTGAGAATCGTTTAAGTCCTGGTAGTATTTAGTAAATTGGACGAACGTATCCACCACGCCTTGAGGTGTAAACCGATTCGCAAAGCGATTGAAGTCGAACTTTCGTTCGCTCGATGTTCGCTCCGCATTCGCCTGGTCGTTATCAGAATCGTCTTCTTCTTCTACAGGGTTCTCTTCGTCTTCTCTGGTGGCTTTCACGGCCTTCTTCTTTTTTCGAACGCGCCGTTTTGACCGTACTTGCATATCCACATTCTGCTTCGAATACGCTTCTAGAACACGAAGGTACGTATGTGTAAGATCGGTGCATGCATCCAGATACTCGAAACCCTGGTCCTTATAGTTCCTTGCAATATTTGCGATTCTATCGTGCGTCTCCTCTTCGTAGAATATGCGGCTGAGAATATTCTCTGCGATCTCTTCGTCTTCCTCATTCCCTGACTCTGACATCTCTTGAACTGTCAAAAGTATCTGAGTAAAACATCGCATAGCAGCGCACAACTCTTGCCAACGCTTGCTTTCTAACGAATCTCCAATGGCTCTATTCAACGTAATAAATGTCTGCTGGTTGAGCACCCCAGCAACAAGGTTAAAAGAACCGACGTCTTCAGCGCTAGCTGACTTCCGATCCTTCGCGGCCTTCTTCCGTACTCGTTCGGCTTCCAGAAACCAGGATACTAGGTAGAAGAATTGGCGCGAGTGATATTCGAAGATATAGTCCTTCTGCTCGTCAAGCTTCTTTCGGACGTGCTGGAAGAGAGGATTGAAGCCAGAATCTAAGAATTCTTCCACGAAACCTTTAAGCTGCTGTCGTGCTCTTGCATTTAGTGATACGGGAGGGCCCAGATCCTTTGGTTCCATTTCCTCCTTTCTTGGTCTCCGTGGAGGTCGATATACCTTACTATTGTCCATCTTATGCTGTCTTCTCGCCGCATCCAATAAGGCATCCTGGCCACTGATAGTTGAAACCTTGCCATCACCTCGATCCACCCAAACCATAGTCCCCCATCGATTATGCCTGGATGGAGCTTTTCGATTGTAGGGCCTGTGCATTGCTGCTTCTTTATTCATCATTGCTTCGAGTTCGTTCGACTGTGCCTTGCTGAGCTGCTTCTCGTCCATGAATAGCTTAGAAACGTCAACCCGCTTGACTAGATGGAATATGACCTCCATCACAATAATCCCTTCCTGGTTGAAATCCTCCCCTGTATTCGAAGCAATCGTAAGGAGGGTAAGTAAAATATCTTGATAAGAAAACGCATCGATTAGAGCCGATCGCGAGATCTGAGATTCGTCGCCGTCGTACTTAATCCCAGGCGGTGGCGAGATCATGGCAACGTTCCGCAGGAATAATAGGATTAGCTTGATAATGCCTTCGTCACGTCCAGATCGGTCACCACGGGACAGAGCCATAGAAGGCAATGCGACTCGTACAGCGGTGTGAAGGATCTGGGCAGCATCGAAGTTTATTATAGCACGCTTATAACCGACCTGGGCAATCTGTAGCACCGGGAGATGTCGATGGTGGTTGATGGTCATCTGGTCGAGATCCCGTTCCAACGGCCATGTCAACGGAACCATTATCTCGAAACATGCCAGAGCAGCTCTCGCCCTAAATTTGTTATCGGTCTCGTTCTCGGACCAAGCTGCAATGATATGTAGCAAATCGCCTTCAACTATGTTTGCCTCGGACAAGCATCGCGCAACGTCCATTCGGTTCGTTTTCTCGTCGTAGAATCGAATCCATTTCTTGATATCGCGTAAAACCTCCAGGGCGGAGTCTCCAAGCACGTATCGTCCATCATCGTCGGCGCTGAAACCACCAAGCTATATATTGCGATCAGTCTTTTTATTAGCCAAAGGGACGCAACAAAAACTACTAACAGCTGAGACGAGACTGTTGACGTGCGCCCGAACTTCGGGATGCACTATATCAGTAGTAGTACCATCCGAAGACTCCATATTGGCGGTGAAGAATTGTTTCCTTACACCTGAGTTCTCACAGGAGTTCAATCTTGAACAGTCGTCATTAATGCCAAGAAGGGGAAGGCTTGAGCTGATATAAATTGAAAACGCGTGTTAAGACGCGTTTTAATTTACAGAAAGACGCGCCAATCCTTTTCCAATTAGCGTGGGACAGTACGAAGTACATTAACCTAGTTGCAAAGGTCATGTACCTAGGTAGGTACCTATGTATGTACGTACCCAAGTCATTGTGATCCGTAACCGTGAACCCCACATATATCCGTAGCCCGAGGCTATCCGGTAACTAGCCGGTTCATCTCTCCCTCACCTTAACTTACATGTAGCTACTTCAAGTCGTCACAACTGTCTACCCATTTATTCAGTATTAAATTTTCATTCTAAATTCACAAACATAATGGCAAGCGCAATTAGGAGAATAAGAGCTTCTCAGCTCACCAGTCAAATTAGGCACTTTAGCTCTAGCCCAGCTCGACATGCCGCTGAGATAAAGAGCCTAGGCGTCATAGGTGCGGGTCAAATGGTAAACTTGTTTCCATCACATGTGATCCCACGTCTTCACCACTCAGCTCACGCTTTCTCAGGGCCTAGGTATCGCTTTAGTCGCCGCTCAGAGAGCTGGTGTTCCTGTTACGCTCGTAGACTCTTCAAAGGCTTCACTTGATAAAGGAATTGGGTTTGCAGGTTCGTCGTACTATTTACAACCATGATATTCGTTCAATATGAATCAGAGTACTCAATAAAATACAGAGAAGTTATTATCTAAAGATGTTTCTAAATCACGGATCACACAAGAGCAAGCGGATGAGGCGAGATCTCGGCTCTTACCTACCACGGCTATCGAAGAGCTCTCAAATGTTGATTTTGTAATCGAGGCCGTACCAGAGATTCCGCAGCTAAAATTCGACATATTCGCCAAGCTTGCTGAAATCTGCCCGAAGCACACTATCCTAGCAACCAACACATCGTCCATCTCCATCACGAAGATCGCTGCAGCGACTACTAAGGACCCCACCGAAACGTCGGCAAGTTCCCGCGTAGTGTCAACGCATTTCATGAACCCCGTACCCATCCAGAAGGGTGTCGAGATCATTAGCGGGTTACAGACAAGCGCTGAGACCGTCGAAACTGCTATCGCCTTCTGTAAAGCCATGGGGAAGATTCCTTCTGTATCTGCGGATTCTCCGGGATTCTTGGCGAACCGGATCCTGATGCCGTATATCAACGAAGCGGTGATATGCCTGGAAACCGGCGTTGGGGACCGAGATTCTATCGATGCCATTATGAAGAACGGCACGAACGTACCGATGGGGCCGCTCCAGCTAGCCGACTTCATTGGACTCGACACATGCTTAGCTATCATGAAGGTCCTTCACCAAGAGACAGGAGACTCAAAATACCGACCGAGTGTGCTTCTCGCTAAGATGGTAGATGCTGGTTGGCTGGGGAAGAAGAGCGGTAAGGGATTTTATGATTATTAGATGAGTAAGATTTAAAAGCCATGACATTATATGTTTATGTCGGATCAGCATACGGTCACGCGTTTTGTGATTTCAACAAGTAGGTATATCTAAAGGAAAGGGATTGCCCATCTACACGCCACTATAGAAGCGGATGTCAGGAGGCGAAGAGTTCTAAGGACCGGTGGCCTGGAGTTGAGGCCATTATAAGAAAATATATCAATAAAATGGGTTATTTACCAAAGTACCCATACATATCAAATACCATGTCTAGTTGTGTCGATATCCAAAAGCGTGTACCCTACTCGTAGCCCATAATTTATCGAGCACCATTAGTAGGAAGTAATTAAAAGATGTAAACAAACAAATGTAGAGCATATTCGGGGTTGCCTCAGATCACCATTATATCGACATATCGAGATTCGGAAGAGAAAGGTTATACATATACATCATACGCCGCGTAAAGTGAGAGGAGTAGGTTCGCAGCTAAATAAAAACTTACTATATTTCTAATCTTCCGAAATGAATTGCTAAGTCTTATAGACAGGACCGACATCTCGAGACTGGCGGGGATGGCAGTTTCTGCCTGGTTTCGAGCACTTGTTCACAGTCAGCGGCTAGCCAATAGGGTTGGGAGGATGGCACACAAAGGCAACAAAGGGCAAGGAAGCAAATCTCAGATGGAATGAGTACTTCTTGGTCATCGACTCCTTGCAGGGCCTTCCAAAAAAGATACTTGTCATCATAAATATGCGTCGTTTGTATCGTGTAGAAATATCTGGGGCGTGTTTGGCACTTACATATAATACTACCTCCTAGCATGGGGACTGCAATCGGGGATCTAGGTCGGCAAAGCAGAGCAACAGTATTTGAGGGCTCGCTTGAGTAATAATAACTAGTAGTTTTGGCTATTTCGAAAAGCCTTGAGAGGTTGTCGACTTAGGCATCGCTACTTGGCCGTAGTTCCGTGGCGTGCGGTGTTGGATATCAACACATTTAACATGTAATGGGCGAGAGAGAAGTAATGAGTATGTAAAAAGGCCTATTAAATAATTTTGGGTTTCCTTAGAGGTTTATATTTCTAAGTTGGTTTGGTGCCTGCTGAAGTAGGCAGGCAGGCAGGCAGGTAGTTGGCCGCCAAAGTAACCGCGAGTGACGAATAGTTGGAGTCCGCCTTCCGTAATTAAATATTAACTTTTAAGGAATCTACTATTGCTATTCGTTTCCATTAAAAGAACTTCTTTTCCCACGCATCTTTATAATTCCAAATCAGAAATTCAAAGGCATAAAGAGGCTTATCTTGAAAAGATTGATGGTCTAGATTTTTCTTAAGGCTAGGTTAGGCGCTTGGTTTCCCCCATCAATCTATTGCACGCGGGTCGTACGGCAACAAAACAGAGTCTAGGCAGCCATCTTCTAAGAGCTCCTAGTTCTGAGTCGTGAATTTAGAGAACAATATATAGGTAATTTACTTACCATGGAAGTAGGTGGGAACATAAAAGGGGTGCCTATGACAAGCAATCCAAAGACTGCTTACTTCAGTATGGTAGTAAAGGGGGTCTGCACCAATGCTTACAGTCCTTTCTGTAGCTTTCCGTGGTCTTCTTTTATTATTATTGTTAAACTATAGTTTTCTAAGTTTTATGTAGGTAGCTGTAGGCCGTGGCACTTAGTCAAACAGAATAATATGTGGTGGAAAGGTCTTCAAATTACAAACCACTCTACGATGCTCAACACTACAACATCAACACGGATAGATAAACCACCTCAAATAAATAAAATGCAATCACTTTACACACAGGAACAACCATAGTATGATTTCACGTCTTCATATTTATAATTAGCTTTACTCAGCTTATCCAAGAAGAGCAAAACCGACCTTCCAAATCCGCGCTATTGGGTATCGCCACCTTTCAGTACCTCGATTCATGCTCAAATCAAGGTCCTCGTTACAACATGCCCTATTACAAATAAAAAGTATAGTCGAAGAAAATAACGTAGAAAAGAAAACCTTCTAGCCTGCCTTAGGCTACTCCCCCCTTCAGACCCCTGGTCTCTGATGATGATGATAGGCAAGTGGTATATGTACAAGCAAGACCTGGAATCTTGGATGTCTGTTGTGACATAAATACTACATATAAACAGACAGGGCGCGGGCTATGTCGACGATGACGCAAACGAGGTATATTGTCTAAGCTGGTGGTACGGTACTGTGCGAGCTACCGAACCTCCCGCCCGTTTGTCCCGCCGTGCCTGTTTTCTTCTCCCCGACCCTTTCGGGCCCTCACTAAAAGGGCATTAAATCTTGCACCGCGTACTGATGCATTATTAGATGGAACTTCCTATTTACAAATCCCCGTATCGACACGTTTAGCTGAGGTTCATGACTAAAGGTCCAGCGAGCGTGATGTCGTCAGTTATGACACCATCGGCGGCGGCGGCGCTGGTGAGAGTGACGTAGACAGTGCCAGCTAGGTTGGGCGGGAGAGCGCAACCCTGAGCAGGGTCGAAAGCGGCGAAGGCAGTACCGCCCGGGGCGGCGGAGTTGGTGAAACCGCAGAATTTGGCTCCAGATGCGGCGTCGCTTTGGAAGTTCAGCATGGTTCCCTGCGCGAGGGCCATGACACCGGCTACCGGAGCAGGAGTGGTCATTGTCAGAGTCGGGAAAGCGGTCAGAATCAAGTTTGAACCGGCAGGGCATGACTTGATGAACGGGGCAGCCAAGGAGAAGATCGCCTTGGGTCCAAGGGGAGTGTCGAAAGGAGATGGAGAGGCGGCGACTCCCAAAGCGACACGAACAAATGACTGGTGCCTCGCCTCGATGGTAAGGATAGACGCAGCCGTGCTGAGGATCTTGCTGTCGGACACAAGGGGCGCAGCACCGAGGTAGGCAGAAATACCAACACTCTCGAGGATGGATGCAGTAGCAACCATACCCGCGGCATCAGTAAAGCCAAAGTCGTACTCGCAGGGTTGGACAGGTTGGACACCAGCCTGTGCAATAGAACTCTGCAGCAGGCCGACGTGGGACGCTTCGCTAGAACCAATGCCCTTAAGATCGCTCAGCTGGGTAGCGCTTAAACCCAGAGCAACGAACTGGTCATCGCTAAACTTGGCAAATCCTTGCTGGTAGAAAGTAGCCTCGAGCCACTCCAGAGTCAGGGCACTGTATACTGGTTAGTGACCTATGCATTCCAAGTATACGGTAAAATTGAAACTTACAATTGCAGGATATCAACATCCGCCAGGCCGAGGGCAGCAGCAGCCGCATTTTGTCGTTTAGCGAGGCCATATATTTCGCTTTGTCTTATGGTCAACTTCGGTTGGGCCGGTAGAGCACAGGCAACAGCAGCCAATCCCGCCATAACACCCATAGTCTTCTTGAAGGAAGGCATCTTTTCTGATTAATATCGAATATATCCCTTTAACTTCGGTTTTATTTCGGTTTCGAGTGAATCGAGCTGATAGCGACGGCGTCGTAAATAAAAGAACGTCGAAGTAAAAAAATATCGGAAAGCAAGACCAGCCTAGCTGTTCTACAAAGAATCCCACCTGGGTATTAGAAGAATTACAAGGTGTCGAAAATGAGAGTGAAGACGTTGATCCCGCGGGAAGCAGACCGGCGCTTTGAGTTCGGAGTTGGACACGAAAATGAACGGGATGAGAAGGGAAAGTAGAAGAAGCAGGTTAGAAGATGGGAAATGGAGCTTCATTAAATCTAGTCGCCAACTGGTAGCTTTAGGAGGTGATAGACGTTGCGGGTCACGGAACGAAGGCAGGCCGGCGGCAGTAAGCAGGGCGATCCTAAGCATCGGCCCCCTTGAGGCTCCTTGACAATAGGAAGTGGTATCTTCATTTGGTATTACTATGTACGTTACCCATCCTCCCACGAGCTTCCGACTCCGAGAATCAAGGGGTAGCCCCAGCGCGACCGGGCAATCTAGATTCTATAGCTCGCTCGAGATCAATTAAAGACAGGGGTTTCGTAGACAACGGGAAGTTGGCAATAACCTTAGATAGCAGACAGGAGGAAGAAACGAAACGTGGATAATAAGATATGGTTGTGTCGAACCAATAGGAGTTGAGTTTGACGATCAAGCTCATAGCTTTTAAAGTTGAGATGAAATACCTAACCTAGCTTATTAGGCCCTGGTCCAGAGGGTCGCAGCCAAGAAGTTGTCGGGGGGAGGACCAGGGGTCTTCTAACTACTTGGGGAAAGGAGACGCCGCTGGGCACGGGGTTTTTGCAGTCCAGTCTGCTTCAGATGCTGTTTTAAAGAGCGGAAAGCCATCTAGCCGAACCTTGAAACTGGAGACTTAGCTATTCCGATTGATTCGTCCATTGCCACGATCCCGAGCAAACCCAGGACTGACTGATAGAATAAGTTAAGCTTCATAAATG
The DNA here is from genome assembly GCA_022432525.1 of Daldinia grandis. Lineage (NCBI taxonomy): Eukaryota > Fungi > Ascomycota > Sordariomycetes > Xylariales > Hypoxylaceae > Daldinia > Daldinia grandis. The sequence goes on from JAJKLB010000001.1 coordinate 1,631,648, forward strand.
CACCGGCGCAATGCTATGACACGGCTTGGCAGCGGATGTCGGATCTGTAATCAATATCTCTTAGAAAGTGATTTATACGGGCGATGTACTGTTGGCTATACATTTCGTAGTAATTTCGATGGTCCGTCTATAAGTCATGGAGTAGAACATACATATAACTATCATAAATTGAAAAGAGAAAAACAGAAAGACAAAGAAAAAGAAGAAGAGACTAACTTGTCCAAGCACATACATACATACATACCAGAATAAAAGTATCCCAAGGACCTGGTAGACCACCGACCAGGGTTCCCATTGGCGGATGCGAGATTGAAATGACAGGAATGGCAAATGTCGTATCGCGCGTTTCTCAACGCCGCTAATCTCGACTTCAACCTCATCTACGCGCACTACGGCTCGGCGAACGGACCAGAAAAGAAGACAAGAACGCGAACAGAATTTACGAAGCGGCCGCCTTTCGGGCTATCACATTCCTAGTCGCATCTGGGTTAGATGCATACACAGGGCGCCTCCGTATCCGTGCTGACCCCCGGAAATGACGAGATCTACTCTAACCTCTCAACTGGAAGTTAGCACATTCCCATAGCTCAGCCAAATCTGGTTCCAAAGTCCTAGGTTAATAGAGAACATAGCACGTGAAAAGAGAGGGGGGGCGAGACGGACCGCTACATGATATGTAGGTATGTGCGAGCTCTCGAGGCAGTCAACGTCGATCAAGCTTGAAGGACCAGGGATTCGTATCTCGGAAAGGTACATAAAACAGCGGCAGCTGTAGCACGTTGCACACCCGGGGATCCATCTTACCGGATCTGTCTGACTGCCTGAGTTGTTCCATGCATCGTGCCGGTAGAAGCAAAGGCTTACTATAGGTAGCTCCGAAAACTACAAATATCCCTCCCAAGTAGCCGCTACAAACTTATTGTGAGCTCGATTCTAGTGATATGGATACTCGAATGGATCTAAGGATGTGAATTTACGATTATGGGCCATGTAAAGTACCTATATAATTGTGTCACTCACTTATACACGTCGCACATACTCAAGTATTGGGAAGGGTTGGATTTTCTTCATAGCGATCTTATTCATAGCACGATCTCGTATATTTCTGTTGACTGTGGCAGCTTCCTAGTTCTATCTGCCTCTTCATGAAACACTTTTATCAACACAGTAAGAGCTGTACTTCTCGGGTTTCGGTCGCGGTCGCGGCCTTACAATCTACCCTATTTTCTTCTTGGCTACTTCGCTCTACATCACTCAAGCAACGTACCAATCGCTCCAATGCTCCCAAAGTCCGTTGCTCCGTCCAACCGTACGCGTCAAGCAAAGCACATCGTTGTTAGGAAGACTCATAGAGCATACGGGTTAAGCGAACGTATCGTCAAGCACCTGCGTTTGGTTAGTTTATTTACTCCATAGAAAAGGCTCAGGTTCACGTACGGTGGGCTCTTGCTGAGATCCGTCTTAAGGATCACAGGCACTCTGGTCATCTCTGTTACGTCTTGGATGTATTCGCCACCTTCTTCTCTCAATGCAAATAGCTTGAGATACTTCTCCTTGTTGGTCAAGCGAGTTTCTACGGCTTCTGCCATGGGCACCTTTGAATCGGACCTGGTTCGGTGAAGGATACCAGGGTTCGAGGAGGACCGGGTCGGTGAGCCTGGAACACTTTGAGTCGGACGCTCGGCTAATGAAGCACCCGCCATGGCCTCGGTAGTATCAGAAGCATTGTCGTCATCATAGTCGAATAGAGCTTCGGCAGCATCCGTAGGCACCGTGGCTGTCTCCGTCTGCTTCCGCGCAGCTTCCTCTCGCTCCTTCTTAGCCCTCTCGGCCTCTTCTGCCTGCCTAGCAGCCGCTATCGCATTCGAGATGCGCTGCGATGCACCCGCCTTGGGTCGTTCATCTTCAGGCACATATGCTGAACTTGGGACGCCCTTCTCCCAGTAGAGCTCTAGAATTCTCTTCTCCTTCCTGAACTCGGCTTTCTTAAGCGGCAACTGGTCACAGTGCACACGCTTCTCGAAGCCCCATTCGGGGATTAGGACATCAAAAGCGGACTCGTAAACGCAGACAACAATTCCCTCGCTGATAAGATCACCGTTGACCTCCTGGCGTTTCTTATCCATAATTCTGCATGACTCGATGTGAATGCTTTGCTCCTGGGCGTTTTGTGCCGATTCCTTCTTGGTGTTACAAGATTCAATCGTCTTTACAAGGTTTTCGATGTCATCATTGTATTCAACCTTGCCTTCCGAGAGAACAGCCTCAAGCTGACGGTGGACGATGATATCGGCGTAGCGCCTCGTGGGTGCAGTAAAGTGAGTATACAGAGGTAGATTCAGAGCGTAATGAGGCCAAAGCTGCTTGTTGACCTTGCCGGTGATAAAGTACTTGGCATGATGCATGCTTTTGAGTAACAGTGTTTCCATGCCCTTGCGGATATCAGAGTCATCGACCTTGAAGAGGCTATTCTGTAAGGTGCCGCTGCTGGTAGTATCAATATCGTATCCAAGCGCCCGCATGCGTTCGACAAATGTCTGCAGGCGTCGGGCATTGGGTGGGGATTGGCGCCGAAGCAAAGCCTTCTCAGGGAGACCTTGAGCAAGCTTTTGAGCGACGGCCGCATTAACCTTGTGTAATAGCTCTTCAACTAGTTCGGTACCCGGTGTAGAGTCGAATATGTTATGTTGAATAGGTATATTTTCATCATCGAGTTGATGAAGGAGTCGAAGAGGAGCCATGAGCTCTCCCTCAGATCCCAAACGCGACTCGCGGAATTTCTGTGCAACGGCCTAGATAAAAGATTAGAGAGCTTTCAAAGAGTTGGGGAAAAAGAAGGAAGCTTACATTAAGAATATGGGCGTCGTTGACTTGGACGACATCATGTGTGAAGCCGGCCTGGTTCGCGAGGGCGTCGTCTAGCTCCTTGAGAGCTAGTGTAGCACCGCTCTTAATAATACTCTTACCAATCCAAGTGTCACCCTCTGCAACCACACCAGTGTGAGGGTTAACGCGGAAGACAACACTGACAGTAAGCCTATCCTCGCCCGGAGTAAGGGTGCAAAGCTCTGCAGCGATCCTAGGGGGAAGAAGGGCACAGGTTCGATTCACAAGATGAACGGCGGTACCACGCTTCTTAGCTTCGCGATCAACAAGAGAGTTAGGTTTGACGAAATGAGTTACGTCGGGTATATGGATACCAATCTCAATCTTTCCATCTGATTCAGTCTTGACATGGACGGCACTACCAAGCTCACCAGTGCCGGCAAGGTCAAGGGTGAAAGTCTTCTCACCGCGGAAATCCCGTCGAGCTCCAATAGAAGCCTCGTCTTCCTTAGCAATGGTCCAATCTTGAAGGCCAACGCTTCGCAAGACAGCTTCCGAGAATTCATCGGATGAGAAGTTGTTGTCGCGCAGGAGAGCATCAGTCTCCACTTTGAGATCACCCATCTTCCCAAGCTGCTCAACGAGCGTACCAAAGGGATGTAGAGAAGTAATAGGCCAACGTTTAATACAGGCAACGAATATGCGATCGGCGTATTCCTGGTGCTTCTCTACGAAGTCTCGTGGCGCTTGTTCGGTAGGGATAGCAATTAGAGGGACACGCTTATCGGTAGGCTTAAACCAGACGATCTTAGGTTTGTCTTGCTGGCGATTGTCGTGCGACCGACCGCCGTCTCTGGCGGCTCGTTCAGCCTCTTGCTTCTCCTTGGTAGCTTGGCTGCTAGGACGCAGCAGGCCAAGGGTGCCTGAGAACATCTGACCAGCAACACGCTCGATAACAGCTACAATGTGTCCAGCATAAAGGGGTTTCGATTCGTCGTTAATTTCTTCTTCCTCGACGAGAAGAAGACTTTGCCCTTCTACTTCTACGTCATCATTCTTTTTCTGTGTAGGTCTCTGCCGGAGACTGCCACGTCGGCGGATCCCCCCTTCGCCGTTGGCAGCTTCTTCTGAGTTGGCAGAATTGGACTGAGCGTTGCCGTTTGTCGAGCCAGACCTTGTGTCGGTGATATCCTTTCTCTTCTTTTTTTCCTCCTTTTCTCGTTTTTGTGACCATACCTCGTCTACGTCAAGGAGTTCAACTGCGACGAGATCGCCTTCTAGAGCTCGATTGCGGTCTTTGCTGCCACAGATAAATATATCCGCATCTAAAAGACCGTCCGAAGTAGAGACATAAGCGTCACTGCGATTCTTCTTGTTCACTCGGAGAATACCGGAGACGAGTTGTCCGTCACCAAGCAACGCCGGCAAAGTAGCTTGAGGGAGATATGGGGTAAAGAGGGTCTTCCTCTGTTGTTGCTGTTGCTGGGATTGTTGCCCACCCAGTTGTGGTGCATGCTGGCTTCCCTGAAGACCAACAAATTGCTGACCATTCATCTGTGCGGCTTGAAGGGCTTGGAGCTGGTTAATCTGCATAGGATTAAGCTGCTGACCAGGGTACATCTGCATCATTGGCATCTGACCGGGCATTTGCATGAGTTGAGGCTGACCAGGATATTGAAACGCCCCGATGCTGGAAATAGACTGCTGGCTTATGGAGCCACGAGGACGATGACTAGGCTGAAACCCCTGCTGGCCCTGACTAGCCTGATCCTGACCTTGGTTTTGACCTTGCTGGTTACGCCAATTGCCCTCAAAATTGCGGGAAGAAGTTCGTGCATGGCCGCTTGAGACACTACCACGGCGGCCAAAATCACCGGTGTCGTTAGAAACGTGCAGAGCACCCCCACCGCGAGCACCTCCCCGGCTATTGACAGCCATACTTTGGCTTCGTCCGTGTCCTCCGCGGCCGCCGCGAGTAGATGAGCCCTGTGCTATGGGGGTATCCGCAGTGACGGACCTAGTTTCCTCGGCAGGGGCGCCTTCAGAGGGCCCCGCAGCTGGGAACTGAAAGCCAGAGGTCGTTCGTTTCTGCTGAGCAATCTCAGCTGCCTTTTTGGCGTCAGCCAGGGCTAAAGAATGCCTTCGCTGGTGACCGGAGCCGCCACCTCGCCCTCCACGAGGTGCGTTCTCCCGATTCTGCTGACCAGACGAGTTATCAAATTGCCCAAAAGTGGACCCAGAAGCTCCGGCAGAAGGAGCCGGAGGGGGTCCGATTCCCATGTTGGGGAGGGCCGATTGGTTACGACGGTGCGACATGGGTTGGCTTGGTGGTCCCATGGGAACATTCTGCTGCTGTGGAAGCTGGTTGGGGAACTGGAAAGCCGTCTGTGGCGACATATTAGCCATAGGTGGCTGCAAAGGGTTGAAAGAACCACCGTGACCTAGCTGGCCCGGTGGCATCATTCCCATATTTATGTATTGTTGCTGTGTGGCTTGTATCTGCTGCTGCTGCTGCTGCAACAACTCGATCTGCTGCTGAATAGCGAGTTGCTCCACTAGAAATAAAGCAACGTGATTAGTATTAAGAAGTATCAAGAATAATAGAGTAAGCTATAGTATAAGGAATGGGACACGGAACGGAAGCAATGGATTTCTAAAGGCGAGGGTTGCGAACTTACTCCCAGGAGTTGTGAACATGCTCATCAGAGGGGTAAGCTCAGAAGGGCTCCTGCGATGGGCGATATGAAGGCGACGGCCAGTAGGTCCGGGGACGCCCCCGGCCTGGGGAGCGGGCTGTTGCTGCTCCATGTCGGGCTAGCTAGGAAGTGCGAAGTTGCACGTCGAGTGCGAACAATACTGCTAAGCTAGCTGAGGTATGTAGATGATGATTGAGGCGAGGGCCAGTACTGTTTGGAGCTTGAGCTGCTTAGCAGTTGACAAAAACTTGATAGTGGTTACGTTCTCTAGTGGTGATTGCGTGGACTTTTGCGACTAACAAAAGGAGGGTAAATGAGAGGATTGAACAAGGCTGCAGTGATGCTGTGTGCGTCAGAATCCCGTAAGGAAGGAATGTGAAGATGTGTTGAGAGAGGGTAAATGAAGCGGTGCAAAGATAAGGGAGAGAGACAAGACGAGAGATGGTGATGGAGATGGAAGTTGGGAAGCTTTGGAGTTTTTGGGAAGATCACTCTCCAATGGCGACCTGGGATACGGGGAAGAGGATGTGAGGTCAGGACTAAAGCGAAGACGGGCAAAATGGGGCAGCAGGTCTTGGCAGGCCAAGCTTTTAGCTGGGCTGGGGAAGCGCTGATTGGTTAAAGGGTTCATAATGTGGTAAGAGGTACGAATGTACTGATACTAACGAGGTAACGAGGTAGGCTTGCCCCTGCTGTAAGTCTAGAGTTTGTACTATGGACAGAACCAGTGGTGCTAGGTTGCCCTAGGTACATACGTAGTGCACTACAAAGCAGTCTAGGTAGGTGCCCGGCCCCCCCAGTCTGAGCTCAGATCAGAATGCCTAGAAGGTAACTACATGTACACTTGTCCTTGCTTTGCGCTTTGGATATTTGGCCACCTTTCCGTTGTTTGAGGGCTCTTTGCGTATACTTGATTTACATACTAAGTGAAGGCTAGTAGAAACATACCTTGATGCGAATCAACTAACCTAGGTAGTTAATAAGAATATAAAGCACAAGCACCTAATGTATACAACTAAGTATGTACTATACTTGATCTTAAAATGTCCCTACACTCAGAGGGCGTGGTGGCTTCATGAAAGGATGCAAAGGACGCAAAGGACGCGTACCTATATGTAACTCGAAGTTACCTTCAATTCGGGACTTTGGCGGTACATGCTGAGAGGTTATCTGGCAAGAGGATAAGTGGGATGAAATTAGAAGGGAAGGCAGGATTACTCGATACGAATTAGCATGCAGGTAAAGATAGTAGCATTGGAAGCGGCAGTATCTTCGCTTAGAGCCTTCCTTCAACTACAAATTGGGTAAAGAATTACCATGGGATTAGTAGACCATCGTCATCAAGTACATGATGTGATCTGTTGGTCTCAGATGGGTTGACTGGGTTGACTGGGTTGACACTTGGAGTAAATATACAAATATACAGCACCTATAGTAAGCCTTGGGGGGGCAAAACGAGCCAGGGTTTATAGAGGGGTCTCGGGAAGCTTCGCACAATAAACTACCTAACCTAGGTAGGTACCTAGATGTACCTGTGTAGGTAATTTACATATAAGTATGATATGCGCCCGCACGTTTATTGATGTGTTAGGTAAGTTTAACGATGAGCTGAGATATCAGTGTACATATATTTTATCTTGTTGAGCATCAAATCTGGTGCTTGATGGGACTCTGAGCAGGGAAACCCTGATCTCGAGCGAACCCTAATAAATTGGATGCATAGTGTCATCCAGATAATGCGCAGGCAAGTACTACGTGAGTAACCCACCTGCCCACTTATAGGAACCACTTAACTCGACCTATTAGTAACTATACTAAATCAACTTCGAACTTGCACCAGCACAAGTCTGACGAAGGGATGATATTAGAACTCCACAAGAGCATCTTACACTACACGATACAGCTTGAACTAAGAGGAAATCGAAATACTCAACGGCAAACAGCGTTGCAGACCCCTATGATGTTTGACAATACCAAAAGAAATTCGATAGTGGATCTCGTTCCTTCATCATCATCATTACCATCATACGTACCTAGGTAGGTACATACAGATGTGCTCGCAATTTGTTCTGGCTGCCGTAAAAAATTGATGGAATACAGGGTGCCAAAAAAGAAAAATGGCAAATACGCCACGTGAGCCCTTACGACTTTAGGTCTTTCTGATAGTTACCTAGGTACCTATGTACTTCGAATATATACCTACAGGCACCTAGGTAGGTAATAGTATCGAATAAATATTTCCCTATTAGAGAAGTATTAAATGCATTTTTCTAAAATGCCATATTACTTACACTTTGGATGGTTTCTTTGGATAGGTACACCTATGTAGGTAGGTACCTAGTTAACAAGTCGATAGGAAGCTTGAAAGCGATTCCTATCCTACCTAGGTACCTAGGTACATACGAGTATCCACGCAGCTTACCTAAGGTGCCTAGAGGTATCTTAGCTAATCCGTACGTGTACCTAGGTACCTATGTACCCACACAGAAACTGCATGGCCACTCCGCCATAGTGGTTAATTAGGTCAGCCACGCCCGCATTCAGTACCTCCTTCCATTATACTACCTAGGTATGTACGTAGTGTACCTGAGTAACCTTATCAAGTAAGCAGATCAGCGCGTACCTCAGTCTTTTCTTAATCTTCCTATCGATAGCTTGAATTGGTCTTCATAATATATGTACATCGTTCACATCATCAATCTCTGCGATTCTCGACCTCGTTCTTACCCTTCACAATCAAGCAACGTAAATACGTGGTCGCTCTCTTACATCTTTCTATCCAATTGAAGCCGACGCCTCATACATTGGCTTTCTAAGGTACTTAATCCCACCTGTTCACCATCATTTTCTAATCGGCCTCCTAATCTTTAATACAGTACTTCGACTGTTGTCGCGCGCCACGGTCACCTTCGCAAAATCCGCAATGCTGTAGTACGGCTTGGTAAATGCAATGGCTGGTTCTTCTCCAGCTGCCCGCACATCACAACAATGGTCCACCCCTGACCGTCCTCGCCTGTCCAGTATACCGTGTATCCTCAGTGAAGGCCGTAACACAGTGATCAGCCATCAGGATGCTCTCGCACGAGCTCAGGCCGAGCACGATCGCGTTCGCGAGGCTGCTATCAGAGTTTATCACGACCACGAGTTGCAAGAGGAACAAAAAAGGCTGTTGGAGCAACAAAAACGGGTACTAGAGCAACAAAAGCTAGAGGAAGAGCGAATCCGAGCTGAGGAGCGGCTGAGGGCCGAAGAGGAGCGCCTAAGAGCTTTAAAGGCCAAAACGGTCCCTCAGCTGCCACCGGAACCGCCAACACCTGTTGCCCATACAAATGGGACCGCTGCTGCACCAGCCCAAATCAAAGCTACCCCGATAGCAGCGAATTCGGGAGCATTATCCAGCTCAAAATTACCCCCATTTGGTGTTCAACAGCCCGCCTCAACTAACGGGTTAAGCGGGTATGCCAATGGCACAGTGCAGCCAAATTCATCGGGGCCATTTGGTCAACCCAAAGCTACACCCCAAGGCCAAACATTAAGCGGTCCATCGCCATTTACACAGCCGACAAAAGCAATGTTACAACCCAATGGTCTGTCAGCTCTAGCTCCTCCAAAACCCCTTGTCGCCATCGACATAGATCGGTATGCCGAAATTCATAAGAACCTCAAAAAGCTACGGGGGTCCTTATTACAGCAATCCAAGTCATCTCCGCCCTTAAAGAAGCGGATGGGAGATATGCGGCGAGAACTAAGAAAGAATATGGGTCAATTGGTAGGCGAAAAGGGCGGTAATAAGAAACAGGTTTGTTCCCCTTTGTTCTTTAATAATGTTAAAGCTCATTGGAAACTAGATAGCAGCCATTCAAGCACTGCTGGACGAATCGCTCAGGGGAACTGTACCAAGCGAGCTGGTTGACCCGTCCGATTACATTACAGACAGAAGAGAACCAGTCGAAGGTGCATCGCACAACGAGCCACAGCTCCCGTCTCTATTTCTCTATCTTCTAAATCACTTCTCCAAAGCTGTTATCAACCAGTTCATCAATGAATGTGGAGCGCAGCCTAAAACTGCTGACCCTATCGGCGTTATTGTTGCCATGATTTTCTCCAAGGACCTCTATTTATGGAGGGGCAAGACTCTGATCGATATCCTAATGGCGAAACTACGCGTGGTATGCCCCGTTCTCTTTGGATACCACGGCAGCGAGAAGACAGAAAACGGTCGTCTTCGCCTAGGTTGGAAGAAGACAGAGACTGGGTGGGTACCCGAGCAGCAGCATAGTGACCGAATGAAGGGCTTGGGAGCAGGATACGCCGCCATTGCGCTGAGGAACTTCTCAAGTTCGAAGAACACCAACCCATGGCCTCCATCGAAGTACTGGGCTAGCATTGCGCGGATAGTGAACACCCCACCAGCCGAAATTACGAATACGCAATGCGTTGTTCTTAGAGCTATGATCGAGACCAGCGAGGAAAAGTTCATCCAATTCTACGGAAACGCAGCGATAGCCGCATTGAGGAAAGCGCTGGTGGAATTCCCCGGAAAAGCCGTAGACAAGTCACCTGGCGTTACGGGACTGCAGGTTCTGGCACAGATTTTGAAGCGGGATATAGGCTTGGAATTATGAGCTGCCTATACAATACTCAAAAGGGACGGCTCGGTGTTGGTGTAGAAGGTGGGAAATCGGGTCCTTTTCACGGCGTTCAAGGAGTTAGCACCTCAATTAGCATAAGAAGGCGTCTAGAAACAGCTCGTATAGATACTGCCTCTTCTAGAGTCTTCGAATATACCCAGCGGAGGTAGTCAGGATATTCGCTCTATTACTAACATTGAACAACTGGTCCTCAGACGGAATTATAGTGAACCTCGCCTGTGCTCGTGTCCGTGCCTGTGCCAAACGCCTATAAGACTAATAGCAGTACTAGTAGTATAATCAAAACCATGATGAGGACTGCGATGCAACAGCTACTATACCGATCCTCGTTTTTCCGCATGACATACCCCAGCTTCTGCATGCCCGTCTGCAGACGGCTGCCTACGCGGTCTGCCAGGGTATCCACTGTCTCGAGCATCTCAACCTGCTCTTCAAGTTCCCGGCCCATATCATCGGCCTGTCTTCTTAGATTCCCTACTGTAACAAAAACCCCGTCTAGTTGCTCGTCCTGATCGCGCATCATCTGTAACTGTTGACGGTGCTCGAACTCGGCATAGTTATCCTCGCCCCCTTCCCTTCCCTCATCGATAGCAAACGCGCTCGGTGGTGGTAGGTCTCCATTGGCCGCTGCCCTAGCTGCGCGCGCTGCGGCAGATGGCGTCTTTGGGCCCGACGCTGTTGTTGCGGTCTTGCTTAACTCCTCGCGCATATCCTCTACCTCGCCCCCAACTTCCTGCACGAGCCGCTTGCGCCTCGTCACCTCGTGAGCAGACAGTCCATATCGCTCGGGGTCCGACTCAGCCGCCTGTACGGACTCCACTAGATCCGCGAGATCCTCGGCCAACGTCGCAAGAGCCTGTTCGAGGTCCGACCGCGCGGAGGAGAGCTCGGGCGAAGTCGAACTGTTCGTTAGGCTGCGTATGCGCAGGTAGGAGGCGAAGAGCGGACGGACAGTCTGCATTTGCGAGAGGACATCCCTAGGTACACATATAACTGCGTCAGCTATATACTTATACCCGCCGAAAAGGAGGGAATGGGAATGGGAATGGGAATGGGAATGGGAATGGGAGATTACGCACTGTTGGACTTGGAGGAACGGGTCCTCCTCATTTGTTGAGGACATCATCCTGGGGGCTCTATTATATGCCGCTGCATCTATTGATTACATCTACATCTGTGGCGGGGGGTATTGTGTTATAAGAAGCTCGACATTTGAAGCTGAAAAGGTATCTTGTTGGATTTTGTTAGGTTAGTTAGCATAAGGAGAGACCAAATGACGTGGTATTGTCTTTTTAGATTGACAAGAAGGTTTGGCAGGTGCCAGACAGTGGCAGATAGTGTCAGACAGCTGCTAGTGTAACCAACCATCGGAAATTCTTAACATAAACCAAAACTTTTGCCAAATATAACAGGTAGGTTAGGTACTTGTTTAAACAATTCAAAAACCTCACGTTATTCAGGTTTTATATTATCTAGCCCCCTGCTTCCATGTTACTCCCACTTTCGTTTATGAATACGGCATATATATAACTATGAGGCCTACTAAGCCTTTGCCATACCCAGATTGCTGGGAAAGCACCGAAGACTATGTTGAACAACTCTTAGAGTTTGCGACTGCATCAGACTTCTTCCAAATTTTATGTGGAGGTGTGCATATTTTGGACTTCTTCACCAACGAACCGGGGCTCTTTCAGACAGTGATACCGGCGGATTGGCAATCATATATCCTACAATGTGAGCCTATGAAGTTCCTAGATCTCTTAATGAGGAACGACCTAGACGGTGTTCTAGACCCTGGACCACCGGAGAGCTTGATTAAGTATATCAAAGATATAAGGAGGCTGTCATTAGCGCGCGAGTTTTCCCCCAAGGAGGAGAAGCTTCCGAAGTTAACACGCATGGTGTCCGCGGGAATGAAGCCGAAGAAAATACACGAAGTCAGCCACTTCGCAAATTATGTGGACACGCTTGCCAAGGGAATTGCTACTGAATACCGTAAGGAGATCACTCATTTTGTTGATTTCGGGAGCGGCCAGAATTATCTGGGAAGGGCATTAGCAACCCCTCCTTATAGCAAACAAATTGTAGCTGTGGAGGGTAGGGAGCACAACATCATTGGTGCTAAAAGGCTTGATATGCATGCAGGTGTTTCTGAAAAGCAGAAGGTCATACGAAACAAGAAGCTCTGGATGCAGAAGCTCGATAGTATGGTTCCCGAAAATCAGCTTGACGAAAGAGCTTTGAAAAGGGCCGCTAACCCTGTAAAATTCTCGGCCGATTATGTGCCCGACTTCAGGCCTCCAAGTGAGTTGGAAGCCATCTATACGCTTGAGGAGGGTAAAGGCTTCATACGTTACGTCGAAGGGAGACTCGAGTCGGGAGATTTGACAGACGTCGTCAACCAACTTGAACAGGAACCTCTTGCGGGCGAGAAAGGACAAGGCGATCCTAATTTAATGGCAATTTCCATTCATTCTTGTGGGAACCTATCTCATCACGGCATACGCTCTTTAATCCTAAATTCGCGAGTCCAAGCCATTGCCATTGTTGGCTGCTGTTACAATCTCATGACGGAGAAGCTGGGCCCACCCACGTATAAGCTCTCGTATATGAGACCAAGTCTTCAAGTCCTCAACGGTCGTGTGGCCAGAGAATCCGAGAGACGTGACCCCCAAGGGTTCCCTATGAGCGATCGCCTTTGCAATTACAAAGGTGTAGGAGTCCGTCTTAATATCACGGCCCGGATGATGGCTTGTCAGGCGCCACAAAACTGGACTGAAGCTGAGAGCGATGCTTTTTTCACTAGACACTTCTACCGCGCCGTCCTACAGAAGATTTTCCTCGACAAGGGTGTTATAACCAAGATCCATCATAACGATGACCTTGCAGATAGTGGCCAGCGTCCGTTCAACACGAGCACAAACCCTGTCATCATCGGTTCTCTCCGAAAGTCATGCTACAAAACCTTCGGGGCATACGTAAGAGGGGCGATCAGCAAGCTGACCACTAATTCTGAGTACCACGAGTACTGTGGCATAATTAGGGAGAAGATGATTGACATGACGGATGAAGAGATCGCGAGATACGAAATATCATATGAGCCGCGCAAGCGAGAACTCAGCGCCGTCTGGAGTCTGATGGCATTTAGTGCTAATGTCACCGAGTCTTTAATAGTGACCGACAGGTGGCTATTTTTGCGGCAACATACCGACTTAGTACAGGACTGCTGGGTAGAAACCGTATTTGACTACCGTGAAAGCCCTCGGAACCTGGTTGTAGTTGGTGTCAAAGGCCCAAGCTCATGCTAACTAGATTCTTGACTTCGGTCTTCACCGAGCCGCGGCAACACAAACAGTAACAATCATATACAATCAGATCGCACTTAACTGTCGTCACAACCCGGGCTCTTGCAGATTCCGCGTCAACTGGACCAGTTGTCTGTAGTCAGCCCCGCCAGACATGTTTTCTGGGTAGCTTGGAGGTCGCCTTTCGCGGTAACCATGCAAACCGGAACGACAATTGGACAGAAATTAAAACTATGTCATGCATGAACCTGCATCGGTGGGCCGCGGTAAAGCTGTCTATCTACAGATTGCATCGATCGGTCAAGCCAGTCCTAGATAGAGGAAGTTTGTCTGATGCAAGGCATCTCGGATGAGCGCATCGTACCGAGGAATCTCAATCGGACTTCTCGCCGTACTTCACAGGAGAGGTCCGGATAGCTCGACTACACTAACCTGCTAGGTTGTGAATCGCAAGCCAAACACAAGCTTACTATTTAGAACCCCCTGTCTTTCGATGACGGCCTAATGCTACGCACTCCCCACGCGTGCCTGCAGACTACATATTCTCAACGCAATTAATTCTACCGAGTGCTCCATCTCCAAGCTCTCCGTCATCGTCGGTTAGAGGTGGCAGTTTCCCATCAAGGAGCTTTGATGGCTGCCCCATACGGGAAATTCTCTAGCTAAGCTAGTTGGTGGCGTCCGAGCTATGGGCCGTACGAGGTTCAATGCGGTCTAGTTTCATCATTCATGACGACAGTTATGTCTAAATTCATCTATCTTAGATCCTGTCAGGCCACCTAGCTAGTTCCTATTCGCCTCACCTAGCACAAACTCGCGGGAAATCCCCGTGACCCGAAAGCAATTCGATCATGGCTCTGACGGCTGACTGGTGCCATCGTAGGCACGGTATTTCACGATTGATTATGTATGGCACGACGGCGGTAGGAACGCGAGTGGATATAGTGGGATGAAGGAGATTTCGTGGGGTTGTCACGGACGAATATGATGGGTCGAGATTGTGCTTAAGACGTGGTTACACTCGGCTCTGATTGAGAACCCTAGAATCGGATCGAGCTAGTCCAATTCTGAGGCGGGAAGAAGAAACGTGCTAATTGAATTAGGCACCTATTCACTCTTATTCAGTATTGCGATCAACAAGGGCGGCATCTCCAGTCGAATATTCGACATCATATCACGCAAGTTATCCGTGATTAAAGTAAGCCAGTGAAACAAGCTATATCGAGATTATACGTGCACCCGCCGTTTCGTTACGCCAACCTTAGACAAATGGCGTTACCATGTTACGTGCAGCAGTGGGTACAATAATTGGTGACAGGGGCTGCTCGAGATAGGAAAATGCGGGGCAGCAAAGGGGTCCTCAAGGGTACCTTATCCCCAGCCTCTCGCTCATAGGCCGGACAGCTGCATCGACAACATATGCATTGGCGAGTAAATCTCCCCGACTCCAGGTACCGATGGATGGTCTTGTCGCCAAAGTCCGTACAGCTAGGTCATTACATATATCCTACGACTCACTATCTATTCTCCTTCCTAGAGTCGCACTCCAGATAATGCACTCACCTGCATAGCACATCGTCTTCTACCTACCAGGTCGATAATACCTGCTGTGGTACAGTACAGGGCCTCATCTAACGTGTCTGCAGTAGTATATTGCTTCACTCCCTCAGGACTTACCTAGGTATAGCGAGTGAATGAGAAGCGCAGGTCGCCCCTCTCGGGAGCCACCACCATGCAGAAGAGTAAAAACTCCTTGCAGGCAAACCCTAGTAGGGTACATCTCCCGGTAATCCAAGACCCAAAGCTCCAAGCTCCAAGCGCTCCCCCCACGCTAGACAGCGTTGCAAAGTTGCACCCGTTATATAAAGTCGTCCTGCAAGATTCTCCCAAACCCACTTAGCTCCTCCCGGACGTCGACCACGCGCTCTAGGAGCTGATGTAGGATGGCGCCGTACGTAGATGATATGTCGAAGAGTGGCTGCATATGTTGCTCGGCCCCCTTCTGCACGCCTTCCATTTTAACGGCTTGCCTTTTTGAGGCAGATGGCGTGCATACGCGCATACGTTATTAGTTTGTGTCCAGGAACCTCGAGCCAGGTTCACAACTCATGTAAGTATATGTGCTAAGTAGATTACACCATCCTGAAAAATACCTACCTACATAAGGTTCGGTGCCCCTCGCCATTCACCTTACCGGTCGAACTCGGTCAGTTGTAATATGATAAACAAGGCCTCCTCGATGTTCCTAGTCGCCAAGGGTTCCGTTTCGACCCCCTTACCTATAGAGATCCGCTCCTGTCCACTGTTTGTAGCTGCATCAACTTGCATCCGCGGGCGATAAACGAGAGCGCATCCACAGCGGCACCGAGCCGCGCTTCCTATCAGTCCCGGTCCTGGGGACCGCGACGGGCGTCGATCCTTGTGGAATCCTACTATCAAGTGGTGTCATGTCACGCTATCTAAGTTACTCGACGAAATCGAAGCGTTAAAGAGGCCCTCAAGAGGCACTCACGAGGCCTTCTTTTTTTATTTTTTTTTATTCTATCAACCAAACGGACAACCTATGTAGAGCTAGTCCCCTTACGAGGTCTGGTCTCCATAGTATCTCCGACTGACAGTCCTATCGCGATTCCTATCTCTCGAAACCGGCCAATTATTTTCTTTCTTTATCTTGGCTCCTACCTAGGGTCGAAGTCTATCTGTTGGCATTGTTTCTTTCGGCTTTTATTTCCCCTCCTCTTTACCTACGACTTTTGATGTTCTCTATCTATTATTATCGTATGGATCTTTTGTTGGGACCTAGCCGAGAATTCGAAATTCGAAATTCAAGTCCAAGAGGGTCATTTCCACCAATCACAACACAATTCGAGCCGGATCTCCGTGATAGGCTCTACTCTGTCCGTGCATTTTAGGGGTCCTTTGACCCCCGATCTTCGGGGTCGAAAGCTTTAGCCATTGGTTGCGATCTACGGCGTCACCAATACGACATCGTCATTATGAATGCTCAGATATCATTTCTCGTAAGCTCTCCCCTTAGTTCTTATCTTAGATTTACAAGATCGGATTTCTCGCCGCAATGCACCGGTAGTTGATAGTCGTCCCTATTACAATCGTCGCAAGGTCAAGTTACAAGCAATTCCCATGTGTAACACCAGCCAAGCCACGGTGACAGCCCATATTCTGGTATATCCTACGATGGATGCGACAAATAAGTCGCCCATGTCTCGCGAGTGTGCTAACTTGTGTGACTTTAGGACGGGACATTTCGCCTAATACATATCCCCTTGCATCTATACCCGAGCTTTCTTCAACCAATATTGCAGGTTCTTCTTCCTCAAGGTGATGATGATTCTCTCACCAACGAGGTCGAAGGTCTCAGCATCGATAATAAGCATGGATTCCTTAATATAAGCATTACGCCCGTTGAGTGTTCGGTTGTGTGTCATAGTAGTTGGGCCAAGAATGTTTTCGAGCCGGTGATTAAACGTCTACCGCCAAATATCTCCAAGACAGTTACGATTTCGAAGGATACCTATCTGATCCTCTCGGTAATAAGTGCTGGTATGGATGCTGGAAGTCGAGTGATGGACTTGACCTCACCCCTTGCGTTAGCGGGTGTGCCTATCTTTTTCATAACTACTTACTATTCAGACTTTATCCTGGTTCCTTGCAAAGATCGGCAAACGGTTGTGCAGGTGCTTCTGGCCCGAAACTTCGAGTTTGATCAGGACGAGTCGGCCTACGTATCACCTAGCGCATTGTCTCACGTTCGCGGGAGGAGTCAAGGTAGCGAACCGCCATCTACACCACCGCCATCCACCGTAGCGGAATTACAAGTACGCACGTTTGAGTTACTGAAAAAGCGAAACGTCGTCCCGTACATCAGCCCTCATCTCAGTTTGGTACAATGTTCCGGCAGGGATCTGTCTCGGTTAGTCGACTACAGCCGCCGTCCCGCTCTAAGTAGGCATTTAAGCGGGAATGGACACCGGAGGAGTTGGCTGGATAACGTCGACACGAAATTATACACAAGTTTGATATCAGTTCTAGCTAAGCAACCTAGGTTCCTATCAATTACTTTAGCCCAGGAGGACCCTCCGTCTTTACTACTTGACAGGGAATATCTGGGTGTTTTTGGGGACTCGATAGTCGGGGATACCGAAGGCGATCTAGTCCCCATCTTTCTCGATCTTGTGAACCTCCCTCTGGAAGCCACGGGCATCGTATCGGGGGTCGCCGGAAAGCTTATTTCAGAGATGGGGATGGAAGAGACAGGCGTCAGCAGCGAGCTCTCGTATCTCTCTACTGCGCAAGCCGGCGCCGTTATTCTATCAAGCAAACAGTCTATGAGGGCTCTTGAGGTTTTAAAGCCTCTCCTCTCTAAAGACTAGGAGGAGTATAATCGAATGAAATGGGAAAAGAGTGGTGCTGTGTAGGATATTGGCAAGCATAATACGGAATCACGACGAGACGACATAATAGTTTCTTCACGCAAAAAAATACGGCGTATTGGACAGAGCGGTTTGCATGGGCAGCATCTCGGGTCTTCATCATTAGCAGTTTCTGATTCTATAATCACATCGCCCCTCCATCGTTGCATCATTTCAACCGGTGTTTGGCATTTTCTTTTTTGTTTCCCTCTCTCTTGCGACTGACAGAGAGAGCATACGAGTTAAGCGAAGCGCATCGAGAAGAGGAAAGGGGAAAAAAGTGAGCAAATATCTACTTCCGGCTACCTGGAATTACGGCACAGGCGGCTGGTCTAATTGGATACAAAAAGGAGCAAAAAGGAAGTTTAGGTATCTGCTGTGGTTGGGAATGTTGGGACGTTTCTCCTGATGCTGGTCTCACATACCGTAGTACGGAGATGTCTTTAATAGTTTAGGTAGATCAGCCAAAAGTTGTCCGTTTGAAATTAACAGACTGGCTTACACAGGTGGCTGGTAAACGTGGGATGCAATACTTACCTTAGGTACATATTCCCCTTTTATGGATGAGTGGATGAGTGGATGACATTAAGCCGTGCCAATAATTAAGTTACTTCTATCAAGTTATGTAAAACGTGTCACAGCCTAGACTTTCCAGAGGCTATCATGCAGTGAGAGACCCTGCATACCTATGTACCAAGGTACCTACATATGTACATACACTACATACATACATTACACACACTAGGACTTGTCAATTATGTCATAGTGCCTACCTACAATGTAGGTATGTAATCTGACCCAGCCTTTAACCTTTTGGCACGTTATTCGCTGCAGCGCTTAACTAATAGCAGAGATCCGGTGACCGTCTAGCGGGGATCTCTTTAGATCCGCTACCCGTGCTAGCATTGCCCGCTAGCTTCGCTCCGATTGGACCGCTGCAGGCCAAGTACGCAATCGACTTGCTAAGGAGGTGGCTGCTGCTGGTTAACACCGGGACTTGGGATTGTATGACTGACTAACCTAACCTACATAGATACTTACTGGGTAGTCTATTAGGAAGGGCTTTATTGTCCTGGTAAAGACCTACTACCTATGTTTATATTTTATTTATAAACGTTTCGGATACGGAATCCCAGGTTTTATAATAAGATCGGGGCGTTTACTACTATGCGGATTCTATCCTTTGTCGCCGTAGTATTCGTGGCCATCGACCGGGGCGTCACGGCATATCTCGATTCGGGCCATAAGTCTCAGAAAGTACTTGCACCTGGCACCGCAGAGGGTTTTCGAGATGACTTCGATCCTGGTAGTATAGTCGCCAACACCAGAGAAGATGCGCAGAGTCCCGCGTCGTGCGCGGCTTGCGAGGTAAGACGACTTCGCTCTTGTAGATCGTATACCCCTACCCATTATATATGCATACACTAACGCGACAGACAGACAGTCCTCTTACAGCTTAAGATAATAGCTGCAGCAGGCGATGACTTCTTTATTCATTCTATGACAGAGCTCTGCCAGCGATCCGGCGTACAGTCCCCTTCCTTTCTCCATGGCTCCTCTCATCTCACTTACACCCCCCCGTCCTTAGGTCCAAGACGCAGACGTTTGCGCAGGCTCTATAGCTCTCGAGGGCCCCATTGTCGCGCACAGCTTGCGCGGCCTTGCTATCGGCTCCCGGACGTCGCGGTTGGTATGCGTGGCACTCATGGGATTATGCCAGCACCCCGAGGTCTTGCCGTATAACGTCTCGTTCCCATCGCCAAAAAGGTTGACGGGTAGGCCGTCGCCAAGTGGCTTGGAGCCGGTGCAGGTGGTGCATTTCTCGGATATACATATTGATCCGCTGTATGTCGAGGGTGCAAATGCGAATTGCACGAAGCCGATCTGCTGCAGGTAAGGCTGCCCCTGAACTTGGCAATATAGGCACCTTATATTATATCAAGTATATGGTTTTAGCTGAGCTTCTTTCTACTATCGCGACGATAACCCTTCCCAAGCTCGCTCACTTACACTTCTGTAGGGAATACACTGATGCTGATAAACCCGGCTTCAACGACTTCCCAGCCGGGCGACATGGTGAGCACACATGCGACTCGCCCGCGAGCCTAGAAGAGAGCATGTACGCGGCGATCCATGCCGTCGCGCCTAACGCCGCATTTTCTATCTTCACGGGCGATATCGTCGATCACGCGGTATGGAATACGTCTGAGTCGCAGAACACATTCATCATTGAGGATGCTTATGAACGCATGGCACTCGCTGGGCTGCGCGTCTACGGCACAGCTGGAAACCATGAAGTTTCGCCTGCAAACTCGTTCCCACCTACACCGACAAACGGGGACGATGGTGCTGATAATGACAGCAATGCCGCGCAATGGTTATACGACCTTCTCTCCACAACTTGGTCCCGGTGGATCGGCCCACGAGCCGCGGCTACGACGAGAGAGTTTGGTGCATACTCAGTGCAGCACATTTCTGATAGAGACGGCGTAGGGAAACTACGCGTCATCTCGCTCAGCACGAACATGTACTACGGCCACAACTACTGGCTATACGAGGAGCCTATGCAGAGGGATCCGAGCGGGCAGCTGGCGTGGCTGGTAGGCGAGCTAGATGCCGCGGAGAAGGCGGGTGAGCGCGTGTATATCATAGGACATATGCCTATGGGGAGCCGGGATGCATTCCATGATGGGTCGAACTATTTTGATCAGATTGTGCGGCGGTATGAGGGGACTATCGCTGCTATGTTCTTTGGTATAATATTTATTTGCCCCTTTTTTCTTATCTTGTCAGGGTATATGCTAACCCAAGACCAGGCCACACTCATTTCGACGAGTTCGAGCTCTCATACGCAGACAACTCGAACAAAACTCACTCCAACGCCCTAGTAACCTCCTATGTCGCACCCTCCATAACCCCAATATCAGGACACCCCGCCTTCCGCGTCTACACTGTCGACCCCGTCACTTTCGGCGTGCTGGACGCTACCACCTACATCGCCAACGTGAGCGACCCATCTTTCTCATCTCCTTCGGGACCAAAATGGACCAAGTACTATTCGGCACGGGAGGCGTACGGGCCACTAGTCGGGGCAACCGGAAAGCCGGAGCCGTCAAACGCAGGACTGCAACTGGAAGAGCTAACTCCCGCGTTCTGGCACAACGTGACGTCGGCCTTCGAGCGCAACGAAACGGCGTTCGCGGAGTACTTCGCGCGGAGGCGGCGGGGGTGGATGGTAGGGCCCTGTGACGAGAAGTGCAAACGCGCTGAGATATGCAAGATGCGGGCGGCGAGAGCTGAGGATAATTGTGTGCCGCCTGGCTTGCGGTTGGATGATAATAACGGGGTGGGTAATGGTCGAGGAGAGGGGGTGGAAGAGGATGAGTGCGGAGGCTCGGTTGTACGTGATACGTTGGGGAGGTTGGTTGGGGATGTAGATATGCTGAGGCTGCTTGGAGAGTTGGTGGTTGCGAGGGAGTTGTTATAGATGTATGTATTTTGGATTACTATATAGATTAATGGTTCTTTTTGTATAGGTAGGGTAGGTGCTTAATACGGATAACCATAAACCTCCTTCTTACCTAATTCTTGCGATTTATCTAACTGGCCTGGGGGAAATAGGGTGTTGGGGAGGGAGATATAAACTTCACTATTGCTAGCCCCTAACATCAAGTATCTTCTAATAAAAGAGGAGTCCCTCTCCAAATTTGATAGACTATAGCTTAGGTGCGTTGCATTAAAGGTTGGATGCGTCTATTTACTATAGGGTGTTCATTTTGGGAATGCGTTAGCTGGAGGGTACTGGGAAAAGAAGGATGGGCAGAGCAAACCAGCCGTAGCTACCTTTTATCCGTGCAATGGGATAACTCAGCTTACCCATAGGGTCTTGGTTAGGGGTGGTCTATGTAGTAGTCGAAATAGTGGGTGACGTAGTAGTGGGCTTATGGTGGTAATACTGTGGTTGTGGACTGAGTGTTGCGAGCAAGAGTATTGTTTAGGGGTATGCTTGGATATTGTAGGTTTGATTTCTGAGTAGCATAAAATGGGTTTAGATTCGAGATAGATATCGTCGACGTTGTTAGTATTATTAATATTAATATTATAATATAATTAACATACCTAACTTACTTAAAAGGTACCACACGAGAAAAGGGGCGGCGATGAACGTAGTTGCTCTATGGTCCGGGGAAGGGTCGGCGTTGAAGACTTTGCTACAGACTTATATAGACATGTCAAAGGCGAGCCCGTGTTATAATATCATACGCAGTACGTTAACGTTTACTAAGGGGTGACGGACCGGGGTTGGTGGAAAGCGAAGGACTTAGCTATTAAGCTAAACTACCACTATTTTCGAGTAACGGTACGGCTATTAGTTGACATATCTCTAAAAAGGACCGGCTCCCTATTCCAAGCGCAAAGGCTCAATCTCCCTTCTCTTGCACATACGCGAACTATATCTATAAATGCATAAACAGCCCGCTACGGCTTCCCCCGCCATACTTCACCCAAGAACCGTTCTATCTCAGTGAACTTGTAGTCCGGTAGTCGCTGATTCCACTCGTCCGATACATCCCAAGCACCCCTAGCAGTACTTAGGAGCATGCCTACGAGCACGCCTTTCAGCATGTCTGCCGCCTCCTCGTCTGCGACGCTGGGGTGGCGTGCTTCCAGCTTCCACGATGCTGTTAGATTCCCGGCTTCGAGGTCTTCTAGTTCGACTGTATCAACCGTGAAAGGGCCCCCTGTGATATTTAGATACCTATCAGTAATCCCAGACTTGGCAAATGCTAGTAATCAGTAAAGACTGCCCTACCACCTCGGACTCGCTCGCTGATCTCGATGATTTTCGAGACGGGAAGGCTATTGCCCCTGATACCACCGATGGGCGGCCACTCGCCTTCGAAGTCGACTGCTTGAGCTACGACTGCCGCCAGGTCTTGGACGGTAGTATAGGTCATGATAGGATCGTGTCCCTTAACAACAATAGCGCGTCGGTTATGAGGATCGATAAAGGCGTTAAGCGGTGTCAAATATTTGGAGGTTTTATGCGGGGTGGCAAGATAGTTCAAGAACAAGCCGGGCTGGAATAGACAGTATTCTAGGGCCTGTGCCATGAAGGATTAGAGGTGGCCCGCGATGAATTGAGGAGATATTTAGGTGATTATCGACTTACTTTTCTATTCTCGTTTATCTCTTTTAAATACTCCTTTATCTCGTCTTTGCCCGTCCACCAAGGCATCCCTACACCGCTGCAACTAGTTCTCTGTCAGCCAGGTTTTCACATACTCTTGACGATTCTGTAAATAGGATCAACTCCTTACCTTCCCCACTCGCTCGGCGCAAAGCGCTTCACGCCAGCTATGACCGCGGCATCGATCAGATTCTTCTGCGCCTTGTTCCCTGGGTCCTGAAGGAGCTGGATGAAGGACAGCACGGTGTCGATGCCACGCAAAACTGCAACCAGTTCGTCTCTGTTTTCGTAGTTGACCCGACGCCATGTGACGCCACGCCAATTGTCGTCTTGGACTCCCGCCTCCTATACTTCAGCTTAGAATGAAACTCCACGACTTGATCCGAGTAGTCTGACGATGGTACCAACCTTTCTACTCAAGATAGTAATGTCGTGCTTCTTAGAAGCCGCTAGAGCATCAGCGACCTCCCGAGCGACTTCTATAGACAGATTAACATATCATAACCACTTCTCATATCGGGTTATCTTACCTCCTGAGCCTCCAGCAATGACAATTTTAGCCATTGTAGCTGTAATACTGACATGAATGAAAATGCATCAGAACTGATGTTAGAATATCGACTTAGATGTTAGGAAACGCCCATAATTATATATGTACCGGATAGTAGTGGTTTGAAGGGATTCGCGGGGAGATCTACGGCGCTTTCGAGCATCCCGCGGTGTTTCCGGGCATTTCCTTAAGGGGTTGAATTGGCCAATAGGGGTCAACCTTTAGAACCCGAAGTCCCAAAGGAGCCAACACTCTATGCACATGAATCCACAGGATAAGTCGTTGTAAAGAGCAAAACGGCAAAAGTGATAAGATTTAATTAATATTGTCTCATAATGACGAAGACGTGCTTTGAAGGCGAATAAAATTTTAATAAATATACGTATTACTTCGTTAAATCAGGTACCTGAACTATCGCTTAAAGCCGTACGTTCAGCTCTCAGATCTCTAACAGTCTTGTCGTACTCGTTCCGAAGCCACGCTGCGATATATGTATAGAGGCTACCGGCGCCAGCAACTGACGACTCGTCCGAGAAATGTGAACTAAAGAGATCAATGAGGCCTGACATCTTGTTCAGCTCGCTTAGAACTACGTGGTTTCTGATTGAAGCTTGCATTTTCTGGTCCTCAATGCTAAATGTTCCTAACGTAGCCGGTACGTCGGTGACGACGAAGCCGGTGGTTCGGGGCAATATTCGCAAGTTAGGGGAGCGAGTAGCTGCCTCTTCGTCGGGCCCCTCCGATGAAGAGGTCGAAGGGGATATATCATCCATACCGTGTAACGTATCAGCCGACTGAGGGTCTGGGGAGATGGTACAAGGCCAGCCAGCGGCCTGCTGATACCATATTAAAATCCGAGAGATGATTGATGCATGCACCATAACTCTATGGCCAGACTTGGCGCAAGAGCATTCCAAAAGGCCACTCAGCCGGTCGATTGCCTTCCTGTTGAAGTGAAGGACCTGGTCTAGCCGAGCCGTCACAGTATCCGAGTTAGTATCAGGAGCGTGAAGATCCGGAGCAGGGCAGATCAGATCTGCAAAAATCTCATAAGACTCCCTGGCGCAGCTATGAGACCCACGGGTATCTTGGACCCCGTGGATTTGAGTACCAACGTCTAAGAAGCCAAGCTGAGGCCACTGCTCAATAGCTAGAGGGTTGAATAGATGCAAGCCTAGCTGGTCGTCGTTGTTATGGGTGTTTGATAATGGAGCGTTAGTGTTGCTTCCGGGTAGCATTGTCTCATCTAGGTTTATAAAACCCTCTGGATTAGTGTTGGGCCATAATCTCTGCGCCTCAGCTCTTGCAGATAGCCCCCTTCTCGGTGCTCTGCCGAGTTTGCGCGAGATGCCATATATACACTCGGTACCGAGAGTAACGCAACGGCGGCATCTGGGCCGACTACGATCGCATTTGACTTTAGCTGATCCACACGAGTCGCATGAAGATCGCACTTTTGGGCTTGTCATCTTCGGGAGTTGTGTCGTGTCTGATAGCCCGTCTATGTAGACAGCAGGTACCTGTTATCACGAGATTGGTGACGGGCAAAGTGGAATATGTATGTAAGTAACAAGGAATATAGCTTTATCCGATGTAGATCCTAAGCCTACTAGGCCTACCCCTGGTAAAACTATGGCATTGATCTTGACCTACGGGTTACATACGGCATAACAGATCGTGTAAGCATAACACCCATCGTTTATATGCAAAAATACTAGTCACGCCGTGGATCGAACACGGGACCTTCTCGGAGCTTTGAACACATCAATGTGAACGAGAAATCATAACCATTAGACCACGCGACTTTGCGTTAGGAAGCTCCATTATCAGATGCTCCAACATGATTGGCCAAGTTTTGGTTACTATACTATATGTACCGTGTATCTACACAGCTCGTTCTACGACAACCCTAGAAGGGCTCCATAGCCGTAGTGTTGACCCTAAAGCAAACCCTACCTTCACACAGTTTCTCCATAGTGCACATCGAGACGGGAAACAAAAAGGAACTGACCACCCTGGGGCTCGAACCCAGAATCTCCTGATTGCTTTCGATCATGTTTTACGTATATGTTCGATCGTAGTCAGACGCCTTACCATTGGGCCAAGCGGCCTGTGGGGTTTCTTCACGAGGATGAAGACCCATTGCTTGATGGAGTGGCCGCACGGCAGTATTATATACATGTCGACCTTTGCAGTTTATAGAGTATTTGCATACTCTTGTAGTTAGTAATCATATACTATTGCAAGTTTACATCATTGAACGGCTTTGGTTTTGACGGGCTGGTCCTTACACTTGAGATGGACTTCAGAGCTCCAGCAGGTCTAACCTAGGATATGTGGTATTAACTGATAGAATGAAATGGTTCAGGTCATGTCTATCCTTAAACATAAAGTCTTCTGAATATCTAGGTAAAGGCTTTATCTATGCTTGATTATCATCCTCTTATATCAAGCCAAGATCACCACAGATGTGAATAACCCGGTATGCTATACTAGTAAATAATAAAAGTGAACAGGTTGCCTATAGCCTTTAACGAACAGTCACCAATGTTAGCTCAAGTAACAATAGTAGCACTGGAGACAGAAACGTATAAATGCCTTCTTGCTTCAAACACGCGTAGAACAACTTATATACCCACCTCTAGGTATTAAACAATCCCCGAGCTATATACTTCGAAGGGTACTTTAAACGCTCAACGTGCCACAGACATAAGCTACTATTCTTAGCTGAGATGAATAGCCTTTATAATAAAGCAATCTCATCGCCGCACATAAGGTGCAAACCCCTGGGTGCTAAATGAGCACCCTCGATATCAAGAACCCAACTTGTATATGAGGTAATAACCCAACCCAATCTATCCCTTCTATCACACGCGAGTAGTATCCCATATCCCATACCCCCTTTTACTATATTCCAAAGCCTCTATGTAACACGCATCATCTTACCCAACCTAGCAGCACGATGAAACTACCATGACCGAACCCATGCCGGCATCAAACCATCACGCCCCCTTTCTCGACCCCTTCTACCGCCTTTTCCTCTCCCCATAGCATCCCTCCGGCTTCCCTCAACAACCTCACACACTCATCATTCTTAGCCCCCCGCGCCAGGAACAACGGCGTATTATTCGCGCGGTTACGCGCGTGCACGCTCGCCCCCCTGACTAGCAATTCCTCTAGGATCGCCGGTTCCGGTCCCAGTGCTGCGAGATGCGCGGCGGTGTTGCCCATATAATCCGCATGCCGTAGTAGTACCATCGGGCCCTCGCCCTCGTCGCGGTCTGCGGCTTCCAGGATCTCGATAGTGGCCTGTAGATTTCCCGTCGCGATCGTATATCCCAGTGCCGTGAAGGCCGCTTCTGGCCCAGTCAGACGCTCCGCCCACGAGGTATCCAGGCCGGCTGATGGGTGTGCGAAGGATGTTACTGCGGCGAGCTCGGTTAGTTCGCCGCGGATCGACCGGCTCATGCGCGCTGTGATCTCCGCTGCCTTACCTCCCTCGCCGCTAGGCCCGGGGAGAAGCGCGAGGAGGTACGAGAGCTTAGTGAGTGCGGCTTCGGAGGTAAGATCGTGGCCAAAGACTACACCGGCACGACCGAGCGCGAACCCAGGTGCGTATAGCGGCGATACGAAGCCGTTGGTGCATTGGCTAACGTTAACGATTATGATGCCGCGTTGCACGGCTTCGGCAATGACTTTAGTCAGACTGCCGTCGACGCCCTCGGGTGCATTGCCCATCCCGAATGTTTCGAGGATCAACCCGCGTAGGTGTGGCACACGAAGCACCGAGTCTACCATCTCAGGCTTGATGCCCGGAAAGATGCGCACGCAAGCTACATGTGCAGTATCCACGTACGATGTGACGCGGAACTGCGCGATCTTGTTCGGCCGCCGTACGAGCGCCCAGTTCACGTCAACACCGAGGCTAGTAACCTTAGCCAGGGGCGCGCAGTTGGGACTAGCAAAAGCATCGAACGAGGATGCGGAAACCTTGGTCGTGCGGTTTCCGCGGAACAGTGTGTGGTGGAAAAATAGGCACACCTCGGGGATGGCGAAGGTGCCCGCTATGATGAGGGAGCCGAGTAAATTATCGACAGCGTCCGACTGGAGCGCAAAGATGGGGGCTTGAGACCCGGTCAATATTACCGGCTTGCCTAGATCTTCCTGTATAAACATTAGCGATGCCTAAGAAAGGCATAACTTCATCCACGTACCAACATAAAAGACAACGCCGAAGCCGAATAAGACAGGGAGTCGGTCCCATGGAGAACCACAAACCCATCAAATAGATGATAATTAGCTTTGATAGTAGTGGCGATCTGAGTCCAGCCGATGCTGCTTATACTAGAAGAGTCCAGCAGCGGTGAGAATTCGAGAGCGCCATAGCGGATGTGTCTCGAGTATGAACTCGGCGGTGTGCGTAAGCTATCGATGGTAACCTTGACCCCGTCTTTGACCGCGGTTAACGGGACTGTGTAGAGTTAGCCATATTTTATCGGTTGGGATGCATAGTAGCTAGGTGACGATCCCCTCGTCGTTTCAGCTCATTTTATATGTAGCACCTAACCAAAGATTTGAATATTTCCCAGCCATACATAACCTCATCGCCTTGACTGGAAATACAACGTACCTCTCTCTGACATATCGTTAAACGACAGACGCGGCGCCATGGCATTATCCAGAAACCCATCGACGGGCACGAGGCCGCTCGCCGATGGCTGCATGCATATCGTGCCTCCGGTAATGATAATGAGCACTCTCGACTCAGGATACGTAGTGACTTCGGCCTTGCCGTTTGCAGCAGGTGTAATGCCCCCCATCGTCGCAAGTGGCCAGGTAGAATAAATACGGCGAGATATTCTCTTTTTTCCTCTTTCCTTGCTCTTATAAGTTATATATATTTCTGCCTTCTTATGAATCGCAAGCCCGTCAGGCAAGGTATGGGAACACAACACCAAGAGCTATATCGGAACCCAGTCCCTGGGATTCGTAATACCCTTTTACGTCAAAGAAAGCGGGAAGAGGGAAAAAATCGGTAAACCTTAATATTCACTAGAACGGAAGACTCCACATAAGACTTAAACTAAAAGTTAAAAAGACAAATACGAGTAGTATTGATTACCTAGGTACATGGGAGGTATGTAAGTGGGCAGTAGATACATTTTCTCTCCTTGGCTTATTTATATGAGAAGCCTGCCCGGGTTAGACAGACTTGTGTTTGTCTTTTACCTTTTCGTTGGCTTTATGGTGTGCTGGCTTATCTATCTAGTTCCAGATAAAAAAGGAGGAAAATGAGATATATCAGATACCAGCCAGCGGATGCATACCTAGGTACCAATCTCAGTACCCCCTGGAAAAGGGATCGAGATAGACCAATCAAACGGCGAACCGATGACGGACCACCCGTAACGTAGGTTAGGTTTATACTATGTACACTCTAGGATTTCTTGGATTCATTATTTATCTTGATTCTCTATGGCAATATTTTTATCGTCGCTTCTTAAACATCGACAACATTCATCTTTCATAAGCCCAACCATCTAACCAGGCATTGAAAGCGGTCCGTCTTTGGTGGCGAATTTGCCATCTCTTGGTCGTGCTATATCGTAACTAATCATTACGCCGGTTCTCTATTTTCTTGAACCTGCTTCATCTTCTCTCTTGGTCATCTTCTCTCTCGGGTGTTAGAAGAACCCTTCGCTTTCCATCCTTATCCCTCTAACCTCGCTATTAAAGTTGGACCTGGCTGCTTCTCTATCTTATTATTCTTCCACGTATACCCCAACTCACCTATTACCTGGTTGTCTTTTCGCGTATCAGCCTTATGCTTGTATCTGAATCATACCCGATAACGTTCGTAAGATAATAAAGCCTATCTGAGGTTAGCAGCCGTGTCAAACACGAAAAGGGGAAATAATGCGATTAAACTCACTTCTCTGCATTCGCCTCCTCCTCCTTGAGGTTCTCGAAGCGTTGCTGGCAGTCTGCCCAAGCCAACGTCCGCTTCTTAGGTGAGATAGATTTGACGGTAAACCTGAACTGGCCAGTCACGGGCCGGTGATCGGACACTCGGACCTCGTGCCGTCTGTATTCAAGCTGCTGTATTCTACCAAAACCTCGGTGAAGGAGGCGATCGCACCATGCTGGGGAGCGCTTTTTCTCACTACTATCGTAATTATCAGTCCCTACGTCATATTTATATGTGGGAGGGAACTCGATAGGCATCTCGTCAAATGCCCTAAGTTTGAATGCCGGGTTCCTCCGGCGGGCTACGAGGAGCTGATCGCGTTCTAGGAGTTTGGCCAGATTATTTTGTTTTACAGCGATCACGACCGTATCCCGCGACATGGTATCAATACGGTAGTTGAGATCACCGTTAAGTAGGCATAACTCGTGATCAAGGACCATGGTACCATCACCCCCACCTATGTAACTGTCGATGCGAACACTTGGGTCGCGCTCCACGGGAAGGAGAGCGGTTTCCATAATTGCGGCAATGTCGTTATGTCGCTGATTCGCTGATGATTGTCCGGCCGCAAGATGGCAATTGATGAAGCAGAGCGAAGTATCGTCCACCATGAATCGCACAATAATAGCACCTTTGTTGCCGTGCAAACCCCCCATTCCACGCTTTATCTCGGAACCGTTGATGTTGCGTATACGATCACGAAGATGTGATTTCACGAATATACAAGTAAAAAGGCCTACTAGAGTCGCCGTGTGGAGGAGATGATAGAGATGTTCAGCGGGCATATAGTCGTCCAGGCATCTGACGAGAAAATCTCTCCAATCTCGATATTGATGGCTCATCCGCTCTTGGTCCGATGCATCTTTCTTCTTCGGCTTGAAAAAGCGCTTTGCTGTCGCGGTTTTATCCTCTAGATCAACCAGTTCCTGGAATCCAAAGATAAGAATATCCGGCGAATCGCTCGACTGTAGTAAATTTTGCATAAACATGGCATCCGACTCGGAGTATCTTAGGCTGTTTGGGGTCGAAGCCCCAGCATTCCACGTCATCGCCAAAAGCTTGATGTCTTCGAATTTGCAATATTGTGCATCGAGGGACTTCATCTCGTTTTCTAAGAAGTCGTCTTGGAGTAAGCCGTCCCAACACTTTATCGTATTGTCGGCTCCAAGGGTGATGGCCTGGAGGCGGTCGAGCTTATAGACGCTCGCGGGATCGGCTATGATTTTTATAACTGGGTTATCATGAGCTTGCCAGTCCTTTTTAATAACCCAAGGCGACTCTCCAACATCGTACGCGCATATCCTCCCGGTATTAAAAGCTGCCCACATATAACCACCCACGCCAGATAGAGAATTGATCTTGTAGGAGCTAACGTTGAGCACGCTAAGGCATGTAAAATCTTTTTGAGAATAGATGCTGACTTTGCCGTCATTGTGACCGAGGAAAACCTTTCCAGGCTGCGATTTGAGAAGAGCTCCGGATGTTACTTCGCCTGCTCCCTCCGAGACTAGAGGTCTCATAAGGACTTGGAGTTGATTCCGACCCCCGGTAGTAGGCGTGAAGACGCGGATTTCTTTTCCCGTTGCGTGCCATAATTCTTCGCCAACTACCATCGAAAAAGTATGTCCTTTAGGTAGCCTGTAAGTCTGATGTGGGTTGCCACCAAGATTCGGTACTCCGTCGCTCTCTGGTCCCCAAACATGCAAGGTTCCCCCTTCGTCCAGAGTCCACATCTCGTTGTAATGCCTGTAAATCTTGACTATTTCGTACCGCCCATGAGCGTTCGTCTTACTCTCAGTGATACCCTGAGACATGATATCGGCCTCCATAATCTCGCCGACATTGTTACCGATCCAGACTCGCGTCCCTTCATCTTGCATGTCTGATGCAGGTTTGAATGCCACGGCTGTTGCTTTAATCCCCTCTCCGTGGGCGAAGCTCATAAGAAGCTCGCCATCCAGCAAGCTCCAGACTCGGGTGAGGTGACCGGTGGTGCATACATACTGCCCACAAACATCGAATATCCTGGTATCGTACTTCGTATGGATTTCATGAGTGCCTTGTTTGATGAAGGGCGGCCGCCGATTGACCCTAGTAGTGTCTGGGAACTGAGTTACAATCTCTACATGGCCCGTGGAAGTGGGGCCTGGAGATTCAGGAGCGCGGCTATCTGCATCAGTTACGCCCAGCCTTCTTGTAGAATCATAGGATTCGACAGGGGCCTTTTCCGAGTGTCTATCTACTGTTAAGGATCTTCCATGAGTGCGTGATGGGGGAGGCGCAAATTGAGTGGTTGGTGTTGAAACTACACGTTTAGGCTGAGGAGATAGGGGATTTTCTACAGTGGCAGTAGTAGTAGTCACAACAGGTCTCGGAGGTCGAGGCGGTGGTCTCACGGCTGTATTTGCTGGAATTCGGGCAGAAGCTGGATCGGTAACAGTCTGTGGTCGGACTGGGAGAGTAGGTCGCTCGTCCGCAAGCTGAGGGGTGACGGGTGATCTAGCATTCCCGTTGATTTCGTGATCTCGACGTATCGTTGCAATTGTATGATGAACTGGGGGGGGGTCGAAGCCTGATGGCAATGCGTTAGTTCTCGGCACGGTCGTTTGAAGCGGCGGTCGTGCTGGCCGAGTTGGGAGCACTGGCGGATCTTCACGATCGGGGCTGCTGGCGCTAGAAGGAGGGCTGTTAAACGGCGAGCGCTTCTCTGTAATCTGGGGGGCTAATTCTAGTTTGTTTGCATTTTCCATCAGCCTTGAGAGTCTATTGGCTGGCTTTTCAGCACGATTTACAGGCGGAGGGATCGGCGGTGATGCCCTAGCTTCACGTTCTCTTCTCAGCTCAGCTGATCTTCGCGGAGGAGGCGGTGATGGTGGTTGAGCAGCAGCGAGCCTGGGAGATCGGCCGGGCTCGAGTATAGGAGTATGAGGTCGGCTAGAAATCTTCAAAGGTCGAGATGAAGGAATAACTGGAGTATTTGAAGTCTTCGAGGGATCGGGGAAAAGGTGGGTATTCGCATCGCTTTGTAGGATAGAGAGCGGTCTTGCTTTTGGTGGTGACTGAGGTGGTTCAACCAAGACGGCAGGGGGCTTAATAGGTCTAGGACTCAGCGGCGAGGGATTCGCGATCTGAGCAGAATGAATACCTGCAGTATTCAGGACTTCCTTTGGCTTAGGTTTTCCATTACCCGCTGGCACATTCCCACTCCGGGTAGGCCTCGTGTCTGGAATCGGGGGAGGATTTGGGGATGGCGACTGATTTCGTGGAGGTGGGGGTTGAGATTGTGTAGCTGCTGGACCATCATTGGGCTTGTTCATATTCTCAAAATGAGACCTTAGCGACGAGACCGGTCTCTGCAGCTCTGGTTAGCACCGTAGCAGGGATATTCTATTAGGATAGGAGAGTATCTTACCAGGGACGAGTCGTCAGGTCCATTTTGACCATTAGACTCCATGGTGATGAGGGGCAGGTCTCTATAAGCCTACAATGTGCCGCCCACGGCATCACTGACCAAAGAGCTAGTCTCCCGGGATCATCCAACAAGACAATTCGGCAGCTCTTAAACCGCAAGCTTTTGGCGATAGAAGTCAAGGTCAGAAGTAAGAGGTTAGAAATTAAGTGCCCGCCACTTCGTTCGTGCTCGGTGTAGATCTTCTTCCAAAGAGTGCCAACGAATGAATGAGCACGTGGCCGTGTTAAAGCCTACAATTTTGGTTGGATAAGAAAGATGATGCCGTCAGACCGGATATTATAGTATCAATGGAATGTTTTGGCCGCTAATTGTATTCATGTTTTTTCTTCTGGTTCTTTATCCCGTCTATCGTATTCCAACGTTTAACGTCGAGAGCTTCGGTAGAAAGTTGCAACGTTGTCACGGAAATGTACAGTTAGCGAATGAGGCGCAGTCCCGAAGAAGTAACAAGTAACGTAGACGCGGTCATACAATCATACGAAAAGAGAAAGTTATTATTCGAAGTTCGTCTAGGTTTAATATATTACGCAGTCTTCTGAGGGTTAACGAGCGTTTTAATTTTGGGTTCTCCTTTGGAGTTTGGTCCCAGACATGCGAAACCTCTAGTGAGTGGCTACTTGTGCTACCGAATTGCAGATCTTTAGGCACATTGAATA
Organism: Daldinia grandis; assembly: GCA_022432525.1. NCBI lineage: Eukaryota > Fungi > Ascomycota > Sordariomycetes > Xylariales > Hypoxylaceae > Daldinia > Daldinia grandis. The sequence goes on from JAJKLB010000001.1 coordinate 1,665,394, forward strand.
TTCCCGTCTGCATTTGAACAAAATGGAGGTGTACCTACCAGTTGTACATGTAGGTAGTACAAACTTATAACTAGTACAAACTTAATGCGTTATGTACATCTGTACCAGTATGTACCCATACACTACCTACGTAATACCTTTAGGTAGGGTATTGTACCTGAGCAGCTAAGACATGTACCTAGGTAGGTAGGTAGGTAGGTAGCCTTAGGTAAACTTTAGGTACGTATCACAAGTACCTGATTGTAACAACGGCATGCGCATGCACTGCCCATTCATGGTTGATTGAAGGGAGAAGTTGCAGGTGCCGGCCTATTGCATGTCATAGGCCCTGTCATAAGCCCCGGTTGCCGGTACCAGGTGCCCCCAAATGCTGGAATCCCGACAGCACCTACATACATAGGTACATACATAGCTCTTGCTACAGAAGGCGACCGCGCCTAGTGTAGTCGACCAGGTACGCTAAAACAACGGGAGTGCTTGCAGGGTTGTACTCGTCTCTTTCCTAACTTGATAACCAGAGGTCATAAAATAAACGTACCACTTTATGACTTTATGACATTGACTTTATGATCTTGAATGTTTTTAATCTTTTAACTCTTTTGAGCTTCCCACGTTAACCAACTTACCCACCTCAGTTTTTCTTTTCCCTCAAACATCATTGAGAGAACTAATAAGCTAAGTCTAAAGCACCCATAGCCAACGTTCAAGATGAATACCGTACGTATCTTGTAAAGAAAAGGCTAGGTACAGCCAGCGAAATTATGCTAACGCCCCGCCCCTAGGTCAAATCGTTCTGGTAGGTAATCGCAACGATTGCGCTACTTAAATGAGTTAGGATACTGACCGTCTACGCTTTTACACAGGATGGGATGGGGTTCCCTCTGCCTTGGTATGTATTTATACTAAAGTTGCGCCACTGCAAGCTTTCTTCTCACCCTTGTGCTATAGCTGGCGCGGGAGCGTACTACTTCGCAAAGAAGAGCATCAATGCAGACAGGGCCACGCGCCTTGAGGAAGCCCGCCGAAAGAAGCAAATGATCGAGTCTCTTGAATACTCGAGCAATGTCCCCAGCAAACCGCTCTCCGCATCGACAATGGGTGGTTCTACGAATGGAAATGGCACACCCGCTCGAACTGATGCAGCCGGATCACCAAGTCAAGAGGCAAGCCGCGACCCAGCACCAACTCGGCATGCTCCAGCTACAGAAGGACAACAAGTAATAGAAAAGAGCAAGTACGAGAGTAGCGCACCGTTTACGAGTCCAAAAGGCGATCGGTTCTCTTAGTCGTGGCTAATAGCTAACTGAGTTGAGCATACCCCATAATGAGAACATTACGAAAACATTCATGTACACAATATCATTTAGAAGAGACGGATGAACACAGTTCTATTCCCAGAATTCTCCTTATGACACCAATGGTATATCTTGATGAGGACCGGTTGGTCAACTATGTAATTTGGCGCCTTGAAACTTTGAAGCTCTGGATTTTGGTATATGCGCCATGCGTATTTATTGAAATTCTCTCATATTTACCTAATTGATTTTTGGGATTGTATCTATACAAGTCAGTTTGAAATCTTGCGACTATCCAAGTTGATGCTTGGAGTATTATTACGCCGAGTACCACGGCCAAAAGGGCTGGAAGGGTTAGGTGAGGACGTTAAAAAGGGTCTTGTCAAAATCGCCAACTACGTAAATTCCATGTAACGAATTGAACTTTTCTTAGGACATCGGAAATATTTAATCCGACGCCTAGCTGCACCTGCACTGACCGTCGTCCATAATCTAACTTAATATGGTTAGTGCTGCAGGTGCAAACTACACTAGAAATCTACTCAAATAACCAATCAAGTCAAGAGCCTTGCATCTTGTACTAAGTTTCCTAGAATTCCATCATTCCATCCTATCATCCATCATTCTTCTTTACTTGTCCACCATTCAACCACCGTCAAACTCGATACTATGTGCTCTACCGACATCCTTCTCTTCACTACTTTATAACCATGGCGTCGCCACAGCTAGCTATAGCTAGAGTGTCCTTTTCTGCCGTACTCTTACGTCCGGATCCAACATCATGTTCGCGCGGCGAGATTGACGAGTTCCTCCAGCTGCTCGACGCGACCATCTCGCGATGCTCCCCGCCCAATGTTCAGGTTTGAGCAACACAATCTTTTGAAACTTGGTGTCTTGTGCGACAGCTAAACGGTCGACGCATAGAAAAGCAAGCAATGGATATTAAAGAACCTAGTCCAGTCTCCTGCTAGAATCACCGCCTTGGGGAAATACTTAACGGCATTGGCTAAATCCTTTAACTTGGATCTTGCCGCTAGTAGGCAAGCCCACGAGCCTTCTTCGAAACGTAAACGACTTCATATCCTCTACGTTCTTAATGATACACTATACCATGTTCATATCCGGGACCGGAATACCAACTTCGCGCAAAAGCTAGAACTTGCTATCCCAGACATCATTCAACTGGCCGCAGCCTTTCCGAACTGCCCGAAACATTCCAAGAAAGTATTGAACCTTATAGACCTCTGGGGCGAGAAGCAGTATTTTTCGGAAATATTTATTCAGAAACTTCGGACCACCGCCCAAGAAGCACCGCATTCAGCCACTAAGGTTGATACGGCCATCGATGGCACCCAAGTCGCAGGTACAAGATCTTCCAAAGATGCTCCATTCGTCATGCCAGCCATGCATGGCGATGTTACTGTGTCATGGTATGACTTGCCTGCAGCGAACTGGCTACCTGCCATCGAGCCTAACTCTACGAGGCCAATGAACCCCGACATCATCAAACCCTTACAGTTTGTTGCCGGCCCTGCAGACGAGAAATTGGTCAAAGCGGTTCAAGACTTATTAGTTGATGTGGATCGCATTTATAGTAGAGGCCAACGCGATGTTGACGAGCACGCTGAAGACATCGATCAGTTAGGGCAACGCGTCGTGCTTGATAAGATGACCGGGGACGTTATCGATGGAGATAGCTACTACGGCTGGTCTCGCGCGTTCTGTGAGAAGATGAAACAGCGCCGCAAGCAGACCAGCGTTTCTGAGAATGGACGCCGTGGACGTGGTACAGCACGTTCGCATTCACAGTCACGAAGTTCCTCTCGTAGCTCATCGCGGCCCGCGCACAAACGACGACGCGTATCTAGCTCGCGAAGCTCTAGTAGAAGCCGAAGTCGAAGCCGAAGTCGAAGCCATAGACGAAGCTATAGCAGAGACCGCCATCGGCGAAGATCGCACAGCGGTTCGAGATCCCCTTCTCGTTCTCGTTCTCGCTCAGGAGACCGACCATACGACGGTCCACTCTCGCGATCCCAAGGAAGGAGTCCGCCGCCTGCTCCGCGATCATATGACCCTCCTTACTTCGCCAATCCGGCCGGAAAGCCGCTACCTGGTTTTCCAAATCAGCCACCACATCCAAATTCCCAGTACCAACAGCATTCTACACCCCCGCCTCCTTTTCCACCACAACCTTTCCCTCCTTTACCCTCAGATCTCAGCCAGTTCATAGCACCACTACCCCCTCCACCACAGAGCTTCCAGGGTCAATGGCCACCGCCGCCTCCGATCCCGCCAAACATGCCACCGAATTGGATACCTAACATGCCGATGGGAGGATGGCCTGTCCCTCCACCGCCGCCGCCTGGACAACCTCAGCAGCATCATCGTGGTGGCTTCCAACAGTACGGAAGAGGGGGCAGGGGAGATTACCGCGGGCACGGACACCGTGGGGGCTGGGACCATCGGGGTCGAGGTGGTTGGTAATCATACCTGAGCACGAACATAGCCTTTGGATGCTGAAGTGATTGTATTATATTTTGCTCTGTATCGTCGCGCGAGGAGATAGGTCCCCATCGCGATATCAGAATATTAGAATATAGCACAGCTTAGGAAGAGAATTCGTCATCTCAATAACTTCGTATTGTGTACTGGGTTCCGTAATATTTAACTAGGTGCTATAGAAACTAGATGAGACATTCGTGAAGATATAACTCTCATAACTAGAGGTACCTAACCTAGGTTATTACAAGTAGCTGCGGATATCTAGTCTCTCTCTAGCTTTGTTACGATCAATATTTTATCCCTCTTTACTTAACGAACTACCCTTGTGAAGATCTATCATCAGCAAGTCTCCCAAGACCGGTCAGAGTTCATCACATATACACGTATAATCGTCTAACCTAGACCCTAATGACATTGAATTGCAGATCCATTTAATATCATGTAAGTGGTTCTAATAGGGATTACTTCAAGATTTCAACTACATTATCTCATTTCACATAATATCTTTCCCATCTGGAACGGTAGCTTATGCCGCACTATCTTCGATATTCTTTTCAAGTTTTCGAGTACCTAAGGTAGGAGGGGTGGGAGAAATTGCTATGCTAATCTATCTAACTACGTGCTATCTACTATGGTTTGTTTTGGTAAACGTAGCAAATGTATGTTTCCTGGCACCTAGCTTTACTCCCGCGTATGTGCGAAGAATAAAAGCTAGCCCAGGCCTAAATTACCAACCTGGCGGTATCTGTGTGAGTTACGTCGTCGACGTTGCCATGCCGTTCATCATTCATCCCTATGCGTGGCTTCTTTCATCGACGGCTAGACCGCCATCTCATATCCATTAGAAAATGCTAACGTTTTTTACGCCTTATGCGTAACACCTGTTTTACCCGTCCTCCGAATTTGCAATAGCTACGCTGGCCAATAAGCTAAGAGTTTCATATAGCAGCACACATCTGATACAGATCCCGGATCCGCAGGTACCAATTGCTGTTGAAGTTCTCGCCTTGTTCAGCTGGCAATAATTTCATGTGAGATGAGAAGCCAATCTTGATCTTGGGCTTGGTATATCGCCTATTCGAATGAGTACCGGAAGACATGAAAATGAATCCACTCATGACCTTGCGCAAGTATTGTTGGGCCTAAATGACTCACGCCATAATCAGCGACGCTTGGTTCAAAAAGTGTACGTCGTTCTTAACGTCTGCTGATCTTGAGGCTGCAACTGGCCGAAAAATTGGTCGAACTGAGGGATGATCTGACGGTAAATGCCGAGGGCCTAAATTCTAGTCAGGTCTTAATTTCCTCAGTTGAATACTTGCGACTGCTTACCTTCTGGAAATCATCATGGAGGCCGTTCTTGGTCTCACTACGCAATTTTAGGTCCCTGTATCGGGCAATCGCAGTGAAGAAGTGTAAGAGCGATTTCTCCATAGCCATGGGGTTCTTCTCGACAATAGCAGTGAAGCCCCGGAAGGCAGTCGCCTTCTCATCTGACGGATCAACCTCGTCCATAGATACAAGGAAGTCTTCGGCAAAGTTAGCCAGATGTGGTGCCAGAAGCTCGCCATTACCGAGTCCAAGCCGCCCCAACGCAATCGCGGCATTTTCGGTCACCCCTTTAGGGATACCTGGGTTCGATACTATTTCTACGAAGCGTTGGAAGAGCTCTGGTACGTAAGGGGCCATATTAGACTTGTGTCGAATCGCGATCTCCCCTGCAGACCAACAGGCATTGTTGATGACACCAAATCCGTTCTCAATCTCTTCGTCAATTATGTTGTCTAGGTCCAACTGTCTCAAGAGCACCGGGAAAATGTTCGGTAGTGACGGTTGTAATTGCTCGAATACGTACTTAGCACAGTCTCCGAGGAGCGCGTATGCCGACTGTCGCACTTCGTCCGTGGGGTCTTCCATGCAGAAGGTCAAGAGCTCGAAAAATGCAGGCTGGGACTCCTGGACAAGCTTAGAAGATTTCGCCGGATCTAGCGCCTGAATAATAGCACTGAGGAGATCCAAACTCGTAACCAGGAAGTCCTTATCCGGTGCATCAAGGGATGGGTTATTTGCTAACGCTAGAGATGCTTCTAGGTTTTGATGAATGATGTTGACACAGCGGACAAAAATCGGCTGCGCGTAAGGGGTAAACGCATCGTTCAGTGCCATGGCAACATATGACAGACACTCCAATAAGGGGAAAAGCTCCCGGGACTGGTCGGAGACCTTGGTCCATCTCTCGATGAGCGCTGGCATTAGTTCGTTAACGAGATCGGGTCGGGCTAAAGCAGGCCCTATGTGTTCGGCTAGTGTCTGTACACAGTCGTAGAGGATATACATATTCCGGTCCTTATACTTCTTGAAGCAACGGACGAATTGCTGAATGATCGGGAGGCTGTAAGGCTCCAATCGCTTACCCGCCTTCTCCTCAAGATTAGCGAAAGCTGACGCACCAGCTTCTTGAACCTTCTTATTGCTATCCAACATCTTTGTCAAGATGCCTTCCATCATGGGCTCGAAGTATTGCTGCTTTTGTTGCGGATCCGTCAGATCTGCGGCCCATGAAGAATAACGACCCAACGTCCAGCAGGTAATTTGTCGGACGACAGGCTCAGGATCATCCAGAAGAGAGATCAAGTAAGGTACCAACTGAGGGAGGTGAGGCGTGACAACATTGATACAACCCTCTGCGACAGCGCCAAACGCGAGTACTGCAGCCTCCCGATACGGCCAATCGGCGTGCCTGATGTTTTTATTCAGGTATGGCATAATGGACTCAAATACCGGGTCTCTAAAATCACGAGCAAAGACATCAAGTGCAGCTGCAGAGCACTTTCGTAAGGTCCACCGCTCATCTGGACTCGCATCGTCTCCATTATCTCCAGTCTCTCCAGCCTCTCCATCATCAATCTCGCCTTCCTCCAGGTCGTCGTCCATGCTAGCCAATTTCTCATAAGCATTTCCATTCTGGGCGGGATCCGCAGAACCATCTTTGTTAGCTTGTCGCGCCGATGGCTTCTTTGCGAATTGAGGTTTGATATCCTGTTCGAGATCGTCCTCATCCTCGTCATCAGATGCGCCGCCGAGAAGCGCAATATCCTCAGCGCTATATACCATACACTGAAGAAGAACTGGGATAATCTTGCTAATGTGTGGACTTAAGGAATGCCAGAGATGTTCATGTTCGCCTACCGTAAGCCAGAACTCCGCGGCGTCGGTGGCTAGATCCTCATCATCGCTCTGCTGTTGCGTAATGATGTAATCAACAAGACCGGGGAGATGAGGCTGGATCTTGTCCGGGCGAGATTCCACAAGCTGGGCAAATGCCCTACACACTTGCCTTCGAACATCGTTGCTGGAATCTGTTGCAAGTGCGAATAAGTGCTGGAGCAAATCGTCGATGGAGTTAAGCATGGCCTGGGATTTTCGGCCTGTAAAGACGTTGATGGCGGTCAAGGCATGAGCGCGAACCTTGGGCAACGAACTCTTAGTAGCCTGAATCAACTTGGGAAGAATGAAGTTGAGCGGTCGTTCACCGTTCAGCTCGCGCTCCAACATCTTAGTGTTGTCTTCACAAATCTTAGCCATAGCCGCCATAGCACCTTCTTGTGCTTCGTTCGTAACTTGACCAGACTCGTTACCAATCATCTTCAAGAGCTCTGGTAGTAGCTCGGGCCAGCTCATTATACCGCCTCGACGAATCATCTCAGTCGCGATAACACCTGCGTAATTACGAATCTGAGCATTCTTGTCTTGCAAACACATAGGAATTCCCATCTTAATCAAAGTCAGGCTGCTGTCGGAAACTTCTTTGGTGCTCGTCTTAATGTTATTCTTTAACATAATTGCGGCGGACGACCGTATAAGAAAGTAATCTTGAGCCGAGCACTGCAGGCCACTTGGAGGCTCCTGACTGGAGAATAGATAGACGAGGTAGTTGTTAATATCGGGAGACGACTTCGCTTGCGTGAGCATCTGCAAGAGAGAAGCTTCGTATTAGCTCGAATTGCTATGGGTTATTATAGACCAAACCATAGCCATCGCCTGGCCAGGCATCACAAGAGGGATTTCTTACAATCTCGGCCTGTTTCTGCGCAGCTTTGTCGAAACCACTGAGAGAATCCTTGAGACAGGCAGCGAGCGTGCTCAAGGACTCGGGCGAGGGTTGCCACGCCATGATAGGCGGCAAGGAAATGAGAATCTCGGGGATGTGTGCGCGTTCGGAATCCCAAGCCCAGATTGAAGGCACTCTTTAAATGCCAATGCCTATGGATCTCACGATGGTAATAAAAGAGAAGAGGGGAGAGGGGAGAGGGGAGAGAGAGGAAGGGAAGAAGATCAAGCGTTGATTGTCAGGAACATGGACTCTGGGGATGGTGGGGTCCTAAGGCGATAGACCAGTTGGCGATATGGAAAACAAGGTGAGATATGAAAATTGAAGCGTAGAGTCTTTTTTCCCTTTTTTTTTTCTACTTCTACTTCTTTTTGTTGTCCTTCAAATTCTCCAAGTTTAATCAATCTGGATTGTCGCGATGATGCAAAACAGGGTAAATGACCTGTTGCGGCCAATGTCAATTTCCTGCTGGCTTTGCGAGGAGACCGTGACCTTCCGGTTACTGAACCATGATCCAAGGGCTTTAAAATCCTCTTTTAGAAAAGGTTAATGGTGGGGTGGTGCTGGGTGTGGCAGATTTTACGTTAAAACGTGCTTAGCTCTTTTGAGAAGTGCTAGGCGCTTATAGACGTAGATGGTACTTACCCTACCATGCAAACCTGCCATATATATTGGTCACAGTACATAGGCACCTTATAAAACAATGGTCCACCGCCCACCTAGCCCATTATCGATACGGAGACCCCAACCGATTATACATACCTTTACCTAAAAGAGCCTGGGCAGGGAAGATTTGTTAGTGTAAGACGCTCATTGTCACAGCGTTTATTACATACGTAGGTACATACATCATGTAGATAAGTACTTCCCCAGGTACCTCGATAGACATATATACCTACATATAATATAAATAGATGGGTATTATCACGATTTTTTTTGAAAATGCCCAGGTGTATTAAACATGTGTAAGTGGAAGTTGAAGAATGGGGAAAAAAAAAAAAAAAGTGCAATATTATATTACTCTGTACCGCATAACTTTTTTGCATTACATATATGCGCCAAGCCAGTATGTACGTAGGTATATAAAGTCGTATTCCTCTAGGTTAAATCTTAAAACTCCGTTCCTCGCTGTTTTCGAATAGATTGAAAGGACGATCGTAACAAAATATTCAGCTCCGTCTAACATTACCCCTTAATCAACAAAGTCACCAAGGGCAAACAATATCTCGGGACCGGTTGCTTACTAACGAGTTTTTCATAGGACAGATATATAAGACAAAAGGCATTAGGACCCGGTCAGGTTCTGACATGACTCAAAGCCATAAGCTAGAATTAGTACTTCAGTATCCCCTGGAAACAACAGATGAGCTGAGAAAGCAACACGTGAATTAAACACCCAGACCAGGTCAGGCCAGGCCGGGATCTGTCCGGGCCTTCGTGTACGCGGTGTGCTATGTTGTCGTAACCTGCAAGGCGCCAAGTCGGACTGGAATACGAAGTATGCATAGGTACGTATGAGGTCGATAGCATATGCTGAGATGCCACGCCCAACAAGCCCCTGTGCAACGGGGATCAATATGAGTGTAATAATGAGTCAAGCTCCTACTAAAGGCGAACAGTGTGGATGTAAGGCAAAGGGTACAGTCAGTCAGTCAGTCAGTCAGTCAAGCTTAGGTAGTTATTATATACCAAGAAGACACTCCATTGATAAATACTCACGACCCCTAGATGTCCTATATCCTTTTAATTAGAGTATGTAGTTGGATGGACAAGAAGCGAGCAGTACTACGATGAGAGCAACGTATATACGAGGCATCATAATGATCAGCTCTGCCCATTTCTACCCAACGACAGCTTTGTCAGGAGGCTGGGGTCATTGGGTCGAAAAAACAGCCCTCACGGGGCCTCTACCAAGAATGAATGCTGTTCCACAAGATAGCCAGATATCTGCAGTAGCCAAAATGACCAAGCGCTGTAGGCAAGTTTGTTACATTTCCTGAAGCTACTCTGATGGCGGACGTTGTGCGACTCGGGGATCTGCACAGGAGATTATTTGATCCGCCAGCTCTATAAACGGCACCTTGCTTAGACCCTAGGTTCCATGGCCCTGACGAGGTTGTGTTGCACGTGTATTGGGAGGATCAAGGATTCAGACGTATGCAGATAGCCGCCCGAGCTACCGATTCGATGCAGATCAGCCGCCGTCCTGAACAATAGATGATAGGGGGAGCGGTGATCGAGTATTTTGAGGGCTTCTGTTAAACAGTTCCTTGAGCTATAAGGAACGTCGCATTCGTACAATATATATGTTACTAGTATGCTAAAGCTCCGGTGTAGGCGAGGTGCTTAGCGCTAGTTTATATTGAACGTAACTAGGCGATGGTAACCACTAGATAAACACTTAATAGGTAAATACTCTGAGAAAATAGGATATATGCCGTATATTCCTCATCAGAATGCCTATGGAATATACCAGAGGATTGTAGTAGATGATAATAACACCAACAAAGCACATAGAAGCTAGAACTATATCGATCTCGGGTTGTAACAGTGTTTTATAAAGCTGAGGATAACCAAGTAGAGTGAGGTTAGGGCAACTCTCCTAGATTTAGCCTTGTAATAACCATGTCAAAGCCAAATGAAGACGTAAATAAGTGTAAGAGTTCACTACCTAACTTTAAGATAGGGAAAGGTAAATTCATCATGCGAGAGAGACTTAGGATAGGTATGGATTGATACTAGGTAGCGAATTTATTTAAATTGCTAAAGCTCGATTGAAAGCTATTATACTATCACTTTCAAAGGATCAAGTTTATGTTCTCATAGAACAGTCTCGTATGGTAATTCATACCTATATCCCCGATATCCATATACACTCAAGCAGCATAATATAAGCCTGTAACCCATGGACCAATGTGACACTCGATGCTCGGGTATTCCTTTTGACAGATTACTTGGTGTGATTTGATAGTTTCTAGAATCTCGTACACTGAGAGGCCCTGTATGACTTTTCAAGTAGTCCGCATACCACCTAATTCTGCTTTCCAAGATACCGTGACCATACCTAGGTCGAAGTTCTGTATGGGAGTGTATATCTGCTCCGAAGAGAAGTTGTCATACAATGCCAACAGAAACTTTAAGAACTATCTGTTCCGTTTGGCAGGGCATTAGGCGATTTGACGACGCCTTGGAGTTTACCAAGTGAAATTTCAACGACTCTTTTTAGAGCTTCCATTTCCTCCTCTACCGTGCCTCCTAGTCCGGTACTGGCAAAGCTGATGGAATTGCTCACATACACTGGCATTTGTGTCTTCTTGACTAGGATTTTGGCCAGGCGAGTAGTAAACTCTAGTGTAGCTTCTACAGCAAAGATGGTTGTTGAAAGCGGCTGGCTTGGATTATATTTCTGGGGATAGGTATTTTAGTAAGTTGTGTATTTATGAACGGCAGCAGGATTACATACGTCAGGCAAAGCGTAGACGAAGGATCCCATTGGAGCTGCCTGGTCTTCTTCATCTGCAGCTACAGTTGTCAGAAATAACATGATGACTTTTGACTTGATGTCCAAGCGCAGATGAACCCTCGTATCCAAAGACCGCGGCAAGGGAAATGCGAGCTGGATATTCTCATCAATGGTCTCTGCCATTTTGCTATGCTTTTTACTGCAGGCAAAATTCAACCGTGGTGTTTAACGAAGTGAACATTCAAGAGTTGTTAGCGGCTAACGTAGTGGGTTAGTGGTTAAGGTATAGCTGCGATAGGGCGATAGGGCGTGCTTAAGTGAGATTTAGCTCAAGCTTAGGGGCAGCAACTCTTTAGCAAATAGATGTTTGTCATAGGCCGGCCCAGTCTATCTGTCGCACAGAAGGCGGGACCCCACACCAGATCCCCAAACGACTGGGGGGTCTTAGCTAAGGGTGCGTGCATGTACCTAATATGTAAATCTCGAAGCTCAACTTTTCATCTTACCATCATCCACCATCTATCTACCTCCCAAGAACGAACTTTATATATCGGGTTGCTTCACGCTATATTTCACACGGGATCGTTGCAGACCCTTAAATTTAAAGAAATAGATTCGTCATCATGCGATTGGTATAATCGCTATTCTATATTCCTAACCTAGCAAAGATGTGCTGGGGTTAAAGAGAGCTCAGTTAATTCAATTAGTCGTGTGCCCCTCCATCTGGAGATATCCCTCGCTCAAATACGATACATAACAGTAACCCCCCACCATTATTCATAAAGCTCCCAACTGGAGTTGTCGATTATATAATAAGACTATTCTTCGTTTGCTAAATCTTATTTTCTTTTATTTTCTTTTCTTTTTTCTCCCTTCGAAGCCAATTTGCCATCATCCATCATGGAGTTGGAGAAACAGGCTTACAGAGATGATTCTCAGTGGAATGGGGTCGAAGATACCATCGAAGACCCAGAGGAAATCAGAGTTATATTCTGCGCCCTCGATTCTTTTAGGTTAGTAATACAAAGTTGTTGTATGGTTGAACATTACTTGTCAAGTTGAGCGCCTCCTATGACCGAGAGGAGGTGAGATTTTGCTTCCAGGAGGCATAACGTACCTTACAGGTCGCTCACCCACACATGCCTCTAGTCCGTCTATATACACTAACAAATTTCATATAGCCAATATGCGAAGACGGCGCACCTAAACTGCACCCATCTTCGTAGGCAGGCGTTCTACGCTCTCCCTCAGGCCCACTGGCAGCTGCTCGCCCAGCCACCTTTTTCGTATCTGGATATGTTAAATCGTATAGACGATGCTATCGAGAGCAATGCAGAGCTAGCCCGTATCATCGTCAAGTTTGGCTTGCGGTCCTTTGGCGTACTTGAAGCTGCCTCGGGAAAGGAGCTCGCTATGCCTGAGGAATGGTCCGGTATTGCTAAATATAATGATCTGGATAAAGCCCGGAGCACTATTAGGCAATTCTACCGTGACTGGTCCGCCGAGGGTGCTGTTGAACGTGATGCCTGTTACGGACCTATATACCGTGCGCTAAATGATGAGAAGGCGAGATATCCTAACCGACAACCGATGAAAGTTTTGGTACCTGGTGCCGGATTAGGACGACTAGTATTTGATCTCTGCCGAACGGGGCACCTTACGGAAGGCAACGAGATTTCCTACCACCAACTGCTGGCATCGTCGTATATTCTTAACTCTACCGAAACCGCTGGCCAACACACTATATTTCCATGGATCCACTCCTTTTCAAATCACAAGAGCCGCGATAATCAATTTAAATCTTACAAAATCCCAGATATCCACCCCCAGACGACATTGGCAGAGACAAGAGGAATCGGCTCGATGGAGATGTGTGCCGCAGATTTCCTCTGCCTGTATGGAGATGAAAGCCACAAAGATACCTACGATGCCGTAGCTTCCGTATTTTTCCTTGACACAGCGCCAAATCTAATTCGCTACCTCGAGGTAATACGAAATTGCTTGAAACCTGGTGGCGTTCTTATCAATGTTGGACCTCTGTTATGGCACTGGGAGAATCACGTCCCCGGCCATCATGGATACGATGGAGACGGCGATTACGATGAAAATAACTCCCTGGGCATTGCAGATCCGGGGAGTTTCGAGCTTACCGATGACGAAGTTGTCGCGTTGGTGGAGCGTATGGGGTTTATCCTGGAGAAGCGAGAAACGGGCCTGCACGCCCCTTACGTGCAGGATTCCCAGAGCATGCTGCAAACAGTATATAAAGCTAGCCACTGGGTCGCACGAAAGCCGGAAGACGGATCTACTGCGAGGGCTGGAATCTAGGCTGCATACTAGAGCTTATTGGTGGAATCTGGGACGCATTGCATCTGGTACCGGAGCTTGATTTTCGCAATGTTATCATCTAGTGTAGACATAGGTATCTAACCTAGCATAGTAGATCTGGACCTTAGATAAAGACACATAAAGAATGAGAACATGTGTAATGGCTTGAACATCATTAATCATAGTAAAAAAATAAAATAAAAAATAAAAAATAAAAAACTTCTGCTACACTGGCTATGCCATCGAAACAGGTGCCTAACACATATAGATCATAGCTTAGACTCTGGCGGCCCGGCTTCTAGGGAGACCGTATTCCACAACGCACCACCATCTATCTGTATCGTCGCGCCGTTAACATGCGATCCTGCTCGACTCGACAGATAAACAACCACACCGGCGATATCCTCGGGTCTGCCGAGCCTCCTGTTCGGGTTGCGCGCAGCGTGCTTCTCAAGGCCACCCGTCATAGCCAACAAGCCCGTGGCCATCTTAGTCGGGAACCAGCCGGGGCAGATGGAGTTGACGAGAATGTGGCGAGGGCCCAGCTCAAGCGCCAGATTACGACCGAGGGCAATAACAGCGGCCTTGCTGGCGCTATAGCCAAACGTAGCCTGGGGGCCGGTCGTGCCGACGCCCAAGCCCGCAACGCTCGAAGTGATAATAACGCGGCTGGGGTCCTCGACGGTCGCGCGCTTCTCGAGCAGCGGGGCGAACTTCTGTATGCACAGGAAGACGCCCTTGACGTTCAGGTCCATGACCTTCTGGAAGGCGCTGTCGGGGTGCGTGTCGAAGGCCTCGCCCCAGGTGGCGCCGGCGTTGGCGAACAGGATGTCGACGTACGCGGTGTGCTGGGCGACCTGGGACGCGAGGGACTCGACGCCGGCGAGGGTGCTGCTGTCGGCGGGGACGGAGATGGCGCGCGCGCCTGGCTGGAGGTTTGGCAGCGCGTTGAGCTGGGCGACGGCGGCGTCGCAGGCTTTGGCTTTGCGCGACGTGATGAATACTTTGGAGCAGCCGGCTTGGAGGAAACTGTATGTATAGAGGTAGGTAGGTAAGTAGAGGCTAGTGAGGGTGGTCCTGGATGTGTTTGTGGTGTAGTGTAGGTGGCGATGCGAGAGGGGAGTGTTTTGTGGGTGAAACTCACGCTGAAGCCGCGTTCAGACCTAGACCTCGAGAGCCGCCTGTCACGACGGCGACTTTACCCTTGAGGGAGAAGAGCGACGGGAAATCGGTAAGAGCTGTTTCGTCGGCCATGATGTAATTGATCAAATAGCGAAAGAAAACAGTTGCTGGCTGGTATATTCTGTCTCGTCCTCATAAATTATTAATACAAGAAGTTCAAATATAAAAGTCAATAGTGTACCTAAGGTAACATAGTCGTATCTCCTATCGATACTACATGTAGTGATGACCGAGGAGCTTGCGGGGACGTGCCGAGGTTCAACGGAGATGGACAGGGATGATAATATTATCAAGCAAAAAGTTATTTATATTGGGCTTGCTAGGGGAATTTAGCGCAATATCTACGGGATTCGTATATATACTTATAGTACCTATATATATATATATAGTATATACCTAGGTACCTAGTATAGTGTATACATGGATATTGATGCTACGCGTAAAGGTGATCTACCTCTCCAGCTAAATGGTGGACGAGTTAGGGAACATCCATCAATATAATATGTCTTCATATAGATCAGACACCTACCACCATTTCTCACACAGCACCTGATGAGGTCCCATCCCCAACCCGGTTTCCGCATTAGTCAACTTCAGCACGAATTCGTCTGTCATAGTAGGCACACCGCAGACATACGCAACAGCGGCTTTCCTCTCCTCAGCATCACCTACTGCTTCCGCAATATCATCGACCGTCATCCTCCGCGCTTGAAACGGCACGTCGCTCCCTCCTCCCTCCCCCTCCCCCTCCCCCTCCCCCTCTCCCTCTCCCGCGCAATGCACAATCCCTTCCCCTTCATCTCCACTTCCACCCGTAAGAAACAGCCTTAGCCGCCCCTTCACCCTCCCCGAAGCAAATATCCCAGCCAGCCTCTGCACAAACTGCAAGCGGTCCGCGCGTCTACCTCCCGACCCATCATCTTTGAGCGAGTATAAAACATGTACCTGGAACGGCGCATCCGCGTCCGTCTCCGCGATACTAGACAGCATGCTCATCAGAGGGTTAATCCCCACGCCACCGGCGACGAAGACTACGCGCCGTAAGGAATTCGCATCAATACCCGCAGGCGGCCACACGAAGCTACCTCCGACGCGGACCCGTAGTTCCGCATAAGTAATCTCATCCGGGTTCTGCCACAGCCACGCCGCGGGGGGATCAACAGATTTCTGTACCGCAAGCTCTACGTACCCCGGACTTCGAGTTTGTGGTGGTCCCGGGGAGAGATGGGGCCGCGCTAGAGACGGGGGTGAGGTGACAGTGTATCCGCCCGCCTTGGACACGCCGGGCACGAAAACGTCGAGCCATTGACCCGGTAAGAACTACATCGTAGAAAAACAACGATATATGTAAGATATATATAACAAGGTAATGAAATTCGTTGCATGGTGTCTGCGTCAAATAGCATGTAAGAGGTCTAGAAAGCAGAACATACTCGAAGAGGGGCCGACAGCTCAAGGCGGAAGAGTCTTATTTGGTCATTGATCTCCTCGATCTCGCTCAACGTGACGACGTGTAGGGACTTATGAGTACGTATTAGTGGATGACCCAGTAGACAAAATCTTTATTATCGGCGTGAGTAAATATACCTCGTCTCGCGGTTCCGCCGCTGTCCTTTCTAAGTGGCTAGGCTTTGGTTCAGCCATATTGGTAAGCTAATAGCGCAGTAGTTCCCGTTAGCAAAGTGAAGTGCGCCTTTAACAGTGTCAACTAAGCTATTAGGTGATATCAGAGGTATTGTTATTTATGAGATGTTGCAAGTTTAAAAGTCAAGTACATGGTGATTGCGTAGTAAGGTATAAGTTGAGGTTCTGGGAAACCCCAATGCAGCCGGTGGGGTTTAGATTACTAGTAAGGCGTAGTTGGTAGGTATCGAACAATCCCTTAAGTTACACCGTCAACACAATTCATACGGATTAATATACATGTCAAGCAGGTAGTTTTGGATGCTAGTTTGCATATGGCGCAGTCGATTCCGCATACCTTGGGTATCTACTAAGCTACAGAAGTTAATAGCGCCTATACGAGCTAAGTCTCTGGCGCAGATTTAGTTATAGTAGTATTGCGCTTGACAATCGATAATATGCAACAGCCTATCTAGATCCAGTTACCCGCAGGAGCTTCGTTCATGTATCTAGTGTCGTGCGTAGTACTTGCTCGGACATCGCGAGTAACACCTTTGCCGCCAGAACCTTTGATATCCTCATCGTCCCCCTGACGGACAGGGAGTTCTATCATCGAAGAACGAGCGGGGGGCTTCTCTGGCCGTGGACTCCACGGGTACTTTCCTGGCCTACTTTCGTGTCGTAGGGGTGATGGGGCCTTCCCAAGCCACTCTCCTTCGGTGACTTTTAGCTTACTAACATCAGGGAGGCTTACATCGCTAAGCAAGTTCGCCTGCGACTTGGATAGTGGCAGCTTGGCCTTGGATTTAGGTGACGATTGAGCGATGGGAGAGTCAAATTGGTTGAGTTGCCTTTCAAGTACGCTGCCAGTCGTTGGAACATAGCCGGTCGGCGAGGGCAGTGCTGGTGAATTCGACGCTTCGGTAGAGTCTAGCGAGCCTGCATAATCGGAAGAGGAATCATCCTCGAGTTCACAGGCATTCATATCCCTCAATTCTAGTGCTTTGATTGACGCGGGTGGTAGGAAGACCGACTGCGCCGTACCCAACTTTATCTCCTCGTTCTCGAACTCTTCGCTCTTGGCGTATTGTTTCAGAGACGGGGTCAAAGATGGGCAGCTAGAACGGAGTGAACTCTTGGAGGCCTGTCTAGAGCTTGCCTTAGGAAGCTCTGGCAATGGTCTTTGTAATAACTTGGTCAAAAAAGCATCCCTCTTTGCCTTGTTCGCATCGTCAACAGTAGCAACAGGTGGGCGGGTCGCTGCGAGTTGCGGGGGGCTTTTCAAGGAGTATTCCTCTACTTTAGGAACTTCCGATGGATCCGATATAGCCATGCTGACAGGCTTGATGTGATCGTCGAACACGTTATCGTCGAGGAACTCTGCACCGATAACGCGTCCATGCGCGAGTGGAGAGAATGTTGCATGCGCGGGATTCTCTCGAAAATCGGGGCCAGGTGAGCTATTTGAACTTATAGATGCCGGTCGAAATCCAGGTTCATACTTCGGTATAAGGTTTTGTTGCATGAGGTATTGCACGGATCGGTAATGGAAACAAAAAGTTGCGTAAGGCGAATCTTTTGCATCCTCCAGGTGGTATTCGTAGAAGGTAGCATCTTGAGGATTGTTAACTAGGCCGCCACTAGGTGACCTAAAGACGATTAGCTCAAGACTCTAGGATCTAGGAGACAATATTTAAGCAGCCTACGTGATTCCATGGCGTTCTTGGTGAAGGTGCGAATAGGGGTCTAGCTCAACGGCGATGCGCTTTCGTCCTCGACAGCGAAAGACTTGAACCTCGATCAAGCCACCATCTCCAGAACCCAAAGCCTGATTGGGACCATGCACGAAATGGAAATATCGTGCTTCTATGCCTATGGGAACGTTACCATTCTTGTCTCTTAAGCCATCACCGGGCTCGAAGAGGCTTCTCGACACACTCCCTGTCGCACAATAAGTGGTGTCGATACCCCAGGCTACAGCAGAATGACCATTGATAATCATCTTGAAAAAGACGAATCTTGAAGGTGGCGCTGGCTGATAAATGAGGTATTTAAGCCGAAACTGGGAACCTGAAAGCCGGTTTAGATGGGATACATCAATGATTCGAAATATCGATGAGACTTACCAGGACTTGAAGGAATATAGACCGATGCGCGGGGGTTGGATTTCTTCAGGGTAGGCTCAGGATTAGGATATTCAGAGGAAGGAGAAAGGTGCGAGCTATTTCGGACCTTGTCTCTTAGATCATGGCAACCAGGGCCAACCCTGGTGAGACGAACAGATGATCCATCCGGATGAGGATATTCGGGTAGCCTCTTGATATCCGAGCTGGCCACAATGGAAATATCAATGCCACGGAGGGAGGGCATGGTGATAAAATAGCGAGCGTGAAAACACGCTTGTTTGTATATACCCAAGTATGCGGGTACGATGCCACCGAGTCAATAAAAAAGGGGGGAAGTTAGAAATGTTTGAAGAGAGCAGAGAGGAAAAGTAAGCGCCTTTAACAAGCAGTTCGATAGTAATAGGGAAAGTGCGTGTATGTGAACCACGGACAGCTGCAATGACGGCTTGCTCTTGCCTAAGTAGATACTTCTTAGGCATGCCTACCTCATGTCAACTCTAGACCTAACATAGTGGCTACATGTACCTGCCTCCTAAGCACCCAGGTAGGTGACTCTGTAGATGTACACATGTACGCGCCTTCCTATCTTATGACAATGTTGACATGTTTGCACACCTGCACGTGTTTTCATCTGTTCGTATAGGTGGTAGGTACCTAGGTTAGGTAGCTTCATCTCTTAGCGCAATAGATGTATAATCATTTTCTACCCAAATCATGATTATCTTCACTAACCTGGTATCTTATTAAACTTGCCAGACCCGTAAATATGAGCTAGAGTCGCTCGCACCTGACCAGCATTGAACCTTCATGATGTGTATAGGGCGCAAGGGGTGATTTACATGCAGTGATACAAAGTTGGCACCATTATAACGCATACCATGGCTTCTATATTGGCGCCTTTGAATTGGGGATTTCTGGGCAATACTAGCCCCTAATATCCACCGATTCGAAAAATAAGGATCTGATATCCGTAACACGGTTATAACCACCCTAAGCAACTAATCCCGCCGGTTTAAAAGGCGTTTAGCCCCGAGTTTCGTCGATTCTTTAATTCATATATACCGAAGACCTTGTACGTACACGGCTGTGCCTGTTTTTCGAAGCATCGTAATCATCTGCCAAGGACCTGTTTCGTATCCTCCTCCTTGCCTAACAGGCCAAGGTTCCTTATTTGACCAACACTTGGCGCATTCTCTCGTGCTGACGATGCTTCTGCCTTTCGGTATGCTGCTTGCAATGCTTTTACTCTCGCGGCCTGTTCCATTCAACAAAGTTTAGTCAGTCGTCCGGCTAGTATGGTGGTTGCAGGTAAATCAGGTTGGATCCTAACCTCCTTCTTGTGATGTAGGCACTCGTAGTAGTCCTCTAGAGCTGGTGCGCACTTCTTCTTCCCCGATTCGTCTTCCGAAGAGGTGTTCACAACGTAGCAAGCTAGAACCTCTTGCCAGAAGGGAAAGCACCGGCCCGGACCTATTCATCCAAAATATATTAACACTTCGGAACCATTGGATATTCTTTGAGGTGCGTACCGCCATGAAGACCGTATCCAGATGACATGACGTCAAGCTATGGGTGTAGAAGTAGACGTCGTTCGGTGGGCAGGGAAGCGAAAACGCGCACTTCAATTGCGGTTACTGAGATAGATTAGGTTATGTCGTTCAATTGCTCCGGCTCGTTGCGACGTTTCGACGAATGATGCTGTATCCTGGGCGAATTAGATAAGCTCTGGGTCCGACGAATTAAGAGATGGCCGTTCTTAAGCTTTATCTGACTAACTCTATGTGGTTTAGACGTGGATAGTTGTAGCTTGAAGTGGTCTGTGCATTAATTAGCCTTGTGAAAGCGTTTGGCATGATTTATGAGTTATTCTAGAGAAGTCTGAGATACCTCTTGTAATAATGACTTAACTGTCTTAACTGTCAAGACACATGTACCAACCTATCTTGTGAGCTTTTAATTATAAATGTTTGTACATAGGTACCTACCTAGGTTAGGCACCTATCATATGTACCTAGGTTAGGTAAGTACCTATGTAGGTAGGTATTTTCTCTTTTTCTTCCAATATGTCATAACAAGTACGTCATACCTGGAGAAACATAGACTAGATAGTTACATAAATTTATGCAACTATGTACTTACTGAAAGACACATGCATGTATGTACATACCTAAGGTGTAGGTACTTTAGGTAACTAACACGTTTGGATATCTCGAATGGCACCTCTTATCTCTTCACTTGTCCTCCGTTCAACAAAGCCTCTAGCAATAGCAACCATTACCCAACCTCGTTGGGCTCCCGGCTCCTCCACAAACGGGACCATGTATATAGCGCCTTAAAAATGATGACAATTCCTTCTGCGCCGCGCATCGTACTCCTCGCTACATACCTGGCTGCCAAGTCCGATATCGAGAGCTTGACTGTGCTCGCCGCTCAACATAGCAAGGTCCTACGAGAAGACTTATTACTCCGAATACTATTAACATGCTTACCCGAGACTTTGCCGCCCAACGAATATGTCTCCCTCGTCCAGCACCTCGAGTCGGGAAGCTTGGAAACGGATGTCGAGCCGCGAGAGGTTGATTGGTCTTCGGTAGAGGACTTGACAGACGACGAAGCCGCGAAGAAGGTCCGCAAGCTACGATTACTTCCTCTCGCATGGGAGGGAGCACCCAAGGATGGATCCCAAGACTTTATATCTCTCTTTTTAATCCATCGTGCGCGTCGGGTCGACGAAGAGGCCGGTTTGCTTGCCCAGTTGCCCGATCTAATAGTACCATTCCTCGACCATGCGCCCGCCATTCGGACATGGATGGTTTCTGTTCTACTTCCCCTTCTACGACGGAATCACGAATATTACCCACACCATCCAGCTGTCCAGACTTTGTCCGCCTTCGAGCGCATGAGCGACCAAGCTGCAGTCGACTTGCTACTGTCGCAAACCGGCGCAAGCCAAGAAGACCTTCCTTACGTTGGGAGGGACCTCCGCGGCTTAATAGGTCCGTGGCTATATAATGATGCGAGGTGGACACGCGGTGATGAGAATGAGCGCTCTTCGGAACAGGGTCAGCTCGCGTCCTATACCCTCTGTCCAGGGTGGGAACATGTCCTTGATTGGATCACGGCGCAGGCCTCCAAGTCGTGGAGAGTTGCAGTGAGAGCTATAGATCAATGGGACGGTCCAGGTGATGTTGACCTAGGTAGCTATGCTTCCATGTGGCTAGAAGACGATGAGCAGGGCCATCTAGAGCAAAGATACGCCCGTGCTGCGCTGGCTTCGGCATATCTGATACCAGAAGCTTCAGTCGAAGCATTGACCGGTGCCAACAGCATTATCACAAAGATTATGGCCCTATTAGACCAAGACCCCTGTCCTACCTTACAAGTCGCCTCATCTTTGCTTCCGCCTTATGCTGATCCTAATGGAGAACGACTTCTCTTGGCTAAGAACGCTACTTATATGCGCAATGATTTACTCGCCGATTCAAACCCGCTTACTGCACCAAATGAGACATCTACACAACTCTTACATATCTTAACTCTCAGTGCTTTCATCTTAACCAAAGCCGATGCTTCTTGCACTATCCGGAAAGCAGGGGAGCTAGCTTTTCTACAAGATGAACAAGAACAGAAGGCAATAGCTACGAAATATATCAGTAACTTAAGTGGAAATGGGCCCAAAAGCGATGACAAGTACTGGATCAGAGCGAGAAATGAGCTTTTATGGCTCCGAGATTGGGGCGCGGAAGAAGCTCAAAGCTCCCCCAATACTCGAGTCCAAGGAGTCTTTAGTCAGCTAAAGAAGGAGTTTCTCGAGGTTGAATGCCTCAAAGCGTTTCTAAATAACACGCGTAAGGCTTACAAGTCCCCTTTATTAAGAGCTCATGCTAAAGTTGCCAGGCTACTCCCTGGCGAGGTCTATATACGAAGATGCGCCTGATAAGCCCCTTGATAACGATGTATTACGAGACAATATCATTTCTTGCGCAATGAAGGCCTATGATAGCGCATCGAATCCCCACCGCGGTCGTGGTGGTCTCTTGAAATGCGACGACATGTAAGCTTTCCCTCATCAATATGTAGAATATTCCTCTAAGTGATGTTAGAATACACGCATTTCCCCAAACCCTACCAGAGATGCATCCCGAGTCTAGAAAAATTGAGGCTCTATTAAGGACCACGCATGCGCTCAGCGAATACCGCCTAACGCTGAAAAAAGGAGAGCCGTTCATACCAATCATGCTCCGGGTCCATCCAGATCCCATCTCCATAATTGGGAAGGTATTAGAACAGAATCCTAAGAGCTACACCCGAGTCCAGGACTTTCTCGAAATCGGATCCAATATGGCTGATGCTGGTTTATTAGCCCATACTAGGCCTGGACAGGCGCACTCAGCAGCGGAACAAGCATGGCAACGGCCAATCGTTGAAAAGCGGATCACATCTATGTGCGTGGATGCCGCACTTACAGAAGACGACTTCGAGACAGCATATTCGTACGTTGTCAACCGTTTAGCCATAGACAAGAACGGTCCCTCTGCAAAGTCAGGGGCTTCCCCAAAATCCGGCCCAATACCAATAACGGATGACTATTCATGGAAAGCCGCGTTGCAGACGGGTAAGTACCGCCGAACAGCACGCACCATCAAACCGACGCATATCGGGACAGCCAACGGAAACCCCGAGATCCGGCACCTGGAACAACGAATAGACTGTCTCGCAACTGCACTCCGTATCGCACCTCCCGCGACTCTACAAGAGATCCTGAATGTGTTCCGCAAGTGCGAGGAGGAACTCAACGCAGCAGCTCAAGCAGAAGAGGAGCAGGAATCGGCATGGGACGACAAGGGGGATCTGGAGGTCATGCCTGGCGCTTTTAATAGTACCGTACCGGCAGGTGTAATGAGAAACGCTACCAAGGCGTCGTCTTCACGCCATGTTGAGGAGGCACCCATGTCACTTTTCGACCTGTCGCGCGCTAGTATGGCCAGGGCGCAGCGCAACTTGACAGCCCTGACCAGCTTGCAGCGCAGCGAGAACTCCAGGTCGGACGAGGCCCGCGAAGACACGGGAGAGCCGCGGGCGAGGAAGAGGGACCAGTTGAGGGATGTAGCGGTTGGGAAGTTGGCGTCGGGTGTAGGATGGCTAATTGGGGCACAGCCTGTCGATAGGGCTGGGGAGAAGAGTTAAATAGGACGATGGGGCAATGAAGTTTAGGTGGGTAGGCATTTTAGGTGATTCTGCTATTGTAGCATGGAGACAATGATATCCAGTTTAAAAAGGGGGTTCATCAATACGAATTCAAAAAGTCTTGGTTGAGAGGTATCTACAGAATAATACATATCATCGTAATCTGATATGCCGCATCTCGTTCCTGGGGGCAACTAGGGGGTGGAGTAAATTTACGAAGAGTGAAAGGAAGCGCAGTTCTAAATATCACACGAGATTAAATGTGCTCGTTCCATAGGTACCTAATCATATATGCTGCGTCTCTTACACGAGAAGTCTAGTAAATAGGTAGGTAGCTAGCTGCCTTTATATCTCAAGTCTAAGTCAACTCAGGTAACTCGATGCTCTCAACCTATCCCCCTTCCCCCAATGTCGTCTAACCACATCCCACCACCGTATGCTTACCTACCCATGCTATCAATAATAATTAGTTAACTACCTAGGTTAGATAGTGCCAAGATGGAGAGAGTTGCGCTGCAACGTACCTAACCTAACCCTTAGTAAGGTACAGAGTGAAGAAAGCGAGAAGCCGGAAATCCAAAACAAGATAAACCCAGCCAAACGGCTTTTTACCTACCAGGAGCTACAGGAAAGCCAAAAACTCATCCCACTCACCAATACACCCCCCTTATCCCTCCCCTAACTTCACGCCATAAATCCCTCACCACCCAACCCCAGCCCGATCCCCCTGTTCACTTATCCCCCCCCCCCCCCCTCCCCTTAAAAGTCAAAAACCTGCGTCTCCCCAAACCGCACATGGCCCTTCTTCCTGCGCCTATACTTCGCAACGCCACCCCCGCCCCCGCCCCCGCCTATCGGCGGCAGGGGCTTGGCAAACGAGCTTGGCTTCGCAGCCGGGGTCTGGGGGGCGGCGGCGGTGGTCTCAGCGAAGATCTGGGTTTGGAGCTGCAGCTCGGCGTCGGTGTCGTGCTGGGTATCGGCGGCGGCGGCGGCGGTGGCGGGAGGGGGCAGGTAGAGGGGCTGCGGGGGCAGGGCTGGGTAGAGGACTGTGTCGACGTCGCTGCCTGTGTAGTGCCACCACGGGTCGTTGGCGCTGAGCGGGTTGCTGCTGGGAGGGGGTGGCGGCGCGGCGGTTTGGGTTGCTTCGGGGACGGATGGGAGTGGCAAGAGAGAGAGGAGGGGTGGTAATTGTGTGGTTGGTCGGGGAGGGGGCCGGGAGGGTGGTGGTGGTGGTGCGGGCTCTGATGCTGGGAAGAATTGCTGCTGCTGTAGCTGTTGTTGCTGTTGTTGTTGCTGCTGCTGTTCCTGCTGTTGCTGAAGCTGTTGCCGAAGCTGTTGCTGGAGCTGTATCTCCTGGGCCTGGTCCATGAAACGGATCCTCCTGTCTGGCATCACTTTCGGAGCCTGTTCCTTACGCTCCGGCACCGACGCGTTCTGATATATTACCGTGGCCGTCCTAGTAGTCGAGCCCTGCTTTGCCGCATCCGGGGCACTATTGCCGTCGTTAAACGGGAAGGTTGAAGTGACGGGTGAGTCGACGGGGTAGTGGTACTGAGTGACGGGAGCGGTTACCAGATTTGCAGGACCCTGTGACGGTTGCTTCAAATACGGGTTCACGTGGACGGGTTGTGCGGGCGTGTTAGGCTTTGGCTGAAGCGGTATCACCCTACCGGATGGCCCCTTCAACGGCAAGCTCGGCGGCGTCGGTAGAGGCCCGCGCATCATGTCCTCGTCGCTCCACCTCGCTGGCAAAATAGCTGGGACTTGGGAGTATGGGGCATATTCAGGATTCATCTCTACCCGCTCGAAGCCAGTTCGTAGTCTTTCAAGTGAGATCTTGGTGGTGAGGTTGGCCTCTAATGGGATTCGCTCTGAACTAGGCTTGGACTCATTCTGCTCCCTTAGATCTGGGTCCCATGGAGTTGGGTCTGGTTTCTCTACGTCCAAGTAGCCCGGATCCCATCGGCCGTATTCCTCTCCCATCTCCAGAATCGACTCTAGCGTCGGGTAGGCCTTTTCCTGTTGCTCCCAAGTCATGATCCCTATTTCCTCGGGAGGTTGGTCGGTGCGGGTGAGTGTAGTGTCTGCGTTACTCTCATGAGAAATGCCACCAATCTCCTTCCATAGCTTAGGATCGTAATGCTCTTCCTGTGGACTAGTCGGTTTGTCTTGTGGTCTTGGATCCTTCTCCTCTTCGACGTGCGGCGGCAGATGCAACTGTGTATCGTTTTTCGGAGGCCCCTTTCTCGCGTATTTGGCGATGACTGGTTGCGTGAGCTTATCCGCCCAGTCTCCAGGTCCTGGTATAGCTTCGACTCGGGCCATCAATGCCGCTGCAAACTTGGATGTTGGGAATCCTGATTCGCTACTGCTCAGCTCGGTGATGTTGGTATCACTATCGTCGAGGTAGCTATCATTGACGTTGCTGACGTCGCTTCTGTCACTGACACTATCATCATCGCTGTCGTTAGAGTTATAACTTATAGCCGGGCGTTTCCTCCCGGCTTTATTGTTAATCAAGTCCCTAACCATCGTAGCGACAACCTCTTTGGAAGAACTCGACGTGTGACGGACATCGGGGTAGCCCTGCTCAGATGCTAAATTTGCCTTGTGGTACTGCTGGCCGGCAGTAGCGGCGACAAGTAGCTGGACTGAGGTTCGCTTAATGCGGTTTCGATAGGACGCTATTTTCCTGTCGAACTTGCTGTTGATATCTTTTTGAACGTCAGATAGCGAAGGCGAAGGCGGTACATGTAACCCGGACTGCTTTCTTCTCATGTGTTCCTGAGTGTTTTGCGCTTCACGGCCACGCTGTCTTCTCCGTTCTGCCCTCTCTCTCCTTTTCTGTCCACGTTTAGATATCCATTCTTTCCCAGCCCAGTCTGTTAGGCAGGTTAATAAGAATGAATGACCGTATAAGTAAAAGAAGGGGAGTTTAAACCCTCCGACTCATATAACGATGTTAAAATACGTACCCTCCGTCTTTTGCTCTGGTAGTCCAAGGTCGTATTCGAGGACGGCCAAGTACGTCTTGAGGCGTTTTAATTCAGATCGTAAGTGTCGTAGATCGGAGCTCTTCCCACCACTACTGGCATTCATAGATGTCACCTCCATTATAGGCCTGTCTACATCTACTATGACTGGAATCCAAATTGCAATATCAATGAAGCGAGTGAAGCGACGTAACCGTCGTATCGAAACATGAAATGTCAACGGAGCAAAGTCGAGGACGAGCAATTTTTGGCCTCAGAAGAGGAGTTGCCCGAATACATCTCCATTATCAACTAAAGTCTATAGACAGCTTTGTGTCCTGAGTTTTCCTCTTTCGGTCGGCTATCATCATGGCTAGCTCTAGACGTTTCCGTCAAGCTTAGTACATTTTTCTTCTGTAAAATGTTTTTACAAAGACTGCTCTCAGAAACATGCCTCCTCAAAACTTAAACTCTTCTGGTATTAGTTCGGGCCTTCAACAAAGCGAAATACGGAATGCAATGTACTTTTGTTGCTGGTTTCAGTGGTCAACCCGCTTCGAGACTAATACCACCCACGTGGAAACCATTATCATTCCTTGACGCTGAAAAATGATGACACGAGAACGAGATAGATGGCTGGAGCTTTGATTAAATGTAGCTACCTAATATATAGGTACTATGTACTCTACTCTATCTAAGCTTATACAATAATCACATCACAGACGCATAAAACTAGACCAACTGGGGTATCTAATGGGTTACACAACCTACAGAAGGATCCTTATGGGCTTGGCTAGAATAGGTAGGGAGGGGACATCATCCAGCCATGCCCACGCATTCCAATAGATGGTCACGTATAATACACTGTAAAACACAACATTCGTCAGCAGATAGTCCCGAAGCTGGGGGGGTTTACCTTGTGCGCTCTTGCTAGCGCAGGAGCAATATCATGAGCCGAAGTAAACGACTTGATTAAAAGTTTGCTGCGAAGGAAGGTGACTATGGATTATTGGCAAGGCGATGCAAAGGCGTTGAAGCGAAAAGGCGGCTCCCATTTACAATTGTCGGGAGCCTATTAGGAACATTAAAAATCGTGTCGCGTGGCGTTAAGATTGTATTGCTGAATGCAGCGACTTAGTATTGAGAGGCCAAATTCATGGTATTTACGGAACATTAGTCGATTCGACTCAAGGGTGCACCTTTCTGGGAATTTGCGATCAATTATGTGTTGCATTCTGCGGGACCACCACTGCAGAGCTGTCTCGAATATCCGCCCGGCAAAATGCTGATGGATGTTGCTCAGTCGTCATGCTCGTCAAACTCGAAGAGAGAAACCTCGGAAGTAAAAAATAATAGTACAAGTAGCAGGTTGAAAAGGTGAAAAGATTGCTGTGTTGTCCACGCCGCAGATGTATTTTCGTGATCCAAGGGGACGGGTAACTGGGTGAAAGGGGAGGGAAGTGTTGCCTGTTCCATCATCCTAAAATCGTCGTTGCCAGGCTGATTCCTATATTGACTCGCCGAGGAAATTCGCCTACAAACAGGCGAAATCAAAACGACAGCACCCTCAAACCCCCGTGTCTGGCGAACCCTGTGTAAGGATCAGAGGTCATAGGAAAAAAAAGAAAAAAGATAAGAAAAGAGAAAAAAACATGGCGGTCGATGCCTTTTCCTTCCCTTTACCTGCCGTATTAAACTCCATATGTCACATCTTTTATGGTATCCGCCGTACTCGCAAGCCTGAAGAGAAATGACACAAGATGAAGGAGACGCCCGATACCACCATCGAGCACCGAACCATTATGGAGACGCGAGTGCAGAGGAAATACCCTTAGCGCGTATAGCGACCGTTTCCTGAATGACGCATTAGCAGCGGCAGGCTGAATATGTCGGATTATCGTTCTTTCGGTGATCAAGGCGCACCTCCGTAAGTTTCGCGGGCCTCAGGTCGAGCTGCAGATTCGCCATAGCCGGATGCGGCGGGATCGCGAGCTCGGGCACCGCCATCGCGGTCGGTGCGGTCGAAACGTTCACGTTCGTAGCCAGGGCCACGTCGTTCATCTCCGCCTCGAGGTCCGTAGCGGTCACGCTCTTCACGACCACCAGCATAGCGATCAATTCGTCCATATCCTTCCTCACCGCCACCACCACCGCCACCACTACCACTACCGCCGCCGCCGCCACCGCCGCCGCCACCGCTGCTACTGCCACCAGCAGCACCACGCTCACGTCGATCTTCCCTACCGTAGTTACGATCATAGCCGCGTTCGTATCCGCGATCCTCTCGGCCACCACTATAGCCGCCACCTCGAGCATCACGGTAGCTACGATCATATCCACGCTCCTCACGGTAACCGCGATCGCCGCGGTCCTCGTAACGAGGTCGATCATAGCCTCGGTAGCGGTACGGATCGTCACGTCCGCTATAGCCACCACCGTAGCCACCTCCACGGCGGCGCTCATCAAAGCGAGGACGACCCTCTGGAATAGATAATTAGAAAAGGAATACATTAAAGTCTGGAGTTTGTTTACTAACCTCGCTTCGGAGGACCGAAGTATTTGCCAGGAGTAGGGGTTCGAGGGCGGGCACGACGGGCCTTCTCAATGCTGAGGGTTCGACCCTCAATTTCCTCTCCTTGCAATCCATCCTTAGCTGCATCGGCTTGGTCGGATGTAACCATCTTCACAAAGCCAAAGCCGCGAGACTCCTTAGTGTGAGGGTCCTTCATGATCTGGCACTTTTCGACCTCGCCATACTTCTCGAAAAGGCGGGTGACCTCGGCTTCGGTCAACCTGGGATGGATTCCAGTCACGAAGAGGTTAGATCCAGGGTTAACAGAACCATCCTCGTCCTTGTTGCCATTTTCCTCTTTAGGGGCACTAATTTCAGAAGTTAGAAGCGTGCTGAAGAGTAGGTACGAGACTATCATCTATATGGTGAGGACTTACCGGTCTTGGTTGGCAGCAGGAGAAGCAGAACGGCGGCGCGACGTCTCAATTCCGTCATCGCGGGAAGCTCGGGGAGACGCGCTTCGTTGATCACGCTCGTAACGGGGACCATCATCTACAAAACAGAGGTGCAATTAGTATAATATATCCTTTTTATACATCAGAGGCTATATTAAGACTGTGACTTACCATCGAATCGGTCGCCATTAGCGGTTTCGTAGTCCATTGCAGTGGTGGCCATAGTGAAGGCTGTTTAGTAGGTAGGTTATGACTGTAAATGTGGTAAGTAAAGGCGTTTTGACGCGATAATAAACCAATAGGCGGTGCGTATGAGGACGCGTTTTGTGCAGGAAACCAGTTGTGGAAAGGAATGGTCGCGCCAAGACCAAGAGAAACAAAACAGTTGTCAAGGTGATGGTAGAAAAAGTGTAGTCAAGATGGACACAGGTTGTAGAATGGGAGATGGAGATGGACAGTGGTGCAATGAGAGGTTTTTATGGTCATGCGGGTTGATGGTTAAAAAAGAAAGAACAAGTTGTAAAATAGTCCGACTCACCTGTTACTTCAATGGCTGTAGACGTAAAGTCGTAATCAGAAATAACAGTTGCACAGTTGCAACCTGTTCTGTACTGATGCAAGCTGCAGATTCACTCTCCAAATGAAAGTCGCGTGATGCAGTACTATGCAGGAAATCCTGTAAGTCTCAAGCGCGAACACAAACAACCCTTTTCTTTGTGATGATGCAAACTGAGAAAAAGTTGAGGTCTCGGGCAAGGCTGGTTGAAAAAAGAAAGGCCTGCTGCGAAAGGAGAAAAGATGGAATGGGTGAAAGAGAAACGGGAAGTGTTGAAGGGGCGGAAAAACTGGGGAGGCAAAATTGTTCAGCTGCAGATGTATCGTACCTACGGTAGGTTCTACGCATGTACATTATTATTAGTATGGATGTACCTGCCTAGGCTTCCCTACGCATCGTCGCGTCTCCACATACTTCATGTAAGCACCTACCCCCAAGAGGTACCTCTGAAGGTAGAAAGGTAAGTACATAGTACCTACCTCCTACCATACTTCCACTAGCACGATGCAGGTGCGGCAGGTACGAAGGTACCTTTGAAGGTACCTACTTACCTAGGTACCTATGTACGGATCCGTACCTACATGTTGCCTACGATAATATCAACTAAGTTATCCACCTGAACCTACATGAATTACCCAATCAATTATTTAGGTCACCTCCCAATCATCTCATCCAATTCAAAATTCTGTCATTGCGGGAGAATACGGAACTACGATTCGTAAACTGTAGATTGTAGACGAGAAGCACTTGCAGATCTGTAATTGCATCTTCCTTTATTCCTTCCCTCTTTTTGGTGGTAGTACAAGGCGAGCACTTCCGGAGAGCTCTCATAGAGATATTCCTACCCAATGTACGTAACTAGCATCAAAGCGTCTCCAATCTAGAGGAAGGTTAATGGTCTCTTCATCCTATATACTCACTACAACTCGTCCATATCAGACTGATTCATAGCGATTTCCCTTCTCAAGGCTTGCTCCACATCAATCTCTGCGGGGGCCACTTCGTCTAGGAACTTTAAACCTTCCGATGCCCTACCACCACAAGCTCTCTCTAACGCGAGGAATGCAAAGTGACCTCCTACTACGGGGCGAGCCATGAAGTCAGGCCCAGGAAATCCGCCATCACCCTCCGTCTCGTAAAGGTCCGTCAGTGGCCGATCTGCGAAAAGTTAGTTTGGGATAGAAATGCGATAGTAATTATACACACCTGTTGCAGTCTCGTTGACCCACGTCGCAACGTGTTGTAAAATCTCCGTGCGTACCTTCTCGCTTGTCACAGCAGCCGCAAAGAACTCCCAGTCGCTCTTCGTATATAGATGACGGCTATCCAGCGGCAAGCCGTATCTCTGGAGCACAGCATGGTACCAGTCACTCTGGATCTGATAGATTTTATCTGGAATGAATGTTGACTTAGGCTTGGTGATAGCCTCGTCCCCTATAGGTTGCTGTTCTGAGCCCCAGAATCTACTCGCTCCTAGTGAAGAGGATGCATCCGCAGGTAGATGGAAGCAAAGCAGGGCATCGGCGAAGAGGTTATAGATCGTCGTCCACGATCCATACCAGGTGTACGCTAACTTCGCATGTGTCTTATCTCTGGATAGTCCAAGGTCCTGCCACTTGTCGATATATTCGTCGGCTACGTTACTGTACCACTTGGAGTCGGTCTTCTCACCGGCAACGTTAGCTATCTCACTCATGGCCTTAATGCCAATGATGCCCTTTAACGCTAGGTTCGTCTGATTGGCCAACCAGCCAGCAAAGTCGTCAGTGCAAAGTTGATTCGCAGGGATGAGCGACTCTCGAACAAGGTACCCTGTCCATTGCTTCCATAGCTTGTATGAACGTTGTACCCATCTTGCAGCCGCTTTTTCACCTGTGGTGCCTAGGTCTTCCCATGTGCGGTCCATTCCATACTCATTGACTAGAAATGATCGCTTCACAGACTTCAAGTCGAGTGTTAAAGCTTCTTCCGGTACAGTACGGACGAACTGAGCTTGCGAATCGTCTCTGAGGGCATTAACAAGTGCAAGGCCCATGATTAGCATGTCACCACATTCTTCGACGGGCATATATTCGTCGTTACCATCACCATGCCCTGTCGCGTTGGGAAAGTGGAACCCAAGATCATGCATGCTGTAATCGTTGGGATATTGACCGCTCAATTGGTGTTC
This sequence comes from Daldinia grandis, assembly GCA_022432525.1. Taxonomy (NCBI): domain Eukaryota; kingdom Fungi; phylum Ascomycota; class Sordariomycetes; order Xylariales; family Hypoxylaceae; genus Daldinia; species Daldinia grandis. Next base: position 1,697,876 of record JAJKLB010000001.1, read on the forward strand.
GAGAAGAGGCTCTAGCAGATATGCTAGCCACTGGGGGTTGGTATACAAGAAAAACGGGAACGCCGGGAAGATAACGTCGACCGTCTGGAAGTTTCCGTTCGATGAGATCTCCTTGAGGAATATAATAGGGTTGTCCGGTGTGCCGGAAAACTGTGTTGCTCCCAGCACTTGGCGAGCTGACAACGCCGCGATGTCTTGGTAGTCTTGTGAGCCCGAAGCATACGCGTCTTTAGCAAGTTGCTCGGAGTAGTTGCTAGCAAGATAAGCTGCAGTTCCGTAATCGTCATAGTGGAACTGCAGCATTTCATGAGCACCCGAGAAATAAAAATCCCACAGAGGACGCATAAAGGTCAAGCCCCTGGCTGAGGCAAACTGAACAACAGGATTTTGAGTGAGGGCAAAAGTAAAGATAACGCTGTCCTGGGCGATACCAGACGACTCATTCGACCTCTTCTTAAGCTTGAAAGTCTTGGAGAAGGCAAAGATAGGTTCCTCATCAAAGATTCCACGGTAAGAATCGTCGACCTCATTCTTCAATGACCCGTGCTGGGCAAAATGACGTCGTATGTAATTCGATTCGCCAGACTGGTGTTCAACGTCGGCAGGAGCGGAAATATGAATAGTTCCCCATTCGGCGTGATCATAAAACTCAGTCAGGGGCTGCTCATGGCGCCGTGTGATACTCCAGGTCTTGATGGGAGTCTTTGCACTGTTACTCTTTTCAGTCCGGACGAGCCCCCACTCTATCTTATTGTCTCGGTTGCCGCTAGCCCACTCGCCATTTATGTCCACGTATAGGCTTACATCTGTAGAACCTTCTACAATGCAAGTGAGGTATGACGCCGGTAGGGACTGCCTAAATGTCGACGTGGGCGTGATAGGAGACAGGAACGAGAGAGTAATCTTCACGTCGGACCCTGGAATAGAATAGGTGAGATTTGTAGTTGAGGCGTCGAATGTAGCGCCGTCGTATTTAGGAAAGGAGACGTTATAACTAATAAGAATTAGACCGAGAAAAACGCAAGCCGATACCAGAAGTTATGCACTAACCTAGGAGACTTTCTGAGGAAATCCTGCGAGCGACCCAGCAGGGGATATACTGTCTTAGTCTCAGGCACCGAGGCTATAACAGCAAAGCCGACGGTACTGCCAGTCCAGAATATTGGCCAGTTTTCCCACGGGGCATCTCGAGCATGGGCAAGCCATATACTCAAGTAGGGATTTCGTACGATCAACGGTAGTACGGGTGGCGTCAGGGACGAAGCATTGACGAGGACTAGACACAGCGCCGAGAGGGCCGGCCAGAGACACAGCCTCATGGCGTAGGATCAAGCGGGTACTTGTTTACTTCTAAACTAATGGAAGAGAGATATGGCAAATTGAGGAAGGATAATGCGTTGGCTGACTAAATATAAAGCTAATGTATGTGGGATGTCGTCGGACACCTGGAGGACAAAAATGATGCTATCTGAGATATCTAGAGTTCGGCGCGAAATTGACGATCAATCAACAAGCAGCACGAGAGTGAAGTGTGGGGTCCAAGAGAATGTACATAGATCTAGAGAATACCGAGCCTCCATACGGAAGTTGGAGAGGAGAGAAAAGAGAAGAGTTAAGAACGAGTGCAGGCTAGACACAATAAGTACATGTACCTACCTCCTTACAGGTAAACAGGATCCACCTCCCCCAGGTTTCGAAGGCAGCGAAGGCAGGAAGGATGAACGAACAGAAGCCCGAACAAGCCATTGACAGAAAGGAGTGACGACATTTCCCCACAATATACATAGTTTCGGGGCTGGGAAGGTACGGAATACCTACACTAGTATGTAGGGTAGTATCCAGTTGGAGCTCATCAGGGGTGATGCGACAACAGCCTCTCTCAAGCTAGGGAATGAACTGCTAGCTGCAAGGTCCCTTTTAGCAGGTACTTACCTAACTATATGTAATACATACGTCTGAATTGAGGGTGCCGAGGCTGCCCGGGGGAGCTGAATCGAAAACGGACGAGATGGAACCCCTCCTATACTTCGACCCCTCCTAAACTAATATAATACCCCACAGCCTACATAACGATATAATGTAAGGAGTAAGTTGGCTTTCGAGTAAATACCTAGGTAGGTAGTCAAGGAAGGTTTATTCGAACAACGTTAGAATTTGAATTTAACGCCGAAAATATATCCCTGCTTCCGTTGGTATCCTCTGTGTTTATAGCTTTCCCAACTCCTTGTGCTGTTAAGCAGAAAGACGGAGTTGTCCACACAAGGTCCTTTTTAAACCTTCAAACCTCGGTGCTTATTAACCCGCAAAGCCGTATATAAACCCCTTAAATTTTCTATAGCCGTTAATTAGACAATGTTACCCCGCTAGCACTGCGTTGTTATTTTTATAATATTCACTGCGAAGTAGAAAGCAGTCGAGAGCAATAATGGCAACGCTTGAGGGAAAAGTGTTCGCAATTACTGGTGGTGCTAGCGGAATCGGGTTTGCAACGGCACAGATAATATCTAAACGCGGTGGGATTGTTTGCATAGCCGATGTTGACCCAGCGGCCATAAGCAAGGCGGAAGAATACTTTACCAACCAAAATGCACCCTTCACTGTTTCAAAGGTAGATGTTTCTAAGAGGGACGAGGTTGAATCTTGGATCGACGGCATCGTCCAGAAATACGGCAGACTCGACGGGGCCGCTAACGTCGCGGGTATAATCGGCAAACATCATGGCATACGAGAAGTCGCTGATCTCGACGACGACGAATGGCACAAGATAATTGCAGTTAACCTTACGGGGACCATGTATTGCTTAAGAGCTGAGCTCCGAAAAATAGTTGATGGTGGTTCTATTGTGAATGTTTCCTCTATTCACGGGCTTCAAGGTAGTCAATGGCCGAGTCTCGCGTCTAAAGAACGCTATAGCTGATCGCTAATCTAGGGTTTGCCAAACATGGAGCGTATGATGCCAGCAAGCATGGCGTTATAGGTCTAACAAAAGCTGCTGCCAAAGAAAATGGACCCCGGCAAGTGCGTGTCAACTCGGTGGCCCCGGGAGCCATATTTACTCCGCTGATGGAGAAGAGTTGGGAAATTCATAATCGGCCATCTGATGCGCCCTTTGATGACACAGCGGCTCTCGGAAGACAGGGCACGGCAGAGGAATGCGGCCACGTCATTGCTTTCCTTTTGGGTCCCGAGTCCAAGTACGTGAGCGGGAGTGTATATTCTGTCGACGGCGCGATGTAGCCCGCAAGAATAGGCAATCAACTCCACTAGAAGACGTCCTCAGGCTGAACATCGTGATTCCTCCCGTCCTCTCGAATGTGTTTTAGTGTCTTATCTCGGGACATGGGCTTACGCATGTCGTAGGCGTCTTCACCGTGAGCGGTGGGGTCGTTGACATTATCGCCATAGTAGTCCTTGACTACACGATATACACTATAACCCATACTCTCATAAAAGTTGATAGCTCTCGTATTGCTTTTCCTTACGAACAGGTCGACGAACCAAGAGTCCCCAGCTTCCGCAGCAACTTCGAGATTTTCGGTGAGAATCTTTCCAATGCCAAGACGGCGGGCTTCAGGGGCTACCGTGAGGGCAGTGATATGTGTGTGCCATGGTAGGTAATGCTCAGAATACTGGAAGTAGTCTGGAGAGCTTTCCAACTTGCCCATGACTGTAGAATAATGCATAACCTCGTTAGGCTAGGTTGTAATGATTATCATAATAGAAAAAGAGTGTTGTCACCTACTGTAGCCGATAATGTTTCCGCTGGGGTCCTCGGCGACTTGGAATAGTGAAGGCCATTTGGCAAAGTATTGGAGATAAAAACTTAGATCGTACGTCTCGGTCAACGGGTCAAGATTGCATTTGGAGAACTTGTCTAAGTCGTCGGGGCGGAAACGTCGAAAAGAGGCCATAGCTGCAGGACAATTATGAATTTCCACTTAGCTACCGAACAGTGAAAGATGGGTTTCTGTATCGGAGACGCTTGGGCATATGTCTAATTTGCTGGCATCGGTTGCATAAAAGCCCAGACGGAGGTAAGCGAATAATAGAAAGGGGGGGCCAATAGAAATAAGATTACGATTTATACCAAGGATCGTAGATCTTATTCCTTTATGTACCTAAGTTATGTACTTATTTATTGTAGAGGTTGGGCGAGATATAAAAGCGAACAGAAAAGCGATATGGAGGTAGTTATATTGAAGTTCTGCTGGGATAGCAAACGCGGGATTCAAATAATGCGCAATCATCAGGTATGCGAAATAACAACTGAATAAACCACAGAGCACAGCGCATTGCCCCTCCAAAACATGGGACACAATAAAAACGGAGGTGGGGCTAACTTCGTAGCGGCGGGCTCTTTACACTACATAGGTAGGTACATAGGTACCTAGCTAACTAAAAGTTCGACGGGGTTAAGTTTGCAAACACATGGTTTTTTTGCAATTTACCTTATTAAGGTTAGGCAACGCACCTCTAGTACGCACGCGGGAATCGGCAGGTGCCTGTCGCCGGAATACACATGCAACGCTGGCATAAGTCAGTAGGTAAATGTGGTTCCTATTTTTACATCTGATTATTACACAGCAGTCCGGGTGCATAGTGTAGTGCCGACCCTTGCTACCTCGTTCAATATTGGCCGTTTATTATTGGTTGTACTTGATCTTTTTCAAACACTTTTCGTGCGTACGATATCTACCTGTGTATCTAAATCACCAACCCAATATCGAAAAAGTTCCTTGGACGGCCATACCTTGCGACACGGACTCTCGGAGGAAAACAGAAAGACAATACAAACGACAGCCCTATTCTTGACTCTTGACATATCAGTTCCTCTTGGATGACACCTCGGACTAAGACATCGTTTCTACCCCATGGTCTGCTCGACTATACGCACAACGAAGTTATTACTTCCTTGAAACGAAACCATTCTATATAATACGCCGCGGCGCTGCGGGATCTAGCATTTCGTATCGAATTCGTAATTATGTCGGGATCACCGCACACCCCTAGCCATTCCCGGCAAACTTCCGCTATCGACACCTCTTTTCAAAACTCGAGTCCCAACATGTCGCCTCGCAGCCGACGCCAGTCGAAGTCCTCCTTTCAAGACCCTTTAACACCCCTACGCAACAGTATGAACGAGTCTGAGCTTAATGCTCTCAGCGGTGGTGGCATGGGTCAGGATAATGGTCTTGGGAATTTGGCGGATGAGTTGGCCGATGCTTTGTCTGGATCCGGCGAGGAAGAATATTACGAGGAAGGGGAAGAACGGTCGCAATTCGAATTCGATGAGGGGGACCAAGGCAAGGCGCCGACTGATGGAATTAGGGATAGTGGTGTTGACGTAGAAAGCCAACCGGACCACCGAGAGAAGACTAGGAACGCAAGCCTAGGCATACCTTCCCCCCCTGCGCGCGGTCACCGACGAACTGGAAGCGCATACGACGGGAGTGAATATGGCTCTGAATCCGATTTAGAGTCGCCCGGCATGCCGCCGAGTCTAGTTGCCAGGATCGACGCTGTAGAATCTCTAGCTCGAAGAGGGACCGAAAGCAACGGTAGTTCTAGTGACGCCGTGTTCCAACGGTTGGCAGACGGACTGAGAGATCTGGGATCACAGTCTGGCGTAGAGGGTAGCACCACGAGGTGAGTAATGAATCTAGTTCTACTAACCCTGTTACATATTCTCTAACCAACAATGTTTGTAGATTAATAACGGCTCACTCGGCCTTGGCAACACATCTGGCGCATCAGACGCGGCAGATTCATAACCTCACCTTCCCTCTACTATCGCCACTAGTTCAGCCCCCGGACCCCGAAACCATCGATTCCATTCTACCGCTACTAACTTCCGTCTCGGACGAAATGCCGCGGCCCGCGACCTCGGCTCTTAACTCTCTAAGCGCTTTACATTCCGTAACATCGGACCTCGTGCAAACGCTGAATTACCTCTCTGACACGCTGCACATGTCACGACAAACCACAACCACCGCCACAAGACGGCTAAGGATGGCCAAGGAAATGGTAGCGGAAATAAAACGTGAAGAAGAGCTGAAAGAGGAAGGAGAGAGGTGGTTGACGAAAGGTAACTGGGGTGAGAGGCTACAGAAGCGCGAGTGTGCTGGCGTATGCAGGGAGGTTGTTGGGGGCTTCGAGGAAGTATGTAACGGCTGGAGGGCCCGTCTATTAGCCCAGGCAGAGTCGGCATAGAAATGACTTAAAGCGCGGGGACACGCGTTCGTAACGAAGCCAGGAAGCAAGCATATTTTATTTTTCGAGCATGATTCGGAAACTGACGTCTATAATATGCGGCTGGGTTGTTGTTGGCCTTGTTAACTCGGGCATTATTTTGTCTTTTTTTTATTCGGCATGGCGGTGGATACTTATTGATTGCAACTCGAGAACTTGGTGGCGTTGATATCAATTGGGCGGTTTTGACTGGTTCTTACGGCCTCGGGATAGACATAAAGACTCGAATGAAAGCACAGTACCCGACGGTGGTGGTGCTTCGTTAATATACACAAAGGGAATGCTCGCCGTCTTGGGTATGGAACCTGTTAGTGGACTGTGGTTTACTCGTCATGAGACTTCGTGGGCATCCCTTTCGGGCCAACCTCACCATTGTCTTAGTCCACAGTCCGACATCCCTAGCGAGCTTGAGGACGGACTGCATCACGATAAATTATAGCCTACAATAGCACGGGAGTGCTTTAATTTTAGAATACCAAGCCCTGTATACTTTATCCAGCTCTAACATCAACATATGGGATAAATACTAGTAACATACGAGAAGAACCGAAGCGTGCCAGTGTATTGTACGCAGACAGATTGAGCTTTATAATCATATTTGATATCCAACTTGACAAAGGTCCAAGTCTGTAAGCAGAAAGGTCATTATTCCTATTGAACAGGGTGTATGTATGTATTCAATAATAATATAAATCTCAAGATCAGGCATTTGTACCTATTCCCCAAGCATCTAGGCACGACATTTGCTGATCAGACAGTGTGACGGGAAAGCAAACGTTAGAGAGTATGGCCACCAACTCTTCCCGTGTTACCAACATGTTAGACAAGACAATCACATCGTAGTATATCCTGCTTTCTTGTGTGCCGGGCCCCTAAATCCTAGTGTGCAAGCTTTCAGTCTCCGTGTCTCCTGAAGCGTTTCCCAAACCCGACAAGGGACGACACCCATTGAGTCCTCCATCCGCGTTAGCATTGTCAGAATTTGCACCCTCCCCATCGAAAGGCCTCTGCCTATCGATTTCCACGTCTACGCACGGCGCGGCCCGACAACGTCGTAACCCGGGCTCTGCATCGTCGTTGACAAGCACCACCATCCACACGCCCACAGCTCCGTTCGATCCCAGCAGCGGCGTGCAGTGCATCCACCTGCTCTTCCCGTACCTGTCCATCCGGGTCACCCAGCGGATCTTCGTGGTGATTCCGCGGCCCTCGGCGAATGCTTGCGCGACGGCTTTCTGCACCCTAGGTGGGCCGCCGATCCGCGACATGAGGCTGCTTTGTAGCATGCCGGGGAAACGGAGCGATGGCGAGGCGAAGAGCACTCGTAGATGCGGGTGTGGACGCACTAGGAGGTAGTGCTCGAAGAGGCTTGTGACGCGACTAACCGATGCGGTCGATATCCGAGGTAAAAGATCGGGGTCTACGCGTGCCAGGCCATGGTGCTTTGGGCCTGTCTCGGCGTCTGCTGCGTCCTCCCGGTGGCGGCGGTGCATGCTACCACCTACCTCCTGAACGATCTTCAACTCCTCAGAGGTGAACATTTCTGCGAGCTCACGGAACTCATCTTTAGCACTCGTATAAGCACTGGCGTCCTCGCCGTCCTGTCTCTGGTCAATAATGCGCTCGAGATAATCAAAGCCTATATATTCCTTCGCCAGGCCCGAAACATCTACCTGGGCGCTGATATGGTACCGGATGACCCCACGGCTGTCTAGAAGAGGTGCGGCCATCACAAGGTTCATGAATGGGGACCCGTCCCGGCGGTAGTTCAGTAGAACCTCGCAGTGCTCCTTTCCGGCATCTAGATGTTCTTTTATTCTTCTCGCGCTCGACTGGCTTGTGCCGGGCCCTTGAAGGAAACGACAATTCCGACCTAGGACATAGTTGGGTCCATACTGTAGTAATCGGTGTTAGTAGTTGCTATCTAGGCACATAATCTAGACGGCATTCATAGTCCAGTATATAACAATTGGTTAGGGTGGATGGACATTGATTTCGAATGTCTTACACTCACCTGTGTCATTTCATGGAACTCTGATATCATTTAGCCAAACTATTATTTCTTTGCTCCGTGGCTGAACTTACCTTTGCTAGCAAATACAATTGGATTGTCATGTCTCGATGGATCCATCAAGCAGAAGACATCCGCTAATCCTTCAGAGAGATCATTGAGATGGCCAGGCAACGTATTTGTAATCCGCTGTTTGATAGTGACGGCTACCGTCTGGGTCCAGGTATGGGCGATGTAGGCGGGGAGGTCCTCTCCAGCCAAAATTTGAAGTATCTTGCTAAGCCTCGCTAATAGGGATTCATTGATGGTATTCGAGATCACCTCTTCATTCGGGCCTGCTCCTTTGACGGAGACCAACGATCGAATAATGGAATTTGAATATCCTATCGCCTTTAGTGCTTTTCGAGCATCCAAATAATATACCAGCAGAGGGACAGATTTTGGCCTGGAGACGCAAAGGAAAGATGTAAACTTTTCAAGTAGGAGCTGATCATTTAAGATGGCGTCTAAATGCTCTGCTGAAAAGAGAGCTTCTGATATTGTTTCCAGAGAATACCGAAGAGGTGTACCGCTGCATGGAGATACGAGATCAAACGAAGCTTGGTCGATTTCATCTCCACTTGAAGGCGTAAACTCGTCATGCTCCCTCGGCCCCTTGCTCTGGAGACCGGGAAGAGCTATGGCATCTCCGGGGAAGGGAGACGTAGATGATGAGTTTTCCTTCGACTTTGAAGACCGAGACGAGACTACAAATATTTAAGTTAGATTCTATTATCCCCTGAACGCTCTCCTAGAGCATATGATATGAATAGTTATTCTATATCTCAGGAAAGGGTTAATGATAACCATCTGATATTGTAAGGCGGATGTTGTTGGCAAAGGACCTGGGATAAGGTACTCACGACTCCTGCGAGAACTCGAGGCCGAACGAGTCTCGGTGGAAGGCGGTTCTCCAAGGGAGGCAGGGGAAACGAGCTCTGTTCGGCCACGTTCAGGAATACTCCGAATACTGTACAATAATTAGTTCCCAGGCTAACGAAGCGCATAACCGGCAGCTTACCTATCCGGACGTCTCCTACGGCTAGGTTGGCGGTCTAGGAAAATGACTTCTGTTTCCTCCCATATTCTTCTGAACGTCGTTGGTGATAAAACAGCATCAACGACAGAAGCCCCTAAGCTTGATCGTTTCTCGAGGCCATCTACGAGGCTACACTCATCTTCGCCTTCATCTTCGCAATTTTTAAACGCTGCGAAGGACCGCACACTCATTGCGACGCGGATCTCGTTATCGACCCCTGTACACGATATCATGTTCCGTCTGTAGGGCGAATCACCACGCCTCGGCGACTGTGCCATATCCGCCTCGTAGGGAGCGAGTAGAATATGTATGTGTTTGATTATAAGGATCTAGGGCGTACTTGTGTTATAGGCAGGGAATTACAGGCAACTGGCAATGGCTGACATTTGGAGCAGGTCCGCCTCTCCTATTATTCACTCTAGTATCTCGGAGGTTGATATATAGGTATATAAGGATATGGTACTTGAATGCTCAAGCGTTCAGCATTGGGATAAGGAAGAATATGATGAATAGGAGGGAAGGAGGAGAGGGGAGGAAAGGGATGAGTGAAAGACCTTCAGGGAAGTTAACCCTCGAGTAGAATCGTCTCATGTGTCTGAGGATACATCTTTTAGAATCTTAGGGACTAGAGCGGGCTGTCTCTTGTGCATTGACAGGTCACACTACAAGGAAAAAGCTTTTAGCTTGTCGTAGCTATATGCTCTTATACATACTAGGAGGCTGGCTGTCACGCCGGACATCTGATTATCTTGCCAAGATAGAAACTAATGGCCAATATAATAAGTACGGGATCATATTTGCGGCGGATAGGTCTTCCTGTTAAGCTCCTTGATTATCCTGAATGGGTTTCTTCGCAACTTATGACGCATCTTATAGATTATAGGCATCACAAAATGCATTCCAGTCACACCCTGGAGTTTATGATGATATCACGGAATGACGAGAATGGTGTTATTAAAATTGGCTGAAAGTGGTCTTGAAAATAGCAGCTTCGGGGCTGTTGTTTGTACACGGTTAGTTCAATCTCAATAGAATCATATTTTGGGATAGGGGAAGCAAGTAGAGCCACCATTGTTTCGAGTGTCGTCACTACTTCATCTATATAATAGCATCTGATGAAGATAAGGGTCGAGCACCTAACTACCTAACCGTAAGAAGTGAGATATGCTACGAGCCCACTGTAGCATCGTATAGAGCCGACTTTAAAAAGAGCGTTTGAAAACACTCGAGTGTAATACTGCTCTTGGCTGGCCGAGCGGCATTCGTAATAGGTATTGGTCTCGCAAAGCTTAATACCTAACCTAGTCGGAAGTCTAACAGGCGTTAATATGCTACTTAATGGAATAAAACTGATTATATGTAACTGCTGACGTTGTATGTTGACGATGGTGGTGATGGTTTACTCTGGGCCTTATTAATTGGATCGTATCCTGGACTGACCAACAATTCATAGATAATTGTGCTTTGTTACCTAGCTAGATGAGGTTGTATCTACAAGTTTCTATCTTCACTGACTTCAAGTACATAGTACTATGCACAAATATAAGAATATTGGCGATGTATAAAGGGCGCTAAAGCTGGCAGAACTGGATCAACTGGGCCAAGCTATTTCGTTCCGATCGTGGATATTACTGGTTGGGCGATGTTTTGGTATTTTCTTAGGAATGACGGATAGGGAAGCCTGGACGCGCTGCTGGTAGATCCTGCTTACATGTATTGTTTATGTACCGCAAATACCTTCTATCAGCTTGCTAGGTACATTTGTGGTACACAAATAGCGGTAGTGGAATCCCACACGGCTGCCCTATCAACTGGAAATCCGGGGACCACCTGGGCAGTCTAAACAATAACCCCTGAGGAGGAAAGCGCGTACATCCAGTCGGAAAATTCGATGCGCGTACCCCCCTGCTAAATGTTACTGGTAGGTTACGTATGTAAGCAAAAATAATAAACAACCCAATCGCGCCACTTACAAAGAGGTATGTACCTACATAACCTCCTTTTTATTGATGGCGAGGGGCAGCTCCGCTTTCTTTTACTTTCTGTTATGAAATGGGAAAAAAGGGAGAACAGGCGCGTCTCGTCAATCTTGCATCGCGAATTTGGCCGCACAATGGGTCCTAACATTTCTTGACGTGTTGAATTACTTACAGGGTAAAGAGACCTGTTAGAGACCTCATGTTATTGTCTTGTTCAAACTAATAATTGTCCGCTTTGGTTTAATGTTGCTTGGTGCTTGCAGCTAGTCAGCCCCCGCAATTATACTTTTTTTGCTTTGTTTATATACCTGCAGTTCCATTTTGCCAACCGTGAACAAAGAAGGGAAATGAAACTATGTAAATACTGTTTACATACGCGTTTCCCAGCCACCAGCCGGAACCTAACCTAACCTTTGTCTGTACCTACATAGGTAGCATAGAATATTTTGCATGTGCAGTAAATCGTTTTCAAAACTTGAAGAGATAGTCATAATACTTACGTATCTATTTCTACTTAAGAAGACTTAAGAAGAGTGGCTCACTTATAATTTTGGTCTTCTTAACTAGTGAATGCCTTCAATTCAATGTTGTACGCCTTTATCATTGTGCATTGCAAGAGGTCGTGATCGGTGCTGATAAAAGAAAGTCAGAGGGCATGTCATCAATTTTTAGCGTACCTTGATTAGGTGGTATCGAACACAGTTCGCGGCCTTTTAATGTCGGCTAAAAAGTTAATTGGTACCTGGTAGCAAGACTCTTTTAATGCTTGCGTGGAAGTATCTCATATCATCAGATAGTGGGGGATTGAGTTTAGCACACTGGTAAAACCCCCTGTGTCGTTGTGAGGCGCGACATGCAGGCACGCCAAAATCATAGCAGGAGCAAGAACAGAGCCAGGTCTTCCTTCCCTAGCACGGTCCATTCAGCCCGTTGTTACCATTCAACCTCCATCCAAATCCACGAAAACCACTCCGCCGCTTCTTTCCCAACTTTGCTGTTGCCCGCTGGAGTCGTTCACGAATTTAGCTCACCCGCCCTAATTTCTTCCAATAGTAAATCTCCTTTTCACCATATTCTATTCATTTCGCTCTTTTTATCTATTTTTCCAATTATTTCCGACATACGAACAGTAGCAAGAAGCGATCAAATAATAGTCGTATTCTCCCTTGCAAACCACCTTGGACCTTAATTCTAGCCAACATCGTCGACGACAGAAGAGTATGCGCTAGAAGGAGCTGCATACCCTTTGGGGCCTCAGGATATATTTGCTGATAACATCTATCCTTCGACAAAGTTTCTTATCAGGCCTGGCTTTTACCAACTCACTTTCAACTTTCAACTTTCAACTTCAACTCATAACAAAACTAATCCGCGCCTTTCGCCTCGAGGATTCCACCTACCGCATCTCCTCTACCTTAACGATCTACCCAGCTCCTGCGACCACCACCTAAACTCTATCTGCATGAGCGAAGATGACTATAGAGTCTGGTTCGGTATCGGCGGCACCGCCGCTATTAAAGCGACAAGCGCACGATACAACAAGCCCCGCCGCGCGCACACCTTCGAGGATAGGCACTCCTCCCCCGCCCGCTGATCGAGGAACACTGCAGGTGATGAATAATGTTGAAGATGGTAATTCGAGAAATATACGACATGGTGGGCGGAGAGGTGAGAGGGCGAGTATAAGCGGCATCGACCCGGATAGTTTGACGCGGGCTCTCTCAAGGGAACTTTCTGCCGACAGACGAGATAGCGCTTCGAGTGCTAGTCCTAGTAGGAAGCGACAGCGTATCAATGGCGACAGGTTAGTGAAAGCGCATTTTTACCCATTCCAATGATTGAATATATTTCCGGGGTCGTGACTAGGTTGTGTTAGGTTCTACCTTGATTTTTCCTCCTCGTTATAAGAGGTGTCTTTGGTTTCTTCGATTTCTTCGATTTCTTTGATCATGCATACTAATCAATTTCTTAGATTTATACCCGCGCGCGTTGGCCAGGATATAATCTCCGCTTTTAGTCTCATGCATGAAGAAGGGTCGCCGGCTACACCCTCACGGCAGAAGAAGCGAACACCACATGGGGAGCTTGACTTCCACCGAAGTAAGCTAACTTCAACTTTCTTGTACACCATGACCTAGTGCTAATTATACCCTAGCTGAGGAGGCAAACGATAGATTCTCTCGAGTACTAAGAGCGGAACTTTTCGAGAACACCATACCGCAGGCCACGCCGCAAACAATGTCTCCCGATGCTAATTTACCAGGTTCAGCACACTCTACACATACCCATAATGGGACAAGATCCCACACTCCACCCAATAACCCTCCTCCATCTCTACCCTCGAGCTTCACGCCATCAACGCCTCACAAAAATCTCTTCTCTTATATGTCACCTCGCCATCATTCGAACGTAGCTGGCCAGCCAACACCGTCCCGAACACCACAGAGCCGACATGGCCCCAATCTGGATATACGATCAGAGATATATAGCTTGTCTCCGGTTCGCTTCGGAAGCCAACAAATGCTATTAAGTCCGAGACGCCAACCTCGAGCTGTTAGTAAAGTACCTTATAAGGTACTGGATGCTCCCGAGTTAGCCGACGACTTTTACTTAAACTTAGTCGACTGGGGTAGTGCTAATGTCTTGGGTGTTGGTCTGGGTTCGAGCGTCTATATGTGGAACGCCCAAACAAGTCGAGTTAATAAGCTTTGCACACTTGAGGATGACACAGTAACGAGCGTATCATGGATTCAGAAAGGCACACACATAGCCATCGGTACTGGAAAGGGTTTAGTTCAGATCTGGGATGCCGAGAAGACCAGGCGCCTAAGAACGATGACGGGGCATACTGCACGCGTAGGATCCTTGGCCTGGAACACCCACATCCTCACATCAGGATCTCGAGATCGATTGATATATCACCGCGATGTCAGGGCCCCTGACCAATGGATGCGAAAGCTTATGGGACACAAGCAGGAGGTTTGCGGCTTGAAATGGAACTGTGAAGATGGTCAATTGGCAAGTGGCGGGAATGATAACAAACTTATGGTTTGGGATAAGCTCTCTGAGACACCATTGTGGAAATTCTCTGATCACACCGCTGCTGTTAAAGCAATAGCATGGTCCCCTCACCAGCGAGGCCTCCTAGCCTCAGGTGGTGGAACTGCTGATCGAAGGATAATATTCCATGACACAGTTCGTGGGTCAGTCATCAACGAGATCGATACCGGAAGCCAGGTGTGCAATATCTCTTGGTCAAAGAATTCCAACGAAATTGTCTCGACACATGGCTACAGCCAGAACCAAATCGTCGTCTGGAAGTATCCTGCTATGACCCAGGTGGTCAGCCTTACTGGACACACTTACCGAGTTCTGTATCTAGCGATGAGCCCCGACGGCAGGACAATAGTTACAGGAGCTGGTGATGAAACCCTGCGATTCTGGACTGTATTTGGAAGGAGGCCGGGCCAGAGAGAAGACAGTGATGGCGGGGGACGACTGAGTGACTGGGGTGTCATTCGGTGACGAAATTAAATCCGGACTTGATCTATTATACGATGACAACCTCCACTTCATCATAACGATATTGACCTAGTTTTACGATATCTTCGAAGGGAAAGCAAATCGCCTTTCCACAGTTCCTTGCATCCATCGGCGTTTTGCATGTATGAGTCTGTTTTTTTGGGGGGGAGGGTGCCCGGATCTTTTTGGTGTCTTACCTAGATATCATGGTATCAGACAGATTGATGGGCTAGCTAATTCGCATTCAATTGCCTTGATGAACGGCCGGTAGCCGGGATGACATGTTCTTTTTTTCCCCTTCTTTTTGGTACGGAATAGCAAGGCGTTGTGGGAAGGAACGAGGGAGGGCAGAGGACGGGAATGGTGGCAGACTACGCGTCTTTGAAAGGGAATGGATTATGATATGATACTGGCTGGCTGGCAGGTTCGACGAGGCATAACGTCAAATGAAGGGCATTCGACGTGAACCTGGAGCATCATAGGTATTCTTATGATAGCGGTGTGTGAACTAAATAAGACGAAACGTAAAAGTACTTGAACCTGAGTTGTTGTCATGTGTATGAATTGATATGAAGTGATGTAGGACGTACTCTGGCATAGCATAGAAGATATCATTGGCCTTGATTTAGCAATTATGAGCTGCTACACATATTATACTAGCAACAAACCATAGAACCCCATAGTTATCGAATATTACAGCTAAGCAACATATCGATCGACTGTCATAAAGGGATGTATACTTTTTTCTAGCGACTACGCTGTGTATAAGTATCATTATACTCCGTGGAGAGCCATGTCTCATTAGATCCCACACCCGCCCATTTCGCAATCTCTTCTTTCTTCTTTCTTCACTCCGCTGCCTTCCCAACCGTCTCAACTTCGTGGTCTCTACCAAAATCGATATGAAGAGGGTATGGGTATGGGGGTATCGAGATACGTTTCTCATGAATAATCAATCTTTGACGATGATAACAATGCTATATGTAGGTAGCTAACCGCGCGCACGAGAACTCCGAATCCGCAAAGGGGAAGAAGCATACACAATGGTGACATGTATACAGAGCAAGAGAGCGCATTAAGGTATCGCCCGGACTTCGGCCGGACCAGAAATTAACGTTGTGGTTTCAGGCTAAGGAAATGGAATCTAGTCAATTATCCAGTTGACCTGTCGAGGCCATCAAATCGTTTATCCGATATCTTAAGAATTCCTCGAGAAAAGCTCGAGCGGTAATTAGATCCAATACTTATGATTCTACCGTCCCATTATGAGACTACCTCGTTAGGTTTCCTTGCCCGTATTGTGTCGTTAATACGCTCGTCGATCCCGCTAGCCATCGAATCATTCTTATCAAGAGACTCGCTGTCCTTGGTTGCCTTCTCATCGTGCAACAATGGGATGTGATCAACACTCAACCGTTGGCCGCTAGCAGGGTCCTGGACCCGGACGGCTGCCTCGGCACTTTCTTCTGTATCAGTTGCGCCGAGCTTATGTTCTACGTCTAGCGCGGGCGTAGGAACCATTGAAGGAGATCCGAGCACGTCAGGGCTATTCTGCCACTTAGCAACCTCAGCCTTCATGGCCTCGAGCTCCTTCTGGAAGCGCTTGCCGAAGACATCGATGTAAAACGTGGAGCCATTATATACGCTCCATACGAAGACCACGATGAGGAAGGTGGCTGAGGCCCAACGACTATAAAACCACAAGGGACAGGGCAGCATGGTCAGCACGGCGTACAAGTACTGGATCAACATGAAAGCGAACTCCTGCAAAGTGTTTGGCAGCGAGAGCACGATTCTACCAATCCAAGTATTGGAGTAGGAGCGGCGCAACCAGGTGAACGACGTCGGGCGGCCAGCCGCGATCTTTTCGCGCCGGCGGACCGTAATGAAGAAGTAGTAGCTGAGTTGCCAGACAGTATACGGGATTGTGGACCAAGCGAGCATCGATATGAGATTACCGTAAGCGGTTGGGGACCCCGGTGGAGAGGTCTTGATGGTCCAGAGCGCGGGGAATCGTCTGCGCTGTTGCTCGGGCGAGAATAGGTGGGCGATGCAATGCAGCGTGACACACGGCATAATATGGATGAACAGGGATGTGACCTTGTCGAAGTCGTGGAACACGAGCGAATTACGCCACATTATGATAGCCACGGCGTTGTTTCCGTAAGCCAGGCAGTACGAAGCAATAAACAACCTCTTAGATGCCGGGAAGATCCAGAGACTGAGGAAAAGTAGCAGGTTGACGAAGTAGCACAGGTCGGCTAAGAAATAATGGTAGCCGCGTCGCCTGTAGGTATAAAAGCGGATGGGCATGTAGTAGACGAGCTGGACCGTATACCAGATGTGGAAGTACTCGGGGTAAGCGCCCAACAAGTAGCCGCTGATGAAAATGTTCATAACACCACCGATGAACGAGACCTTCTCGCGCATCGTAATAACCTTGGTATCGTTCCATTGGCGGCCGAGTTCCTCCACACTCTGCTTCATACGCTTTCTATACCTCACCAACTGTTCATCAGCCGAGGGTACCCTTCGCCGCCATTCTTCGACCATGCGTTCCTTGGCCACCTGGCCTCTATTCTTAAGAGCGGCTCGCGATTTGCGTACTTTCTCTGTCTGCGCCGATATTCCCTTTTGCAGCTTCTCTAACTGCAGTGGTAGGGCGAAATTATCGAGAAGGTCAAGGACAGTCAATCTGTCTAGAGGAGGATATGAGTCCCAATCTTCATGATAGGAACTACTTCCCGAGAAGGACGGATTCCTCGATATTCGAGGGCTGTTGGGGATATCGGCCAGTTTATGTGGATCGACCACAGGATGCTGGTGAGGTGATGAAGTTAAAGATGGAGATGGGGTCGTAGTATCGTCGGGAGTTAGAGCATTCTCATCGTCAGTATGGTTGCCCTCCGACTTGGAGGGCGCTAATCTGCTGGGATCGGCCATTTCCGCGAGAGTGCGAATTGGGAATCGTTGGATATCGTTGCGGAAAGACACTCTGCGAAGAGCTTCAGCTCCTCTTAAAATCAATATGTCAGCCATCGCCGAGCAAATAATGAAGAAGGATTCGGGAGGGGAGCGGCAGATGCAAACTTACAATAAGAGTAGGGGATTGCCTATTATTATTATTATGATTATTCTCTTGCTGGCCCGAAGAAGACGGCTTCACCTTGTCCGTTTGTGCGTCCGAGTGGATGCGATATTAGGATCCGATCCAATTAAATAAGGAGTTGAGAACGGGTTGAAGCTAGAGGCCAAAGAGAGAGAAGCGAAGATAGGCAGACAGTGGGCGCATGTGACTTTTGGTAGACGGTAATAGACACGCGGTAAGATTGCGTGACTCTTAGAGGCTTGTGATTGTGTTCTAGAATTGAGGTAAGATGCGGTCCCGTCGAAGTTGGGAAAAGTATAAAAAAGCAGGTGGGCGAAAATGTTGAAATTCTGATCCTGTAAGTGGCTTTCTCTGAAGGACGTGTCTCGAGTGCGACTTGTGGTTGGACGAAACTAACTAAGCGGCTCTTATTATTGTGAGATCTCCAAAACTGTCAACTGCAGAAAGGGTGTGACTTTAAGACATTTATATATGTGTGTAAGTATTCTAAGTATTTAAACCACCCGGGCGAACGGTTTTAGACTTGGAATCGAATCCTCTTTTATTTTATTTTGTTTTATTTTATCTGTGTTCGATCTAAAGAGGACGCAACGGGTTTTCGTAGAACGACAAAAAGTGAAGGGGTTCGAATCAAGAAATATGTCAACCTAAACTTGTTACCTGTCGAATATGTACCGGGTTTGGATATGGTAAGTCGTTGATAGCTAAGACCCTGAGAGGTAGGTATGGTAATGACGCCATTGGGCATTCATGGTCAACCTTGACATATGTCACCTAAATTCTAAGACTAGAGAAATACCTAACCTAGGTTAGTTGGCTCAGCTTAGATAAGGTACCTAGGTACATATGTAATGCCTCGGGTTGGCTTTTGCTTATAAAAGGTATATACACTTATTGGGTATAGCCATGGTTTGCTACAGTACCTAGTGTAAGGTACCTGCTCATATGTGTGGACGCTAATCCTAGATCGGAAAGGAAAAGTCCCCGCGTCCGTACCAATGTACAGTCGCGTCTTGTACCATCCGCAAAGCGTGGAAAAAGTATGGGCATACCCTATGTACATACATTTTATCGTGATACCTAAACCTTGGAACTTATCTAACCTACTCACGTACATAATAACAGCTCGTATTACTTGCATCCTAAGGTACACTCACTCATACCTTCAATGCGCCGAGGCGCTCAGTCTTAATATACCCTTCCACCCGCTCATTGAAATGTCATAACTGAAATCGCAACCGGATCCAAAGCCGCTTAGCGACGCTGGATCCTCTTTCGCATATTGCTTCGCGTCGCGTCCTCATCTGACCAACATCAACCCACTACGTATTCTAGATAAACCTTTCACCAGTTAAGCCAAGATGGGTAAACTCATTCGTCTTGAGCTATTCAGTGCGTATACTATCCTACAAGAAGCTTCAAATATGCGACAAAAACTAACAGTAAGAAGACTTTAAGTCCTATAAGGGTCATCATACCCTCCTTTTTGGCGACTCATACTTTACCTCTATCATCGGCCCCAATGGATCAGGCAAATCCAATTCGTATGCCCTACCCCTTCCCCCTTTACAATAGATACTTGCACATTGTATATTGACTTGACTCTGTAGTATGGACGCCATCTCCTTCGTCTTGGGTATCAAGTCGTCGCATCTACGTTCCGCCCACCTGAAAGATTTAGTATACCGCGGTCGAGTTCTTAAGACGTCCAAGATCAATGACGATGGTTCGGCTGCCCAGCCGACTACGAATGGCCATACAAACGGACACGTTAACGGTGACGATGACGACGATAAACCGAATCGCAGTGACCCTAAAACCGCTTGGGTTATGGCTGTATATGAGGATGATGCCGGTGATGAGCAGCGATGGAAGCGCAGCATTACGAATCAGGGTTCGAGCGAATACCGCATCAACGACCGCGTCGTCACGGCACAGCAGTATAACGAGGCCCTCGAAGCTGAGAATATTCTTATCAAGGCCCGAAACTTCCTCGTCTTCCAGGGTGACGTTGAAGCTATTGCGGCTCAGTCTCCCCAGGATTTAACTCGTCTAATTGAGCAAATTTCAGGCAGCTTGGAATATAAGGCCGAATACGAGAGACTCCAAAACGAAGCAGACCAGGCTGCCGAGAATTCCAACTTCCAGCTTCAAAGGCGGCGTGGTATCAATTCCGAAATTAAGCAGTACCAAGAGCAAAAACGCGAGGCCGAGAATTTTGAGAAGAAGACGGAAGAACGCGATGCGGCTATCGTTACCCACATCCTCTGGAAACTATACCATTTTCAGCAGGTTATGGATGATTCCAGTGCTAAGATCCAGGATCACCAGGAAAACCTCAAGGAGTTCCGGCGCAATGTCGAATCGTTCGAAAGGAAGCTTGAAGCTGCTCGCAAGGAGCAGGCTGATGCCGCAAAGGAGGTCCATAGGGTAGAGCGACAAATCAAGCGACAGGAAAAAGAGATTGAGGAGAAGGAAAACAGTCTTGTACCTATAGAAGAAAAAGTGCAGCAGACAAGTTCCCAGGCCGAAACAATCCGAAATAGGATCGAGGGCGTCAGGAAAGAACGTGATGAGCAGCGCAAACTGATCGCCAAGATCGAGAAGGATTTGGCCACAGTTCAAAAAGCACAGAAACAATTCGAGGACCAATGGAAGGAGACGATGAAGAAGCAAGGAAAGGAGCTAAGCGATGCCGATCGGAAGGAATACAATTCTCTTCGGGCGCAAGCTTTAAATAAGTCTTCAGAGAACCAAGCCAAGTTGGAGAACCTCAATCGACAGCTAAAAACCGATGAAGTCACCGTAAATAGCCTGAAGGGCAAGGTTGAGGGCTATCAAGCTGCCGTAGAAAAGCTAGAGACTGAGTTGGCAGCTATCCAAGAGCGAAAACGCATCACTGAAGCTACTGTAAAGCAGCTCTCGAGCGAGATGGATGCCAAGAAGAAGGAATTCAATCAAATTCAGTCGGAAAGGGTTAGGACTAACCAGAGACGAACTGAACTTGACGAGAAGCTTCAAGACGTCTTACGAAAATTATTGGAAGCGGATGATGGGAGGCGTCAAAATGATAAGGAGGCGCGAATAAAAGAGATGGTCACCTCTCTAAAGCGCATCTATCCAGGTGTCAAGGGGAGAGTTGGCGAGCTATGCAAACCGAAGCAAAAGAAGTTTGATGAAGCCGTCATAACCGCACTCGGGCGCGATTTTGACTCCATTATTGTTGATAGTGAGAAAACCGGTGTCGAGTGTGTGCAGTATTTGAAGGACCAGCGTTTCCCACCAATGACTTTTATCCCCTTAGACAACATCAAGGTCAGCGCAGTGAATACTGCTGTCAAAGGGATTTCTGGTGCTCGCTTAACGATTGACGCTATCGATTTTGACTCGTCTCTCGAGCGCGCCATGTCCTATGCTTGTGGCGGCTCGATCGTCTGCGATACACTGGATATCGCGAAACATGTTTGCTACGAACGTAGGATTCAAGTTAAGGCCGTAACATTGGAAGGCTTCGTTATTCACAAGGCGGGTTTGATGACCGGTGGACGAGTTCAGGATAACAAGGGAAATAAACGCCGCTTCGAGGAACACGACGTTCAAAATCTACAGAAGATGGCGGATAAATTCCGGGATGAGATCGAGAAGATACCCAGGGCCGATCGACGTGGCGCGGCAGAGGAGTCATTACAGAACGAGCTTGCGGGGCTTGATCAACGCTTAGCGTTTGCCAACAGTGAACTTGCTGCTTTCAACCAGAATCTTGCCAGCAAGAAAAAGGAGCTGGAACACGTCAAGCGCCAACTTAAGGAGTGGCAGCCCAAGTTCAAGGATGAAGACAACAATTTACAGAAAACTAGAGCGTCGGTCGAGAAATTCAAGTCTGCAATCGCCGAGGTGGAAGACAAGATCTTCGCTGACTTCTGCAAACGACTCGGGTATTCTGATATACGAGCCTACGAAGCACAGCAAGGTAGTCTTGAGCAAGAGGCTGATGAGAAGCGCACCCAGTTTGACCTGCAAAGATCAAGACTAGAAAGTAATAAGAGCTGGGAGACATCAAGGTACAAGGATACCGAGAGCAGGCTTCATAACCTTGAGGTCCGCCTTAAACAGCTATCCGAAGACATCAAATCCTATCGAGCGGAGAAGAAGGCGATCGAGGAAGCAATGAGTAACGACCAGGATAACCTCGAAGCTCTACAGGAGCAGCTGGATGAATACAAAGCCGAGCTTACCAAACGCACCGAGAAAGTCAACGCAGCCAAGGCGGAAGTGCAAAAGAGAAGTAAGGATATCGAAAGTAGACAAAAAGCAATCAGTGCCCTGGAGACGGAGGTTCAGAAGAACAGCGCCGGGAAGTTTGCTCTATTAAGACGATGTCGACTGGAGCAGATCAATATCCCCCTCATTTCAGGATCACTTGATAATCTTCCAAACGAAGACAACCTCTTACACCAAGACCCAGACGCCATGGACGTGGATGACGGCGAGGACGCCGAGATGATGGATAACGCTATGAATGATCACGGTATCGAAGTTGACTTCGACCAGTTGGATGATGATTTGAAGAATGTAAGTTGGTGATTAAGACATGACAGGCGTAAACGCTAACGTAGACAGCCCGACGATGAGGGCATAGAAGAGAAGCTACAAGATAAGATATTATCGCTCACCGCGGAGTTGGAAAAGCTAAACCCCAACATGCGAGCAATAGAACGGCTCGAAGTTGTTGAGACGCGGCTCAAGGCCACAGAAAGGGATTATAACGAGTCAAAAGCGGCGTTTGAAGCTGCTAAGGATGCCTTCGACGAGATCAAAGCTAGACGCTTCGAGTTGTTTAACAAGGCATTCGTACACATCCGGGAACAGATCGAGCACGTCTACAAGGACCTCACGCGGTCAGAACAGTACCCCCTCGGTGGACAGGCCTATCTAGACATCGAAGAAGACACGGACCGGCCGTACCTATCAGGCATCAAGTACCACGCGATGCCGCCGCTGAAGCGCTTCCGCGACATGGAGCACCTATCCGGTGGCGAGAAGACCATGGCTGCCCTTGCCCTGCTCTTTGCTATCCACTCCTACCAGCCCTCCCCCTTCTTCGTTCTCGACGAAGTCGATGCCGCTCTCGACAACGCCAACGTCGACAAGATCAAGAACTACATCCGCGAGCACGCCGGCCCTGGAATGCAGTTTATCGTCATCAGCCTCAAGACAGGACTTTTCCAGGACAGCGAGAGTCTGGTGGGCGTATATAGGGACCAAGAGGTGAATAGCTCGAGAACGCTGACTTTAGATGTAAGTTTCCCCCCTTTTTTTCATGCTTTTAACTCCCTCGCCTCTGCCTTGGCTTTATATAGTTTATATTGTGCTAATTCCTTGTTCTTAGCTACGTAAATACGTATAGTCCTCTAGGTCGGGTTTGTAAGAAAAGAGATATTTCTACAGGAGAGGGACGTCACGAGGGATGGGTTCACGAATAACTAGTAGTGGGTCATGGTTCGTGTTAGCATGGATGGCGAGCCTCGAATTATAGCTCGGGACTTTGCCGAACCATATTTACGCTGAAGATACCTTTAACACGATTCCAACCCCCCATGTTTGTACTATACATATTCCTTCGGAATGGTGTAGATATCTATCGTATCGTTTACACGATATCACCTGAGCCTTTTTATTTCACGTCTACAGCCAATTCTAGAAATCCAAGTGTAATTGTTCATTATCCATTTTTAGACGCCTCGCCCATGCATGCATCTGTCTAGCGGGAATTAAAACCCCCTCAAAATCAAAAAGACAATACGCTATGCCTTCCTATACATATATACTTAGGGTATCGTAATCACAAGGAGGCACTCCTATATACCTCTCGTGCCCCTTCCCCTTCCCCTTCCTTGACCCTAGTGCCCGCAAACCCAACACACATAAAATCTTATTAGTTTTACTTAGACGTCCTCGAATTGCATCTCATCTTCATCCTCGCTTTCGCCGCCGTTAGTTGGTTCCGCCAACTTGACCTTCTTTGGAGGTCTATCTTCCGAGGTGGGAGTATCTGCAGCGCTAGTGGGACCGCTCGACGCGAGGCGCTTCTCGCCAATAGAGCTGATATTCGCAGAGATTTCCACGAACTCTTCATCCTCACTCTCCTCATCTTCTTCACCATCCTCATCGTCTTCCTCGGCTTCTTTCTCAGCCTTGCGCCTTGCTTCTTCAGCTTGAGATTTCTGTAATGTCTTGAATAGCTCCTCCATGGCTTTATCATGACTAGTGTCGCCGACTGACTCGTCCGGCATTTTAACGCTGTCGTCGTCTGTCTTAACTCCCGAGGTTGAGTTGGCGCCTCCACCAAATGATAGGCCAGAGACAGTGCTTCGGGTATGCCACTCTGGCAAGGCGTTCATCTGAGCAACCTCCTCTTTCCGGGCGCGTTCAGCTTCCTTCTCGGCTTCGGTAGGACCATCCGTGTCGGTGATGCTAATAGCAATACTTTGTGGGCCGGTATTTGCCATGCCCCTGACAGCAGTTGGTTTCCCAAGAGATTCGACGGCGATCGAAGGAGCGACTCTGTTAGCCTCATCGCGGTAAACGGGGGCGGCTTGAGAATATAAAGTTTCGAAATCGGCGTCGGGAATAGTGATGGTATCGAGCTTCGGTAGGACTTCGATGATGAATTTAATCTGACTGTTTAGTCGAGTGGATAGCTCGTGGCCACCAGCTTCGCGATCGGGGTCAAAAATCAAGACTGTGTTGCAGCGATGACATAGAAAGCCCCGGACAGGATCGTTATTGTCAACAACATCGAGCATAGTCCACTCGGCCTTACAAAGGGGGCAAAAATATTCCTTCTTCTCCTGCTGGGGGGTGGATTCGCCTTGGACTTTCTTATCGAGTAGGAAAGTCCTATATTTGATAGCATCGACAGCCTGGCGGTAGTCGATGTAATAGTATGTACGGTTTCGTGGTTTATCTTTGTCCTTCTCGAGCTCAGGCCTCATATGGCTATGACGATAGCAATTAGTTCAACAAGTGTTAACGAATAAGGGCTAATAAAGATAGCCGTACATCTGCAATAAGTGATCTTCCTTTAGCTTGCCGCAAACCTTGTGTAGATCTTTCCCGTTGAGGTGTACCAAATAAGACAAGTCGTCGTCACGCAAAGTCGTATGGCGGACCAAAGCATCAATGATAATAATCATGCGACGATCCTCGGGATTAGTATAGAAAGCGCGTACGACAGAGCGTACTAAGGTCTGTACCATATCCATGACGACGGAAGATGCTGGACGAATAGGCACCAAGGGCAGGTAGAAGTGTCGTTGGATTGTTGGATTGCGACAAGAAACGTTGAAGAAGACGGGGGGGTGTGGAGGATGTGAAGGATATGAAGGATATGAAAATGTAAAAAAGATTAGAATTATCGGTGAACGGATGGGTAAGAGGTAATGTAGCAGACAAAGCCACTCAAAAAAAGATAGTGAATGTAGCTTCCATCATTTGTCAGTTACTGCGAGTTGTTGACTTGTAGGGAATTAGCGTTATTGGGACATTTAAGAGGACAAAGCGACAGGCAGCATGCGATGTTCTATGCGATGTTCCGTCAGATGTTCTCCTCAAGGAAGACGGCTATTACAAATTGGTATGTTAAATTAGAATTAAATCTAACCCATCAACCAACCAGCCTTAGGTGCTTTGTAGGGTTTGGATTACGAATTGTGAAATCCTAATGGTCGTTTCACGTTGCGCGTTGCGCGTGTCTGGTATGTCGAACGGCGTTGAGCGATTGGCGAAGTTGAGGAAGTCTAGTAATCTAATTGTTTGGCTTGACGGGATATTACCTAAGAGCTAAGAGGTACCTTAGGTTAGATAGGTACCTATGTATCCTTGGGCGTCATCTTTCGGTCATTCTCTTTGTCCGGTTCCGATAGCTACCTCTTCATCGAAACTTTATCTCTTGGCAGTTCCAATTGCTCTAGCTGACGTCACATGCCAATATTAAATGTACATTCTGTAAATGTGAAAGCTTACCTTTATAAGAATTACAAACTTAATAGAATAGCACATGATGACGTCTCTTCGAGTACAACCCACTCTAGATTGCTCTTCTGGGTTTCCCTGGGAGTTGTACAAACATCCTCTTATGGCAAAAGGATATTTGCTCAGAAGGCGCATCACTACAATGCTATCTCGCCAATATCACCACAGAGGCTACATTAAATAAGACATGTAGCTAAGACATGTACAAGAGACTTTAATATATTCAGAAGGCTCTTACGCCCAGGGTTCTTATGAGAATATTGGAAACAAGACGTGAATAAAATGCCTCTCAACTTCCCGCCTATCTATCTATTACCTACTCATATCACACCCGACGAGTTGCCAGAACTGGAAAGTAAAATACCTACTTTGACCCATAACATCGATGAGTCTGATATCATCCTGGGCAAGATATCTAACAAGGAAAGGGCAAAGTTCGAACTAAGGCGCAGAAACATTCTGACTGAAGATATCAATTTATCCTCGGACCCTCTCCTTATTCCGGAGACGCATGCAGATGATCCATCTCCGCCACGGAAGCGAAGGAAGCTCTCAAGTTCAATCTCTCCTAAAATCACGCGTGATTATAGACGCACAACAGGATCCGAAGGAGAACGCCTTGATGATGGCGCAAGTGCTTTCAGCGGGGCTAGTTGGGAAGACTGGGGGTTAGGAAGCACCATAGACGAAGATGACAACTCTATCGTTAGAGTTGTAAAACTGTCTTGGTTTCTGGAATGCTTGGCTCAAGACTTGATCCTTCCAATAGATACATATTTGATATATCAAGGTCTCAGGGTACAAAAGATGACCAAGAAACCTCCGCCGAGCTCTGACGATATCCTCAGACGCGCTCGGCAAGAGGGCGGAGATAACAGCTCTACAGCAAGAGGAGACCTTTCACCTACCTATGCGTCCTCCCCGCAACATTTCAGATCATCTGCTCATGTAAAGCGCCCTGAGTTGCTCCACGAGTCGACGTCGGAGCATGACCGTCGCTCACACATGCCGCCGATTCCGGACTATTTACACACGACTTACTCTTGCCAGCGTCCAACTCCTGCAAAGCCTCCTAACGACTCTTTCATCGACGAGTTAGAAAAGGTTCGGACGCTTAGAACCCTCGAAGGTGACAAAATAGGCATCAGAGCATACTCTACAAGTATCGCCTCCTTGTCAGCTTACCCCTATCTCATTTCGCACCCAGCTGGTAAGTACTCGACCAGTGCTTAATTCAGCGTGAATTCATCTAATTTCGATTGCAGAAGTGGCTAGGCTACCTGGCTGTGGCGATAAAATTGCCACGCTCTACCAACAATGGAAAGCGAATGGATATTTAGAAGAGGTCGAAGAGGCAAAGAAGGACCCGAAAATGATTGCATTACAATTATTTTACAACATATGGGGCGTTGCAGATACTACTGCTCGAGAGTTCTATAAGAAAGGTTGGCGAGATCTCGAAGACATAGTTGAATATGGGTGGGATAGTCTAAGCCGAGTTCAACAGATCGGTGTCAAGTATTATGACGAACTACAGGAGAAATTACCTCTTCGTGAAGTTGAGAAAATCGGGCAAGTTATACTAAACCACGCTAATAAGATTCGCACGGGTTTCGAAATGGTTATCGTCGGAGGTTATAGGAGAGGTAAAAAGGAAAGCGGCGATGTTGATGTTATCCTTAGCCATCCCAACCCGGCCGCCACCTTTAACTTTGTCGTGACTATCGTCAACAGTCTTGAGAAGGATAAACATATAACTCACACACTTATTATGAGCACTAAGAATAGCGAGCGTGGGCAGACCCCAGTGTCATGGAAGGGGCAGGACCGTAAGGCAGGCGCCGGATTCGATACCCTAGATAAAGCCCTAGTGGTGTGGCAGGATCCATACTGGGACAAGACCGCATCATCCAAGAACCCGAACCTCCATCGGAGAGTTGACATTATCATCAGTCCATGGAAGACGGCGGGCTGTGCGGTAATTGGTTGGACGGGAGGCACGACCTTTCAGCGAGATCTACGGAGATACTGCAAACATGTAAAGGCTCTCAAGTTCGACAGCAGCGGCGTACGGAGTCGAACAGATGGGAGCTGGGTAGATCTTGAGAGCGATGCACAAGGATCAGCCCCAGATATACTTACGGCAGAGAAGAGGGTTTTCCAGCGCCTTAGGCTGGAATGGCGCCCGCCGGAGGAAAGGTGTACGCGATAATTACATTAGCAATCTTCGTTTTCCTCGCGGTCCTCGCGGAATCCACGAGATTAAATAGGCTATAAATACGACATGGGATCCTGAAAATTATGTTGCGCCTAGGGTTATTGCGATGGCCCGAGTTTATTAGGCCCAAGGGATAGGATTTCGAGCCTTATTGCTCCTGGGGGCGGTAGATGTTTACAATATCTACTCCGTTGCCCATTTGACTCGTTATGGCTAATGATGGAAGTATACGAGTTTTTACTCCGCTAGTAAGAATATATAAGAAGAGGGATAAGTTCCGGTGGAATTATTGCTGGACGATCTCATCTCGCTTCCCCTATTCCGATCTTTGCGCAGGATTGCATAAGACGACGACGGAATGTTAGCAACACTTATGAAAATTAATTTTTTTGAAAAAATGTAATGAATACAAAAAAGCAGGCCCCAAGTTCGAACTGCGCACACTTGACCAGAACAAGCAGACCAATCTTGCCGCCCTGCCGCTGGCTCGAACCTGAGAATACCTTCGAAAAACCCCGCGAAGGCATTTTATCTACACCATCATGCCTTCAAACCACTAGACCACGGCCTCTTTGGTCAATGCATCTTCAGGTCAGGAGTGATGGAGGGGCTGTTAATTAGCCTTATAAGCTTGCTTTGGGTAGTTGCGTGGTAGGTACCTAGTTATATATCTGACTGCGGCTGCCTAGAGACTGCGTTGCTATGGAGATGTCTGAGGTAGATACCTATATGTTTACATGGTTTGCAGACTGGGAGATATCTACAGTGTGCTATTACTCGATAAATCTTGATGGTATAGCTAATGAGTATTATTAATGTATTTAAGGTACTGTAGTATATATTTTTGTATATCTAGATGAATGTTATGCATCTTCTAGAAACGAGAGAATCTAGTGCGCCCGTACGCCCATTTCTTATATCTATATATATCTCAAATAGTTAATCGTCTCGCTTCACATACCTACCTGGTAGGCACCTACATAGTATAAATACTCGTCCTCAGCCGTGTAAGATAATAGAGTGTCCTAACAGTGGTCAGTATCCAGCTTCATAACCAACCCCCATAAACTATCCTCTACCATCGTCACTTTTCCCCTCCCCCTTTTTTACTTAGCCCATCACAACTTAGACTCGGGTCTGCTTCTCCCATCATCACTCCCAGACCTCTCCAGTACCCAATCTCCCACATCTTGATAGAACTCCTCCTTCCCCGGATCAGCGTGTAACTGGTGCGCCCAGCCCTCATACGACTTAAACTTGCCATCCTCCACCTTCTTCCCCTGCCGCTCCCACCACTCCCGCACGCGATCATAGCTCGTCACCATATCCGCCGTGCCATGCGCCAGAAACACAGCACGCACGCGCGGCCGCAGCTTCAGCTTCCCCGACGCCAGCGCCTCCGCGCGATCAATCATGCCGGATAGCCCCTCCAGCGTGCCCGTGTAGTGCAGCAGCGGGTCCGCCGCCAGACTCGCCTGCACCGCCGGGTCCCGACACAAATGCTCCGGCGGCACCGGGCGCACCAGCGTGAAATTAGGCACGACGCGCGCGGCCAGGCGCCCAGACACGATCGTCAGGCGGTTCGGCTGGACGGCGGGTGCGAATCCCAGGAACGGCGCTTCCAGGATCCATCCGCGGATGCGGGAAACCACGTCGTCGAACGCGGGGGTGCTGGCTAAAGCGAGGACTTCGCCGCCGCCCATGGAGTGGCCTAGGACGAATACTGGGATATCGTCTGTGAAGGAGGAGGAGGAGGAGGGAGGGGAGGAAGGGGAGGGCTTCAAAGCCTTCTCGCGGATGAAGGCTGCGAGATCCGCTAGCACGGTGGCCGTGGGACCGGTGCGGCCGCGGTCTGCGGGGCGGCGCACGCTTTTCCCCCAGCCGCGCTGGTCGAAGCCGAGCACGGCGATGCCGCGGCGCGCTAGGGACGGGAAGAGCTCGTAGTACCGGTCGATGTGATCGCTGAATCCGTGGACGGCGACGAGCTTTGCTTTGGGGGGGCCGGAGGGCTGGGGGGAGTGTTAGTTTTAGTTTTAGGTAATTAATGTATATGAGAGAGAGAGAGTGGGTGTACATACGAGCCAGGACTTGGTGTGTAGGCTCACGCCGTCGACCTCGAATGTGCCCTCGACGATACTAATATCTCCCATTCTGAGCTACTAGTTCGCGGTGGCAGAGAAAGGGAGAGAGAGCAATTGGGATTTATAAGATAACCCGATTGCAGATCAACGGAAGTAAAAGAATGTAGCACTCGTCTATATTTAATTATCATATATCGTTAAATGATTTAGTACTCAAGGTAGATTAAATAGATGAAGCTTTAAAAAAGAGCTTTTGGAGCTAGTTGGGAGGCGGCTGGGAGCTATGTAAGCAGGGTCGTATATAAATGATATAAATGATACAGTGTTTGGTATTGATGACGGGATCGTATTCCCTCGAATAGGAAGTGGCCCAATCAGCGTTTCTATATCGGGAAACTCACCGAGGTAAAGGGTAACAGGTACCTACCTACCTATCTAACCTAGACTTTACAGGCCTTGTATAAGTTCGATTAGGCGTTCAAGACATGTGAAGGATAGTGGGGTATGTATTGGGGTAATGGGGTAATAAGCCACCACTAGATTTACTGTTAGTAGGTACATATACCATTCCCTCTTCATTACCTACCTAGGTACCTACCTAATCTAAGGGAAGTTGATAATTCAGTATTAACTTCCTAACATAGGTACATACATACATCCCTTGATAACCCGTTAGCTTTCCCACGGCACCCTTGCATCTATAGTCTTAAGAACTAAAAGCCTAAGCATCCCGATGATAATACCCAAGAAGGCCGCAATAAGCGACGGATTCGGCGGCACGTGGAGTTGACGGCGACCCACAACGTGTAGTCAGAGCGGGTAGTTAGCTGGTTAGATCCGGTAGATCAGTGGTGGGTAGCGTTAGTTCTAGATTTAAATGGTATCGAGGCGGTTGTTTTCGTCGAGCTCTGGCGCTAGTTTACTGTTCTGGCCTATAACTGGGTAACACAAAGCCACGACACATGCTATTGAAAGGAAGAGCTTCATGATAGAAGGAGATGTACCTACTGCAATTGTTTTTACAATATATTATATTGCAGGTCAGATTAATTGAGCAAATCTACTTAGTTAAGAATAATTGTTAGTATGCACATGTTGTAACTATCCGCATTTAAGTAAATGGTTTAGGCCCATGATGTAATGGTACGGGATGCATGTGACGCCGTCCCAAGCTAAGTGGAAGACCGGCTGCCAATGGAAAGCTCTTGTAACACCACTGTTATGTTACACTACACTAGGTTAGATCCCAAGGGCTCCTTCTCAGCTTCTATTTTATTGGGTTCTAAGTCCTCAGTTCGCGAAAGACTGAAGGCGCACCCAAGCTGAGTAATGTAATGTTAGTTTCGCTTGAAACAGCACAAGCGAACCAACATTGTACTACAGTAATCTGGACTTTTAATCCTATAAAGCCAACCTAGGTCGTTACTCACCGCTGTCTCAAAGTAACCATCGGAGAGTACCTAATACTTGTATATCCTTACCACCTCGAGTCCCTATATAGGTACCTATATACTACACCTCGACATCTTTGAGAATGCCTCGCCCGTGGGAATTTAACGAAGAGGGCCCTGAGCCGGAAGAGGAGCGGCGGACCTTGCTCCGAGAAGGCGAGGAACAAGCGCGGCGCGTCTTCTCCGACTTCATCGATTTCGCTTTCTCGGGCAACATTCTTGAAATTGCATTCGGTTTGATGTCGGTGAGCCCGTCTAGAGCTCAGGGCTACGAACCACTGACTCTCGTCTCCACAGCCTAGCAACGGCATTTACAGCCGTCACTACCTCGCTCGTGAGCGATATACTCCTCCCTCCGATCTCCATCATCCTCCCGCTACGAAGAAACATGGGCGAGAAGTTCGCGGTGCTGAGACCAGGGCCGAATTACGACAACGAAGGTGGCTACAACACCATGGAACAGGCGCAGGGTGACGGGGCCGTCATTCTGGCTTACGGGTACGGATAGTCAGACGCCTTGGTTGTTAACAACAGGTTCCCGATAACTAATTAACTCTGTCAACTAGTATATTTCTCAACAAGCTTGTTAATTTCCTAGGCGTCGGTCTAGTCCTGTACGGTCTAGCTAGCTTGTATCAGTGCCTATCGCACGACCCTATCATCAAACAGACTGTTAAGTGTCGATACTGCAAAAAGCGGGTTAGCTCAAAGGTATGTGATTCTGCCCCTAAGGTAGCCTGGCCACCAGGGACCGATGGGTCTGACCGATCTAGGCGATCCGATGTGTGAATTGCACTAGCTGGCTCGATGGGCGAGAAGAGCGGATGCGATAGACGACCCATAGTTACGAGTCGCTTATCAAAAATACTGAGCGAATATGGTGTTTCCGGTCAGTGCCTATATGCTTCGAATTTACCACCACCTTTCGGTATAGTTACCTATATACTAAGTATCATTCTTTTCTAGAGAACGTCTTACATATATAAACGCCTTGATATACTTTAGACTGTTGAATTTAGTATGCTCGATCCGATCATTCTCGCCATTGGGCTTCGTCGTTGGCGTAGATCGGCGCAGGGCACCAGTGAGGTTCGAGGAAACGTCACGAGTGGAAATCCGGTTTCAGGGGGGTTATGGCGTATGTTGCCAGAGTATTTGCCTTACAAGAACTTCAATCCAAATTTGGGCCGAGCACTAGTACTTCTTATGCTTATGGATATATTATATTGTTAAATGCGATTTTTTGGATGAAATCAAGGACTCTTTGGTTAACAGTAATCGCAATTGTTGTATGAACAAAAAACTTGGTGGGGATTACAGTTCAAATTGGAAAGTTGAAGATATCTTGTACGGTTATACGTATGCCGCTATACCCAAATGGGTACCTAGAGGATATGCTAGAAAGGAGGTATGCCCTGATGAAGTTAGGCGCTGATTAGATAAGGACGATAAGCTACTTACATGTAGTAGTTTACTACTCTCCCTATCTGCATATGTACCTACGTAGTACGTAGAGTTACAGCCAGGTTTTAATCCCTGGAACCGACCCGCGATATATGATGTCATTGTTATAGCAACGTGGTTAGGGGCAATATATGTCCTCTAACTTGTGCTAAACGTCTTTTAATATCAGAATGCCCCGAGTCAGATCTGATTTTCGCGTACTAAAGTTTGATGGACGCGTTATGACCGTTTCCAAAAACCAATAATGTCTAATGAGTCGCATGTTCAGCTTCACAACTTGGAACGATCAGCAACAGAGACGGCAACTTCACCGTCGCAACACCAACAGCAGCGCGAATACCAAGATAATGGACGTCGTCGTTCTAGTTCCGATCCTATAGGCCAAGGCCGTCAGCGGCCAGGCTTAGCAGTGATACGACCTCGCAGGGGAACAAATGGCTCTCGTATGGCCCCAATTCTTGAGAATGCGAGACCGACTAGCACAGCCCTTTTCCACACGTCGAAGGGGCGAACCGAACTAGATCAGGATATTGCCGATCTTCTCGATGTAATAGGTAAGAGGTGCTTTATAAAGCACTCATAAAATATTCATAAAGGATTCATCCATAGAGCTAACCACTCGATCAGATCCTGAAGTGTCTACGTTCAACAACGTGACCAACATACAAAATTCTCTATTTGTGCCATCCCTCGGCAGGTTTATCAACCGGCGGCCAACATATCAACTTTCGATAGCGCCCGAACATAGAACTATTCAAGAGGAAAAGGACAAAGAGGAAGAAGGGTTTAACTTTAACCATGCTGTTCTCCCCGATGGAGTATTCTTGGACGGGTGGACCGATGAGGAAAAGGATGAGCTTAATGACTACGTGCGCCATATGTTGCATTCACGACGTTCCCGGTTCAAGCGCAGCATGAAGGCTTTTGGACAGTACGTCAGAAAACCCCTTGGATTTTTTGTGACGCTATACGCGACGCTTATCACACTTTTCGGCTTGGCTTGGGTATTATTCTTGATCGGTTGGATCTATGTCGGGGAAGAGCAGGTTTACGCCATCAATATTATCGACTACATTTTGGTCGCTCTCTTCGGCATCGTTGGAGACGGCTTGGTGCCTTTTCGTGCTATCGACACCTACCACATGGCTTACATAGCACACTACCATCGTCTGACATGGAAGCTCCGGAGAAGAAAGCGCATGGGGACACTGCGCGACAAGAATGACTTACCGACGAATTCGGATCTCGAGGCGGCGCGCGATGAGCTGTCGGTCCTGTCGCCGCAGCAGGAAGCGCGACTTGTGTATCATCAGACCAAGTTTGCCAAATCGCACACTTTCTACAAGCCACACGAGACCAAGACACACTACGCATTTCCCCTGAACTGGCTAGTGGCAATCGTAACGCTGCTTGATATACATTCGTGCCTGCAGATCGCGCTGGGGGCAACGACATATGGCATCGACTCCAACGTACGGCCGATGGCAGTGACAGCGACGATCCTAAGCTGTTCCATCGCGGTCAACATCACGGCCGGGATCCTAATCAGCATCGGGGGGCGGCGGACGCGCAAGAAGGACGTGGTAGAGCGCATGTTCCGGCAGGACCTCACGCGCGAGGCCTTCGACAAGATCCGCGCGCGCGGCAAGAAACACGGCGACACCGAGAAGCAGCTCAAGGCCGAGCGGGCGCTCGAGCAGGGCCGCAAGAGCGAGGCGAATGACGACGCGGCGAGCGAGGAAATACGCGGCGTTCCGATCGAGCATACTAAGACGGAGGACGAGCGGGAGTTATACCCAGACGTGCGATGATGTTGGGATATGCGGGGGTAATGTCTAATGATCTTGGTGGTGTTTTTATTCTTGGCAGGGGGGGGACGGATGGGGGAAATGCATACATACCCAGGGAACATATGAGGTTTTTGTTTTTGTTTCTTTTTGTACATACATAGCTGCGCAAACTAGCGATTAGAAAGTTGTCTGATACTATTGAAATATCTTATCACCACGTCTAGTCTTTGATCTCACGACCCCGAATCGTGCTATTTTGGTGAAGCTGGGAACATCTCCTTTACCCCTTTACCCCTTTACCCCTTAACCCTGTTTAGTGGTAGTCTTGTTAATGCAGCTGTGGGTGATAACCTTTGAGGATGCACATGAACGGACCCAGCTATTAAATAAGACGTCGGTACGCATTCTATATTATATTGTCGATAAGTAGAAGGAATTACTATACCCCCTATATACTCGGGACTAAGCTTAGTTTGCAGATCCCCTTCGTTACGCTACGGACTCCTTCAGGTCCAAACTCCAGTTTCTCATCTGGCAGGCTCTTGACCGGATGCCCCCAGGCTCTAACACCCGTCTTATCCTTCCTAAAGTTGTGCTGGAAGTATCTGGACAGTTCAACAGCTTCAGCCCCCCGAGGCAGTACCTCGCCGTAGAATGTAGTGAGTAGGCGGTGTATGGCGGCGTCATCCGACCCATCGAGCTCAGGTATCAACTTGCCCAGGAGCAGCGCATCACGCATCGCATGTATGCCTCCTTCGGCCTTGAATGGCAGCATCAAGTGCACAGCGTCGCCGAGCAGAATCGCCCTTCCAAGCGGTATCTCGTCAAGATGGCAGTCCGTTGGAATCCATCCAATCTCCCGAATGCCTTCTGGCGCTGTCTCATAAATGATGCGCCTGAACTTAGGATCCATGTGCGCGGTCATCTTCTTCACGATTTCTAGACGATCCGCCTTGGGGAGGCTGTTGACTGCCGCGCGACCAGTTTGTTCAGCGAGGGGATCGTGCCATCCGATAACCCAGAAGAATTCTCCCGATTTTCCATCTGGCGCTATCTTGGTGAGACCCATGAATAGGTTGTTCCAGCCGTCGCCGCTGGTAACTGGTATGATGGCCATGCTATGTGCGATCTCCAGCTGACGCGCGAATAATTCACCGCTCAGCGTGGTCTCCCCAGTTATGGAGCTGAGCGGAACATTCCTAAGCACCTCGCTATTAGGCTTCCCCAGCACATGCTCTCTTACTGCACACGTATTAGACATTTTATTGCTATGGATTGTTTATAGGGATAAAGGGACGTACCAATGCTGTTTGCGCCGTCGGCACCGATCAAGATGTCACCCATCGCGGCGGTACCGTCAGTAAAAGAGACTATCATTTTATCGCCCACCCTTTCGATCTTTCTTGCAACCCTGCCATACTGGACGTTGAGACCGGTTGCTAGCCAGTGCCGGAGTTGCAGACGGTTAACGCGTAAGGTAGGAGTAGAAGGAGAGTTTTCCGTGCCAAGACGGTCATTATGGAAATAGAAAACGACCTGAGTCTCTAAGTTAAGAGGGTTAAGATGATGAGCCGAGTCCTTAAGGTTTGGCATATCATCTGGGAAAGCCTTGAGTAGATCGTCTAGAATGCTGTGCGATTTGGTAAATAGCTTAAACCCGCATTCAGGCAGTTATAATAATTGGGAAGCCAATACTAACGTGTGCATTGTCAGGGACCAGCCCTGGGTTCTAGCAACTTCGTTCTCGTCCCGCTCGAAGATCTCAAATGGGATTCCATTCTTCCGGAATGTCTGGGCAAGAGTCAGGCCACCAAGACCAGCGCCAACGATGAGAACTTTCGGCTTATATCCGGCTTCCGACATATTTGGTTCTTTTGTCTCTTTCATCTTCACGATAGTAGGTAACTTAAGTAATCATAACAAATACAGAGAATACGCCATCTCGGATCGAGGAGGAGTGGCGGGCAGACCGGTTTTATGTACGAGGATCCTAGGGATAGCTGAACCAATGATATAACAGCAGATATGAGCGGCCCTTCAGCTCTCGGCGACGGAGTATCTCTCCACGCCCTTCAAGGCTGCCCGTCAGCGATAATGATTTATGGGACACGTCTAGATACCTCGCCAAGCGAATACAAAGCTCATATCAAAGGAATTCTATGCAAGGATTAGGTAAAACAGATTGGCGCATCTGGCTGTTATGTTTCTCCGTATTATACATCATTCGATACCTATCTAGGTACCTAACCTACCTAGGTAGATATAATAACTAGGTGTCCAGGTACCTAGTTATTATATATATAGTATTTTCTCTTACTCTTTAAACGGCTACAAACTTCGGGTGGGTTTCTCCATACGGGTTTAATAGATACCTAAGTATAGGTACCTACCTATATGTATATACCTATAATATAATTAGAGAAGGTTTCGTCAACTCGCTCCGCTCGGGGCTCCTGGACGTATATGAAATTTGTAATATGTCATACCATGTATCTGTTATACTATGAGACAGGTTTTCTAGCCAATAAATAGAACTATGTTTTTCACGTCTTACGAATTGCTTTGGAACCAATGATCTTGAAGAGTCATTTGATATACCAATGTCGTGAGTATTAGACTTTTACCTTATAATGTATCTTAGCAATTAATACCAGCTGTGTATTGCTATAAACTTACCTATTTATATTCATACTGATATACTAGGCTATTGGTAGCACAAGCGAAGCTGTATGTCTATGGTAATAGATTATGAATCACTAGATCTTAAAAGGGGTTATATGGATATTGACTCTCAAATATTAGAGAAATGGAGTAAAAGCTGCAGAAGGACTCTATCTCGGAAACAGCATAGCACCAAACCGATATAGAAAAGAATACGTTATGAAAGGATGTCCAAAATAAAAAAGAATACTGCGGTATACCACATATCAGAGAAGTTCAAAAAAGAATTCCGAATCGGGGAATCGAACCCCGGGCTCAGGAACGAGAATCCCGAATGTTAGCCACTACACCAATTCGGATTAAATGAAGCATCTGTCATGCTTGTCTATGAGTTGTGTTAGGAGTTAACTGAGTTTGAGAGGAAGGTACGGACAAATCGAACCCTTGTGTTTACGCTTGAATCATAGGCAGGTTTCTGGTGCAAGGCAACTACCCGATATACATGTTTAACATACAGCATTTGTTTGTACTAAACTCCACTTTCTAGCTAAGGACGCACGAATAGATTACACATAATTCGTCCGAAGACAGAACATAATGCCACATGGGTTGACAGAGTAAAGGGCATGATGTCTTCGTAGGTTACGCCTTGACGATTTGCTCTGGGTACGGTAACTATCAAACTGATGACAGGTAATTTATACGTAACTACCTACCTACCTTTTAACTACATGTACCTGTTGATTTTATGTACACTTAGATACAGTATCAACGTAGAGTCTTCCAATCGTTACCCTGAGGCGTTCAGGCATAAAAAGTTCCTATGTTTTGGGTACCCATGTACATACCTACGGACAGAAAAATGCGTTTAGTTCTTGGGTACATCTTGATTCTAGATCACTTTATCTAAATCCCATCTGGCAGGAGCAATGATATGTTCGAACTTGAATTAGCATGAGATAGGTAGGTGCGTATGTGTGTAGGTACGTAGGTACTTATGTGCACGAACAATATCTGCATACATGGTGGGCGTACCTGCCCTACATATCGTAGTTGCCCAAGTTTCCGAGGAGATGAGGAAGGAACCTCTTCATAAGTAAGGGCACCTTCCCTAGAAACTAAAATTCCTACTCGTTGCCTAGTTGATCTTGCCTAACATCAACTGCTCCTTCCTGATTTTACCTGGCTGATTCTGCCGGGCTGATTCTGCCAGGCTGATTACCGCACTCCCAGAATTCCTATATAAACATGGCCACCCCGGCCCCAAACTGGAAACTTCCTCTCCTTTCCCATTACCAAACACAACAATAACAATCATCATCCTACCTCATCCTACCTTATCCTACCTCATAAGCACATCAAAGCTTAAACCTTGACTACCTTTCTTCATAACCATTCGTCACTACAGACATGTATTACGGAACAGTTATTGCAACATGTCTTTTCTTGTCGTACTTCACCATTTCACACTTGAAGGTTAGCCTTGGCTGTCCCAATGCGCACTCGAGACAACTTATCTATACTTGCTTCTCCTATCCATTACTACTTGTTAGCTTCAAGTTATACGATCCACTTGAAAAACATCAATTTCATAGCACAGCTTTCGCGTCTTTTCAGAAACGCGTAAATAAACATCGTCCCCAACCTTCAACACCCTTGGTAACCCTAACACATCAAGATGGCTACCCAGCAACAACAAGGAAACATAACAATTCAACAAAAAAAGGGAACAACAATAACAAACTCGAGTAGTATTGGTAAAATCCTTCCTAACCTTCAATCTTGATCATCACACCCACCTAGCACCTTCTCTTCAAGTCATCATCATCCCACTGACTTCCAGAATCACTTGCTATTGAGACTACAACCACTGCTTCACTCAACAACATCATTCCGTTGATCTCTTCCCTCAGACCGTTCTACTGCCATCAGAGGAAGTACCTGTGACAAGCTAGCATTATACAGAACACCAGCGCCAGTATGACTGCTAATGGCTCTTCTGTGCTGCGACTTCACCTCTTGCTTGTCAGTCAAGCGTGTCCCTGACACTGCATATTGCATAGCAACGTGATTTAATGTACGGAGGAAAACTCTTGGGGCAGTAGAATTGGTGGGGAATGAGTCAGAGGTCTGCATGCTTGATTGATATGATTCCAGTGTCTGTTAGTCAATATGGTCTGTTGATCCTGGAGCATGGTTGAATCGACGAAAATCAAGGCAACCAATGATATTTTGCGATGCTCCATGCATCGTAAGGTAAGACTTCCCCTAAAAATATTCCCTCTACTTTCCTGTTTAATGGGCGCTGACTTCCCACAGCCAGAGGGTAACTCTGCTTAGCTACCTGGTAGTGAACCACAAGAGTAGCAGTGCCTACGTGAAAGGCCCGGCAAATATTACACCTGCTGCTCCGGGTTGTAAACAAAGAAGAAGCTTTCTACATGCAGTGAGTACATTATCAACACTGCAAGGGAATGATCACTGTAATTTTGACGCCACTAACCGCATGGAATACTTGAACTAGGCCAACCCTACAGAGGCAGATCAGAATAAATATAGCGATTTGCCTAGGCAACAAGGAAGCAAGGTCACGAAGTACTGCTGCACAGAAAGGCAGTACGACAAGGCCCAGGGTATCACCAAAACAAAGTTGGATGAAGAGAGTCACCAAGATAAGATAAGCTCAGTTCGACGTTCAAGATAGTGGGGCTTTTGCTTAGACTACTACCAATAAGACACTATCCTCAGGCACAGAAGAAACAGGAGAAGGCCAGGGAGATGGGGAAAGGGGAGAGAAAAAAGGGGAGAGAGAGGGGAATGATTATATAAACGACGGAGATGGTAACATTATTTTTGCTGATTGGAATAGGGGCTGCTGGAAGGATACTGGGAAATTTATTAACTGGTAGATTAGTGTTATGAGAAGATGTCTATGACTCCTCTAACTACCATAATCAAACCAAGCCCTAGAAAACTCATACACGGCCCTTACCAATTTTATAAGTGAAGCAATAGCATGAAATATCTTCATTTTCCGTATAATGACTTCCTTTATTTGTAGCTCGGATATCATACAACTCACGATATTTGACCCAATTTATCTGTATCTGTTTAATACTTGCAGTTTTAAGAATGCTTCAGTATATATGGGCAGAAGACGTAAGTAAGCCCCCCCTATATAGGAGGACTAATTATTACGTATCCTACCCCTTTCAAACATTGTAGTAATCCATGCAGGAACACCCAATCTATATTCATCGCACAATCGCTGACCACACTTGCTCTTATTTGCATCCGCATAATACTGGTTATATACCCACCTAAGCTATATATAATACATAAACCTTTACCAATATATCCGTAGAGTCCCGACCTTCCATATACAGACCTCTATATACATGCCGGAATAGTTGAGTATCTAACCTAACCTAACCTAACCTAACGTAGATATGTGCCCTATTCCGCTTAAACCCGTCTCTCGTTCATCCATTATATGTCCGAATCCATTATATACCTAGGTACCTACCTACGTAGGTAGGTAGCCAGCCAATCAGTCGAAAAAATGTGCAGATATGCATACATACAATTCACTGCCACGTAGCAGTTGAAGGGTGATTAGGGTCTTGCATTGGCGCCTGATTCGCGTAGGCGGTCATCTGGGGTGGATGGGCGATGAATCCACCGTATTCCTGCATCAAGTAGTTCCAGTCCATCTCGCCGCCGAAGTTGACGTCCGGGAACGCGGTCGCGAATTGCCGGTTCATGTCCATCTGCGGCATGCCACCGCCGAATATGTCGGTTTCCGGGTATAGGGGTATGGTACCTGGTACGTTCGGTTGTTCTGGTGGCGTCGGTGCCGTTGCAACGTAAGCACCGCTTATGACAGGGATCTTAGGCGAAGGCGTTGGTACCGGTGACTTCTTTCTAATCGCCTTGGGTAGTCGAGCCGCGATTTGTCTCATGTGGGTGATGAGGCGAGGTGGTGCTAGGGTACGTCCGAGAGCGGCTTCTGCGGCCTCGCGCGCGTCCCACGCCTTTACAAAGAGGGCACTAAAGGATAGATGCATGGGACTGCGCGCGTGAGATGTCATCTTCCTCCGGTCAGCGTGCTCGCAGATGGTTTTCCACGCACGCTCGCATAAG
Organism: Daldinia grandis; assembly: GCA_022432525.1. Lineage (NCBI taxonomy): Eukaryota > Fungi > Ascomycota > Sordariomycetes > Xylariales > Hypoxylaceae > Daldinia > Daldinia grandis. The sequence continues at coordinate 1,739,666 of JAJKLB010000001.1, forward strand.
TCACCGGTCGTACGATGGCGCAGCTCGGTAAGCAAGCATATATAAGCCGGGAATGGGAAATGCATATTAGTATACCAGAGGAAGCCCTGTAAACTTTCTCTTGCTTGCATCATGGTATCATACTCGACCATCTTAATCGCTTCGATGAAGAGTTCTTCCCTCTCGACTGTCGGTAAGGGAGCAGGTGCTGTAAGTGCAACACGGAAGAAGCCGGATACTATCTTTAGCTTACAGATATTCGCCCGCGTCATGAGAAGAGTCATGTAATGAAGTGGGACTTTAGGGTCGCAATATTTCAAGTAGGTATCCTCCATATGGGAGGAAAATCGTTCGAGATAGCTCGACAACCGGTGGTCGGCAACGCTTGCAACCGCTTGGGGATTCGTTTCTGAAGATTGGCCCCTCATCTTATCGTTTCCTGGCGCCTTGGCAAATTCGAGGCGCGTGAGAGAGAACATCATCTCAGTCGCGCCGGTATATGGTGAAGGAGGGTCTTTCGCGTGTAAGTGTAAATTGGCGTCGTCGATGTTGAGCGGTAATTTACAGTTACCCCCATTGGATATGGCGGTGATTATAGAACCACATAGTTCTCCTATTCGTCGGTCAAACCCAGCGAGGTTCCACCATAGTCGTCTCCTCTCTTCCACTTCGAACGGAGATAGATTAAATTGAGCGCCATCACGATGCAAACCCATCCTCTGGGCAAGGCGCACACCAATTCCAGTTAAGCAAAACAATGAGCGGGGGTCCGAATACTGCCGGATACCCATCTGATATACGTCAGACCTAGACCTCAAGTACACGAGGCGATATTAAGCTTACAAGATATAAAAGGTAAGCTTGCAGCGAGGTGAGATCCGGGTTGCGCATAAAGCCTGCATTTAGAAGGGCTTGCTGTGTAGCATAATAATACTTGGCCAGCAAGTTGATTCTCGATTCGTTAAACGTGGCTTGGCATTCTTCTTCGTCTATACTTGTGATAGCCATTAGGTAGATTGAAAACATTAACGCCTCGAGGGACCTAGACACCTTGTCGAGGCTTGCTCCGGCCTCGATAATCCGCACTTGCAACGTTGGTGTATGTGTAAGCTTGAGAAGAGGGTTAACATTATTTAGGTAGATCTGCCATAACTGGAATATTTGGATGGCGGATGGATGCTGCGAGGTGACGCTTTCGAACTGACCGCCGACCACGAAAGGGAAGCCATCAGGACTATCAAACATCTTGTCGTATGCTTGATTGATGGATGACCCAACATCCTCTTCATCGGATGAATCTCGAAGCGCTTCATCCGTTGCTCGAAACTAGATCTATATTAGTATAAGGTGACGAGATAGAAAAGAGAAGAGTACTAGCCTCCTTCTGGAAAGGAAACCATTTGAAAGTCCTAGTGAGATGAGTGGTTAGTTAAAGTGCCGGATGAAACGTTCCCTGCCGATCCGAGGGCAGTCAAGCTTACCTGGGAACATGGGCGGTCTCGCCGGGTGATGAGATCAAGTCAGGGTCCACACCGGCTGGAGACTCCTTACTCCTCTGCCTTATAAACTCGGGCTCTAGCTCATCACCGTCTTCAACGGAGCCGGGGTCCACAATCTTGACGTCCGGGCCCAGCGAATCAAATTCGATACCGTTCTGGGCCAAGAGCGCTTCATATTTCCGTAGACGTTCAACCAAGTCTCGTTCGGGGACGCGCTTCTTGCGGCGCCTAGGCGGTTGAGGTGGCACAACGCGGCATTCAACATTGGCCTTTAGGCAATTGGAGCAGGGCTTGCTCTTGTCGCAACGTACCTTGCGCTGCTGGCATAACACACAGCTATGGCCTCTTGTAACCTTTATCATAGAAGCGTCTGGATTTGGGGGGGTATAGTTAACCGAGGAGCCCGCAGGCGGCGTGGGCTCATTGCTTGCCGAGCCATCACCAAGCTGGGACTCTGGGGTCGGGGGCATGGCGAACGGGTTATTATTTTTTTTTCTCAGTCGGTCCCGAGGACGACGGGTTCTTACACCGCTAGCAATAGGCGTGCAGACAATTGCCGACGAGCTAACGATTAACAAAGCTCGACTAGGACTCGACTAGGTAACCAAAAAGTGACTCTGTTCCACATGGGACGAAAAGCCTCGAGACCAGGCGCGAGCATTGATTGGCAAGCAGGCGCGAAAACGATGGTGATGATGCGGGAATTTCGGGACCGAGAGGGGCACGGGCAATAAAGAAAAAGGGACGACTGGAGATCTCGCGAACGGGCTCGTGCAGGGTCTTTAGCTGCTGTGTCGCTTCTGGAAATTAACAGATGAGACGGGGGTTAGAGATGAGAGAGGATGGACGGACCAAACCAGACCATTCAACCCCATCTAGACTTCTCTATGAGAAGAAAGGAGGGAGGGGGGGGGATAGATATGCAGGTCTAATCAAAGGGGAAAGATGTGTGCGTATTTCGTTACAGTAGGACTTTAATTGTGACCTTACTATGTAAGAGGAGGAGCTAGGAGGGTATCGAATAGTGAGCGTATGGATTGTGTATCGGATTGTGTATCGAATTGTGCAGATAAAGGTGCAGATAATTGGGAATCGGGAATTGGGAACTGGGAATCGGGATATAAAGACCGGAATGGTTCTCGACCTTGTTTAAACTCGTAGAGAAGGGGGATCTAAAGATTTACAGTCCATTTGATCCCAGAGTGCAACTATTACAGGTATGTTACGGATACAGTGGCTATTGTTTGCGCAGGTAGACCAAGACAGACCAAAACAGACCAAGATAGACCATAAGGATTCAAAGACGACTCCGGATAGGTATTTCTGGGGTTATTCAGGGTTATTCAGGTTATTCTGGGGGTATAGTGACTGTATAATAAGTCTTGGGGGGGCAGTAACAGAGCTTCCTTTGACAACATGTCAGACAGAATGTTAGAATATTAGGATGTCATGTGGCGGAATGAGGGAAACAATTTGAGAAGGGAAAAAAAAGAAGTTTCGCATCCTTCAAACCCAATCCATTCGTTCATCCGGTTACTTACTACATAATGTACCTAATGTAGGTAGGTACTGCAGAATCCGTCACAGGTAGGTACCTACCTACCACCTAGCCTACCTAACCCCCTCCATAGGTACCTAGGTAATCAACGTCGGCAGGCAGCGAACAATGCCGCCGACAGGGTTCAGTTCGCAATTGGGCTATGACGGTGTAGTTCGCAAGTCTCGTAGGTGTTAAACACCGATCCCCGACAAAGCTGGACGAGGTAGCAAACCAACCCGTCAAAAACTTGTTGGATAAGGGGATTTGATAGGATAGAATGACCTGTTTGTCGGGTTGTAGTCTGCAAATTGCAATTCTCGTTGTTAGCGTTGTTAGCGTTGTTTAGCCTTCGGCGTTGAAATATCATGTTTCGGGACCGAGAACGCCGATTGACCTTAAAATATGCAAGTCTTTAGTCAGTACATACATGCAGAGTTATATCTTATGACATACTTAATGAAGTAATTATGTTTAACTTAGCTTTTTGTGCTAGTTATTGTAACACCAACCCACTTCGGACAAATCGCCTCGGTCCTCACCTCCCTAGAAGTTCCGTCCGAAAAGCATAACCTTGTATCACGTGGTAGGTATCTTTTATGTATGTTCATTTCTCCAATGGAAGTGATTTATTTGTAAAGCTGCTCGGTTAAGTCCAATATCTGATCGCTCCCGAACTGCGTCCCCGTCTCGGTGCTCCCCAATGTCCCGGTATAGAGAATGTCAGTATGCATGAGGAAACATGTGGGTTTTCGTATAACTATCCAACGTGTAAACCACATGGCTGTCTTATGTTGTCCGTCCTACTCGACAGCCTATGCCAGCCAAGGGGGCTTGTTTTCATGGCTTGCTTTTACATAGGTAGGTTAGGTAGTTAACTAATACTAGAGCATATCTACCTACACACATGCGTATATATACACATTCCTTTTTTATCCCTAGATTCAAGGTTTGCCGAACTTTGTATTGTCTTGGACCAATTAAAGAAACAGGGGGACTACTTACTTGGATTCTCCCAGCTTCGCTCTTGTCCTTTCTCACATCCCTTCTTTCTCCCCATCCTTGGTCCCATCCTGTATCTATCCTCTCGGAAATCCATGGCCGGTCTGTCACGGAAGACATCCGAGGTAGGCGGCCCTTCAGTGGTGGCCATGCCCGACGATGTAGAGAAGACGACCGATGTCAAGCCGGCGCAGCCTGAACTTGTTGACGAAGCCGAGGAGAATTTCCAGCCAAAGACTTTCAAGTTCTGGTCTGTTATGGCCAGTATATATATTACTCTATTCTTAGTCGCCCTTGATCGGACCATTATCGGCACAGCGATCCCCCGGATAACACAAGAATTCAATAGTCTAGGGGATATCGGTTGGTATGGCTCGGCGTATCAGTTAACAACCGCAGCCTCTCAACTGGTATTCGGACGAGTATACAGGTTTTATGATATAAAAAAGTACGTTGATAAACCCTGTTGAAAATATACGTGCGAAATAGCTAACGTTTAGCCGACAAGAGTCTTCTTATTCGTTGTCGCGTTTTTTGAGATCGGTTCCGTCATTTGCGGTGCGGCTCCAAATTCGATCGCATTTATTCTTGGCCGCGCCATCGCCGGGTTTGGCGCCGCAGGTATATTCACCGGTGTCTCCATCATCATGCTTCCGCTAGTACCTCTCCGAAAGCGGCCGATGTTCCAAGGAATCTTCGGGACCATCTTCGGAATCAGCTCGGTCATGGGTCCTCTCATAGGCGGTGCTTTCACTGATCGTGTTACTTGGAGGTACATATTTCCTCCTTCCTCTTCTTTTAGGCTTCATTCGTCGGAATAAACTAACGTTGGCATGACTAGATGGTGTTTCTATATCAACCTTCCCGTCGGTGGTGTGGCGGTATTATGTCTGCTGGCTGTGAAACTTCCGACGAAACCACCAGAGCCAGCGAAATTCTGGGAGCATTTCACTCGATTAGACCCTCTGGGGACATTCTTCTTTGTACCGAGCATCGTCTGTCTCTTGCTCGCGCTCCAATGGGGCGGGTCTACGTATGAATGGAATAGTTGGCGCATCATCCTTCTGCTAGTTCTCTTTGGCGTCCTACTTCTCGCCTTCATGACAGTTCAAGTACTGATGCCAAATACTGCGACCATCCCCGTTAGAATCATTAGCCAACGTAGCGTTGCTGCCGCGGCTATTTTCATGTTCTGCGTCGCCGCATCGATGATGATGAGTGTTTACTACTTGCCGTTGTGGTGTAAGTCATCCCCTCGACCTAGATTATCCGATGATATCATACGCTTACATTAGACTATAGTCCAAACGGTACAAGGCGTGAGTGCCGTGCAGTCCGGTATTAACACGATAGCCCTCGTCCTAAGTCTCGTCGTGGCCAGTATCATATCTGGTATCTTCACTCAGAAAGTCGGATACTATGTTCCCTCGATGTTAGTCTGTCCTGCGATCATGGCTGTAGGGCAGGGCTTGATGAGCACCTTCAAGGTTGACGAAGATTCTCCTCATTGGATTGGATATCAGATCATCGTTGGGTTTGGGCTTGGCATGGGAATGCAAACGGCTGGCCTTTCAGCGCAGGCTGTGCTTCCCAAACCCGACATTCCGACTGGCATCGCTCTCATGTTCTTCTGCCAGCAATTGGGTGGAGCCATCTTTGTGTCCGTTGGCCAGAATCTTTTGAGCAGCTACATTGTTGGACATGTGGCTAATATCCCCGGCCTTGACCCTAAAGAAATTATCAACGAAGGTGCCACAGATATTGTCAAGAAGGTCCCGCCCGAGTATCAACACCAAGTAAAAGAACTTTACAATGGGGCCATCTCAAGGATATTCCTATGTGGTATGGGTGTGGCACTTGTTGCCTTGGTAGCGGCTCTTTTCATGGAATGGAAGAATATCAAGAAGACTGGGCCGAAAGGTCCACCAGGAGCTCAGCCCTCTGAATCGAAGGAGAACGACTCGGCTTCTGCAGGGGAGGAACAGAGAAAATCCACTTCACGGGATGCAACAGCGGATACGCTACGCCATTCGATTGAATTGGATGGAGACAAGCGAAATTCCAGCGATTCATATCATCAATCCCAGGCATCACCCAGTCCTAAAGCCGTTCCCGAGGGGCAAGTCAACCGCCTGGAAAATTAAGTATTTCTCAATAATAGAAATAAATGGGGTGTTGTAGACGAAACTGTTGCAATGCCGAGCCCAGACTTTTCTAGATGCTAATATATTGGCTGTGCTATAGATAAATATGTAGGTTGGGCTAGAATGGGATGGGAATAGATGGATAGTTGGATGGACACTAAACTGGAAGTATATAACTATCGCAATAGTATTGTTAACAGGTACCTAACCTAGGATTACCAATTATCCTAGATAGTATCAATAGCCTTGCTTTGGACGTCGAAAGACCTAATAGAGTTAAAATATGTAGAAAGCGCCACGTCTGATGTTGTAAGCTTATTTGCTTCATGCGGTAGCATTTTCTTATGCTTCGTTATAAAGGTACCTATGAGATATGTACATATTACATGGGTTTGTATGTATGTTTGTGGGTTTGTGGGTTTGTGGATTTGTGGGTTTGGGTGGGTACTTGCGGTAGTGTATGTATGTACATATGATATGCTTTGCACGATCTTGCTACTATTTAGGTAATCTATTAATGAAATAGCCTGTCTAAAAATAGATGACTATTGTTGATGCTTAGTCAAATACCCCCTAAGTCTTGGCGCAGTCCTTGCAGTATAACACGGCGAGCATCTGGAATGGAACTTTACTTGCAAGTTTCCATATGCGTGCTGTCACTTTACATAATGGGAAAAACTAACGCTAACTTGCAAATGAGATGTGGTTATGTACAGATCTCCGATTTCCTCCCTCGTTTGATCCGTGGTAATATTCTCCTTGTTTTCACCTTGTTTTTCGCTGCATTGTCAACATCATGATTAAAGCCTTGAGACTTGAATTTTCTCCGCAAACTTCGGATTGGTCGATTGGTTAATACGAGACCATCATGCCCCAGTTTCCATACCTTTGCACAGTTAGTTTACGTGGGGGTAGACAAGGAAAAGATTCGTTCAGGGGCCGCCAATCTGAATACTAGCGATGCTCTGTAGCGGGCCGTGATGACATCCGTACAAGCTTGTTATCTACCTATGCACAAGAGATGTATTTTCAGATCATCCACAGTTAGTCTCGATCCCTTCGAAATGTCAGTTGCTAGTGGAACCTTGGTGCTTGGTCTCAACGTGGGTTCTAGCCAGTAATCGTCTTGCCTGCTCATGGATCGTTCCATTAAGATTCCTTCGCTACCATTGCTGATCCTGGCCCTGACCAGCTGAATTCCACATGGATAAGACAACATTTCCGCGGCTGTAGAGGCTGATTCTATCTTACCCATTTATTTATTCTAGAAATCTTTAAATACAGCTGTCGAAGAAGCCGTATTTGCAGAGGCATGGATCCTTTCTTTAAAGAGTATGCACTATGGCATACGCACAAGTCAAATATAGCCAAACTAGCTGACCTATTTGTCGTCATCATATTTAGTATCAAACTGGAGTTTACAATTCCAAGGAATCCCACGGGGAAGAGCGGGAGCAACCAAGCAAAAAGACTACGTACCTAAGTATATCAGTCGGACAGAAACATCCGGGTCTATTGTCGTCTACATTTCTTTGATGGTTTAGCTTGACACAACTAGTAACTTGTTATACATATAAACTTATGTAAGTGTTTAGGTCGGATGATAATATCGGTTGAGATACATAGATAGGTAGGTATTAGTCGCTTGCTTCGGGTAGAAGCTTTCATGTAGTTCAAGTATTATTGGATAGTAAATAGGAGTAAAATAGTACCTCTCATGTCTATTGGCCATTGCAAAAACCACCACACGGGCTTACTACGGGGCCAGCATAACATTCTACCTGTCATAAGGTGCCAAGCTGCCCTCCAGCCCCAGCACCACCACCACCACCACATAGTATACCAACCCGCACCTCATGCAGCTCTTTGCCGGTTGCTTGGTAAGGCTGGAGATAAAAATGGAACGGCTACATCAATCCCGCCAGATCAGACCCCGATATACTTAGTCAGGATGGGACCCCCTTATGCTACCTTACAATTCGAGGTAAACTAGCTGAGTTAGTACCTGGCGGCACGCCATCATGCTATTTTTTGCAAAGGTCTCTATTTCTTATCCCGAAATGGAAATGCTGGCCAAAAGATGGGACTGCCATGTCGAGGGAAGCCTGTCCATTGTACGGAACGGGGTTAGGGGGTCCAGGCAAGGGGAGGCATACGATCGGCGCACAGGGCCGGATATGAATGGGGATAGCTCGGTACTTTTTTGCCTGCGCCATCGGGACGAAATACGTGATCCCGTATCATCAGACCAGCATAATGAGTATGGGAATTCCATACTCTCGCAGGTGAGATTGGCTATTCGCAGGAAATAAGGGGAGGCTTAGAAAATGCGGTAATACGTATAATAAATACCTACGACAAAAACGCTCGCATTCGTCCCCTCGGTTGTCTATATGCATGCTATGATAGGTATTATATTATTACCAATTAACAAGCAACAAGCAACAAGCAACAAGCAAATTCAAGAGGTTGCTCAGGATCATTGGCACCCAAGATTGTCACCCTCCAAGTCCAAAGAGAAGAAGAAAAAAGGAGGACCACACAGCCAACCGCATACTCTTCTTCTCTATTAGTCTGTATTATTCGATCTACCATAAGCTGCCATTTACCATGCCACCTACCAAGAAACCCCAATGGGAAACAAGTCCAACCCCTTCGGGCGACGACATGATCGACCCGGCGCTGTCATTAGATAGTACATCGCCGGTTGCAACGTCAACCAAGCGCAAGAGAGCAAGCAAGCCTAAGGTCCGAACAGGTTGTATTACTTGGTTAGTCTATCGACCTCGATAGGAATCTTGAATCATCTGCTAACTCATCCCCCTATAGCAAGTAAGTTTGTTAAGTTATTCATTCATTATGTTAACCAGCAGTAGTTCCGCATCGAACAAAGACTTTCTTGCATATGTCTCGCTTCGATCCCAATACTACTCTCCTATTCCACTCAGTATATGTCCCTACCCTACCTTCTACGTCCATCTATCCCCAATACAACCCCGGAGCTATCAGAAGCCAAGCTAATCATCTCGTCGCAACACAGAATACGGCGCGTGAAATGCGACGAGACCAAACCGGCGTGCACGCGGTGCACGAGCACAGGACGTAAATGTGACGGGTACGATGGTGCGCCGCCGCCACGGCCGAAGAAGCCAGCATCGTCCTCGCCAGACCAGCTAGCAACTCCCTTCCCCACACCAACCACCGCATCGGACGGGTACCCAGGGACGCGGCACGACGTAGCGCGGAACAGCTTCGCCGCCGCCGCCGCATACCGGGGGAACTCGGCACTGCAGATGCTGCGCCCGCTAGCCGCCGACATCGAAGGCACGGAGGAGGAGCGGCTGTACTTCCACCGGTTCCGGCAAGCGGCAGAGGCCGGGCTAGCCCTCCACGCGTCCAGCCTCGGGGCGTCGTTCTGGCGGCGCTTGGTGCCGCAGGTAGGGCATTCGGACCCGGCGGTGCGGCACGCGTTGATCGCGCTGGGAGCCGCGTACGAAAGCATGCAGCTGCAGCAAGGACGGCACCAGCCGGAGCAGAGCTACCAGATGGCGAAAACGAAGCAGCCAGCGCCGAGGATGTCCGACCGAAGCGGCAGTCCGACCGAACAGTCCTACGTCTCAACACTGTCGCCTGAGGATGCCTATCAGTGCGCGGACCAGCTAGAATTGTTCATGATCCAGCAGTACAACCTGTCGATCTATCACCTGCAACGACACGTGCAGCCGGGGTCGTCATCCGAAAGCGTCGAGACTACACTCATATGCTGTCTCATATTCGTCTGCATCGAGACGTCCCGCGGCAACGAAGCTGCGGCGCTAGCACATGTTGCCAACGGCCTGCAGATCATCAAGGCTTTGCCACTAGATCCGAGTCCCAGCGGACGGAACAACGAAAGCAGAAGCAGCAGCCATCAGGGGTATAGTGGTGGCGGTGGCGGTAGTGGTAGTGGTAGTGGTAGTGGTACGAGTAGTGGCCTCCCGCCGCGAATATCACGTTCCGACTGGCGACAGCTTCTCGATTTCTTCCTCACACTTGAACCTAGCACTGCCACTCACGACTTCGGCACCAGCCAGCCAGCAAGTCCGGCATGCCTACTTACTTCCACGTGGGAACACCAGCCAGAGTGGTATAGTGAGGTGATATCGCAGTGGGAATATGAGGCGGCCGAGGGAGAAATGAGGCCTTAAATCTTGATACCAATAATAACCTAACCTAGTGAACTAAAAAGAACCTAACCTAGGTACTAATATGATAAAACAATTTCTACGAACCAGCTCTAGAGTATTGGTCAGTATGCCGTTCTTAGGTGTTAGAAAAGCATTTCCTTAGCATAGGTGGACTTGTTTGTATCTGTATCCAGAAAGGAGAACCATCTTAAGGCCGTAAAACCATGAGTAAGAATTTCGATTTGTATCAGTCTTGGCATAATACAATGATGCACTACTCCCTTATGGCTTCAATCATTAACACATTACCTAGGTAGGTAGTAATGGATCTGCTCCAAGGTAAAAAGCTAGCGAAGCTATCTCGGGAAACTATCGCAAATAATGCCATGTCAGTGCAAAGAAAATAGAGCTATATTCTCTTTCCTTAGTCAAAAAAACTCCCCATCCCATCCGCATTCAAAGGGTATCTTGCCAACAGGGTAAAAACAAAAACAATGAACAAAGGTTCTTAAACCCTTCAAAACCCCATATGCTACCTCGCCCTAAAACCCGATCATAATCGGCCATTCACGATCTCTTTCTTAAAGATTCGGATACCGAAGATGTCGTAGAATGAGAAAGGCTCAACGAGTTCTAGTTTCACCCTGAATGGTGGGTCCTCGTCCTCGTCGTCATCGCTCTCGCTCTCGCTTGTAGCGCCCCATTCTACAGGCACGGCTGGGAAGAGTCCATTGCCAACGTAGCCTTGATTTAGACTCGGAGTAAGTTCCTTGTCTTTATTCGAGCCGACCTTTGACTTCCTCGGGGCTCCTGACTTGCGGACAATTCTCACAGCTCGTTCGTCATCACCTAGTGCAAGCCACTCGAGTTTTAGTTCGGGGTGGAAAGAAAGAGCGTCAACTATAAAACGGCGTGTCTCGCGCATGACAGAAAGGCAGGTGTCCTCTGTTCTAAAAGAGATGAGCTGTAATGCACGAAGATTGGTAAGGCCAGCGATACGCTGGATCAAAGTATGCTGTATGTCGTTAGCTACAATTTATATAGGAGTACTATTGTCTGTTCAGGTATGTGAGGTAATGCTTACAATTGCCCGCATTCCCATTATCACGGCAAGTTCTTCGAGCACTTTTCCACGTCTGCAGATGTGCTGGATTGTTTTCTCGTCCAAATCCCATGAGGTATCAGCTTGGTTTTTGATCATGAGACGTTTGAGAGAATGCATATCTATAATATAAAGTTAGTAATTCCTAACAAGGGCCTTGGATGAGCCCAAGAGGTGAACAGTACGTGGGAGATAAAATGACTCCAGATGGTACGTACGCTTCTTCAGGACGAAATTCCGGATTTGTTCGATTGTCGTGCCAGGGTTCGGCGCGAAGCTCTCCGGCTTATACTTTGGCGACCGCTGGAGCATGAATATCTCTTTAACACAGTCAAGCTGGGAAACCAGGTGTAAGAATGGCAGACAGACATCATCTGTAAAGACTTTTCGCAGTGGAAGCGGTTTCAGGCTATTTTCTTTCATCATCATTGCCCAAAATTTCTTTTGCTCGCCTACATTGAGCAAAGTAATTCGTTTTAGTGAATGTAGATCTATGGCCCTCCCTAGCACTGAAGCCTTGATTGGTATAAGATGAATGCTGAGAGAATGGAGTCCGATGCCTCTCGTGTCTCGTGCATATTTATTCGCATTGCTAAGAAGAGTCTCTGTTTCATTCGTGGTTAAATTGGGTTGAACTGCGTTATCGCAAGGTTCATCTTCTATATCACGACCAGTACACTCCAAGTGCTGTCGAGATTTATCTTGGCGGCCATCGCCGACGGTGCAAATAGCTATACATGTATCCTTGGAGGATTTGTTAGCATAACCTATCCATCCAGTCTCTACACTGCCCATACTCTCGGCATTGAAGACTTGGACGACATCGTTCGGTTCGGTTACATTGGAGGGAATGGCGCTTACTTCCGTCGAGTTAAATAGTTCCTTTGATGGTACTGTGTCGGTAGACGCTATTTCAATAAACCGTTGAAACTCAGCTGTCAATTGCTCCTCCGGGACTTCGATATCGATATCTTCTGGGTTAGCATCGTATGAGTCTTTTGGTATTGGTGGATGTAGCTTGAGTCCAAAATTAAGTGGCTGAGACTCATCTGATTTGTCCATGTCAAGCCCTAATTCATGGTCTTTAGGCAATGAATGTAGCCCGTCATTAGCGGGCAAATCTCCAGACGAGGGACCAGGTTTGGATTTGGACTCCTCTGAAGTTACATATTTCTTTGCGGCCTTCGCGATTGCATCCAAAGCATCCTGTTGTTCGATAGATGTAAAACCACTAGTACCGTTGACGTGAGCCACCATACGCTCGAAGACTCTGCTAACATGATCTATGAAATGTTGTCCATTATCCGAAACAGGTTGTTCCTCCGAGTTTCTCTTTGCGTTCTCTTTCTTGTACTCGGTGGATAAGAGAGCGTTCTTTGTGTGCGATGGCTCTACCTCGAACATACGACCTAGCACTAATTCCTGGAGTTTACGTTCTTCCTGCGCTTGAAATGCCTTTGCGGGTCCATTGTCATCGTAATTAGCACCTAAGGACATGGGCATGACTTGAAATTCGTCATCCTCGGATTCATCGAGCTCTGCGTCGGCGCAAGGTTTCCTTGCTTGCATAGCAAGGCTGTCCGAAAAAGAAAGCTTCACCTTTCTCAGCGTTGACGAAGAATTACGTACGCAAGCTCGAATCTCCGTTATCACGTCAAGGCTATCTATATCAAGAACGCTCAAACTCTCAAGATTTCTGAAGCCTTCAATTGTTGGGGGTTCCCTGGCGGTAGATGATTTCTTTGGGGGTTTATTTCTCCAAGAGGGTTTGTGGGCTAGCGACAAAGAGGGTGAAACTGGAGGGGGGCCATAAGCGGCTATAGGGCCAAGAGTAGTGCTGTTCGAATTGGCCCATTGGGGGACTGGTATGGCCATAGCATCATACTCAGAATGTTGCACATTAGAGTCTGAAAAAGGTGGCGGAATCTGATGAATAGAAGTGCCGGCCTGTAAGCGTAAATGAAGATGCCTTAGCGACTTAATGTTATGCAGTGCTTTATAAACAGGCCTGCTAAGCTCAACTCTAATGTTCCATCGGAAGGTATCAAGTGACTGGGCCTTTCGCAGCGTAAGGAGTAACAGGGTGTTCATGAACTTCCCGCAGCTGACAGAAGCGAGGTATGGCTTATAGGCAAGCTCAGCCCTGTCACCAATACTAAGGGTGTCGAGGGAAAGCTCCCTTAAGTGCTTCGCGTAGTTGTAATCGCTTGCGACGAACGTCTCTAGACCACCCGCGAGACCGTCAATGGGGATATCGAAATACGGGTCGTCTTCATCCGGGAAGACAATATGGAAGTTACGATATAGCTGGGCGGCAGCAAGATCGCGGAAACGCCTACAGACTAGAGAAAGACGTATCCAATCGGATTGGAAGCACTGGCAATATAGCTATTAGTAATGGTCTTCAAGAGTAAGGAATATCATTGTGATCTGCGACCATGGATTAGAACATACTTGGCTACATATTTCCTTCAGAATCTCATCAGGCAAATCCAGAATATGGGATACCTTGGGAGCAGCTGATGGAATGGAAGTACTGATATTGAGTGCCATGATGGCTGCTTCGTGAGCCAACTCGTTATTTTTGACTGGATAATAATTCTAGTGTAAATGACAAGTAGAAAAGCGTCTCGATTCGCCAATGTCCTGGTATCGGTGTTAGGGCCTATAACGACCCTTATAGACGATATGCCCGTGGACCAAATCGACTATTATACCGCAATAGCGCCTAGCATCTAGCACCCAACACACTAATAGAGTAGCCTCAAGGGGATTTGGCCATCAAAGAGTTGTTCGGAGCGAATGGCAATGGGGTGGGGATCTAGAATAGCAATTACCATAGAGTAATGTGTAGGTAATATGCTGACTTGAGGGTCTTTGAAGCGCGGGTATGCGAAGGGAAGATGGAGGGGCAAAGACAGGTACTGAGTACATGACCATATACATACATATTTGGCAAGGGCATACTAATGTGGAGCTTAGGTACACACTAGTGCAAAATAGTACTAGCCTTCTGTCATTAAGGCGTTTTGTTTTAGGTTTCGGAGGTGCTTGTATGCATACACTAGGTATTTAGCAATGAGGGGCCGAAGGATCGTCACTCCCCGCTCGCAGGGCTGTGCTAGCTTTTATGTTTTACATAGTACCGCTGCTTTCCTGCTGCGCCTCGATTATCATTAAACCTTTAACTCTTCCAAGTATCATCACAACTACCTGTTATCACCACAACTCTCGCTATGTATTTGGTTTCCCCGCCTCCATTTCCATTCATTTAATCGAGTCTACACAATGCCACTCGTGTAGATTTGTAATTGTTCTTTCTTTTTCCTATATGGTTCCAGCGCCAATCAGCTCTCAAGTTTTGGTTTTTAATACTTCCCACTAGCCGAGGCCAGCACTGTCTTGTTAATTGATGTTAACGCGCGCTGTCTGTATCGCTGTCTGTTTGGTTCATTACTATATATACCGTTCAAACCAATCATTTGAAAGTATCGCACATTAGCAGCTTTCGATATGGCCGACGTCGAAGAGCCTAAGTTTAACTCTCTTGCAGATCGAATCGCAGCTCTAAACGGCCAGAAGAACTTCAGTGCTCCTCCTTCCGCTAAACGACCTCCTCCCCCACCTCCTCCCGGCGCCAGCAAGTCCATATCCCAAGCTCCAATCTCAAATGGGAATGGAACTGCTCGTCCACAAGTTCCGCAAAATTCTAACGTACCTCCACGACCGCAAAAGCAAAACCCGCCCAGTCTACCCCGACGAACTAATACATCGGAGTCGGTAGCAGGAATTCCTTCGAACATCTCAGGGCGTGATGCGCCGCCACCACTCCCGAATCGTCGAAGCTCTACTCAACCATCCCCAGCTCTACCTACCCGTAGACCCTCGGCACAACCATTGCATAGTAGAAGAGGCTCTAATTCCTCCGAAGTATCCCATATCTCAACTATTTCGAATCTATCGTTGAACCCCGTTTCCTCTCGCACAAGTACAACGTCGACCGAAACACAGCCCACACGACGGGTCCTCGCTCCATCGCTAGACCAGGCCAAGTTACCACCTCTCCCACCATCAAGAAAAGAGAGAGAGGCACAGGCGGCTAAAGAAGCCGCAGAGAGAGGAGGTACTGAGGTTATCAAGGCGCCTCTTCTATCAACCCGTTCTGCTCCGGTAGTACCCCAGACCGGTTCGCGACCTAGTTTACCACCTAGGTTACCTTCCAGGCCTACCAATTCACAAGGCAATGATAATCCTTCGGTAACGCCACGTCGTCTTCCACCCCCACCTACAGGATTCGTACGTCCAGCAACGACCTTCGAATCCACCCGAAAGCCTAGCCTGTCTGGCCCAAGACCAAGCAACGAAGCCCCACCACCAGTTCCAATCAGCTCGCGACCTACATTTGCTCAAATCGACGCAGTTGCCGTACGTGCGAGCACCGACTGTTTACTCTGCCGAGATTTTTCAGCTCCGGATAGCGTAGCTGCGCAGTACCCCAACCATTCACTCCCTAGGCATGACCCGGTCGGTTATCTAGCAAACGCTTTATGCAGTCCGTTCTCATCAGCTACTGACAAAGCAAGAGCCATCTTCACGTGGTGTCATCATAATATCGCTTATAACGTAGAGGAATTCTTTGGGAAATGCATCAAGGGTAGAAGCACGGACGAAACCATATTTTACGGCAAGGCCGTGTGTCAGGGTTATGCAGAAGTATATCAAGCTATTGCTCAACGCGCGGGGTTGCAGTGTATTGTAGTAGGTGGTCACGGAAAAGGCTACGGCTATAAGCCACTTGAGAAAGGCGAGCGTCCTCCTCCTAAAGATGCCACAGGCCGTATGTATCTTTCTAATGTTAACTCTTCCCTTGAAACCCCCATCGCCCTTCTTGATCCTTCTTAAGGCTATTACCTTAGACCCTAAGTCCCTAAGACTCTTTACAAGCAACGGTTACTGACAATCGATTGTGTAGATGCCTGGAATGCTGTTTGCATAGATGATGGGGAATGGAAGCTCCTCGATGCATGCTGGGGGGCGGGCTCGGTAGGCAACGAGCAGTACAATAAGCATTTCACGCCTTATATGTTCACTCTAAGTAACGATCTCTTTGGGCTCTCGCACTACCCTTCGGATAACCGGTATTTCTTCCGGAATGACGGTCGCATCCCTTCTTGGGAAGAGTATTACATTGGGCCGCTAAACGGCGAACCGGCAGAAGTTTTTGGCAATGTAACTGAGGAGGGCATCTCCAAGTTTAACTTCAGCCCTATGGAAAAGCACATCCCCGTATATAGCGGTGGGACGGTGCGGTTCCAGTTTTCCAAAATCTGCGAGCATTGGGACCCTGAGCGGCACGGCAGGGGTAAAAGTTATCTACTTCTCATGAAAATCCACGGGTTAGACGGAAGGAAGGAAGACCTGGTACCGGTAGAGACAGATGGGTTCTGGTGGTGGATAGATATCCCAGCAAGGGACTTGGGTGCCCCCGGCCAAACTATCTTCTTATATGCGCTGACGACACTCAATCAAAAGGACGCGAGAGGTGTTACGAAGGAAGAGTATTACCGAACGAAAAATAGTGGGTGCTATAGCATGAACTGGGGTATTTATATGAAATGGGAACTGGTATAGACGTAGACATTTGATCGGATTTAGGATGAAACGGCTACTATCATGAGCGGTATACCCAGCAATAACAAATAATTTTCAGCTAACATACTTTAGTGGTCCCTTATATATCTAGCAATCTTGTTAGACTTATTTATTGTAAATGAACGCCGAGCCTGGGGACAAGACCTAGAGTGGAACAACATCTGCAATTATTACTATAGCGATGAGGGTTTCCAGCCTGCCCTAGTGTGAAGAGCTCGTCTACTCTTTCTCTTGTTACTTAAGATAACCTTACATTTGTCACCTTGTAGTAACTACTCAGTTAAAGAATAAGTGTAACAGCCTAGGATTTTCCAAGTAATCTTGAATTCCTTAATTATGCGGCATGTGTAAGCTTTGCAGCCCACTATCAAGATCATTACCCCTTATCTTCATATGCGCAATCATGAAGTAATAAGTCAGGGGGAATATTCAAATTGTATAACTATCGTATGAAATGGTTACACTTGGGTTCAACTCTTTAAAAATGATAGAATATAATGCCGTAGGTAGTATTTAACACGGGTAGGTACATACCGAAACAATAACATCGCCCGCGGCTACCCCAAAGTATAAATGCCGGGACTTAGAGGCCGTTCTGGTCCACTTTGGGGTGGGCCCACACGGAGTAGAGGCGGTGCCCGCCGTAGGTCGGGTTTCCGATACGGAGGGGTAGTATCGAAATTGAGACTAATATTAGATATTAGATAATAAGGATTTATAGGGAAAAGTAATAGTAATAGATAGCTGTACCTAGGTACCTAGGAAATAGAATTGCTAGTTAAGTCAGTTACAAATTATAAACAGGCCGACCTCGGCTTGGGAAGATCTTCTTAGTCAGCAAAAGCTCGGAGATCCGTTCGCTATTCAATCGCTTTATGTGTCTTGGCGGATTAAAAACTCCAGCTGTGTTAAACATACATAGCTTCCCTTCCGTCCACCGATACTGGTTTTCTACCCACACCCCGAAGGACTGCACACCTTCTTTATGGCTCAACACACCCAATCAAGTCCGCCATAAAACCAAATTCGCCATGGGAATAACACGTCTGGGTTACCGGAGCATCCTGCTCCTTTTAGGGCTTGCTTTCGCATCCGGCGTCGCAGCCAGCCTCGGTTCCGAGAACGCGTCGCGTGCCTCGTTGACCTTGGACGAATTGGAAGAAAAGCTTCAGGTTCGCTTTGCTTAATAGATTATCTCTTTAGATGCCATGCTAATGTAGCGCTTCAGACTTGCTCGGTTGTACAAGAGCTCAATGCCGAGAAGCTTGCAGACGCTTCCGAAACCTCGACCTTAACCTCTCAGATATTCGCCGTATTATTCCCAGGTACCCCCGCCGTAAACGCCCTTCTAGCAACCCTTTACATCTCAGGCCCGCCCAACTTTCTATTAGCACTATGCCCGCCGAATATCGATCCTTCGTCGCTGTCGGTCATGGTGGCATTTGCTGTAGGAGGATTGCTCGGGGATACGCTCTTCCATTTACTACCCGAGATCTTTCTTGGGGAGGACAGTCCTGAGCATGTCCGGTTCGTTCTTGTTGAGCCCAATCGCAACCTCCTCTTAGGTGTTGCTATTATGGTCGGCTTCATGACATTTGTAGCTATGGATAAGGGATTGCGAATAGCTACGGGTGGAGAAGGACACGAACACAACCATGGAAATCACTCACACGATACGCCGGCGGAGACCGAAGCTATCTCAAGCTCTGTAGATGTCCCGAATGCAGAACTCACAAAGCGGAAGAAGGGTAACAAGGAGGATTCAAAGGTTGACAAACAGGAAGGCGAAAAGGAGATTAACCCCAGCGCTAAACTAGGTGGCTACCTCAACTTGATGTGAGTCCGGTTCCAGTAAAGCCAGGATCCTCCAGATTACTTATTCTTGCGTATAGTGCCGACTTCACACATAATATTACTGACGGTCTAGCGATGTCGGCATCGTTTTATGCCTCACCTACAATTGGCGCCACAACGACGGTAGCAGTGTTCTTCCACGAAATTCCTCATGAGGGTTGGTGGTTTCCTTTTCCCGATGTCTCCTGCTTGTGATAAATACTAACCTATCCCATTCAGTTGGTGACTTCGCTCTGCTCGTGCAATCCGGATTCTCAAAGCGCGCCGCGATGGGTGCTCAATTCGTCACGGCCCTAGGAGCTCTTCTAGGAACGCTAATTGGCATCGCCGTTCAAGAATTTGGTGGTGGTGGCGGCGCAGACGGCAATGGAATCGGTATAACTGAAGGTATCTGGGGTACTAGCCTTACGTACGGTGACCTGCTGCTACCGTTCACCGCCGGAACGTTCCTATATGTGGGTACGGTTGCAGTAATTCCAGAGCTGCTGGAGACTGGTCCTAATAAAACCCTGGAGTTCCGGAAGATGCTTGTGCAGTTTGCCGCCATCGCCTTGGGCGCTGGGATCATGCTTTATATCTCATGGGATTGATTTTGGATTTAACAGCATAGACGGGGCGAACTATAGAACGGGGTTGAATGTCGATTGTATAAGTCGAGATATTTATAGAAGGTAAGAAGGTACCTACTTACTATGAGTTGTAAGTGAGGAACAAAAAGATTACTATGGTTCATGCTTGTCGGTAAATTCGAACCCGATTCGCCATGCCTCAAGGGGATGGACGGGTGTATGGATGTACTATGTAGTACTCGCTTCTCGCTCATCGCCTACGATACCCGCTGGAAGCCGGTGTGTGGTGAAGAAAGGGTGCTTATTAGTAAAAGAATCCACAGAGATGCCAAGAAGATCTAGCATTGCAACCCGTTCCTGCATCTATGAGTCCCGTTTTAACACGCGCGCAAACGGTTCTGGGCCTTGAGATTTTCATGTTTTTTATCAGATCATTCCACGTGGTTACACGAACATCCGAAAGATCGAGAGATGACAGTGTGTTTCATTGACGTGGATATGTCCGAGGCGAAGGAATAACACCCGCCTGACATTCATGATCAACCCACCTTATATACCGATGAATAATGGATTTCGTAATATGTGTCTATCTAGACTTGGGCTCCCCTATTTCCAAGGGGGGGAAATAAAGATGCAAAAAACAAACAAACACATCACCATTATCTGGATGCTCTCCACGTTCCCGTCTCTGCTTGGATGGTTGGTTGGCTTTGACTCCAAACTGGGGGGTCGTTACAGGGCTGGCTGGTTTATGGCCGATGGCCGAACTCGGAGAAGACATCACTTAAGGAGTGTTTTATTTTAATGTAGGTACGGATACATTCAAAGGTAAAACAGACTTACCAACCTACAATATGTACATGTCTTATGACTCCCCGGTCAGTGCATTTAACCACTTATACGGATGTTTCCACAGTCACAAAATACACCCTGGTCTTTTAGGCCTTAGCGGTTAGGCAATTATGGATTCTTGCTGCTTTAATAGTGTACCATGATGGCCAACGAACCCTACAAACAACGATACGGTACTTGGATCACGCCTTTAATTACTAAGAACAACATCATCTACCCGAATATCGCATCATGTATTTCATTGATCCTTTTGTCTAGGGGAAAGTGATCCATCGAAGTCAAAAATTATAAAGACGTACAGTTTAAGAAAATGATAATGCGCCCTTCATTCCAAACACAGCATCATCCAACACATGCAAAACCACCATGTAGGTAATTAGTTAGTTACCTTATACACTAATCATGGAGGGGATTATGCTCCGTCGATGACTCTTCGATCGAGATATGTGGATAGGGATGTGGATAGGGATAGCTTTTCCCGATCAAGTAATTGACATATCCCAAGACTGGATACGATAGGTCAAAGGCATCGGTTTTTTTAAGCGGGTTACAACATGTCAGATTTCTAAGCCTTCGAAGGGCGCAAATCCAACAGTATGCTAACCGAAGTGGGTATAGTATCATATCTAGGTCTCAGCCCTCCGAAGCTGAAGCGGTCAAAATTTAGGGAGTAGTCGTCAAGATCCAAGGGGCTAAGAGCTAGGAGCTAAAGATGCTAACGGAGGTCGTCCCGGGAGAGCATTAACGACTATGACTTCTCCGCGCAAGTGTCGTTGTTAATTCCCGGATGTCATCAAGGCGCAAAAGCCGAGAGCGGTGTTTCTACGAGCCGCATGACACCAAAGGCGGTAGACCATTGATTAGTAGGCCACTTATAGCTTTACTCGTAAGCCACTTATATGACAAGCTGCTAATGCTCGTGCGCATTATTAGAATATGATAGCGTGCTCAAAGGGCGCATCTTAGACGCAAACCTCTCAAAGGCTCAAGGCTCAAGGCTCAAACGCCATCTTCCTTGATCCACCCCAGCTGATAATTATAACTTTTTACGTACGATAATTGGATACGTCTTCCTTTGGAGGTAAGGTCTCGAGGTGGTCACCTTTAGAGGTCAAGCGTAGGTCAAGCATACGACCACGAGAGCTTTTAGAAGAAATGAACACACCCAATACCGTCCCCGACCCCCTTCCACCCCCCCCCCTCAGTCTCCCCTCAGACCCCAGACCCCAAATCAAATAAAAGAATGCAAGCCAAGTTGACAAGTTGATTGCGCTTCTGCAATGGCGCGATAACCCCTGCCTTGGGCAGATCCGCTCCCATGTCAGGCCACCAGGGTCTCCATCCAGCCAGCGGAAGACATGAAGGGCGGAACGATCTAATACCCTTTACGTCAGAACAGAGGAGCTTTATGACAACCATCTTTTATCACTAACACATACAAGTGTTTACCTACATAAATTTATTATTATTATTATTTTCTTTTTTTTATTCTTCAATCTTGAGATGACTCAAGTACTACTGTCGAGCTTAAAGCTAGACAAGCCCGTGTACCCTTTGTTTCCTTGATAGCTACCTATACCACTATATAAGTCATTTGGTTCCCATCATAGCCTCTTCAACTTGGGGGTCTTATCGATATTAATATCACAACGTCGTACTGCCATCACCAATACTACCTACATACGACCTTTCTTATACTGCAGTTGACGGCAAGGACTCATATACAATCTTGTTATTCTTATCACTTTGCTGCCTAGCACAGCACTCCAGTTACACAGGACAAGACTCAAACTATATATATGCTCCCTTGAGCTCCATCATCGCAAGCATTAGTTGGGGTTAGGATCAACTCATCTTATACTACTGAGACCCAGAATCTATACTTAAAGCTCTAAGCCGTTAAATAACGAGCAACAATCTTCGAAATGGCGTCTACCTCATCTTCGGAACACAGCAAGGTTCTAGGCGGCTATGCTCGCAAGCTGTCTATCACTCCTAAGTCTAGCATCAACATTCACATCAACAACTATTATAACTCTCGAGTCTACACCACCGGCTCGGAAGTATCAGGGCATGTTACTATTACACCTCAAAACGACACGCGATTCGACATGCTCCAGGTCGTGTTACTCGGAACTACCAAGACCCGGATAGACGCCGTAAATATTCCCCAGGCGACCGCTCACACTTTCTTAAAGCTCATAATGCCTATCCCGGAATCATCATATCCAATCCCGCGCGTGTTCGAAGCAGGCCTAACTTATACGATGCCATTCACCTTCGTCATTCCGAGCACCCTCACTCTCAATGCGTGCAGTCATCAGGTCGCCAACAATTCTGTTCAGGACCACCACATGCGATTGCCCCCTACTGTTGGTTCTTGGGAAAAGGATGACTTTGCGCCGCACATGAGCCGCGTTCAGTACGTGGTCAAGGCACGAGTGTATAGGGATGAGGTGGCTGACGGACTGACTACGAAAGTTATGGAAGCTGGCCAAGAAATCAAGGTCTTACCTATAACGCCGGAAGATCCCCCATTGAGTATTACCAAGCACGATGATTTGTACGTTATGTCGAAGAGTAAGTCGCTACGAAAGACTATCATATCGCCGAAGACTGGGAAGGTGACTATCACGGCTGCACAACCTGGTGCAGCTATGCTGAGTCCCGACGGGCAGACGAGCACCTCAACTACAGTACCACTCTACCTCGAGTTCGAACCAACTTCCATCGACGCACGCCCACCGAAAATAACGGGAATAACATCCAAGGTTACGGCAGTCACATATTTCAGCGCCGGCGGCGTCAGCCAATATCCCAACCTTAGGGACTGGCACAGAGCATTCGGCTCCGAGGGCCGCGGCTCGTACTCAGGCACGACATCCGCCACCACGGGGCCTTTGGGAGAGGTTAAATGGAGCCGACACCTAACAGCGCAGGCTCGACGAGACTCCGGATACGGGAGCGACAGCCTCTCGTCCGACATAGACCTACCGCCTAGGCCTACGCCCAAAAAGACCAAGGGCAGCCTCCCGTCGCCGATATTCCACGCGGCGCAACTCCAAGTGCCGATCCAGCTGCCGGTGCAGAAGAAAACATTCGTGCCGACGTTCCACTCGTGCATCACGTCGCGCGTCTACGTCCTGTGGCTAACGGTCACGGTCGTGTCCGGCGGGAACAGCGCTCATCTGACCCTCGGCGTGCCTTTGCAAATCGGCGTCGGCGGCGGCCCCGTCTCCCACGTACAGTACCATGCTGCGCTGCCGCCTAGCTTCGAGGAGGTCGAGGAGGCGGATGCGGACCGGTATCTACGGCCGCGCGTCATGAGCGTTCCTACCGTTGATTTCCACCAGAATGGCGCGCTGCCGGGTTATGCGGACTTGGATCACCGGAGACGAAGGACGGTGGTTGCGCATTGAAATCATAGTTCCATGATATCTCTCGTTATACGCTTTTCTTCTTATGCCTTTTTTTTATTTTTTATTTATTTTTTATACATCTACATTCCCTCTTGCCTTAGAAGACATTATACGGGGGCTGATACCACCTTCGTTTGGGAGCGGTTTATCTAGGGCGGGTATTTGGAAAGCGTGGCGTTTGGGATTTAAGGCTGTTGGTAAAAGGGGGGGTTACGAAATTGGTATTTGGGTTGTATAGAAAAAGAACTTGGGTGCGGTAATTGTTGGGGCGACAGCATAGGTAACTTATAATTTGGCAAGGAGGGTTGATATTCAGCATCCCTTTATCATTATTATTATCATTTTAACTACGTATTGAATAATGATAGCTATCACATTTCATATACACTTATTTGATCATCTACTTTCTCGTGACGGGGAACTTGCAAATTACAGCTTTTATTTTAATTGTATAACCTCAAGTGTATGGCTTTTTCTTCTACATACTCCCTATAGAGTGAAGGTTATTACCTACTAAAGTCCCACCCAGCCAGGTTAGTAACTCCATATCCCCCATCCGCTACAAGACTAGAATGTGTATTAGTCTAGACCCGGTATGAAGATCTCCCGAGTAGGGCTAAGCTAGCTAGCTACATATCTCCACCATGGCCCCTCTATGAGCCCTACATCGTCAAGTTACTCGGCTATGAATATATGATGACCGAAGTCGGTAGACTTCCCGACTATAAGTTAAATTTAAAGAGCCGACCTTTGTTTCCCCCCGAAACTAATGACTCTTGTCCGTACCCACTTACACTAGGTACATAGGCACGGTATGTTTGTGTTGCGGCCCTGCTTCGTAACTGTATAAGTAATCGGGGAGAGTGAGCGGGCAACTACCGCATGCTAATTAGATAAAATAGTCTCTATTAGCAACTCGCCTAGCTACCTAGGTACCTACCCTAGAAGGGCTATATATGCGATGGATATAACAGAACTACCCACGGCCAAGCTTCTGCGCTTATATATGCCGTATGGAGTTAGATCTTAGGAAGTCTTAGCAGGCAGGTAGCCGTCGCCTGATCATTACCTTGCCTTGCACGCTGCTCCAGAGGGACAATAGTAGCAGGCTAGTAATTACGCCAAGAGATATATGACTGGGAGCCGGAAAAGCGCCCGCGAAACTCCAAGCATGGTTACCTACCTACCTAGGTATCCAATATTGTTTTATGTTTATTCTGTATTTTATGTGTCCCCTAACAACTCATTGCAGGTTAACATAGCTGAATATCTGTAGTTGGTACTGGGTATTAGGTACAGGTAGTTAGGATGAGAAATCGAGAAGTATCACCTCTAATATCGTATTAAAATGGCCTCTTAAATAGTAGTTATCACTTCCAGCAACTACTATAAAGACCACGATGCTCTTAACTACCTTAAAAAAAAAAGGAATACTTAACATTGCTCTAAGCATACAAGAAAACTGGGTGGAGGCTATGGGAAGGCAAAATACCTGGTATAATACCCCAAGGGAGCAATGCGAATAGATATTGATAGTATGCGATGCTAAATGCCATATATATCATTACAGTATAGCAATAGTGATTGATACATAATGTATGCCTTATTATACCACCGACACTCACCCGCGTCATTGCCAGCTGCCTACTCCGCCTATAATCGTAACTTCTATAGGCTAGTGAATACCAACATAGTTAAATTAAAGGGGTAAGTGACATGATGCCGATGTTTAGAAGCTGACTATATTCTCGTTGTACGAAGTAGTCATGCTATTACAAGGCTTGACAATATTATCTATTATAACGCCTAACAAATAATGGTTTCCTAAACCAATTCTTCTGGATGAGGCTTGGCTAATGAATGGCGTATTCCCTGGTGCTATGGTGCTACCTTTTACTACATACATGCCACGAACAAGACAAAGAGCCGTGTTTTAAATTCCGCCGTATCCTTTCGAATCTTTCTATCGTTCGTCTTATCCTAGTTTCCTCAACTTCCCCTGAAGTATAAAATGGAATCACAACGCCATTGCCCAACAATTTGACTGATTTCAACACATAAGACAAGCACACCATGCAATATATCCATTGTGTAAATGTTTTATTCATGGGAGATCAGTACACTGCTATGTATATATATACTCGTGACTTAGAGGATATGTCTAACCCCAGCCTTAAAATGCTACCATCGAACTCAACACTAAGGACACACCTAGGACACGAGGGTATAAGCAACGCCCAGTCCTCAAATACCGCCGAGGATGCGCATTCTAATTTTCTATACGGAGCCGAGGGTACGGAATATCGTCCGTTGTACCCTCTCGATTTACGTGGTATATTCCTTCTGAAGTAGCTTGGCGATCGTGTTGAGTCTGATGATCGATATTAGTATTCATCACCCCTTGATAATGCGAGGTAGAATGAAGAAATAAGTCAACTTACTGAATATTACTGGTTCCCTCGTAGATAGCGCCGATCTTACTATCCCTCCAGTATTTCTCCGCAAGGCCCTCCCGGACGAAGCCCATACCTCCCATCCATTCAATGGCCAGGCCGCTAACGCGTCCCGCAACTTGCGAGGCATACAATTTTGCCATAGCCGCATCACGCACGAAGTCCTCGCCAGCTTCCTTCTTCCGGGCGGCATTGTATACGAGAGCGCGCGCGGCCGCGATCTCGGTGTACGACTGGGCGATCTGGTGCTGCATGCCCTGGAACTCGCCGACTAGCTTCCCAAACTGTTTGCGGTCATTCCACACGTATTTGACTGCATTCTCCCAAGCACCTAGTGCTAGTCCGGTCATCTGCGCTGCGATACCGATGCGCCCCTCGTTCAACAACCCGATAGCATACTTGTAGCCCTGGCCCTTTTCGCCTAGCAAGTTTTCCTTAGGGATCTCTACGTCGTCGAAGTTGATGGCGCATGTGCTGCTCGCTTTAATGCCTAGCTTCTTCTCTTTCTTGGCAATAGAGAAGCCCTTGGTGTCTTTCTCGACAATAAAGGCTGTGATACCCCGATGCGCCTTGCTTGGATCCAGGTTTGCGAATACGATGAAGAAATTAGCCTCCATAGAATTCGTGATCCACATCTTACTACCGGAGATCCGGTATCCATCAGCAGTTTCCGTCGCCTTAGTAGCGAGCGCGAAGGCGTCAGATCCCGAGACGGGTTCACTTAGACAGAAGCTACCAACGGTGTTGGTGGCCAGGGCCGGGAGGAAGCGCTTCTTAATATCGTTACTACCCCACTTCAGGATGGCCGTGTTGACCAGCGTATTGTGGACGTCGACTAGAACGCTGACACTCGGGTCGACACGTGCTAACTCCTCGATACCTACGATCGCGGCAGTGAAGTTCATACCGGCACCCCCGAACTCCTCGGGGATCTCAATCCCCATGAGCCCTTGCTCAAAAAGCTGCTCAACTAGTTCTGGATCCATGCTCTCGGCCTCATCCATATCGCGAACTTTCGGTAAGATTACCTCGTTAGCGAATTTGGAAACTGTCTCTTGCATCGCTACCTCGACCTCGGACAGGTGCGTTATAGGGGTAGGGGGGATATCTGAAATGTCTGTCATCCGACGGGCTGTGGCAGACAAGGGTCTTATTGTTCTATAGGTCCAACTTGTTAATATGAGAGCCCATTGCGACGAGAAATTCGATCGAAAAGACTTACTGTCGCGTATTGAACTTCTGCACCGACCTGCTACAACACCGTGGTGACAACGAGGGCCTGGGAACTACACCAGGACCCCGCCGTAAGGCCGGCCGAAGTAATCTTGCGATTGACGACATGGTGTAAAGTAGCAACTTGTAATTTGTAACACAGCGGGCAGGAGGTGTAACAGTTCACGAGCACAAATTACCGATGAAGTTTGAAGGGTTTCGGGAGTATTGCATGTAGATAACTAGGTAAAAATACTGGTACACGATTAAGAAAATGGTAGATAACAAAGAAAAAGAAGATGAAGAGTCCCGCCTTCTGTTCACAATTCCACCTTCCCCGGATTCGACTTACCCTGACCGCCGAGCGGGTGGGCTCTGCCGAGGATAGCCATGGCTCGCGAGCCGTGGCTGGAAAAGTACCTAGTTGGGGAAGCGGCGCTGACGTCGATTAGCTGGCTTTGTGTGGTGTACCATTGTACTGAAAGAGGCGAATTAGCGAATCAGACATGAGAAATGCCGCCGTCCGGCTGGGTGCTACCGCCCGCGGTTCCATAGCCGTTAGACATGTGAATCCAGAGCTAGTGGGTACCTAGGTACCTTATAAAATTCGTGTAACTAAAATTCCATAGAACCACACCCCCCATACCAGAGGCCAGAGCTAAAAACTTACCAGACCGATGTCACCTGACATTGAATTTTCCCATCTTTCGTCAATTGAGCTTCTCTTAGCGGCAGCGTATCGTGTGAACTTTCATAACCCACTCGAACGGTTTGGAGCCAGACACGACGGCCGACTGACTACCTAAATTCCATCATGGCCGCGCCGATATTGAGATGCCTTTGGCCATCCCTAGCGAGGCGGCCAGCCTCAATACCAATGACCCTTTCTAAAATACCCATGCGATCATTCTCTTCGACGCCGTCGCCAAATGCGACCCTAAACCAAGTCCTACGAGTGCGTTTTCTTCAATCCCGTCTATTTCTAAAAAGGAGAACCCTGTCGTTATCTATCTGTCAATATGGCTAGCCTTTTGTAATACCGACTAACTCAGAATATCAAATAGGGATGCCGTAAACCCCAACGCGCGCGCCACGCCGTTTCTCCAGCTCTATCCGATACGGAATGTCCACAGCAGAAAGGCGTGTGTCTCAAGGTCGGCATTACGCGGCCCAAGAAGCCCAATTCAGGCGAGCGAAAAACAGCTCGTGTACGTCTGTCCAGCGGCCGTATGATCACGGCCTATATCCCCGGCGAGGGCCATAACATCCAGCAGCACTCCGTTGTTCTTGTCCGAGGTGGCCGAAGTCAAGATTGTCCTGGTGTGCGGTACCATTTAGTCCGGGGAGCTTTGGATTTGGTAAGCTAGCTAACGGTCTTGAGAGTCGGATTTGAAAGGACGTTATTATCCTAGGACTATTGCTAACGTATATTTCCCACCAGGCCGGTGTCTCCAATCGCAAGTCGAGCCGAAGTAAATATGGAACGAAGAAGCCGAAGAAGGCATCTGTTGGATCATAGAGAAATATAGAAGCTGTGTCTCACCCACACTATTAGGGTTATAAAGATCCCAACCCAGTCAGACTCGGATGTGGACTGTACTTTTACCATACGATGAGACGTAAAATGACTGCAACATTTTCATTTCATATAGCAAACCCATAAACATGTATCTACAATGAAGAAACCGACATATATCGGTACGTCGATGAATCCGTGGACGCCACCCTGTTGCCCCGGCCAATATCCCCATTGAACCGCACCGGCGATGTTGCAATAGACCGTCATTAAAGATGGATAATATCTATTTACAATCATCTGTGAAATTTTTTTCATCCTGATTTCCTTTTCTCTATTCCTGTTGATCCTCATAACCCTGCGGCTTATCAAGCCCATTGATTTCGAAGTATCTTGCTGTGCCTGCAGATGTGTTAGCAAGAAGTGATATTACGAATACGAATGAAACAGGGAATACGTACAAGAGTACCCTTTCCAGTCAAAATTTTCCTTTGGATTGCAGTGACAGCGGAGATCTAACCGCGTTTTCTCACCGGTTGGACAGTGAGTAAAGGGGACGTGGTAATAGGCAATGTCATTGAAGAAGTGAATTTCTTCCTTCTTTAATAACAGGCCGGCAGCGATAGAATGTACCGGTGCATCACCCCATCGCTCGTAAAAGAATCCGCCATCCTGATCAAGAGACTCGAAGAAGTCGGTGTAGGCCTTGGATCGCAGCCATTCTAAGTTGCCAACTTCAAAATTAGACCACTATATGTAGGTTAGTAGCTATTAATGCACGATTCGACATGCTACTTACGAAATGGCATTTGTTGTATTTCTCGCCACCATCATCACTGAGGAAAGCCATAGAGTTACCCTCGGCGATATGTTCGGGGTGATTCTTCATAAACTTCTTTGTACTGTCCCAGAGAGTAGGGATAGTCTCTTCGTATTCGTACAGACTAAGCACGAAGCTATACTTCTTCTTGTTTTCGGCCATGAAACGGAAAGGATCGTAGTGAACGTCGCAGAATAGTTCGACGCTGGGCTCGACTCGCCAGTACCATTCGTAGTTCAACATAAGTGGTTGGCGGAAGAAGAAACCAGATTCGAAGCGACACATGTGTCGGTAACTAACGGAATCGCCATAGATGATCTTGCGCTGCGCCATATCTTCACGAACCTTCCGCGCTTTATCTTGGTCGATATGATCGGGGAACGACCAATGCTCATGAGGAATCTCGCCATAGTAAGTCTTGCCAGACACGAGGGAGCTTGTAACTTTCTTGAAAGTCGCATCGAATGGCTTGTCATTGAGGAAAACCCAATCGTAATTGTAGCGGCGGTTGAAACGATCTTCGACTTGACGGATAGAACGAGCAATTTCCCACACGTCACTGTTGCGGGCAAGAGAAACGAAGGTAGCGTTCATACGAGGACCAGGGGCAGTTCCCAGAAGATCATTCCACCCTTGATCCGACGGTGTCAATGCCATCGGAGCTTCGGCGAGGTCTTCATATTGTTTCGGGGATCCTGCGCCGGGTTTCGATGGTGAACTCTTTGTAGATCCTGGCGCGTTGTTGATCGAACCATCCTGCTTGTTTCCCCAGCTAGACGACGCTCCGCCAACATCGTCGAATGACTTATCTGGCCTCGTTGATGAAGAGCCTGAGCTAGCTCCGAATCCCGAGGGTTTCAGCTGTACTCCTTCGTATGAGGAATGGGATACGAAGTAAAGGACTGCGAGAAACTGTGAAACGAATCGCTATTAGCCGCCTGGACTCGACCTACTCAACCACGATTCATAAATAGTCTAGGTATATCTTACGAAGAAGGCGAAGAGAATGTATCTCACGATGCGCGCACTGCCGGCGGCCATGACGGGAGATGTAAGGCTGGCGGATTGTTCACCGTCAAAATAAACTGGTAGAGGAAGACAGGGTATATTCTCGTGGGTTGGAATGTTTCGCCGGCCGGAAGGGGGGCGGGGACTTCCAAAGGGCAAAACTCTCTTCGTCGGTGTAGGGTACCTAAGGTATTGTCACAAGAAACAAAGGAAGGGCTATTAAGTCATCACCCAACGCTCAAATGCGACTGGATTAGATTCGCATACTTGAGCCACGTTTTTTTCCAGCGGGAATACGTAGGGAAGAGGGAACGAAAGAATGTGAAGGGGAAAAATAAAATAAAATAAGATAAAAATGAACAAGTGAGATAGATGGAATAGGTAAAGCTGGATGGTGAATACGAAGTTGTTACACCATGCACGCAGAAGTGGGATAGGGGTAGGTACAGTAAGGTACAAATTGTACCGACAGCAAAGCGTGTACCAAGAAGTACTTGCAGGGTGTGAGGTAAGTTGATTTGAGATGGAAAGAAAAAAACGGAGGCGATAGATTAGAATTTCGCTGATAAATGGATCGACGCGTCAATTGTGAATGGAAGGCCCAGTCCATTAGCAGTGTAACTGTGGCCCCCGTATGTACGCCTGAACTGTACTTCATATGTGACTTCCAATTGAATCAATATCCCCATTTTTTACGGGTACAGGGTTTATCACTAGGCTGGCGAGCCCTCCCCGTATTAGAGAGCCTTAAGGGCTTGGCGTTGCCGTATTCCGCCCCGGGTCCCGTTATTGATATTTT
Source organism: Daldinia grandis (assembly GCA_022432525.1). NCBI lineage: Eukaryota > Fungi > Ascomycota > Sordariomycetes > Xylariales > Hypoxylaceae > Daldinia > Daldinia grandis. The sequence continues at coordinate 1,771,249 of JAJKLB010000001.1, forward strand.
CAACCTTCAATGGAAGTATTTAACAGCGAAGTATGATAAAATTCTGAACTAAGTTAACAAATATGAAAATATGTAGTTATATCCATTAGCTCACATCTTGTACCTTGTTGGATTTCTTGGAGCATAGCTTGTAAGACGTGTGTTCCTATATGCATATACTTCGAGGAGAATGTCTTAACTGGGTAACCTACCTATGTACGCCTCGACACCGTTCTATAAGTATGGGACAGAGACATGCGATGCGCAGATTGCATTGTTAGTTCTACGGCCCAAATAGCCTACCTACCCCCATACCTAAATTCCTCTTAGCCTACCATTTGTCCGGCGGACAATCCAGAAGCTAACGCTGACGTACCTCACCACGTAACGCAGTAAATACATACGCATTCATAAACGCAATGGGGATCCTCTAAGAATTTTAATTATAAATAAGTCGCTTGTCCATACATGAGATGTGTAGCACTTCGATATATGTGCCCAAGCTAGTGGAGCTAGAAGGAAGTAATTTATAGCTTACGAATTACATAAAATTAAGACACGTTGGATTCACCTATCCTAGGCGAGGCACGTGGCCATAGTACGGATGGTCTGGTAATGGCTTGATATAAATATAGGTAGGTACCTAGGTAGGTGTCTAATGAAACAATATGGACTACCTAACTCAGCGCTTTTTATATGTAGGTATAGATAGATTCCTCGACTAGAATGGGAGACAGGTCAAACATGCATGGAACGTTTAATGGCTTCTAAAGGGTACATATGGACGTACATAGGTACCTAAATGGAAGTGCCTAACACCGAAGTACCTGTGTGCCTGGCGGCATCACGTGGCTCGGACCGCATTAACTTGTAACCTCGTCCCCCACCTAGCCGATTTGATTGGCCTAACCAACGCTGTAGGGTCTTTGGTGGAAGCTGGTAGGTTCTTCAATTCCACCAAATCGCTTTGCGAAATGTTGCCGCACGGCACGTAGATACGTCAATCATCTCGATAGAAGTTGACGGCGCTCTCTTCGAACAGCTTTACCTACCTACTTGACCCCCTTCTATCGCCGTGAATATTTTATAAGTACCAAGAGCTTCCTTGTGCAGCTACTGCGTTTGTTATTGAACTGTTTTCCAAATATTTTTGTATCTCATTTTATCAGCATTTGTCTCCTTCGCCCCTCACAACCCGAGCTGTTTTCACACCCACACCATGACCCAGCAAGGCCGTTCGCTCCTCGTCTACCAAGCATTCCAACTCTTTTAGTTGTAAGTCTTCCTCCTGGCCTGTTTTAACCTGCATGTCCTATCCCAATACCCTTCCTATCTTCTCGAGCACCATACAGTCATGGGGTTTTACGCATCACAAAGAAAATATACCCTTTTATGCCCAACATCCCAATATCCCAATATCCCAACTCTTCTAACTCGTCTTATGCTACCCTCTCCATCATTAACCATTAATTTCTAAAATCCGTATAAAATCTTTTGGGGTTGGCAAGCAAAGCACTTTTTTGCCATCACCTCTAAATTTATCACCCCTCCACTGCTTTGACCATCCCACTCTAGCAACTTTGGGGAGGTACCTTACTTACCTACCTTCAATAGCTTGAAATCAAAATTTCGCAAGCATTGCGAAGCTTGCAAACCGCCGCCATGTCCTTCCACGCGAATTCCTCGCACCACGATATGGCAGCTCCCGGTTTTGGCCAATCTTACGATCCCTTCGCCGATCTTTCGCGAAATGCGGATGATATTGATGAAGCTTTGGATTTTGAGGATACGTACGATGGGTTAGGCGATGGATTGGACGAGACAGACGATGCTTTCAACGATGATACGTTTGGTGGCAGTGGTGCTACTAACCCTAGTGGAGTGTCGCATGCGCCAGTTGGTAAGGATTTCGACTTCTTTGGACAGACTGCCAAAGTCGCGAACGCTATCGAGGAAGAACACCAGCGCTTCAGCCGTCAACAGCCGGCTCCGAAGTCGATCCCACCTTCCTCAGCACAGGCATACAACTCAGGATATGCCTATCAGCCAGCACCTAAACCTGCTAGAAGCGGTTACGAGAAGTACAAATCCTCTGAACCGGTATCCGACCTTCAAGTTGACGCTTCAATATGGGGAGTTCAGCCAAAGAAAGCTACTCCAGTAGCACCAGCTCAACCCCAGCTGACCGCGCCACCGGCGGGCCGTAAAATGATGAGCCTAGAAGAGGTCGAGGCAGCGATGCGAGCCCAGGCAAAAGCTCCTGCCCAGCCCCAACAGCCTCAAGCCCAGCTTCAGGCTCCGTCCCTGGCTGGCCCTGAGCTTCAAGCAACATTCCCCCACGGCCATTACCCCCAACAGGAGCCTATCGACTACCTACAACAAACCAAATTTGACAACCGTCAGCCCCAGGGATTCTATCCTCCCGACAACCAGCAGCTTCCGCAAGGGCCCACTCATGGACACCCTATAGCAATCTTACAGCGACCTTCAAAAAATATCCCATCTACTGGGACTAGCGTGTCAAGTTCTTTGCCTCAGCAACCTCAACCTGCTCCTATAGGATTCCCGACGCAGATACTGCAGAATCCCAATCGCACGCCCGGAGAGCCCGCTAGAATTAACTTGCCAACTCATCCAACTCATCGATCACAGAACTCGTTCACCCGCCAGCCTCAGGCTAGCACAAGTCAAGCTCACCTTTCAAATTTATCCGAGCAAGAGAAAGCATCTTTCCTCGAAGCTGAGACAAGGCGAGCTAAGCGTAACCACAAGATCCATGTTTTGTCGAAGGATAATGGCTTGATGACACCACAGGATAAGAGTTTCATTACCAGAATCCAACTTCAACAACTTGTCTCGGCCACTGGGGACCCTAGCGAACACGGAACCGATGCTGCTCTTGCGGAAGATTTCTACTACCAGGTTCTCAGCTCGCTACGAGCAGGACAGCGACCTAACCCGAACCAACCCCTAAACAATTTCGCTCAGACGTACCTCTTCCAGACTGGTACTCGCCATGGAGGTATGAGACGTCAAGGACGAGGCCCGGAGAACCACATGCAGCGAATGGAACAACAGGTCCAGCGTGCTGTTGAGGCGGCCAAGAACAAGCCCAAGAATAAACAATTAGTCATCGAAGGCAGCTTAGGAAAGATCTCGTTCAGCAATGCGAAGACACCAAAGCCTCTACTAAACATTAAGCGGACCGAGAGCAGTACGGAGACTAATCGGCCTGGTAGTGGACATCGCTCCCATCCGACTACGGGTACCGATAAGAAGGAGACACTAAAGAATATCGAGAAAGTTTACTTAACTCTGATGAAGATGGAGGATCTAGACCGCAATATGCCCCCCCCTCCGTCGAATGGCAATCCAGACCCGGACTTTGAGCGACGCGCTGAGATACAGGCACAGTTGCAGCAACTAAATGAGCAGCTATGGACCGAGCTCAAAGTCCATGAGCCTATAGGCGCAACTTCTGTACACCCTTTCATCGCCTTTTTGTCCTATCCTAAAGGCAAGAAAGCCATTGGTCGCGTGTTCAACCATATAAGTCTCGAGCAGCAAACAACGATCCTAACAATTATCGTCATCCATCTCGATCAACTTGATGTAGTCCGTGGTGCACAGGTACAAACGGGAGAACCCATTAATTTGAACGCCGCTACCCGCGAGAGCATTGAGCTGTTCATTGTGGCAGTTATGCCAAGTCTTCTCCACCTCTTGAGCAAATCGGAGTTGCATATTGTTACCGGTGTACTCGGGTTGATAACCCAGAATCTCAACGTAGATCTTGTTGCTCGAACTCGGATCGGTGTCTCGATGTTGACCATGATCCTCAGTCGAGCCGAGCTCGCTAAGCAAGCTGGACAAGCAACTGAACAGACTTGGCAACAATGGTAAGGAAAAGAATGATCCTTCAAATTATAGTAGCTAATTTCTTGTTAGGGTTGCAACTTTCAACCAGTTCTTCAACGCCTTAGAACCAACTCTTCCTAACATCTTCCCGGGCACCGTGGCATCCGGAGAGGATATTTACGTGTGGCAATTCCTTGCTGCCATTGGCATAGGAGCCAGCCCAGAGGAACAGCAACGCCTCGTTCTTGCCGTCAAAGACCGTGTCATGGATACTGTCAATCTATCTAAGACTCTTCCCGCCGACATGGCAAAGACTCGCTTGGACAATGTCAACCTGTTCATGCGATCCATCGGTCTTGATGTCGAATTGTTGAACAACTAGACTAAACATTACGATAGCCGTCTCGACTTACTGTATAGTCTCATCTAGATTTATCGTCGGTTTGTTTGGCCGAAGAAGACTTGGAAGGTGGGCACTGGATGTGAACATTCAACGACGCTGCTTTATGCGGCTTAATGAGGCACGAAGAAGTCCTTGTGAAGGGCCTCTGATAGACGGGCGAGTGTTTGGCGCTCGGTATATGGGTAACGAACGGTGGAATCTATCCGAATTCTCACGAGTTCATGATACCCGGGTTGGCTTAGTTATGAGGTCTGGAGATGATGCGGACCAATGTTGTGGACGATGGTTCTAGACCCCTATGGGAGATGTGTGCATAAATAGTTATATCGTGGGGACGAGGCATCTAATGCCTATATTTTGTGCCATAACGATAGTCAAGTTCCGAGTCCTATCAAGGCCTTCGTGATACTGTTATACGTTGGTGCTAGTCCTACAGATGTGCATAGGTAGTTGAGTTGTTCGTATTGGGTGCAATAATTCTGAGCTATTGTTAAAGCCGTACGAAGACCAAGACCAAGCGTGCCAGAAAATCAGTCGTTGACGCCAAGCAATGCAATATAACCCGGCCTACAGGTTTGCCCCTTACACCTCTCCTAGTGGCAGACGTATTAACCAGCTTAATAGTCGTGACCTCCTGGCTTCCATGCGTGCCTAATTAATCAATCGCCTTAAACTTGGGCTCTTGAATCATTCCCTCTATCAGATATTTCTTCAAGCTGCTGCTAGTCATAATACAGCACGTAACCGAAAACGCTTTTGCACCCTTAATATTATTTAGGGCCTCGAATATGAGAAAGGAATTCTTCCTCGCTCCACTGCGCTTTGAACTTATCCTTCGACGCGTCGTCTTCTATCGCACTCGGTTTCTCCGTCTCCTTTTCTTTCCCCTTGCCCTTCACGTCCGCCAGGGATTTGGGATCAGCGGCTCCCGGGTATATGAGATGGTTGGTGAACATGTGCCAAGCCTTATCGCTGTCTTCGTCCTCGTATTTGAGCTTGGACCACGGCTCCATCTGCACCTTACGTAGACGTTCGATCATCGTGTCCACTACCAACTCCCCGTTCTCGGTTCCCCCCGCACTCTTAATCGACATGTGGATCGCCTTCGCCGCACCAGTACCTCCTTGTGGTCCACTGCCGGTCGCGCCACCTTCTTTACCTGTAGCCGCGGCCGCGGCCGGACCTGGTGCCGCCATGCCCTCGCGCGGACGGCTTAGGCGTTCCTGTTCGGCGTAGGCGTCGAGGTGGTGTAATTGCGGGCGCAGGTGGATTAAGGATGAGACGGGAGTGAGGTGTAATTGATCTGATATTCAAAGTCTTGTCAGCCACAAGTGTGCATCCGGTATGCCTCATGCTTAAGCAAGCAAAGAACGAGTTTAGAAGACGATTGACATACCTCCTTTGAAAACGCCAACCATCCATCTGCAATTTGTCTCCTTCTCGACCGCGAACTGGCCGCCCAGGGTCTGCGTCCGAAGCACCTTGTCCTGGCGCACAGCTTCGCTCCAACCAAGCATGCTAAGCTCCCGCTCCAGGTCATCCGGACGCTTCCCAGCAGCGCCGCGAGCGCCTCCAGCCGCGACGCCTCTAGCAGGGACGCCAACGCCGAAGCCACTAGCGAGACCGTGAGACCCACCATTCTTGGCAACGGTGCTGCGCGCCAGGGCGCCCCCCCAGCGCAACCCCTTGTCGCGATCGTAGTCGACGTGGCCGTAGCTTATCGGCACGTCGACCTCGATGAAGCCGGCTTTGTTCTTGACGCGCACCTCGCTGATCTGACTGTACGGCGCGCGCACGGGGCCTTGTCTGTTCGGGTGCTGCAGGACGAGTAGCTTGCGGTTCTCGGGGAGAGGGGGGTTCACGTAGATGTCGTAGCTGGCGATTATAGGATCCGGGTCGTTGTCTTTGTCGTTTTCGCTGTCGACTTCAATCGCTTTAGGCTTCGAGGTCTCTGTGTCAATTTCCATTTCCATTTCCATTTCTGCCATTGTAGCTTAGTTCTTTCATACAGGGAGGAAAGATTGCTTGGTCCTAAGGCCTTACGATTGAATTATGTCTGTTGAGGGTATATATGAGTCAGATCATTTTACGAACGCATTGTTGAATAGCTAAGCTGCTTCTATGAGAAAGGATTGGCCAAGTTGTAGACATTCGCCCGCATTGCAAAGTCGGGAAGCTTAATGCTAAATGACTTTTTTGGCGGGGCATAAGCTTATCGGGGAGTGTGGGACTTATCTAGATCCTAGCTTGTGTACCTATGTACCTAGGTACACACTATGTGTTAGTCAACTTGATATTTTTAAAAGGATTAAATATATTTCCCATTTTTAAGTTATATGAGAAGTTAAAAATACATTTTACAGTTAAATGTTTAAAATAATTATAAGTAATTATAAATATTTATTTTATTTTACGTTTTTAAATATTATGTTTTTATAATTTATTTTAAAATTATTATAAAAAATTAAAATTTAAAAACGGTTTATATATAAATGTATTCCGGTTTTAAATGTATATATTTATATTATTTTTTTATTTTTTATTATATTAATAACATATAAGTTTTAAAAATCATTTCGTGTTTAAATTATTATATTACTTATAATAATAGTTAAAATAAATAATATTATTTTTTATAAAATAATGATTTTTTTTATAAAAATTATTTTATAAAAAAAAATGATTTTTTAAAATGTAAAGTTTTAATTGGTTAAAATAAGTGGGATTAAATTACGTGTTATCACGTGATTTTAAAAAAACTTTAAAAATTAAAAAAGTTAATATATTTAAAATTTAAACTTTAAATTATTAATTTTAATATAATAACTTTACTATTATAAAAATGTTTTAATTAAATTAATAACTTTAATAAATGGTTAATTTATTAATGTTATTAAAAGTTTAAATGTTTTTAATTTTTATTATTTACATTTTTATTTTTTTAACATTATAATAATTCATTAAATTAATGAAATAACTTATTTTTATATAAGTAAAAATATTTTATATAAAAATTATTTCACTTTTTAAATATTATATTTAAAAATTATATATTACCGGTATAATATTTTATACTTTAAAAACTAAAAAAGTATTATTTAAAAAACGTATTTATAAAAAGATTTTTAATAAACGCTTTAATTTTCCTTTAAATTAAATATAAATATATAATGTTTTAATTAATTACCATTAATTTTATTTCATTTACTATAAGCAGTTGTATTGGATTATACGAGATATATGCTTATCATCCTTTCTATAAAAGTCCATATATTCCCTACTGTTTAAAAGCTTTCTAACAGATGTGTGTAAGTCCTTGCATAGTCCAGGTAGTTATCTAAGTAATCAAGCTCTTATATTGGAGTGCAAACCAGTTGTCCCACGATGTCTATCATTATGGTTTGATTAGCAATCTCATGCCGGGAAGCATAACTATCCCATATTTGTTTAGATACCTAGAACTATTTAACTCGAGTTGCTATTAACTAAATAGAGAAAGGGTTACCTATACTATGATATGATGTAATATAAGTGCTGTTAGGTATTACTATATGAGCCGGATTAAGCATTTCCCATGTCCAAAGCATATCATCCGAACAGCTTAAGTACCTGTTACTTCAACTGAAATGTTGTTATAGAGCTATAGAGATAATACCTTTGAATTTAGTTACTTACCTAGGTAGTTAGCTAAATTGAAAAGAATTAAGAGCCATCATAAAGTTAGCACTATCAAGCGGTTGTTACTCTCGCAGTGCATTTTAGTTTCAACCCAATATAAGTCCGGCCTCAATTGATATCTACCTAGGGACGGGCTCGGGATATGTATCGGCGTCGTCATAATCCAAAGTAGGTATCACAGGCCGAACTTATGAATGCCGGCTAGAAATCACGACTCTGTACGCCAACCAATGGCCAAATCATGGCACCAAATAAAGCCGAATTAAGGGATACCACTTTATCCTTTTCTAAGACACTAATAGTCCATATTGAATGGGAGAGTCGGATCAATGGTTACGATGGAAGTTGGCTATGGTTTAGAGTAATTTTAACGCTTGCTGTGCAATCCATTCGATAGGCGTACGACTTTGTTTCTCGTAGTGATATGGTGATAATAATATCCCTTACGGTCATAAATCACCATGGCCTGCATACTGCATAAGAAGCAAACCCATGAGATATCGGTATTGCACGCAGCATTGGTGGTGGCTTAGGTTAGTTACCTAAATAGGAAGTTTCCCCTTTCATTTCATGGATTTAGTCGTGTCGATCACTTTCAATTTGTCTTAAATCTCGACTCTGGTCTTATTAAAAGAGCTTCGTATTTAGATCTATGAACCTTTCATTGGGTTAACTGTCCATAATGTCGAATGTAGGTGGCTTTAAACTAGCTCAGATAAGCGCACCTCTTTCGCAAGAACGGCAGCAAGTCCCGAGTGTCTTTCAAACTTGGCCTGCATGGCTGAATTAGTTCAGCTCAAAAGATCTGCTATTGAGGATCTACTATGTAAACCAGTTAGGTACCCCTTAAAGACTACTTCGATTTGGCCCCGTGCATTTTGGATGTTGCTTATTTTTCTAGGTACCTAAGATCAAGTTCGTAAATTCGATGAACCCAGGGAGCGAGGCATAACCCAGAAGAGGCAGCTATCAGCATCTTGATAGAATACATCATGAAATTACAACCTAAGAGCACACTCCGTCTTCACTCTGTGATCGACCTTCTATCATAATAAGGCAATGCATTTCATATTGGTAGTCTCACAGACCTACAAAGTGTTTCGTTTCTAATCGACCCAGAGCTCTAAACTTGAATCGCCGGAACATGCGTGAAACACCAACTACAAGGCTGAATCACAAATAATATTTCAAATGCAGCCTCAAACTAGCGTGTAGGCTATTGGAACATGATCTACGACTTACAGGAGCTAACCTTCTACTGCAGGATCGGATCTCCGAACTTAAACGGGAAATGTAAGATTTTTATGATGATGGTAGCTTATAAGTACTCAGTCGAGTGCCATACTCTGTGGCATATCCTCACTATCCACAATCACATCTTCTTCTGCATCTTTCACATCTTCATTATCATTTGAAGCAATAGTCACTCGTTTATAGTCGCTCATTACTTATTACACTCGTTTCAAAAACAACAAGATGCAGATCAAAAATTTCCTCCCTGTGGTTCTCGCCGCCGTGGTTACTGCCAGCCCGGTTGCCAACCCTAACTACAAGACTTCTACCCCAGAGGTCAAGTACCCAACCACCACCCAGAAGGCCCAGTACCCTACGTCTACCCCGGAAGCTCACTATCCAACAACTACTGAGAAGAAGGTTCAATACCCGACCTCCACACCGGTAGCACAGTATCCCACGACCACAGAGAAGAAAATAGAGTACCCGACTTCTAAACCAAAGACCCAGTACCCGACCACCACCGTGGAAACCCACTACACCATGACCACAGAGAAGAAGGTCCAGTACTCAACCTCTACCCCAGTAACTCACCACTCAACCACTACAACTCAGGAGCAGAAGGAACACAAGGAGAAGCCAACTAAGACGAAGTCCTCTCACAAGCATGAGAAGACTAAGCACGCTAAGGAAGAGCACCATACCAAGGAAACCAAGAGGGGCGAGTACCCAGCCAAATATCCAGCAAAACCTTCTGCATACCCAGCTACCGACTCTCAACCTCAGGGTGACAATAGCGGCTCTGGTGATAATGATGGCTCCGGTAGCCAAGGTGGCCCAGGCGGACTCGCATTTATTTGCCCTTTAGGTGACACTGTATGTAATATTGATACTCTCTATCATTTCCCCTTTCCTCCTCACGACATTGATCTGGTGGTCATGAATCCCATCTCTCGGGGGTTCTGCGCAAAACGACTCCGCCTTCGGAATTTTCTTACGGAAGGAATCGAGAAATAATCGCTAACCTCTATTGCAGCCTCTTTGCTGTCAAGTTGACATCGATGGCATCCTCGACCTTACTTGTGGGAGCCGTAAGTTTAAATGCTCATATCCCCAACCCATGCAAGATTGTACTGACCTTTTACAGCCGGCCGTGACCTCAACTCCATTGAGGAATTCGTAAGCACCTGCGCAGGAAATGGCCTGACGGCTGAGTGCTGCCTCCTACCTCTCGCTGGCGATGCCCTGTTGTGCACCACCGTCTAGGATGGAAATTTTCAACGAACTTCATTTGCATGGGGATGACTTACTGATGAACGATTGGATTGGGGAATTCATAGACGTCTATCGGCTGGGTAGCTATTAAAGCATCTGGTCCATTTTGATACCTTCACTTCTGTAACATTCTTTGAAATCGGCGCTTGGTCGACATATTTGGACAGTATTGTCTTCTACATACTTTTATTCTTATTAGCTTTTTATCATTCTTAACGAAATAGAGATACATGGACACTCAGTTTACCTACTGCGCTCCCAAATATTGATTGTCAAGATCGTTCATGATCAAGTGCTACGTGATCTATAAAATATCCTATATTTCTCTAATGACGGTATTCGCTAATAACGGGTTAACAAATTTAATTTCGAACCTCCAAGCAAGCAAAAAGATCTTCCTCCTGCAAACATGAAAGCCGTTGCGCATCCTATCCCATTCGATATTGGGAGACAAGTGGAATGTACCTATTTTAAATCTATAACGAAAGTAATGTTTGCTCTTGGATAGCTTCCAGCAAGATACGTCTTTGGAATAAAGTTTACTTAGAAATATAAGTGGCACAATACTTGAGTACCGAGATTAACATCCACGTATGCACCGCCAGAGCTGGGATAAGGGATGTAGGATGTTGGAGGTGTTTCCTAGATTTTACATCGATAATCCTTCGTAGTTGATCTATATCTACGGCCCGTACCCACAAGGGTTCATTATTGTAGGAGCCGGTAAGGCACAGATTGGTGCATTCTCCTCTCTTTTCCCATCTTCGTACATGATAATCAAATATGTAAATGCACGTACATGCACGCCTTACAGGCATAATCAAAGTGAGCGTGTTTCATAGGGTACAATGGGCTGACCAGGAAGACAAACATTGATATGGCCATTCCCCAAAAGCTGGGCGTTTACATGAAAAATTATCTTCGAGGCGTCGTAGCAATGTAACCCAGGTATAGTTACTGTAAATGCAATTTAGGAGAATTTTCCAGTGCCAATATGAACAGAACCATGGCAACGGGTAGAGTCCTACAGGGATTTTCCTATCACAACGGTCTAGACAGATTCCCGAAATGCAGAAAGGTTTCACAGCTCAGGGGTACCGTGATTCATCACACGGATCGTAGGAGTTGGATTTTAAGAAGGGAATAGAAGTCCAATTGCATTTTACCCTTCAAGCCAACTGCCGCAGCTACGTTTAGAACACGTCACGTAGTATCCAAATTAAGCAAATTGTTATCTTTCAACGGCTTCTAACGTACAACAGGTACTATCTTTACCTATCACAGGTATCGTTCATATCAAACGACGTAATGTATCTAGTAATATTTTCAACGTTGTCATCTCAGGAACCTTGAAGTAATTTCTGGCGCACTTTACGATCACGGTTGAATATGGTTGAATACCACGGCCTATAGTAGTTTACTTCTGATAGCAATAAACAATAAAATCTGTAGTTATATCTACAGCTTTCCATGTCGGCTTAAAACAAAGGTGATTGAACTAATCTCTTCCTTGAAAGCCTAGTTCCGTACTTTTTCTTATTAGTTTATTTACTAAGGTATATGAAAATTGGACTTACAACCGAGCTAAAGTTCTTCAGTAGAACACGTGCACCAGTTCTATTGAAACACAACTCGTCGAAAGAAGACGAACTGGGATTGACTTCAAGCTATTCTACCTAGTTTCTATACCCCCATTCTGAATCACCAACATATCATGTCGTACCACGTGGGTAATCCCGCAATCAAGTTACTAGCAAACGATCACTTCGTCAACGGGTTCTCCAAATGCACCTTCTAACCACCCCCACTCAAGAATACATACCCGTAGCGTCCCAAAAGTTGTTAAAGGGATGCTACAATTACGACAAGTCAGTATATACCTAATCTATAAAACCCTTACTTGATTATCCCCTTACCTACCTTGACTATACATGACTTGACTCAATAGGTACCTTACAGTTACTGTAACTCTTGTGCACTTATTCCTCCTATGACCGAAGTTCACTGTATTAATCATCTGCAGTACCACCACTAACACGCACGTACGCCCAGCCACAACATTCCACTAACGTCCGTTCTTAGTAGCCCCAGTGAAGCGTGTTCCAGAAAAGATCTGGATCATCGCACAGAGGGTCATGGGTGACGCACGAACTCCTCAAAAATTGGTGACAACCGCGGCGTGCGCGGGTGGGAATTCGGACAACTGGAGATGTGGGACCCTGGAGGACCCAGCTATTTGGATGGCTGCGGAGTAAAGCCCGGGAGAGCAGACGGCTGATACACTACCTACTGCTTGCATACATGTATCGGTATGTACCTGGGCATGTATGTATATACGCACTACGTTAGGTACCTAACCAATAGTGTATGTGTGCGTGTAGTGATCCTAGTTAGTTTAGAACTATGTATAGGCCGAGGGCTTCTTGGCCCAAACGATAAGCAGGTTACTAAAGCAGGGGCGATAATTATGATAGTTTAGATTGAGGACCAAGCAGCTTTTCTCCAAAGCCTGCATAGGTAGTTGGGGGTCCATAGGTACCTAGACAAGACTATTTCTAACGATGCCGAGGCTGTTGGTGGTTGAAGGACCACTTGCTTGCATGTATACCTAGCTGACTTATGTATGTAGTATTATACTGGGTTGCATCGTCGCCCACTTGGGATATACCTGGCAAGGCATTCGTTTATGTATTGTTGCCGACCGGGCCGTAATGTATAAATCAGACAGCCGAGGGGTTCATTATCGACTAGGTTTAGGTAGATAGAATAGCTGAGGTTTTCATATTTCTCTATTTTTAAGAGATAACTATGTGAATACTAAGTTGAGTTTAGTAGGTATGTGCCTACACTATGGAGCTAAATGCTTGTAGATTCTATATTTGGAAAGTAAAGTAGTTAGTTCACGAGGGAAAGAAAGGGAAAAAAGAAAAAGCACAATATAGAAATTTAGGTTAAAGGTACATGTATGTGACACGTCTGTTACCTGGAAATAACCGTTACACGACTATCTAACCTAACCTAAAGCAACCTCTTGCTCTAGGTCACATACGAGGTACGTAGGACAACGCTATTTCGGGGGTCCTGAGCCGATGTTACGCTGCCTTACCATCTACCCCTCCCTTCCATTCTTTGATCCACATCAGTTTCTGCAGATAGTAAATAGCTTCATTTCTCTACGCAGTAGCTTCAATTGCTGATATCCCAATTAGAATATGGAATGTCCGTAGCTGGGAATTGGGGTTGACATGAAAGTTTTAGGTAAGAATAAAGTAATTTCGAGGTCACATTAACTAGTCCCATTTGAATAGACACCTAAGACATCGTCTCTCAGCTTTGAGAGCCCACCTTTGCCCGCTTTACGCTGAACCAGCCTTATCCAATTCAGCCTCGTATCGTACCTAAACGTGTAGCTATCATACACTAGCCTAGGTCACCCAGTTAGTCCCGGCTCCTACCTTGTCTGCTCGTCGAACCCCTGCTCAAGTCTATACTTGTTCTAGCTAGTCTCCACGACGTGTTTGTACCGGTTCACGATTTAGTTCGGCGCTATAGGCTCTTATTTCCACGTCAACATGGCAGTTGATCCAAGAGCTGCGGATATCATCCGCGGTATGAAGTTGCACTATTGCCTCTGTGCTTGATACTAGCCGATGACACCTTTTTGAGAACGTGGCCCTGCCCGATGCTACCTTTTCCTACTTTGATATGGACGGGTCTTTACTGGGGAGTGATGGTGTTGACTGGAGTTGGCCTACAAGGGATAGGTTTGCAACCTACGTAGTACATACGAAAAGATATTGGGCCAATGCCAGACTATACACTCTGTAACTACGTAGGTTAGCCCAGATGAGGTGAAAGTTACATCCAGCATCATTTGGCGGGTCATACCGAACGAAAAGCAAGGAACAGGCGGGGTCTTTAAGGCTCGAAAGAAGCTATTGGCGTATACTATGTAAGTCTTTATCTCCGGGTATCCAATTGAGTAAGTCCATGATACCAATTGAGGCATTACGATGTGTTCTCCGCTTGGGTTCTATCTACCTAATGTACAAACACCCAGAGCAAAGTTCTCTAACTCGCCGGAACGTCAGCTCCTGAGCGAGTAGTAGGTACGATTGATTTTCGATAGCTAAGGTTATAAGGGGAAAACGCAACCATACATACCTACTTTTTACGACGGTTGGCCGTACAGTTATTTTCTTTGTGGGTTTGAAGTTACCTTGTGATGGAACTGAGTTGACTGTTTTACTACTTACCTGGGCCGTACCGTAGTAGTTCGCACTTAGGAGATAGCTGTCCGACACCGTGCGTCGCTCGTCGCTCGATATTGCTTCTAGAGATGTTCGTTAAGGTGGGTAAGCATCCTAGTAATATACACTATAGATAGGTACCTGACAAGGGAGGAGGCTGGGAGGTTGCAGGTAAGCAAGGGTCTTATGGAGGAGCAATATAAAAAAGGGCTTTTCATTTTCATGATCTCGTACTGTGTAATAATAGCTCTTGACAACTTACACTGCTATGTACCTAGGTAGTGTATAGTGTATAGTAGGTATACATACATACATAGTAGCTCATATTTAAAGCTTCCCCACGATAAACTGTTGGCGCGATTTCCTCACGGTTAGATGGATCTTACGCCCCCTCACATTCCTAGTCATTATAAGTGCTACTAATACTCACCGCTGACGTGCGAATGCCAATACCAATGCCAATGCACATACCTAGTCTTGGCCTCAAATCCAGGCTCCGGTCTTTCCATATGATTGTATCTCCTCCTTCGAGATAATGTCGCGGGAGTTGTGTTAGGTACATACCACTCTACCACTCTACATATGCAGGCTAGAATCTTGGTAATAACGGTGTAACTAACGCTCAAGTTCAAGTCGGCTATCGTTATGGGTACCTACCTGACCTAACATATACATGGGTCTGCGCAATCGTATGAAATCTTAGATAACCGAAGCGTACCCTACGTAGCATCGGCGGCTGGGCCGAGTCTGCTGACTATGATTCTCACCGAGACGGGATGGTTAGGATTGGAAATCCCCGGCTGCTTCGGCCTGTACATACGTACAACTTATATTGGTTTTCAATCCATATTCCAAAATATGCCTGTCTATCCATGCGATAACCATGCAACCATGCCGACCGCCATTGTCTTCGCAAATTAGCCCCCTGTGTCCTTTATACGATAACGGGTTAAGCAACCTCGCCGCCTCCTCTTATTTACCTTGCCACATGATAGCTTTTACGTCAGTGCAACCTCTAAATTCCAAACCGTTAACTGCCTTACCTACCTAGCTAGGTACCTATGTATGTATGTATGAGGCTCTGATGTGCTTATAATGCTACGTGATTATACACCGCTTTATACTAGCCTGATGTCTGGGTGCGGCACTACACTACAATGTCTATTCGCATACCACGATTGGTTAGTAGCACACAGATCTGGCCCCGGACGGATAGAATGTACTTACTGGAGCTAGCAATCTGACGATCCAGTCTCATCCGCAAACCACGGTTGTGGGTGGGCTAGCCTGAAACGGGAAGGATCGCTTCAAAGAAGAATCTGGATTTGCAGTGCATGGACTGAAGCGATATCTCCCTCCATGATGGTTTGATTGGGAGGAATTTAGCTGCTGGGCCCGAATTTATGGGATGATTATGGGAGAAAATTATTTTATTTTCTCTTCAGCAATAGCCGAATATATCTCACCGCTCAAGGGGCGGAGCTCTATGTAAACGACTAACGTGTCTGTATGTAGTAGGTATGTAGGTATGTAACCCGCTCATGTTGAATGTGAGGGGAACGAATCTCAATATTGATAATATACGCTACGTTATGGAAATATCTAACTACATGTGTATGTAAGAACCAGATCTAACTACTAATTATCCACCTAACTAACATGAGCCTCGTGAGTTTCGTAAGTCTAAATTTCGCGCTACGCCCAGAATGCACCAACATTACACAACCCCTGGCTACCTAGATTAGCTAGTGGTGCTGACCGGTGTGAACGCAGTCAATTCCCCTGTACTCGAAATACTTATTCCATACAGGATCGTTGATTAACCCATCAGCTAATCTCGTCTCGTACGAGATGCTCAACTCGGGACCCTCGTCTGATTCAGGGGACCTGTCACGCGGCGGGTACACAAAGGTCAGATTCTCAGTAACCACATCTATGACATGTCGATACCCGATCGGCTTGCCGAATCCAAAATCGCACAAGGTGACCTTGACGTCACGGTGGTCAGTCTGGAGGTTTGACAATGGCGGAAACGAATCTGTGCGGGTCATCAACGCCGGCTTGTCACGTATCGGTGCTAGCTGGTTAAGCACCTCATCCACACGTTCTTGGGTTACTTCCTGGGTCATCTGACGGATGTATTGCGCCAGCCTGGACAAGGGCCACTCCGAAATGATCTGCGCAACAGTTGGCTGTTGGACATTAGTCATTGTGGTTGACGCTACGAAGTACACATTTCCTTGCATGCGGGGTGGACACTTTGGGGTATGAAGGCGTCTGCGCATATCCATTGATTGGGCCCAGGCGACATTCGATGACATATCTGGCTTAAAGAAGGGTGCACGAAGCCGGGTTGTCGTACGGAAGAGGAATGCTATAAAGGCATCATAGGTTGAGATCCAAGTACCGTCGTTAGGGGTGGCAAGCTTCTTCAACTCCGCTGCCTTGCTCTTGGGTAGGTGAAACAAGTACATCGTAGCCCCAATATGATCTGGGTGACGCTGGGGCTGAGGAGGACCGTCAATCATCTGGTCCTTAGGTGGTAGATCCTTGATAAAGTGTGGGACGCCAAAATGTTTATCGCTCCAAGGAGGAAACGGGGTGCTATTAATGATAGCATAGCAATTGTCGGCCAATTGCTCTACAAATCCAGACATGCCCATCACATCGCAGGCGTAGTGATGAAAGTGCATATTGAGGACTAGGCCACCACGAATGAAATTAGCCTTGAAAGCTGAAATGATGGGGTGATTGTCAGGGTGCGATTCTGGCTTCTCCCCGTATGTCATTGGTTCGACACTCCAAATCTTGAGGTCGCCCATGGCCACCGACCCAAAATGAGCCCTTTCAAGATCATCGAAGGACGGATATTTATCCTTGTCCTCAGGCGAGTCGAGCCATTGGACATGAAAAGGGACTGTGCTGTCCTTCTTCTTGATGAACACATGACCACCCTTCTCTTCATCTTTCTCAATCGTGCCGATAATATGTCTAATCTGCGTAATGGTCCGCTCGAGGCCGGCCTTCAGCGTAGAGGCGGCCAATTGCTTCTTATCATCATCCAACCTAAAGAAAGCAGCATAATTTGTATAGACACAGGCTGCCAAATAGTCGAGAGTGGTTACTTTGCGAATTTCTACTTCTGGATCGCTCTCCCAGCCGTTTGGGTGAAGCTGATAAATGTCTTGCTTTGGCATGGTTGCACTGCAGGGAGTAGGGAGGTGTGATTTGATAACTGATTTGTCAAATAAAAAGCAACTAGTATGCAAGTATGCAAGTATCTACAGTATCTGTAGTATCTGCAGGTACGGTAAACAAGCTAATAGCTGATAGGAGGAAAATAGTTTGTGGAAACGTGGAAACAAAATAAGCTTCACGCCACAAGTGTGGTAAAATTGTCCGAATGGCTTGTTTTTTTGCTATTGCTTCGAGAAATCTGGCCAGTGTAATATAAAACTAAGAATCTAGTTTTTCGCTTCGCTTAAAAAATCAACGAAATCCTTTCTGTTACTACCGGCTAAGGGATTTATACGGGTTTATATAAGTCGGATAAATGCCGTAGGTATGACTGTAGCTGGAAATTGCTAGTGCGGTAAGAAAAGTTTCTGCGATGGATGAAGTGGCTAATAGGGGCAAGAAGTGCAGAGTTTTGACCTAAGCCAAGGATAGGGCTCCCTCAAGCCAATCCATTTGGCCCACTTCCCGCTCAGAGAGGCGGTATCGTGATCCCATCATAGCTTTGATCGTCCGGGGGTGCCTAGCCACATCTCACCGTACAATTGCCGGGGGCAGGGTGTCGCGAACTTCGAAAAATGTCGAAAAAGTTGAAAGCCATCTTCTTTTTCGAAGGCTTCGGTGGTGGGCATTGGGAGAATTATATATCCCATAATTTTCCGTACGATATTTCTGCAATGTGAAAAATGTGTGTCCTGAACTTAACCGGAGTTTGGTAGCGAATGGAGAATTATAGCTAGTTTGCTACATTTGATTCGAGGAATTCCAAATTCTGGGATCCAATGCATAAGACCCCTGTTCGAACTTTTCTCGAGATATCGTAACCTGAAGTGGTAAGGGGTAGAAAGTACTAATACCATAGTTGTTCATAGTTAAATCAAAATTATTTTCCTTGACGATTGATCCTATTGATTCCACAAGGTATTTTATATCCTTGAATATGAAATATGCGTAAGAGTTAACTCGTGCGTCTGCGCTTTCGTAATATTGAGTCTGTAGCTATTTTTTACATTAGGTATTCATATTTTATTAGAGGAGATTAAACAAAAAGCATACTGAGAAGAAGACGGGGAATCATTTCTACGGGAACTCGGTTATGGATGGATCTTACTCTTCCTATCTATTTTGTATACGCTCGAAGTTCCGAGTTATAGCTCGCCAAAGGAATACATATGTAGTACACAACTTGAAGACGGTATTTTCCGTGAATATATTGAATAATTCTCCGTTCATGGCCTTCCTCTCTTGACATAGGGTTCTCTTGGAAGGATATCTACCTGCTATTGTCATGAGTGAGGTGCTAGGCTATTTTAAAAGTGGGACACTTGTCTACAGGATCTTATACCAAAGCCTTACTTACACTAAGGCTCTCTAAAGTCTAACTAAATAATAACTGACTTTCGCTCAGTGGACTCTTATCTTTGGTATCTGCTATTTGTATGTGGTGCCGTGTCTAGAATCGGCTATCCTAATCGAATAGTATTAAAACTTCGAATCGTTTCGGACGGGGTGCTTTCATCATTATGTCCATCCAAGTTAGGGCGGGAATCGCTCTTATAATTCCAGTGAACCTTTAGTACACCCCACACTCGGTAATCTGGGATATCACTGTTGCCAATCGCAAGTGTTTCCCTCTTTATAATGTTCGAATCTCATCGATGTCTATCCAACTAGCGCCTGACGTTATTATCTTGCTGCCACAACGCATAATTGGGAGCTTCAGATGACGTGGCAAAAGAGACTCGGCGTCTCAATCATATTCTGTATGAGTTTGCTATAATAAATATATGGCCTAAACCTCCTATCATTGCATAAGTTAATTAACAACCCAATGCCAGGGATACAATATTGCTTGCGTCTCGGGCATAGCGAGGTTGGCAACGATAACTATACATAGCAACTCGGAGAGCCAAGTATATACGCTAGCGCCTTTGGTATTGTGACCAACAGCTGAGATGGCATGCGGGTTCTTTTGTTGCCTGCATAGCCTCTATACCGAATATTGTTCAGGAGTCAAAATGCCTCCCTAGATTCGAGAGAGCTTTAGGTCTAACGACAAAATCGTAGTCAGCCTAAGGCCACCGATGGTGATGTCCCCCACCATAAGCACTGATCGTAAGCTAGACGAAGATTCTATGTAGATGAGGAATATGAGGGGAACAAATCTACCGACCAACTAGAACAAGAATCACCAAGCTTGACTATCGTCAGCACGACGCGAATCACTATTACTCAGAACTCCCGTTCGACCGCGAATACCGGAACTGGCGGCGTGCGCAGTATGGCGTGGGATATGTAAGAATTTGTAGGTGCATACAAGTGACAGTAGCACTTCTCCTTTAGATGAAGTTCATTTTGGATCTTAACATCCCAAGAAGTTGAAGTTTATGGAGCGTGGGTAGGCTATACAGAGAAGTTTGGGTACCGTTATTGATTTTCCTTCGGATTTGCTGGAAGTAAGGTAGGTTGGTAGCTCATTGAGTTTCATTGGGGGTGGGGGTATCTTGTATAATATCTTGTTACACACTTACGCAATAGAACATTATAAATGATAAAATATAGCGACTATATTACCTTCTATATGTCAAGGGATAAAACATACCTAACATACGTTACTGTAAGGGTATATGTATAAAAGCGGCTATCTACTATACTGACACATGCACGAATGTTACATGGCCCCTCCTTGTAAGAATGCAAGGAGAAGGAGAAGAAAGGTTAGATGGCCATATTAAAAACATCAGAGAATATAAGCTTGATCGCATTATCGTTTGATTATTTCTTATAATGTATGTACCTTATATGTGCGCTAATGCAGGCTGCACATGGACTTGATTGATGTACATACCTACCTACCTACCTATATTACTCGTGCAGATTTTGGGATATTGGAGGATGCATTTCTTGCAACATACATGTAGGTACATGCATGCATATTGCGCAGGTAGACGTTCCCCGACCCGACACCTACGTTGGTAATACCCGAGATTTCGGGTTTACTTTCCTGTGCTTGCCTTAGGTAGTAGATACCTCCTAAGAGGTAGTCCTCTTTTTGAAGGTTATCAAGCGTCGTTATCCCGATTAGGCAAATATGTTTTCGGTAAGCATCCCTATGTTGATTAGCGTAATATCTATTAACCTCACCTGACCAGCGAGCCGGGCTATAAAGTCCAAACTGAGTATCTAAAGTAACGTTGACGGGGCGTTTTCGCATTACATGAGGTAGTTTGATAACATGTAAATTTTAGTTGCGTAGCAATGCAGATGCGAAAGGATAGGGATGATTCAGAAGAAAAAGAATGTGGTACTAAGTTATGGGATGGGATATGATGATAAAAGGTGGAGTGTTCCGGCGTCCGCGTGGTGATTGCCGGTTAAAACCCGGATTATTTTACGTGCGGCGCGTCGAGCCTGTCATCTGTTATCCCAATTTCTTCCTGCAATGGTAAATTATGGTTTTAAGTATTTTCAAGCATTAGGTAAATTTTATTCCGGAACTTCTTAATTCAACATTAAAATGTGTAAAAGTACCATATCATTATACTCAGATAATTACCCCTTTCAGCCTATTAAAATTCATTAATCGGCACGGATGTACCGACAATTTAAGTAAAGCATGAACTACTGCGATAGGATGGATCTCTCCGTAAGGTGGTATGCATGGAAATTCGCATCCTTCTCAGGTAATCGTTCTAAAGCCATGCCAAAACGAGCCTACCTAATACATAATGCAGGTGGCCACCTATCTAGGTACCTATTATGTATAATCATCTCCCAATGGTATCCAATGATCCAATGGTCTCATGGGAGATGCTACACACACGAATGCAACCTGCAACCTGCAACCTGCAAAGCTCATACATGTGGACTCAAGTGAATTACATAGGTTATGTACTTGTATGTTACCAGATCCTCTGGGCCAGGGTTGACTTACGTCAATTGTTGCCCAAACACCCTTACACCGTATACCGATTGAATTCTCCTACGACATGATGTGCTGAGGCTCTCCAGTTGCCTCCACAAATGCCCTCCGCAGATGCAGCAACCCGGAGAGGACCGTTTGTTTATGAAACCTGGAAGGAGACGGCAACCCATTCTTGTTTAGATTTTCCCGAGTGCAAACCCTTGTCGACAGCCGGGAAAGCTTTGACTTGGCGACCCGGGCCGCTTACGACGTAGCGAAGAGTATATAAGCCGAGACGGGGGACCAGGTTCTGTGTATGGTACGCCTGGGCCTACGCGTATCGAGGATCAGCCCCTTACCTTATCGACGGACAAGTGGAACTTTAACGCATCTAAAGCTGCTCCGCAACAATGCATTTGTTCTGGGTCATCAGTTTAATGCCACTTACGTGCTGAGATCATATCAAACTTGTCTAACTTCCCGAGCTGTGGGGGCCCTGCATCTAGAGGGATTCATCTAATGCCAATATAGACGATTCTAGTACGAAAAAAGTACAGTATCCCTATTATAGCTCCACTGATCTGTAGCGTGTCAAGGTAACCTAGGCGGCACCCCAAAATGTTGGTCATCTTTTCACGTACGCTATGTACGTCAAACCCTGAACGGAAGTCCCTAGCCAGGGGACTGGGAAGGGATCGAAATTCGTGTATATTTATGGCCAAAGAAGCGGTGAGTTCTACGATGGTTAAAGATGAAGAGAGACCAGGCCCTTTATTGTTAACAAGGCTAGAGGACGCTTCGTTGCTCTTATGAAATCATTATCGTTCTGCATCATCATACTTCAGATAGGTTGCAGGCTACAATCTCATACCGCCTTTCTAATATTCTAATACTAATGCGCTTGCGGTAACATGGCGGAACACACAGACACACCAAGCACCCGATCGTTGTCGGAGTCGGCAGGATCCGGGGATATTGCTATCGTGGGCCTTTCCTTCAAGCTACCCCAGGATGCCGACGACGACGCTACGTTTTGGAATATACTGGAGAATAGACGGAACTTGATGACAGAATGGCCAGAGTCGCGCGTAAAGACTGGTTCTTTCTTGGACAATCCGCGCCATAAGGTAGGCCTCATTCCTAATCCAGGTAGCTGCCCTGCCGGAGGCTTATCAATCGCAACAGTTTCAAGGCCGAGGAGCACATTTCCTCAATACTGATGTGGGGGTTTTCGACGCCCCGTTCTTCTCCGTCACGGCGAAGGAAGCGGCATCTATGGATCCAATGCAGCGGTGGACCCTGGAGGCATCTTACCGTGCATTTGAAAATGGTAAGGGCACAATGCGAGCTTAGACGGGACCGGCATGAACTGACTACGATCTCCGCAGCTGGAATCCCGGCCGAGCAGATCAGGGGGTCGCGCACCGCGGTTTTCTCCGCCTCCATGTTAGAAGACTACACTAGAATGGTAACCGTGGATCCCGATAACATCGAGCGCACGGCCCTTACCGGGAGCTTGGTCGCTTCTATAATTGCAAATCGTGTTAGCTGGTATTTCGACCTGCATGGTCCTAGCATCCATGTTAATACGGCATGTTCGAGTAGTTTGGCGGCTGTTGATATAGCGTGCAAGACTATCCAAAGTGGCGACGCAGAATGTGTAAGTGTTATTCCTCTCCTACTAGACTAACGTTGTACTCCGAGCTAAACAATTACATCTGAAAGGCGCTCGTTACAAGCGCCAATTTTCTTCTCGATCCCGCAATCGTTCAATTATTATCTGACCAGAATTTCTTGTCTCCGGACGGTGTATGCCGCAGTTTTGATCACCGTGCAAATGGATACGCAAGAGGAGAGGGCGTTGTTGCCCTTGTGCTTAAACCCGTATCGCTCGCAGTTCGGGACGGGGATATGATCCGTGCTGTCATCCGATCGTCGGGCTCGAACCAAGACGGCTATACACCAATACTGACCCAGCCTAGTTCCCAGGCACAGGAGGACTTGATTCGTCATGTGTATCAACAGGCCAATTTACCCTTTGACCAGACTCGTTATGTCGAGGCCCACGGTGAGTAAATACATATGCCGTCACACGGATGAAGATTTTAACGTGGAAAACGCTAGGGACGGGTACGCCTGTAGGTGACCCGATTGAAATGAAAGCCCTAGGCCGGGTCTTTCGAGAATATCGATCAGCCGAAGAGCCTCTTTACGTGTATGTAGATCGAAGCTCTGAGCCAGCCTCACGCTTATTTCCTCACCTATTTGGACATTTTGGCTAAAAGACTACAATAGTGGTAGCGTAAAAGCGACAGTTGGACACCTGGAAGGAGCCAGCGGCCTCGCTGGAATCGTAAAATCGATCTGTAAGTCTCTCCTACGGCCCTCTCTGCCCTCTAATAGGAGAACCGAAAAACTAATAATATCCGTAGTAATCCTAGAGAAGGGGGTAATCCCTCCCAACCCTCTCTTTGAAAAGATGAACCCCGCTATCGATGCCGACTTCTACCATACTGCTGTGCGTATTAATGAAACTGGAGAAATGCTCGTATGCTGACCAGATAACTGAAGGTTCCTACTCAAAAAATAGTATGGCCGGGCTCGGGCCTGCGCCGGATATCAGTCAACTCATTCGGGTTTGGGGGTGCTAATACGCATGTTATTCTAGATGATGCATTCCATTACCTGCAACATTATAACCTGGCTGGAAACCACCATACTGCGTCCATTCCTGGGGGTACGACAAATGACTTATCCAGCCCTGCGAATTGGCTAGAAAACGGAAAAGCTCACACCAACGGTAATGGCATTATCTATACCAACGATGTTACCAATATCAATGAACCGGTCATTACTAACGGGTCTACTAATGGTAATGGGTCGGATTATACGAATGGGACAAACTATTTCAACGGAACAATTCCCATCAACGGCATAGATTCCTTGTTGAACAGCCCTGTGACGCCCCAGAAACTTGATTTCGGCTTACCCAAATTACTAGTATGGTCAGCCGCGGACGAAAAGGCTGCTAAGCGTATGACGGAGTCTTATCAGACATTTTATGAGAAGGATGTCTCTGGAAATCCAACTAAGATCGACCGTTTAGCCTATACCCTGGCTGCCCGGCGAAGCCAGATGTTGTGGAGGACATTCGCCATAGACGAGCCAGAGGGCCAAACCGGGACGAAATTATCATTCTCTAAGCCTGTACGAAGCGCATCCCAGGCGGAGCTAGGCTTTGTGTTTACCGGTCAGGGGGCACAGTACGTCGATATGGGTTGGGATCTAATCCAATATCCCGTATTTGAGGAGACGTTACGGCAAATCGATGGTGTTTATGAAAGCTTAGGATGCAAGTGGTCGGTTTTTGGTAAGGAAAACGGCCATGCTAAACTCGATGAAACCATGAAAGTGCAATAAGGCTAACCTTCTTCCAACTTTGACAGATGAGCTACGCTCCAGCGCAAACATCAACAAGCCCGAATATAGCCAGCCCTTGTCTACGGCAGTCCAGATCGCTCTGGTAGAATTACTCAGTAGTTTCGGAATTAGGCCCCGAGCCGTGATCGGCCACTCTTCAGGCGAAATTCCTGCTGCGTACGTGACCCCTGAATTTGTACATTGTTTTGAATGAGTAGTATCGAGGAGAATAGTCGGACTGACCTGACTGAGACAAACAGCTACGCTATCGGAGCTCTGACCTTGCAGTCTGCCTGCAAAGCCGCTTACTATAGGGGACAACTTGCCGGAAAACTTAAGGACGCCAACTCTGATTGCCCAGGTGCCATGATGTCCATCAACTTGGCAGAGGATCAAGTGCCTGGATATATTGAGAAGACAGCGGATATCGGCGACTCGATTTGCGTTGCCTGTGTCAACAGTCCCTTTAACTGCACGCTATCGGGCCGTGAAGCGGATATTGACTTGATCAAAGCACAAGCCGATCAGGATGGTGTCTTTGCGCAAAAGCTTAAGACTGGAGTTGCATACCATTCGAGCTCGATGCAAGCTATTGCCGACGAGTACCGCTCGCTGATGGGAAACCTCGAGGGCGTAGACCGTCAAAATCTTAAAGCTCCGGCCCAAACTCTCATGATCTCGTCGGTTACAGGAGAGGCTATTATTCCGGCCGTATTAGCTACAGCACAGTACTGGGTTGACAATATGGTGCGTACGGTCCGGTTTGCTGACGCTATAAATGTTCTAGCGCAGGAATTGCCGAATATGAAGATTACAGACCTGATTGAGGTCGGCTCTCATCCTGCCCTGCGTCGGCCGGTGCAGGACACTCTGGGTAAGAAGGATGACGGTACCAAGATTCGCTACTTCAGTCCTCTACACAGGTCTCAGCCAGCTATTCGAACCATGTTGGAACTAGTAGGGCAACTGTTCTGCGTCGGACATGACGTTTCGATAACGACTGCCAATCAACAGCCAGCTCAGAAGAAATTGCCTTTTCTTGTTGACTGCCCTGAATACCCCTTTAACCACTCGCAAAGATACTGGGCCGAATCGCGCATTTGCCGAGATTATAGACTCCGTGAGCCCGTCCAAGGGGAACTACTCGGAGTACGAGTATCAGATTGGAATCCCCTAGAACCTCGCTGGAGGAATTTTTGGAGCGTCGAAACATCCCCTTGGATTGGGCATCATAAGGTATGTTACCCTGTAGATTACAGAAAGGAACCTGCTGTCTAATTTATGTCAATGCTGATATTTTCGGGATCAGGTTGGTGGAACAGTGCTCTTCCCGGCGGCAGGAATGCTTGTTATGGCCATAGAAGCTGTACAACATATGATACCCTCGAATCGCGCCATAACAGGTTATCTCTTCGAAAAAGCCGAGTTCATAAGCGCCATCATCGTACCGGAAGATTGGGAAGATCGTACGGAAACGCAGTTCCACCTACGGCCGAGAAAAAGGCAAGCGAGCGAGAAGGACGCATCGGCGTGGTTCGACACAACGATTTACTCGTATACACGTGGCCAGTGGACCGAGTCCTTCCGGGCAAGCATTCAAGTTGGATTCCGCGATTCGTCAGAGGTAGACAACAGAGAAAGAATGCTGGCCGATGAAGGCGTTCGAATCCAATATAGCGACGCAGCGGATGACTGCGACCGACCTTTAGATTCACAAGTCATGATCCGCGAAGCCGCCGACTTAGGATTCCAATTTGGAGAATGGTTCCAGCAGACCCAGGACGTTCGTTGGGATGGAAAGGCGAAGGCGCTCGCGCGTGTTGACGTTTCCAAACCGAAATACCAGACTCGCAGTTTGGTGCACCCGGTAGTGCTAGACGCAGGTTTTATGGCTCTGCGAGTCAGTGGGGGCCAGCAGCCAACCCTCAACGTTCCTAAGCGCTTGTCTAATGCTTGGTTCTCGGCTCTTGGTTGGCAGCACCCACAGACCAGTTGGGTCCGGTGGATGGCCGCATCAACATCTACTTTGAGTGGGTGGCAAGCTGTTGGTCACGGCGAGCAGGGTAGCCTGGCCGCTCTAGCTGACGATGGGACCGTTTTATGCACTATAGGTGAGGCTAAGACGGTAGCCATGTCTACCGACACGGGAGGCAAAGAGAAGAAGCTACTATACAATGTCGACTGGAAACCTCAAATGAACCTGCTAGACAAAGATCAGCTAGCACTTGTATGCGGTGCTAATAATTTCCCAAGGGACGAAACCGTCCTCGTGTCGAGCTATTCCAAAATGCGTTCTACATTAGACCTGGTTGTTGGTCATGCTCTTAACCGTCTGGACTACACCAAGATCCCCGACAGCCTACGCCGTCATGTCGAATGGATGGGGTACCACGTCAAGGGCCTACCACCATCACAGCAAGAAGAAATAAAGAATATTAAGGATGCTGAGCTCGAGGACCGACTATGCGAGGTTGAGACTGTCCTTCCATCGTGGAAGCTATACACGGCCTGTGCGCGCAAAATAATAGACATGCTGGAGGGAGAAATAGATCCGCTCCAAGTCGTGTTCGGCTCTGGGCTAGCCGATAGTTTTTACGCCGACCTGTTCCAAGACCTCTGTAACGACGGCCGGTTTGCTGCCTTGCTAGACATAGCTTCGCACGAGAACCCAGCGCTTCGCATCATGGAGGTCGGCGCCGGGACGGGAGGTATGACGGGACACGTGCTGAAGATGTTACAGGAGCGGGAGAAACGACTTGGTGCGCCCAGTTTCGCCCACTACACATATACGGACATTTCACCCGCTTTCTTCGAGCGGGCGGGTAGACGCTGGCCTGAGCTTCAGAGTCGCATGAATTTCAAGACCTTTGACATGGACTACGATCCCACTACTCAGGGGTTTGAGCCTGGCTCTTACGACTTGATTTTTGCCGCCAGCGTTGTGCACGCTACCCCCGACCTAGAGCGCGCCATCCGCCACATACGCAAGGCCTTAAAGCCGGGCGGTCGTCTCGTGCTAATTGAGGTTATTAACCCAGCTGAGATTATCATCAATTTCATGGCTGGCTTAGTACCTGGATTCTGGGTCGCTCGCGAGGATTGGCGTCCTCATTCTCCAGCTGTGCCCGAGGATATTTGGGACAAATGTTTACGAGCCAATGGCTTCTCTGGAAACGATCTAATCATGCGCGACTACCAGAGCGACGTGTGCCATGTGATGAGTACTATCGTGTCTACAGCGGTAGAAGCCGAAGACACAACTCGGACAATAACAAAGCCCGGCCGCATTATTGTCGTCGCAGACACACAACAGCCTGGCGATGACCAGCAACGGTTGGCAGATGTAGTGCTTAGTAGCATTAACCCTGGAGGTGACCGGCAAGCAACTATCTGTGCATTTGCCTTGGACGAGCTTTCTAATGAGCTAGAAGGTGTAACTGGGGATGATATTGTTGTCTGCCTTGCTGAAGTGAATAACGGCCCTCTGCTTACAAGCCTTTCCGGGGAGGACTTTATGTGCCTCAAGACAATAATTGGGCGGGCACCTCGACTGCTCTGGGCCACAGCGACAAACACTGATAACGCACAGTATCCTGACTATAGCTTCCTACAGGGTTTCATTCGATCTATCCGAGCTGAACAGCCCGATAGTCATATTGTGACCATAGCTATCGAGAATGAAGCAGACGCGACGAAATGCTCCTCTTTCGTTGCAAAGGCTTTTGAGGCTTCGTTTGATTCGTCATCTAAAGAGCTCGAGTATATCGTCAGAGACGGTTTGCTTCTAACTGGTCGGGCCGTTGAAGATGTAGAAGGAAACGATACGATGCGATCCCTTCTCTTCCCGAAACTACAGCACAGGTCCTGGGCCGAGGCACCTGCCGTGCAACTCTCAGCAAATGGAGGCAACAGTCTCGACTCTTTACAATTTGTTCTAGATGCTGAATATGGTACTGACATGGCTCCCTATGATGTTGAGATTGAGGCTAAGGTTTGGGGATTGAGCGGCCAAGACGTTCAGGTGGCGCTTGGGAACCAAGAAGGTAACCAGGACTCGTTAGGAGCTGATTGTGCCGGAGTCGTTACTCGGGTTGGTCGTGCTTGTACCTTATTCGGACCCGGAGATCGTGTCTGCATGGTGAAGCCTGGTTCCATGCGCAAGTTCCCTCGCGCTCTGGAAACAAGCGTATTCAAACTGCCCGATTCGCTATCATTCGAACATGTTACCTCGATACTCGCTCCTGGCATGGTGGCATACCACGCTCTTGTCGATATCGCCAGGATACAACAGGGTGATAAGATTCTCATCCACTCGGCAGCGGGTAGCATGGGCCAGCTAGCCATTCAGGTTGCTAAGAAGCAAGGCGCCGACATCTTTGCTACTGCATCATCACCCGAAGCGAAGCAATTCCTAGTGAAAACGTACAATATTCCCGAAAACCGCATCTTCAGCCAAAGCGCCCTATTCGCGAAAGGGGTGATGCGCGCAACACGGGGATATGGCGTAGATATTGTCTGGAACTCGCTGACAGGCAGTGACGAATTACGGGCATCATGCGAATGCATGGCTCCTAATGGACAATTCCTTGAGATCGGCCGCGGCAACATGACGGAAAATACCACGCTACCTATCGCGCTATTTGCCAAAAATATAACCTTCTCGGTGGTCGATATCACACGCTTGAAACCGAGAACTACAGCTACATTGCTCGAAACGACAGTACAGCTACTGGGTGAGGGTAACATTCAATGCCCTCAGCCGTTGCGCGTGTTCGAAGCGAAAGATATTCAACAGGCCTTCGAGCAGCTGCAGGATGGCGGAGAGATTGGTCGCATAGTCATTCGCCCAGTACCTGAGGAGGTAGTTCCGGTAAGTCAACCAGAAGGCCTATTGTCATGAATTGACGACAGCCACGCTCCCATTTTATCGAATGTCGAACTAAGATGTGCACATAACAGCAATTTATAAAAGAGCAGCGTTCGTGGAGATTTGACGAAAATGCGTCGTACCTGATCGCCGGCGGATCTGGTGGTGTAGGTCGAGCAATTACTCGGTGGATGGTGGACAGAGGAGCCAAACATCTAATTATTCCTTCTAGATCTGGTGCTAAGTCAAAGGCCGCCGCCGAGACGGTGGCCGAGCTAAGGGCGCGTGGTGTTAACGTCTATGCCCCAAGGTGTGACGTATCATCGGAAATCAGCTTGGCTTATGTGTTAGAGGAATGCTCCCACACTATGCCACCCATTAAGGGGTGCATCAACGCTACCGTGGTCCTCCAAGATGCTATATTCCAGAATAGCATGACATATGAGCAGTGGAAGCTTCCGATCAGCTCCAAGGTACAGACGTCGTGGAATCTACACCGCCTCTTACCCCAGGATATGGACTTTTTCATCCTCCTCTCCTCTCTCGCGGGTATCAATGGTCAGTTGGCAAGTTCCAACTACGCTGGCGGTTGTTCGTTCCAGGATACGCTCGCCGCCTATCGTAGGGCCAACGGTCAAAAGGCGCTGTCGATCGACCTTGGGTGGATGCGCAACGTTGGGCAGATCTCTGAAATTGGAGAATACCAACGCCAACGTCAAGAGGCTGATGACATGCAACAGACTGACGATACCGAGTTGTTTGCCCTGCTGACACTGGGATGCGACCCAACTAACCCGCTCCCAATAAGTCAGGTTCTGTTCGGTCTACGCACGCCCGCCGACGCCCTTGCCCAGGGCCGAACGCCAGCAGCTATTCTAGACCGACCACTGTACGCTGCTTTTTCGTACGTCGTAGGTTCTGGGTCGGGCGCAGATAGCACGAGTACAAGCAGCAATTTGGCCCCGGACCAGCAAGCGGCAGCCCTCTTTAATCAGGCGAAAGACTCGGACGAACGTATCCAGGTTGTATTGAAGACATTGGCGTCCAAACTAGCTCGGGCCATGTCTATAGCACCCGAGGACGTCGAACCGAGCAAGCCACTATCGGCATACGGTGTTGACTCGCTCATGGCTGTGCAAGTGAGGAACTGGATTAACAGAGAATTCAGTGCCCCAGTGGGTGTATTCGAGATTATGGGCGGGGTATCCATCGCGGGCATTGCTGAAACGGTCGTAGCGAAGAGTACGGCCGTATAGGGGGTATGCGGAGTGAATGAGGTTTTGGGTTCGGAAACGAATTAAATGATAATGTCGATATGAATTTTCTTTTTTTTTATCTACCAAGTAGGTATCTACCTAAACTAATCCATCTATATTTCATCTGTTATAGTATCTCGGTAGATAATAATATCAATCAAATATGATACTCAACAAACGGTGAAGACGTACGGTGAAAGACGCGAGGCGAGGAGGCGTAAGCCGCGTGATACGCCAAGATCACATGACGGCATAGGACTGCACATATACTTCCCATGCCCACGTATTAACCAATAGGGGTCTCAATAATGCAGGTCAAAGCGTCTGGCGGGTTCTGCATCTGATATAACCCCTCCTATCGGGTTCAGGACCGGTGGCTTAACAGGACGCTGTTAAGAAACCCCTGACAAGTCATCTCAATGCATGGATGGATACACAGTTGTATGGTGCATAATACACTATAACGAAGATGGCTCCCCGGCACGTTGTGGTATGTATAAGTACCTACCTACCTAGGTAGAAAGCCACCTCAATTCAGTACCAACAACAGAATGCATACATATTGGGCAGCACAGTATTGAGGCACCTAGGTAGGTAATTGACTAGGTTAGGTAGTTACTATTATGATACTTAGGGAACAGTATGTTGAGGATGGATTGCAGCTTTTCTTGCACGAAAACAATGAGCAGTGACTTACATAGCAAGCCTGGCCTATATCATCGCCAATTATACATGACCTGGGTTTCCGAGCAAAGCTAAGCCTTGTAGGGCAAGTTGTACCCCTGGTCAGCCCTGTTACGCAACTTTAATTCTTCAAGCCAGGGGGGGAAAGGAAGGGTCATGTTCTTTCAACCGCTGACTTGGCTTCCCTCTCCCCCGAGGGCATTCCCCTTCCCGTAAGTGGAGCACCCGCCGGCATCCTTCAAGACCAGCACCGGTACTGTATGTAGGTACATATGTAGGTATTCTATCCTTGCCAATCTCCTCTCTTCCATAGCTGCGTGCTCCACAGGAGAGCGGTGTAGCAGAATCGTAAATAGCCTCAGCCATAAGGATCTTCGGTAGGCTACCAGTCCCAGGGATTGATATCCTATGTATGTATGTATCTATGTATGAGCCGGGTTCCTGGCAGGGCAATTGGAAAGGGATCCTGGCTTTTAGCGAGCTCCTCCCTAAGATCGATGTTTTCGGTTAACACTATCGTTATGCGCTCAGTCTTGCAAGCACAGTCGAGTTACCTACTGTAGACCAAGGCGGCTGAGGTGCATACCGTTGGTTACCTGCGGATATGGCTTAGCAAAAGAACTTGAGTTGTTTTGAATAAGTAGGTAGTGTTGTAGATGGCTTGACCGAAATATCTCCAGTTTCTATTTTACAGGTGAGAGCAATTGGAAGCTCTGAGAGGAATCTCGTCAGCAGTCATGTCTCTAATGTTACGCGCACGGCTTCATAGCCCTTAGAAATGCTCATAGGATCTATATAATCACCGAGATTGCTTCGATCCAGAAGTTGTGCGCCAACCTCAATATCTTAGAGCAACCGAATAGCTAACTACTCCAGAACGGCGTAGACATGTATTCGACGTGAGCAGTGCTGACATGGAGTGTAAGAATATCGTATTGATGTCATAATCGGGTTCTCTGCTTAATTAAGAAACTCTATGTAACTACCAAATTATAAAAAGTTCTTCTTTCTGTTCTTTACAAATATTTATAACTACCTCATGCGTCATTATCTTAGAACACTTCTGAAAGGCTTAGAGACGGGCCGCTGCATAACAACTAACTAGGAGTTTATGGGTGGCGACTAAGGCTTGCTACATAAGCTGGCTATGCTCGGGAAGATATTAGTTACTGCTTTGAGTAGTTATGTTGCGTAGGCTGCTTACAAGAATAGAGATGCTATGGTCGTGGCCTGCTATCAAGCAACGGACTTGCTGTGAGTATTTATTGTCTTCAACGAGATGGGAAAACCCTGCCCAATCTTCTGTAAACCACAAAAGGGCATAAATTAACAACCTTCTGTCAAACCTTCTTAATCAATATAATACTTATCTCTTCAAGTCGGTGACTCCCAGCGCTCTAAAAAGATTTTAAACAAATACAGCCTATCATGGTTTCCTTTACGAGTACACTGCTTATCATTCTCTCAGCTGGCACAACGCTGCTACAAGTCAATGTAAGGAACCAACCTGTCCTGAGAAACCTTAGTTATCTTAATTAATGGACACTTCTCCAGGGCTACGATGATTTCGCCTGCGGAGACCAACAGCTGATTGTCAGTGGAAAAAACAACCGTGTGTGCTGTCCTGGTGTAGGCAAGACTATGGACGGCAAAACATACTGCTGCAACGGAGGCAATGACGACGACCATCACGATATAAGCTCCTGCAAGGATGCATTCGACGTGGATGATTCCAGCTATGCCGAGAACGTCCAGAGCAAGCTTGGGATTACCGTTCACACCCCCAAGGCCAACAGCTCTGGGGGTTCCGGCTCTAGTAAGCCCTTCGGGTTTTAACTGTGTCGTTGGTTTATTGCTAACTTGACTCATGTAGGCAAAAGAGCTATCACCGAAGATACTCTAATACTTGGAGCGATATTTAGCTTGGCTGCTGTTTCCGCGGCCATGCTTGCATTCTAGAGCACGATTGCTGGCGTACGATAATGTATCTTGTTTTCCTTAGTTATTTAGAATTCGCAATCATAGCATGGGATGGCGTAAAATGTTTGTATTAGAGGCGGACCAAATTAGACGGCTATTACGGATAGAAAACGCATGAAGGGATTAATGAGCATAGGTATCCAGGGGTGCGAGGACATTGCTGTGGTATTTATACACGTTTGGCTTTTGAATATATACATATTTGCTATTCTTATGTACACAGATCCTTCTTCACATAGGACCAGTTGAATTCTTTAGGTGATATACCGGACCGAACCCCTGGTAGTTGAGCACCTATAGCAGCTTTCTCTCGATCATCGTCCTAGGAGGCTATCATATTGCGCGAGCACAGCTGACTCCGTCCACCTACTGACGGGCTGTTGCCGATAACCATCGGTTTCTTTCAGAACGTCAAGAAGGTAAGCTCGATCGGAATGGCCTGCAGACATATATGATACACATATGTGCCCACTAAACGACGCCGCGCAAAGCGGTCTCAGAGATAGGATATATCGACAAGACCTCCAGATCCATCCGCTCCATTCGAGACATTCGGCTTCTAGGCTTGGGTCGTCGATGTCTAGCATTGCATTCAACTCCTGTTTAAGCGTATTTGTTACGATGTTGAAGGAGGCTACATTCGTAAAATGCAACGCAGTGACGCCGTTTGGAAACGTGTAACTTGTGCTGAAAGGCGAACTTGGATCATCTTCTTTGTAAATGGCCTTGCTCTGCAACAGAGGCTGTACGGTATTTCGGTTCAGCGCACGAAACTTTTCTCTCACGTCGCTAAGAGCTATGTAGAGCGCTTCGAGAACCTGCAGGTCTTGTAGGTGCTTGGGGACACTGCGGATTTCTGCGAAGCGCCTTACGACACCAGCGAGTACCGTTGACTGGTGTATGACCTTAGATATCTCAACGAGGATTGGCGATCGGGTCTTAAAGTGAGCGAAGAAGCTCACAAGTACGTTCTCCCACTCAGGTTGCGTGAAGAAGTTTTCGATGTCACCTCTTATGAGAAGCCTAAACTATCATGTCTGTTAGCTAGCCAAGTTCCATCACTAGACTCCAGGGCCTGTCTATTATTTACCATGAAGCTGAAGGAATCGAGTATGAGTTGGCAGCCAAGGTCATCTCCTGGTTTAGGGGCCCCCCTTTTCATCATTATGGCGTATATCCCGTTGCAGTGAGATATCTGATCGATGCCTTTCGAGTAGTCAAACAGATGCTATATCGACACTGGTTAGACTAGGTGCCTAACCTATTTATCTAATGATTACTGTAAGACTACTTGCCTCGGTCATTTGAAGATAAATGGTTGCAGCTAGTGTAGCAGATGATGTCTGCTTCTGCGGATCGTTTAAGGCCCCCTGCAAGCTGCGGAGGGCGCGGTTGTAAGATATAAGACTGAGCACATCATGCGGGTTCGCTCCCCGGCAGAGCTGTAACCACGTGGATATCAGAAGGTTGGTGGCATCGTATAGGGCCTCGCTACTCTCGAGGAGGGGCGGTACGTATTTCAATGTGCTCAGGAATACCGTTAGGCTATATCCTGTTCCCTCGGTGGTGTTCAGGTGTTTGATTAAACTGCCCGCTAATAGATCGGCTTGAGTCCCGGATAGTTTGTTTGGTATTCGCTGCTTCTGGCTCCATATTCTCATCTTGGAGAAGATTGCGCCGCTTGTAGTAGTTTTATTCTTAAGATTCAGCCAGCTTGTATCCGAGCCGGTATCCAATGCTTCATCCGTAAGACTTGTAACCGCATTCTGTCCAGTTCGGCTATTTTCATGTTCGTCTTGACGAACATGTCTTCCACCATGTATGAACTTAACTCGCTTTGATGGGCCGGAACATTCCTTGCCCGCCTTTCTGCAGCTCCCGCAGGTTGGCCAAGCTTCGTCACACTATCGGCAGGATGTAAGTCAGCCAATAAACAACTTGGCGGTTGCACATTTGGTCCCAAAGTTGTTGGATTACCGCGTAGGGCTGCAGCTGAATAGCTGAAATACGCTCGTACCTTGGTCTTCCGCCGCTTACAAAAGTCGCACCTGTTACTCTTCGGTACACCAACCATTCTAACGCTTGATGAAACTTATTTTGGCTTAAGATAATCCGCTATTGGTGTTGCTTCATATTTCCGCATGAAAGTAACCTCATCCAAATATTGTCTATGAATCTACCCTTGACCTACTGTTACACTCGGGGCAGCCGCCGTAGGACTTGTCGCGATAGCCATCGAGTTCGTATCGTGAGGCAGAAGTTTTGTTTAGTCGTTAACATTTCCAGGAGTTAATTAATAATTAATATAGTACCTCATGTACCTGTAATACGACCCAACACGGACCCCGTCTGGGGCTATGCCAACCAATTATCGTTGCCAAGTTTTCAATGTACAGCACGGCTTAGCATCCATCACCTAACCTAGGGCTTTAAAATGCTGGGACGCTACGCCCATTCCGTCAATGTCGATGGAATAGTGACTCAGAGTGGTAGGACACACTTATATAGATTGGTTGATACTTTTAACGTTAACTTTAATCTATACTAACACCATAGCAAAGGAGAAAATAATTCGAATTAGTGCTTGCGAGAATCAATAGATTGTGTTGTAGTTAGAGGTACCTACCTAAACCAACCTAGTAGTTTATTCACTTGTCCTTTTCAACTTGTTTTATTCTTCTTCTAATTCTCTTCGGCATCCTCACAACCATAGACGACAAGGACATTGAGTCTATTACTACCTGGTAGGTAACGGCAACTTATAACTATTGTGACAAGTATTAATATCACGAAAGTAGCATAAAACATATCAACACTATAGATAAATCATCAAGGGGTTTGAACAGGTAGTCATTAGAACCCCGAGCCTATTTTTATGTTTATCTATTAATTACACATAACTAATGAGCGCTAAACAAAAATGAGCGACACCTAAAGACTTAACCTAGTGAACTCAGCAGAGCAGCCTTGTTAAGATAAGAAGCAGCAATGTTCCACCCCTTTTCTTTTTTATCTCATCCCTTTATAATTCTACCGGTGCACATGGCCATCGTCCAACGCGCTGTTATAACTCCAAGTGCTGGCCGTGTCCTCGGGGTTTACACCTATAAGATTCTCTATGTTGTGTACTTTTTCCGTAAGTGAGCGTATTGCGATCTCGAACTGATTGTTCCTATACGGGCCCCGACTCCCGTACGTGTCCAAAGGCAGGCGTTTGAACGGTCCGGGAGATCGCGTGTCGAAGAGTTGTGATGGCCGTGGAGCTGCAGTTTCGACATGCTCGTTGTTATCTGCCTTAGCCGTGTCATAATAGATACGATCGGACTCAATGTCGTCCCTCGGAACATTTGACATAGGCCGGGGTATACGACGATGATTCGCTGGAGTAGATGAGTCTGAATTTTGTGGAGAATGTCTGGAATAGAAATCAGCTTCTGAAGTTGCCTCGTTGTACGTAGTGCCAAGCTGCTAGAAAATTTCATCATGGTTTGTAGAATACTTACTTATTACTGCCACGCCTATTTTTTCCGGGGTGAGTAACAATCTTGACAAGCTTCCGCAGCACCTTTGGAATCAAGATCTTTCCTTCGAAGTTGAGGCCTTGCTCGGTTTCAATTTCCCCGTAGCCATGAAGATCTAGGGCCTCCAGGAGCAAGTCGATATTCTGTGCGTAGTCGTTTCGAAATTCTCGCGCATATTCCTGAAATACCTTTGATTGTTGATCACTCCAACGATAGACTGTTGCTTGGCAATGTTGATATACCTCATGGTCAAAGAGAATATCATTCGGCCTTCGTCGTGGCCTGTCTTCCGAGACTGTTGGACTGCGTTGAATGAGGGGATACATGGTTGGTTGCTTATTACTAAGAAAAATCAGTAACGAAGATGTCTTCAAACTTAAATTTGAGGTTTTTGGGATGTAAGATATTTATTGCACGATATGCTAGATAATAGAATAACATGATGACTATTTACTCAGTATTTATATCTTATGTTCGCGACTCTAAACTACACTGAATAAAGGGGAAGACACCTAAAGGGAATACGATCGTGTCATGTGCCAACTCTTCTCTGTAGAACATGTATTAGAAGAGTAAAGGCTATATGGTAACTTACACGGATAGAACATGAGTCCGGGTTTAAACTGCTACAATATATAAGACATAGGGTTTGTTTATCTTAGGCACCTAACCTAAGGCACCTACGTTAGGTAGGTAGTTATAAACAACGTAAGCAATCGGGTTGGGAGTCACCTTATAAAATTGGACTACTAGCTGATGTGGAAGAACACATCTCCCGAAACTAGATTTACAAGGTGACTTTATACCCTTTGAAAACTCAGTAAGGATCTTTGCTTGAGTAAGACCGTTACACCTTTATCCGTGATTAAGACGAGCATGTCTATGCGTATGGTTGGGGAGAACCAACTTTTATACCAAGGTTTGCCAACTAAACAAGCGCAGTAAAGTCATCCTTGGGAGACCATGGTATCATGCCCCTGTAACACCTTTGTTTATGTGAAACGTAGAATAAATCTGAAAGTCAGTGCTGGGAATGCCGGATCCGTCACGGCAACCTCGTGATTTACGTCTAACCCTAAACCTTCCTTCAGGGTCTTATCCAAGTTTGACCGGGTTTGCTCTTCGATGCTTGGCGGGAATTGCATATATAATGTCTTACCTTCCGCTCTGATTGAGGGTTTCTTCAGCTGGAGATCAGCCTTTGTGGAAAAGGAGTCGAGGAGTTCCCTCAGTGTCCAGTTGGGGTCAGCTTCTAGCGGCTTGGCCATTTCACCACACACAGCGCAGTCCTCTTTCTTGTCGTACTTAAAAGTGTTTGTGTATATGCTGTCATCGCCGGAGTACATCATGTAGCTCTCCTCGAACCCAAGCGCGGGCGCGGCTGTGGTGGCTATCTTCAACGCCTCGTTGCAGCAACTCGCAGCAATGATAGCGTTGGTGGATGCTAT
Source organism: Daldinia grandis (assembly GCA_022432525.1). Classification (NCBI taxonomy): domain Eukaryota; kingdom Fungi; phylum Ascomycota; class Sordariomycetes; order Xylariales; family Hypoxylaceae; genus Daldinia; species Daldinia grandis. The sequence goes on from JAJKLB010000001.1 coordinate 1,810,239, forward strand.
TGCCGGTATAATATTTTTGACGACGCCCTGCGTGAGTGAGTAGGTGACGCCTGTGATGCCAAATTCTTGGGCTCGCGTGAGGGCTTTACGATACAGCCATGTGATATGCTCGGGGTCGTCCTTGTCTAAGCTTGGGAACGGTTTCTCCTGGTCCCATGCAATAATATGAGCCCACTCTATACAGTGTTCTGGCTGGCGGGGGATAGTGGCTAATGTACAAAGTGGCACAGCCGCTCTTGGAGTATAGAGATCTAGCTGGCACTCGATACAGGGTGTGAGGGTTGGGAATACGACCCTAGTTTGGCCCTTGAATCCTAGCCCCGGTTAGATTGCCACTGGCCCCGAGAAATATGGTGCGAGGAAATGCTACCTTCTGTTCCGCCGTCGATCAATGGCTTTAGAGAGTCCTGGTTGTCCATATCCACCATGTTCACAAGGGTCGCGTTGATCCATCGCCGTGCTTCGATGCTGTCGAGACCACATACAACCAGCTGGAACTGCATGTAAAAGTCCTCATCGAACTCTTGAATCCGGCAGTTATGTGGGGTAATCTTGACACCTTGAACCCGTTTCTCGACGAACTTGGCGGCAACTTCTGCTTTAAATTTGCCTACGTCGTCTTTGCGGAAGAGGAACTGGCGGTTGAGGTTGGAGATATCGATGGTGTCTGGTGCGGAGGCATGAAAGTTAGTCTCATATTGTAATTGTAAATCCGGAGAGTTAACTAGAATAAACTTACCCATATCTATTACATGGATGTCCTTAAAACCAGAAAGGGCGAGGTCCTTGAGTATCTCACAACCGAGCCCTCCAGCACCAATAACAAGGATCTTAGTCTTGTCCAGCGTCGCGAGAGCTTCTTCGCTTACATCTGAGTCCTGATTGAAAGGACCGGGTGTCCTTCGAATGCGATCTAGGTATTGCCATCTTGACGCACCGTTTTGTATTACGGCAGCCGCCATGATGTGGTATCCTGGATGTCCCGCGGTGTGCCTGGGCCGAAAAAGAGGAAGCTTTGTTTTAGGTACTTTAGGTTAAGATACCCAGGATCTCGGAGCTCTGAAGACGAAGGGGATGGATGTTTGGTGATTTGATGTCATCTTTTATCGCTGATAGTGATATATGGAGGCGCTAGAGGTGGGGTGCTGTTGTCTTTAAGCGGGTTTCTATCTAGAGCAACTACTGGATATTGAAATATTGAAATATTAGGTACCTACATACAATAAGATCCCATCCAATATCATCTCTACCTACCACCTACCTCATAATTCTCCCGTTTGTAAAAGGCCCATACCTGCGAAGCATAAGTACCTACCTAACTTAGAAGAGACGATTTTTAATTGACAATTCCATCCTCCGAATCCAACATCATTCAAATTAAATCAACTGCTTAACTATGTTGTTTCCGAGTCTAGGGAACGAGGATCATGCTAAGAAGCGATAATCCGCGATAATCCAATCATTTAGGACCGTCTCATTTAGGATCGTCGATTATCAAAATGGAAGGGCTACTCACTCCCGTGAGCCAGAATTACCGTAAATCTAGCCAGCGTGACGAGCTATTCAAAATTTCCGAGCCCGCTGGATCTGTGCCTAAAACGCAGATCGAATTCGGTAGCTCATCTCCAGAAGAAGCCCTTGAGGCTCTTAAGAGCCAGCCAAGCTATGACCTTTTGCTATCCGTATTAAAATACTTACAAAAGGGTTTGCGAGGTAACCACTCCTTCGATATTCGAAAGCCAACCCCTCAGAGCGCTCAGATCATATATGTCTTGGTTACTGAGATCGTTCCGAATTTTTGGACTGTGCTACAAGATGCATCCACGGGACGAAGTAAGGGAGACCTTCATGTGCTAGTCTCCTGCTTGCGGAGCCTTGCGGGTACCAACGCTGTAGTAGCATACCTCCGTGCTTTATTAAAAGAAGCCAAGCTAGACTCCAAATCTTTGAAGAACTCACGGGTCAGCTTCAATCTGAGTTTCATCCTAGAGCTCCTTGCCCACCTCCTTGGTTCACATGATGACATAAAATACATATGGAGTAATGCTGGCTCTTTAGGGAGCCCGACTCAAATTCGGCTCATACGCCAAGAGCTTGTTTCGTTATTTACAAGTGGGAAAATCATCTCACTCTCCGCAGAAGCAGAGGACGTTTGTCGACAGGCCGGACAATTGAAGGCTGAAGTTTGGATTGGTAATGTTAAGCTCTATATCGACTGGCTTGCTCAAAATATAGTACAGTGGGTTGGATCAGGGGTAAACAAGGCCGAACTCGGGGTATGTGCCGATATATTGACACGCGGAATGCGGTTAGGGCATTCAGGTGAGTCTTATTCTCCGTAGTTGTTAATCGTCTTGCTAACAACCACTCAAGAGAGCCTTATTAATACGTTAATAACGGGGTTACTTCTTCGAAACGTTGAAAGCCGTGAAACTTTTGAGAATTTGTTGGGCTCTCTTCCACCTCTTGAGCAGCGGAAAGTTCTCAATTTAACTCTGAAGCTACTTTCAGACAAATATCTAGGCTCCATACACGGCACTAGCGAGATAAAAGATGCCTCTGTTATCCAAGCTACATCTGGAGTCTTGAAGGTGATAGTAGGAAACGATGAAACTCGGAAGAATCATCTCTTGAACTGGTTGACGAGCGGATCGGGTGCGGGAATCGGCGAAGGATACGGCATCAGACGGGCTGCCGTCGCCGTTTTTTCCGATGACAAGGAATTCATAACAACTGTCTTGGAGAAAAGCCTAAGCCAGTTCGGAGACAAATTGTATATCAAACATGCCCCCTTACTCCAACAAGACGGTTAGTTCTCCTGATCCAATTTTCTCACTGGTGAAGCTAATAAGGAACAAGCACATGCCCAAGTACTACTTCTCAGTGCCGGGTACGTTCATAGACTTGCACCAATAAAGCTTACAATTCTATTACGATCAAGTGTTTACTTAAATGCTGTATCTAATCGGATTGCTTCGTCGCAAACCCGTGCCCGTTTCCTAGGGATGGTGGTTGGAGAGGCCCTCTCGGGGCTTGTTCATGGGAAGGAAGTGAAACTTGACTTCAAGATGGACGAGATGGATACAGAAGAAGCGAAATGGTACAAATCGTTAGTCCAAATGTCTGACAAACCCGGCCCTTTAGATCCACTAAGGGAAACGGATATCCTACCGAAACCCTCCAATGCCCCCAAGATAACGAAACCCTCAGTAGCACCCGCGCAGCGAGCTGGGAAGCCGCCCCTTCAGTCAGGTTTCATCATCGAGGAAATTCAAGATGATGAAGATGAAGATCCTGATCTGGTACCGTATGTGAAGCCTGATTCGGACGCCGAAGACTCAGATGATGATCCTACACTCATTAATCGTGACAAGCCTAAGGCTCCTGTGTATGTTCGTGACCTCATCACCTATTTCCGAGATCTGGAAAATTATGACCGTCAAAAGCTTGCTTTAACGACAGCCCCTACTCTGATTCGTAAGAAAGCAAACTACGGCACGGAGGTTAGTTCCCATGCGGAAGAGCTTGCTACTCTCCTTGTCGGCTTGCAAGACAAATACGAACTTGACAACTTTGATGATCTACGCCTACAGGGCATGATTGCAATCGTGGTTGCACAGCCAAAGAAGATGGGCCAATGGTTCGCCAAGACATTCTTTGATGGAGACTATTCATTGTCACAGCGCGCGTCCGTACTCATGGTGTTAGGTCTCAGTGGTCGAGAAATAGCGGGCTTCGAAGTATCTGAATACGGGTCAACTACACAATTTCCATCTAAGATGCTCCCCGCCAAAGTCGAAAGGTATTATGCCGCATCCTCACCGTCGAATAGGCTTGAACCTGGAGCACGTAACTTAAAGGCACTCCCTCCTAATGCGCTGGATAGCCTTGCCAAATCTCTCTCGCAGACCTTCCTAGCTCCGCTAGCCGCCGAAGCAGCAGACTCGGTAACAGGGCCAGACGCACTCAAGCTTTCATCGTTCACGTCGCGCCTACAACAATCGCAGTCTTCAAACCCCGGGAAAAGCAAGGCTAAGCCGCGCATACGCGCTATACCCAACACGACAGCCTCCCTTATAGCATCTTCATTCTTCTTCCCCTTAACTTCGCGGTTCCAGGCGGCAATGCGCTCAGCATCCGCTACCACGAGAGGCATTCTGTTCCAGCCATACTTGCTTGCTCTCTACCTTAAAACGCTAGCTATCCTCCTACACGCGGCGGGCCCTAGCACGCTCGCGCTCCCACAGATGACGTCTGAGTTCTGGGACCTGCTCCTCGGCGTTCGAGGGCAGTGTGTCGGCGACCTAAGCATTACACAGGCTGTGCTCTTCGGACTAGTAGCCCTATTAGATGTCAACGAGAACGACATGCGTGGTCTGTGCGAGAGACAGGGGCGTGAGGTCGTAGAGAGTGTCGAGTGGGTCAGCGCCGTCTTCAACAATACGCGGGGTGGCGATGTTGGCGGCGGAGGCGGAGGCGGAGGCGGCGGCGAGGAAAACGAGGTCAAGATGTTGGCGGCCGGCGTCCTTATCCGCTTGCGCGAGGCGGTGGATAAGTACCAGGCTGTTCTGATGGGAGACTTGATAGGCTTTGCGTAGATGGATGTAGGAACTAGATATGCTCTCTTCAGAAGATTGTCGAAAAATCTTCTAATATACTGTGACGATGCACCATTTTTGACTTTATACTTACTCCCATATATAAAATTCGTTGTTAAGAAGTAGTCCTCGAGCAAAACCACATCTTGCCGTATCCCTTAGTTAGTATTTTCATCCATAGGTAGTACTTATTTATCTACGTTTATCTACGTGGTACTTTAGGGAAGCTCTTCACTTAACTAGTATAGTAATATTCATTATTGACTTTCGAACAGGGTTATCGAACTAGCATGTATTATTATCGTATTTAGTATTTATAGGTACCAATCCTTATCATAACGAACTGAATTACACCTGGGCGGCGGTGAGTAGTGGTATCTCAATAGTAAGCAGCTAACGCAAAAACCAATGCCATGTACATATACCAAGGATTCCCCTCCCCTTCCATCATTATTCAGATCTCTTATTCGTCATAGTTACTCCATTGCAAGGAAGGGAGGATAAACCGTCCCTTACCTCCTCTGTACCGTGTCTCTCTGCCTGGGCTTATAGACATGTCTTAATTCCTAGGTAGGTACCTACTTATAAAAGAGGGCACTCCTTTCTCGACTCATACTACTCGGCGCCCTCGAAATTGTTCCGCCCCGCGCGTCGAGGCTCCATACCAGCGACCTGTTCGCCGATAATCGACAAATGTTCATTGAGGCTACCAATAAGACGGCGCATTTCATTCGCCACATCGCCAGCTGTAGCTCTTGCCTCAACGACGCTAGATGACGGCGGGGCTATGGACGGGAGGTGTACGGGTCCCGTCGTCCGTAGGATGTGCGCAGCGGTGGTAGGGCCGTGATACCCGTCATCCCGATCCACATAAGTATCGGTTGATGAGACGGTGTACTCGCTATTCTGATGTTGATGCTGGTGGTGTAGTAGCTGTTGCTGATGCGGAGGGTCTGTCATGTTTAAGACGTTGGATTCAGATACTTCGTCCTCCTCGGCGATCTTACTAGCTATCCGGACAGAAAACTCGGAGCCGTCGGATACATAGATGGAGGGCTCACGACTGGTGAAGTTGGCGGGGGCATAGACGGAGGCGTGGCGCTCGAGCTCAAAGGGCTCACGAGCGCCGACTTCGGAGCCGGTAATGGATGCGATGTCTGAGTTAGCGGTAGATGGGCGTGTGAATTCTGGGAAGTTGGGCTCGGGCATGCTCATATCAAGGTCAATCAAGCTGGCCATGGACATACGATCGTTTGATAGTGCGTTCGTACTTTGCATGTCATAACCCTGCGATGGTAGCATAGGCTCGGTAGGGTGGTGCTGGAGTCGGGGACGTTCCGAGCCACTTTCAAAGCCACGATCTTCGTTAAACGTAAAATGTGACATCTCAGGATTAGCAGAGGCCGGAGGGATACTTGTTGGCCACGACCAGTCAGGTGCATGATGTCGGCCATTATTCATATCTGCGGGGTCGCTTAATGGCGCCCTATCGCGTACTTCTGTCTCCGTAGCTGAGGAGAAAGACCAGCTGTTGTCCATTGAAGCTCGTGGGTTCTGCCCTACCCCTTGGTTCTGTCCTACTCCTGTATTCTGCCCTATTCCTGGGCCCGGTCTTATCGTTCCCATATCGACAAAGCTCGAAAGGTCGCCACCACCGAGAGAGGCGTCAAGGTCAATTAAGGATTCGCGAAGTGTTGCGTGGAGAGAGTCGTCGCGTAGTGGAAGATCAGATATTGGAACCTCGTTTGTCATCGGTGGTTCTGATACCGGAGGTGGCCCAAGACGCCCGTAGTACATACGGGAATTCTCGTCGTAGTTTGATATCGTGTTGGGGTCGAAGACTTTTTCTAGGGGGGCTTTTATTTTGGTCGCAGCTAATGCTTGCGGTGGTGGTCGACGTCTACCTTTACCTAACGCCTTTGGTCGTGCTGTATCTTCGCCAAATGTCGTGGGGAAATCGACAGCCGATCCATAAACATCGCGGACGGCCTGGACTTCTGATACGCCGTCTGAAATATCGTGAAGCTGCTCATCAAAGGCAAGGGTAGTAGAAAAGTTCCATTCTTCAGTTGATAACGAAGTCGAATCCAGGTCGGCGGGTGCTTGTGCTCCCCCGGCTGCGAAGAGAGACTTCCTGATTCCACCACGTTCTTCCCACAGTCTAAATGCTTTTACCAGGTTGGCAAGAGAAGAGGTAGGGTATCGAGAACTGGTATTGAAAATATATGGGTGTTGTTGGATTTGTTCGATAGATGGTCGCCTGGATGGATTTTCCTCCAGGCAAAAGGCAACTAAACTTTTAAGTTCGTCTGAGTATTGATCGCCCTCGAGGTGTGGTATATGTTCTCTAAGGTAGTCTCCTAATTGTGGTAGGCCTACCCTCGCTGTCGCATTCGGTGGTAAACCAGAGGCAATCTCGTACACCATAGACCCGAAAGCCCATATGTCAACCTCTGTTCCATACTGAGCATTGTGATCGAAGAGTTCCGGCGCCATCCAGTGTGGTGTTCCAATGAAAGTAGATCGTTTATCCAACTTTGTCTCCATCATACCAGCAACACCGAAATCGCACAGCTGGACCGCTCCAGTTTCGGTAACTAAGACATTAGCGCACTTAATATCGCGATGTATGATGCCCTCCTTGTGAACCCAGTAAATTGCCACGGCCACTTCACGCAGTATAGGGATAATCCACTTCTCTTGCAACCCTCCAGGAGTGGTCGGTTTCATGAGGGTTGCTACACTTCCTCCAGCACAGTATTCGGTAACCATCCACATAGCCTTGCCAACAGGTAGAGCTTCGATGACATGGTTGATATTCTGGGCACCAGACTGACTTAAACGATGCAGCGCATTGATCTCTTTAAGAATCTCACTGTAGGTATCCGCGAGCTTCGGGTTCACCGTATCACTCTCGTCGACGTCTATAATCTTGACAGCTACCACATCGGCAGTCCTCAGATCGTTTGCTTTGTACACACGACCAAAGCTCCCCTTGCCGATCAGTTCGGTAAGGCGGTACTGAGGAGCGGGTTTTCCTGACTTGGCGCATTCTTCTTGAACAGCTTCTTCCATTTTCCGCGCGTCTTCGACAGCTTTTTGGCGCGTTGTCGCAGGTCCGCCGCCAAAAACTTGAAGAGTTGCCATGGTGTGTAAAGTTCAAGCGTAAGACTGAGGGCCATGGTTAGCTAGTGCTCCTAAAAATAAAAATTGTAACAAGAAACAAGAAACAAGGATGAATTATTAGCACAAGTACACATGGTGGGTTCAACGCGTGGGTCAGAAATGGTGAACATGAAAGGCGACAAAAGGGATTTGTAGGAAATAAAATAATTGCATCTCGTTAGCGTCGGTACCACTCTTACTCGCCTTTCCACCGGAGTTGGGGCACGGAGTGGTATGTTCAACGGCGGGTGATCCATCAAAGCTAGGACGTATGGACCGCCGCGAAGGCCTGGGTTGGATTCAAGCGGAATATCCACTGACCACGCTGGGGAACTTTTATCTTCGATAAAAAGATTATTGTTCATAGGTCCAGCCGGGGTCCCAACTGGAGTAAGTGCCTTGAGGGATCGCTTGAGAGAAGAGGAGGGAGTTTGCATGGGGGAATCAGTCAGGGACGGCATGGTGTGTTCATGTTGTGGCTATGTATTGTAGGCGACAGGACGGGTGGTGATTCAAGAAGGAAAAATGAATGAATCACTGAGAACAACATGAGTACTTACAACTAGGCGGTAAGTCAAATAATGAATCTTCAGGTTTATTATGCCGAACAAAAGGGAGGCCTTGCTCCAACGTGATTATACGTTACCGCCTTCAAAAGAATCGAGTCCACAAGGCAGCATTTGATGGTCTATGCTCCTTAGCATAAGAAGGCTCAACGGCCAACGCTGCGGAAGGCTGGTTCTTCGGAGCAAATTGGCTTTTCGAAAGTAGGGATTAATTGAGTCGTGGGACGTGTTTAAAAATTACAAATATATACGAAGTTGTTCATATCTTAAAGAAAGTTGATGGTGACAATGTGGCATCGGCGGTCCGTGCCTTGTTACAACCTTACTAAATAAAGTTGGGAGCGTAAGCTAAGAGGGCGAGGCGGCGCGCTAATCTAAAGATACCGAGGATGGGGTGAAAGACATAACCAATCAAATTAATCAACGACAACTTCAGCTTTGTGCAAGGCTAACCTACCTACCAGGTAAGTACCGAAAGCAGCCTCATTGACATGTCGATATGTACATACCACCAGTGCAAAAATTAAAATTATTCAAGAGGTACCTGAATGCATTAACTACCTCCTAGTCTAATATCTACCTTACCATGTATACCTCCTTAGGTACCTACCTATGTCTAGATGACCTCCCAGGAAGATTATAGGTATCGCGTTATTAATTAATAGTGTCTCAGAACTTTTTGACCCTGCCTCCGTTTGAATGCTACCTAACCTACATGAGGCTGCTTCGCCCACCGACCTCCATGCTTCCTTGCCCATCCCGCATCTCACCGCTGCGTCCGACTACGAATTCTCTGTAGATTCGTTCTAAGCGGGTTCTCTCCTGAGGGCTAATACTAGCCCTGGTAGATTCTAACGCTTTTACTACGTGTCTCCAACCGATGAGAACTTCTGTACTACCTCCTTCTTTCCCTTTCTCGCTACCATCTCCTGTACCATGGTTTACCCTCTTCTGACCCAGCTTTGTCTGCTTCTTTGCTGCTTTGATTTCAGATAGTTTAGCTGCTATAGCAGCATTCTCGGCTAGCTGGGATGATTTGTTATATCCCTTCTTCGCCTTTTCCTCTGCTTCGGCCAGGGCAGCCTCGATGCCGTAGCGGAATTGGACAAAATTCCGATTGCTCACGGCTGTGCTTGCCGTAGTTTGGGGGTTAACACCATTACGTTTGTCGCCCGATGGTTGTATTTCAATGTCTTTAAGCACATCATGGATGGCTTCCAACTGAGCGTTTGAGATGAGCGCCTGCAAATCGGCACCAGAAAACCCTTCTGTGCGCTTCGCGAGTTCAAAAAAGCTCTCTTCAGACGCCACCAACTCTTTACTGAGCTTGATTTTCTTACTCAAGGCCTGTAGGATATCGGCGCGGTCTTCTACGGTCGGAAAACCGCATAGCAAGCTCTTGTCCAAGCGCCCCGGACGAAGCAGCGCGGGATCGATCAGATCTGGTCGCGATGTCGCAGCTAAGACGTACACACCAGATAATCCTTCTGCACCGTCCATTTGGGTCAAAAGTTGATTGACTACTCGATCCGTAACACCCGTCGAGTCATGGCCTCGTTTAGGTGCGATCGAGTCGAACTCATCAAAGAAAAGCACACACGGTTTTGCAGCAGAAGCACGTTCGAAAAGATCACGAACGCTTTTCTCGCTGGCACCAATGTACTTGTTCAATATTTCAGGTCCCTTCACGGATATGAAATTGAGCCCGCACTCGCCCGCCACTGCGCTTGCGAGAAGAGTCTTACCACAACCAGGGAAACCGTATAAGAGTAGTCCAGAACGTAGCCTCAAAGGACATTGTGCAAATATCGGCGCATATTTTGTTGGATATTGTAATGTCTCCAATAGGATTTGCCGCGTCTCCTTTAGGCCACCGATCGAGTCAAATGTAGTTGTTGACGTCTGCAGCGGAACATTCCGGAGAGATGCCGGGGTAAATCCTTTGAGAGCGTTATCGAAATCGGCGCGACCGAGTTGCACAATATCCAATGATTCATTTAAAGGCTCCTCGCTAACAGACCGTATTAGAGCTTCGTTACGAGCTCGAGACACGAGGAGAATCAGATCTCCCGGCATATAACCATCGGTCTCCCCGGCAAGGTCGAGAAAGTCCAAATCTGGGTCTAAAAGGAAACCACCTAACTTCGGGTTTGCAGAAACGGAATTGCCCCGGCTACGTTGATCCGCACCGTCCATCCATGTGCCAGCATCATCACCGCCCACACTCCCATTGGCAGTAGTAGGACGACTACCGCACGAGCCAGGCGCCTGTAAAGATTCCGGAGCTACGGTTTGCTGTTTGACAATCGTCTCTAATACCTTTCTCCGGGCATCTTTATCTGGCGCTTTTAATTCGACAATTTCCCGGACGACGTGGCCTCCAATGATTACGTTATTGAGCGACTCTTTGCCTTGGGCAGTAGCTAGGAGAACAACACCCTTATCACGTCCACAGTACTGACGCACAATCGAACTGATAGTCTCACTAACCTGCCTGCTTCGGCCGTTATCGTTTCCCACTTGCAACTCGGTCTCTACCGGGCACAACTTGTCCAGATCGTCGAGTATAACAAGCGCTTTTCCACCGAGTCTTGCGCCCCAGCTAGCACCCATGAAGATTCTATTCAACGTTTCTTTGATGGTCGAAATCCTGCTTTCATCATTGACGAGCTTTCTGCACGGAAAATAAGTTGTGTGAAATAGGAATTCCTCTCGCAGTGTCTGGGCCAAGGACTGGACCACGGCTGTCTTGCCTGCTCCCAAAGCACCACTTAGGAGGACAGACGACATGTGTGAGAGGTGGGATTTTAAATCGGTTAGGAGTGAGTCGATTCCCACTAGAACCGAGTCGCCTGAAGGGGCTTGCTCATTTATCTCATCGTCTACTAACCAAGCTGGGCGAGGAGCTGGCATTTGTACCTCAATCGGCACAGATTTTTCAGATCCAAGGTACCAACTCAAATGTTCCTTGGAATTGGAATCCGGATTTGCGCCCTCTAACTTCATAATACCGCCCTCCCAGCCGTGAGACAGCTCGAGGGTGTCGTATACTGGTAATACCATCCCGTCGGTTAAGGGGCCGTGCAATAACCCGTTGGCTTTGCCCTTTTGACCATAGATATTAGATATCCTTCTGGATGCTTCCTCTTTCTCAACTTTCGACTCTCCACCAAATTTCAGGCCATCCGAAGTTCTAAGATCCCCAATCGAAAATGGGGACACTTTTAGTCTTTGTATTGCACTTCGGGATAACGGCGCAGGTGCTGGTTCAACCTTTGCGATTCCTCCAACGATCCCGAGACAACCAAGTATCGCACATAAAGGAGTAGAGAGAGCAATAGTCTGGGTCGTCGGGGGGTCATCCCACGGGCGCAGTTGGGCAACAACCTTCTCGGTTGCCTTTGTGGTCTCGCCATTCGTCGCATTTTCTTGCTGCTTCTGGGGATCAAGAGGAGGTTGAAGCCCAGCTGGTTTAACAATATTCACAGCAACCCATGTCACGCCGCGGAATTCCTTTGATAACAGAAGATCGCGATCAACCCATACGCTCAAGTCCTGCGGCGCCGATTCTTCATCAAACCATTCGTCGCAAAGTTTCCGGTCAATTCCTCTTAAAAACAAGCTTGGTTTCTTTTCTTCTCGCGCGCTCTTCCTCCGTACTGTACTAGCCGAACTCTTGGCGCTTCTCCTTGACGTGCCACCCACGCTACGGTCTTCCCGGGTATTTTTGGATGGTTTAGATCGCGTCTTTGGTGCAACGATGACTTCGGCGTCGGGTGCGATTTTCACGAACGGGACATCTGCCGAGGGAGCGGGTTCGAGAGATAGAACCTTTATATTGGCTGTGGATGTGGGCGAAAGATGGAGAGTCAAGGGATGCGTGCTGGGAGGCTGACCCGGTAAGGCGGTGTACGCTGGATTCGGGAGCGCGCGGATTTGTGATAGTAGATTTAATTCTAAAAAGGTCGCGTGTAACTCGATGATCTCCCAGTCTTCAGGCGTCAGCGGTTCGATGTTTACTGTATGCGCCAAAGGAGGGTCGACATGTATTATGGTCGTAACCTTCTGACCGTCTGGCAATCCAAGGGTACGGGCTAAAGTAGCGTCAATCTCGACGGAGGCTACCTCCTGATCTCTTCCACTACCACGTGTGCCACTGATACCATCACGATCTACTATAGGTGCTACCTTGCGCTTGCTAGGCATTCCCGTCCATCCGACATAGAGCGATCGTTGTGACGAGGAGCCATTGGCTTGGGAGGAGCCGTTCGCGGGCAATGGGACGCGATAGTTAAGTTCGACAACAACATTCTGGGCAGGCTATGGTAATAACTCAGTAACAATTCGATATATAGAAGACCGAGGGAGGGCTTACAGTATTGACGGTTACAAGTAGATTGACTAGCGATGTCGGGAGATTCACGAGGCAGTTCTTAAGGTGTACAAGAGATATCTCAGCAGCAACAGACTGCGCGTTCTTCCGCTGAGATGGAGCCATGCCGATTTAAGTATGAGAAGATTGAATTACACCTAAAGCACTATGAAGTGTCTTCGCGAGTAGGCTAGTTACAAGCTTTCAAACATGGCTTAAAGTATTACAAGTTGAGAATTGTAGCTTTCCATAGCACTAAGAAATATCCCTATGCATATGCCGTGGCAGCTGCATGAACCGAGGCATTGATCGATTATCAGAGGTACTTGGATACTTACATAACATAACATAACCATATGTACCTACGTACCTAGGTAGGTACGAAGTACTTGCAGCTTCGTCCCTAACAAATGAAAGACGACCCGAACTTCAGCTTCAGCGGGGACACCACTAGCCACATGGCCGGCGCCATTAAGCACTTCCAATTAATAACTGGGGCTGAAGAAGCGCGCGAAAATTCGCGTCGACGCGTTATCTTGTAGAAACTGGGTCCATCTATTCCCCTGTCCCCTGTTACAACTTCCAGCCTCCATGCCCTCAAAAGTTACAGACTCAAATGTACACTAATTATTGCGACTTGCCCAATTCTGTCGCAATTCTTCTACATCCCACATCTCACTTTACTCACGAAGACTCTTAGGAGTAGTTTTAATTCATAATGGCTCTCCTTCAATATAAAAACATTGTCGACTACGAGGCGCAGCAAGGTTAGTCGCCAATTTTCACAATTACACATGCTAGAAGCTAATAGAATCCGTTAAATATAGCTGCGTTTGAGAACTTTCTCGAAAAATTCAAGACATCGCCAGAGCAAACATTAACTCACGCTATTGGCCAAATTAATATCGACGAAGATGATTTGAGTGACGAGTACGATTTTATGGACGAAGATGACGAAGAACACGAGCGACGCCGTAGAGAGAAAGCTACAGCGAAACTACCAAAACACAAATATGCCGATTTGATGCAGAAGCTCGCAGACCGCACTACGGACGAGGTTTTAATAGAGCTAGATGACATTTCCCGAGTAAGATCAATGCAGATTCCCTTTGAACGAAATATCACTGACAGCAAGTAGTGGGAGGATGACACAAACGAAGGATTGAAACTCGTGGAGTCTATCGAAGCAAACACCAAGCACTATGTCGAGATCCTATCCAGAGCTATCGATAAAAAGATGCCCGCACCCACGACCGGCATCACGTATGATCAAATGACCTGCCCTCTCGTATCTTCTTTACTTGCTGACCCAAGCTTAGGTTCAAAGACGATGTTTTGGATGTAATCATGGAAAGGAGACAAGCTAGGAATCGCGATCTTACTGAAGCGGCCGCCAACACCAATAATCCAGAATTACTCGAGTCTACCTTCCCGGCTCAGCTCACGAGGAGATATACGCTTGTGTTTAAGCCCAGAACATCTACCGATGAGAAACCAGTTAAGGCCCTTGCCGTACGACAAGTACGGGGCGAACATCTTGGTCATCTTATCACAATCCGTGGCATTGCGACTAGAGTATCGGACGTCAAACCCATTGTACAAGTGGGAGCGTATACGTGTGATCGCTGTGGATGTGAAATATTCCAGCCTGTCAATGATAAGCAATATGCGCCCCTTACTAGTTGTCCGTCCCAGGAGTGTAAGGAGAACCAGTCGAAGGGCCAGCTCTTCCAGTCCTCACGCGCGTCTAAGTTCCTACCTTTCCAAGAAGTCAAGATTCAAGAGCTAGCAGAGCAAGTGCCTATAGGCCAAATCCCCCGAACCCTTACGATCATGTGCTATGGTAGCGCAGTCCGCCAGATCAGTCCTGGAGATGTTGTCGATATTTCGGGAATTTTTCTGCCTACCCCCTATACGGGGTTCCAAGCTATGCGAGCTGGACTTCTTACCGACACATATATCGAAGCACACCATATTGTTCAGCACAAGAAAGCTTACAAAGAGATGATCATTGACGACAAGCTATTAAGACGCATCAATGCCTACCGGCAGACGGGCACCGTATACGAGATGTTGGCGAAGTCGATTGCACCCGAGATCTTTGGTCACATTGACGTAAAGAAGGCGCTCCTGCTATTACTAGTTGGTGGTGTCACAAAGAAGATGGGTGACGGTATGAGGATTCGTGGCGATATCAACATTTGTTTAATGGGTGACCCCGGTGTAGCCAAATCTCAGTTATTGAAGTATATCTCGAAGGTTGCTCCTCGAGGTGTCTACACATCGGGCCGTGGTTCAAGCGGTGTTGGTCTTACCGCAGCCGTAATGCGCGATCCTGTAACGGACGAGATGGTTCTCGAAGGTGGTGCGTTGGTTTTAGCTGACAACGGCATCTGCTGTATCGACGAATTTGATAAGATGGATGAAAATGATCGAACTGCTATTCACGAAGTTATGGAACAACAGACGATTTCCATTTCGAAGGCTGGTATCTCAACTACACTGAATGCGAGGACATCGATCCTGGCTGCTGCCAACCCTATTTATGGCCGCTACAACCCACGTATATCACCAGTGGAGAATATTAACTTACCGGCAGCCCTACTCTCACGTTTCGATGTCCTATTTTTGTTACTTGATACCCCGACTCGCGAGAGCGACGCGCAATTAGCTAAGCATGTAACATACGTGCACATGCATAACAAGCATCCTGACCTCTACGATGCCGGCGGTGACGATGCAGCACAGCAGCCGAGCGTAATCTTCACACCCCACGAAGTACGGGCGTACATTGCGCAAGCCCGTACATACCGACCTACGGTCCCAGAGACCGTCACCGAATACCTAACTAAGACTTACGTTCGCCTACGAGACGCGCAACGCCGCGCTGAGAAAAAGAACAAGCAGTTCAGTCACACAACCCCACGAACACTGCTAGGCGTGGTACGTCTCGCACAGGCGCTGGCGCGACTCCGATTCGATACAACGGTCAACCGAGATGATGTGGACGAGGCACTGCGACTTATGGAAGCCAGTAAGGAGAGCTTGGCTGCTCACGAGGCCACAGGTGGTAGAAGAACGCTCAACGCGGCCAGTCGTATCTACAACTTAGTCAAGTCGCTAGCTGACAGTGGCGCGTGCCGAGCTGAGGATGATGAGGATGATGAAGAGGGTACGGTAGAATTGAGCATGCGAAAAGTGCGCGAGCGTGTCCTAGGTAAAGGATTCACGGAAGACCAGTGGTTGAATGCGCTGGATGAGTACACGAATCTCGATGTGAGTTTTTCCAATCTTCGCTATCTCCTGTAGTGGTTCAAGTTACTGACATTACGAAAACAGATCTGGCAGACAGCGGGCAATGGCAGCAGGCTGGTGTTCATCACAGCGACGGATAATGTAGGGGAGGCCGACGACGAGTAAGGTGATTTGCAAATCAGGTATGAGAGCTAAGCTAAGCGAAGCAAAGACCCTAACGGGCTTTTGCTCTAGAGCCACGAGGATAAAATAAGCCACGGCGTTATGGAACCGGGATCAATGCTATCACTGATATAACGATTGAGATGTCTCCCGCCGCAGTAGCTTGCTTGTTTTCAAGCCAGTTCTTAATGGCGGGAATGAGATAAAGCTGCTTTAAGTATAAATACATATTATATCCTTTATTCTGCATTTTGATATTGCATAGGCTGCTTTGACGACTTAGCCTGCAAGTTCTTAAACTCTAGCAAAGGGAACTAAAGGGCGGATAAGTCGCAACTAGTTCGACAGTAGGGTTGATTAGGCGGTGTAGTTTGAGTGACATACCTTATATGGTTAGGTACCTAGATACGAAGACCAAAGGGCGAGATAGGGATACCGTTATTTGAATATAAAAAAGGCAGCACGTATATTACCATGCGTTACAACGAAGACAAGGCATAGCTCATCCACGTTAATGTAGAGCTTATATCATATTGTGCATATTCTACGCGGTACATATTGTGTTATATACATCCGTACCAGCAATATATCGTCGCCTAACCTCTAGAGCGATAGTCACCTCATAGAGGAGCACGAGTAGGTAATTTACACAGGGGACCTGACATCATACAACGCAGCCCGTTCCATCTCGCCGAGGATACCGCTACCAGCCAAGGTCCACTTCTCGCTGACGCTCTTCTCGTCAACGCGCAGGCGAAGAATGCCGCTCGCAGCCCAGTATTCCATAAGCGCGCGGGCCTCCTGCTTGGAAACACCGCGGAGGTTCAGGGTCTTGACACCCTTGAGAGCGTCGAACACGCGTTCGTCGTACTTGGCGAAGAACGGGTCTCGAGGCGGCAGCGGCTCGCCGGCCTGTGCGGCAGCAGCTTGCTCTAAAGCCTTCTCCATCGACGGGATCACGGGGGTATTGCCCTTGGTGCACACAGCCAAGATGGCCGCGCCGTTGACAAACCCCGTCTTGCCGCCCAGCGCGTCCGTGTATAGGCGGAGTAAGCTCAGGTCGTGGCTGTGGATAAGCTCGAAGGCGGGTGAGCGGTAATCGCTGATGCGCATGATGTGGCTAAGGCCGTCAAGCGCAAACATGATGGGTGGACGGCCTGGTAGTAATAGTTCCTTCCAGAAGGCCTGGAATACGGGCCAGGCGAACTCGGGTTCCTTGGTAGCGTTGGCGAGGGCGGCGAGCGTCATACCTCTGTTCACCGAGATAGGGAGGTG
Organism: Daldinia grandis; assembly: GCA_022432525.1. NCBI lineage: Eukaryota > Fungi > Ascomycota > Sordariomycetes > Xylariales > Hypoxylaceae > Daldinia > Daldinia grandis. The sequence continues at coordinate 1,827,632 of JAJKLB010000001.1, forward strand.
CATATGGTCTAGCTCGACCTTGTACTGTGATAAAATGGGCTGGTTGGCCTTGTGGATGGCCTGGAAGAGCTTGACGGTGTATACGGGCTGGGAGAACTGCTCGGAATTGGGTATGGGAGAATACTCAGTCGCAGCAGTAGTCAGTTCTTGCGCTGGACGTGCGAAGAACAGTTAGCCTTGACATATACCAGACTGGAGGGAGTCTTCTATACCTTCGGGGATGTTAATTACAACCCATTTGTTCAGGAACCCCGTTGCCAATCCTTGAAGTCCTAAGACACTCTTTCCCGATGCCCTGTCTCCAGTAATAACCAGCCTCAGAGTCTCTTTCTTGCCGATAGCATCTGTGAGTTGCTTCGCTAGGTCTACAGTCTCCTTCCTAATTAACGTATGCGGCGACCGGAATAAGCCCCAAGTCTGCGTCGGCTTGAATGCCTCGCTGGCCCTCAGTTGGTCTAACAGCACCTCCGGCAGGCTCAAAACTTGGCCTACAGAACTGGCGTCCACGACATTCTCGGCCGTCAATTCGCCAAGGCCTGTTACTGCCAAAGCATTATTGTTGCTGAGCTGAATGCGCTTTCGAAATGCCTTTCTTTCCCCAGTCGCCGGTGGTTTACCCTTATCGATGGTCCGCTTCTTCCTTCCCAATATCAACTTTTTACCGGCACGAACGTGCCGTGAGAGGCTTATATCTTCCTTCTGACCGGGCTTGGCTCTCAGTTGCGCCGAAGTCGTGAATGCTGCCGCTGATGCTGGGGTCGACGGAGCTGGTAATAATGCTGCTGGCGCGAGTAGCCGCTGTGAGGGCCTTGCTAGACACCTCCAACAATTCGCACTCGCCATTGCTAGTGCGGATCAAATTCGAACGTTGGACGCTGAACGGTGATCCTCGGCGAATTTCCAACATCAGAAGCTTCAATATCAAAATCGCAAAAGAACCCCAGCTAAATTTTAGGAATTAGACCTCCGATAAAAGCATATAAAGCATATACATAAAGCATATCGGTGCGGGTGACTAAGGTTCCACACCACGGTACGCGGGTACCTTAGCAGCTTAGATAGGTACCTAGGTAACCTAACGAAAAAGGATGGCGGAGAAATTAGCACTCCGATCTGCTATCGATAAGTCCGATATGCCTGCGCTACCAGCATCTAATCAAAAATTCTTGGGGAGTGCAATTGGAACTTCATTTTTTTCTTGGTTTAACATCCCACTTACGCCGTTCCTGCACTACAACACAAAGCATAAAAGATATAATCTCACTACACTAGGTAAATATTACTACCAAATACACGGAATACCTATTACCAACTTATACCGGTCAATTCCGACCACGAAACATTTGAACAATGGCCCCGCCATCTAAGCCACAGCTCGACGTCGCCGTCACCAAGCCTACACCATACACCTTCGATCTTGGGCTCCTCCTCGCCAACGATCCTAACCCGCTCTCTACGTCTGTCCCGGAAGAAGTCGGCTCCAATGCTCTAGAAGCGCAGCTCGCCGCTACTGCCCGCGACGGTGCGCAAGCCCTCATCAACCAGCTCCTAACGACACTCCCTCTTTCCACCACCACATCCGGCGTCTTACTCACCCTACCCCACCCCACGACCACTCTGCCACGCGAGAAGCCCTTACCAGCAGCTAAGCCCCCCACGAAATGGGAGCAATTCGCCGCGCACAAGGGCATCAAGCCTAAGACACGCGAGCAGCGGCACGCGAAGTCCCAAAAGTACAATGAGGAAACAGGCGAATGGGAGCGCACGTGGGGTTACGATAAGGGTGGTGCCAAGAAGCGTCGTGAGGGAGGTATGGTTCAGCAGGACTGGCTTGTAGAGGTCGACGAGAAGAAAGACCGGGAGGAAAAGGCCGCCAAGGATAAGAAGAAGAGGAGGAAGGCTTGACGAACCAGGTCCGTGATATGAAGAAGTAAATGATAGGTGGGGAACCTAGCCATTGCTAAGAGATGCAGACTGATGAAAATGGTAACTTGAGGGGGGCATTCTGTTGATACCCACGCATTTCGAGTCGCAATAGACAGGCGGGAGTTTGGCGTTTCCGGCACAAGACAGCAGGTTTCGCCGGTTTTGGGCATATTTGTATTGGTATTGCGGATCTTTCCACCCAATGTATGGTACAGATTCTTTTCTAACCTTTCATATTCTAAAACTCCGTCGCTACGTTTTGTTCCACTCTCTTCCGCCCTTCTTCCACGCAATGAAGCGTTCGCCGTGTAGCCAAAGTAGGAATTCGTTATGTTAGCACGCAAGGCGCATTGGCTATAGTAATTCGTGCGCCGTTATCCAAGATCCACCACCAACTTATTTTGCTGCGACATAGTATGTCGGGTAGATCGATATGGAGCGCCTAGGCAATAATAGGTGTTATGTACTTAGGTATGTAGCAGCGTAAGGCTCCTCGGTTGGTTAGCTCTCTTGAAGGATCCGAGTTTGCGGTTGTTGAGAATCAAAAGACGAAGCGTGCCGCTAATTCATAAAGCCTGATCGACTCAGGATAATCGTAAAACGCTAAGATATGAAGAAAAGTTTGAAATCGTAAACGGAGCGTAATATCATCAAAGAGCACCGCCAAGCCAAATGTTAACCACATCCGCGTCCTGGGGGTATTAACAAGGCAAAAAAGCTATCATCAGATCAGGATCAACCCGTCCCTACTCTCCAGTTCAATATACCGTTACTTAAATCACCCCTTAATTATGAGAAGTTCATCGGGGAAAGAGGCTTAATAGGCGACAGTGGTCGTAGTTCCCGCTCCCCAGATCGTTGTACAGCTGTATCGTGCCCTCCGTTAACAGTTAATGAATTCGAGGTCGAGTACTTCGATATTAGTCCTCCGCTTGACTGACTCACTGGCACCGGCTTCTTTCTTATTTTTCCACTATGGTGTTCGACGGGAGGAGCCGATAATTTGCTGCTGTCAGACGAAGAAAGATTCCGATCATCATGGGTATCACCCCCACTGTGGCTCTGAGACTCCGACGAGCTCAATCCGCGAGGCAGTGGTTGTTGGAATAACTGATATTCTTCCTCGATATATTTAGCTTCGTTCCTACACCCCTGCCAACATAATCTCCAATCGCAAACAAGGAACTTAAAACAGAAGGCGTCGATTTTCATGCATGGTTGGAAGCATATGCATAGATTGCGGAAGTCCATCTTATTTTTGTCGGAATGTGCGAGAAGCAAGCTGAGATGACATGTGATAGCAAAAAGGAGATAGTAATTAAACGGCGACAAATTGGAAAGCTCGTCAATCAGCAATTGGGGTACTTCCTGGGCGCCAGCGCACTCTCGGGAAATTCGCTCCTGGGCCCCCTTTGGGAATAGTTCGTCGGGAAGTTCACGGAGCCAGGCTTTAAACATCGAACCGATGATATTGATATCGTAAAGGTCGTTCTGGGCAAATAGGTCGACATCGTATTCTGTCATCGATTTAGCAAATAGCGAAACTAACCACGACGGGATGGGTGATTTACCTTCATCGAACTTCCTTTGCCATTTCTTAACTTGAGGGCCACTCCCAGGCACACGATAAAGGCCTTCAACCTCGGTTCCCTTGAGATTAAGATAATCGATCGCTCGCCAGGGGAAAGCAGGCATCCAAAACTCTGTCTTGTCCCGAGAATCCTCAAGTCTCTTAGATATCCTCGTCAACCGCGTCTGCTCGACCAATGGCAAATTAATAACCTTGAGAACGTAATGCTCGTCATCCACCCCCGTGTCTTTATCCGACGTACTGGCGCTACGGCCGCTTCTCCCAAATAATCCTTTGCTGATCATATCTGCTGCTCGGCTACCTGAACTTTTTAGACCGTTAAAAAATGTTGAACCGTTGATGTTGCTGTCCTTAAAAGAGGAAGGGTGGCTTCTATAATAGTCTTTATCGTGTCGGTGTTCTTTGTTCCCTGGGGCGTCTCGAGGAAGTGCACGGTCGGCGGAATGATTACGTATGGTCGAATTCATCATGTTTCTAAAAGATCTCTCGTAGCCATCGGGATTCATGGGGGCCGTCTTCAAAGGCTGCAGGCCTGCCGGGGATGGGTCTCGCTCAGCCTCATGCAATGTGATTGTAATCGACTCCTTTGGGCTATGACCATCGTTATCCTTCAGCGACCTATTACGACCCAGAAGCGTGAAAGGTTTGGGTTTATTCTTTTTTGATGAGTTGGTTTCTTGTTCACTAGTGGATGCCAATGAAACATCAGATCTGGATGGCAAGGAAGGGGTTATTTTGTGGTTCGAGGGATCGGCGGATGATAGGTCTAGATAGTTGGCGACGAACAAAGGATTAGCATCAGGAGACTGGCGTAATACGTAGCTGCACTAGCTGCTCTTTCTTTGACTTCCAATTCGGCGTACCTGAATGTTTAGAATTTTTACTGGATACTCTATCCGGCATGGCGGTCTTCTCCGTGCCGCGGGACATCGCCTCACTCGTCCCTGCGCTGTCCGTGTGGGTATGATAGAGCTGATTGGTAGATCTAGACGACTTCCCAAAGCCGAAAAAGCGGCTACCGCTTCTCGAGTGCTTCTCGTTTTCGGGACGAGAACATGTATCCGCAACGGTGGATGTGGTGTTGGAGGATGGGAGGAGGGTTAAGGGCGGAAGTTCTGGTTCGTAGCGCTGAGGAGATTGGTGTCGTCGATATTGAGCGACATGTACGCTGTCGGGAGATTGCAGCGGCTGGGTTGGTTCAACAGGATAATCCTGATACTGCTGTGTCTGAGGTTTGCTAGACGTGCTTGTGCTAAACTTCCCAAAGGGAGAACGAGGCGACTTGGGCGACTTAGAAGGCGTCGGGGAAGTAATTTGAAGCGTAGGCTCACTCCTCAATGTAGGGCGCGGGCTCGGTCTATCTGCTCCCAAGGCATTGGGATCTGAGTATGTAGGGGCGCTGGCACTGGTGCTGGAAGCGGAGTGCTGGCCCAAGGAATCCGAATCATCAGCCAGGGACAACGGGTTGGGGACTGGCTTTCGGCGCATTATGGATGGTATGTGTTTCCCTTATTGCTCTCCGGTCAAACACAAATCGGGGAATATCAGGCACGAGCCTGATTCGCTCTCTGCCGCAAAAGGACAGGCTAAGTCGTGCGCGGTGGAATGCTGTAGCAAAGTATTGGGGTATCAGACGGATCGTAGGAAGGATTAGCAAAGCGAGATAGGGCAGACTTGGTAATCTGCGACAAGAAGCGCCAGACCCAGGTCGATTAAGGGTATTTTTGGGGGGAGGGGAGTAATGGTATGGGGAAAGATATTGTACAACTAAACTTTTAGAAGTTGTTGGCGTCGACATACAAGAAGGAAAAAAAAAGAAGACCACCCAAAGATCCAACCTTGAGATTTCCAAGGGAGAACTGAATTGGGGTTGAATTGAATATTCAAGATTGATTTGATGAATTGATGCCTCTGGGAGAGTCCTGGCAGCAAGTACATAGCTGGCAGGGGATAATAGGTACCCACATCCACGGTTGTGTCGGTCGTCGTACCTGACGAGTTGCGAAAATGCGCTAGATCTCAGGGGTTGATACTACATATCTGGATGTATCTAGGTACATATTTTGAACGGCAGTAGCAGAGAATCTAACGGAAGTTCGAACCTCCCGGATTACTCTTTCAGCTGCATGGTTTCGGCAGTATTGAAGTTGAATAATAACGGTAGGTATGACAAACCTCGAATTAGCTTTGAGCTTGTTTGAGTTCTCTTGCCTTTCTAAGTCTAGCTACTAGAGAGAGATATAAGACACGACGAAGTAGTGATACCCTCACTTAAATATTACTTAATACAAACCCAATCGCGGGAATCCATGTAGTATTTACTAGCAAGTAAAGATGTTAGCTTGAAAATAGTCGTAGTAATGTCAGACGTTAGAAAGTTACTTGTGGCATAACTTGGAAGTTAACCTTTGAGAATTTCACTCTAGTTCAATGTTATTTGTTGTTAACAAGATAACTTAACGACGAGGGGGGGCTTCACCCGCATATACAGGTTGCTACTTTAGCAAATATATACCTAGGTAGGTACCTTAATATAATGAAAAGCATCGCATTCATATATCGAATAACTACCTGATTCAATTTCTGAAGCAGCATGGTATGGTCTCGGTATGTTTTCATTGAGGTTAGGTTGGCTTATCGGCCTATTGACCGTACATAACCGGGCTTGCCGGGGTCTGCCTTACTTCATGTACATAAGGTATGTAAAGGCGCGTAATAAGATTTTAAATCTGAAACAGGCTCTCACGCATAACCGCACTTTTCAACGTACCCACACTTTCTTCGGCGAAATGTGCCTAGACTTAGCGCTGCAGACGTACTATATTAACCTAGACATCTACTAACACGGGAGGTATACCTATACATACAGTTACATCGAGAACATTTAATATATAAGTAGATCCCAGGTAAATACTATTACGATGATAATATATATTATCGTAGTAGCATCAATATTTTACATGCCAAACACTCCTACATCTTGCATATTGGTTTACGTCTCATGTTCCTGGGCGTAATCTGTCTTAGTCAAATTCTAATAATAGGCTCACATAACTCACGAGGCATTCAACGAAGCATCCTCCTGATAATACGTTAATTCTTTAACAGATTCACCCTATCCACCCCGAGTACATCATCCTCCATGATGCCATGGCCCTGACGATTCCCTTTTAGGTAGAGTACCGAAGCTTTCTGGTCTCACGTTCGAAGGGGTAATATATGGCAAGCAAACTTGAGGCCAAGAGGTATAAGACACACAACTAACTTACCAGGAATAACCCAGATAAGTTACGGCCGCTGTAGTCGTATATGCGAGTCATATACCATGTCATAAGCTCGGAACGCCAATAGCTTATAGGTAGTCTAGAATTAGAAATACACTGGGTTGGGTTGCTGGGAGATTCTTCAATCTATCTACCCTCTTACATATCAGCCATTTATTTACTGCATGTCCACTATGCACGTATACCTAAATGTAAATAGATACCCCCGTCTTCCGTCCTAACATCTTAAAAGATGTACTTCATACATAGTGTACATGTGGCTAAGGTGGTTCCACTACTCCAACCTGTCCCACCTAGCACGTGCTCCACCTACCGGGCGGGAACTAGTCAATGGAACTTTGCAAACATTGATGCAAAACATTCATCTTTCTTCGTTACCTGCTTACATCTTCTTCATTACCTTAGGTACCCGTACGTATTAGTCGCGCTATCGCATGTGGCTTGCTACATGTCAGGGATTCAAGAACTACCAGATGAGCTTCAGCTCGCAACCGCGGCTCATGTCAAGTATATTCAAAGCTTAGACACAAAGAAGGATGAATATGAGTACTGGCTCACCGAGCATCTCCGTCTAAATGGGCTATATTGGGGGTTGATGGCGCTACATTTACTGCGGAATCCCGATGCGCTCCCCCGAGGCGAGGCTATAGACTTTGTCCTCTCCTGCCAGCATGAGAGCGGTGGGTTTGGTGCCGCACCGGGGCATGATGCTCACATGCTCTACACAGTCAGCGCCGTGCAAATCTTTGTCCTGCTTGACGCCTTAGATGAGTTAGAGAAGCGCGGTAAAGGCAATGGGAAGGCCCAAGTGGGCAAATGTGAGTCAGCTAGCTATATCCTGAATTTGCTCGCTGCCAATGTCGCGTAAGAGCTAACTTAGTCTTCAGTCCTGGCAGATCTTCAAAATCGGGAAACGGGCACATTTGCCGGTGATGAATGGGGCGAAGAAGATACAAGGTTTTTGTATGGCGCTTTGAATGCCCTCTCGCTCCTTGGCCTATTACATCTGGTCGATGTCAATAAAGCTGTCGACTATATTGCTGCCTGCGCCAATTACGACGGCGGCTACGGTGTTAGCCCTGGAGCCGAGACTCACTCTGGTCAGATCTTTACTTGTTTAGCCGCTCTCTCTATTGCCGGGCGTAAAGACTTGATCGACGCTGATAAGCTAGGCGGCTGGCTAAGCGAAAGACAAGTCGCCTGCGGCGGCCTAAACGGGAGACCGGAGAAGAAGGAAGATGTATGCTACAACTGGTGGGTATTGAGCAGCCTGGAAATGATCGGTCGTACACATTGGGTCGATCGGGAGAAGCTCATTAAGTTTACCTTAAGCTGTCAGGACAGCGAGCGCGGTGGGCTATCAGACCGACCCGATGATATGGTTGATATCTGGCACACGTTCTTTGGACTGACGGGCTTAAGCTTGCTGAAGTATCCGGGCGTAGAAGCTATTGACCCTGTCTATTGCCTACCAAAGTACACTATAGATCGTGTATTTGGCAGATCAGGATAACTGCACAGCAACTTCTAACAAATGTCTGCCCTGGTAATATACTCGTACACCTTGATGCTACACGTGATTTTATTTCATTTCCTTTTTAATTCATTTTACTCTTTTCGCTTATTGAGGCCTCGCTTATCAGTAGATGGCCAGAAAAGCTTCTCTTGCAATCTAATAACCTACTAACGTAAGTCTAAGTAGTAGGTTAGTTAGGATACAAGGCAAGAGTAGAAAGATCTTCAAATCCTTCCCCCTTTGCTCGTAGTTTATTTCACCATAACTAGAGTCATAAGGGTTGCACCCAAACATTTAATGCTTGTTAATAGAAGTTTCATACATCCTAGTTTCCATCCTATAACATTGAGATGGTCAATTCGCGCATTTACCCTTACATAGCATGAAAAACGTGGTATCTTTTTTGTATTACGCACTCCGACCTTACTGTGTATGGCTGGTCGAGTTATGACTTCCGCGGCCCCCTTTCCGATATTAGAATAGTTACGTGCCCCCGTATACACCCAATATCACCTTATGCGCTATCCTTCTTCCTCTGTCCACAGTAGAAACCAAGCCCATAGTCATCCGTAGTAAAGGTGATCTTTGAGCCCTTGGGGAAATAGAAAACATCGCCAGGAACGGCGTGCACTTTGTTGCCTGTTTCGTCGCTTATATCAAAGCTACCCTCAACAATCACCTTCACTATAGCATCACGGATCCATTAGTCGATTAATCATTTTGCAGACATTTTGTCGAATGAAACATACTCTCGTGGTACGTATACTCGTATACAAGTGGTGTTCCCTTCTCCAAACGGTAAAACCCGGCCGAGATAGGTTTCGCGGGGTCGAGATTCTCGCTGTTGTCTGGTTAGAGGAGAGACGTGTGATGAGCTACGGCAAAACCTACGACGTCGTAACATCTCCTAGAAATGCATTGTCGTTTGCGATTAGCGGCGGCTTGGTGCTCTGCGCATTGGAATAGTAAGACATTGGGACGGGACCTGTTGCGGTCGAGTCCGTCTTTGATTTGGCCTTGCTAATAATAGATCCCATATTTATTGTAAATCGTTCAACTCGTTACAAGTATCCTATAGTGATGGAATAATAAGACTCGAGTGTTGAGAAAAGATGTCTATATAGGCCTCTATCTATATTATCGAGATATCTAGGGATCGCTAATGTAGGTATACCAAGCTTCGTATCCCGAACTCGGCCGCAACAGCTTTCTCCACTGCAATTCACTACCTCCGGTCAGGAGATAACAGAACATCGACTTACATTTTCCTATAGCACAATGCGAACTGAGATGGGGAACTTTCAACTGGCTCATTTCCTATTTACGGTCTATTCAATCTCTCTGGTTGGGTGCGCGTCCCTGCATTATCTTGTCCAGCTCCAAGAATCAAGATCCGCATCCTATCTACCCCAAATCTACCTAAGGCACCCATCCCGATTGGACGGGGATGATTCGGCATCGCATGTAGATAAGCTACCTCTTAGGTATACTCATCCATCCTAAATCCTCGGATGCGGAGTTCGTGATCGTCGCTGCTTTCCGCTAGCACTATTACTTTGCGACTTTGGGATATTGGCACGTACATATCTTGGTATCGCCACTCGACTTCCCCCGCATGAGCATCCGCAATATGTTGTCTATAGATGCCTCTCATCAGTATTATTCAGGTGACTTCCACGTGTAGTCTCATGCGAGACGATATTTCCATTTTATCTAGTATAATCAAGTTGTATTTCTAACCAGCTGATGATATTGACTTCTGTAGTATAAGCTACCACTTACACCTCATTATCATGACGGTTGGTGTACTTGATCTTTCCCACCGATATCAAGGGAACCCCGCTAAGGGCTGAATAGGTACCTAAATAATGATGGCTAAAGATTAAAAATTAAATAAGAATTCAATACCGCAATTGCAATACTCATCCAAGTCTAATTACTCCGTCAGGACCGGCGGCCTCGAAATGCCCATCTCCACCAATTCCTAATGATTTTAGATTAAGAAGTACCAGTGATGATCGAAAGTCCGCCCTGACGGTTAATCGCTCACCCTCGACCTCACGACCTTCCTTTAGCGTCACCAACATGCAGGTCTTATCTCCCATAGTCTGTTCATCAAGAATGACCAGATGGTCGGAAACAATCCCCCGCCTGAGATCGAAATGCCCATAGGAAAATTTAGCAACGTCTTCAATGCTCCAGCCATGAAAAGGATATGAAGCCGGTTTCCCCACTGGGGCTCTCGTAGGCTTTGTGATGGTCTTGATATCGAGAGTATCAACCAATACAGCTATTTATTCATAGTCAGTGTGGTCCTAAAGAGGGTTTAGATCGATCAATTGAGGCTGTACTCAAGCACATACCAATCCAATCTACACCATCGAGCTCTGGCGCACCCAAGCTTCGCGTAAAGAATTCGTCTAATATCTATTGATTTCTAGTTAATAAATGGACGATTTTCTTAGCAGATTTCACGAACTTCTTCAGATATAGGAGCTGTACAGAATACAGGGATCGTATGTTGCAAGCTGTCTGAGTTTGTCATATTTTGCGGTTTATTGATTGGGAAGCTGGGTAAAGGAAACCATAGCTAGCTGATTCGTTGGTGTGATAGGACTGTGTTATATCGAATTAATCGGAAACAATCCGTTAAATAGGGGAGATCTTTTTAGAAATATTAGTAAATTCATTAGGTCATGTGATAGGAGCCTTGATAGAATCTCAACGTTAGTTTAAGAGATGAAAGTGTTTCAAGGCATACTGGATTAGATTCATTCCTCACTGTAGTTCTCAGAATAGACTTGTTAATTTAGTTATGATATGTTAAAGACTACGAGCACTGATCATTTGGCTCGGGCATAAAAGGTATATAATGGATGGAAACTCAATTCCTAACTTTTGTAGCTTAGAATAGGGGCATTGCTAACAGATACATATTGAATAATCACTAACACATGAACTAGGTAACAAATAAAGGAGGGCTTTCTTGTATGGACTTATTTACTGGCAAGTGGAGTCTGGACGGAGGCAAAACACCTTCTAGGTCCTATAGTGTCAAATATATAATCAGATTGTCCACCTTAGTCAAATGAACCATTGATATAGTTCCTCAAGTCCCCCTGCAATTCTTGTATTGCTTCCAGTTCGAAGGTATCATTTCCTAGCATTGGAATTGCTGTTTCTTCACCCAGTCGCACATCACCTTGCCGACACAACCGCAACACTTGCACGCCTATACCATATCATTAGCTGACTACATGGAAAGTGAGGTTTCCTTGCATGTCTTGCCTTTTTAGCTCGTTCGTCGTTATTCGCCCCGCCGATACACGATAGTGTTTGGTTGTTCGTAAACCGGAATTGATTGTAGCAGGCATTAGCGTTGATGACATCGGCGCAATCATCTGTTGCCGCAAGCTCTCGACTACATTCAGGGACTTGTTGGCCCAAAATCAAGGATAACCAAAATGATGTTAATGCGAAGGAGGCCCTCATCGTGAGTATTGTGAGGCTATTCGTTCTCAATATGATTTTATATACAGGAAACGGGATAAGGCTGTCTGGCGGATTTATTTACAGGTGGAAACTGAAAGCATTCCACGAACGAGCTAGATAGCATCAGAACAGATATACTAGCCGAGCTCTTGAATACTATTTACCATCATGTAAAGTCTCGGTGTGGTTTAATTACCATTTTAGCCGGACATGCTAGTTATGATTGGAGCTACAGCGCCGAGCTTCATGAGGTAAGAGATAACTAAGAATTGATCGTCCGTCGTCATTCGCCAGGAATAGCAACTTCTTAATACTATACAACAATTCTAGTGCGGGGATTGCGAAGAAAGGGGGGCGGAATTAATGATTCCGGTCGAATAAAAGATATCCCAATACATGGGTCTGCTGTAATCTGGGAGATATATATTTCGAATTTTGAAGTTCCATCGAGCTCTTCTCCTTGGGCTAATATTCCCATCGGCATCTATTTGTTCCTAATGTATAAGATCCGGTACAGCCTTACTAAATCTTACATAACATAGTGATGTATTTATACATATATCACCCTTGTCTTGGGTAGAGCACAGGATAATGTACGACGAGGAATAGGGGTCGTATACGAACAAATGTATATATCTTAAAAGGGAAGTGGGACAGGAAATGAAATACTATCTACCGAGTAAACATCAGAATTAGCTTTAACAATACGTCACAAGTAGTGCGTGACTGGACAGGGCCACTCGCCGTCTGTCTACCGAAGTTCTGGGCAGCGTTAATTCATGCTCAAGTCCCGAACCAGTAACCCTTCTCCACATTAACCGGAATGAAAGCTAGACGGGTTCGCCTATCGAAATGCTCTCCGATATTAATGAGTAATATCCTCCGAGACCGAAAATTGAGCTGGGTTTTGTGTCGGGTGTGGGTAAGACGGCAGTAGTTTACGGAGTAACAGGCCGTCGTCACGGCTAAGACCATAACTACCCTACCATCTGTCCCTTTCTAACTTCGATTTGGGTTCTAGGTCCAGTACTGACTCGGAATCAACAGCTTGAGAAGCGAGATCAAGATATGCAGCTTAACATTTTCGTCGCTGCTTTAGGGCTGTTTGCGCCTGCGAGCGCACTGCTCCGATTCGGCTGCTCGGGTTTGACCGTGCAGCGCCTAGATCCCTTGGTTAACCCAGGCATGAATCCATCCGCCCATCTCCACCAGATTATTGGAGGCGTATGTTTACCATATACATCTAGTTCGAGATTTCACGTTGGTGACTAATGGTATAAAGGATTCCTTCAATGCATCGATGCCTCCTGGGACACATGATCTCGCCACGCTTTCGACTTGTACCACCTGCCAGTTCACAGAAGATCTTTCCAACTACTGGACTGCCGTCATCTTCTACCGTGGCAAAAATGGTACTTTCAAGAGGGTCCCGCAGATGGCCCAGGCAGGCATGGAAGGCACTCAGGGCGGCATGGTGAGCACGGATCGAGCGTGATGGTTCTTTAAGCACTGTCTAACTCATTAGAAAGGTTGTTTACTACATGACTGATGCCCTATTCGATACTGCTCAAAAATCTACTGTGACAGCTTTCAAGCCTGGCTTCCGTATGCTTGTTGGCGACTCGACTTTCCGTGACCGCGAGGAAGCTAGGAAGTGGCGCCAATTGACTTACATCTGTATGGAGAATCAGGGTACCCGTGCTCCCGAGAGTATCGGTTTCCCTACGAAGCCTTGCCCCGGGGGTATCATGGCGAACCATCGCTTCCCTACGTGAGTATCTCACACGTGTATATGTTGAAACGATCTGACGCAGTACAGTTGTTGGGATGGCAAGAACCTAGATTCTCCTAACCACCAAGACCACGTCGCATATCCAGAGAGTGGTACCTTCGAGTCTGGTGGCCCGTGTCCTTCTACGCATCCAGTTAGGCTCCCTCAAATACTTCTCGAGACGATGTGGGACACCAGGGCCTTCAATGACCCAGCCGACTTCGCCAACGGCAAACAGCCCTTCGTCTGGTCGACAGGTGACGTCACTGGCTATAGCAGCCATGCCGACTACATGTTTGGCTGGAAGGATAATTCCCTCCAAAAGGCCATGGATGGGCACACGTACGTCTCTGCTCCGACGCTCAAGACACAAAGTATTTCCCAGCAGAACAAATGCAAAGTTCCCGACATGGTAGGAGAAGATATAGATAGCTGTAAGTAATGGAATCTGCTTTCAAGGATGGAATTTAAAAATCTAATTTTTCATAGGGTTGACCAACTTACCCGGTGCGAATCCAGTGGTGTAGGAACCGATTCTTAGGATAGCTACGGAAGGCAGGAGACGGGGCAATTTGGCACGTGACTCATCTAGCAATTGATTTCTTTAATGATCCTTGAAATTTTTGAAATTTTTGAAATATTCTTCTTGGTGGACTTATTAAATCAATTATGACGCGTCCTCTAAGGTTGCTTAGCATGCATTCCAATTTGAAGACGTTAGTGATTTTTAATTACGGATCTAGGTTAGGTTAATTGTCTGTGCACGTACCTCAAAGAACAAATCAGATTGATTAAAATGTACGCCTTCTTATTGGTCCAATGCTGATCTTTTTAAGCCTCAATATCTCTATGAACCAGAAGGACGTTAAAAAAAAGGTGGTGCACCTATTAAAGGTGTGCCAGTTATTTTGACGCCTGTCTTTGGACTTTTCAAATGATGATGCAATAAATACCTAGGTACCTATTTATGCCAGCCTATTTTAGCACAATTATTACGAAAACTACTGATTGTAAATTTTGACTGAATACTAGGTAAGTTATTAGCACCTATTGTTCAGATATCAACAACAGCATATTAAGCGTAATAAGATAACAAATGCGAGGGAAATATATGGGGGATCGTGGTCACAACATTTTGCTATGATCTTGAGGGTAAGAAGTGCAAATATGTTGAAGATGTATACAAGCCTAATGTATTAAATGGCTGGAGATCAATGTTAAATATGTGATCCCAAACTATTTAAATATTTAAGGTATGCTTATGATTTTAGTCTAGTCTACTAAATAGCTCGTTAGAGCTCCTTAATCATAAGAGACCTTTTAGATATCAAGCTTCCATAGCTGATGGTACAGCTCAGTGCATGATGCAGTGTTGTAGGAACCTACCTAGGTAATTCCCGTATGGGCGAAGTTAACGTAGTGTAATTTCTCTTAACTAACTGCGTGCTAATGAAGCAACTAACCTAGCTCCTGGGTATTTGGTTCGTATTATTTATTTACTTTAGGGATCTACTCTCTAACCTTTCAGTCCTTATGGGGGTGCGGTTTAAAACCTAGCACAAATAACTGAGTCCAACAAGATCGTCACCTGATATCTTCATGCCTTACGAGGTCCTGTAGTCTTAAGGTTTCCCTTATATGTATTTATTTTCTACAGTACTGTTTAGCTCTCTTAGTTGCCTAGGTACCTACCTACCTCTTACTCATTACTTTCTAGAAATGTGGTTGCCTGATGTCCCTCGTACCTTCCTCATATATCTAACCTATGTACCTAAATACATCAGTATGTACGGCAATTCAAAATGTCCCTGCATCAAATAAATCCACACGTAAGCACAGGCCACATTGATTTTCAGCGCAGGAGATACCTGTAAAGGCAACCTAGAATCACCCTTTACTTCTGTATTCTTCCTACCTTAGGTACATGCCTACACAGAGTTAGGTAAAGTGTAAAGTACATGATTTGAAGTAATATCGACATGTATGCATCATGGTTGATGCAAGTTAAATTGGAAGCAACGACGTTGATTAGGAAAGCACCTTGCCTTATTTACCAGACCACCTCATACATTTTGTCGAAATATTGGCAGCTGCTGTATTCAATCTAGCAGTCGCCATCCATATAACGTAGACTCCTCCTCCCTCGCACTGGAGCAACTTTTACGTTCTAGTTTCTATCCCTTCTTCACCTTCTACCAGATAGTCCCACCTATCAAATAACACAGATCAACTAGGGCAGATGTCAACACATCCAACGGCCTTATCTTCCTCAAGTTATACAAGGCTGACCTAGGAGTCAACACCTTCTTCACACTTCCTGCGGAAAGAGTTCATAACAACCAGAGTAAGCAACCACTCAACATCGTTGGTTTTTTTCTAGTCTTCCCTTTTGAGATACCTCAATTATTGATATCTTAATTCACGAAAGCACAATACCTCTTTCTCTTTCAACTCCTCCGAGAAATTCATTCTCACTCTCCTAATTTACTTCCTCATCTCCTGTTTTGCCTCCCGCTCCATTATCATCTATCTGCTTCATACGAAAAAGGTTCCATTCCAAGTCGGAATCGCGAATTTGATCACATGTCACCACACTTCCGTGCTCCAGCCATACTCCGACAAACAGCTATTTACGACATTAGGCCCCGTATCCTCATTCGATTCTCACAACGCTCTAAATTGGGGCGGTAACCCAATTTTGCCTTGGCCATATTACCTGAGCATATTCAACACATCCTTCGTTTATTTGAGTGGCTGCTTTCCCACTACTACTACCACTACTATTACCAAGCCAACGCCTCCCTACACCTCCCGGACGGCCGTAATCCGGTCAGAGGACATATCATTGGAAAATTGAATCATTCTACGCTATCTACAAGTGATATGTCATTTAGGTGCATCACTAATTAGTAATTCGGCAGTCTTGACTTCCCAACCAGAGGATCGGTCCCTCTAGTTAAGATATACAACTGCGACTCAACCGCCAAATAGATCCGGATCATACTTCTTGACTAAGGTCTTGGAATCTATATTCTACATACGAACCTTGCGACACAATACAACTCTGGTAGTTTGACGCAACTACTGATCGATTGATCTAAAGATCGGCTAATATTAGCTGGGGGGGTTGATTTTTTGCATTATTGGCAGTCCTATTCTACGAATCCTCGATACTTATTACCGTAATTGCGGATCCGAGGCTATTGGCAAAGACTCGATAAGACTGTTTATCGAGATCTTCCCCTTGCAGACGTATTGAGCTGATCTTTCGTCTGATTGTTATTGGCCGCTTCGAGTTAGATATCGACTCGTATTTAATACAGGCGGGACCTTTCAGGTATGTGGAACATCTGAGTTTTTTTTTTTCCATATCTAAACTTGGGAATTTCTCACCTGGGAAACCCAACTGCTTCATTTCCATTTCCCTTGTATCCTTGAATTCGACCTCTAGGACTTGGTGTGCTTTTCATTTAGGTTTTGTCTTCTCCCTGGGTCTGGTCTGTTCTTTTCTTAGCTACTGCCCTTTGACCGTGCCAGCCTGCTTTCTATGTTTTCCGTTCAACATGTTGTCAGTTCACTGGAAAATACTACAAATATATATATGTATGGTGCTTGTAATGGCGTCTGGTTAATTTCCCTGTGCGCGATATGGCCTAAAAGCTACTTCTAGTGATACTCTTTTTCGCCCTAGCGTTCGTCAAATATAGCGATAACGGTCAAATTCTATTATAAAAGCCAAACCGCTGACTCGTTTATCTTTTAGGAGATGGCATCCTATTCGCGCCAAGTCTACGTTGCTGAAGACCCTGGTGGGGTTCTTTGTGATATAGAAGTCAACGAAGAAGCAATGATGTCGCCGCATCGAGTCGACCAAGGAGGCATCCCGCTTGTCTGCTACGCTTGTGAAAAGATCCCAACTTTCTCTGACCTCTCTCATCTAATCACCCATGTCAGCTCCAAGGCCCACCTGCTAGAGCTTTACAATCTACGGATCAAGAGTTATGGCAATGAAGCATGCGCTGCTCAAGCCCGCAAGTTCGAGATCTGGAACCAGACATACAACATTGACCAGTTGGTGAGGCAGCGTATGGAGGCAAGGGACGAAAAGGGTATCCAGCCACAGCGACGTGGCCATACTCAGAGAGACGAGGCCTCTGGCCGGTCGACAGCACGTCGTGGCGCCCGTGGTAACCGTGGCCGCCGTGGTAATGCAGTAAGTCTTGCCTTGACTTAGGAGTGAACTAATGTTCTAACATATTATGTGCTACAGAACTCCCGTGGTCGCAGTCGTAAAGGTTCTGATCTTACAGATATCAAACACGAGCCAGATGATGGTATGAGCTTTGGAGATGGCTATGAAGACCTACAAGACCCATTAATCCATTCTTGGCAAAGTAACCTGAACCCGCTCATGTCCCAAGAGGGTGATCTAGATTTGATACCACAAGGGAACTTCGAGGACTGGGCAGACGAAGAGGATCTCGTGAAGTATGAGTCCTCAGAGGCTGAAAGTTCCTACCCATCGGAGAACCTCACTGAGGGCACAGAGGTTAACGAGACCGATACGGGTAGTCTTAGTCTCAAGGGTGTGGTATACCCTGGCATGGGCCTCTTTGACGCCGCGAAGGAGGAGCAACGGCGTAAGAGAAACCAGCGCAAGCCCCCTGCCGTTCTTCTGCAACTGGAACTTAACTCGAGAATGGTCACAACGCGAGAAGATGTATACGATTTAAATCTCAATTACCAACGATCTAGGGATGTTTATGATGATCCATCCATCGATGGAAGCGAGGTAAGTGGAGAGGAAGTCGCGGCTTGGTATAACAAACCCACTAATATGCAGGTTGAGGATGAGGATGATGTAGAAAGAAAGCCTAGACGTCGAGGCGCCCAAACCCATGCAACATTAGTTTCCAAGAGGGCAAAACACCGTATTTCATCTCGTGATACTCGTACCACACGTGCTACTCGAGCAGCGGCACAGGCTGCACAACGCTTCACATCGACAGAAGACTTTATTCCGCCAGCGCACAGTCGAACTTTGAACGCCGGGGGGAGAATCGCAAGACCTGCTTCAAATTGCGGTTCAGTGTCACAGGCCCAGCTACCCCTTCATAATCATGGGTTTCAGGGAGAAAGTAGCACCATCCACGATTCTTTGGTTATGGACAACGACCTAGGTTGGATGCTACCCCGAGCATTTGCCGGTGACACTCCGGCTGACATTGAACAGCAGACGTTGCCGATACCCCCCCTGGTAGACGAAGGCGGCAGTGAGTCATTAATAATGTCCCAATTCGCGTATAATGGGCTCACATACATTGACAGTCAAGACCGTCTGCCCGGCCTTGCCTTGCGACCTGGCAACCCGAATCTGTCGTTCGCGTCCCCAAGCCCTAGTTTCAAACGATCCTCATCGCATTTTCTCGGGAAGGAGAATGATAACTTAGCACGAAAACCGCCGGTTGCACCTTCGAACCCCTATTTGCAGTCCATCAGTTCCACTCACAGTGAAAGTTATAACCCGCTTTATGTCCAACCTCAAGACGGACTTGCGTTTCGTATGTATGACACGTATGAAGAGGACGTAAAGCCGGTAGCAGGTTTCCACCCTGTCAATGCTCACGACGGGTTCAATTCTTTACAGATGCAGGCTCATCATAGTGCAACATATGCCCCCAACCAGACCGGTGCTGACGATTTCGACCTTTAGAACACTGCAGCTATTTGGTACAACCTGCAGGTCTTCGGGTCGCCGGATAGAGAATACCACTTATGTTCTCTTCAACGAAATAAGCAACATATCATTACTGGCCTTGAACACATCATGCTCTAAATTTCGAAAACGGAAAAGTGCGTAGTCTTAAGGTAGTAAAAGCACTGGTATGTTCTCCTTTTTGACAAGGACAAGTACCTTCACGGGAACCTATGACACTTCATGAATTTGCGACCCTAACCGTAATTATAGGCAAGTCGTGTTGGAGTGCATACTATTACTATCGCGTTTTTTTGCAACTCGATTAGGTGTCTTATCGACCCATAGTCAACCGTTTGACAATTTCTTTTAACACCGTCGGTGTACATACTCGACCCTAAATCCATTGTTACATTGCCGTTTTACTCCCCGCCACTCCAATTTGCAGGACAATGGACTTTGGCTATCACGTTCGCTGATACTAACCTACTGCCTATCATGGATGAATTAGATCCGAGAATGATGATTTCCCGCCCTAGGTATGGTGGGCTTATCCCAGTACCAGGGCAACCAGGCATCGACCTAGGCACCGTAGGGCCATGGAATTAGGTTGATGAGATGGAAATAAGAGAGTTTACACTATCCGACGATGAATCACGACTATATTAGGTCTAATGGGTAGACTATCTTAACAATTTTGGCGATGGACTCACATATTTATTAGTACAGGCTTGTTGTACATTAAGTGATAGCTGTTATTTAGACTACCACACGTTCTATTACATAAATTGCAATGAATGCCGCCAAAACAAAATGGGAGATCTTGAAAGTGTGGACGTCATTAAGGGGTCTCTAGAGTTGCTCAATACTCGATACAAGATGATCTAACTGATCAGGTCCGTTCCCCAATACATCGGCCAAGAGCCTTGTCGCGCCATTCAGCCTACGTATTTTAATCGTTTCCTCGAGCTCTTTAGACTTTCTTGCTGCGACATCTAGTACTTTCCGCGGAATACGAGCTAATCTCGCCACGTTTAGACCGTAGGACCTGTGAGCCATACCGTCGCCTACCTCGTATAGGAATGTGATATCCTCCTCCTCCCCATTCTCTTCTTCATCGCTACCTTCAGCTCGCACTTCTTCGCCACCACTGCCGCGTTTGGTAGCTGTAAAGCGCATGTGGACGTTCTTGCAGCGACCGGCAAGGCCGTCGGCCACGCGGGCTAAGTTCTGGTAGTGGGTGATGAAAAGGGTGAGACAGCGGGTGTCCTGCACGACGTGAGTGAGGACAGCGTGGGCAATGGCGGCGCCGTCGTGGGTGCTGGTGCCGCGGCCAAGCTCATCAAGAACGACCAAGGAGCGCGGTGTCGCGGAACGGAGGATGCGCGCTGTTTCGGAGACTTCGACCATGAAGGTGGACTCGCCGGCAAATAGGTTGTCGCGAGCGCCCATGCGCGTGTAGATTGCGTCGGCGAGGGTTAGCGTTAATGACGAAGCGGGCACGAATGACCCAATTTGTGCTAGGAGGACGAGCAGTGCGACGGCACGGACGAAGGAGGATTTACCGCCCATGTTGGGCCCTGTGATCAAGTGGGCTAGGGGTGCTGGGGAAGATAGGTTCGTGCTGAAGGGGATATAAGATGTCGTTAGGGTCTGCTCTGCGATGGGATGGCGGCCTTCGCTGATGGAGATAGTTGGGGGTGAGTCGGATGGAAGAAATGTGGGTTTGGAGTAGCCGGGAAGGGCGGCGACCTTGGAGAGGGAGAGGAGGCAGTCGAGGGTGGCTAGGGAGGAGACGGCGTCGCGGAGTGGTTGGTAGTCTCCTGCGATGGCTTCAAGTAGAGAGGTGAAAGCTACGTCACAGGCGGCTGACAGAGCCTCCTTGTGCTGGTCACGCTCCGACATGAGGCGGACGACCTCTGGTGTGTGGAAACGCGAGAGCTTCTTCGTGCCGCTAATCTTGAGCCAAGAGGCGGGGACGCGCTTAAGGTCGCCATTTGGTACCTCAATAAGGTACTCGATGCCGGCGACGGTAACGTAGGGTACGGGGGACTTCTTGCTAAGAGTCGAGGCGGCTACCTGGCGGTGAGCATCCAACTCCTGCTCCACAGACGCGATTCCTAGTTTGTGTTCGGTGATAGCGTCCGTTTCTTCGCTCTCGCGGAAGAATGTGTATTTATCGTCACGGCGCGCAGCCTCGGCATTGATGCGATCGAGATACGACAAGACGGTGGGGAGTATAAGCGGCAGCGAGGAGATGGCGGAGCTAATTGCTTCTGCTGTGAAGCCCGTGTCTTCGGATGACTTCACCCGCGCGGATTCCATTGCTATCCTTTGAAGTGTTTGAAGGACCGCTAGGAGCTCGGGACGAGTGCACTTCCCATAGTATATACGGATTAAACTTCGTTCGAGGTCCGTCTTAATACTCTTCAGTAGATGCTCTAGTTGGTCAACCTTGGCTGTCGAGGCGTTCTCTAGTAGCTCCTCGATTGCGGTTACCCTTTCTTCAAGGCGCTCCTTGTCTAAAAGGGGTCGACCAATCCACTTGCGAAGCAGCCTCTGTCCAAAGCGAGTCAACGTCTTATCGAGGGCCCAGAAAAGACTGCCCTTTTCGGTGTGGTCAGTTTGGTTGCGGTACACCTCAAGGCTCTCTAAAGTTGTGCCGTTGATTAACATATGCTGACGAGCAGTGAAGGACTGGAAATATTTGGTTAAATCGAATATATGCTCGAGACCGTACTCTTTTAAATGGTTGATCATAGAAGATAAGCAGATGGTAACGGGCTCTGGCAGTTTAAGGACTTTGTCAAGAAGTGCGCTAGCCTGCTCATTATTATCTTCAGACGCCTCCTTTAATTTAGCAGAGTAAAACTGGGCAACATGTGAGTAAGCTTCGGCGGCAATTGTCTTGGACTTGGGAATCCTCTCAATCCTGCTTCGATCACCAAATACGTTGGTGGCGCTGCCCGATAAATGCTGAAGGAGCTTGTCCGTAGCTTTGGAGAGGTCGCCGACGATGAGAAACTCGCACGGTGAAATATGCAGGAGCCTCGTTTCGATTTCGCTTCTCATGAAGCCGTCCTCGAAGTTGTCATATATGATATCGCCGGTTGCGGGCTGTACTGCGATGATGCCAACATCGACTTTCTCGTCGGTGCCCCATCCGTTGGCCTTTGTCTCCGTGATACAGAGCAGATATCCGGCTGCTGGAGCTCCTGAGTTATCCTTATGGTCCAGTTCCCCAATCTCGTCGACGTAGGTTCCCTTAGTGTAGACATTGGTCAGCTTTCTCGTGAAAGGCGCATTGCGGTTATCGCCAGCTTTCTTCAACGCTGCAGTCTCGATTTGGCGAACAACACCAACTTTGTGACCAGCTGCGACTAACCGCTTAGCGTGCACCGGTAGTCGATGCACGGGAATACTTGCAGACGCGAATCTGTCGAGATGTGCTTCGGAGGGATGCTCGTCGTATCTAAACTTGCCGGGTATACAGACTATACTAAGCTCCTTCGCAGCGATACGGGCGTCTTCGCCGAAGAACTTGAACTTATATCCCACTTCGACAATCAATACGGTGTCCATGTGCTTTCGCTTGATATCCAAAAACTGTATCTCCATAGGTGTCAGTTTACCCGTCTTAGCTCCTTTCTTCTTGCCTTTCGTAGGTGGTGGCGGGGGTTCTTCCTCTTCGCCATCTTCTGCGTCCTCGGCCGCAGCTTGGGTTTCGTCATCTCCCTGTCCAGCTCCACGTCTGCCATATGCCAAACTATCCGGACGCCCGAGTTTCTGTACAAATTTGCGGTGAAGCTCTTCTTTTCTCCGCCTCTCAGAAGTACTACCTTCCTCCTCCTTGACTGCATCTTCTCGAGATGTTGAGCCGTTGTATATATAACGTTCCGTACGAGTACCCGGTCTGCTTAGGGCTAAGGTGGGGGATCCAGCAGGTAAATTCTCTAACTCGTCCTCCTCATTTTCTACATCAGCAGCTTTCGACTTTTTCTTAGGGGGTGTGTTATTCCCATTATCGGTGTCTTCTCGGAGTGGCCTCTTTCGGGAGCTATCAGGGGTATTATTGGAGCTCTCAGCATCCTGAGTTTGGGGCTTTCGGAGGGACGTAGTTAGACCATTAACGGTCCTTGGGGCAAAAAAGTTGGTAAGAGATTGTTGCTTTTTCTCTTTGGGCTGGCCGGCCATTCTGAAGATAGTAGCAACTAATGTCGCTAGTAATGCAAATTGCCAATGGTGGTTTCAATTTTGGAGACAAGTCGTCATTAAAGTTAGAGACGGGGACGGGGACGCGTCTAAGAATCAATAAACGCGTTAAGTGTCCAGCACAGACCAGCTTCTAAGGCTGCTGCTTCAGGGGAACTCCTTGCTAATCTCCACTAAGCCACAGGATACATACATACACTATGTAGGTAAGTAGGTACCTATGTACATATGTATGTAAGGTACCTAGGTACGTACCGCTAGTAAGGACCCTTGAGTGCGATTTCCCCATGGGCTCGTATGGACATTGGTACGTACCTACATTAGGTAGCCCCACGCAGATTCAACCTAATACAACAACTTCTTTGCTCATCACCCATCTTGGTTCTCATATTATCATTGAGATGAAATATATGAAATTGCTCTATTTACCCTCTATATATCCTCTTCAGACGTCTATCCTATCCAATCCAATCTATTTTATTAAGAAATTGTTTTCCGAGATCCCCCCCATTCGATCCAATTCCAATCGTCATGTGGTCCTAAACTTCTCTATAGTTCAGCTTCATTACCGTTGAATGCGATCAAGTTGGGACTCCCGTTTGCATTCTGCACCTTTTCTCGTGTTCCGAGGTCGATCAGACGACTGGTGACCTTTTGCGCACCTGAAATTGACTCTCGCGACATCAAGTACGTCACAAGTCCGGCAACGTGAGGACAAGCCATGCTAGTTCCGCTCATGGCGACATAATCCGAATCACTATCCATCCAAGCTGAATAAATGTCGCTTCCCGGAGCAAATATGTCGACACAACTGCCCCAGTTGGACCAGTCTGGCCGATTGTCCGTCTGATCAATAGCTGCTACCGTGATTGCTTCAGGAACTGCTGCTGGACTGTACGTGCATGCGTCGACGCCGTAGTTGCTTGCCGCTACTACTAATGTCATGCCAGTTGCAACAGCATTCTTGACGACATCGTCTAGAGCCTGGAATCTGGGGCCACCTATGGACATATTGATTACAGACCGATCAATCTTTCCCTTTGTTTGAGCATCGTTCACGGCTAGTATAAGTCAGCTTCTGTCATTGGTATTCTTTCATTCGTTGCAACTTACCCCAGTCTATGCCAGCAATGATTCCGGACCAGCTTCCAGATGAGTCTTTGTCCAGAACCTTTACTCCGATGAGCATAGTACTATTGTTCACTCCGACCGTGTTGCCGCCGACGGTTGCAGCTGTATGGGTTCCGTGCCCGTTATCGTCAATATCCTTTAGTAAATATTAGCAAATGCTACAGTAAGCTTCGTCGGTACAACTTGCCTGAGCTCCGTTGATGAAATTCTTGCCAAACGTAGCCCGACCTCCAAACTCCTAGCTTAAGTCAGTCACCGATGTTCGATATTGTATTGAATGCGGCTTACCTGGTGAGTCACGCGAATTCCGGTGTCTAGTATGTAGGCGTAAGTTGGAGATTCAGTAGTGCGGGCGACGTCGTCTACATAGGTTGAAACACCAGGGTCCCGATGGGAAATTCGACCCAAACCCCAGGTATCAGCCTCGGGGCCCGATCTAGGACTATTGCGAGAGATAGCCGCTTGAGCAGTCACACGGCCATCTCGAGCAACGTATGAAACCTTATATCAGTTAGAATAGCTTCATTGGAGGCGTATATTTGACTCACCAGAGGATCATTACGAATGCTGTCGAGAGTTACATCATCGCACTCAACGTGGTAGCCATTGAAGCCAGGAACCTGGTAGGTTTTCACAACCCCCTTCTTGGTACCTTTGGTCCGTTGAGAAGAAGTAAGATGGATCCGCTGATAGTGCGCTTGAAATGTCTTCGGGGTGGCGCTTTTCATAACTACAATATAGTTATCGTCTATGCTATCTGCAATATCTCTATGCATGAGAGGCGCCTTGGCTAGAGCAAGGGGCACCAAAGCCGCGAGAAGCAGATGAATGGCCTTCATGGTGATCCTTTTTCCAGTCAACGAGACGGAGATGTACTTCTGATAAGTGATTTGTGAAACTTCAATGGGTTTGCTGGATCAGCTGGTCTGGAACTATGGTAGATAAAATATTCTGTCTTCATTAATTCTTTTATAGACGCAGCGGCTAGGAGAGTCTCGGGATTCCCATTATTTTCAAAATATCTTCCGTAGCACCATCAACACCCCAAACGATTCCTCATGTAGCAACCCTATTCACTTTCTTGTTCTCGATACCAAATCAGGGCATTTTCTGAGACCTTAATAGTGACTTAGTAGTACTAATCATCATTCTCAGCTCATGGGAACCGCCGAGACTTTTAATTGGGTGAAGTAGTTGACTTTGGACGTATACAATTCACTCGATAGCGTCGATTTAATGACAAACACAAGCATCCACCAACGCAGCCTGCTGATGTGAATGTGAGAGACATTATATTCTTCGACATGTCTCACGGATCTGATCGGAATTATTAAGCTTGTGCTTGCGTGACAATCACATCGGAGCTAATTCTAGTCACACAACCAGCTGT
Organism: Daldinia grandis; assembly: GCA_022432525.1. Classification (NCBI taxonomy): domain Eukaryota; kingdom Fungi; phylum Ascomycota; class Sordariomycetes; order Xylariales; family Hypoxylaceae; genus Daldinia; species Daldinia grandis. The sequence goes on from JAJKLB010000001.1 coordinate 1,853,640, forward strand.
GAGGCCACGATATTGGGTCAACTCGGATCGATAAGGCTCGCAATCGGGAGCTGATCTTGATTGTACTAGTAGCTAGGCCACAACTTGAGCCTAACTATTATCATCTAGTCATTACTGGCATCCCAGAAGTCGAGGCAAGTCAATTGTAAAGCATAATGTCATAGTGCACTGTTAAGGGGTAATATCCAATTGCCAGAAATGACATGGTAGGTAATTCGCACGCCTTCTATTCGCTCATCACAATCACGGACTTTAGATTAAGATCAAGGTATATACTTAAACTTGTATCTCGGTCTTGTATGATTCGTAGTTTGTCTTTAGTCTTTTCAGCTCACCGCTTATCTCCATATGCCTTGCCCAGGGTTAGTTGGTGGAGAGTCTCGAACAATTGGCAATTGAGGTCCCAGCTGACTGGCCGCCTTCGTATGACAGTGCTAGTATCAGGTATATCGACCTAGTAAAATCATGGAAGGGGAGAGGCGAAGTATTATGTAGAATATAGACTCGTCCAACGGAACCAATTTATAGTTCTATAAGCTAACATTCAAGAGGTGATGACAAAATTATTAGTATGTCTAACTATGTTTAGTCGCCGATCACTTTCTTGCTTGCCCTAGTCGCCAATACTACTTCGTAGGGCCAAATGTATACAATGTGCGACTCTGTATGACTTGTGCCGGAGACATACCTATTTCGTATTCCGGGGAGTACAGAAAGGTTAAAGTGTCTTATCACAGAAGGCTAGCTGAGAGTAGCCCACGAATAGGATGGTTTAAATATGGAATTTTACGATACAAGTATGGCGACGTGTAAATGGCTAATGTGGAAACTGTTTCGAAGGTTGGCTTCTTGGGAAACAGGTAATTAGTCGTCGACCGTATATGAAAGCTGAACTTTTCTGAACTAACACAAAAATGCCACCGATGACTCATACGTCGTATTCCTGCTGTTTATATAATATGGGAAATGGGAGAATCGGAGGGACATATCCATTATAATTAGTATTTATTGTTTTTATATCGGTATGCTCATATAGTATCTTTGAGGGATAAAACGAACACTACCCAGTTACGAATCCGCCTCAGAAACGCTTAGATACATCAATAATACGGAAAGTGGCAGTATTGGCAATGTATCGGTTACGAAAGATAGAAGTGTGTAATGTTCGTGCTTCTTAATCGTAACATCCAACGACTACGAAACCAAGGGGCACCTAGTTAGTAAAGTCTAATCAATTGGATCGATTTCTTCTACTCTCCTATTGATGTCATCGTGTATCTGACCTTTGAGATATTCTCTGGACATCACCAGTGCTAGTATACTACCATATCTATACTATAAGATATTCCCTGCAAACTTGGCCACCGGATACCTTGGGTACTCGTGCCTGTCTCATCGAGGCATGCAACTATTCTAGAGCCGAGACTCGGGGAAGCCGTCATCGAAATAGTGGCACGAGAGAACTGGAAATTGTATGTTTCTTGCTCTGTGGATCTACGTTTGTTGTCTCTACTGTTACCTGAGAATGTTTAATCGAGGGCATGGTAATCCTAGCTATCCTATTACCCAGTATCTTATGATTTGGTACTTGTCAGAGGTTTCTGATTTATGATCTTCTTCAGTTTATTCTTTATCTATTGGATCATTGGATCATTGGGCCTTTCTCCTTATTGGTTACAAAAAGCTCTTCCTAATATTGTATATATTACGTCGGGCGTATTACCTGGGCGAGACATGGAGGCGAGGAGTATTTACTGTAGGTTAGGTGGTTTACATGTTTTAAAAATAGTAAGGTAATTAATATGTGAGTATCGTATCGTATAATAGCATCTTCTGCCATGGGTGTAGAATATAATAACTGTACAGCTGGATGCTCATACACTTGTGGGATAGGGAATACTTAAACTGTAATTCGCTTCATCATCTTGCTATCTCATGCCAACATGACTCTGGGCATTTCCAACCCTTTAGGAAGACAGGTATGTTTGAGTATACGCTGTTCAAAGAGTTTATGACATCGCTTAGTCGTCCTTAATGCTCAATCTTAGTAACTTGCTACGTTACATGGTTAGGTATCTAAGGGTCTCCTTTTGCTTGAGACCGCCATATTGGGATTTTCCTCGTAGTTATGTAATATTCTGATACACACGTATATTTCTTGATGATAGCCCATCTTAACTACCTCTAGATAAACTCGAGGGATGAAAGGGCAGAGCGGCCGAAATTTCAGAAAGCTCAACTAAAACCTTAAGCTAATGCCACTCTACTTTAACCATATGCTTCCGCTGGATCGGTACCGGCGTAGTGCTGGTCTTTAATAATTAATATTAATCTATGTACAGCTTACAACTAATGTCGACCTAATGCACGCGGGACGAATAAGGTTTACAAGTAACTTGGTTGGAGCGAAGAGGGCCACTTATATGTAATAGGAATATACCTATGTGGCAAATCAAGTACTTAGGTGGGTACGGTATACATAGGCATGTTTTATACAGTATAGAGAGCGAGAACCTATGCAGGGGCGAGAGCAACAAAGAACAAACGGACGTGATGTATGACGTATGCCCGTGTTTGCCTACAGCCCGCCACTTATGACGTTTAATATCTCCATACACGTTGACTTACACGGAAGAACCTATGTATTAATTATGAACAATTCTTACCTTCCAACTAACATCTTTTATCAAACTTTTGGACTCATCCCCCAATTGCCAATCGAAGAACATTCAGATATAAATAATATTGATCGCCATGTCGTCGAACAGCTACAGCTACAGCTACAGCTCTTCTACGATGTCTTTCTCATCTTCTACTACTCGCAACGGAGAGACCACTGGGTCCCGCTATGCCGAGCATACTGCAAGTGACCCATCGGGCACCACCACTCACACTGCGTCGCAACGTGCCGGCGAGCCCCTCCACCATGAGCGCCGCGACTACGATGCTTCGGGTCGTCTGGTTTCTTCCTCAGACCGAGCCCTGAATGGGAACGGTATAAACCCAAACCGCCGTGTTGAGGATGTGTCTGACGAACAGCGGGAAAACGATAGACTCTATGAAGAGCGCATCGAGGATGAGTATGCGAAGAGAGAGGGAGGTGCATGAACTAGATGATGACGGATGGGTGACAACTGTGGAAGATGGTAGAACAAGAATAGGGCTTCTGTAATGATAGGATACAATCAATCTAATATATGAAATGTTTTGGTATTCGACACCGCTATTTTATGAGGTTCTGCGTAGCTTCTTACAGTTGAACAAGTAGAAGGAGGTATGTTGAAGATATATGTCGAGATGACTGCTTCGGCCGCTATGTCGGTAGTTCTAGGCACTGATGACACTTTCCAGGGACCAATACCGCTGCCAAAATGTCGGGTGGTACCCAAAATTGGAGCCTAACTGTACCGGGAACGTCACTATCGCCGGCCCCACTATAGCTTCTGACTCGTCGCGTGAGGTTTCCGATTGCATCAAATTATTGATTTTTTCCTCTTTAAACCTATCCCCTAAATACTCCCTTACTACGCATGTACTTAACCTAATGCACAACGCATCCATCTTATCCGGCGCTGCCATCTCACCAAGTCATGGATAATGGTGATGGCGACGGTCAGTCTCGGTTCTGCCATGACGGAAAAGATGGCGAGAAAGCCGCAGGACCGGACAGCAAGGACATCTATGTTCAGCTTGTAATCTCTCTCGCCTTAGGTATCTCAGCCTTTATCGCCTTCTGTGTAAGTAGTCGCCAATGGCCAATGGCCAATCTTGCCTGAGTTCCTAAGCTAATTATCGCGAGTAGATCCTAAGACCTCGGTGGAAGACTCTTTACGCCGCTCGGAGACGCCACTATGACCCCCAGATTGCGCTTCCTGCGCTTCCCGACAGTTTCTTTGGATGGATACCGGCATTATATAGAATTACAGAGGAACAGGTGCTGGCATCTGCAGGCTTAGATGCCTTCGTGGTAGGTAGTGTACCAACATGGAGCTTGATCGATGGGGTTGCTTATAAAATTCTAGTTTCTATCCTTTTTCAAGATGTCGCTCCGCCTATTTACTACAATGTTATTTTTCGCCCTCGCCGTTCTTTGGCCCATCCACAAGACCTTCAATGCTGGCACGACCCAACCGCCTAGCGAATCCTTCGGAGATGCTTCTATATATATGGACTTGGTACCGCGAGACGGAAACCTTAGCCTGAGCGGTATGGATAATAATCTGGTAAAGCCCGAACCAGAGGATAAGAGCTGGAGCTTGCTATGGGCCCCAGCCTTCACTTGGTTATTCTCTTTCCTCACAATGTACTTCATGAATTCCGAGACTATAAAAGTGATCAAAGTAAGGCAGGACTATTTGGGTACCCAGTCAACGATAACCGACCGGACATTCCGGCTGGCGGGAGTTCCCGAAGATATCAGATCAGAGGAGAAGATTAAGGAGTTCGTGGAGAACTTGGAAATCGGACATGTGCGAAGCGTTACGTTGTGTCGCAACTGGGCTGAAATAGACGGTCTGATAGCTGAACGACGAATCCTTCTACGAAAGCTTGAAGAAGCGTGGAGTGTTTATCTAGCCCGGAGGCCACGGACAGAAGCGCCTAATAGTCAGCAACGCCCAGGCCCAGACAGGACTAGCCAAGGAAATAACGACGACGACGATGAAGAGTCGCAAGAGAATAGACATCTCCTCACCGGCGATGGTCTACGGGACCTTGTCGCGGAAAGGGCGAGACCTAAAGTTCGCCTTCGATTCGGTTTCCTTAGAATGCGGAATCGTAAAACTGATGCTCTCGACTATTATGAAGAAAAGCTACGGCGCCTTGATGAGAAAATTCGAAATGCGAGAAAGAAAGAATATACGCCAACAGATACCGCGTTTGTGACGATGGATTCTATTGCGGCGTGTCAAATGGCCATGCAAGCTACTATTGACCCCAGACCAGGACAGCTATTGTCAAAGCCCGCCCCCGCGCCTTCAGATGTGATTTGGAGGAATACTTATACTCCGCGATATAAGCGTCGATTAAAGTCCTGGACCGTTACTATCTTCATCACCTTCCTATCCATCATCTGGTTGTTCCCAGTAGCGGTGCTGGCTCAGCTACTTAGTCTTTGCGGCATTTCGAAGGTAGCACTCCCCCTTGCCGAGACACTTTATGCGCACGATATCACGAGGGCTTTTGTACGGACCGGCTTGCCTACTCTCGTGGTCTCGTTGCTCAACGTCTTGGTACCGTACCTCTACGATTATCTTTCCAACAAGCAAGGAATGATGTCTCAAGGCGATGTTGAACTTTCCACGATATCGAAGAATTTCTTCTTTATATTCTTCAATATCTTTGTCGTCTACGCGGTATCAGGTAGTGCGGCTCTATCGGATTTCTGGAAGATAATCGGGGATTCGCTCAGCGACACGCGTACCATCGCGAATAAGTTGGCTAGCTCGATACAAAACCTGAACAACTTCTACCTCAATTTCATCATGTTGCAGGGATTTGGTCTGTTTCCATTCAAGCTTCTACAATTCGGGGGCATCACGTTGTATGCCATCTATCGGATGGGAGCGAAGACGCCGCGGGATTTTGCTGAGCTTGTTCGACCCAGCCTGTTCAACTACGGGTTCTACCTCCCTACCGCTCTACTGGTGTTCATCCTCTGTTTAGTGTACAGCATCCTCCCCGGCGCGCATATTGTCCTGCTACTTGGCGTCTGCTACTTCTCACTCGGGTATTTTGTGTACAAGTACCAACTGTTGTATTCGATGGACCAACCACAGCACGCCACTGGTGGCGCGTGGCCGATTATTTGCGGACGTATCATCGTTGGCTTAGTGGCATTCCAAGTTATCATGATCGCCTTCTTGGTACTTCAGACAGCCTTTATAGCTGCATCATTTATTGCACCTTTAGTCGTCTTGACTTTTTGGTACAACTTTTATTCCGGGCAGCGATATACTCCACTCACGAAATTTATCGCGCTTCGTAGTATCAAGCGCGCTTCTGATCCTGGTACGGAAACTCGTCCTGATCGAGATCCGGAGCAAGTGCAACGGCAAACCCGACTAACGAGACGCATGAGCACCATCGACGAAGATAAGGAAAAGGGGATGAGGTTTATAAACCCGAGTCTTGTCGTCCCCTTGGAACAGCCTTGGGTGTATCAAGATCCACCACCACTTCTACCAGAGTCATCTGTTAGCTCTAGCACGGGGAGTGTCAGTGGCAACGGTAGTCACAGGGAGGCGTCGCTAAGAAGTAATGATGGACTGGGTAGCGTTTCTAGTTCCTTTAGTCTTGGAGATACCCATATTTGGCGGGATAGCAATGGTGATGACAACAACGTATGATGGCAATGAGAATTAGGACGTCTTATAATGAAAAGATTGAAATATTACCACACCCCATTCCCGATTTCCACTGTAGCGTCCTGTTAGAACATTGATATATAGTACTACTATTCAGCTGCGCATCCGATGTAGCGGTTGATGAAGAAAGAAACGAATGCGGAAGAATAAGCAAAAGGAGCTTACTATTGAGTTCTATCTACCTCTTAACAGTCTAGATTTAGTTAAGGCCACATGCCGTCAAACATAAATAGCCAATCTTCCCAGTACCGATCATAGCGTCCGACAAGCCAGCTTCTTCCATCGCCTTGCCCTCCAACCTTCCACGGCCGCGTATACAAAGCCTCGTCCTGTAAGTGTCTCTTCAACGCCACATTGATACTAAAGCTGCTCGGGCTCACTCCGACGAAGTAGTCGCAGTTTAGCAGCACTACGAAGTCCACCAGCGCTTGCTGGTCCCAGCTGAACGACTTCAGCTTCTCTAGCTTCGTATCTCCCTCTTCTAGTAGGTTGTACTTGGATCTAACCTCTAGCTGTAAGGTCGCCATGGCCTCTGCGCCAAATTTCCTCGTTTCTGTCTCGTTGCCCGAGGCTATGTACGCTGCTCGCCCTTGGTACCCCTGACTCGCGGCCTCGCGCAAGTAGTTTTTAGTCTGGTTCTCGTAAGACGGCCACCGCGATAAGGCATCCGCCTCCGTCCGCAGATGGACCCCGAGGAAGGATTGCCCCGCTACGGTCTCGGTGCCTCGTGTCGAGGTGGCGAGTGTCCTCATCGATGTCACAATGGCATCTGCGACATCCAGGATGTCATCCCGGATCTTCAATAGCCCGCCGAACGATGCCGCAAACTCGGGCCCGTCGCGATATACAGGCCAGTCCCACAGCACGCCCCAGGAGAAGCGGATCAGTCGCGGGTTGTCGACGTCGTTGGGTGGTGCCCACCCGCGCTCGGCCGCCGAGCTCCGCAGCCAATCCCGGAACGCGCCCCCGAACCGGTCGGTGTGCCGGTTCGCATCGCGCTGGTCACACCCGGCGCGGCTGCCTCCGAAAGTCTTGGGCATCACGCGCTCCACGATCTGGTCGATCGCGCGGTTTGCCCTGGCGGCGGTAGCGCGCGCCCCAGGCACGTCTTCGACGCGAGCGTACACGGCGATGCGCGGACAGGCATCCGCCATGGCGCCCCGGAAGTGCGCGGCGTCGAACATGTACCCGAACTCCCGGTACTCGTGGAACAGGTTGGCCGGGTTGGAGGGCGAGCGGGTCTGGATGCGCGGCAGGACGAGTGCGGAGGCGCCCGCATCGACTGCGTACCGTATGCATGTCAGGATGTAGTTCCGGATGTTGCCTGGCCCGCCGCTGTTGTTGTCGCAGAGAAAGGTGAGGCCGGGGACGTACGTGGCCTCGGCGCAGACGCGGCGGAGGGGCCAGGGGATGAAGGGAGATCGTGCGCTTGAGAGGTCGGTGTTAGTGGCATGTTCCCTGTCGTGGTTTTGCATATGCTGTTGTTGTTGTTGTTGTTGTTGTTGCTGTTGTTGGTGGTGGAGTAGCGTCGACGCAGATGTTGGGGTGTCCCGGTTAGGGGCCGGTAGCACATGATGGTTCCAGATGAAAAGTACGAGCAGGCCGACCGAGCTGAAGAACAGTAGCACTGCAGCCCTCCGACGGGCGGCCGCTGTCTTGTGCTGCCGAAGCGCCATTGATGCGTCGGTGCGACTTTGCTATTGCCAACCGATACGCAGCTATCGTCATTCGTATCACATGCCTCTTACGGCTCGCACTAGTAAAGCGAAACCAATACTATACCATGGTGCTTCACAAGAGAACTATGACTTTTCGTCCGTAAGAGAGAAAGAGTTGAAGTATGGCGTGCTACGGATTTGTTATAATTGAGATGTTAAGCCTTGTATGTCTTTCATCATGGAATAGTTCCATTTTGGGAATTGCGGAATGTAGACCCCGATGTTGCTCAATTGCCTCTCGGAGAAAGGATGCAGCAGCGGTTTCATTGGAACTAATTGGTAATTTGATATCTTTTCAAGCCACGCGCTGTAGGAAATAACTTATCCCATGTTATAATGAAAAGGAGTGGTGACCCTTCTGGGTGGTTAAACTTGAAGATAATTGTAGTTAGTTAGGTACCTATGTAGTTACCGACCTATCTAACTTCGGTGTATGAGATGACGCTTTAGACAGTCTAAACTTTGATCATATTAATGTTTACTCATCATGAAAACGCCTTGCTAACCCGGGGACTTGGATTTTAACTTGAGGACACTCAGGGTCGGGTAGCTTAACTCAAATTACTCAATCATCCATCAAAGATATAAGGTGTTGTAAACCCTATAAAACAGTTGGGTGTGGAATAGATCGCGAATGCAAGTTTTAATAAGATATAACTACCACCTAGGTAACTAACTAACTACCTAACTAATAGAAAGCTATGTACTTTCGGCACCAAGATTAATTGCCAATTCAATTATTAGTTAGAGTTGGTTACTATTAAAGACTCAAGACCACCTATACAATTGTGATTGAAGTTAATAACTTAGAAGGCAAGTCAAAACAACTTTCGTCCTTCTAAATATGTCAAGGTTCGCTGTAAATCATCCAATAGCTTTGACTGTCCCTTACATCCTTAAAACTTTACGGATGTGGCCTAACTCCAAGACTACCGTGCCATGCTTGGAGGGGAGCACAGCTAAGTTCGGCGTTAATGGTATGCTTTCATCAGAGCGTCTTTCCCCATGAGGAAGGTTGAATAACCGTGCTCTGTTGGTTCCCCCACCAATATTGAGTCCCGTGAAGATTTCAACCAATCCCTTGCTTATAGAAACCTCCCTAGTTACCGTATCTATCTAAGCTATAAAGACATCTCTAGCTGCCTACCTCCTAGCCTAGCCTAGCCTAACCTAAGTCATCCGTGACAATGATTAAAGTATCCGCGTGGCTACGACGAGCTTGGCATGTTGTACGACTGAGCTGTGAATTATAAACCTTCATGACATAAATACCAACATTTCCCACTTCTAAATTCCCTTGATTTGTATTTCCACCTGGGTATCTATCCCTGAATCACGGTTAACTTGTTCTCTTCCTACATAGGTCCAACCAAGCTCATAGATCACCTCTGCGCACGGACATTATTAACCTACGTAGCTGAGATTTGATACGCCGACTATTATGGCATCTCCTTTTTTACCTAATTATTCCATCACTCACACACGTTTCAATGTCCCGTCCTTCTGTCTTATCGCATCCCTCGCAATGTCAAAATTGGCAAATACGTTACCGACATTCCACAGACCCGTCCCGGACTACACCACCTCGGAAGCCGGTAATCCTTTCGTGGATGGCTGGTACGCCGACCCCGATACGGAGATATATAATGGTCTCTATTGGGTATATCCAACATCCTCGTATTCGTATGAAAAGCAGACATATCTCGATGCCTTCTCCAGCCCGGATCTAGTTCATTGGAAAAAGCATCCTAATATCCTAACAACTAACGATGTGGCCTGGGCCCATGGTGCTGTGTGGGCTCCGGCGCCAATATTCCGTAACGGGAAATACTATCTATACTTTGGTGCTAACGACATCCAAGAAGACGGGCCTGGCAAGGGGGAGATTGGGGGAATTGGAGTGGGCGTCTCGGACAGGCCAGAGGGTCCGTACGTTGATGCGATTGGAGCACCGTTGATCGGAGACTATCACAACGGCGCACAACCAATCGACCAAGACGTCTTTATAGACGACGTCGACGGGCAAGCCTACATATACTACGGGGGACATTCGCATGCGAACGTAGCCAAGATCAACGAAGACATGATTTCCATCGGGACTTTCGACGACGGAACGCAGTTCAAGGAAGTTACCCCTGAGAACTACGTCGAGGGCTCTCAAATGATCAAGCGCAACGGGATTTACTATTTTATGTGGTCGGAAGGCGGTTGGACAGGCCCGGACTACTCTGTTTCGTATGCCATGTCCAACTCGCCCCTGGGGCCCTTCAACCGACTCGCGAAGATCCTACAGCAGGACAGCGCAGTGGCTAAGGGTAGTGGGCATCACGGCGTCATCCACATTCCAGGGACCGATATATGGTATATCGTGTACCACCGCCGTCCGCTGAGCGAGACAGATGGTAACCATCGCGTTCTCGCATACGACCGCATGTACTTCAACGACGACGGAACGATCAAACCGGTCAAGATGCTGGTCAAAGATAACTTCGCCGACGGGGAAATGTACGGCTGGAAGACGTATGGTGGGGAGTGGAGAGTGATAGACCGACGGCTCACCGTTGCTAAAACGGATGAAGCTAAAGCCCTTCTGGACACTGATTTCGCCGATTTGGTGTTTGATGCAACTGTCGCGGTGGAGTACGGAGATGGAGACGCCGGGCTCGTCTTCCGGGCTACCGATCTGTCCACTACCTCGGACGAGTTCAAGGGGTATTACGCGGGCATCTCGTCGGCTAGCAGGGTCGTTCTCGAGAAATCAGACGGTGGGACATGGACGTCGCTGGGTGAAAGCGATGCCAAGGTCTCACTTGCAACCGAATACCACATCAGAGTCACGGCCGTCGGGGGAGACATCAAAGTATTCGTCGACGAGTTTGCAGAGCCCTTGATCAGTGTTACCGATAATTCGTTCGCTGATGGTAAGACCGGCGTGAGGGCTCACAATGTCGCTGCTAGGGTCGGTAGTGTTTCTGTTCAACGGCCTTAGAGTATTGGGGGTTACGTAGCAGCAGATTTTTAGGGAAGAAACTTTTGAATATATTTTGCAGTCATATATATAACCCGGATTTTATAAATTCTCAGTAGTTATCCATCAACACAGCCCGTTAAGCTATTTTCATCGCCCCCAGCCCAAAGAGAAGTTAACGTCCTCCATAGTTTTAGTAATGTCTGTTCATCTCCATACCACGATGCTCGGTCTGTTAGGTCAGTTAAGACAACCGTTTGTTAGGAACTCGATCACAAACGAATTAGTTTAACTAGGTACCTATCAGGTAGGTATATTGACTTTACCTTCTATTAAAGCTAAGCTAAGAGCTACTGCTCTGGACTCCCTAATCCGTAGTTCAAGATATATAAATGCACCACAGAAGGATCTACGTCCGGGGGCACCCAAATATCCAACTCCTTCCTAACAAAGGCCGCGAAATCAGGGTGTAGGTTTCTAGACATCAGATTCTTACGTGTAACCCACTCTACATTTATTATCTCTTTTTTATCCAGCTTCAGGTCGGGTATGTCGAAGTGCTTCCTCGACTCAGCTATAAAAGTAGTGTATGACCAGCCTCCATGATCATCAATCGTGCTTCCGATGGGCCATAGAAACTCTTCAATGTCGAGTCCAATCTCCTCCTTGACCTCTCGTCCCATAGCTTGCTGGGCTGTTTCACCGCTTTCTATACCCCCCCCTATTGTGCTCCAGGTCAAACCGTGATCGGAACGCCGTGATCGCTGACCGATGAGCATTTGTACTTCGCCCGACGTGAGGTATCGGTAAATTAGTAGACCTGCGGCACCGAGACGGCCCATGTGTTTGCATCCTCGTGCGCATGCGACGGACATATCTGTTGTTTACCTGTCTTATGATATTTTGAGTATTTTCGGCGTTGTAGTAGTATGGGCGCTGTATGAAAACCTGTAAATGAAGAACTAAATGGTGGTAGGTATATCAGATGGTTGAGCAAATAAGCGCCCATGTGAAATTAAGTTGGATATTTGTATTGCAGATAAGATGGCTAGAAACAAAGGATACTTCTAGCATGTACGGCTGCACCTAATGTTCAGACTTTCTTCCGGAACAATGAAGCTGTTTCCACACTCTATAATTTTATCTCATTATAAGTATTGTAGTTGTAACTTCTGTAAAGATTGTTGCAGGATATGGTGCTTGTTTTGCTGATGTTAGTGGCGATAGGGGACATGATGTAAAGAAAGGGGTATATCGGCCCCCTATTTTCTGTCGGATTGAATAGTATGGAAGGTATCATTGTGACATCCAAGTAATTCATCATCATCGATGTACCTTATCAAGTCCATTACCCTTAATCAAAGTAGAATCCTGCAACAACATTAGCTTTACTAAAACCCAAGTCTCCTTCCTATAACACTCACTAGTATGCCCTCCCACCCAAACCAGGTTAAGATCCAAGCAAACGTCGACATGCCGCCGTGCCATATATTCAACTTTGGTTTCGGCCGCAGTAAATCGCCCACTACCTGTTTTGCGAACACTTCGGTCTCAGTGCACGGCGCCTTCTTGAGAAACTCGCGGTTCTCTACGTTGCCCGCCGCCGCACGGTACAGGCTGCCTTCAGGGATTTTCGTCGGCGCGTTATCGAATAACTTGGACCTCACGCTACCTGTCATCAGCGTGACAAATTTGACACCTAGTGGGGCAAGTTCGACGCGAAGGGTCCGTGAAATGGCGTGCACGGCCGCCTTAGACGCGCTGTAGGCAACTTGGTACGGCGGGCAGAAAACCTCGTTAACGCTTCCGACAGTCGCTACGGTACCTTGAGCCTGGATAAGTAGCGGGAGGAAAGTGTGCGTAACGGCCAATACGCCCACGATGTTGGTGTTGACAACGCGTCTAAGGTCGTCAACCTTGGCGTCGGTAAAGGGCATCACATGGTTGATACCGGCATTATTGATCAGGTAGTCGAGAGTACCGTCGGTAGCTTTTTGCACAGTAGCGAAAGCAGCAGCAATGGATTCATCCGAGTTAACATCCAGCGCGAGAGTTTCGATGCCTTGCTCGGATAGTGATTGCATCTTACTCACATCGCGGGCCGTTGCGAAGACCTGACACCCTTGAGCATGGAATTCTAAAGCCAAGGCGGCGCCGATGCCGCCTTCACTACAACCCGTAATAAGCACGGATTTGCGAGTCATGTTAGCAGCTATATCCTGGTTAAACAGAACCTTTTATTGCATCTGTTTAAGACGTCCTTAAACAGAGTTGTCCCACCACTCTGGTAGCGTGGAGCATATAAACCTGGGGTCCCGGAATTTAATCAACACATGTTTCAAATTGCGGGGATCGCCGAGCAGGGGTATCGCTAAGAGGTACAGGGGTATTCCGCAAAGGGGTAAAGGGATAAAGGGGCTAAAGGGGCTAAAGGGGCTAAATCTTCATAGGTTCGAAAACAGAGTGCAGGAATGGAATGGAGAGAAGTCTCATAATTAATTGCATTCAACTGAATAGCAGTACCGCAGTTCTATTTCATTTCAGTTGCTCTCTACGTTAGGCTATACCTAGGTTGCGACTGTTCACTATTTGTAACTCATACGCATCCGTTCGTAACTCTCTTGAGTATCACCATACATTTCCATTGTGTAGTTGCCTGTATACTGGCTCTGATACACGCCTGGTAAGAACCAATGAAATTTGTGAAAAGGCCATGTGTTCATGATCCTCTTGTCTTTAAACCTCAGCCTAATACATAGCTCAGATGTGCCTAGTATTCACCCTTTCAACTCATAAAAGTTGCGGTTCAATATCATCTAAGGGATCTTGGGTCGAAACATGGCCACCCGTAGCCCAGTGAGCAATCAATGATAGCTCGAAAATCGGCAAGTGTAACATCAGTGTATAGATCATTCCCCGAGACACTGAAGACCAGAAGGGGGCCTCTCCAGTCACATATTGCCTGGCCGTGCCTCGCAATAGTTTCATATAGACTTCTAGTCGGCCTAGATCCGTCATGTAGGAACATGTCACGGAAGTGGACCTCGATATGCTGAAGAGCTGGTTTTATATGTCGATAGTTCCAATATACTCGTTGTATATCCACATCACCGGGCGTGTCCTCTCTAACAAGGCATTTTACCTCTTCGGAGGAGACGATACCATGACAGGAAATCCAGACGAGTTCTGGGGTTGCTCTGTCTTGTGGGAAGTATATGGCCCTAATATGGGAAGAAGACGGTCGTTCCGATTGAGTCAAGATGGCCTTACACAGCAGCTTGTGAGACTTCCAGTCATTCTTCTGGCATCGCTTTGAGCAGTAGCAGCAGCTCTTACAAGAAGAACAAATAAACTCGCCTTCCCCCCAGCATACGACGCACTTGTCCTCGGACATTGTTCTTGAATAAAGTATGGAGTCGAAATTGGGGGTGTCTAGGCTGGTATATTGTACTTTAGGGTTGTAGGGGTTATTTCTGGACGATCGCGGTAAATATGACTTGTAGGACGAAATAAGTATCACTCAGTCACGAATTTAATCGACGCGATAGATGAAGCCGTGGTAGAAAATGAGGCAGAAACTTGAATGTCCCAGGGTTTTTGGACGTAAGCAGTATCTATCGTCTTTCTGGGAGGGAAAATGTAGTGCTGCAGGATTTGTTGCGCGTAGGTACATGCAGTTGATAAATTAAGTTCCCAGTAGAACCACTATGCAACATACATGTATCCTACGCCTTCCTTAGTGGTGCCTTCTTCCTATGCTTAGACGAAAAAAGGTGTATAGTAGCTTCCAGATGTCTGGGGTAGCCTTTTTGAATTAGAAGTTGCGAATGGGTTAGGTACCTGCCATGAACTTAAGATAGGTACGTGTAGTAGCGTGCATTTAGGCAATTGCTCCTGCTGGGGCACTGAGTTTTAAGGAAGGGACTGTTGTCTAGGTACCTAGGTACCTAGGGTGAGTATTGTTAGGTTCTACGCGCCACGCAAACAGAAATAAGAAGGTGGTTTCAAAGTGAAGTCACTTCGTTCCGTTCGTACCTGAAGTTACCACTTAACAATGGGTTATAAGCTATGTATAACTCGTAGTAGCCAAATACCTATGTAGATGCTTACATGCCTGACTTTTCGTAACGCCTCGCTTGGAGTACAATTTAGAGGCGCTTATGGCTCCTAGAAAACCTAGAAAAATACACCCAAGACCGGATACTAGACACTGAATTAATAGGAGTAAGAAATATGGCGCGTCTAAGCGAACGACTCATACCTTTGAACTTAATCAATTTCACTCAAGCCATTCTAAAAACGCCTGGAACTCTGATAGGGGTCCGATATGCTCTATATAACCATCTGGTCGAATGTAGACATAAGAAGGCTTAGAACAGCCGAACTGTCTGTGTAAGTGGTTCCCAACATCGACATGCCCAGAAACAATGGCCCCGTCGGTCGCTTCATCAATGATCAAGTGCACCATGGCTTCGTCCGCGTTTTTATTCAAAAAATCTGACTGCGCTTCTTGCATAGCCTGTTCCGTAATAGCGTCATCACCAACCCCTGAAAGAAGTACCAAGTGGTGCGTATCTGGCGTGATAAGCTCCAAGAATTGCCTTTCCTTACCAGCGCTCTTAATTATCCTATCTGGAGCACGGTCGCCTCCTAACACTGACCCCGAGTACCCCGATGCTGTACCCACGACCGAGCTGTCTCTGTAGTTAATTCCAAATTCTGATATGAACTTGAAGATATTGGCACGTCGGTTCCGGCTACTGACAAACCAGGGTAAGACCCACGCGAACAGAATATTGCGGAAGGTGATAAAAAAGGGGTTAGTAGAGCAACCCCAAGTGAACATTTTATCCGAAGTTTCAAGTAAATGCTGCCCGATTGGGCGGCGTTCGTGGTCGTAGCTATCGAGGAAGGAATCTGGCCGTTTGCCACATATCACCTTCGCTAATTTCCAACCTAGATTTATGGAATCTTGTATGCCGGTGTTCATGCCTTGGGCTCCAGCGGGGGAGTGGATATGTGCTGCGTCGCCCGCGACGAACAGACGGCCGTCGCGGTAGCTATTCACGCCCCTGTGGTGTAGATGGAACTGAGTGATCCAGGTAGGGTCGTACAGTTCACCCGCATCTGGGTGAAGCTGATTTAACATTTCTTGGAAGTCTTCCAGTGTTGGATCAACGTCCACCTCAGGGTTTATGCGGGACACTACAACTCGACATGTACCGTCTTTTAATGGGAATACGGCAAGAGACCCTCTGCCAAGGCAAAGAGAGAATCGGTTCCAGGCTAGCTTGGAGTTCCTCACGTGGGCGTCGCAGAGGATGAAGTCCTGTGGGTAGGCCGCGCCCTGGAAAGTAAGGCCCGCTGCAGCACGCCGCACGCTGCTATGCGCTCCATCAGCACCAACGACGTATTTAGCGCGGACAGTCTCTTTGACACCTTCTAGGTTATTTAGTTTCACGGTAACCCCGGTAGAATCTTGAACGATAGACGTTGCTTCGAGGCCTCTCTCGACAGCGAAACCATGCTTCGCAAGACATCCATCTAAGAACGCCTCCGTTTCGCACTGAGAGATGATGAGGATGAGGGGAAACGCCGAGTCTTCTACAAGACCCGATATATCGATGTCCGCAGCCTTCTTTCCGTTAAGATAGAATGTAGTCCCGCTGCTCAAATTCCCCTGTGAGACGAGTTTCCGAACGTCGCCGTGTCGATTTAAAAGCTCTAAGGTTCGTGGTTGAATACCTAGAGCCCTCGACTTGTCCGATCTCTGCAATTCCCTGTCCACGATGCGAAATGGTATCTTGTGAACGGCCAACTCTAGCGCTAACGTTACCCCCGTTGGTCCTCCTCCCACGATCAAAACATCAGTCTGCTGCGCTGGCATGGTATGCTTTGGATATCGACCGAACGTTGTTGGCGAAGAACATTGGATCTAAAGGCAATAGTTACACTAGGCAAGAATTAATGACTTTAATGGAAAGCATGTTGAAAGTGGATGCGGGATCTAAGTCAAAACGCCATGGGTTATGTAGGTACCTTGTACGTATGTAGATAGATGGATCTATGTCTTGTTAGACTACCCTCGCTAAATGCCGCATGACGCGTTGGC
Organism: Daldinia grandis; assembly: GCA_022432525.1. Taxonomy (NCBI): domain Eukaryota; kingdom Fungi; phylum Ascomycota; class Sordariomycetes; order Xylariales; family Hypoxylaceae; genus Daldinia; species Daldinia grandis. Next base: position 1,870,803 of record JAJKLB010000001.1, read on the forward strand.
GTCTCTTTTCATCAGATCATATAAGACCTTTTGTAGTATCTATTTTCGGACTTTTAGGAATTACAATCCTCTCTTATCTATTATCAGAATGCTATCAGATTAACATGCATAAGTACATAAATGTCAACCTTACAGCACCGTATGGGAACTTGATAGGGTTACAATTACAACTTATCTCAGCAGCTGCATTGATAGGATGGTGCATCTGAGATGGTAGTTTGACAGGCAGTGTACTTACCTACATGTAAGTAGTCTCGAAGGAATGCTTCACCTTAGACCAGTCGACGGCTATTTTAATTCAAATTAGGTACAGATAATCCCGGGATATGTAAGTGCGGGTCCAGCCTTCAACGTTTTAGAGACAGTCATTCCTAAACTGGTTATCTAGAGACAAAGTGGCTGAGAATCTCTTAACAACCTACGTAGTATCTTAGACACATATTCGCTTGGTCCCGACAACTGCAGGAGTCAGACGAAATGCCCAATCGGCTTGTCTAAATAATAAAAGAAGGTGGCATCTACATACAGAAATACATCTAGTCCGCTATGCATAACCCATAACATAGTCCGTGCTCATACTACTCAACCCAAGGATAAAACTGTCGTCCAAATCTAGTAATTTAACTACCGAAGTGCAGCCAACGTCGGAAGCCTCGTGACAAACCAACATCTTGATAAAATATTGTCTTGATCTATTGGATACTTACCAAGAGTCTTAGACATGGTTATATGAACGTGAGTATCAATAATTTAGGTACCTATTGCATAACAGCACCTTGTACATTTTCATAATTATCGCGTAGTCACCACAAGCGAATCTTTTCACAATACCACTTATAAACCGATCAACAGTCGGAACTAGGAAATGCTTAGCAGGTTATATTCGAACTCTTTGCTATGAATGTTATACATGAGTTACACAAGAAAATACTTATTTCAAGATGTTCTGGCGCGCCAAGATCGAGCATGTGTAGTAACTCCTCATATTGAATTGAATTGCAATAATGATTAACTATGTCACTTCCACAGCCTCTTTTAATGAGTTGAGTAATGGATAATTGTCGGTTTTTAGGGTTTAAGAGTTATAACTATGTATAAAGCTAAGGCTTCTAACGGTAATTTAATATTTACTACTTGTTCTTGGGTATTTCAAAACTCCATCGGCCATACCTTACTTAGGTAGATATTTATTTTCCTAACAGCAGGATACGACTGAATATCGTCAGTAGGAGTAGTTTATATTTATGGATAACTACCTAGGTACCAACTTCATGCGTCAAAATCAAGGTTTAGTTAGAGCATGGCTCTCGTGAAAGATCGGATGGTCTTAACTTTTAAAAAAGTAGCTAATAGTTTGGGATTAAACTAATCGGTGCATGTCATTCAATAATCGTCATTTGATGGAAACCACGGCACGTGAAATATTACTGTCGGCATTTTTCTAAAATTATCTCTTGAGGTAGGTAGGTAGTTGAGGCCCCTTTCCCGCGTTAACCGCTCACCATCCATAATCAAATTTAATGACCCAGCTACGATATATCACCACATAATCCCATATGTAAAAGCTTCTTTAAGATCTATTCTAAGACGAGATTGACTCTAAATATAAACACTCTTCAACCTATATACTCAGTAGTGCGATCCGGGTTCTATCGGCGGCCTCCCGGTACTACATCTATCCCCGACCGTATGCTGGGCCCGAATGAGCCCTTTCACTGTGACGTGTTACTAAAACACTCCTGTCACGAGAGCGCACTAGGTTTATGGATGGGGATATTGAGTTTTCTTTTAGCGGAGCACCGTCATATTTGTATATCTTCTAGCGATACGCTCGCGAAATGTGAGTTTCAGGGGCAACGTTTTTGTCTCCTATGTTTTCATATCACGCTCTCTTGGTTCCACTGACATTTAATATAATTAGTGTAACAATCATAGACTTGGTAATATATTGATTAGGATTGCCATAATACTAAATAATGCCATCGTCTCGTCAGTGTTGTAATTTAGTATTCGTAAGTTGAGGCGTCACTCATTTCAAGCCCACCCCATCTCCATTTACTCGGTCTCTTTCCCCTCGAGTGCCCCATGAACCTTGTATGTAGGCCGGTATTGACGTTCATTGATGGCCTCTTTCCCTTCTAGCTCTTTGTGGACTTTGTACGTGGGCCTATACTGACGCTTTTCCGCGTTGGCCACTTTACCCTCCAGTGCTGCGTGTACCTTGTACGTGGGTCTGTACTGACGCTCGTTCAACTCGGTAGGAGCCTATTCGATGGGGGTTAGATTTTAATGGACACAGAAGGATAGGTAGTAAAGCTAGTCAAAGTTACCTCAACAGGTGCTGCCAATGCAACGGCAGCTAGGCCGGCTAGAAGGATAGCTAATAGACGCATTCTGAACTATTGGAATTGATTTTTCGAGTTAAAAGATAAAGCACACTGAGCGATCAGTTATTAAGGGGATAATGGAGTATTATATACAGAAAAGTGGTAGATATATGTAGGCTAGTGTTCGACAGAATGTCGATATCAAACAAATCTTTGGAGAACTTGAGCTATACTCGTCAGGGTAAGTCTAGATTCTATACGGTCCGATGCTCCTCACATACATGGCTGAGCCTTACCGACATCCTTTAGGTTGGTGGAGTTAACGCACCCGGCAGCACGGCTATTTGTTTCCTAATATCACGCATCCCGGACTAACAACGACAGATCTTTGCTGTTTTGGTGTTAAGTCATGCACCCTGTTCATCATCGGTTACTACGTGATCTTGCGTCCCATTCGTGCAAGCCGCCCTGAGAGTAATTGCAACTCTTTCCTAGGTAGAACAAGTATATTAAAATGGTCAAACTCGCAGCATTAGTTGGCTCACGTGTCCATGAACCGTCAACATGATCCATGTTTGCGCCATGTCTGCAATGCAACAGCGTAAATTTATTATTCCTACTATGTTCCCCAAGGTAACGGTATTCCCAAATCATGTATCCTGTAGTACGAAACTTGCATAATTCGGTCAGTTATTGACACCATTTAGGGACTAGCCGATCGACTGCTTCTGGACTTGGTAGGGGTCCTTCGGTAGACTGTAGTAGCCTGTGAAACCCCCTTCCCTAAAACCCATTCTTTTCTAGAAATTTGAGATTTCGAAGGAAGTAAAGCTATATATTTCTCATTCGGGTGCTAATGTTATTATTGCCAACTGCTCCGCTACATCCGGAAACCCTTGAATTCGGCCGCATAAGACTCCGATATAAACTGTTGGAGCTGATGGGGCCAGTTAAGTAAGGGGTATTGTATACTACCTTCGAAACTTACATGGGCCTAGGCATACTTCCGTAGAAGCTTTTCACGTGGGCTGATCCTATTATCAACACCCTCTTCACGATGGCGGACAAAAACGAGGAGGTAGAGGGATTACTAGGCGAAAAGCTACTGCTAAACGAGCCAAAATGGCGACGTTTATCTGCACGCACTACGTTAATCATAACAATTCTCAATATTATTATATTTTTGATATCACTCGTTCTCTTTTCGATATTGTTAGGCCATAGGTCCCAGCTCAACTTCGAACTGCGACAGACATCTACTTATAGTAAGATAACAAGCCGAGTCTAATATAATTAGATTTTGATATAAAATAGAGGCTATAGCTAAAAGAGATACATAGGCCCCGTATTCGATATATTGGACTTAGAAATGAAGCCCAGGGCGATCCAAGGGACGCTGTTTCCAGCCAAACACAGCGCTTCGATAGCACGGGAGCTTCCCAATACCGCAGCGGATGAGATTTGGGAAGAATGGGAATTGAGCCGTTTCTATCCCCTGACGCGGGACGAGGTTGTGCGGATGGGAAAGGACCCGTCGACCGTCCCGAAACTAGAAGACTCCGAATGGGGGTTGGGCGATGACGCCTATGTCGGGGCCTTCGATATATACCATCAGATTCACTGTCTTAATGCTCTTCGGCAGAATGCCTACCGCGGGTACTACAAGCTAACAACCCGCAACCACTCGATCATGGGCCTACCAGAGATCCACATCAACCACTGCGTCGATATCCTTCTCCAAGCATTACAATGTAGTGGCAATGTGAACTTCATGACATACCATTGGGTCGCTGGCCAAGAATACCCACAACCGGATATGTGAGTCTAGAACCGCCTATTTATCTAGGCCTGACATATTTCAGCTTCGAGAGGAGCTGACAAACTTTTGGAATCTAGGTCGATAAATCGGCAATGTATTAATTTCGAGAAACTCACCGCATTTCGGAAAGAGAATGGGCTCGACCTGGAGAAGTATGTTCAAATAATGAAGAAGTCATTACATCCTGGGGTAAAGGAGAGGCATCAAAGTGATGCATACTATTATTGGTACAATGAAACGAACCCTAATCATATTAACGGGGCAGACCCTGGGGAGGACTTTAACATGTAAATATATGTACGATACTCCTGTGTTATTTTCCGCAAGTACCAGCTCCGCAGTTCAAAGGTACCAATCTAAACGTTGTGCTTTAGTGAGAAATAAATTATATACTTCTGCACTACGACATATCGTTATGAGTATACCATATTTTCTATGTCTAATTGGAGGCAATATTTGTCTATTGTGTGATGTTCTAATTAGGTCGTCTTTTTTCTTTTTTCTTTTTTTAATCCCTTCCCCCCTTTTAAAAATAAGGAGACTAGAAAAAGGAGAACTCCCCACAGAAGAACACGAGTGACCGTTAAGGTTTATGGAATTTTCACCATCTGAAAATCATTGTTGTTGGATTGACAAAGGGTCAATGATGTATAACGTTATACTTGGAGTACGGATTGGATGATGCTTAATTGAACTATTCTTTAGGATCTATGGCTTAAGTAAAGAATAGCTAAGGTGTGGGTGGGGTAAAGCCCCACGCCAATCACATGACAACTTGTCATGTGATCCCACTCCCAACAATTGTAGTACATTATATCTTCAATCACTCCCATCTAATATTTCAATTGTGTCGACAGGTTCCTTTTCATCAGTTGCTGCAGTACGCTCGATTCCATCCATTCTTGAGACAAATTCGATTTGAAGTTGCTTGAGATAACTCCCAAGTGCGGCGTCATCCAAATCCGAATCTTGTAGTTGAAGAAGTGTGTCGTGCAAATTTAGGATTAACTTTCGACGTTGAAGCAACTTTCGAGATTGTGAGTTTTGCTTCTTTCTTTCGATAATTTCCGCCAGCGTCTTCGAGACATCCTCAGCAACTTCGATGAATCTTTCTGGGAACCCGATCGCACGCGCAAGATTCAAACCATAATGCTCTTCTTGTATCTTCCCCGAAGTGATTTTATATAGCATGGTCATTTTCGGATTGCCGCCATCCGTCTCATAAATTTCGGTAGCAAGATGCAAATTCAAAACCCCTGGTCTATTCCCTAATACCTTCGCTACCAATCTAATAAGCAAATATACGATCATTTGAGTCAGGATTCTTACCAAGCTGTTGGAAGTGAGTTGAGAACCATATAAGAGAATTGCTTTGAATCAGCGCCTCGGATATAGCCATTGCTATCGCAAGTCCATCCCTTGTACTAGTTCCGCGCCCAAGCTCATCGATAATTGCGAGGCTCTTTTCATTAATATTCCTGAACTAATATTAGATTCCATTTACCAGAGTCGAGTATAAGTCCAATATACCTTAATATGAATGCCATTTCTCGCATTTCAAGAGAAAATGTTGACATGTTAGCTTCAATACTATCATCTGTGGACATTCGCACGAAAAGTTGTTGAATCACCGGGAAGGCTGCATACTGGGCAGGCACAAAGCAGCCCACTTGAGCCATCACTTGCAGTAGAGAGATCATTCTGATATAAGTACTCTTGCCACTCATATTGCAACCGGTGATTACTTGAAAGCGGTGTTGTTCGTTTGCGAAGACATCGTTGGGCACAAATCGTTCTGGATTCACCTGTAATTTGTTAGACTTGAACAACACAGTTGACAAATTAGTGTAACCAGCTACCCTTTCACAAATAGGATGTCTTGCTCCTTTGAGGGCCAATGCATTACCAATTTCAGGCCGGACGTAGTCTCGAGTAGTAGCAGATTGGCCAAATGATGTAACCATATCCAATAGAGCAATACTTTCGCAGACACGAAAGAGGTTTGGTATATGCTCTCGGATTGCTTCTAGAAGCTCTTGGATAACCTTGTCGCTAAGCATAATGGCTTCATTATGTGAATCCGTGATACGATGGTTGAATTGGATTAGAATTAGAGTTTGGCATTGAATCCAAGCTCCCTTGCGGACAATGTTTATGAGGACTTCAGGAATCGCCCGATCTTCAAAATCGCTCTGCCTAAGCTGTAACCAATACTTTCGGTTGGCGTCAAACTTCAGTTCCGCGATGATATCATGTTCCCCTGTGGTACATAAGCTAATGGACCCCCAGACCTGATAATTGGCATTAAAACTCACCATTGATGTTTTCAATGTGTTGGTGGACATCGACTGTTGCCTCTTTATATGTCTGACGAGCAACATCTAACAGTCCATGCACTCCAGACTTTTAAAAGCCAGATTCAGTTATATAGTAGGCGTACAACTTGGGGTAACTTACTTTAACAGCGTACGTTCTCTGATTCCTCATATCAAGAGGTGATTTTGTTGCTACTGCGTCCTCATTAATTGTAGCTGCAATGAGATCCATGGCAGGTCGAATTAGCTCGAAGCGGCAGATTTCGCGTATTCTAGTTAGGAGATCTGTACGCGCTGCTCCTAGTGCCTCATATATAGAAGGTACTGCTGTGATGAAGGTTTTAATTCCAAGAATATTATTGATAGCTTGCTCTGAAGCATGAATTGACGACTGACTAGGCACAAAGACCAGCTTTATTTGGTTAGCCATCTAGTTTCAGCGTTATATGTAGGTACTAGGTAGGTAATTATATTCACCATAGTTAGTAATTTCTCCACGTCTACAAAGCCTTTGAGGGCTATACTAAGTTAGTACAGTCTTTAGAATTATGTTATTTTCTCTGACCTTTCCGGATTTCAAAGAACATATCTTCTTTCACAGTAAGCTCATCTAGAGCATCGTATCGAGGAGTAAGCGTATTATCGACCTGACAGGAGGGCTGAAGTATGTTGCTTCGTAACATTCTTGAACCCATAGGGGTAAGTGTCTCGTTCAAGAGCCCGAAAAGGCAATCCTTTGACTTTGCGTCCTGGAGGTTCTGTATAAGTTCAAGGGAGTGGATAGTGGAAATGTCGATCATCATTGTATTTTCCGACGGTTGATACTTCACCCGAAGCGAGTGGGACATGATAGATACGCGACAAGAGAGCTCGATGTACTTGACTGCCTGATTATTATGAGCGAGTATGCTAAAGAGATGCACTAGGATTAAGCGTACTGCAGCAAAAGAACAAGTTGCGTAAAAGTTGCCCTCGATAGCCACTTTGATAGCTTCCAAATCTTGTCTAAACGCGAGTGTCTGAATGAATTCGAGACCGGCGTTCTCGGACCAGTACTTACGATCGAGTGGTTCGACTGAGGCATCTTGAAGTTCTTCCTCGATGATGGCGAGAAGGCTTGATTTGGGGTTAGGCGGAAAAGCCGTATTGACGATTAATATTGTAGATGGCTCATGTATCTGAATTTTATGAATAGTCTTAACATAGAACTGCGAATCACATATCTGGCTTAGGATAGCCTCGTTTGTGGTAATATTAATGAAGGCAAGGCCAACAGTTGGTGATACACCTCGGGCCTCGGTGACTGCACAGACAATTTCGTGGGATTCGGAACCCCATACAGACGGGGTTGCACGGGATTTACGACCTGACGCCGTGCTGGTACGACGGCGTTGCCTTGGTGGATGGGAAATATTTGTTGCAGTGCGACTACCGCTGTATGAAGTAGATGAAAATTGGCTTGCAGAGGTGTCTGGTCTACGGGGAACCTCCTGTGAGCTACGCGGGTGAGGTGTAGAAGATGTGATACGAGAAAGAGAATAGTTAGCCGGAGTGATCTGCGGTGAAGGAGAAGATGATCCTTTACTGGAAGGAACTTGAGACCTTCGATGGGTAGAAAGCCGTTGCATTATGAAGTCTGCCCAGACACTAGAATATGCTTCTGAATATAAAGTAGAGAGAACTCTTATATGAAAGTATCATCAACGAAAAGCGCGCGAACTACGTAGATCACCTTATAAGACAATTGAAAAGTAGATGTATTATCAAATATAGTTACTCTGGGGAAACTCCGCTTTAAACTTATTCTACTTTGTTCGCGTCTTGTTTGAAGACTGGACGCAGCTTCCATCTATTGAGTTGTAATTGCCCGGAGCACTTGTGAGTTACTCGAGCCACCTTTTACTAGGTTAGGTAGTTGGCGCCCTTAAGGTTCTAGCTCTAGTAATAACTACAGGTAGAAAAGCTTAAAGGTTCTAGAAGTCCCGATAAGATAACGCGATAAGATAAAGATTTTCAACTTTTGTTCTTCAATCTGCCACTCAATCCACCACCCCGCGATACCACATTTCAGTCTACGAGGAAACCAGCCATTGACCGTTAATTTTCAACCGCTGCTTTTCAAGACTAGGCGCCGAGCATATTTACGTATAAACGACATAAGTCCTACGTTTTCTTTTGATTATTCGTCGAATCCAGCGCGATGGCTACTGTGGCCCCGCCACCCTCGAAACGACAACGACGGGAAGCTCTAGAGCGTTCTCACTTTCAGCAAGATGTTACGCCTCCGGTTATTGAAGCTGGCTCATTTAAGGCGCGATTTGTCGACAACGACGGAAACCAATTAGCCGAGACTATAGAAGTTCCCCTAGCCGATGCGACTGAAAAGAACGTCTCTTTACTGCTTAATACTCTACTAGGAAGGGTATGGTATTGTTTCCAATTCTATAGCGCGAAGAATGCTAGAGAGCTAAACTCCAATTATTATCTTATAGGAGCGTGAAGAGTTTACACCTTATCGCTTTCGTATACATCTACCGAGCTCTGATACAGTAATTGATAACTACCCAACACCTGCCGAATTTTTAGCTGTCCTCCGTAAACATGGCATCGAGAATCCCTTCGAGACTACGATCACCTTATCCGCTGAGCCTCAAGCCGTATTTAAAGTGCAAGCCGTGACGCGCATGTCAAATAAGATTCCGGGGCATGGTGAAGCTATCTTAGCGGCTCAATTTTCGCCCAAGACGAGTAGTCTCTTGGCGACTGGCTCGGGTGATAACACAGCAAGAATATGGAATACGGACAGCGGCACGCCGAAGTATACTCTTAAAGGCCACTCAGGATGGGTCTTGGCATTAGCATGGCGTCCAGATGGACAGAATCTAGCTACTGGGAGTATGGACAAGACAGTCCGGATATGGGATGAATCAGGACAAGCCGTTGGTAGACCGTTTAATGGCCACTCTAAATGGATCACGAGCATCGCATGGCAACCGTTTCACTTATGGCATGATGATACGCCGAAATTAGCGAGTGCTAGTAAAGATGCTACAATACGAATTTGGTTTGCGAATACCGGCATAACGGAGCATGTTCTGTCAGGACACAAAGTGAGTGCCGAGCTTATAAAGCATCCATGCCGGTAAAAAGCTAATAGCGGCGTAGGGCAGTGTTAGCTGTGTTAGGTGGGGTGGAACGGATTTGATTTACAGTGCTAGCCAGGATAAGACGATCAAGGTATGGAATGCGATCGACGGGACGCTCAAACATACGTTGGCGTCGCATGCCCATTGGGTAAATCATCTTGCGCTATCAACAGATTTCGTGCTTCGAACAGCTTTCTATGATCACACGAAGAACGTACCCACATCTACGGAGGAGAAGCGAGCGAAAGCGAAAGAGCGCTTCGAGAAAGCGGCGAAACAACAAGGCAGGATAGCGGAGCGGGTTGTCTCAGCCAGTGACGACTTCACGATATATCTCTGGGACCCGGAACAAGGTACAAAACCTTTAGCACGACTTTTAGGGCACCAGAAACAAGTCAATCACGTTTCGTTCTCCCCGGACGGGACGTTGATTGCTAGCGCTGGGTGGGATAATCATATTAAGATATGGGGCCGGTAAGTCATCTACACCCGCTACGGTGCATGTGCTTCTCAGCTACCGATGGACTCATGCAATGGAATGTTGCTAATATGATAAGCAGCGACGGGAAATTTCTCACGACATTGCGAGGCCATGTAAGTCTACCTGCATAACTTTGCTACGGCTATCGAGTATTAAATGTGATTGCTAACCAAGGTTAGGTTGCGCCGGTATACCAATGTGCGTTCTCGGCCGATTCGGTAAGTACTCGTTTTATTTATTTACCATATGTTTCCTGCGGAGAGTTCCGTAGGAGCTGAAGGGAAAATTTTCCTTGTGCATGTTTGCGATATTTTTCACGTAGGTGCTGACATGTGATAACTAGCGTCTACTCTGCTCTGGATCGAGGGATACTACTCTGAAGGTGTGGGATATGCGGTCATTTAAGATGTCTGTTGATTTACCCGGTCACGAAGACGAGGTCTATGCGTTAGATTGGTCGTTGGACGGCCGGCTCGTCGGGTCCGGGGGGAAGGACAAAGCCGTTCGGCTCTGGCGTAATTGATTGGGATTTATGGTGTAAGAGCTGAGCCGAGAGATAAGCCCAGTGCCGGGTCCCATAATATTAAAATTTAAACCATTCTAGCCACTAGGATTGCGTTGGCCTTCTAATGAAAATTCCTATAAAATGGTAATATGGGAAACTTCTCATCACGGTGACGGAATGGAACTTTGGAGAAATGGGCACGTGGAAGTACATCCGGGAGAAAATCGGGTCGACGCAAGGTGACTTTAACTTTGGCTAGTCTGCATGTATGTACTCGCTCCCCAGCGGTGGGCATCAGTTCAAAGTTCAAACGATCCAACTAGATGGCACAACCAATTGCGGGCCGTTCCTGCATAAGTTTAATGGTGGGCTCGACTCGGGAGCGTAGCCGAGTCGACAGATTCAACCCTAGATCCGATTTTCAGCTCGAGTCATGATGTTATTATACATGGTCAATTCTACTAAACCTTCGTTTACTACGGCGAGAAAAAAAGGAGTCAGTCTAATGACTCGTGAACAACTTATATAATCAACTACTTTGACGGCAACTAGCTTGGTCATGATAGCTTAGTCAATGTGTGTATAACCAAGCGCTTATTTTGTGAGCGCGTTTAAAAAGCAGGTATATTACTGGGTGATAGCTGTGGAGAGAACCCAAACGACAAGCTGAGGGGTAGAGAATCATATGCGGGCGGTGGGCCTACATGAAATACGTATGTAGTGTAAAGACGGGAAACAAGGCGGGGTAATGCTATACGCGTGGTCCGTTTAGATATGGAATCGAGTGAGAAGCATCTAACGTAACCTGATGGGTTAGTTAATGGACTGGTCGAGACATGTTAACGCCAAGAGTGTGACATCCATTCAAAGTTGAAGGCCTTGAATAAGTACCTATCTACCTGTGGATATGATTGGTATACCTATGATCGATCAGTATAGGTTTGTATGTACGTACATAGACGTTGGCTCCCTTGCTGTGTCAATGTAGTAGAACCGGCTTAAGCTTATTCATGGAAACATACATACGTGTAGATGATATGGATTTGATTTGAAGGGATCCCGTATCTATCGAACCAATACGCGAGTTCCACATAGATGAGGCGCTTGCAACTATGTATCTAAGATCGTGTTACTATTTAAATTGCAGTTGTGTATTAAGCCAAGCACCATCCGGTAGTTGTTGGCGATCTGGCCTTTGCTGCGTGATCAAAAGGGTAGCCTACGTTGTATGCGGGACCTTGGGAATGTCCCTTGGGATAGGTGTCGCGGTATTGTTAATTGAGAGCTAAATATTGTAAATGCCACGATGGCTATGTCCAAAATAGCTCAACCTATTGAAAGTTTCACCTTTCCCCTGCACAGCAACAGAGTCGGGGACCCGGCCTACGGGCGGGCCTTGTAAGCATGTGAATAGTCTTAGGGACTCTTGGGCATCAAGTATTTGCCATTTCGGGAAAACCGTATCGAGCCTGCATATGTTTGCATCTAGTAGATGGTTCTAGGCTCTTCGTAAAATTCTAAGATACCTTGCGTCTAGCCGATGCCTTTTGTACATGGTAATTCAATATTGAGCTTTTAACGCATCTACGATAGGTGCGGTTTAAGGGAACTTAATTTAGGTATTAATGCATCTTTGGCTTGGTAGGCTAAAACGGCCAATTAGCTTGGGTATTGCGCCGGCCTAATTGCTCTGCGTTCCTTTCTGTAAGTGAGAAGCATAATCGGCCGTGATTGGTTATTGATGGTTGAATGATAAGTGTGGAAGTTAGGGCGTAGTTCTTACGGCTAGGGCTTAGCGTTAGGAGGTATTTAAGTACGTTTATTTATATAAGGAATAAGTTCTTCTTGTTTTTTTTTAATTAATAGCTTTTTTTTTTAAATATATTAATATATTAGTTTTAATATTAGTTATTTTATTTATTATTATTATATTTATTTTATTATTTTTATTTTACGTACATATTTACTAATATTAATTAATGTTGTTAAATATTAATAATATAAATTAATAAAATTAAAAAAGTTATTATTATAATAATTTAAAAGATTTTATTATAATAATATATGCAATATTTAATATTTAGTTTTTTATAAATTACTATTTTTAACCTATAATAAATTACTTTATTTTACCGTTATTTAATTCTTTTAAATTTTTATTATTTTGTAAAAATTTAAACGTATTTTTTTTAACATTATTATTCCTTGTAACGGTTATATATTTTATAATGTTGCAATAATTTTCTATTAAAAGATTGGTTTAGGCGTAAGTTTACAATTTAAATAACGATTTTATCGTTTTGGAAAATCGGGATAAGTTATATATATTATTGGATTATTTTTCCGATAAGGTTATAACTTTTATTTAATAGTTTAACTTTATAATAGTACGATGGGAAATTATTAACCTTAAAACGGTTATTATAAAGTAAAAGGTAATTTAAGCATTTTTTGTTATATTAAATTTTAAAAGCGTAAATTTAAAACGTTTTAATATTTATTTACTTAAAAAGATATTAAAAAAATTTTAAAAACGTTTTTGCGGTTTTATATTGCAAAATTTTAAAGAATTATTAAAAGAATTGCAATTAATATTATAAATTACGTTAATATAATAAAATATTTATATGGTTAGGTTTAATATTAATTATTTAAAAGTATTTACTAATTTAACGTTAATAAATAAATTATCGATATAAAATTTTTAAAAATTAATAAAGGTTAAAAAAAAATAACCGGACGTATTAATATAAAAGGTATTAATTTATAAAACCGAATAAAGATTAATTTATTTTAAAATATAATAAATTATAGCACTATTATAGTTATAATTAGCAATTTATAACCTATAAATATTAACGTATTTAATAATATTTATAAAATATATTTTTGTTTTAAATATTACCTTTATTAAAACTATATTATTTTAATTTTAATATGCGTTATTTATTTTATAAACGTTACCACTTTTTTTCCTTCTTTTTTTTAATTTTTAATGTTTTAAGTTTTATAATTTTATAACCGAAACTTATTTTTTAACCTCTATTTTAATTATAACTTTTATTTCAATTATAACCTTCGATCCAAAATTTATATCTTACCCCTTTTACAATATAACTTTTTTAAAAAATTTCAAATTATTTATATTAATTAATTTAGGTTTTTTAAAAAAATTAAAGTAATATTTAAGCATTAAATAATTTTTCCCTTTCCTTTCCAATTTTATAAAAACCGCTTAATTTTTCCGGGTTACTTTTTACGCGTAATATTTTTCTTAACGTTTTATTATATTAAAAATAGCAGAAATATATTCCTATATATAATTAAAAATATGGCAACGTATAAAAATAGTTTATTTTTTTTATTTCGGGAAATGTATTTAAACCCTTTAAACTATTATTAGGTAGTTCGTATATAACCTCGGCGGTTTTTCTAAACGTTAAGTTAAATGGCGGAAATTAATTTATAAAAAGTTATAATTCTTTTTTTTAAATAACACCACTGCTTTTACCGGCAAGTAGCTTATTAAAACAAATTTCCATATTTATTGGCAATTAATAAAATTAAATTTATTATAACGTTTTTTTTACATAAATTTTTAATAAAATATGTTTTTTAATTATTATAGGTTATTTTAAAAAAGCTTAAAATAATAAAAATAATTATATAAATAAAATATATAATATTTTTAAAAATAAATTTTAATTTTTTTTAAACATATATTATATAGCTAATATTTAATAAATATAATTTTATACTATATTTTTTACCATTTTTATAAAAAAGATAGCAATTTATTTTTTATATAATATATTACAATATTAAACTTTTATAAATATATATTTAGTTATAAAATAATATTTTAATATAAAATAAAATAAAATATAATATTATCATAATTAAATAATTATTATTTTTTTTAATATTAAAATTAAAGAAAAAAATAAGGGCAAATTTAATTTAAAGATATTATAAATTATATTTAATAAATTATTGCTATATTAATAAGTTTTTAAAAAAGATTTTAAAAAAAAATAATAATTTATTATTATAATATATTATGCGTATTATATAATTTCTTAACTATAATATACCTTATTTATTTTATTAAATTAATTTAAAAATTTAATTAATAAATTATAAACGTTTATTAATATTTATAAAAATTTAAAAAAATTTAATAATTTATAATTAACAAAAATAGTAATAATAGTAATAGTTAATATTATATTAATTGAAAATATTATTATAATAATAAAAGTAAAAAATATTAAATATAAAAGTTAATATAAAATTAAAAACGTTATTATTAAATATATAAAAAAAAAGGTTATTAATTTATAAAATATTTCGAAGGAAAATAAAAAAATATAAAAATAAAATAAAAAGTAAAAAAGGAATGTAAAAAAGAAAAATATACGTTTTTTTTAATAAATTATAAAGGAATTGATAAAAAAAGTTTAAAATTTAAAAAAAAGAATAATAAATTTAGAATTAATAATAAAAAATTAAAGGTTATATAATATTTAATAGCGGCGTATTTAATAAATTAAACGTTTTAATATTAAATTATTTTCGAATAATTTTATTTCGATAAAATTAAAGATAATATTATATTTATTTTAAATTAATATATAAAAGACGTTTTTTAGGGAATTATTTTAAATATTAGCGTAGTAAAAATGTTTATTATAAAAAAAAGGTAAATTTAGGCGTTTATTTAAAATTTTCCGAAATAAAATGTAAAAATAAATAATAGTTAGGTTAAAAAAATAAATATTAAATTTGGTAACAATTTTATAATTAAATTTTTAAAAATAATAATAATTAATATTTTATTTAAATTTATTAATTTTTACATAATAAAATTAAATATTTTATTTTTATTATATTTTAAAAATATAAATAGATTAAAAGTTTATTTAAATAATGTTATAAATTAATTAATTTATTAAAATAAAACTATAATTACAATTAAATATAAGTAGGGATATCTTTAATTTTATTTAAATAATATAACTTATTTTATAAAGGTTAAATTATAATAAATTGATACCCGTTTTAATTATCCATTTATTAATAAATTATATAATTTATTAAATAAGTTTAAGTATAATGTTAAGGTTAAAAATATTAAAAAGATTAATAAATTTTATTACTATTATTAAATTAAAAGTAAAATATTTTAATATTTTAAATTTAATTTTAAAAATTTAAATATAAATTTTAATTATAAAATAATTGTTAATATTATATATTTTAATAATAAACCGATATTTTATATAATTAATATTACTATAAAATTTTAAACTACTCGGTTTATAAAAACTATTTTTATAATAAAAATATAAGAAATATTTAAATAATATTAAATTAATAAATATTTAAACTTTTTAAACGTTATTATTTATAATATAGGAATTAATTTTAATAGTTTTAAATTTAAAAATAAAATATAATTTATTAAAATTACATATAAATAAATCTTTATAAAAATATATTAGTCGATTAATAAAATTAAAAAATATTACAATTTAATATAATAAATATATAAAATTATATTAAAAAAAATATAGAAATTTAAAATATTACAACTTTAAATAATAATTAAGGCGGTTAATAATATAATAAATTTGAATAAATTTATTTTTATACTATTAATTTTTAAAGCATACCTAAAAATTAATATAAATTTTTCCCTTACCCTATTATAAATATAAAAAACCTAAACAATATAAAAAATAATAATTAAAATTAAAAAAATTAAAACGTAAAAAATTATTTATAATATATTAAATATTTATAATAAATTAAATATAATAAAAATATTCTTTATATTATTACTATTAAAAAATAATATATTAATTTATTAAAAAAAAAGTAAATAAAAAAAACTATATAAAATTATTATAATTATAAATAAAAACGTAACTATTACCTTAAACATATTAAAAAAGAAATCTATTTTTCGAAATTTATATATTAAATTATATATTTAATCTAAAAAAAGCTTAATATTATTACGCAATTTAGAAATTAAACTATTAAAATTAAAATTTAACCCCTTAAAATATACAATTATTTTAAATAAAAATTTGGATATAATATATATTAATATAAATTTAAATATAATATACCTTAATTAAAAAAAAAGAAGTAAATATACTTTAACCTTAAAACTACAAATAAAAAATAAAATTATTAATTCTAAAAAACCATTTAAAACTTTAAATTTAATTAAATTAAATATATTATTTATAAACAATATATTACTATTTATTATATTTAATAATACGCGTTATAAAAAAGTAATAATATTCCGGTTTTATATAATTTAAAAAATAAAAAATAAAAATATATCCGCTTTTTATAAAAAATTTCGACTAATTATATAAAAATATAAAAATTCTAAAAGAAAATTTATTATAATATATATTCCTATAATTTAATAAATAAATTAGCAATTTATTATAGTATTAACGTCAACATTTCAAAAAAAAAGAATAAAAATTATAATCCAAAATATTATAATAATATATATATAATTAAAAACTTTTATATAATAAATAATTTTAATTTAATTATTAATAAAATTAAAAAATAAATATTTTAAAAAAACAATATTATATATAATTAAACTTTTATATAAATTAGTAAAATTAAAAACGTATTAATTTAAAATTTATTTAAAATATTATTAACAAAAATTTAAAATAAAACTATTAACCTTTAACTTATACTTATTAATTATTAAAAAAAAATAATTTTTTAATATAATAAAATTTTAAACTAACGATATTTTAAACATTAATATTTTGGAATTTTTATTAAAAAAAAATATAATATTACCATAATATAAAAAAAATAAATTAAAAAATTAGAATTATTAAACTTAAAAAACCTTATTATAATTTAATAATATATAAAATAATAAACGTAAAATACATATATTTTTTCCATATATTAATTAAAAATAACGTTTAATTATTTAATAATAATATAACATATAAAATTTAGATTTAAAAAAATTAAAATTTTAAACGTTTAAATTAAATAATAAATAAATAATAAAAACCGCGATTTAAACTATATTAAATTTAATTTATAAAAATTTTGTTTATATATTTTTATAAATAAATTATTTACTAATAATACAAATATAAATTTATAAATAAATTATTTTATTATATTAAATAATAAGAAATTTATTAATTAAAATAATAAATTTTAAATTACCAAAAATATAATATATTAATCGTTTACCAAATATAAACGCGTAACTTAAAATATATTAACAAATAAAATTTATAATATAATTTAAAGGTTTAACGCTAAATACGTTATTTACCAAATTATTAATATTATTTTAAAATATATAACATTTTCTTAAACCCCATTAATCCTTTATATAAATTTATACTTATTATATTAATATTTAATATAAATAAGTAATATAAATAAAAAATAATTAATAATAAATTTAATAGCGTTATAACAATCTTATAAAAACCGAAAAATCAATAATATACAATAAATTTATAATAATTATAATTCTATAAATATTATAATAAAAAGGTTTTTTAATAAAATTATAATAACATTTATAAAAAAAAACAAAATTATTATTAAATTGGAAAAATAGGTAAAAAAGAAATAAATAATTTACAACTATTTATCGCAAAAAGAAAATAAAATAAATAATAATTAAATAATAAATATAAAAGTTAAAACGTAATTTTTATAATTAAAACTTAGCGTTAAAAAATATTTAAATACGTTTATTTATATAAGAAATAAGTTCCTTTCGTTTTTTTTTAATTAATAATTTCTTCTTTAAATATATCAATATACCAATCTTAACACCAGTTACTTTACTTATTATTATTATACTTGTTTTATTATCTTTATCTTACGTACGTACCTATCAACAGTTACAATGTAGGATAGCCGCGATGTGGGTATGAAACTATCACGTCTTCAAGGCTGCCCGCAAAGACCCGATTGTATTGGTTACATTGCGGGGAAATTCGGTGGTTTACTCAAAGTCCGTAACGGTCCAATGTCTAAAACAGCCAATGGGACGTCCCGAAGTGACAATGTGCTCAGACCCTCAAGCACAATTTTCAAGATGACAATAAGCCATGACGAGACGAGAGTGAATAAGTAAATAGACAGTTAAAGGGCGATGTCGAGGTTTCGGAATTTCCTGAGTAGGTGGAGACAGAGGAGCAAGGCAGAAACCACCGGGGAGTTCGGCAACTATAGTAATTACGGGACAGGTAAGCCGGCCGTGAGAGTATTGTTGCATCTATCCCGTCCTTTGAAAATATTCTTTCTCGATGGCAACCCGGAAGGAAGGATTCGATATACCTCGCTCAGCTAAGTCCAAGTTCCCAGCCGTATTACCTCTTGGAACTTGGAGTGCCGAGCTCATGGATGGTATACTCGTTAGCTTCGGACCAAAACCTCCTGGGTAAAGAACAAAACTAGAAAACTGGGCTGGGTTCGGCAGGGAAATTACTAGAATATCCTCGATCTCCCTCATAAGGCTGTGATTCGCGTCAGCTCCTTAAGTTGGTTTTTCGGTGTCACAAAAAGCCTTGCGTCGGAGCGAAATGTCCTTGGAATATACAGAAGAAAGCATCCAGGTTTGGAGAGGGAGCTCCGTATTAATATCTGAAATAGAATATATGAAGTCATACATATCCCTGTCCTTCATTGATAGCCTTAGAAGAATTATCACTTCTGCGTAAAAGCCCAACTACTACGTCAAATATGGACTGGTATACATGGTGTGGGAATGTGAATCCATGATGGCTTTTGAAGGAGTTACTGTAGCAGTGGGGAATTTAACCTCACACACTAGAATCCCCCCCTCACCAAACTTATTTTTTCCTTTCTCTTTCCTTTACAAGGCAGTCTGTGTGTCAGCTTTGCTACCAAACGGGAGAACGGCAGGGAATGGGAGGACTCGACGGCAGGCACGCTAAAATAAGGCCCGTTAAACAACGTATTGTACAACATACCTGTACCTAATTGATTGATTAAGGTAGTAACCCTGTTGGAAGCTCCATATCTGCTTCTAGTGTTAAAACTTGGTCTATGTAGGTACCTTGGTATCCTTGGTATCCTTGGCGTTTCCTATTTTTCTATATTTCAAGTACGTCACTGGTTACTTGTTTTATTAGTGACTTACAAGTCCTACTGGTGTCATCCTAGCGCAAATCGATTTTCTACCTAAATCTAAGATACCCAAAGTAGTGACATCAATTTGATCCAACAGCTCTACAGCTTTACTCACGCCTCTTTAGCAATTTATATCTTTTTGCGTCACCCTGACCTACCTTGGTTCAATAACCTTTATTTTCCCACTAACCTCTCCCGGTAGTATCCGTCTAAGCCTCCCGTTCCCCTCCGCCGTGCAAATCACCCGACTCTTAAAGGACATCCGATCTCCAAACTTTTTATTATCAAGATTCTAGCTTAAGTGATCCTAGCAACGTCGGTTCCTCGACCTTGGAACACCAAAAGCACATATCCAACTAAACATTGGGAACCAGTTCCTATGAACTTGCTATTACGGCTTTATACGTTATCGTTTCCTGTCCAGGTGTCTAGTCTAGAGGAATTGCAGCTTGGGCTGTATTAAAGACCAACTTCACGAGCACCCTCGTCTCGCTTGTGCTAAGACCGATATCCAGTTACGATGACTATCTTCCTAGCTTCACTGTAAGTGCTTCTATTTATAATTTATTTTTTCCGATTTTCGATTTTCCAATTACACGCAGTTCAAATTCGTCAATCTCTACATATTGCGCATCCACCGCCTGCTACCTAGCTCATAGCTCCCATCAGTCTCTATCCATATCGGCTACAGGAACGCTCATTAACTTGCACAAAATTGTACATTGATATTGTATCCTGGACTTAACTATGAATTATAAGACACACGTTTAGTTTCAGGTCGTATCTAATCTTTTTTTATAGGTTTCTCCCGAAAACTGTCTACTTTAGGCTGCCACATGCGCCTGTTGCTGGTGAGCAACCTAGCCAGAAGCAGAACAACAAAAAGACATCGAAGCGACCGCCGCTCGAGCTTCGTACCAGCCTCTTCCCTGACCCAACCATTACTCCTCCTAGGACTCCCGAAGAGGAAGAGGCCTACCTTGATGACGAACTATTTGTAAACGAAGATGGCCTACGTGTTCTGAACGTTTCGGATGACGAGGAATTTATCAAGGCTCCGACGGATAAGGAATCACCGAAATGGGGCGGCCGGGCAAACCAGCCGAAGTCACGAGCGAACTCACCACCCCCGGCTTCCTTGATAGAACACGCCAGGACCTTGGAAAAGGCCAAAGAGCTTGGGCGCCAAGGAATTATCCAACCTCGGGCCACCCGAAGTGATAGTCACGACAGAGTCTTTGCGCATGCCAATTGGCGTATTGTGAATGCAGACCAAGGAAATGGTGGCCTTCGTAATGCTGCCGAGGCCGCAGCCCGCGATGGAAACGCAGAAGAATACTCATGGGTGGGTACGTTGGGCATGCCCACGGACGCCCTCGAGGGAACGCAGCAGAAAGAGGACATCAATGACAGGCTGGTTACCGAATTTAATATGTACCCCGTTTTCTGCACGGACAAGGACTTTGATGGACATTATCTGCACTTCTGCAAGCAGATTCTCTGGCCTGTCTTCCACTATCAAATCCCCGATAACCCAAAGAGCAAAGCATACGAAGACCACTCGTGGCAATTCTATGTCAACCTTAACCAAGCATTTGCGGACAAGATAGTTAAGAATTGGAAACGAGGAGATACGATATGGGTAAACGATTATCACCTCCTACTAGTGCCGGGGATGATTCGAAAGAAGCTCCCGGATGCGAAGATCGGCCTGTTTCTGCACGTTGCTTTCCCTTCGTCCGAGGTCTTTCGATGTCTTGCCGTCCGGAAACAGCTACTCGAGGGGATGCTTGGCGCAAACCTGATCGGCTTCCAGATCCACGAATATACCCGCCATTTCCTTCAGACGTGCAGCCGCCTCCTTTCTGTAGAGGCGACACCCGACGGTGTTCAGTTAGAAGACCGGTTCGTCAATGTGATGAACCATGCCATAGGCATTGACCCTGTCAATCTCAATGCTCACCGTCAAGATGAGGAAGTTATGAAATGGATCACAATCATGAGAGATCGCTATAAGGACAAGAAGATCATTGTCGCTCGTGATAAGCTTGACCATGTTCGTGGGGTTCGACAGAAGCTCCTCTCCTATGAGCTGTTCCTCAACAAAAACCCCCAATGGAGAGATAAGGTCGTTCTAATCCAAGTTGCCTTATCTACCGGCGAGAAGACGGACCTTGACGCGGCTGTCGGTGATATTGTCACTAGAGTGAACTCGAACTGGGCCAACCTTGCATATCTACCTCTTGTGTATTTGAAGCAAGATATTCCATACCCTCAATATCTCGCGCTACTAACAATTGCGGACGCCCTGATGATTACCAGTCAGCGGGAGGGAATGAACCTTACTTCCCACGAGTTCATTGTCTGCCAAGACGGAAAGTATTCTGATCGGAAGCATGGATCTTTGATTCTGTCAGAGTTCACCGGAACCTCGTCCCTGTTCGGAAATAAAGAGTTAACTGTCAACCCATGGAGTTACCGGCAATGCTCCGAGGCCATCAAGCAGGCGCTTGAAATGTCCGACCAAGAGAAGGATGAAAGGTGGGAAGCACTTCGTGAGATCGTTAGTCACCATACTGGAAGCCATTGGTTCTCGAAATTTTTAAGCACTCTCGATCAGGTCTACGAAGAACAGCACCGTCACGACCAAACATCTGTTCCTCGACTGAACTTGAATACTCTTGGGCAACGATATTCCAAGAGTCAAAAACGGCTATTCTTCCTAGACCTTGAAGGCACACTCATTCCCTATGGCCCGATGAACGAGATCATCCCCATGAATCCCCAGGTTTGTTAAATTTATTTATTACCTTACGATATGTTCGATTGCTAATATATCTGCAGCGGACCTTAGACGTGTTGAATGACCTTGTTGAAGATCATCGTAACACTATCTACGTTATGTCTGGGCGTAGACCAGAAGAGCTCGATCGTCTTTTCCGCTTAGTTCCCAACCTAGGCCTCATAGCCGAGAATGGTTGTTTTATCAAGAAGTCCGGAAGCGCTAAGTGGACCGAAGTCGCAGATCATGATAAGGTTACCACGTGGAAAGAATCAGTTCGGGGAATTTTGCAGTACTATCTCGAACGAACTCCTGGATCAGAGATTGAGGACCGCAATTGTTCAGTGATATTTCACTACAAGCATGCTGATGACTACGCAAATGCTGAGCGACAAGCGAGCGATTGGACTGGACACATCAATGAATCCTGTGAGGAGCAGCGAGTTCATGCGACGCAATTGGATAACTGCGTCGTTGTTGAGCCAATTGACTGGACGAAGGAGACCGCTGCCGCCCAAGTTTACGAGGACGCGAATAAAGACGCCCAGGACTCCCAAAGTAGCTCAGTTGACTTCCTCATGGTCATTGGCGATGGCCGCGAGGACGAAAAGGTTTACAAGTGGGCTAACGGTCTAAAGGGGGGTAATGGGGCAAGGGATGTAATCACGGTAAGCTTGGGGAGCCGGAATACCGAAGCTACCTCAACTTTAACGCAGGGCGTTAGCGGTAAGTCGCATCCAATATAACCTTAGTGCAACTAGTCTAATATTCATCATAGGTGTTCTTGTGACGCTACAAAAGCTTGCTGGGCTTTCTTAGACGGAAAGGGTTGTGGCTCCTGAAATAGAGTGGACGCGCTCGGTAGCATTGTGGCAGGCGCCTCATTGTACCTTGGAGCTTAGGTATATATTGGTTTTGGCTTATTATCCGGCTTAGAGCCCCTGGGTGGCCACGGATGATAATTCGTATCCGCGTTTTCATAGCCGAAACAGAGACTCCCTTTCATTAGAGTCCTTGTAACAAAACCGGGAGACACGCATTAGAGGAGCGGTGTTGATGAGTTTGGGGTTTTACGATTTTCTGCGTTTTCCCAAGCCGGTTTTTTTTAGAACTGTATAACAACTCGCTTAGACACGAGGGGGTTTATTTTGGTAGTATATATTGGGTCTGGGACGTTTTGGGGTGGGGTGGATTTGAAAAGGATACAGCTCCGTGAGGGCTGGTAATATGGGGGGAAATTACGCACATATTAATGAACGGTTCGGGGAAGTTAACGAGTATTGATGACTACTGGTGGATTTAAATAGTACATATTAGGGATAGGATCATTTTTTACACCCTATATATATTTGTTGGTGGTTTTGACGACAGCTCGTCACAATCATTTCTGGCATTTGGTAGAACAATAACAACTCTAGTAAACAAATAGCAATAACTGTCAGAGCAAAAAATATGCTTAGACCATATCTCCCGAATCTTTCTTAGTTATAAGTTGCCTATGACGGATTAAATAAGCCAGAATTTCATATGAAGTAATAATAAGAAATGATGACGATCTACCTTTAAAAGTTATAAGAAAGGCTATTTGGTTTGTTGTGGGCAATATATAATGAAGAGGTATTCGGGAGATATGGTTTAGGCATATTTTTATTCTAACGATTATTGCTATTTGTTTAGTAGAGCTACCGAATTGGTTCTTTCCTTGTGATAAATGGCGCGATATACAAGATACTCTATTTTATAAGTGCACTTTGGGTAGGTTTCGTGTAACGACTTTTGGTAACATCCTAAACTGAAACACAAGCGACTTTAACAACGTGGCTCGAAGTGGAAACCGCATCCGTGGGTCTGATGATACGACAACTACCGTGTGCATATAGTGGCTTGATCTAGAACGATGCGTGTGTAAGGTAAGGTTCACGAAGACGCGGCGATGGCATGAGGTATGGCATGAGGCTCCAACAACATGAGTAGTAGATAGGTAGAATCTCCACCAACCGGATGTATGATTTCATACCTTCTATTCCGGAGGTGCGGTACGCGCATGCTTTAGGTACCTACCTCTTATATGTACCTAGTTGAGGTGTCCGGGGTGTGTAGGTGGATATATGAAGTCGAGATGCTTGTCGACATGTGGAAACTCGGGATGGGAATGCGGGATACTTCAACGGGAGGATCCCCGACGGGTGCAAACCCCGAAAGAGTAAGGTACCCCATGGGACGAAATCGCCGATGCGTTGTTGATCGACATCGGCCTACATCGGCCTCGCAAATGCACAAGACCTCGTGCGAGTTTACTTAGTCGAGTAAACCATAGAGAGTGAGTAGATGGTAGAGACGGCTCCTTAAACGGCATTAAGGTCTAGTTATAAACGATAGCATAATATTTACCGTCTGGTAGAGTATATGTTTAAAAAGACTTATGCAGGAGACACAATTGCAATCTGATCCAGTTAACATTCACGATTGCAAATATAACCTTAGAATCATCTCACAATCATCAACACATACGTATACACTAGGTATTTACCTGGGTAGAAATGTAATCTACCTCGCACCCACCTTTATAGAATCGTCGTGCTTAATAACCTATTTCAACTGTTGTTGGGTTTTGTTGAGAATACATATATCGCGGGGTGGTGTCCCACGATGAGTACCAGAAGTAATTCTATTGTGGTCGCTTACAAGACGGATTTCTCCGCCTTGCCCCAACCATAAAACCGGAGTTCCGCAAGCGAAGAGCTTATATCTTTATGTATGTTGATCATTAATGCTTATTGAATAACGTCTATATAAAGAATGGGTTATTTCCCTTTAGGCTAGGCTCTAGAGATACTTTCTTTCGGAATTCGAACTTCATTTGGTCAAGTCTCGGTCTGATGATTGTATGCGCTATAACAGCTTCCGGACCGAGACAAACGGACGAGATACGAGAACAAGCATAAAGCATACCTCAGGTAGCTTGGGATAAAGAAATTGAATCCCGAACTTGTACTACGATATAATACCTATGGAATCCGCAAGCCCCCCGAGTCCCCCGCCGACAGCCGAATCGGAGGGCTGGTTCTGGACGTGGGTTATAAGCTCGTATCCCAACTAAACTGATTCGAGTCCGGTCCCTTGCGAAACACAACGACAAATGGCTTACGTGCCATTAGTGTCTCGAGTGAAATGGAGAGAAATTTAAATAAAGAGACAAATTGGATATTATGAGTCCCGAGAGCTTGGAAGTCGAACGCCTCACGAAGCAATTGGTGGGGGAGTCTGTTTGGGTCGTTTGCTGCTGGCTATGTACACACAACCAGTTACCTTACCTTCTCCTCTGTCTTCCTAGGCAATTGTAGGAGAAGTTGCCATTTATCGTGGGATATACTGAAGTCACATGTCGGCAAATGTCTTTCTCATTTATGATGGCGGGAGAATTATCGGGAATCGGAAAGTTGCAAGAGCCTAAGAGGCATCATCAAAGACGTTAGGCTACTGAGAAGCTTGGATATCTGAGTAACTTTATTATTCGTTATCGCATGTTGGCTTTTGTTTGGATGATCTCAACTCAGGAGGGGTGCATACCTAGGAGGTATCTACCTAGGGCTACGAACAGAGGATGAAATGGTCGAAAGCAATCTTGTACATATACAGATCCTTGTCTCCCTAGGCTAGGTGAAGGTCAAAGAACCTGGTTTAAGCAGTAAATAACTCAATTCTAGTAAAGGAATTCGTAAGAGACAAAGCCATACCCAAGATGTATTGAATGCAGTTTTACCCAGTAACCAGACCGAGTTCTTCTTTCCTCAACATCTGCAAAGTTTAACAATTTGAATGCTCCTGCTGTAAAATATTTTGATAGATCGCTCCTGGTAGTAAGTAGGTACCTACTTACCTTCTGACCTAGCCTAGCATATGACGAAAGGAGGAGGGCGCTGATTAAGCTACCTAATATTCAGGGTCCAGGGTGCAGACCCCACGCGAGTCGCAAGTTACAAATAGACAAATAGCCAATAACCCCGCGAGTCCGATCTTCGGAGGCATCTGACCCTTACGGAAGTAACGAAATTTCGAATAAGCACCAAAAGTTCATGAACCAATGAACTGATCGCATATTCTCAGCTGGGTAATATCTTTGAATCGTGTCATATTAGGACGGAAATCGAGGGTTAGGACGAGATTGGAAGTAATTGAAGCCTTAACAAAGCAGCGTCAACACCAATTACTTATTAGACAATGGCTTCATTCCCACCCCCACCAGTCAATACCATTGACTGGTCTAACGTCGGCTTTCGAGTTCGCGAGGGTGAGTAGTCTATGGATGCGCAAGAGGAACATAACTGACTCCCTCTATCAGTAAACGGACACATTGAATCGCACTACTCACAGAAGACCGGGAAATGGACTCCCCTTCAATTCGTTACCGACCCCTATATCCGTATCCACGGTATGGCCCCCGCTCTAAACTACGGCCAACAAGCCTACGAGGGCCTCAAGGCTTTCCGCACTCCATCGGATGACATTCAGGTCTTTCGACCGGACCGTAACGCTGTCCGGATGCAGCACTCTGCCGAATTCATCTCGGTCCCTCCCGTTCCTACGGATCTATTCGTCGAAGCCGTCAAGGCCGCCGTTTCTCTCAATGCCGCCTACGTCCCGCCCCATGAGACAGGCGCCGCCATGTACATCCGACCGCAGATCTATGGATCTAGTGCGCAGTTGGGACTAAGCCCACCTGAAGAATACACATTCTGCGTCTATGTCCTACCGACCGGTGTGTACCACGGCACACACCCTGTCAATGCTCTTATCCTAGACGAGTTCGATCGCGCAGCTCCCAACGGAACAGGAAGCGCAAAGGTCGGAGGCAATTACGCACCCGTGTTGAGGTGGAGCGACAAGGCAAGAGCTGAGGGTTATGGCATTACACTTCACCTTGATAGCGCAACGCATTCGGAAGTCGATGAGTTCAGCACAAGTGGCTTCATCGGCGCCATCGTGAACGGGGAGGATGTAACACTCGTGGTACCCGATTCAAAGAACGTGATCCAGAGTGTGACGGCAGATAGCATCACAGACATTGGCCGCAGCTTCGGATGGAAAGTAGAGAGAAGATCCGTGAGTTCCGTCCGGAGTAGAAAATAGTGAGTGCATTCTTGCTGACTTGGCTCTAGATTAAATACACAGAGTTGCCGAAATTCTCCGAGGTCATGGCTGCGGGCACTGCTGCCGCCCTGGTGCCGATACGGTCTATCACCAGGCGTTTTGACCCTGCCTCGCCGGAATCCATCTCGACCGCCGTCGGAGAGCACAGTCGCCTATCAACAGAGGCGGAATCAGAAAAAGTGACATACATCCCTGATGCTAATGAAGATGCGGGTCCGATTTGCCTAAAGCTATTGACCCAGCTCAAGGATATTCAGCTCGGGAAGGTCAAGGATGAGTTCGGTTGGTGTTTCGCCGTCGGCCGCGAAGACGGTACAAAGGTGGCTGGAGAGACGAACGGTACGGAGAAGAGCGTGCAGACGGTCGACCAGTTAGATTAATTTAAAGATCGGGTGTGATGCCGTACCCAAGTGGAGTATGTGCGACGACAAAAGGCTCTGAAAAGCGAATTTCGGGTTTCTACTAGATCGACACGCATTGATATGGAGAAAGACAAAAAGGGTTGAGCTGGGGGAAATGCGAAACTTAGAAATTTAGATAGACGAGGTTTCGATGCTTTAAGATCAAGACATGTCGATTTGCTACATACCAACCTCTTATCTGCGGACCGCGGTTCACATAATGTGCTGCACAACATATATCTACAGCTGCCTGGTTTAGAAATTGGATGCAAATACGCGTACTCTCGGGATATATGGCGTCGCGGTATCGCATACTATCGGCATGAGATATTTTATTCCCCTTTCCTACCAGCAGCCACTAATCTCTCTCCCCACGAACCCTCCAAGTCCGGATTCGATTACTGTTCCTCTTTACCACGAGGCTAAGTCAAGATAAGGATATCATGTTTCCAATTCGTCGGAGCTTTCGTCCTGCTTGTCATACCGTCCCCCACATATCGGTTCGTGGGGATGCTTATCAAGTGACAGGGAAATAATGCGGCGGCAAGCTGGAAAGTCACGGTTACGTTCTTGTCTTGTCTCTAATAGATTATTTTAACAGATATAAGAAGCTACGTGCGTCTCACTGTTAGATATAGTTCAGCTATTGGTTAACTATCAACCAACTGGCTAGGATATACCTGTTGACTTTGCCAGGTCTTTCTCGGAGTATTATCGAGTACCTCCCATGCTTCAGGTAGGCTTGCGATCATGCATCATGCATTCTGCATTTCTCTGAAGTTGACCTATCATATATCTTCTATTGGGTCAGCCTCCGAAATAAGCAGCATCCGTTCCTTTTTCTTTCTTTTTCTTTTGTTGGCTTTTACGTGCATGCCCTACGCAGTAGGATCAGGGAATATCCCCACGTTGCCTTTCGTCACCTTATCGTGTGGAATGATAGGTAGGCCAATTCACCTAGGATCCGTGGCTTTCAGAGGGGCCATGGACATCGGTCTAGGTCGGCCGGTTTGTTTGCCCTCTTATATATTGCATTGGACCACACCGAGATCTGGGATGTAGTACTACCTGATGACCCTGAAAATATTTTTACATGTGCGAAACTACGTCTAGTGCCCTCGTATTAGTGGTAATGCCGATTGTTCAACATGGCAGCGTCCAAGATCACAATTGTCGCGGATGACAACTTATCCGTCAAGCCCACCCCAGATCTCGGGGGCGTTTACCGCACGCGGAGCTTGTCGCAGTCTCGGGGTCCTGGCAGGCGGCGTACCGCTTCGCGCGCGTCCCACGAGAGGCGCAGTGAGCATCTTGATGTTGAGGATGAGGATGACTGGCTCCAAGACGATGGTCGGAAGAAACAAGTCTTCAAGGGAACCGCATTACTCTGGTATTGTAACTAGCTTTATCATGAATTTAATTCATTTTAGGTGTTAATAGCTAATCCCCTATATGAAGGCTGTCATACCAGTCGATCGGCGTAATCTATGGTGATATAGGAACAAGGTAGAACTCCTCTGTACCGCAGATCAGGCTGACCAAAAGCGCTGAAGCATTTAATACAGCCCCCTATATGTATTCTCGAGTACTTTCACCTCGCAGCCATCCTATGATGATCTCCTCCAGGTCCTCTCGGTGGTCCTTTGGTCTTTGACTATCATGGTTACGCTGAAATATGTGTTAATCGTGTTACATGCCGACAACCAGGGAGAGGGTGGCACGTTTAGTTGCTACTCATTACTCACTCGATATGTGAGTCGTTGATATGTTAGGTACTTAGGTGGATGTCCTTGTTATTAATATCGCTAGGCTAATATTACGGATCGTGACCCTCGAGAGGCGCGACTCGTGAAGATGGAACGGCACGAGACGGACGATATGCGCCCGAGTAATCGAACATTACGCTCGACCATCGAGAAAAATACGTTTCTACGCGGTTTACTAAAGACCACTGGCGTCTTAGCCGTCTCGATGGTTATCGCCGACGGCGTCCTTACTCCTGCCCAGTCTGTTCTCGGAGCAATCCAGGGTCTCTCGGTGGTGAGCCCAACCATAAGCAGCTCCACGATCGTCGGAACGTCATGCGGAATACTAGTTTTGCTCTTCCTTATCCAGCCTCTTGGGACCACCAAGTTAGCAGGCGCATTTGCTCCTATCGTCATCCTGTGGCTCGGATTTAACGCTGGTTTCGGTATTTATAACTTAGTTACGTACGACCACTCGGTGTTGAAGGCCTTCTCGCCCTACTTTGCGATACACTTCTTCATGGAGAAGAAGACGGCTGCCTGGAAGATGCTTGGTGGTATCTTACTGGCGTTCACTGGTGTCGAGGCACTCTTTGCAGACCTCGGTGCCTTCAGCATGAGAGCTATTCAGATAAGTTGGTTGTCTTGGTGTTACCCTTGTCTCCTTTTAGCATACGTCGGCCAGGCTGCGTATATCAGCGTCCACCCCGATGCGTATACGAACCCTTTTTACAATGCCGTGCCTCCGGGCATGCTGTATCCTAGCTTGGTTATTGCCATCCTGGCAGCAATTGTCGCTTCGCAAGCCATGATCACGGCTGTTTTTCAGGTAGGTAAACGAGTGTATCTAATTATGCGTACTGGTGACATTTTGCTAAAATCTACCCTCGCAGCTCATTAGCCAGTTAATGAAGTTATCGTATTGTCCACAAGTGAAAGTCGTGCATACATCAAAGGTCTTTCATGGGCAACTGTACGTGCCCTTCATTAATTGGATCTTGATGTGCGGGGCTATTCTTGTTACTTGCGTTTATTCAAACACAACCCGGCTTGGAAATGCATATGGGTAGGTTGTCCATGATCTTCATCTTTCCAAGATGCATCTCCCTTCATGATGAGATCTAACGTGTTACTAGTGTTTGTGTCATGTTTGTTACCTTCTTCGATACGTCGATGGTGACCCTTGCCTGCTTAATCGTGTGGGGATTGTCCCCTTATCTTGTCTTCGTTCCGTGGCTGTTCTTCGCTACAGTCGACGGCCTATACCTTTCCTCGGCTTTAACCAAAGTCCCCGATGGAGCCTGGTTCACGATTACCATTTCAGGAATTCTTACCTGCATTTTCCTACTCTGGCGCTTTGGTAAAGAAAATCAATGGCTCGCTGAGGCTGAAGACAGATTCCGTCCCGCGCAACTTTTGCACCGGACAGACTCTACTCCTAACAGCGACCTTGTCCTCGGACCTCGTTGGGGTGGTGGTGCTGTGAGTCGGATTAGGGGGTTTGGTATTTTCTTTGACAAGACGGGCGTGCTGACGCCGACTGTGTTCACGCAATTTGTTAGCAAGTTCGGGACTGTGCCGGATGCTATGATTTTCTTCCATCTGCATCCCGCGGAAACACCGACTGTTCCATCCAGTGAGCGCTATTCTATCTCGCGTATAACTTCTATTCCAGGCTGTTATAGATTGGTGGTTCGCAGTGGCTTCATGGATGAAGTGATCACGCCCGATCTCGCAGCGCTGATATACGAGCAAGTACGGAACTTCGTCATCGATCAAGCCAATGGCGAAAATACAAGTCCTCCATCAGTACAGGTTGAAGTTATAGAAGGCCGGATATCAAGTGAAACCCATGGGGTATCTTCTGGAAGTAGTGCTCAAGTGAACAGCCAGAGTGAAAGGCATAGGGCAGTACTTGCGCTCGGGGACGATGCGATAAAGGAGGAATTGGGTAGGCTTGACCGAGCTTTCGCCAGCAAGGTCATGTATGTGATCGGTAAGGAGCAAATGCGCATAAGAGACCATCCCGCGTCATTTTTCCGGCGCATAATCCTGACAACGTTCCTCTGGATCAGAGATAACACACGCGCTAAGATCGCGAATCTGAGACTTGCTATGGATAGGGTTGTTGAGGTCGGATTTGTCAAAGAGATATAACGTAGAATATTACAAACACTGCTTGGAAATATCTAATACATTAGAGAGTTGGGCCGGAATAAATACTTCTTCAAATCTGGGTAGCTTTTTAGGATAGATGAGGAAACTAAAACTTGATATTCTTGCAGAGCTATGAGATTTCATTGCTCACAAGTCCCAGCGGAGATGCCACACTATTTGAGATTAGAAAAAGGAATTCGCAGCCGATATCAGGGTTAATGAGTCGCTCTCTTTCCAATCTATCTAGGTACACACGCCACGCATCCCACCACCAACTATGAGTTGTACCATCCCGTCGCATATATCCAGCGATGCCATCCTCGCCAATCCGCTTAGCCCAAGGTTTATCCACAATGTAATGTAAACAGACGACTTCTTCGTCACGCCAAATATTAGGATGCCAATACTTCATTGTCTTTAAGGCGTTGTATTGCCACCCCAATGCTTTCCACCTCCCCGCGAAGAAGTGACCTAGGAAGTCCTGGTCGGGAAATAAGAAACTAGATAGTAAAGGTGTCGTGTTGAAGAAATCCATCATGGCAACCCACTGAGTCTTAGAAGGCCGAAATAAAAACATCCCACTGTTCAGGAGGTGGTGTGTTCTTGGACCCCCTTCTTCCGGTTGCGTGGGTTTAGAAAGCGCTGAGGGATGAGACTGCGGTGTATACGCGCAATTCTCTGGACGCCAATCTTCCAAAGCCCAAGGGTCGTGGTCTCGGTTACATATGCAAGCGTGGTTTGCTCCTAGCCAGTCCTCTTTTAGTAGACTCAATTTATCAAAAATCGAGTCCATATTACGGAAGACTGCCATGTCTGCGTCCAGATAGCAGATAGCATCGTATTCAAGAAGGCCGAACACGCGCAGTTTAGTCCAAGTATCTTCGAAACGCTCGGCAATCAACTCGATTCTCACATTTCCAGGTGGTAGCAAGTGAAAGCATTGGCGGAGGATTAAATTACCTCGCGATGATTCGATCTTCAGCACATTGATTGCACCGTGGCAGAGATTTGGTGTAAACAGGACAACGAGAGGATACGCTGTCTTGTGTCTCTTGAGAGTATCGGCTAGAATTAGAACGCCTGCTAAATAACTCTTACGAGTAATCAAAGTTGCATAAGCATAGTTCTTGGACATGATTGAGGTTATATTCATAAGGTCAACGGGAGCCGGCCTGGTTGGAGATGCTGGTATTAATGATCTACAACTGTTAATATCACTCCACGAGTTAAAGTTATGGGTAATGATTCATCATATCCTACGTGTACGATTCGCATGGTACGAGTTTGTTAATAAGATCCTTTCTATCGCACACTTATTTCGTACGAAGGCTGTTGGACACGGCAGGTCTGACATCCTTTTTTTTTCTTTTTCAAGTAGCACTATGGTTACACTATGGGATCTACATATCTTACGTACACCGTTTCATTTAAATGTACACTCATATGCTCTATAGTCGTATTAGTAGTATACGTTAATTGCCCTGTTATTAGAGATGTCCAGGATAAATATATAGAATAATGATGATTGAATTTCTGGATGAGAATTGATATATTACTTCATAAAAACCTTTAGTGCCTTCGCTGGGGCAGGCTGAGACGTAAAAGTCAATACTTTCATGGCCTATCCATTCCAAATAATGAGCTTAACCTGCCCGCCGAAGCAGTTTTATCAGATGACATTATGAGATCTATTCAGCGCAATAATGCTGGTTAAAGATTAATGTTTCATAGTCATCACATCTAGTGGGTAATGATGTGTATGTACCTATGATTGCCATGTTCTACTGGGGACTCGCATTCGCTTTTAGTCATGAGGTCATCAACTTCATTTTTGATTTACCGGACGAAGAGGTGTTTAGAGTGTAAAGTGTGATAATAAAACAAGGTGCTAAGATGCGTTGCATATATCACGGTGAGTCAAAAGAAAAGTTTATTATAATGAAGGTCTTAAATTATTGATTTGCTACCTCGTATCGTAGAATCTATGATCCCTTTATCATATGATAAGTCTTAATAATGATCGCAATGTCTATGGGACGAGATCTTAGAATGGCGACTGATTAATTCCTACGAAATCACAGGGATCATAAACAATTTAAACTCCATGCCGCTCTACAATCTATTATTATCTGGAGGTAGTTACTAAGTGGCCGACAGTGCGAGATCTTCACATCTTTAAATTGCGTAGCGTAAGATCTGTACTATGGAACTTCGTATAATTCAGGGACTACGAAGTTTATTTTTCACTTGGCACGGGGATACAAGCATACCTCAAAAACGAGTCCGCCAAAATACAAGAATTATCATGTCACTCATGACGGAAATGAATGCTCCAATTGAAAGGTATACCTACGATCAAGGGGTCTCCAGGGGGAAGTAATGACGAATTAAAAACTCAGTATGTCAGTCATGAGCATGGCGGTTCCCCGATACATATGAACTATGAGGTTTCTTAACTGAGCAAAGGTGTTTATAAAAATTCTCCGTTGTAAGGCTTATTAAACGTAGTGTCAAGGGCTAGGCTACCAAAGTTTACCAATACAATTTATTCAAGATGTCTGATTTCAAAGCGACTGTCGAAGAAACCAAACGCGGCTTCCACGTCGAAGGCTATGAGAAAATCGAATATGACTTCACATTTGTTGATGGAATCTTTGATATTGCAAAACCGAACCTTGCCGAATGCTATTTGAAATGGGGGAGAGCGCTCGCCATCATGGACAGGCAGGTTTATGCCATATACGGTTCCAAAATCGAAGAGTATTTTGATTATCACAATATCAAAATCACCGTTCATCAGACATCGATCGGCGAAACTGCCAAGAACATGGACACATTCCTTGGGATTGTGGATAAGATGACCGAATTTGGGATTATTCGAAAGGTACCCAACACTTAACAATCGGATCTAAAATGAAAGTCATATGCTTATAATAATAATTAGGAGCCGGTTTTGATAGTTGGCGGCGGCTTGTCTACGGATGTTGGCGGTTTCGCTTGTGCTGCGTATCGTCGCAATACCCCTTTTATACGAGTGCCGACAACTTTGATTGGTTTGGTGTGAGTGTATTTTCTTTAATTTCTCCAATCCCAAGATTATCTCGTTAGGCAGCATGCAGAAGTATTTTAGTTTTGTTATATAAGGAGTGTTATTGAATAACTACTAACAACTAATCAAGGGACGCTGCTGTTTCCATCAAGGTGGCAATCAACCACGGGAAACAGAAAAACCGTCTTGGAGCATACCATGCTCCCGCAATCACGTTCCTTGACTGGAACTTCTTGCGAACACTTCCTACGGCCCAGATACGAAATGGTTTCGCCGAGCTAATCAAGATTTCATCATGCTCCCATCTTCAAGTATTCGATTTGCTAGATAGATTTTGTGAACAACTGATCGAGACAAAATTCGGCCGCGCTGACGAGTCAAGATCTGAAGTTCGCGACGCAGCTGATATTGTGAGACTAGTCTGTATAAAATCTCAAGAAAAAGGAAATAGCTAACAAGTTGTTAGATTACCTACGAGAGTATCTACGAAATGCTCAAGCTGGAATCCCCTAACCTCCATGAGATCCGCCTCGATCGAGTGATAGCATATGGTCATACGTAAGCCTACTACATCAAGGTTTATGGTATCTATGAATTTAAACTGACATATTAATATGAATAGGTGGTCCCCAATGCATGAGCTCATTCCTGAGATCCCATTACGCCACGGACATGCCATCTCGATCGACATGGCCTACTCCGCCACGTTGGCTAAACAGCGTGGGCTCCTTCAAGATAAGGAACATCGTCGATTGTTAGAATTATTCTCAAGAGCTGGGCTATCAATTGACCACCCTCAGTTTGACAATGAAGTCATCGTGAAGGGGACGGCCGCTATCTTGAAGACGCGTGATGGCTTGCTACGCCTCGCTGTACCAAGCCCCCTTGGTTCTTGCACTTTCCTCAACGAGGTGTCTACACAAGAACTCAAACAAGCACTGGCGGTGCATAAGGAGATTGCCAAGACGTACCCTCGAGAGGGACTCGGAGTTGAGGCTTACGTCGACGGTAGCGATATGGGATACGTAGACTTTGAGACGGAAAGTCTAAATGTCGAGAAAGCTGCTGAAAAAGCCAAAGGTAAGTCATTCTTATATTTCCTCCGAATATAAACGTAACTCATTATTACCTATCTATGGCGTTTATTTACTAATTCGGGGCGCTTTAGTAGTCTCCATGACCGCCATGAAGGATCTAGGCGAGAAAAATGGACGTATCAAGAGTCACGGTGGGTTGCTTGGAACCAATGCCCCGAGCTTCTACTCGGCGGATATGTCTGACGGCCCTGTCAACGGGCCACCTACTGGTATTAAAGCACAGGCATAAAACTTTCAAAGCCAATGCAGTGCATAAGCCAAGTCTCAAGTAGCTTCTTGCATATTGACAACAAACGTGTATCAACTTTGGTAGGTAGGTAGTTAACTTATAAATGCTTAATTAAGGGATAATGAGGAATATTTAATGGAATAAAAAACTGGAATTATGAATGTGTAATAAAATGATCAACTAAACTAGAAATTGTATCAGCGAAATAGTTCTACATACTACACGATCTGTGATGTTATGCATTTAAACCAAGAGCAATACCCCTGCATCCAGGAGAAATCGACAGGCCTACCCCTTGACTAACATTCAACTCCACCCCTCCATAATCCTGTACAGTACCTTACCTAACGCAAGACTTCCTCAAAAGTAAAAGAAGAAGGTTTTCACGTACATATCGCATTACCGACATCCCGACTTTAAAATGTTTCCCATAAGTATTGAGCGATGACATGAGGAATTGAAGGTAACCTGAGTTAACCTACGACTCAAACCCTCGTAGATATTAAATAGGTCTCCCTCGATGGCCTCTCATCGGTGAAACTATCCCTAATATCGTTTAGGCCTTGACGACGGATGGGAGGTCAAGATGTTCGATAAATTGAGAAAAAAAGATACCATACGTTGTTTGAGCTTGATCATGCTTAGCTTGTTCTTTCTCCCCTCCTCGATTTCAATACTGTGTTTCCGTCTTTTTACGAGCCGGGTATCTTACTATAGGTCTGGTCGGCGATCCGAGAATAGGGCCCAGCAAGAGTTCTTTCAGGAGACAATATTGGTTACTGGTGTAGGAATGGCAAAAGGTCTGACTCTGGCTCGGTCATTCTGTGTTTCGGGGCACCGTGTTATCGGTGCTGATTTTGAGGATCCCCATATTCCGTGTCCCGGTCGGTACTCACGAAGCCTTTCTGCTTTCCATCGTTTATCCAAACCAAATGCCAAAAATGGCACTCAAGCTTATATCGGTCAACTTGTCGATGTCATCAGAACAGAGGATGTTAAGCTTTGGGTTTCCTGCTCCGGAGTTACTAACGCCATAGAAGATGCTGAAGCGAAAGAGTTTATAGAGAAACATACATCGTGCAAATGCATACAGTTTGGCGTCCAAACCACATCTACACTTCACGATAAAGGCTTATTTATGGAAGAATGTAAAAAGTTGGGACTTCCAATACCGGAAACACATCTGGTTAAATCTAAGCCTGATGTCTTTCGGATACTCTCGGATTGCGTAACGTTAAATCCTAAAGGGAGATATATTTTAAAGCCAGTTGGATTGGATGATATTCATCGTGGAAACCTGACCGTCCTACCTCTGAAAACAGAGGAGGAGACTCGAACTTACATTTCTCAGCTGCCAATATCAGACTCCAACCCCTGGATTCTACAGCAGTACATCTCTGGCGGCAAAGAGTATTGCACCCACGCCCTTGTTGTTGAAGGAAGAGTCAAATGCTTCTTAGCATGCCCAAGCTCCGAGTTTCTGATGAAATACGAGCCTTTACAAGAGTCTGCATTATGGAAAGCAATGCTGGCATTCACCGTCGAATTCGTCCGACGTTCACCAAATTCCGAAACCATGACCGGTCATCTGAGTTTTGATTTTATGGCAAGCGAAGAAGATATAAGCCATCAGGGATTTAAGAGGAACATTTACGCCATTGAATGTAATCCTCGTGCTCATACCGCAGTGGTCTTGTTTGGGCATCAGGGCCCAGAGGCGTACGCTATGGTACAAGCTTACCTTGCCCTTGTTCAGGGGAACCAAGAAATGAATACTGCAGATTCGATACCTAAACAGAAGCTCCTAGCTAGGACAGAAGGACCAATAATTTCGCCACCCGCGAATGCACAACCACGATATTGGATAGGTCATGATCTGGTATCCCTTTTCCTCTACCCACTATTTCGATGGAGTATCAGACCTGGTAACTCTAGACGCATTGCAACGGACGTTCTTGAATTCATTTCTCATGTGTTATTATGGAAAGAAGGAACTTTTGAGATTTGGGATCCGCTACCTGCGTTGATCCTTTATCATGTTTATTGGCCGATGACGATTCTATCGGCTTGGTGGCAGGGGAACAATTGGAGCAGGATTAATGTGAGCACAACAAAAATGTTTGCCTGCTAGAAACATTGTGTATAAGGTAAAGGTATATGTTAACTGTATTAGTGTGCGCTAAACTGTGGGTTGGATAGTGGTGGATCAACTAAACTCAGGTGGCTTATCGCTATATTTATAGTGGTATGTGCTGTCTATTACTGCGCGGGTCATACCGTGTAATTAATCTACTCGCACGCAGCTTCACTAAGACTAGATGCGCAAGGCTTTTAGATTATTCCCCAAACTCACTTTAAATGATGAAATCATCCGCATATGCGATTAATACTTGAAGATAGAGTATCGCGATACGTATTTGTTACGCATCGGGGTATGATTTCGTCTTCGTGAGATCATTGACTTGATTACATGTCCACCCCTATTTAAAATATTAAGGACTTCAAGTTTGGCAGTCAGCTTTATGACTCTTTCCCCCTTTTGTCTCTTAGCCTCTTCATCTGTATCCTCCTCTCGGATAATTAACCATGGGAAGTTTAGATCCCAATTATTTTACATGCACTCTAGGCCAAGCAGCCACTTTGAGAGAAAAGGATACAGAGAGCTCGAAATCGTTCAAAACAGTACTGACATTAATTGACGAGCAAGGATGTTGTCTTCCCCATCTTCCTGCCCTTGGCTTCGCCAACTTCAGGTCGACAACTGAAAATCACCAGCGTAAGTAAATCACTTACCTACGCTCTTCCCCTGAAGAACCCGTGAACTTATGTTTTTAAGTACCCGATATAGTTACATTTTCCGAACTCCGCAATCTGTCAAATTCAGCGGCACTCAAATTATCGGATGTCCTAGGTCCATATCTTGAGAACAAGCAATCTACAGTCGGATTACTTTGCTTGAGTAATTTTAACTTTGTTCTAACTTGGTTAGGACTCACGCGATTGGGACACACGGCATTTATTCTTGCGTAAGTCACATCAACTTCTTAACTACCTAAGGAATATTAGGCAACTCACATAGGCTTGTTCCGAGATGGAAGCCCAGAACTAGACGCCCGGGCAATACAACATCTTTGCGCAACTTCTAACATGAGGACTATTCTTGTGGACGATACCCAAGAAGAAAAAGCGACGAAGCTGCTTGCCTCCTTAAATGTCGTCAGGATACCAGGCTTTAGCAATAGCTGTATTACCGATGGCGGAGTTCATGGCCAGAATGTATTCAATGAAAGGGAATCCGATGTAGCCTTTCTACGACATACATCGGGCACATCATCGGGTCTCCCGAAGTTGATAGCACAAAGTCAATGGGGGGCTGTGGGTTGCCTGCCGGCCTTTTCGCATGTAGAACAGCCGGCTACTTTTACAACTACGCCCCTATATCATGGAGGTCTGGCCGATTGCTTTAGAGCTTGGGCTAGTGGAGCCATGATATGGTTTTTTCCAGAGGGATTTATGCCTATCACAGGGTCCAATGTCATCCGATCAGTTAGCTACGCTCGTAACAGATGCCCGACCCCTGTCAGATACTTCTCTTGTGTTCCATATGTCCTTCAGCTTTTAGTTGATGAGTGTGAAGGCATCGATATGCTTCAAAGCATGGAGCTAGTCGGGGTCGGAGGAGCTGCCCTGGAGCCTTCTATAGGAAATAAACTGGTGAAACTGGGCGTCAACCTTGTATCTCGGCTAGGAAGTACTGAATGTGGGTTTCTCATGTCGTCACACCGCGACTATACTTACGACAAGGCGTGGCAGTATTTAAGGCTTACTGAAAATTCTACATTACTATCATTTGAACCGAGAGAAAATGGTCTATCGGAACTAGTGGTAAAACCGAGATGGCCCCTGAGAGAAAAGACAAATCACGATGACGGTTCCTACGCCACTGCGGACTTATTCGAACCACATCCTTCCATACCCAGCGCATGGCGATATCATAGTCGAGCCGATGCCCAGATAACTCTAGCTAATGGTAAAAAGTTTGACCCGGCCCCTCTTGAAGATACTATTAAGACATCAAGTCATATGGTACGAGACGCTCTCATATTTGGGGCAAACAAAGAGTACGTCGGTGTTCTATTATTTAAAGCTTCAAGTCGGTATTCGAATGACGAAATAGTAAACGCAGTTTGGCCATGCGTGCAGAAGTTGAACGAAGAGACGCAAAGCCATTGTCGTCTGCTAAAATCAATGTTAATTCCTATTGAATCAGAAAAGGGGGAAGAACCACTCCCCAAAAGCAGCAAGGGGACTATACTAAGACGCCAAGCTGGGAATCGCTACTCCGATGTCATCGCCGATGCCTATGCTCCCGATAAAAATACGTCAACTAAGATATGTGCTATTTCGGATGCGGATGTTTTCTCGACTTTACTTGACCTATTCACTCAGGTTGTAGGCCGCGAGATAGACCCGCATCGAGATATTTTTCAGCAGGGCGTGGATTCAATCATGTGCATTCAAATGAGGAAGCTCATCCAATCTAGCATGTTGTTCGACACATCCGTCAAGTTACCCGAGAGTCTTATTTACAACAGCGGGAATGTTTATGCTTTAACAGAGGAGCTAATTCGTATACGCGGTGGCGGCAAGTTTCGCGAGTCCCGTACGAATGCCGACGAATGGAAGTTGATGCGAGAGCTTGCAGAGAAGCACGGCTATTTTGAGACTCATGATGTCGACTTAATCCGGGGAAATAGAGAGATCGTGGTACTTACTGGTGCTACTGGGATGCTCGGGTCACATATACTATCTGAACTACTTCGCAATAAGAGGATTGGCAAGATATACTGCTTACTCAGGGGCGAAAGCGAGCCTATATGTCGGGAGCTCTTATCGAAAGCACTACGGAAACGTAAGCTATTAGGCCTGAATGAGCTAGACAAGTCGGGAGCCTTAAGAGAAAAAGTTGTCTGTCTTCCTTGTCAACTATCTGAATTCCATCTTGGTCTATCTGACGATGAGTGGATACGCATTGTAGCCGAATCGACTATCTATATTCATACGGCGTGGTCGGTTAATTTCGGTCTTCCTCTCAACTCAGAGGAGTTAGGGAACCACATAAGAGGGACTCGCAATGTTATAACTGCGGCGTTATCGAGCAGGGCAAGATTCTTCTTTATTAGCTCAACGGCAGCAGTCAGCTCTAATCCATCCGCAAGTATCGCGGAGGAGGTTTCATCGGATCCATCACACGCATCGCCACTCGGCTACTCTAGGTCGAAATGGGTAGCTGAACGAGTGTGTACAAAGGCTCGTGAACAGTTATGCAATGGCAGAAAAGTTGAAGCCACGAGGAATGCAGAGATCTCGGTTATTCGTGTGGGGCAGCTCTGTGGCAACGAGGCCGGTGTCTGGAATACGACCGAAGCATATCCGTTACTATTATCAACTGCTCGCCTTGTTGGGTGTCTGCCAGATTTACCGAATGAAATCGCCAACTGGTTGCCCGTGGACCAAGCTGCCAGAATAATATCAGATATTGTACTATCGGATCGCACTACCCAGT
Organism: Daldinia grandis; assembly: GCA_022432525.1. Lineage (NCBI taxonomy): Eukaryota > Fungi > Ascomycota > Sordariomycetes > Xylariales > Hypoxylaceae > Daldinia > Daldinia grandis. The sequence goes on from JAJKLB010000001.1 coordinate 1,912,759, forward strand.
TATCCGCCGAATCGAAGACACCTATATATCACGTTTTGAATTTTCATAAGTCACCCTCGTGGAGTCAACTACTCCATTGGATCTCACAGGCACAAGGACACTCCTCGTTTGAAATCCTGCCAGCAGAGCAGTGGCTAGAGCGGTTAGAGCTAAAATTTGGCGGGATACGAGAAGATCATCCAGCCCAGGCTCTTGTTGGGCTGTGGAAGCGGAGATACTCTTCCGTAGCTGATATATCTGGAATGCCAAAGCCCTCTGACTTCGATGTCACCTCGAGCCTACGGTTATCCCAGACTATGAGGGACATGAAGCCACTCAACTATGAGAGGGTAATAAAGATGTGGGACTGGATCGAGATGAGTATAGGGAGCAAGCTACTCTGAAGGATACTGTGGTTGACCTAATAATAATTTTTTGCCTCACTTTTGTATAGTATCAAATAATTACTAGGTATTCTCTTGCTACGAATTTGGCTTCCCTATAATGGAGGAGTGCGCTACCTAAGCGGCCAAGAGTGTATAAGGGGGATGGCAAGTAAGTTAAGCTCCGTATAGTCCTTGCTATAATGATATATAGGAAACTTATCTTGGCACCATATGAACTCCGTTCCACGTGTAAAGGATCTGTAAAGCGAGGTAGCGGTCCCTTATTAATAGCGGCTTAATTCGGTAGATTACGCGTAGTACTACTCTCGAAGCCAGAGATCGTATCAACACCGGAGGTGGTTGTATTCTAGATGGGATGGATGCATCGTGCAGGGGCAAATCCTTCTGTAACCCATCAGGTGACTATAGTGAGGTTCCAGACATTTCATCTCGCATAGCAATACCCTGCCAGAGAATCTTGATTCGGTAGATGTATAAGGAATAGATATCGACATGCAAGGGAACGTTAAGCGTGACAGGTCACCAGGCTGAAGGGACGGATAGGCACGTATAGTCCAGCCCAGCGGCCAATCAAGTTTATAAGAACTATCAAATGTGTCTTCATTATTATACACGCTAGTATCAGCACTCCGAACGGTGTATTATCGTCTATCTAAGCTATATAGAGTTGCCTATGGCAATCGTAGGTAGTCGCCTAAGATATAGCAGCTTATAGGTTTTGGGTAAATTCTAGGCTATCCAATAACACCCCTATCTCTGCGCATCCACACACCCCCCTACTTAGGTATGACTACCTTGATGAAATAGCGAATACACGTTACCAGTACCTAGTTTTGGAGGCAAAGGTCATGGCACGGTATTGGAACGCCAGTTTATAGACTACACTGGCTAGTATTAGTCAGATGCACACGAGAGAATATTCCTACCTAAACGAGACCAGGTATTGTTGTGAGAAGTAGTAGTCCTTGGAGTCTTTTATGCAACGAATTCGGTAAGATGCTACATCACCGACGCGGAAAGCCTATAAGAACTCTTTGAATTTCCTCCGCATTTCAAAACTCAACCAATCACAATAGCGGTATAAAATCGCGCGATATAAAAAAAAGACGACAAGGCATAACTACCTACCTAGGCACTGCAGACGATCACATTTTCTTGATAGATCATCGGGGAAGGGGAAGATTCATCTGGGGATCATCAACTAGCTTCGAGACAGATCCGCACGATAAGCAAGGTCTGGCCGTAGGTATGAAGGCGCCGCACTCCTCTAGGCGCATTCCTTTATCTCCGTTATCGGGTGTCGTACTGTGTTCCAAATTATACCAACGGAGATAACGTCGCATGAAGACATGGAGACATGATGGCTAGGCTACACAGACAAGACTGGGGACAGGGCCGGGGAACATAGGAGGCTTGATTGCCGGCTTCTAATCGGGTTAGTATTTATGACATGTCTATTAATAAGACTCGAGTCTGGTTATTTATGAAATCCACTACATCGGGGTTATCCTGTGGTGAAACATTTGCAGTGCTTACCTTACCAACACTTATAGAAGTATGCACATGAACTTAGACTTAATGACTATTGATTAGGTACCTATCAACTAATAGGTAAGAATATATCATATCTATATTTGAATCAGCATAGATGGATGATATGAAGAGATGGTATCTTTCAGTAAGCCCTGGAACTACCTGACCACACCCAACTTTTAAACCCCGAAATTGCGAAGGCTCATATGAAATGACTTTCGGGATTCGGTTTCTTATCCCTAACATGTATCGGGTTGCACATCGCGGCTCTTCCTTTCTCAGGTGCCATCGCATCTGGGTTGGATGCCGCTTTAGTTACGTCCGGTAACGCTAGGATTGCCCCTCCACACCTTTCAGGTTGATAATTCCTTCATCAGACCCAACCACGTAGGCAGGCAAATATTTCCTATCGAGATAGAGTCCAGAACTAACTTGCTGATTGGAGAAGTACATAGCACAAGGAGGGGGATAATACCTCCCCGTCGCTGGTTCCACTGGATGCTGCTTTATCTCGGGGACGTTAACGTGCTGGGCGACAGGCAAACTCATGCTTTGCCTATCTATCATCACAATACCCAATCTTCTTCAACTAGATCCGTCATAGATGACTCCCGCGACGCAGTTTCCGGGGTCCCGTAGCTTCGCTATTGGCGAGATGGGGTAGACTATTGATTAGAATAAAGGCCTTGGAGATAAGGGTGGAACGAACCCCGGGCAGGCACCACGATGATAAATGGCCGATGATAAATGGTGGTCATGAAGACATATACCAGGTCTCATCGTTGAGCGAGCAATATTTGTGTTTGCTTCAGGTTCTGCACATCTCTCGTCTGTACCTACCCCAGGCACCTATTCACATATATCCATTATGGCAACTGCAGCAGTAATGCCAGCTTCAGCTGGTCCTAAACCAAACTGGATTCCAGTAATCAAGGCGCCTGATCTGACACAACTCGGAAATGAAGATTTCAACCCTGCACGACACCTTTCTTTCAAGAAGCCCCCAAAGGTATATACTATGAAAGACCTGGGCTTCGACGAGAACGCAGGAATATCTCCAATTGCCGTCTCAGAGCCCTTCCCACTATTCACAGAAGAAGCCGTGATGAGGATGAGAAAAGAGGTCTTGAGCCATGAGGTACTCAGTAACTGTCAATACTCTAGCAACTTGGCACAGTGTCAGCTTAGGGGTTTTGCAAATAAGTAGGTTCAGCATGCTTAATCCAGACAAGCTGAAGAACGCGGGTTCAACTAACGCAATCATTCAATCAGGTATGCACCTTTCGTATACGACGTGTGGAAGAGCCCAGAAACGTTAGAAATCATCTCCAAAATTGCAGGTATTGACTTAGTGACGGAAATGGACATCGAAATCGGACACATCAACATTTCGGTCAAGACCGAAGCAGAGAAGCAGGAGGAAATCCGGGCATTCAGCGATCGTGCCCAGTACGAAGCCGACGAGGGCATCGCGGGCTGTCCATGGGAGGACGATAAGCCCATAGTAGATTGGCACACTGATAGCTACCCCTTTGTATGCGTGACTATGCTTAGCGACTGCACGACCATGATCGGTGGTGAGACGGCGCTTCGTACCGGCACGGGAGATATCATGAAAGTACGAGGTCCACAGATGGTAAGATCTTCCAAACCTAGACCCCTTGTCTCTGTCTCTCATACTTCGTCCAGGAATCTCTTCAGGTGTGGCCGCTAAATTTTGATACAGGGATGCGCAGTAGTACTCCAGGGTCGGTATATCGAGCACCAAGCGCTACGAGTACTCGGCACAGCAGAGCGCATAAGCATGGTGACTTCATTCCGGCCGCGATGTCCAACAGTACGCGACGACACGGTCCTGACAACTGTAAGGCCTATTTCCAACCTTCTTGAGCTGTACAACCAGTTTAGCGAGTACCGTCTTGAGATACTGGAGGAGCGCATCCGCCAGCAGTTGAAAGAGTTACGTGAGATTAATGGCACTGGTCGCAAGGTTGCCACACGCAAGCTCAAGGCATTTTTTGAGGAACAAGAAAAGTTCCTTGCACACATGAATCGCGAAATGGTTGACGAAGAAAATGTCGTCATTGGAACCATCGATAATGGCCATCGGCTTAAGAAGAAGGCTGAGGCGATGGCCGCGACAACTAAGAAAACCGAGATCAAGTCCAAGAAACGCCCGCGGCGTTCCTAAAGACGTGGTGGCAACTTCGAAGAATGGTGGAAATTGTAAATTGGTTCCTTCTTAAGCCATTCGGTGATGTTTTATCCATGATTCTATTGGTTTGGGAAGAGGCGATGCAAGTAGTAGCTATGTGGTAGGCGATGTGGTGTATTGGTACCTAACTAGTCGAATAAGCCTGGTGGTTTGGTCAATCATTCGAGTTAAATATTTTAGCGTTCTGATAACCAATTTGAACTTTGAATTCACTGTTGATACCTTATACCTTTCAAGCAATTATTGCTCTATTTGCGTTACAGGTAGGGTGTGTCGTAGTTATCTTAGGCCCCTATTTGATATGGGGGAGGTTGATCCATGGTAAATGTTGGCCCACCCATACTACCATCATCGACACGTTCAAATATGGCTTGCCTTGCATTCTGAAGCTCTTCTCTGGCCCCTTTTAGTGACTCCGTGCGCATATGTAACTCTTTCTCCACTTCTTGGTATCTTGACTTAGCCAGTGCTAGCTGGTTGCGCAGGCTGTCGTGGGCTCGATGAAGACTTGCGAGGGAATCCTTGATCTTTTCGTGGAAAGCCATGTCGCTAAATATGTTGTCAAAGAATACATCACCTAGTAGATCACCGTGTTCAATCTGGACAGCTGGTAGGTCTTGCACCATCTGTGACGCGCGCTGTGCCTGTCGCACAAGTGATAGCATCTGGCTGACTTGACTTTCAGCTTTATCCAATGCGTTTCGCTCCATCATGTCGCTCAATGTCCCGCCACCAAACATATCCATTCGGCTATGGTCAAGGGCTTCTTCGGTGTAATTAAGCGCCCTGAGGATTCGCTCTTGAGCTTCCGTTAAGAGATGCACAACATGATGCTCCGCCTCCAAAACCATACGAATGTTTTGATAGGATTGTGAAGCATTCTTGGCGTTCTCTTCTAAACGATCTTCATCTGGGAAGGCTGGGGTTGGTCCCTGGAAAATACTGTCATAAAGATTATCAAGCTGTTGCTGGGCTTCCACATGGCGACTCATTTCGGCCTCCAAATCGCTCTGGGCCTCCAAGGCCTTCGACCGCATTCGCCTGAGATGCTCTTCCATCTCTTTAGCTTGTTGTTCTTGCTGTAGAACAGCGAAATATTCTTTCTCTTCTTTCTCGGCCTTGGCTTCGAATTTCTCAGTCTTGCCGCTCATGCGGTATGCAAAACGTTTCATAACGGAGTCGCGATATCTCTTATGTTCTTTGAACTCTTTAGCCCGCTGTTTATTAAGCATGGCGATGCGCTTCTGAGCAGCAGAAAGTTCATTGTTAAGATCGTCAACATAGCGCCTTTGCTCTTCTAGAGCCGGCTGTGCATGGTCTGTCTCGGAGAGAATAGCTAAGAGTTCGCAGTTGCGAGGGGCTGATTCCCTGATCTTGTTTGTGATGGAAGTCATGGTGGATGACGTTTTGTATTTTTGATAGATTTGTAGCTAAAAAAGGTTGATCGGGGTCGTTTTTTCTGGGTCTCATACGGCTTATATATACCTTTTCATACTGTCATAAAATATATTAATTTGAGGCAGAATCATTGAGGCACTGCCACGTTAAGGCGACTTCCCGCGGTGTTAGGTAACTGTTTTAGCATACCTACCTCCTATCATGTTCAGTGAGATTGTGGCTGTGTAGGTGGCATAGCAGCTATGTATGAGTGGGCGTAGTAAAAAGAATTTAATGTAAAAAGGCCTCCCCACACCGACGTCATATCGGGGTTCTCCTTTTACCTCCTTTACCATCTGGTACCTATGTAACCTCTACATACATAACACAGCCCTGTAACTACCTACACAATGTCTAACTCTTATTAACTTGGCAAAGAAACTCGTTATTCATATTAGTCATTGACGTGAAATAAGAATTCGTCTTAGTTAAAGGTTAACCTAGGTAGTTTCTAAGCCTGCGAAACTGCCTAAGCTATCTACGGTGGCGCCTAATGGATCCGCGCAGTAGCTTGCTTGATAACAACAAAAACCGCATTTTCTGAGATACTAGTACTAAAGCCACTATAAACCCTTCAATAAGCAAACTCCCCTGTTCATAGCGCAATACAACTCACCCAGGAAATATATATAACGACTCTACCCAGTTTGTTCTATCATTCCACTTAAGTATCAAAAGTCTGTATCAAATGAACGAGATAACTCCTGCGAATACCAGTGGTACTTTGAAGTACACGGTCCTATGGCATCGTCGACCATCAGTTATTGTGGGGGGATGATGGAAGAGTAGATTTCCCGGTAAAACTACTAACCTCCTTATCCACACGCTAGTTGGGAGTGCTAGAAGGCCTTTCTGTAACCTGAAAATAGAGAGGAACAGCTACCACCATTGATTGGTGTAAGTAATCTCAACTTCATAGAGGCCTCGGCTTGGATTCGGATGACATATCCCAATTTGAGCGGCTGTTTGCAAAACCACTATAACAATGTAAGCCAATATTCGGTACATTAACTAGGATATTCTAGGAGTGTTAGACATTCTCTGAGCGTAATGCTCCCTGGATCAACCCAATAGAAAATAGTACCCCCGATAGAGGTAAAAGAAGAAGAAAAAAAAAAAGGGGGGGGGGGGGGGGGTGGTACCTTGTGCCCAGCGATTCTAAGGGGTAGACACTCGACATATTAAAAACCCACGATAATTCAAGCCGACTACCTAAAGTAGTAATATAGCCTACGAGCTTCCACAAGGTTTACACTTTAGTAAACTAAGTAGGTACCTTATCTAGGTAGTTTCCCTCATAATATTGGCCAAAGAGGTGTTTGACAGTTGAACACAAAGTTCATAATGATTTTATGCGTGCTTCAATCATGTATGAACCTATCTAGGGTTTAGGTACTATTTCTAGAGAAATATTGGCGATCTCGTTGTTTCTCATCCCCCCTTTTCACTTTGGTCCTGGCGTCTCACGATAAGCAGGTGGCAAACACTCATCCAATGCCAGCCTGATTTGTTGGGCCATTGGCCGCGACCACCAACGCTGTTGTTGAATGACACCCCCAATTACCCAGTAATTATCCATACGTAAATGGCGTTTCCATACACCACGAACCTCTCCCTCCGCATCCACCCCCCAGGTAGCATCGAGCCGTGCGGCGATATCTTTAGGGCTAAGAACATCAGGCTTATTTGCTGTATCGGGATCCATTTCGCCGAGGACCCCTAATGCCGTTGTGCGAACATCTTTGTCGGCGAATCCTGTACACCAAATAACGGCGTCGGTATCAAGGACGTTGCCGTCTGAAAGGCGCAGGCCAGTTTCAGTGTATCCCACGGGCTCGACACGCCCACATACGGCGACTTTGCCTTCAGTAATAAGCTCAGTTCCACCTACGTCTACGTAGTGTCCACCACCGCGCTCTACTAGGATATTTTGAACATCCACGGATGGGTCTCTACTATCAAGAACTGGGAAGCCGGCTTGAGCAAGACGTAGATAGCGGTCTCTAAATAGAAGAACCAAAACACATTAATATAAGGATACGACTAAAAGATTACAGCACAGCTTTTGCAAGGTTCAGAACTGGGAGCCTGTTAAACTTACGGTTCTTGGAAGGCAAGGTGCGAAAATAAGCCATGTGAGAACTGTCCGTCAAGGGCTGGTGGCAGGGTATACAAAAGCCGATCAGCTATATCGAGGGGCAAATCTTCGTAAACTCCAAATCCGTGAGGATTCATCACATATTCGTAGGGGTAAATATATGTTGGAGAGCGAGCGACCATCGTCGTCTTGAGACCTGCAGCATGGCAGTCTCGCATGATATCGAATGCAGTATTAGCGGCACCAACAATAACAACAGACTAGGAATAAGTTAATGGATGAGAAGTAGCAATGGTACAGGTGAGCAAAATCAGATTTGATATTCGTATAAGTATAAGCAATGACGGTGTCTGTCTACTTACCTTAATTCCTTGTTCTGCGAGAGACTTCGCATTCCGGAAATGCACAGAATGAAGGTTGATACCTTTGAATACATGCTCACTTCCCAACTGTGGAAGGTTTGGCTTTTGAGACCCGATGCCAGTGGCTTGGACGAAATGCTTGCATTTGATAGTTTTCCCAGGTTTCCCATCTACGGTTCTCAGCTTCACTGTCCACTTCTTCTCTGAAGTATTAAATGAGCTTGAACCTATAGTTGTCGATAGGATAACATTGAGATTAAAGTTAGCAGCGTATTGGCGCAAGTGTTCCGCTACGTCGTTCTTGTTGAGCCGATGTGGAGTTCGCAACCCCTTTTCGTAGTCTTGTAAACAATCATTAGTCAAGCTATACAAAGTATGACATAGGCATGAACTTACAGGCATATGGCATCTCGCAACTAGAAGTGGGCACGTGGAACTTAAGACAATCGTAACGATGCGACCAGTTGTCTCCAATTTCGGCGTTGTGGTCAATGAGCACACTATCAGCGCCGAGGGCTTTCAGTCGTGCCGCAATCATAAGACCGCTATAAAGTGTGAGATATTACGCGGGGATATATAGGATGTATAACTCACGAGCTCCCAGCGCCAACAATGAGAACGCCAGTTTCAACGGTGTCTAAACCATCGATATTTTTACTAGGGGATACTAGCTGCATCTCATCCTCTGGATGTTGGACTATATTCTCCACCCAAGTTGAGAGGGCCCAGATTTTCCATGAAACAGAACCCGGGGTGGTGTCGTTTTTCACAGGTAGCAGTAGCATTTTTCCAATGCAGCTCAATGTAGGAGAGATCGTGCAGAATGATATTCCACAATCAATGAACATCGTTAAGACAGTCAGTAAATCGCAACTTCTTTGGCAGGAGGAATATGGGCACAACACTCACCATCACAGGGCTTATTGCAGCAAAATGGGCATCTCCAGTAAGTTCAACGTTACCAGCAATCCCACGAAGATCTTTCGTATGAAGCAAAGCCTTGGCTACGACGCTAGGTGTTGAAAAGCTTCGCAAGTGACTAGTGAGAGCCACGATATCTCGCCAGTATGCTTGATCCGTATAGAAGCAGCTTGCTAACTTCTCAGCATCGTTACTGAGCAAGGCCTCGTTGAAAGCATTCACAACAGCTTTGGCTTCTGTATTAGACGTATCCTCAGTCATTTCAGCCGGATTGACAGTCCCAGGAGGAACTTGAGGCAAGGGCTTGTAAACATCCTTTCGAAGTTCGGCTTTGGCAGGCCATTCAACGCCTGGCTGGACTACTCCAGGATCAACGATAGCTATAAATAGTTAAGAACCCACGTGAGGTTATAGTCGAGAAGAAGCGAAATAGTAGCGCTTACCTGTCGACATCACAGTTGAAATTACTTTGTGTTAAGTTGAGCGTTGTCTAACGAGGTGAGAATATCGTCAATTCTAGGGTGTAAAACTGAAAGGAAATTCTGGGAGTTCCCCGTGGAAAATGATGATGAAAGCTTAAGGATATAGATTTTGAAAAACGGCATCGATGATCGGAAATACGAGCTTTGTCTCGGTGTATCGAAGTTTACTCTGTGCAACCAACAAAAAGATTAATAATGGCCACAACTTGTCTTAGTGCGACATAAAAATATATTTACATGTTAACTGGTAATAATTATTTCAAATGGTTTTATGTAAAGATTAAAAAGTTATACTAGTTAATATACTTTCAACTTTATTTTAAAATAAATATAAATTACTTTTGTAAAAAAAAAAAACAATGGTATATTTTTAGTATTTACTTAAGTCTCGTATGGTAAATTCCTATTATGTATATCCGTTATGTTCTTTTTAACATTTGATGTAAGTACCTGGGATATTTAATTACGTCTTAAGTTGGTCTCTAACTTCAGCATACCCTGATAAAATATGCGCTGTTCTTTCGGTACTTCGGGGTTGAAACTCGCAAGGGAACGGTAAAGGCTCCAAGATGACGTGGGCGTTGGTGGCCTCGCTATCAAACTCAATGTCTTTACCTGTCGTAGGACACTTCTTCCTGTTAAGATTAAAGGCCCAGAGGACTCCGGCCCCTGAGACGAACATTTCATCATCTGCGATGTGCTGGCCAAGACATGTCCTTCGGCCAAATCCGAAGGTATGCATGCCAATCCCTTCTCGGAGGTTTGGATATCGTGAGAGTGGCTCTTGGTAAGTCGGCCACTCTTTCTCTAAGTAACGCTCGGGGTGGAAGTTCTCGGGATCTGGGTACTGCTCTGGGACGCGGTTCATACTCCTTAAAAGACGAAGTCAGATCAACCGAATAGCTCCTTTATATATCAACAGTCTATCGTGGGGTCACTTACCACTCGCATGCCATAACTATCGTGCCTTTTGTGATCCTCTCGCCCCTGAACTCATCGTCTTGCTCCGCTTGATGGGGTACTCCTGGAAGAATATGAGTAAACCCATGTAACTTTAATAATAAGAATCAGTGACTTACCGAGAGGAACACCAGATCTCCATCGGAGCGTCTCTTTCAGACATGCCCTAACCGTAGGCAACTCGGCCATATCCCCTGTGGTTGGCATGCGATCACCGCAAACTCTATCTATTTCTTCCTGAGCTTTCTTCTGCCATTCGGGGTGTAATAGCATCGCCATTAGGAAGAACAACATTGGCCCGCTAATCGTCACGACACCTACGAGGTTTTGGAATCCAAGCATACAGCTGGCGAACTCCTCTTCCTGGGGAGTTTGCTCTAGATCAATGTTACCCTGCTCCTGAAGACCCTTGAAGTACCGGTTTGACCACGTATCTTTAGGTAGGTCGCCGTGTAGATATCTTCTCTTTGCTATGTGGAAAGAGCTAAGCCACCAGGCCCGCTGCTCGTCCTCTCGTGCCCTTTCGGCCTTTTTCCACGGATTAAGTGCCCAGGGTATTGCCCACAGAGGCGTCATAGTGTTGACGATTGGTCCCGACACAGACATCTGTGTCAGGGTACGATCAGCACTATCGGCATTCTCTCTGCCCTGCGAGGCATCGTCCCAGGCTAGGCGGCTCATTATGCGTCCACAATGCTCCCGCGCATTAGCATGGAACTTCGCAGGATCGAGTAGGAGCACTGCCAGGTATCGTTTAACCTCATTCTCGATAACTCCAAAAAAATGAGACCGATGGAAATCAGCCATTGCGGCGTGGACCCATTTCCGTTGCCGAGTCCAGGTTTCTTTGGATTGATAAGTTAGTATCTGATGGCATGACTAACAATAGGGGGTGCTATACCATGTCGGTCCATTAATGCAACATAGCCAGGCCCAGTCTTATGGTCAAAGAGAGCCCGAATCTGAGGGCGCCCAGAATAAATGTGGCCTCTCTTAACAAGAAGCTCCTCGGCGATCTTGTGATCCGATATTATAATGAATTGCTGACCCATCATACTCGTCCTGTATATCGGTCCATATATATCAGCCCATTCCTTGAACTTCTTCCACATGCAAAACCTGTCCAGGTCGTGGACTCTCCCAACAATAGGGAACTGCTGAGGTCCAGGAAGAGTTTTGCTTGATCCATTATCTCGCTTTATCGAAGAGAGTATTTGGCGCAGGACGGAGAATAAGAGACTCGGTACTGCCAAATAGAGAATAACCAATCGAATGCCCTCCATCTTGCAGGTTATTATAAGGTAAGGAACAGTACTTATGAGACAAGTGTGATATTCCCGAGACAGGGAGATAAACAACCAAAGGTAAAAGATCGACTACTTATAGATAGTATAGGCACCTCCTAGTCTTGATACAATTCATGATTGGTTTTCTGGTTCCGTCCAGCACCCTTCTGATACCGGACGGAGTCCCCGCACCAAAGGTAAAACAATACCTCACGAGAACATTCCCACCGAAATTTGATACGTTCCATCGGATCACGCTGCAACCCCAGTCCCCTTAGTTCTGCATAACTACTACTCTATTTCATAACAAAGCATACATACCTACCTAGATGTTCACCACGCTATGTCTTAGCCTGCAATTAGGCGAATAGCAAAACTAATAAGAATCCTTCCCAATCCTATTCATCTCCACACATACAAGCAACGGATACTCATACATAGAGATGGAACGATAATCGGTAATCAATACCTATATAAACATATTTACAGAGGAGCATTGAATAAATTCATTGGCTACGGTCCATTCTGACGTCTCTATGTACTTTGCACCGAAGCCACACGGGAATTATCCCTGTTTACTGCCGTCCCGTCGAGCTGAGAGGCGACTATGCTGATCGAAAACTAGATCGCCTCAGCCGCAGATGTGATACAACAGGCTTGGCAATACTGGGTGGTGGTGAATTCCAAGAATCTTTGGTTAAAATTATCCGGTTGCGACAACCTAAATAGTTGACAAGACATGTGATTAGAGCGCAGAACTACTATACGTCCGGAGCAGTGACATCTACTGACAATCTGGCAGGTTTCTACTGGAGATATTTCATCCTTCACATAAAATATCCCGGCACCGGAAGGGTTATTTCTTGGGGATGTCCGGCCGCCATTGATGGGCGTATTGGAACTTCTAGTTCGTCGTTTGTTCGAGGTAATACGAAATTAGGTCTCGATTACTCAACTATACGGTCTATTCGCCTCTACCAAGCTAATGATAACTCATGACAGAGTCATGGCAATATTTTCCACTTAGATAAAATTTCTCGGATATCACATGAACCAATATTGGCTTTGCATATTCTGCGGTCCCACCCCTTGCGCCTCCATGCACGGCAGCATCACTTTATTCGGGGCTTATATAGGTGGGTCAAGACCAAAGCACAAGCAAGGTCTTTACTATTACAGCATAATGATAGTCTTTCTCAGCTCGTGTTACCATTGGAAGCAAGGCGTATTAGTTATATACCGCATCCACTAAGAAACACTTGATTCTAGGGCACGGACCACGGGCTTCAACTATACTATATTTGGGAAGCCTTTAACTACATCCAGTTACTCTTACTATTCGCTAAAGTACCCCATAATAGGATATGATCAAATCATTTCCGAATATGGTATAGTTGAAGCCTGTGGTCCGTGCCCTAGAATCAAGTGTTTCTTAGTGGATGCGGTATATCATGAATCATTAAGTCTTAACTCGAGCATATTTACTGTGTATTATACCTAAGCTGAAACATTTATGAGTCTATGATATAATGACACGCGATTTCTCAATACCAAGCTAAAATACGCGATCCCAGATGCTAATGAAATTGCAGACTTCCTCCCTCCGCCACCGCCACCGGAGATCGTACAGGTCCATACAAAGAGATTTTTAAATAGCTCTGTGAGGAATTAGCACTAATATTTGACATGGCTAGCACTGCATATGTCAATTATCGTGGTCATCTGAATTATACAGTGAATATCTGCCGTTTGAGTCAACTTGATTATGCAACAGAACCCGGTTGGCTTACATTGTAGAAATTGTTACACCACGACAAGGTTTAGTTATCGACCGACATGTATGTGCTGTAGAACAGCTGGCCGGCCGTTTTCGTGTCTCCAAATATGTATGCCGTGTCTCGCGAACAGAACCGAGAGCCTATGATACCTAGTCCTTGATTGGGCGTTCAAGGAATTGCTTGGGTACGAAGTAAACTTAATCCCAACTCTTTGGTAATTTTAATCCTACCTTGCAATACGATTGTGCCATCCGCAGGCGACATGTTGACAAGTGATACCTGTAGCACACCGGCTTGGCAATAATTGAGGAATTAGTCTCGGCCCAGCCATTTTCTACTAGCCGAGCGCATGGCTTTGAGATACCGCTTCCAAAAATAACTACACTCAATGTCGTATCTAACAATGAACGAGGCTTTTATGATAAACCCATTATCCGTCAAAGGGGATCAATAGTATTGTCCACTATATAGTTCACTAAGAACGACCCCATTTAATAGTTTACTCGAAATTAACGCCAACTGATTTTTCATCTATAGAAGGAATTATTCGTTGATACGTGTCTCCATGTAGAACATTTGACTTTCATCATAATTCAATGAAATATTTTGAGAATGTGTAGCTGGACCACACCTCGTCGGTGGGTGGTTAAGTGAGTGTAGATATAACTTATCATTCTCGTAATTCCAAGATAAAACGTCGTCCTAGAAGCCGCAAGCTTAGCATTTCTCGTGTTACGGACTTCTAAGTCTGCACACCCTACTAGCGCTGCTCTAGATGGTCTTTATGAGTAGACACGATCCTTAATTATTGGTTGGATTATGGAAGGGCATGTCACGAGGTGGAACTAAGCGTCATAGATATAGCTCCCTTTGTTCTAAATATCTCATCTAAAATCCTGGCAGGGCATATGCGCCAGAATGCATCCGAATGCAGGAAATATCCTACCTACTACCAAGTGATAACACATGCCACGTAATAACTATCTACCTTAAGCACCAGGCAGGAGCTATGTAAGTAAACTTAATGTGTATCTACCTGTATGAAGCTTTCTCAAAAAAGAGTTTGGAATGCAGTCTCATACAAATACGCGTTAAGATATACAACTAGCTGTAGGACATCATATAACAGCGTACCCAACCCCCCCCCTGAAATATACCCACAAGATTTACCTCTTTAATCGTCTATATTTTGGACATCTCTCGTTGTCCAACTTTCCCAGTACCCTAGCATTGTGAATATTTTATTTTAGTGATGAAATATTTATCACGAAATGCTCAATGAATATCAGACATTGTATACAACCAGTGTAAAATAATCAGGATTAACGGCTCTTTCGTTAAAACTGTGCGACTTCAAAGGCTTCATAAGGTAACGTTATGTGGGATTTTAATTGACTTATTCATTAATAAAACGTAAATTAAGTGAGAAGATAGTTGTTGTGGTGTTTGTAGTGAGAACTGTTACTATGATGACATAATGCGGGCTTATTTTTATCCTTAAGTATTAATTGTTTGGCAATATCCACATTTCATTTGAAACATCAAACTTACCTATGGAACCTTTAAGTCATAATAAGAGTTAGGAGCCTTTGTGGGATATTACGTAATAACCCGTATGCTGAGCTTAGTCTTTTTATATATTTCCTGTATTCTCGATCTCTGTCAATTGATTCGTTCCCTGTTTCCTTCATCCCTTACCTCTATCTACAACCAGTTCAGTGAGGCCCAGCCCCTTCAGACCATTCGTCTTGTAAAGTCTTAACCAAAATATTGAATGCGTGTTTCAATATTTAATCGTGGTTTAATAGTCGCTAGCGGGTGAACTAGAATTGAAAGGTCTAAACACGCTATTGATGTCATATGATGAGCGCTTTCGACTACATTAAAGGCCAGGGAACTTGATGCACTTGCATTCCCTCTCAAGGAATGAAATCCAAAAAAATTACATTTTATCATACAGATTTTCATGCCTATTCCGAACGTAAAACTGATAATGCTGTCTTTGCACTATTTTACGGATTCAATCTTACAGGCCCATAGAAACCGGCACTTTCCAACACGCTTGCTCTGGCTGACGATTTGTCCGTGTATGCCCGGGTTGGCGAGCACGCAGTTAAAGAAATAGCACATGGCTACCATAGGTACCTACCCAGGTATCGAAGGTTCAAATCTCACAACTTTCATTACAACTTTCATTCTTATAATCTATCATCTTTCAATACTACCATTTATTCTACCTACGTCGTAGTCTTACACACCTATACTTGACTTGCCTGAAATATACCTCTCTGCCGCCCCCAACCTAGCCCCTCCTTGCTTCTAAGTGAAAGTTCACCGACCACTGTTACACAATGATAATTTTAGACAGTTACATTTGTTGGTTCAACATAGTATAGATAAATAGAGGGGATAGCTTGTTATCCCTTAGTCTTGGAGGTTCGTTAGTTATTTGTCTTTGATCGCTCAAAGTGCGACTTGAAGACATAGATGAATATAAGGGTATATAATCATCTACCTTGAAAATTTTCTCTTAAATCTATTTTTAAAAGGAATAGCATAATTAAAATAAATGCTATGTCTCAACCTATTCGAATTGCTATATCAGGAGGCGGGCTTGCAGGCGCATCCTTATTGCAAGCCCTCCTTAAATTCTCCCACCTAGACGTACACATTTTCGAGTCGGCCGCAGCATTCAAAGAGTCTGGCATGGCAATTGGAATAGCTCGTAATGCCCTTGACGCGCTTGAGCTCATTGGCCCTTCCGCCACTCAATGCCTCCAGCGTGCTGGTGCCGTTCCCATGCGAGAAGTCCGTTTCATGCTCGCTCAAGGTGAAGGTCAAGGCAGCTTGATTGATGAAGCAGACGGTGAGGCCTAGGGGAAACGTATTACTAGTATCGTGCACCGCGCCGCCTTTCTTTAGTAGCTACTGGCAGATGTTCCAGAAGAAAGAATGCATGCTTCTAAAAAGCTTGGCAGTACCAATAGAGCAGACGATGGCTCTCTTATACTTCACTTTACGGACGGGACCACCCATGAGTGTGATATTCTCATTGGTGCAGGCGGTATTCACAGCACTGTTCGCAAACTCATCCTTGGCAAGGATGATCCGGTTGCCTCACCCAGGAACACAGGCACCTGGCTCGTCATGACCCTTCAGCCCTTCGCCAAAGCCCAATCCAGTCTTGGTAAAGGAAAGGTAGACCTTGAAGACGCGCGTGAATATTCCTGGGTCGGAGATGGCTCTTTCATACTCCACAACTTGCTTAGCGATGGTCAATTGGTGCAGTTCGTCATTGCATCGTACGACCAAGAAGCCGAAACAACAGACCTCTGGAATAGATCTGTTAGCGTCGATGAGATTAGAAGACTCTACAGAGGCTGGCCACCACATTTAAACAAGGCTATCGACGAGGTATATTTCTAGGTTGAGATTTCCTTACTTAATGTTACTGTACTATGTAACCAATCTGAGCAACGGGGGATGTACTTATGGGAACATCCTCCGGCTGATACATACGTATCGGGACCCATCTGTGTTATGGGAGACGCTGCCCATGCCACTACTCCTTGTAAGTATTATTATTAGTATTAGAACATATCATTTCATGAATACTTTACTAATTATAGACATTATAGGGCAAGGCTCAGGGGGCGGTATGTCTATTGAGGATAGTCTGTAAGTAACAGCCGGAACCGATTGAATATCAACTCTTTCTACCTTACGTCTCATCCCCAATGTTTTCAAACAGCACCTCGACCCATATTCTTTTGAGATTCTACCCAACTCCGACGTAATCTGAGAGACTAATTTTAACCCCGTATATTATAGTGTTCTTTCTACCTTACTGGGTCGCTCTAAAACACCTTCCGATGCTGTGGCGGGTCTGAAGGTGTACGATCAGGTTAGACGTCCACGTACTCAACAAATCGTAGAGTCAAGTCGTGTGACTGGCATGATTATAAACGGCAGAGGTAAGGATATAGGCTTAGATTTGGAGAAACTTCGAGAGAAATTGCTACCACGGTGGAACTTCATCATCGATTATGACAATGAGAAGCACCTGAAGGAAGCAGTAGACATGATGGACGACGAACTGAAGGTTTAGAATCTATTTGCGGTGGCCAAATGTTATGACTTGGTTATTTGGTTGAGACGACTGTATTCGTAGCAGATGAATACACACGCATAATTCTTTTTTGTGATTAATTTTCTACTATTATGTAGTTGTAATCTGGTTCGACCTTTATTGTAATGAATTGTAACCCTAACTTAGGTACCTAATAACTCAGTCTGTATTGAAATTTATGCGTTGGAAATACATAATCCCAGTCTACTAAGGAACCTTCCAAATGTAATAAACCTATCACCACCTTTTCAAATTCAGTTGTCACTATATTTATTACTTTAGGTAGGAAATTAGCTAAGCGTCTACATAGCGCATCCTCTCCAGTATACGCACTATCGCCTTGTCCGACGTACAACATACTACTAATACACATAGGACTACACTAGCACAAGGAGGATAATATTGACTTAGATACCTACCTCCTATCTCTAATCATACACCATACCCGGCCCCCAAAGTTCTCCTCCACAGCTTCCAACACCGCCATAAAATTCAAGTTACGTAGAATAGAGGAGTGGTGGAGGAACCAACCATATCAACTAATTGTATTTCGAATTTTAGTATTTTCCAGTATCAGCTATACTTTACAACGACCAAGTTGGTTGGATTTAATATAAATACGCAGTCTCATCACGACCAAATACGAGGCTCGTAGCCCGTGGGCAGCATTTATGGGGGCGCATTCCCCCCTTATCCTACTACCCGTACACTCACTCCTCCCCTGGGTCTTACCCAACCTTATTGGCAATTGGCTTATGTGTTACACGATGTTCACTTCTGCATGGCATTGGAAATGATTGGTTCGAAACAAGATTCCCAACAGCATCCGAAAGCTGGGCAGTTGACTCTGCTCCTACCTTCAGCGGGGGTTTCCACCCTTACAGCCCATGATTGGGGGCCCCTGAAGCATATGTAGGTACACAATGTAACGATAGTATGCCTATGCACCTAATAAGTGCATACTTATGGCCCCCAAATTTACTCTATCCGAGTACGTTGCCGTTCTTAGAGACGTATGTACGTAAAAGCTAAGGAGTCTGTGGCTTCCTGTCCCCCCCCAGTGCTATTTAATGATATTTCCTTTCCTGTCTTGCTTTTTCTACTATACAATCAGACATTTAGATATACCGTTGGTGAAATTCACGTCTCTAGGCCTCGGGAAGTCCTTTATTGGAGGGTAGCGTCCCCGGGTTAGTTGCGGCTAGAACTGACTGAATGGGCCTAAGGACTTTGCGTTTCTATTAATCGTCTACGTCTAGCGGGGTTGGCGTTTCCTCTCCATTCGTAGTCCTGGACACACTCTCGCGTCATATGGGTTACCTATGCTCTTGGATCTAGTATTGAATAATGTTTCAAGATTGTTCAATTATTTTATTGTTGCCATGGTAGTTGTCGGGTTTCTTTACTACCTACCTAGGTATAATATATAAGATAGCTACCTCGCTGGTTGGTGTGGGTATATGTATTTTTGATGAGACATTTCGAACGAAGGACCCTTTCGATATCCAGAGCCAGGTTTAAGGTTTTTAACGTGACGATTAATTTGTTTCCGTAGCACTTTTAACAAAAACCATCCTCCCGATTTTTGCAAGAAAAGACAAGAAGTTAGTTAAGATATTAAATGTCACGAGATAAAAGGTACAACATAAGGGGATAGGTCGCTTTAGAAAGCAGGTGAATATATGTAAAGAATTAAAAATTAAAAATTAAAGCATCCCGGAAAGATCATATTGAATTTAAAAACTCTTTATTGCACTTATACTCAAAGCCATGTCATTGTTCTCTCGCTGTCATTTCGTGTACAGTATGACACTAGCCCCTGAGAACTTATGTGAGATGATTATTATTAATCTAATCACACAATTCCATAACATGTACCACATCTATTGCATTGTCCTCCAACATTGTGCCTATTTGGCAACACTTTCATTGCTTCGTCGGCGTTTAAAAGGTGGTTATAAGCCGACTAGTTCCTACGAAATCTTTTTCTCATCTGCAAATTGCGAGATTTAATTCGAATCGTACCAGCTTCCGTAAGTCTAGCCATCCATAACATTAATTACAACTCTCTAGTAGCGACATATCCAAGAACGACGTACTAAAAATAGAATCATGGTGGCCCCTCTACTTGACAATGTGTTGGCTTGTCCCGGTATCCTCAGGTTACCTAATAGCATTGCTGAATTAGACGCCAAGAGTCACATAGGAGCTGCCAAAGGTAAAAGCGCACCGCCTCTACTCATCTCGGCAATTGAACACAGGGGTGCCAATCTTAACATCATTCGCGACTTTGCTCATGCGTTAGAAACCGAAAGGACCAGATCCGAGGACATCGCCAACCGCGGACCCTGGATACAAGAATCGCCATTAGTAACAGCCGTCCGGGTAGGTCGATTTCATGTCCTTGAGTTACTCCTCAGGGATTATCCAGATCTCATCTCTTGGATGAGATTCAAAGACGAAGATACCAACTCGGAATTTTCGGGTAGGCCACCTTTGCACCGGCACTGCTCGACCGCAATACGTTGTGCTATAGAATTGTTTAGCGTGGAGGGAGACCCAACACTCCGCCAGAATATCGAGACTTGCGCTTTGTCTCTTATCGTCTTTGGGACTTATTTAGGTGCCCTGAAACCAGAAGCCCAAGTTACTCAAGATAGCAACTCTACGTTGCCACTTCGTTTCGTTCTGACCCGTAGCTTCTTGTCAGCCATAGACTCTGGAATGGATCGATATACCACCGCCGTGGTACAGCGAACATTAAACCTACCGCCAGAAAATAAGCACCGGCAAGTTCTTGTCAGTGATGGGGTTGCCGAGATATTAGGTATAGCGGCCCAGTCGGGAAAGCATCCAACTCTCATCCAATATCTGGTTAACCAATCATTTTTAACTGATGGCGAGATTCTTCCGCTCCCCTCTAACATGAACAACGTCCGCACTGCAAACCCCATCTCATTGGCGCTTACTTCTGAAGCTCGCTCACGAGACGCCATCCAAGTTTTGCAGCTGCTGAAAGGCCCCGTCATTCACCGCGCGGCTCGATACGGAGCGGAACCATGGGAATATGTGGTTCAGCTACTAACACATAGTAGCATAGTAACCGCAGCGGCGACAGGAGAATGCTTGGATTATTTCGTGGAGCATATGAATTATATCCAGACATTTCTTTTGGGAAACACTTCGCTAAGTTCGGCTCTCAGGGAACAATTGCTAGAGCACGGTAATGATATTGTGCAGCTTGCACTTTTAACTGGTAAAAGTTCCTTATTGAATTTTTACTGGGCTGCTACGAACATGGCCGGGTTTGACACTGCAAAATGGTTACGACAGGCAATTCTTTGTGGCAATAGCGGAGCTGTCCAAATTCTTGTTTCTAGATGGATTCAACAAGGACAATCTTTAGAAATACGATTGCCTCCAATTGAGCCGGTATTGGGGTTTCCCGGGGCTGAAACTCCTCAGACGGCTTTAAATGACGCCGTTCGGGTCAGACACTTTTCAGCGGTAATTATGCTATTGAACGCGGGCGCTGATGCAAGTTCTGTTAGCTCAGATCAATGGGCCGATCTCGCAAAGGAGGTGGAGGATAGGTACAACACTCTGAGTCGCTTTGATTTCATAAAACAATACTTTAGTTATGGGTTTTTTGAATGGCAAAGGGAGGTGGTAGGCGTCGAGGAGATGGAGAACAACCAGATAGTCGAACATTGTGTGCAGCTGGTCTTTCAAGTTGCACAGCATCATTCTAACGTACCCAACGTACCTAACGTACCTAGCGAAGAAGTAGCTTAACTTCAGCTAGGTAAGTACCTAGGTTAGGTAGGTAGTTATAGATAAATATCCCATTTGTGAAAATTCTAGAAAAATATGTTTCTCCCTGCCAACATTCCAGACGCAAGCCTGGAATGGAGGATGCAATGAAAGTCTCGATTGGAAGTTTCAGGAGGTAATTAAGTCATCTTAACCAAGATTTAATCCAATGATCAGAGCTCCACCCAACTCTGACGTCAGTAAGCGGGACCCTTGACACCTTCGGTACCTACCGAGTATTTAATGATATCAATATCAACATGAAGTATGAACATCATACCAACCTCGTATCAAAGTGCAATCTCATATTTTAGAGAAGGACCAGTAAAGGGATTATTACTAGATAGGTACCTAGGTACAACAATTCGCGACTATGGCTAAAGGACTTGAGACATCCGAATCAATTAAGCTGCCGCCGGAGTTGAGAGAGAAGCTTATCGATATCGAAAGTCAATTCAATGTCACAAGCAAGAAGCTCAAGCAGATTACCCAGCAATTCGAAAAAGAGTTACGGGAAGGTCTTGAAAAAGAAGGATCCAACATTGTAAGCAATCCCCAACTGGTCTCATTCCCATAAATACCTACCTTACCTATTAAACAATACATACGTAACTAGGCTATGAACATAACATGGGTTCTTGGACTTCCATCCGGTGATGAAATTGGCGAATACGTAACAATAGATCTTGGCGGCACTAATCTACGCGTGTGTCGAGTTGTATTGAGAGGACAGCGCGAGGAAATCGACATCAAGCAACACGTCTATCGCCTTCCTGCAGAAATAAAGACGGGAGACTCCCGACAGCTATGGAACTTCATTGCCGATTCCCTAGACGAGTTCATCAAATCGCATCAAGTTACAGCGAATCGCAATGATCGGTGCGTATTTGTTATTATTTGTTTAGGCACCTACTTACTGGGCAATCGACTAAATACGCCAATAGGTTACCTTTAGGGTTCTGTTTCTCTTACCCGGCTTCTCAGGATGCTATCGACCATGGCATTTTGAAGACGTGGACGAAAGGATTTGATATCGACGGTGTCGAGGGCGAAGACGCTGCAGCACAACTAAAAGATGTCTTGGCCGAGAGGGTAAGGCAATTACGACAACAACTTGGGAAATAGATAATATAGCGACTAACACGAACGTAGGATTTACCTTTAGAGCTTGTTGCTCTTGTAAATGATACAACTGGAGCCATGGTAGCCTCAGCTTATAAAGATCCGGACACGATCGTCGGCGCAATATTTGGTACGGGTTGCAATGCGGCATATGTGGAAAACGTGGGTTCAATACCGAAATTGAAGACATCCCTACCGCCCGATACCCCTATGGCAATAAATTGTGAATACGGCGCGTTTGACAACGCTCATCGCGTATTGCCACGAACGAAATATGACATATCTATCGACAAAGATTCCCCGCGGCCAGGCGAACAGGCATTCGAAAAGATGAGCGCAGGTCTGTACCTCGGCGAGATCTTTCGACTTATTGCACTCGATCTTTATGAAAGTGGTCTCATCTTTGTAGGGCAAGATGTCGCAAAATTGAGAGAACCATACAGCTTAGACACTGGCTTCTTATCAGGTCTAGAGAATGACCCTCTCGAGACATCTCAAGCTCGGCTAGAAGAATGTTTAAATATCAAAGTCACGCTAGATGAGGCAAGGGTAGCTCGTCGCTTGGCAGAAGTCATCGCGACTAGGGGCGCGAGGCTCTGCTCCTGCGGCGTTGCAGCGATATGCCGAATGAAGGGTGTTACGTCGGGTCACGTCGCAGCGGATGGCACTGTCGCAAACAAGCATCCGAAATTCAAGCAACGGTGGGCGGAGGCGCTTGGTGAGATCCTCGATTGGCCCCAAGATAGGCGGGAAGATCCTATCATCATCACAAGTGCGGAAGATGGCAGCGGTATTGGTGCAGCAGTCATCTCGGCCATGACGCTGTACCGAATCCACGGAGGGAACACGGTTGGAATACAAGGATGATAATTTGGAATACTCATCGCGGAGCCATGCTTATCTGTGTCAAGATTTGGGGGTTAATGGACGATGGTGTTATTGCGCGATTAGGGTGGGAAAAAGAATGATTTCAAATTTATCGGTCTTTAGACTCTTATAGAATGCTTAACTCCGAAGCGCCCTCTGCTATGTTATCAGGTATGTAGATACCTAGGTACCTATATAACAACATGAAATATAGTAAGCAGATAGTAGCCGTCCAGATCCCCGGATGAGCTCTCGCGTGACGTTGTTGTAGCTGGTAAGAAACTCCGATGTGTATAGCTACCATCAGACCACAGAGTACATACACTACCCCAAGGATCTGGATCTCAACTTAACATCCCCCGCAAATAGCTCCATCAAACTCGTGGGGAGAACAAGGATCCCCACAATCCCCACGAATGCCAGCAAAGACACTGATGTAAATGTCATGAATGGATGACCGGGGGGTTGCTTATATGGCAGTGAATGCCGATAAGTCTGCCGACAGGATTGGTCTTTTGTCCCGCTCTCATCCAACTATACCAACTACGTAGGAACTGGACGTCGCTAACCTCGGTGTAGAAGGATGGAAACCCCCAGCCATGGCCTTTGTCGGGGGTCACTCGTCGAGGTGCTTACTTCGTACGCCGTCCATTATAGGCCACAGTCTCCAACATCTCTAGGGGCCACGATTCGTACCCATGTGCTGTCTTAATGTCTATTGGATGATGTAATTCCACCTCCATCTCTAACCCCTTTGTTTAGGGAGAACCTAGTCGGTTTCTCCTCCCCGCACACGCCATCAATGTGACCCGCGGAATCTTTCAGCACGCCCGCGCAGTGCCTCTCGGTGGAATGCTCCGAGCGGGCCAAGGGTCTTACCATTGACTCCATCTACCTATAAGTGCTGGGTTGCTCGGTTTGTTTGATTGATTATCACGTTTCGGCGCGTCTGGACTATTCTCAACGACTTTATATCCCCCTCCCCCCCAAGACACCTGACCTGGATGTTCTTATAGTGCCAAGATTTTAGGCTAGGAGGTACTCATCCGCTCATCATGGCATCTAATAATGATATATCGGATTTTGGCAAAGTCATCGTTGGACATCTCGAGTATCCCACGGAAAAAAGACCGCAGAATGAATCCGAGCGCACTGATGTCCTTGTTACGACTTCAGAGGCGACTCTGGAATCGTTCGCCGACCTCGACGAGAAGAAAATCCTAAGAAAGGTCAAGACTCCTCTTCGCTGTTATCAATTTTAATTAACCTTCCTACGAAAGTTATGTACTAACACAATTTTGTTATTCAGATGGACCTCCGCTTGATTCCAATGCTTGCACTTCTGTATTTATTGTCTTTCCTGGATAGGGGAAACATTGGCAACGCGAAGATCGAGGGCCTCCAGGAAGATTTGAAAATGAGCCCCGATGAGTATAACTGGTGCTTGACAGTTTTTTTCTTCACCTACGCCGCATTTGAAGTACCAAGCAATCTGCTACTAAAGAAACTGCGCCCTTCAAGATGGCTTCCACTTATTATGGTCGCGGTAAGTGAATGTTGTTGTCATGCTTGTGTATCTTCCCCTTCAGTAGTCTACTAAAGTCATAACCTGGTTTTCCAACCGCCGGATATTATCCTAGTCTTATTCCTGTGTACCTTATTTCTATATTGTCAGTATCAATTGCTAACTATTATCGATCACTACAGTGGGGGATAGTGATGACATTGATGGGTATAGTAAGGAGCTACCATGGTTTGCTTGTTGCACGGTTGTTCCTTGGTGTAACTGAAGCCGGCTTATATCCCGGTTGTGCTGTAAGGACTTAATACCCAATTCCAACTGACTGAAGCTAATGCATTCTGAAGTATTATCTCACGATGTGGTATTGTCGCCACGAGATCCAATTTCGCCAGGTATGTTAAACATGTCAAAGAATACTCCTAACCCATAGAACAACAATTTCCAATGTTTCCCTTTATTAACGTATTCCCAGGCTATGTTCTTCTCGGCAGCGTCAATAGCTGGCGCTTTTAGTGGGCTGTTAGCTTTTGCTATCGCGAAGATGGATGGTGTTGGAAACCTCGAGGGCTGGCGCTGGATCTTCATCCTTGAAGGAATAGCGACTGTAAGTCAAGTTTTTTTCACCCAAGGTCGGCAACACAACTAACTCATCCAGATTATCGTTGCTGTTCTTGCATTCTTTGTGCTATATGATTTTCCCGAAACCGCCTCGTTCCTCACTGAGAAGGAACGGGAATTTGTCGTGTTTCGCTTGAAGTACCAAGGACAGCTACAAGGAAAGGAAAGTCCTCATGTAGCCCAAGCGGAGGAGTTCGAGTGGAGATATGTTATAGCAGCCTTCAAAGACTGGCAGATATGGGTTAACCTATTCGTTTATTGGGGTGTAAGCTTCTTTATCCTACTCCCTGTCCCATCATTCTCAAAGACTAATAAATGCCGCCAATAGGTTGTGTGTCCACTTTACGGCATCAGTCTCTTCCTCCCGACGATCATCAGAAATCTTGGATACTCTTCAAGTACCGCCCAGCTTATGACAGTCCCGATATATATCACAGCAGCAGTCTTAGCCGCCCTGTTCGCTTTACTATCAGATCATGTAGGGAAGCGTAGCCCATTCGTCATCTCGTTCTTCCTGATGATGATCGTGGGATTCTCAATGTAAGCCAAAGCTCAAAGACAAGCAAATTCACGTTAAAACTGTGTCTAACTATTTCAAGGTGCGTTTCTAGTACCAACCCTCGAGTAATTTACGGGGGTGTCTTTGTGGTAGCTTGCGCCATTTATCCGGCATTCCCTGGCGTGGTCACTTGGCTCTCGAACAATCTAGCGGGCAGCTACAAGCGCAGTGCTGGAATGGCCATCCAAATCGGCATTGGGAATCTAGGCGGAGCTATGGCGTCGAACTTTTATCGGCAGGGCGATTCTCCTCAGTATATTCTCGGACATGGCTTGGAGTTGGGGTTCATTAGTGTCGGTGTCATTGCCGCGGTAATTCAGGCTGTAGCATATAATTTCATCAACAAGAAACGAGACAGAATCATGCGCCAGGGTGGGGATAGTCAGTTCACTGCTGAGGAATTATCCGCCAAGGGCGATAAAGCCGTTACATTCCGATACATGATTTAAACCTTTGGAGGCAGCAGAAGAGAGAATACGATTGTTCAAGCCGAGAGAATAAAGTGGAATGATACCCTTATTGGCAACTAAGCAGGTTCTGAAGCCTGCCCAGGTACCATTTTCTTTACTCTCCTTTAAAGAGAAGTAGCAAAGGAGTCTATGTTAAACCTAACAACCTTACGCCCCTATTATAAGTAATTCTATGGCATTGTATTATAGTTTAAAAAAGAGCTAGAAGACAAAGGAGCACGTTAACCCAAAGCTAACAATACAAGACGATAAACTATACATCCACAAAGAACCTAGAAACTATTGTTGTCAACCAAGTAATAATAAACTTGTTTTCCCCAAATGATAATCCCCTATTTGAATTGACTTGACAGGCAAAAGATTTGATACTATACCTACGACCTGAAAGTACACGAAACACGACACACCAGCATTAAGTTGATAACTTAACTTCTCTCACGCCTCAAAACTTAATATTTATCATTATGGCGCACTCACCACTTCTACGAACCCTGACACGGTACACATTGGATAGTAGGAGTGTAGCATTGGTAAAGTATGAGATGGCCCTGGAGGACGTTAGTACCAACCTACAACTACCACCAGACAAAACTAATTTCGACGAAACCCGATGGTCTGACCTCCGAAAAGATTACGAGAATAGAAAGGCTCGAGAGCTCAAAAGAGGACTATGTGAGCGGGAACTCACTTCGATGATAATGGTGGAGTGTAGGCTTCTGTATACGAAAGAGCGTAAATCGCAGCACTATAATAATCTACTTCATATTGGGGGAGAGGTGGTTCCGACAAATGCTCAAGCGCTAAGAGCGGCTCTGCTTAAATCTGGTCTCCCAGAATGGAGGCCTCCGGTAGCTTCGGAAGGCTTATTATTTGAAAGCCCGCCTATAGAATGTACATATGGCCAAGCCTGTGTAGCAGAAACGGGTATCCTAGATAGGAGACTGCTTCATCACTATCTATCCCCGAAATATGTCCCAAAGCCTCATTTCAGGATGGAGAGAAAAAGGCTTGAGGCTAAGAGTGCCGAATTTGCAGCTTTCGTCGAAAAACAAATATCAAATCCGAATAAACCCAGTTTGATACCACGCCCTCAGGATGAGTCGTCCGATGAAGGTCTCTTAAGTACAGATGAGTCGGAAGATGATCCTCCAGCGAAAAGCGCTAAGGGGTCCAAAGCCAAACTTGGTAAACGGAAGCCAGCGGCGAAAGATAAGAAGAAGAAGCGCACAAGAAGGCCGGCAGCATTTGTTAAGCTATATGATTGCAAAGCTCACGATTATGCTCATTTAAAATCACAGGGAGTAAACTTATATTCCTTATTAATACAAAGGTTACCTCGCGCGGAATCCCCGGCAATAGAGCTAGTGAGTAGAGCTGCACCCAGCTATGGAATCAAGTCACCAATCCCCGAACTCGACGATGAAGAGCTTTACGCAGAGGAGATTAGAATCCACGGTTGCATATTACCTATACAGTTCCCGCCAAAAGACGTGCCTGAGGAAGAACAACAGTCTCCTACTTTTGAAGACGCGCAAGAATACCGGATCTGGAGAAACCAGACCAGACCATTCTTCAGCGAACGAGACCGGTATATGCAGAGCAGGATCTACCGGGAGGGGGTACGGGATAGTAAGTTGTTGCATGCTACTCAGGAACTGGCGGCATTCTGGGCTAAAATAACAGCTTGACGGGAGCTGAGGAAGTTTGCTGGATCTGACTCCATATACCCTATCTATTACCTGCTTTTTGCATTGTATCGTATTTATCTAGGTCCATAAATCAATCTAGTGTATTTTCAAGCGTTTAAGGGGATGTTGTAGTATCATTTAACTACCTTGTATCTCCAATCATATTAACACATTTATTTAGTTACCCTTATTTTTGTATCTGTCTGACTTGATTCTTCCCCGTGCAATTTAATTGTCGGGTATTTAAACCTTTCGCTGTATACATGTACTTGCGGAGTTGTAACTGTTTTAATTTACTTGCAAAGGAGGTAGTAATTGTAACTACTCGAGCTCAGTTTACATTACATATCATTCAGAGCCCGGGTTTCAGCCATCGAAATAACCACTATCAGCATAGAATCGGTACTATGGATTCAAGGACAGGGTCCCTCTTCTATTAAGTAAAATAGAAATAATAATATTCCTTTTATCAAAACTCTTCGTATTAGCTATATTAGGTGTCAGATAGGTACCTACCTCCTAAGATTGTCTATTGTTTAGCCAGATGATCTCCCTATCTAAAGCTCAATCTCAGATCCTAAACATAGCATCAATGATTGATTTAGCGCATGCTCAATGCTTTCGCTTTACGCGATATAAGGCAAATGAGTAATTCACCTAGTCGTCAACATCGTCAGGATTACTGGTATCGGGTCGTTTCACATTAACACGATAACCATCACGATCGATCGGGGTGTCACTTTCGTCTTCGTAGTATCGGCTTTGCTCCCAGCTACCAATGAAGCCACACAAATGGGCCCTAGTGAAATCGAAATTTGATTTAACGTCTTCTTCACATTCCCACTATAATAGAAGTTAGCGGTTAGATTTTACATCCTTGAGTGGGAACGGGGGAGGGAGGGAAATATTTTTATACTGTACTTTTGAAGTAGGGGATATGTCGACCATACCGGCATCGCCTTCGACAAATTCCCATTTCTGCGCTTTGTAACCAGGATATAACGCTGGGACAAGGACTTGGTCATATTCCGGGTGAGGATGTATACGGTTAAACTGCCAAGAACTAACGAGTAACATCAACAAGGAGAATCCAAACCAGTGGCGATCTTCCATGTCAGTAGCGGACTTTTGGCTGTAGAAATAGTGCTCCCATGGCCAGTTAAGTGCCGTAAGGTCTTCACGTTCCCTGGCCTCACTTACATGAAAGCCGTGATGGTATACCCGCATGATAAATCGCACGGCATGGTCCATGAGAGTCCAGCTACGTTTATCAGGGTCAACTGATAAATAATAGTTTCTTCTCAGAATCTGAATATCCCTGTTCGCCAATGCTATAAGGACAGTCAGTAAAAACATCTTCCAGGTGAATCGAACGTACAAAAAAAAACAAATATAACATTACGTACCAGGTTGTAATATACTCCACACGGGATTTTGTGTATCGGGATAATATTGTAGATAGTCATTAACGAATTCGAGCCAAGGTCCCCTGACAGCGGGTGATTGTATGACTTGAGTAAATGTTAGCTATTACTTCATTTGATCGGATGTGTGAAATGAACAAGGGGATACAGAATACTACTTACAATCCCTCAATTCGTCAACACCTGCATTGTTGACTAGTTCATCTTCAACATTATAATTATTCAGACCTATTAAGGTGAGCATTATTATCGACTGCCGATGATTCGAGCGCTCTATTTCAGCTGAATCCAGGTCAAATTCGTCTGCTTGAGTTCTCCGACCGTCTAGGTGTTCAAAAGTATCCGTTTGAGCAGAATGTTGATACTTGCGCGAAAATCCCGTCCAACTGCGATAATAATGTTAGCTAATGTTATACTCAAGAAGCAAGTTGTGAGGAATGGCGTAATTACTTACTAGGCATATGATCTGTGCACGGAAAGCCGGTACCTCATAACCCTAAAGAAGCTAATTCGAGCACAGTCACGGTTGTAAATGTCCCCAAACAACTCTGGATTTACTTGAGGCTGTATTGTCCAGGGCCGCGTCCAATTTCGGGCGATATCCATCATCCACCGTTTGAAGGGGATCCATGGCTGGGCTGGATCTATAACACCTATATTGGAATCTGGATCGTTGACAGGAGGCCTAGATACTTCGTGAGGGATCCCTCTACCACGCCACCACGCGTCCCACAAAAATGGTGGCATATCATTGAAATCAAAGAACCGACCTCTTGGTTCGTATTCATCTATAATAAAATCAGCAGGGAGGGTTCTTAATCTCATATACCTGTGGAGTCGGTGCTGCTGTATTCTTCGTCTACGCTCAGGGGCAGTGTTGACTTTTGGCCGGGGCGGCAAAGCTAAAGAACCTGAAAGCATGATGAATATGTTGGTTTAATGTGATAAAGTGCAAATGGTACTCGGTCTAAGCAGCTTTACAGTTGCGGAATCACGATCTAGAAATTCTAGGAATACGAGGCTTAAATAGAGAGAGGTTCCCACCATGGAACAATATCCTCCAACAATGTTTCGATCTTGTATTTTCTAAACAATACATTTGATACTATTCGATGCGATTCTCGGGCGGGTATAAAGGGGTTGCAACTACAGAACTGTCGTATGGTAATGATACAAAGTATTTGTTATAACATAACACATATTTCGTTCCTCCTGATTTTCCTTTTTCCTAACAGCTGTTTCTGTCTCGGCTTTTAGTTGGAACATCCACCTGCTACTAGTCATAAAACACCGAGTTTACAGTCAAGATATACGCAAATGTAACAGTATAAACCCATATTCTATAATTACATCTTATTCAGTCAGTTCATTCTAATAAATGATATACTCGGCAATTAGATTTATCTATGCTTTGATCACGTCTCTGGCTACTAAAATAGCCTTGGAGGTCTTCTGCACAAACTGAGCTGCAAGTGATATATTTCCGGCTATAAGCGCCTCCGTAATTCCTGGGAATGTTGTTGGTGCGTATCCTAGGTAATCACAAGGAGTTAGTCTCAACAAGTAGCCAGGAAAAGATGGGGAATATACCAGTGTCAAGTCCCGGCGCGAATATAAGATGCCGATAGAACTCGCGGTCAGGTAGACCACCTTGAGATACGAAGCCTCTTTGGAAGTCTCTATATTTATGATTCACGAGAGTAAGAAGCTCGGAATCATTAGTTGCAACCGCCTGTTTCTCTTGGGCTTCTACCTCTGCTGCTGCAGTCTTGAAGTCTTGTATAGCGTTTCGTAGCGGGGATGTGTCCAAATCGGACGTGGTTGAATCTACCAAAGAGAGCAAATCCTCATAATAATCCTCCATTTGTATACCATAGTTAGGTAGGTCGAACTGTATTGCATCTTGATTCGCGAGGTTATAAGCTAAAAGGGTTAAATACTAAAAATATATTAGTTACTGTTCCGTTGCGTTCACAGAAGTTCTAATAGACAGGCCGCTGTACTTGAGCCGTAAACTTGTGGACAGTAAACCCAGGATCCCCGAATGTCGACATCTGTAATATATATCATCAGTATCATGTGGTCAAGGCCGCGGATATGAAGAAACAACAAAAAGCCAGTTGCCACTAGGCCGAGTTCCCAGTGTTGATGGCCAGCTTAAATCTCCCACAATACACTTACCCAATAATAAGAGTCAAAGTTACTATGGTAGTGATAAATAGGATCCGTCGCACCCGGGCCTGCGCCTATATCAATCTAATCATAGTCAGCGGCAATCTTACACATGGAGTGTATCAAACACGATTGCACTTACCGAACCAATTCCTTTGTGGACGAAAGACGTATAGTCACTGCCACTGCCTAGCACACCGATATAACCCTGGGTATATTCCAACCAGACGTCGTACATATTTCTTCCATCTTTCCACAAGACTTTCTTCATAGTATCTGTAGCGATCGTATGAAGCTCTGGTGTTGCTTCTATATACGGCCAGGGTCCAGATGTACCAACATCCTATTACATATAATGTTAGAAGTTCCTATGAATAACCTCAAGGGCTACTCACAACATTCAGATAAGATACTGCAGTGTCGGTGAGCCAGGGGATGTACTCTTCAACCCACTATAATAAATATTAGCAGCGGGTAAATAAGGGGTAAGGGGTAAGGGGAACTGAAGAAAGCTACGAACTTCAGTTGAACCCAAGAGGCCATACTCTTCTCCGTCCCACGACGCAATCTACAAATAGTCAGTGGTTGCGTACACTTCTAAGTAAGAGACCAGTAATGGCCTTAGAAACCGTTACATACGACGATATTTCGTTTCGGCTTCCATCCCTGGGACAGAAGCTTGCCAAATGCCTTGGAAAGCTCAACCAAAATGGCGGATCCGCTGTTTGGATCAGCAGCACCGCCGATAATCCAGGCATCGCGATGGTTTCCTATCACAATTGTCTCGTCCCCAACCGTGCCATTGATTATACCGATCGCATTCCAGATTGGAGCATACGTATCCTCCATGAAATTCGACAAGCTAATTGTTGTACCAGGCGCAGGGCCGGTGCTGTAAGACACATTAAGCTTGCCCACCCAGCCAGTGCGGTTGACCTCGTCACCAGTCGTCCCATATCCATCGAGAGCGGCAAGGATTGGAATTGCGTTTGCATATGAAATTGGGATTGAAGGGATATCTGGGAGCACTACGGGATGTTCCACGCGGGGCACGCCTTCTTTCGAAGGGTAGCCCGGAGTAGTTGGGTCGCCGGGATATGTCGAGAGAAACTCCACACTGCCTCTTTGTACGCTAGAAGGGTTACGTGCCGGTCCGTCCGGATAAGCCGCGTACCCATTAGCCTCGGTGATTTCCCCGTCATCGGCGGTATCTGTAAAGATAATCACGCCTATCATACCATTTTCCTGAGCATTCTTGACCTTTAACCCCCTAAAGGGGCCCCCGTATTGAGCAATAGCAATCTTGCCTTCCAAGGGTACGCCGAGTTCGACGAGCCTGTCAAAATCAACCTGCTGGCCACGTCCAACATACACGAATTCAGCATCTACGCTGCCGCTAGCTGAGTAGCCGTGGAACGTAGGTATCGCATCAGGATATCCTGTCGTTTCATCTTGGCTTAACACAGCTTCCTCTAGAGACGGGAGGTAAATACTCCCGTTAGGATACATCAAACTTAGTGACTTGTTGACAGGATAGTTCAAGTAAACATCATAGGAGACAATGCTCGAGTTCCACCCGTTTTCTTTCCAGCGATCCGCCGTCCAATCCGCCATCGTCATGTTCTTTCCGGCCAGATGTGCGCCATGTGTGTAGTAATAGGACCATTCTGATATACTCGTATTAGATATTGAGTCTACCAGAATAGCTTCTTCTGGATTTAGAGGCTGCAATGGGGTAGTATCCCGTTTCCCCGTTAAGCTCGAATGTGAGCGCCGCTCGTGCATGCAAGCTTCAGTCCAAGTGAAGAGAAGAAACGTAATAAGAGCCTGAGCTCGGCTAACATGAAACCACATCTTGGCGTTATTGCGAGGTGAATGGCAGATATAGTGTATGCAATTGAACCATCCACTTCAGTCCATGACTTGCTTTATAAACAACCTAGAAGTTATAGTAGGCTTGACCTTTTGACCTCTTGACCCCGCGGTAGTGAGCGCATTGCCACCGCCAATCAGTGTAGGTCGTAGATATGCCGGATTCACTCTTCTACATGTAAATGGCGGTTCGGTATGGGTCCAACCAGCGGGGACCATGTGGTATTCTAGGTAATCTGTTTTGCACATCTCCTCGTACTTAAGCCATGAGATCATACACATTCGCTAAACTACCCGTTTGCGGCAGCTGGCGTCAATATTGTCTCTTAAAGTGTTCCCAATCAGATTATCTACCTGACTCTAGCAATTGGTAATTTGTAATTGACAATACCACGAGGTAGATACCTACGCCTAGAATAAGCACCCAATGTATTACGGGTATGTAGATCTGAAGTGAAAAAGCACAGTAAACAAATATTCAGGATTAACCCACATCTACACCTAGGTATTGAAGTGTAAATAAAAAGAAATCTGCTTTATACTCTTTACGTCAGTATTCATCATCTAAAATCCAAACCCCCCGGTGAGAAGTTGTAGTACCTCACCATGCAATATTACACGCCTATCCAACTCCTTATTAATACAAACAGGGTAGGTATACCTATTAAGCCTTACCACCCCAAATTTACCAAATGCCGCCTTATTTCCTCAATCCTTTCTTCCTAGATGCTCATCAAGCGATGATTCCGTCGTCGACGATCCGTTTGGCGTATAATACGGACACCCAGGAGTATATCTAAACCCATCGGCAACGAAGCGTGAATCGTTTGACCCCTCGTCGTACGCTGGAAGTTCCTCGTCAATAGATGCATAGTCTGGGAAAGCCGAAGTCGGGCTAGGAGGTGTTGGTATTATGGGCTGCTGTCTCTTGTGGACATGTTCACGAGAGCGGCCCTCCTCTGCTGCAACTAAATCGCCCACGACACTGGCAACTGCACGAAACTGCGCAATCTCCTGTTCCATTGTCGTAGAAAGATTGTCCTCGTCTTCATTTTCGGACCTATGGAGTTGTCTCATGATGGCCTCCTTTTCCTTTTCCTCATTCTCAATCTCTTGACGTCTCACGCTTTCACTTAGCCATCCAACGATTTCTGAATATCTGGTTCCGATAGCCGCGCGTCTGTTAGCCCAGCCGTTGCGGCGACACTGACGGCGAGCCTCTCGAGTTTGGCATCGTCCGCCACAGGAACTACCTCGACTCTTGCGAGATGCGGCAAAACAGCGCGTATAAGCAGTGCTAATGAGTAAGGCAAGCAGTATGAATGTAATCACAATGTGAACGATTGGTAAAGGACGAGGGGGACCACGGTGTTCAAAATGCTACATTGCGTCAGTCAATGAGTTATTCATATAGCTATAGAGGATGCTTACGGGATCGTGGTGTGGATGCGGGGGCATTCCTTCGTGTGGTCTGAAACCTAGAGGCGGCGGTCGGTTGTGGTGGCTCGGTCTTGGTGGAGATAAATCGGCACCATCGTCGATAATACGAGGCGGCGGTTCGGGTTTATCGTCACCAAACTTCCTGGTCGGTCGCTAAAAAGTCAGTATAAAAGTTCGTATCATACGCTATTCTCTCGAAGCTTACCATGTCATTATCGGGCCCATTACTTAATCTAAGGTTCTCCTGAGTCATGTCATCCTCTAGGATTTGATGAGGCGGTGGTGGTTGCTCTCCGTAGAACTCGTGAGGCGGGGGCGGAGGTGGTGGAGGTGGAGGTGGAGGTGGAGGTGCGCAATGACAGAATGGAGGCGGTTGGTGAAAATGAGGGGATTCATGAGGCGGGGGCCCATGAGGAGGTCCATGAGGAGGTCCATGAGGAGGTCCATGAGGAGGTGGATGATGAGGTGGATGAGGGTGAGGTCGCGGGTGCGGACACGAGTGGTTCCTATGAGCGCCGCCGTCATGTGGGAACCAGTCAGGTCGATTGCCGTGATGAAATCGCCAGCCGGATCTGTTCGGTCGACCACTAAAATGCCTTCCCCCTTCAAGCCCATGCCCATAGAGACTACTAGCCATATGTTTCGCACGTCCGTACATTGTTTTCACAACGCATTTTAAACTATCACACCTCCAAAATGAATGAAATTCATCGGAGCTCTTGAAGTTGTAGGCTTCGGAGATATGTTGCACTTTAGAAGAAATCGCTTGTTCAAGTGCCGCATGTTGTCGCATCATCGATTTCAATTCGGCCAGCTCGCTATCCAGAGGTGATGAAGTCTCCTTGACCAAGTTTTCGTCCGTGACCGTGGCCGGGTTAGGATCCTCAGTAATAGATGCCGTGCCATTCATGAAGGAGATAGAAGGTGGTGCCATTTGTTGGAATTGAACGACAAATCTAACGTCATGGGCTTCCTCGCCATCTAAAGAGATGACTTCAAAAGTCATAAGCTGGCCCTGAAACTCATCTTCAAGATGTACACAACTAAAGGCCCAGTTGGCGAGAATGGTAATACCATTCTCGGTGACGACAGGTCCAGACCCAGCACCATTTTCATCTTGCGCGAGCGATTGACCGTTGAGGGTCACATTTCCATAGCCGCACGGAGACGTCGACTCGAGGATGTCAAGACGCAGGGTCTACACAAGATAGATTAGCCAATTGTCACTTGGCGGTACCTTCGTAATGACATACGGTTCCGTGATGATTAACTTCATCTGAAGTAGAGCTGATATCGAGGTTGATTAACGCATGTGAGACCTTGACTTCAAATGATGATTACGTGTTAGAAGTACACGACAGATTTCATGATACTTGATGAATTCTTACCCTCTTGTCTGGTTGGCAAAGCAGCTGTAAGCAACGGTGCTAGCAGCCACTGGGCCGTCAGGTGGCCACGCATCGTGTGGTTAGGCCTCTAGAAATTGTAGGCAAGAATAGATAAAATGAAGCCGCTTTAGTATGACAAGACTACGAACTATCCACTCTCAACAATGGGATTGAAGTGTAAGGGGAAACTTAAACGGCTGCCTACACAAGCGGCCGTGAGGAATATGTAAGACGCCCGAGTCCCCCGTGGAGAGAGCCGCGCGGACATTCACTTTAGGAAATCCACCCGCGCTAGAAAACGTAGGGAAATTTTCAAGGGATAAAACAAAAGGGGATCCCAAATCTAATAGATTTATTAGATCTAGTTAACTATTAAACGAAAACTAGTAAATACCTAGGTAGTTATACTATGTAAAAGACGGGCATAGCCCATTCTGGAACTGCTTCAACTACCAGCAATCAGCAATTCGCCGATGAAATGATAGAAGCTTTAGTGCTGTCTTTCAAGAGGCTGTGTTAGTCTAGCTACGACTTGGTAGGGATGGTAAACCACATCCACCAATGAGCTGCAACTAGCTGACGAGTCCTTCTAACCCAGCTTGCGCACTGGACCAGGATCAATGACGACCAAAATCGGGAGATGGATTCGTACGCGCACACGCATAGAAGATTGTGTGCATATATCCTATCAAAAGAAGGGTAAAATAAAAGCTGATTTCGTATACGTAAGTCGGACACTTAAGGATGATTATAGGTATTTAGATTAGGTACCTAGGCAGTCATCTATTGAGGTCCTCTGGATTGGAAATGCCAATCAAGAATTCATCCATATAAAACGATTAAAACAATATAGGTAGTTGAGGTAAGTTGATGATTTGAAGGTTCAATGAGGTACGGAATAGATGAGTTGACGCTGTGACCCTTTCAACTCAACTCGTGGCTGACTACTAAGTACCTAAGTACCTAAGTACCTAGGTTAAAAATATAAGGCTGACTTAGATAGAGTGTGGCACGTGTGGCTAACGACCTAGGTTAGGTAGGTAGCATCCCCGTTTTCGACCCCCACTAAATTCAAGCTTTCCAGCTCCCAGCACTTTTGTCACCATATCACATCGCTAAATCACATCACCAAGCAATAATTCCTAGTCGCGCAGCTCTATCAGTAGGTGTTCTACCATACCAAACCCAAGAGTACAATTTATTCAAAATGGTAATTATTTTATTCCATCCGCCGCTTCCCGTAATTTGTCTGAGGTACTTAACTTAGGCGCTAATGCGAACACATCCTAGTTACCCCTCGGTCTCTTAAACGCGGCCCAAGGTCATCCTATGCTCGTAGAGCTTAAGAACGGAGAGACCTTAAACGGACATTTAATACAATGCGATACATGGATGAACTTGACGCTAAAGGAGGTCATCCAGACGAGTCCAGTGCGCAATTGCGTCTTCATACTCCGACTAGTGCCCATAGCTAATATGATAAAAATAGGAAGGAGATAAATTCGTCCGCCTGCCCGAGGTATATATCAAAGGAAACAATGTAAGCCCCCATAGCATAAGTGAAAAGCCAACTCCGAAGTATGTACCTAATCAGACACAAAAGATCAAATACCTCCGAGTACCAGACGAGATCATCGACCTTGTGAAGGAGCAGCACCACGGTCAACAAGGTGGATTTAGGGGGGGCCGTGGTGGACATGGCCAGCAGAGAGGAGATCACGGCGGTAGAGGCGGTGACAGAGGCGGCCGGGGTGGACGAGGCCAAGGAAGGGGTAGAGGTAGAGGCCGAGGAGCTTGAACGCAGACCGGTAGTATGATACCAACGTGGAAGATATACAGGTGGCCAAGCCGCTGTCAAGGTCCCCGAACAGTAGCAGCATGAGGACGTATAACACGCCTCCAAGAAGCTAGCAGAGTTGGGCCACAGTGCTAGGATACAGTCCAGATGAAGATACCCAGCCCGCCGCGATGGTGTTGGCGCAAACAGTACACGTGTATTTGTTGAATTGCTGCGAACTCCGAACATAGGCCGCCGGGGGGGACCATAGCGACAATCTCCGAGACATACCCTCAATTCCCAACTATTTTTTCAAGTTCTCGGACTTTTCATACCACGAATCTCTTAGTTGCATGATGTCCAACATAATAGGTTGGAATATCTACTCGATAGCAAGCACGTATGCCGACAGGTAAGCAGTACAGTACTTATAACAGAAGACCCATGATAAAGGAGAATATACAGCTAGAAACCATACCAGGTAATAGGTACCTAGGTAGGTAGGTAGGTAGGTTAAGTACTTGGCTCCTACATGTAGTTAATACATAGGTACCTAGGTACATATGTACATGCAACCCTCAGAGCTGCCAGCTGCCAGCTGCCAACAGCCGCGGTAAATAAAGGTACAGCATCCTTATCTTATCCATAACCTTCCTATATTGATTTGCGCCTCAACCGCATGCAGAGTTCAGTACCAACTTTTTTGTCCACGCAATGCCAGGGGAGCGCATTGTGCTCGATGGACTCTGGCGATGTCTATGTCCTTCTGCTGATATAGCCACACTTCCAAACCTGATTCGCCCTCTTAGCAATGTTCACATATCTGATAGACCGTGTCAGCGAGAGTATTACCGCATTCCTGTTGCCCCTCGTACCGACCAGTCGCGCAATGACTACTCCCCAGGCGAAAAAGAACGCATTGAGTACCTCAAACGAGCAGCAAACCGGAGCCCGTGGGTTCCTGGGGTGCTCTTTGGAGACACCGAAGCTATAACCGCAAAGCCCGAGCTGATCCCGACGGACACTATCTACGCCGCTATCAAAGAGCTCACGAAAGCCGAAAATACGTATAAATCAATTGTAAATTTAGTCGAATATCTAGTAAGACAAAAAAAGGAGAGGCCAAATTCTGTGCTCTATGAGAGCCTTATAAGGGCGAATATCGACAAAAACTATGGATCCGCAGAGATCGCCAGCCGATTACTCGAGGAAATGGAGAGACAAGGCATTCCAACGACACCACAAATATATCAAGCTCTCTTAGAAGTAAGATGTTGGCCTGTTTTATAGATTGGTATCTTGGTATCTTGGTATCTCCCGACCTAACATCGCAATTTAGGTTACAGCAGTTCATCCCGATTATGCTCTTCGAAACACCGTACTCTTCGAGATGGCAAATCGATGGTACTCACCAACGGCAGGTGACTTGATAAATATTACTATTGGACTATTGAGAGATAACCAATACGAGCTTGCGCTCGAGAAATTGGAGGAGTTGCACAAGGATCCCCTCAACATCCCACTCTGGCTCTACGACGTATTCCTTTATACCTTTGGGGACTTGGGCTTCCACGAAGAGACGCTTTCGATTCTCAAACATCGAATAAAGGTCGCAAACATGGTCAGAGAGCCATTGTCTCTTAATTCATGGCAGTTCCTTCTTGACGTATTCAGTAGGGACGCTTTTTACGAAGGGATCAAATATATATGGGATCGCTCAGTCTCCCCTAGGTATATAAATCCCCCAGATGGCGTCATTCTAAATATTATAAATGCAGCGTCGAATCATGGAGACGCAAGCTTAGCAATAAGCGCAATTCAGATACTTTCGAACCGCGGCAGGAAACTTGAGCTGCACCACTATGAGGCTCTGATAGACATTTATGTCCAGCAGAAGGAGCTGCTTAAGGCGTTTACGATCCTATGTATCATGTCGAAGGCAGATCTACGTCCTTGTCTCTCAAGCACACGATCTATTTATCGAGTGCTACGCGATTCATCCTCTGAAACAAGTAATGCTTTGGCGATATTAAACGACCTCCGATTAAATTATTATGTTCCTACAGCCGCATTCAACGTTGTCTTGGAAACCACAGAAATTCATCACGGGTTCAAAGCAGCCTTGGACCTCTATAGAAGCGTCCGGCAGATTTGTGCCGACGGTCCGGATCTTGAAACCTACCATATTCTTCTTACACACTGCACAATAAGGAAGTCAATGAACTTTTTATTCGCAGAGATGGAGGCTTTCTCCGTCCGACCTACCCAAACCACGTACGACCATCTTGTCCGAATCTCTAGCATGCAGGACAACTATGAGCAGGCGTTCGCATTTATTGAGAAGATGAAGTCTTGCAAGACAACAGGGGTGTCAAACAACTGGTGGATAAGTAGGGATTCGGCCCTAGCACTCATCAGGAGGTGCATCCATTCCGAGGACATCAGAGCACAGGAACTTATTGAGGAATGTCGTAAGAGGCGCATGTCCGTTGACGCGGAAGTGCAGCAATTACTCGAGGCGGCCCAAAAGCAAAGGGGGTCGACTAAATTAGATGTAAGCGACCCTATAGACCGGCTATCATCTACGGTGCCAGATACTGTGATATCTCCTGGCGAGGCCCAGAGCCCAAAGCCTATGGCACTGTCTAGTTGAATGTAGAATTAGCCCAGCAAGATTATAATAAACCAAAATTTAATTAGCTTATGCTATGTGTATTTGATCGCTATGTCTTGATGCTTGATTCTAAGACTTCCTTTCTCGCGTCATCCTTCCATATTCTTGCGCCTAGGTATATCAAGACGATATATTTAAGTGATCATCAGCATAATCAATATTTGGATCCCATATTTTGATAATATATCCTCAGTACGGTAATGGTATGCTGGTATGCTATTCTGTCGTATCAATACCGGCTGGCCTACCAGCATATTTACTCAGGGGGGAAGGAGACCACTTTCACTTCAAATATTAATGTCCTACTCATTCTATAAATCAGCGCTATCTTGTTTAATGGGGTATAAAATATTATGATTACAAGATGTGTTAAACACAAATTCAGATGATTAAAATACGACTGCTTTACAGATACGTTTGGCTTTTATATACGGTTCTAGTCATTTATTTGGGTTTAGTTACATATCTAAATAATCATTATCACGGCTGTAGTAACATAATAATTCTACATGGGTAGTAATTACTTTATTATACTGCCTACTCTAGGCTCGTTTACCTTGGGGGATCATTTGGTTATACTTTGAATCAATCGTATTATAACTTCCGTGACTTTGAAGTAACTACACGAAGACAATGGTATTATCGCCACACTACATTAAGAAATCCGGCATACTCGTCAAGTGGGCTTAGATATCGATAACTATGCCGTATTTTAAATAATTAGCATTTAAAAGTGAGACTTAAGAGTTTTCGGGTGAAGGTCACAGAAATGTACCTACGTATTTTATGGCGCTCACAATGTTAGATATGCGCTTAAGCCTCGTTATGTCAATTCTATTGAATTAGTAAATACGCCAACTAATACCTTACTATGTATACTAAAGACTTGTAAATATAGTACCGTATTGGGCTCTTTCTTGTAAACCCCTTATTTAGCAAAGTAAAGGATTCTCCTGTCATTCTACTTGTAGGGTATCTTTACTAACGATTTCAAATTATTATAACTAACCTAACCTAGTACCTTTATAAGAGGTAACTAAATATAGCGGTTCTACTAACTAGTGCACTACGGAACTATTATATCCTATTATCACTCGATGTCCTATCCAATTTCAACATACCGCAAATTGCTGGTGATATTGTTTCTATTTTAGCTTGTATTCGATTAGCCACTAGGTTAAGGAAGAATAGGGGTGATGTGCATCAATCAGTGAACACATGTGTACAGAGGTTCGAGAGCTCATGAAACATTGAAATTTCGATGGGTCTATCGATTAGGTGCACTGTAACCTCAATACTTGGGTAGGTACGTATCCAAGTTACACCTCGGTTGTAGGGGTCGGAGAACGGAGAAAATATTCCCGAATAATAAATATCTAAGTACCTGCATTGCATAAGGGGGGCTATGTAGATTAAAAATATTTCCCCACAAACAACATGCCATCCCGCACCGAATTGGCGACCTTCTTAATTGCTCCCTGCTATCTTCTTCCTGCGAACACGAACAGAGTCGTCAAATACGTACGCGCATAAGCACTACATTATGCAGGTTATATATGTATAACAAACGGCGATACGAGTTTCTGTAGAGGCATCATGACTAGTCTGCATTGTGGTGCTTATATTGGGGATCCTCGACTAGGGAAATACTTATTATCTTGATAGACGTCTTTGCATGCAGATGCAGTCCTCGATTTGTCTCCTTGCCTATGCGGGACTTGTACCTCGCAATATAAAATTTGGGTGGACCGTCCATGTGTAATGAAGCACCTACCTAGGTAGCTACCTATCTACGTTAGGTAATTAATGGGTTTAACTTACAGGCACATACCTGACCTAACACAAGTATCACCAAGGTTGAAGTCCTATGAAGTATGTAGTACATGGTACATGATGTACTCATTAGATGTAGGTGCTTCTGATGTTTCGGTAATGAGTAACTACGTGAAGAAAACGTTGAACGGCAGAAGAGAACGTTGGAAGGAAAAAGAAAGTAATTAAAAAAACAAATCGACAAAGATAGGTAATATACGATGAGGTGGCAGAGAGCTTGCAGAGCCGATGCAGTAGCGAAAAAGAAGCTCCAACGTGCTGGTTGATTAAATCCCCTGCCCAATTGAAGTTTTAGACCAATCAACGGGCTTAGAGTTAGTGGTAGCCCCCTGTCTCTAAGTCCCTGTAGCTAAGGTCCCTAGCCACTTATGAGTGCTTTTGGAGTGCATCGAGTATCCTTGCCTCACCCGGCTCTAGTGCATTAACAGTGACTAGCAGAGGTGCTAACCATAATCTGGTAGTGCATTGGAAGGGGCCTAATAAAGGAGTACTCAGGCACGGTACCTAACTGGTATGGTACAGGGGTGATTTATCTGTATGTACCTGGTAACACAACCCCAAGCCCCTTTTAAAACAAAAAGTCAGGGCGGCCAGGGACCCAAATTTGATTTTTTGAATGAGGAGACTTAGAAACAGGAGGTCGGGTTGCACACCACCTTCAACTTCATTTTCCCACGTAAATTCTTCCTCCGTTTAGTCTTCAACCTCCTAATTTGGCAGACTGGCACTCTCTCTGCCATCCCAACCATCCCATTAATCCAATTCATCTTTTTTTCTTACTGCAATCCGACATTCTCTACCTTCTAACGAGATACCGGTGCACGCAGAGTCCGTCCCTCGACCCATTTACTTCTTTCGCTC
The DNA here is from genome assembly GCA_022432525.1 of Daldinia grandis. Classification (NCBI taxonomy): domain Eukaryota; kingdom Fungi; phylum Ascomycota; class Sordariomycetes; order Xylariales; family Hypoxylaceae; genus Daldinia; species Daldinia grandis. The sequence goes on from JAJKLB010000001.1 coordinate 1,956,446, forward strand.
GCTTCATTTGCAATACTGTTTGAACGCTCTGCGACCTTTGTAATTGACACGCGACTAAAAGTCATCTTTTCGGTACGTGAGCATCGAATCTGTCTTCCTTACCCTATCCTACATATATGTACATACAGAGACATACAGGGCCAGACTCGTTCAGTCGAACTTCCCGTCGTCCATGATTTTCGCAAGTCTTCACAGCAGCCTGAACCCAGTTGTCGCGTCGACTTTCCGTCTTTTCTCTCTCCTTCAGAAGTCAACTTCATCCCGCTTAAACAGTAACGGTAGACCCTGGAATCTGGACTAATCATTCTATGTCTGTAGACTACATATCGCACTTTCTCCGCATCGTATCTTTTAAATCCTGACATCTCTTGACGTATTTACTATGGGTAAGCGCTTTCCCATTCTTACTGATGCAGTCGCACGTTTCGAAGAGGAGAGCAATATTGCAAGAGTTACCGCCATGATGGAAACAACACTTCTCCTGTCCTGAACCCTATATTCCCTTGCTTGGACCAGATGGATTCCCTCCGGAACGAACACCTCCATCCCATTAACATCAACAACACTCACCCGCTTACCCAACTACCTCACTTGTTTTTTGGTTGATCTATCGCTTCTTGGGCCTTGACCTTTTTTTGGTTCTTTGGAATATTCGACCATCGTTAGGAGAAATTGTCCCATCCATTCAAAAACCAGAAAAAAAGAAGCAAGATTCCCAACTATTCATACAATGCCAGCCTTCCTTAGCCCTCACAATAAGGCACGAGCTCGCAGCGTTCAACTGGATAGTGCTCACATCATGGAAAATCTCTGCTTGCCTCAGAGAGAGTCGGCTACGTCCCCGACTCCGGCCATTAGGTCGAGCATCCGGCTAGACCAGGAGAACCAGCCCCCTTCCGTTCGACATTACCGTAGCATGCTAGTCGTGGACGCTCCGTCTCTTGGCCCTCTCAAGCCGATGTCTTACGATGAACTTTATTTCCATCAACCGCTTGCTGGTATAACTCTTCGGGCAGCCTTTTGCAATTTGCTCTCCTTTATACTTTCTGATACATGTTGGGATTTCATACTAACTCGAAATAGCTGCAAACGGTACGATAGCATCGCCTGTGCCGAGCGAGGGCAAGCAAACGTCGCCTCAACCGTCGTCTCCGCCGAGTTCTGACCTCAAATTAGCAGCCCCAGCTGCTCCCACGACCTCGGGTCTAATTATCAATGAAAATAAGAACATCGTTCGAAGGAAGCTGACCGGCTATGTCGGTTTTGCAAACTTGCCAAACCAATGGCATCGCAAGAGTGTCCGAAAGGGCTTCAACTTCAATGTTATGGTTGTCGGTAAGTGTCTTTGTCATCTCTCTTTAATTGGTTATGACTAATATGACTGCTCTTAGGTGAGTCTGGCTTGGGTAAATCTACTCTCGTCAACACTCTGTTCAATACGTCTCTGTACCCGCCCAAGGACCGAAAGGGACCTAGCCTTGACATAATACCCAAGACTGTCTCTATCCAATCCATCAGTGCGGATATTGAGGAGGCTGGTGTTCGTCTACGCCTGACTGTTGTCGATACTCCCGGCTTTGGAGATTTCGTGAACAACGATGAGTCATGGAGACCCATTGTTGACAACATTGAGCAACGCTACGACGCCTATCTAGATGCCGAGAACAAGGTCAACCGAATGAATATTGTAGACAACCGTATCCACGCCTGTGTCTTCTTCATCCAGCCTACCGGCCATTCCTTGAAGCCTCTGGATATCGAGGTTATGCGTCGTCTACATACCAAGGTCAATCTAATCCCCGTCATTGCTAAATCGGATACGCTTACCGATGACGAGATCGCCGGCTTCAAATCTAGAGTATGTTTTTGTACTCCATTCAATTTGATCTTACTAACTTCATTATAGATCCTCGCAGACATCAAGCATCACGGAATCCAGATCTTTGAGGGACCTCGATATGAGTTGGACGATGAGGAGACAATCGCGGAGAACAATGAGATCATGTCGAAGGTTCCTTTCGCCGTTGTGGGTGCCAATAACGAGATCACCAATGCCGACGGACGTAAGGTCCGCGGCCGTCGATACCCTTGGGGTGTTATTGAAGTCGACAACGAGGAGCACTGTGATTTCGTCAAGTTGCGTCAAATGCTCATCCGAACTCATATGGAAGAGCTCAAGGAGCACACCAACAACGTTCTTTACGAGAACTACCGAACAGATAAGCTCACCGCAATGGGTGTTGCTCAGGATCCTAGCGTCTTCAAAGAGGTCAACCCTGCCGTCAAGCAAGAAGAGGAGCGTGCTCTACATGAGCAGAAGCTCGCCAAGATGGAGGCCGAGATGAAGATGGTATTCCAGCAGAAGGTAGCTGAAAAGGAGAGTAAACTGAAGCAGAGTGAAGAAGAACTCTATGCCCGCCATAGAGAGATGAAGGAGCAGCTAGAACGGCAACGACTGGAACTTGAAGAGAAGAAGTCCAGAGTCGAATCCGGAAGACCTATAGAAAAGGAAGGCAAGCGAAAGGGTTTCTCCTTACGGAACTAACCTTCGACGACAACCCGTTCTAATCTATGATCTACGCCCGGAGCCTTCATGATGCCCGTACAGTACCAGCCTGCCGCGTCTCTTCACTTCGTCATTCCGTCTATTCAACCTTCTGTTCTTTTAATTACTCCTCACTTAATACATCTCACCAGAGATTGTCAGTTGGGCAATCCTCGGATGAGCATCATCTCCTGGCCGTAGTTAGTAGTACCGACAGAAGCACCCGGCAGCCACCATGGAAACGACAAAGACCGGCTTCCGAGGCAGAGGTTTCCTGATGCCTGGGTTGTTTTCCAGCGTTCTTGAACATTGCGGCGAGATATAGTTGGTTCAGGATTTCGACGACTGGTATCCTATTCCCTCCGACGTTATGCATCAGGCTGCCTTCTATGTCTCGTTAAAGCTACCTCGACATACCATTTGAGATTTGGAGAGGGGCGAGCATGGCATAGTAAAATAGGTACGGCAGGACAGCATCCATTTAATTCTTTCTTATCAACCGATCGGAATGTCCCCGCGTACTACCCCGAAGATGACACGGTTCTCGTTGCCTCTATCGGAGTCTCCGTCCTACCGTTTATTTTCCTTCACGATCATATGTGCTTGTTTTTTCAGCTGTTACGACAAAATACCCGGAATTGGCGGAAAGTCGATAGGCGGCTTGGTGTGTTCGTGGAGGATGCGGAGGAGAATGTCAGAGTATAATGCTCCCCTCAAAAATTAGATGTCTGTATTTTAGGAGTAAGCCTTCTCGCTCACGGGATGGGTATATCCACTGGCCTCGCTGGCTAGTGCCATCCGGCGAGGAAGGCCCTCTCGACGCACACGCACATCTGGCCACGAACTTGGCTCACTCTTGGTTTTCCTTACGTCAACCCACTGTCCTGTGTTTTCTTTGTGTTTCTAGCCTCGACGTGTTTCTCAGTTTAGGTCGTCTGAATTAAGAAAAGGATGATTGTTTTTTTTCTTACGTTAGGTTCTTGATAGTAAAGTGACTTGTTATTCTGTTGCTACCTGGTCGTATAATTTTGTGTTCGTGGTACGTATATGCCTAGGTTAGGTAATTAGAAGCTGGATATTCTCAATACATGCAATTCATCTTGATCTATTGGATAGCTAGACCACTTGTAATTTACCTAGTCGCATAAAGTAATGTCGAAAGCCTAGGTAGATTTGACGGTGTAATTGCTCTACGAGGTGACTTACTTGTCTGGTCTTATGTAGAGAATATCTATAGGCAAGGGGAGTCATGGCTATGTAACTTGCTGCAACTAGGTGGTGTTGTAGATGTCTACGCCGCGTAACATTACACACCATTATGAAGTCGAGTGAGGGCAATAACACTTGTTGGCGACCATACACATCATATTGTACATGCTATCTCTATTATATACTTAGGTATATGCACAGATAAGGATCACCGCCTACCAGACCGCCGATCTGGCGACCCTAGAGCAGCTAAGCCGAACGAGCTAAGTTGAGAAATTCCTCAGGCCGTAGGCTTTCATAATATACAATGCATGTTATCGAGATCTGCCGGTATATCGGCTGACTACGGATCTCATATAGTCTGTGCTGGGCTCACACCAAGCCAATATTTAAACCCGTTCTCCGCAGGGCCATAGACCGACTTGAGCCTCGTTTTATTTTTTCCTTTTCCTTTTCCTTTTCCTTTTACCACTTTACCTTCTCCTCAGGTACCAGTTGAAAGCCAGCTGGTTGACGGGTTCGGGGAAGGGCGTTGGGACCTCGGCGTTGCCGACCCTTGCGACGGGATGCCGTAGGTAGACGGCGGCGCAGATATTATGGTTGACTTCGAGATACTTGGGAATAAAGGCGAAGGGGGCCATGTAGTGGCGCGGCCGCCAAGGGGTCTTGTACGGCTTGCTAGGGTCCCACGGGTTATCATGCTCCTCGCGCAGGTATTCAGTCATACGCCGTTCTAGCTGCTCGAGCTCTGATCTGCTGAGGTCGTTGATAGGGTCCGTCGATGAAGACCGTTCCTTTGCGGCTAGGGCGTCTTCGCTGGATAAGCTAGATATACTGAGCCCCGAGACTAGATCTGAGAGCTCCGAGGCGATCTCTTTCGGGGAGGCATTAGCGCGGCTGGCGCGAGAGGACAGAGGGCGCAGATCCTTGACAAATTTCCGCAGCTGTTGCTTCTGATGTACACCAAGCTCTTTATTCTCGTTTAGTATTGCCTTGGCGCCCTGAACAATCTCCTGTATTTGTTTCTGCGTCGGCTTCATGTCTTCCTTGACCGGCTCTGGCGCATCGGTTGTGTCAGGGTCTTGCTCTACCGCATCTGCTTCTTTGGCCTCGGCGGCTGCTTCTGCGTCCGCCTCCTGTTCTGCTGGCTCTTCAGATTCCCCCTCAGCACCGTCGGTCGAAGCTTTTTTGCCCTTCGACTTGTTCGGATCTGGCTTCGGGACGCCGGTTGCGAACAGGACACGTTCGGGGTCGACTTGGAACATGTCGCCGGGGTTAAGACGGTAGGCGGGGTATGGCATCTATTACACAGAATTTGTTAGCGATACTCCTTTACATAGGTATATAGTATATAATCGCATTATTCCGATTGAAGTAATACTCACCACTTTCCCATTGACCCGAACAGCGCCGTGGACGCAGAATTGCCTCGCCTGCCTTGCGCTACTTGCGAACATAGCCCTGAAGACAGCGATATCCAATCTCCTCTCCATAGGCGCAAACGTCATCTGCATGTAGGGGGTGTGAATAGGTTTCTTTACGCTGAGTTGTGACCAATTCGGCGGCGTGTCCTTGCCAGATCCTCTGCCTGCGGCTAATTCTGAACCATCATACTTGGCCATATACTTAGGGTCCATCTCGGCGACGCTTAGCAAACGGCGGCTGAACATGCGCACCCACTTCCGCTCGACGACGTGTTCACCGTGGTAGTTTCGCAGCATACCCTTTGCCTTCCATTTTTGCTGGAAGAAAGTCTCGTGATCGCCTTTACCGAGCTTCGGGTCCCTGGCACGCCACATGTTGAAGAGGTTGTATTTGTTCCAACTTTGCCGGAGTTTCTATAGAGTAGAAAAAAGGAAGGGAAATATATTAGTAGATAGTTCTATTGGTGACTATGACGATTGAACTAAATTCGTGGTAACTTACCGGCCGTTTCAGACCGTGATACCTTCTGGGCTTCATCTTGGCTGCTGTCCCGGGTTCCGTATGCGAACAACGGGCTTCGGGCGTCGGGCGTCGGACGTGGTCGTAATCCTCTGTTCGAGGTTCCGCGATCTTTAGATCTTGAACTTTTTACTTTGGCCCGCCAAAATTTCTTAATTGGTGATCACGTGCGATACTGCAAAGTAAGTTTACCTGGGTCCAATTCGTGTGTTGGTCCAAGCTCAAGCTTAATTGTTTTTATCGACAATATAGTGCAAGCACCTGCCAATAAGGTTTAGGTAGGTACCTAAGTTATAGCATTGTGTTACGTTACTAGTTTTTCTAAGAATCGAGTAACACGACGTTGCAACTCTTCCAAAGTGACTTCTTTACTATTATTACTTAACCTCATTCATATCTCTAAATCTGAATCGCCATACTATTTTAAACCCCATATAACCACCACGGGAACACGTAACTATAGGCTATTAAACAAGTTCGCGTCGCGCTTGGTCTCAACGCAATATGCAATATACCTCGGGACGTCGCTAGTATTTAAAGTCGCGAGTAATTCTGAAGATTCACGACGAACCGGATATTGATTATTAAACGTGGAAAAGGTGTGGACCAATGTCGCTCCGTTTCTACCCTGGCCGGTATTACTGGAGCTTATCTCCGTTTTAGGAGCCTCTTCACCGACTGAACCGGTAGCTTTGGAAAATCTAACTCTACATACACTTACATGCCCTGAGGTTTGTCGGCACGATGGGTAATATGTTGAGTCGTAGCCGCTCCGGTGCCGAACCGGGTAGGCCACTGACCTGCTTCGTCCGTCATCCCTAAACCACTTATATCCGGGAATACGACCATAGTTGAGATCGGATAACACCTTGATTGGACAATTCCAAATCACGTCCTTCCATCTCCTGACCCCATCTGGTCGAGGATGTGTCTATCTACTTGGAGGTGGATATATGTAGACGTATGCTACGTAATGGATTCGGTCTTACCGCTACTAATTCCCGTCTTGTTCCTACTGGTCCTCTCCTATATTCCGTGGCTCGAAATTCCGTGATTACGATGTATATAAGAAGAACCGCCAAGCCACTATGGACAACTTTATTTCCTTGCTATTCAGTATCAGCGCATTATACCCTCATCCTTCAATTGGCTAAATAGTATTACATTGTATAATTGCATTTTCTTTTTGGAATAAATAATAGGTTAGTTGGAGGGTGGTGATGAAGGGTTCACCAGTCGATAAGGAGGCCGGAGCCGAGGACGGCTCAGCCGATGTTAGAACTATCGATGGTATGAAGGGGGCACGAAAAAGCGAGGACGAGGGACTAGAAAAATGCGACACTCGTGAGTCTAAGTCGGACTCCAATAGCGGCTCAGAGACTGCTGGTAATAGCACTTACCGCGAACCCCTCAATACTCTTGGACAGCCAGCTTCGCGGGCTCTCTCGCGGGCACTTTCTCGTACCATTTCTGAGGTACGAGATGGGATCGAATCGAGGCGAGATTTGGAAGAGGGCCAACTCACTGATGATGAGGAAAATACTGCTGCTGCTACCGCGCCGGACAACAGCGACCCTAACCTGGTGACTTGGAGAGGCTCCGACGATCCAGAAAACCCGAAGAACTGGCCCTTCCCCAAGAAATGGGGTGTCGTATTTATCGTGTCTATGTTTACTTTCGTCTCGCCTGTCTCCTCGTCCATGGTGGCCCCGAGCTTAACTACAATCGGCGCTGAGCTAGGAATCCCTGAAGGCTGTAAGTTAGGAATACACTCTTATTACAAATATCTTCTAGGATAATTCTAACAATATGCCCCCTTTATAAGTCCGACAGAACCTCGTCCTGTCGGTATTCATCCTCGCCTACGCCATAGGGCCCTTGATGTAAGTGGCATCTTCTCCCCTCATTTCCTATATCGTCTACTCCTAATTTTATCTTGCTAACTCCAGGGAATCGATTGCAGCTGGGGCCCGCTCGCTGAGATTTATGGTAGAGTATCTGTGCTACAATACTCAAACCTCGGGTTCCTCGCCTTCACTTTAGGCTGTGGCTTCGCACGTACTCAGGGGCAAATTATCGCCTTTCGCTTCCTCTCTGGTCTGGGTGGTTCTGCCTCTCTTGCTATTGGTGGCGGTGTACTCAGTGATCTTTTTGTTGCTGAACAGCGTGGCCGCGCTATATCAAGTATGTAGCATTAACGGTTCCTTACGCCCTCAGTTGAGTTGATAAAGGGGTTATCAGCACCGATGTATAAATACATCTAAACATCGCATGAAGACATAACCACTAATTTCCATCTCTGTAGTATATAGCTTAGCTCCCCTTCTAGGCCCAGCCGTCGGCCCCATCGCTGGCGCTTTCATCACCGAGAACACAACGTGGCGCTGGGCCTTCTGGGCGACCAGTATAGCCGATGCCGTCATCCAGGGAGCCGGCTTATTCTTCCTACGTGAGACTTATGCCCCACTACTCCTGAACCGCAAACGCCAGCGACTCATCGCTGAAACTGGGAATGCTGCCTTGCGTACGCCATACGATGATGCCAAATCTGATAGCAGAAGCCTTTCGACGATACTCGGCACTGCCATGACCAGGCCTTTCCGACTGCTTGCCACTCAGGTCATCGTCCAGTGTATTGCGTTGTATATGATGTACATCTATGGGCTTATGTACCTGCTGCTAGCATCATTCCCTTCGCTCTTCACCACCCCGTCACCAGCTGGTTACGGTATGTCTATAGGGATGGGCGGGCTGAATTACATCAGTCTGGGGCTAGGGTTCTTCGTCGGCGCGCAGACCAGCGCTCCTCTGCAAGACCGAATCTACGCCGCGCTCAAGCGACGATATGGCGTTGGCAAGCCCGAGTACAGAGTCCCCATGATAATCCCGGGCTCCATCTTTATCCCCTTCGGGCTATTCATCTACGGCTGGACAGCCGAGTATAAAACACACTGGATCGGCCCCAACATCGGTGCCTTCATCTTCGCCATCGGAGCTATCATTTGCTTCCAGTCTCTTCAGGCGTTCGTGGTCGATTCGTACCAACGCTACGCCGCGAGCGCTGTCGGCGCCGCCACCGTGCTGCGGTCTCTGGCAGGCTTTGGCTTTCCGCTCTTCGCACCTTACATGTATGACCGACTGGGTTATGGCTGGGGTAACTCTCTGATGGCATTTCTCGGTATTGCGATAGGCTGGCCTTCCCCGATATTATTATGGAAATAGTACGTTACGTCGAATCTTTCAATCTACTTAGGAGTTCGGTTTTCTAAATTCATGTTGCCTCCTCCACCCCCAAACCCCTTTCTTTTTTTAAACCCCCCCTTAAAAACAAAAACGAAGAAAAATATCCAATATATCCCTATAAAACTCGTCAAAGAAGCACTTGCTGACTCTAGTAACAGTGGCGAAGCGCTGAGGAAGAGGAGCCCGTTTGCTGCAGGCGGCTAGCGTAATTATGGAGCAAGAGCCTGTTAGCTTAGAAAGTGAAGCGACAGATATTTTGACGGTAGGAATAAACGCAACATATAGTGTTAATTCACCAAGACAATTAATCGTGCCTGCGAAGAGATTATACGTATTGAAGATGCAGTCGATCGTATGCGTGCCTACCTACCTAGGTAGCAATAAGTGATACGGTAACCATCTCAACAACTCGTGGATTTTTTTTGTTTCGTAGCTAGACACAAATATCTAGCACCTATTTAAGAGCCCGTAAACGCCTCTTCCGAACCCTACCGATAATTCCATTACCAGGTCCGACCTTGAAATGCAAAGCTGAGTGCCTCAAGTACAATGACACAGGAGGAGCGATGAAAATTGTGGGAATCCATGTGAAATAAAAACGCGAAGGGGGGTATGTAATTCGTATATGGCGAATTAACAAGTTGCTTTAGTTTGCCTATGCAACATCAGCAACAACCTCCTTAGTATCGACCTTCTTTGCGGGGGGAGCATCTGTGCTATCCCCATCTCTGGCACGCTTTCCGTTGGCCTGAGCATCAGTGCTGCTCTTGGCATTCTCCTCCTTCATAATCTTTTCGCTTTCCCTGCTCGTGTTGATTTTGGGTCTGCCATCATCATGTGAGACGGGTCGCTCCTGTTCCTTCGTGCGACCGTTATCGTTCTGAGCACGATCTCTACCTCGTCCACGATTGTTACCACGGCCTCGGCCCCGGCCCCGGCCACGATGATCACGTTGATCACGACGGCCACGACGGTCCTCGAAGCCGTTACGCTGATCTTGATCTCGACGTTTCTTCCAGTCATCAGCGTCAGAACCACGATGATTACCACGGGATCCTCGACCGCGGCCACCACCGCGATGATCACGTTGAGGACGTCCAAAGTGATTAGAACCCTTCATCGGAATCTTGCCGTCACGGATCTCTTGTGCCTTGAATGCCTTGTACTCAAGCTTTGTCCTGATATCCAAGGTGTGCTCTTTCCATAGAGGCTTAGGCTCTAAAGCCATGAATTTATCCAGGGTATCTTTGTCAGCCCATTCGACGAACACAGAACCCTTAAATGACTTCTTCTCATCCTCCGCTCTTCGAAGGCGTACGGAATTGAACTCTCCATATTGAGCTAAGAATGCCTCAATGTCGAACTGGGTGGACGACTGCTCTTCCCCGAACCCTTTAATGTAGGCGCTGCGCTCATCAATCTGGTGCTGCCTATCATCGGCTGGCTTGTAAGGTTGCTTTCGGCGGATCGTCTCTTCGCCTTCGGATCCTTCCACAACAAGATGCTTGCTGGCTTTGAGAGCGTCAACTACAGCTGAGTGAGGCTTGAATCGACGCATGCGTGAGAAATTGCAGATCACGGAGAGTGGCACTGGTTTGTTGTTAGAGCCATCGGTTTGGCTCCACAGGAACTTATCGCCAGGCAAGTTGCTGTCGCTGAAGTAGAATTCAACCTAGGACGAAATAATTAGAAACAATTATCACCTCAGACGAGAATAAAAAAACAATTCTTACCTGCTTGCGGATCTCATAAGGATTGTCCGAGTCGGGAAGAATAGAAGCATCCGACTTCTGTCTGGCCTCATAGCCCTTTCTGTTGACCTTCAACATTTCCTTAGGACGTTGGACAGAAGAGGCATCTTCACCAGCCTTAGTTTCAGTTTCACCCTCGGCCGTGTCTTTCTTAGCCTCAGCTATATCGGTCGTTTCTTCTTCCTGAACCGCGGGAGCATCCTGGGTAGTGGGATTGGTCTCCTCACCAACCTCTACGCCAGTGTCGACAACTTCCTGATCCTTGACCTCGAGAACATCATTGTTCACGCCCTCATCGGGCTTAGAAACCTGCTCACTCATATTGGCTAGAGGGGAGTTTTCGAAAGCTTTGAAGTAGTCTGGTCGAGATAGACAGTAGAGTATGTGATTGAATACCGGTACTGCGATACAAACTAAGTAAATACCGTGGTTTAACGTAAAAGCTTGGATAGAGCAGACAGATTTGAGTGGCGAGGCGCGAAAAGATAGGTTGCCGCGGGGCAGAGCAAGTCGCGGCGGGGAGTCACTCGCGAATGCCTCGCGCAAGATGCGACGAGATGGATGAAAATAGAAAACCACTACTCGTAATTATAGCATGGACGACTTCAATTGAAGGGGGCCAAAGGTGACGAAACTTTGGAATAAATTGACTAAGTTAGGTGTCACCAAGTATGCTAAGGGTGGATGTTGTGGAAGGAAGAAGTAGAAATTCTCACAACGAAAAAAGGCAAAGCTTTGGTTGTGACCTGCGAAAAGTTATGCTGAGGCGCGGGTAGAAGCTCTAAAAAAGCAGGTAGGGTCCACCAATTTTTCTTTTAGGGTGGGGCACTAGTATTGAACCTTCAAATTTGATGCTTCAATTCCAACTTTTGCCCCGCCAGCCTGCCTAAGGCTAGGTACATAGGACCTTACTTTGTGTGTACCCAGGCGGGTAACTGGCCCGTGCACCATTTTGTGCTCTTTAGGTAGGTAGCTTAGGTACACTCACTATAGGTGCAAGAGTCTAACAAGAGCAAACATTGTATACATTCGTCAACTTATTATATAAACTCATCAGTCAATCCTACATATCTGTTAATTATATCTCACCATACCGGGTACTTGCAAGTTGCCCGATATTTCAGGGTTATCCAAAACGAACCAAAGATGCTAGTTATCCATTCAATTACTATATAAAGGAGACGAAGTACATTAATTGGTAACTATCAAATCCGACTTAGATTAGGACTCCTGAAGGTCAAGTGCTTCACGTCGCGACTTGGAATTCGGGTCAAAGTATGGTTTCTCGCCAATAGATACGACTCGGTTACCTTGGCGCTTTCCGACGTAGTCACTAGCTTGGTGTTAATTTTCCATGCGATACTATTGTGGCTAATTATTATAGGAAGATGACTTACTTTGTTGCCGTGTGGAAAACGGAGCGGCTAGACGCAGGTTGTCAGTACTCCTATATCAGATCCGGATCGAGTTTACTCACTTGTCCCAAATTGCAAGATCATTCTTGTTCCATCTGAATCGTACCTGAAGGTCGTGGTTCTCGACGATTATCTGGAGGACTACGACACTGTAAGAAAGCCTCGTTGGAACTGAGCATCTAATGACGTACAGTAGTCTTTGAGTATCTCGCTCTCACGCTCGGTAACTCCGTTGATCCATCCACTCTCAACCTGACCGGCTGCGCCGAATAGGCTTTTCCACCCAGTCACTGGGTTTGTGCGAATAAGGGGACTAGCAAAGTCAATTGAAGAAATTCGGTCGGACCAGCCTCGAATATTTAACTTACTGCTCTGCCTTGAAGTCAAGACCATTGTTCTCAGGAGAGCCTCGGTTCTGGTCAATAAGCTCTTCGCCAAAGTCATTCTGTACTTTGACGAAACCCGGTTGGTTGTGTGTGGCGGTTAGGCTCTCCGCTAATTTCTGAATAGGCGGAGAAAGACGGTCGTAAGCTTCATAGCCCGATGCCCACAGAGTATCACCACCGACATCCTCGGGCGGCTGGATGATCTTAAGGATAGCATAGTCTGAAGGGACGTTCTCGAACGTGATGCTATCTCCACCGTTAGCGCCACAAATTTGTTATTGCGCAGGGTCATCTCAGCGCATACTCTGCATGCCAGCCATGACTGGCGATCTTCTTGGAAAAGGCCGTATATCGGTCCTTGTAGAATTTACGGTTCTGCTCGGAAGAGATAATAGATACTTCATCGTCAAGACGGCCATTCTCGTCAACAGGGATGCCGCGTTTACTGTTTGAGAGGGCATGACGATGAAGCTTAGACGTTTCTGGCTTTCCAGTGAGTTGTCCAAGCCGGTCACCCAACAGCTTTTGGTCGTCAATCTTGATATCCTGGTTTCGGAAGAATACAACGCCTCTCTCAGAAACTATTAACTACTAGTCAGAAACTCATACTTCTATTGATATCTGCCTTATAGCTATACTTACTGAGAATTGCCAAGTCGCGAATCTTAGTGTCGTCATGTAGAATCTCGCTCAGCTGAAGATTGCTGAATTCCCGGCCGATAACTTTAGTGACATCAAATTGCTCGTACGAGTCGAGACTCCCAGAGTATTTCAGGGGTCCGTCAAGTCTAGAGCTGGTCAATGTCTTAACAGGAACGGGGCCGACAGACTTCTTGGTAGCCTGCTGCACCGGCACGTCGGATTGCACATCAACGTCTGCTGCGGGAGGTGCCATAGTGATGGGGTGAATTGAAATAACCAAGCGGCTATCTATTTCTTTTGACGGGGATATACTCGATTATAACTACTCCTAGGTGAGTTGAAATTTAGAATATATCGAACCTCCGTCCATCTTTATACAAAGGGGTTCCAAGACCAGACCGGACTCCCACGCCAAGGATAATGGGTTGTATCAATATCTAGCGAGATCACGTCAATGGCTTCGCTATCTTCGGCGAATCGTCAAGGCGCGATGAGGATATCTCCAAATGAGATCAGATACCCCGCGAATAACGTCAAGCTGGATACCTGAAAGTAGTCAATCCGTTGAGGGGTTCACTCTTAGTTTCTAACGAATAAGATCAATATACTGCACTAGGTATGAACACTAATCGTTCTATAGACCATAATATGCCTTGTTTGTCTGACGCGCTGGGCTATTCAAGCATGTTGATATAAACTCCGAGGGACCATATACCTACTTTGGTAGATAAACAGGGTATAAATCTCGATAGACATTTGTAATGTTACGTGTATTCATTTTTAAAGGGCACTCTAGACTGCTGCCGTTAGCGGAAACGTCATGAGTGGTGATAAAGATGCGAGAGAAGCTAGATAGATGCATTAGTAATCTATAATAGGAGGGACTCTTGTTTTATATCATCGAAAGATCAAACCACCTTTCAGCTCTTCTTTTTACTATCTCGAATCCTAATTGTAACGATTGTTCATTGAGATTCAACTTTAAAATAATTAAAAGGCGGTTGTTACAATAACAGAACATCTTTGCTTCTCATCTGGAAATCCAAGTAAAGCAAGCTGCATAAAACAACGGGGTGATTACTATCTCTTGAAAAGAAAAAGAGGAGCATTAAATTAGGAACATAAAAAAAAGCAAGCTCCGAAGTTCGAACTGCGCACACTTGACCAGAGCAAGCAGGCCAATCTTGCCGCCCTGCCGCTGGCTCGAACCCGGAACCTTCGAAAAACACCGCGAGGGGAATTTTATCTACGCCGTCATACCTTCAGACCACTGAGCCACGACCTCTTTGGCTAATGTATCTTCAGGTCAGGAGTGATGGTGGGGCAGTTAGTGCATATTATAAGGTTGTTCTGTGTTGCTGGGGGACCATGGTGATTATCTCGTTGCCTAGGTAGCGATGGTATTTTTGTTGAGTGCCTAAGGGGGGTATTTCCTACGCCGGTGCACTCCTGTATTTTAATATCAAGACACCCTGTGCCTTCTGTCTACAATACAAGTTCGGCTCTGCATATTATTTGGACCGTTAATATCGGGGCAAGTGCCAGAAAATTAAATATTTGCAATAATGAGCTATTTCTAATGTAGTACCTATCGCAAAACAAGAAATCGCATTCGCATCACATAGACTATTTTAAGAAGCTGATAGTCTCGAGCTGCTTCGGATCACCCACACTTAAGCTAATCTCTTTCAACTCGTCTAAGTCTTTCTTAGTGTCCTCGAGGTCCTTTGCTATCATTCCCCAGGAATCGGCTCCCAACGGCACCCGAATCGGGATTCGCTGCCCGCGACTCACAACTTGATACATTGCTGCGGCTAGAGTACTCGGCTCTGACCACAAGCTGCGGCATTCCTCGTTAAGCATGTAGGCTAGCGAGACATTCGTAGGGTAGCTAGGGTCAGCATAGGCTGGGTGTCTTTTGGCCATGTGTTTAAGAGAAGAGGTTGGGTAGTTCGTTTTCACACCCCCAGGCTCGATGTTGCATAAATGGACTGAAGAGTTTCCCACATTAGCAGATCATCCACATGTAGTCGAAGTGACTATATTGAATACTTAGAATCCAGCTATTCCTGGGATAGGGGCGCTGTACTTACTATTCCACGAAGCCGGCAACTCCTTTGCCACAGCCTCCGTCCATCCTTCCATGGCGAATTTACTGGCATGATAAAAAGAGCTTCCCGGGTAACCCGACCAGCCACCCATAGAGCTCAGGTTCAAAACTACACCACCCTGCTGTCCAGTTTTGGGATTCACATCCCTCATGATTCCCAGAGCTCTCTTAGTCACGTCTACCATACCCCAGAAGTTCGTGTCTAGCACTGCCCGGGATTCCTGGTCTTCTGCACCTTCGGCATCGCCAACGAGGGTATAGCCTGCGTTGTTGACTACGACATCAATACGACCGAACTTTTCCACCGTAGTTTGGAGAGCAGCCTCGATACTAGGGATGGAAGTAACGTCCAGCTCTAGCTTGAGGACGCGGTCGTTCGTTGGAAGGCTTGATAGAGCTGATAGTTTGCGTGCGGTAGCCACCACGCGGTTTGAGGTCTGCGTGATGAGCTGAGCTAGAGATTGTCCGATTCCAGAAGAGCATCCAGTGACTACATGTGGGTTAGGGGTTATGCGGGAAAAGGGGAAAAGGGGAATAGGGGTAGAGTCGGATTACTGACTGAACCAGACGGCATCTGAGGGTAAATGATAGGGTTTGGTATTCGGTGCATCCATTATAAGCGTACTTGGTAAGCCGTTAAGTGAACGATGATTAAGTTAGAACAATCGAAATGGAGTAACTAGCATGAGCAGCTTTGAAGTTTGATAAATACCTACATGTTCGAGTTGGAACCTTCCATGCTATATATATTAGTTAGTCAGTACCACGGTTACTCCTACTACTGCATTATAAGACCATAGATTCCTTGTACACAAGGACACTTCAACTTTGGTAATGCCATATCCGATGATGAGTCCGTATAGGTATCCCGTACGATGATGGCGGCTGGTGCTAGCCTTGCATATCACGTATGGTAAAAAAGGTGCTACAAATCTCCTTACGAGACACGGGAGTATTATGCAGTGCTTCGGATATCTGCGTCTTAAGTCCTTTTGGCTGCATAAGACACCGGACTGGGCGGATTTAGCCCCGGGGATTTGCATTTATGCATTAGGTACCCCTCTGCACTAATCTGTACTACGAATTGTGCCTGACAATCATGCTATTGTAGGTACCTATGTAATATGTATAATTGACCAATCAAGTCTAAGCCTTTATTTTCTACCTAGGTAGGTATGTACAAAGTTCTGCTGTGTACCTCCTAAACCTCTCATCAATACCTACATCTAACCTAGGTACCTAACCTAGTTATTTGATCAGTGGGATGATGGTTTCCGCCGTCCGTGCCACCATAGCAGTATAGTAGTCGTCCCTTAATACACCACTAGCATGGTCTTTCAAAAACTGCAAAGTCCCTTCGTCTACATCCCACGGTTCGGCTTCTAATTGCTTCAGTCCGAATTGGCCAACCGAAGACCGATCAATTGGTGGCATAGCTTCATGCGCCAGGCCACCATCATAGCCAATTTCGCGTAGCGTCTGGATGATCAAAGGCCAGTTCAAGCTGCCGTCACCTGGAGAGAGACGATTATTTTCGCCGAGGTGCACGTCATAAATCCTGTTACCGCACTTCCGCAGCGCCGCGATTAGATCCGGCTCTTCGATATTGAGGTGAAAGGGGTCGAATGCGATACCGAGGTTCGGTACGTTTGCCTCGTCGATAAGCTGCAATGCTTGGGACGTATTGGTGATTATGTACGTCTCGAATCGGTTGAGAGGTTCTATCGCTATGCGCACTCCCTTCTGTAAGGCGTACTGCGCTACCTCTCTTACACCCTGCACCACCCATCCCCATTCCTCGGACGCGCTCGCCACCGGGTGAAGCTTGCCTACGGTACAGGGGACCACAGTCGCTGTCTTTGCCCCTAATCCAGCAGCTAGGTCGACGACACTCTTCATGTAGCCAACCGTCTGCTCTCGTTGAGTTGGATCCACGGCGGAAAGATCTCGGGAGCCGTACATGATAGTTACAGTAGCCCAACAAGACAAGTTGTATTTCTTCAACAGGGCCTGTGTTTCGCTAACAGTGTATCTAGAGGGTTCGCCGGCGAGCTCGATCGACGTGTAGCCTAGAGAGGCTGCTCTTTTCAGAGTCACCTCAAGAGGCTCTGGTCGCATCCATGTATGGGTTGAGAGATGCATATTGAAATATGAAAATATTCTAAAGGTTTTATTAACCTCAACTGAGCTTTCTTGAGTGTATGTGAGAAATCAATATCAGAATCAGTGTTCGCATCTTAACTTCACCCTTTATATAAATGCCCACACGCGCCGTAGAGGCCCAGAAAACTACTTGGATTATTTTGAGATATTATCAACCTCAGTTCCAAGAGCATTTCAAGGACCGTATGGTCTCCCCTATCATACAACATAGATGTTGGCAGTGAACTGTTAATAGTCCGTCGAGCTAAGGGCGTAGCGTTACATCACACTGACGATCTGCGGACTTGCCCCATTAAGAAGGTCCACACACCGCTGGACCCTGCGGACTTTCTCTTGATTGACCTCCGTGGGAATTTCTATACTTTCCTCACAAGACGACATGAAGAGGATCAGATTTCTCGGAGACCGTGGCGATGGCAGCGGGTCTAAACGCAAGCAAGTAAAGAAAGCTTGTGATCCATGCAGGAGAGGAAAACGGAAATGTAGCCATGGCATTAGCGACGAGACCCCGGTGCAACAAGAGGGAACTAGGCGTCAAGTAACCATGGCCGTGTCGGATCTGCTGGATGGCCAGCTCCCTGTTCATCCCATGAATGGACAGCCGCCCGAATCATTCGACTCCAGAGGAATTGATAACGATAATCAGCAAGCTTTGCCATCTGTAATAGGCTCACGATTCACAGCCCCCTTCGCTGGGGCTTCGTCAGCGCACTCCCTCTTCCTCTCTATTTGCACGGCTTCAGGTGTAGAGATGGACCCAGCACAGCAGCTCCCTCCATCGCGTATCCTCCGCCCTTCCTTCCAGGATATGAGGGCACCACCCTCCGAGCGACGCCCCGGTGTCGCCGCAGGCTATTTACCAATGGTAGTGAAAGCAGTATTGCCATATTTGGAAATCGAATGTCTCCAGGTTCTTCCTCCACAACCAGATCTTGATGCGATCATAGAGATATATAAGCACGAAATCCACCCTATCCTTCCCATCGTCGACTTCAGCACTCAGGCGTTTACCGGCCCCATTAGTCAAGAGAACCCGGCTACCATCGTATTGAGGCAGGCTATCTGCCTGGCTGCCTGCAAGAGTTCCTCGGCTAGACAGTACCTTAACCTTCCGGAGATTGAAGATGGACAGTTCGCTCTCAAGACGCCCCGTGATTTTGCTGATAGACTCTTCGGCGTTCTAAAGATAGCTCAAGATATCGGACTCGTCGATGATAGATTAGAGCTTGTCCAGGTCCTCGCATTAATGACCTTTCACTCCTACGGCCCAGACGGCGATGACGAAGTTGCCCGATTATGCGGCTTAGCCGTTCATTTTGCTTATTCTTCCGGGCTACACTACTCTTCGCGGCCTGGAGACGTGATCTCGGAAGCACGCCGTGTGGAGTTACTTTGTTCCCTATTTGCACTCGACAAGATTGTTGCCATGATAACCGGTCGGCCAACAATGATTCACATCAACGAGATATATTTACCAACAGAAGACGACGATATTATGAAATCGTTGTCTCCAGGTCTTACGGTACTCTTTCGTCTATGTAAAATGCTTAACCGTGTCCTAGATCTGTATCAAGCGGGGTCGCCCGATGAGATAGCAAAAGAAAATTGCGTTTGGGAAGCATCGTGGCCGGAGTTTGAGGGATTGGTAAAAGAATGCAAGGCTCAAATCATGCATCCATCCACGCAAGCATGCCTGGAGCTAATGTATAACGTTATCGGCGTCATATCCTATCGTCCAGCTCAAATCGAAACCATCGAACCTCGTGGCTCTGAAAGTACATCGCCTCTGTTAATGCAAAGCTCAAGAGTTAGACACAAGTATTGCGCCCAGCAGATATCAATCCTTCTCGATCTTCATATATCGAAACTTCCCTTCATTCCATATGCGGCATCTCTGTCCCTGACGGTAGCTCTGCGTAGTTTAAAGCACACTACACTGGAAACCACGAGGGGAGTGGCTAGGGATAGCATAGAGAGAAGCATTAGGATTCTCGATGAACTCGCAGAGACATATTGGCATGCGGAACAAGCAAGTGGAGTTGGTCGTCGGCTACTCCAGACTTTTGAAGGAGCTGTATACTAACAGGTTAGGTCTTAAACATGCCTAAGTAGGTACCTACCTACTTACATGATAATAAAAAATCATCCGTATTTTATTTAAAAAAGCCAAGAAGGGTGGGAGAGTTGGAGGGTTTCCCTAAATTAGCAGCATAGAGGTCAAAGACTTCAATGTCTACAGAATCTTCTAATATTTATTCTACCTACCTAGGTAGGTACTTACCTAAATAGCCCTATGCAGGCCAGCGCTGGCACCTTAGAGGAGCAGCCTCAGGAGATATAACATTGGTGTGTGCCACAGACCTGCATATAGTCTCCCAGAGTGATGATAAAGGCAACGTCTTCCCATAAAACAATATTTCAGCATGTCTACCTAGTTTTTTACATTGCTTCTTCCGTGAGGTGCTATATAATATAAGTTGAATTAAACCAAGATGTTCGACATGGAAGCGCTCCCAAATGAAATCTTCGATTTGGTTATCGAGCATTTGATAATTCCCATTGGTATCCTTAGAGCTTTCATACTTCGATCCGTCAATAGTGAGTAACAGATATAACCCACAGCAATACCCAATATAAGTAAATCTGACATTGTATTTTTCTTTAGAACAGTTTAACTCTTCCATACTATTCGCCATCTGCAACAAACAAATTCTAGACGTCAATCACCCCGCTGTGCCACGATTGATTTGCCGCATGCCGATAACCCCGAAGGGCAGAGTTCTTCTAGTAAAATCACGCTCTGAGGCAATCAATAGAAATGATGCCCTGTTCGTCATTGCCAGAGTGAATCAAGCGCTGGACGACTTAACCAAGCCAACCAAGGAGCAGCAGGCCGAGCAGCATCAGATGATTGCTGAGGTGATTGCTGGTCGATACCCGAAAAAGATATTAAAGTCGAAGAGAAACAGTGCTGGTACGAAAACGAGTGCTCAGAATATCCTTATGGGTGCTATTGTTATCGGTAACTTACAGCTCGTTAAGGCACTGCTGGAAGATCAACAAGCAGACGCCAACGCAATTAACCCCTATTTTGGACGACCCCTGGAAATCGCTGCTTTTCGGGGCCACCTACAAATCGTTCTCCATCTTCTAGACTGTGGTGCCGATCCTCGCCGGGACGGCGACGGGGAGGCCTGGAATAATTTTGATACAAAACCCTCGACAAGTGCGTTAGGGGCGGCGGTCCGAGGAGGACACCAGGATGTTATTGAGTTGCTCATGCAGCTACAGTATAGCCCATCTCCCACTAAAGCTGAGTATTTCAGAGTGATCCTCGATGGAGTTATATTTGGACGTCTTCGTCCTATTCAGTTACTCCTACAGGCTACGGGTAAGCCATTGTCGGACCTCTCTGAGTTCGGCGACTCTATGTTTTACACTGCAGTCAATAGCGATCGAGCAGAACTAGTGCAGATGCTTCTAGATGGCAGCATCGATATAAACACAGATTTCCATAACCCCAATCACCGGTATTACGGCCACATACTATGTAACGCGGCGTCGAGGGGGAATCCTCACATGGTACGAATTCTTCTCGATTACGGTGTCTGTGTAGACTATATAGGAAGTTCAGATAGCTACGATGAATCTACGACCCCCATTGCAATAGCTGCCAAGCGTGGACATGAAGAAGTGGTTGATCTTCTACTTGCGCACAGCATCGACCCTGAATCTCTCGAAAGAGCATTCGTATGTGCCGCGCAAGGGGGCCAAACCCATTTAATGAACAGGCTTTGGGAAAAAGATTCCCAATTGCACACAAGACCATGGCCTCATCATAACTTATCTCTCCCACCAGACGGAGGTAGAGATTATAGACTTACAGTGGGCGTTGAGGCATTATACCGTGCCATCTCCGCACAAAGCCCAGCAGCGATCTCTCTATTGGTCGAGCACGGTGTTTCGCTCAAAAAGAAACATCTAGGCCGATGTCTGGCAGCACTGGCTAGATTCGAATTGACGCGGTGGATGGCGGATTTTATGGTATCGCTGGGTGTTGAAGACGTAGATGTTGACGACGACGGCGTACTCTATGACTGTGTTGAAGAGACTTTTGGCAAACCGCCGATGAGAGCAGGTGTATATATAACAGAACATACTTGGGAGTGGGGTAGTAGGTACTAAGAGTAGGTGGATATAAGCGGACATGCCGCTGAACTATACTAGGTTAGCATTCGTAGTATTTCTTAGGGACGACACAGGTATCTGACTTTCGTCTAGCTTTAGGTAGATTAAGAATGAGCACATAATAAATCCTTAGCGCCCATATGAATATTTAAGTTTCTATGTAGGATATGCCAGGGTCGAGAATGTAGGTAGGTACCTGTGTTGAATAGCTCGTTAACCCGGACCCTCAGCTCCAACCGGACGCTGCCCCATAATTACGCACTCGGCTTTTCCGGCAATGGCCCCGCTTAGGTCCGATCCGATTGCGGGCTATCGACGCATGGCACATTGATAACGGCAAGACTAGCATTTGGGTGGCTTTGGTTGCAACGAGATAAGAGTCACGGCAGGGTGCACGCAATTGCACATACGCCGTGAGGGGTAGTTTAGATAGGTATCGCATGTGGCATGTGAAGCCCCTATTCATAACTTGCAGGTAGATAATATCAATCAACTAAAGTCACATACTCTTTTAGTATAGATATTCTAAATCCTCTGTGTACGGTTATATGATATTAAGAACTTGACCTGTTTTTAGACTTATTGTTATATCCTTCCTTTCTATAGTTGATCGTGTTTGGTTGCAACTAAGCTCAATATGCCTACCTCTATACACGACTTAGCTATAGACTTTCCCAGCACCGAATCTGTACTAATTACTATAATAATAGTGTTGGTCTCCTATTTGGTATCTATTGTAAGCTGTAGTATCAAGTATACTTGTATAAACTTCGCTGAACCCAGGCAGGCCGCATTTGGCACAGATATCCCCCGTATCAGGGGGATACCGGAGATTCCCGGCGCAGTTCCAATCTTCGGCCACCTTCTCAAGCTCGGCGAGGACCATGCCAGTGTCTGTGAGAAATGGTGGCGCCAATATAACTACTCCGTCTTTCAGATCAAATTGGGAAATACTCGCGCCGTAGTCGTGAGTTCCTTCGACGACTGCAAGAAGATGCTGGTAGGTCATCAGAACGCAGTAATTGATCGGCCAAAGCTGTATACATTCCATGGGCTTATTAGTAGTACCCAAGGTTTCACGATCGGCTCTTCGCCTTGGGATGATAGTTGCAATAGGAAGCGCAAAGCTGCGGGGACGGCATTGAGTAGGCCTGCATTAAGAGGGTATCATCCTATGTTTGACTTGGAAAGCTACTGTATCTTAAGGGATCTCTACAAGAACAGCCAAAACGGAGAGATTGAGATTAGTGTGCGGCCATACATTCAGAGGTATGCTCTTAACACAACACTGACCCTCTGTTATGGCATTCGCATGGACGCCGTTTATGACGACCTCCTACGCGAGATTCTTTCCGTTGGTTCGGCCATCTCACTCTTGCGCAGCGCATCCGAAAATATGCAAGATTACGTCCCGATCCTACGATACTTTCCGAACAACGAGAAGAATGCTCGATCCAAGGAACTGCGGGAACGACGCGATGCGTACTTGAAACTTCTTTTAGACAAGGTCCGGGAAATGATAAAGCGAGGCACTGATAAGCCTTGCATCTCCGCCGCTATCCTGAAAGACGAAGAGACGAAGCTTACCGGAGTAGAGGTCTCGTCGATCTGCCTATCCTTAGTCTCGGGTGGTTTCGAGACCATCCCCGGCACGTTGACTTCTGCAATCGGATCCTTGTCGACCAAGGAAGGGCAGGTTTGGCAGGACCGCGCATACGAAGACATCAAGCGACATTATCCAGATATCCGCGATGCCTGGACGGACTGCTACATACAAGAGAAGGTCCCATATATCAACGCGATTATCAAGGAGGCAGGACGATACTACACCGTCAGTGCCATGAGCCTTCCGCGCAAGACCGTAACGGAGGTGAATTGGAACGGCGCTATCATCCCCCCCAAGACGATGATCTTAATCAACGCCCAGGCAGGGAATCACGGTAAGAATAACATAACACACCCACAGAGTCCTTTACTGATGCGGGGAGTACTTATACCATCCAGACATCGACCACTTCGGCGCCAATGCCAGCAAATTCAACCCTGAGCGATGGCTCAAGAGCCTCGACCCGCCTGCAGAGCGCGAATCCACCGGCCTTAGCCACCTGAGCTTTGGAGCCGGGGCTCGCGCCTGTTCAGGCCAACATATCGCGTCTCGACTCCTGTACGCAGCTCTAGTGCGCCTAATCTCGTCCTATGGGGTCGAAGCGAGCGAAACGGAGCCGCCTAATACGGACTATGTGGACTACAACGCTGTAAAATCGGCACTAGTTGCAATTCCTAGGGACTTCAAGGTTAGGCTCGTTCCTAGAGACAC
Organism: Daldinia grandis; assembly: GCA_022432525.1. Taxonomy (NCBI): domain Eukaryota; kingdom Fungi; phylum Ascomycota; class Sordariomycetes; order Xylariales; family Hypoxylaceae; genus Daldinia; species Daldinia grandis. The sequence goes on from JAJKLB010000001.1 coordinate 1,980,359, forward strand.
AACTGTGATGAGAGATTGTTTAGGCGCGGCTGAACGTAGGACTGGGGGGTATTATAAGGGGTAGGCGGATGGAGATGTCCATTGCTAATAAATGTTAAGCTGCTTGTTTATCAGCCGATGGGAATTGGACGCTACTATAAACGGCTTGAATAAACGAAAACTCGTACCCCTAGGTACCTACATGTATAGCCTATAGGCAGGTAGTTTATTCGTAGGGTGAACTTAGTGTCAAGTCAATCCCAGTGTCCACCTACCACATATATACAGTCCCTCCTTTGCTTATGTATATTACTTTGGCGTAATTCGGAGATGCAGCTTTAATACTATGATGTTAGACAGTTTATCCACCATGTATCTCAACCTTTAGTTACAAGACTCTTATGACTTAACCCTTATTTACCTAAAATATGGTATATTCACGTCCTTGACTGGAACTCTGGTTGCACGGCATGGCACAAGAAATTGAAATGATCAAATAGGTGGCTGATGTGATATAAGATCAGAGTGGGTTTACTTTCGACCCAACAATTTTTACATCATGCATATAATAAAAGGCGGCCGGGGTGGGCAGAATCCTAGACACCAGAGTTCGCGATGAGGCAACAGGCATACGAAATAAATGATATAATACTTTAGTTTTTTATTTAACCATTTGAACCATGCCAATCCGATGTGGCTTTTAAACACCGAGAAGCTTACCCTTGAATACATGAATGAAGCTCAAGTGAAAGAACTTTCATACGCAATTCTCTCGCATACGTGGGGATCCGATGAAATCCTTTTCCATGAGTTACGAGGGGATCAGAAAGCCCTGCAAGGAAGAACGGGCTGGGAAAAGATGGCCCGCTTCTGCAAGACGGCGCGGACATATGGCTTAGGATATGCATGGATGGACACATGCTGTATTGACAAGCATAACAGCGCCGATTTGTCTGAAGCGATCAATTCTACATATAAATATTACTATGACTCCGCAGTGTGCTTTATATATCTCGAAGACGTGTACAAGTATACAGATGAAGCGAGTAACTCACCGGGAGGAGCGGAAGTGCCTAGGAGCCAACTTCTTGCCAGAGTGCGGAATACTCGCTGGACAACAAGGGGATGGACATTACATGAATGTATCGCTCCTAAGCAACGATGCTTTCTGTCTTCAGATTGGTCTGAGATCCAAGATGGAGAGGACTTGCTCGATGCTCTTGTGGAATCTACCAGGATTGATAAAGACTTGCTGAAGGACAGAGACCTTCTGCACAATTTCTGCATTGCGGAGCGGATGAAATGGGCATCTGGACGACAGACAACGCGAATTGAAGATGTTGCTTATTGCCTAATGGGTATTTTCAAAGTCAATATGCCAATCCTGTATGGCGAAGGGGCTAATAATGCGTTCAAGAGACTGCAGCGTGAGATTATGCAGTCATCTTTCGACATGACCATATTCGTGTGGTATGGAAACTATGAGAGTAGCGGACTCTTGGCCCAGTCACCTTCTGATTTTGCAGAAACTCCGCCTTTAAGTATATGGGCGCCGTGGGACATATCGCCATTCTCAATGACGAACCTTGGGGTCTCTATCGGTCTTCATATTATCAACGAACAAGATATCGACGAGTGCGGGCTACCGAAAAACATGGATGGTAACAAATTACTAGCGGCTTTGCAATGTCATGTCCAAACGCCAAAGGGACAGTGGGAAATCCCAATGATCTATCTTGAGCCAGTTTTGGGTGCAAACTTTTTGGCCAAAAGTAAAAGATGGCAGGCTTATAGGAGGATTCGATGTGCAGAGCGATTAACGTTGCCCTCCAAACGACTGGAGGGTTGTTGTTATGAGGATATTATTGTCCTACAGGATGAACAATATGAGATGGTATGTCAGGCTAAAGAACAACATATATCGCGTAGCATAACATCTTAGATAGGGTCGAATTGAATCGGGGTTCTACTACATATGTAGCATGAAGGTGGTTGTGTCGTTGGTCCTCACTTCATTTACATTCCCCTGGTGCATTATTCCTATACACGCGTTATTCCTAAATGAGCAATATGAGATACTAAGCTAGGCTAAGCGCTAGTACCTGAACCATTACTTTCAAAACGGCTAGAGCTGACAAGCTGGAAGGTTCAAATTTCGAGAACACGAGACTACCTTGTCTTGGTATTCTCTTGTCAATCGGAAATCGGCAATCAGGAACTTCCATAATAACCTTATCAAAAGGTGTGACATACGGCCGAACTCTATATTCAATGCTAAATATACCTGCTTATATCAATAATACCACCCATTCGCATTGGCAGTCGCTTGGCAACGAGAAAAACAAGAGAAAGCTCTTGCAACCGTAGGCATGTCATCCATGGGGATCGGATGAACGAAGGGAGCAAGTTATGCATGACGCGGTCACATTCCATGGAGAACATTGAAAATAAATAATGCATGGCACCTACTGCCTACCGCCTACCTTATATAGGTAGGTACCTAGCTTACTGTCAGGTAGGTACGTTACGTATGTAGATCTAGATGATCTTCAGGAAGCTGGGACTTCCCTATGGATATAATTAGCTCGACCTTCTTATCCCATGCTGCCCCATGTCTTCAATATACAACAGCATCTACGTATATCAAGCAGCCCCCGAGTAGATTTGAAGATGTCTATAGAACATAGGGAAATGATGCAACGTGTATCACCATTATTGCTTACATTAAACTGCCTGGAAAATCATGACGGGAACTTGCAGCAGAGTTATATACTTGCCCTAAGGTACTGCATTAGGTTTAGCATAGTTGCACAATATTGCTACAAGATGGAACTACCTCATGTACATACGTATTCCGGACATTGGATGTACCTAGGTACCTCTCATGCCAATGCCAATGCCAATGCCACATAGGTACTGCCACGGTCTGCACCTTCTTATGGATAGTACATTAGCAAGAGCGAGCTGACAAGGAACGGCTAGTCAGCAGCCACTAGCTTCAATTGCACCGAAGCGCCGTCCTGTTTCCGTTCTGTTCGTTGCTTTTTAGCGGCTTTTCCCATTTTCATAGCTCACTCAATCTGGGACGATCCAAGAAAGCCCAAGCCATTTGAGCCGTTATCCGTTCTTCTTGGCTGACAGATTCAAGGTTTACATACAACCTTTTTTTTTTCTTTTCTTTCCCTCTCGTTCTTGTCTAATTCTAGTGGTCCGCGCCATTTTTACCTCTCTCCATAGGTCACACTTCCAGATCTAGATTCATTCGGTAATACCACACATTTACTCCATTCGTTCCCTACCTTTCCATTCATTCATTCCTTTCTTCTCCATTCTTCAACCTTTCCCTCCCCCGCGACAAGCACTTTCACGCAATCTAACAACGCGATCCACCACATTCGTTTGATACAATCTGGAGGAGAAACAAACGTACAAAAATGTCACAGTGTTGAGAAAAAGGGAAGGATAATAGCCAAGAGACGATCTCTCGTTCTTTTTGCATCCTGCAGCGTACCGCCGCTAATACGATAGATCCGCCAACCCCTTTGCCGATTTGCCGGATCTAGTTTCCACCCATTTGACTTGCCTCGACAACTTATATTGTCACCAGAGCGATATTCGAATCCCTTGTATCAAAGCGACCAAGTATAATTGTATAAACAACTTGGATTAGTGATTGGGAAACCTGGTTGGTTCTAGACGGTGAATAGCACAAATACCGTTTTGCCGTTGTGTCTCATTGAATACTTAGAGGGTTAAGCATCGTGTACTTTCAAACGTACGAATCGGTACGAATCGGAGTTTGCAGCGCGAATTGCCAGCTCTTCTCAACATTCAGATTCAGCGCAGTTGATTATCCTTCCGTCCAATATATTTCGGCATCTCGCATTCGCACCTCGCTATGGGTATGATTCCTCGTTCCATTCTAAAGAGTCTAATAGGAACCTTTTAGTGCAATGTTCCTTGACTAACAAATTCCATCAGCTCAACAAACGCCCCCGGTAACAACGATCGTACCCTTCCAGTCTCTGCCCTCATGCGCGGGTGAATGCGGTCCCCTCTACGATGCCAATGGCGCTTGCGTACCTCCTGCTGCAGCTGTTGCCGATGAAAATACCTATGACACCTGCTTTTGTGCCTACGATAGCCTCCAGCCGTTCAAGCAAGGCGCATCCGGAGTTTGTGATACGGCTTGTACTAACGATAACGGGGGTTTGTCAAGTATACAAGGCTGGTTTACAAGTTTCTGTAATGAAAAGGCTGCAGCTACTACGTCGTCATCTCCATCGACAAGCACTGGGACGGGAAGTTCAGGAAGCAATGACGGCGGCGGAGATTGGTAAGTTTTGTTGCTGATGGTGTCTTAGTTTGCTTTGGTATCCTAACTGTAACCCCGCAGGATTTCAACACATTGGAAATGGGTTGTCATGATAGTCATCATCGTCGTCGGGATCGCCGGTATTTGGATTGGGGCTTGCGTATGGCGTCGCAAATATCTAAGGAAAAAGGATCGGATGTACGAGCTTGGCAAAGGTCTTCCCAGCAACATCGCGATCAACACACAAGGCAATCTTGTTGGACCCGGTGCAAGAGATAGCACTTATTCTAACACAGGCGTATTCATGTCGGGCCCCGGAGGTGCTGGCTATACCGAAAAGCCAAAGAAGGAGCGCAAGAAGTGGAACGTCACCCAACGAACATGACCAGCATAACATCAACAGAATGTTAGTCTAGTTATACCATTCACACGACACTCCTTTTACATACCGCTATGGTATCATCTCGACTACACGTCATTTACTATACTAGTCCTACAACCGTAGGATTATTCCTTAGCATATCATTGGTTCCGAATTTTACATTATGGGCGTTAAGGTCGGAAAGGTGATCTTGGTAAACTTATACCACGCGGGTTCCTATTATCCGTTTCTTGAATAGGCAGGCGTGGGGATTGATCTGGATAGACAAGGAACCGAGTTGGGCAGCATTGGATGGTTTGATATCACTTTTACAGTCCCGAATTAAGCGGGAGATATATATGGGACAGGGAAGACTCGGCATAGATTTGCGGTAGCTGTCTTCTCGCTGGAACGACGAACGAGCATAGTGGAGATATTCTTGTTGTCTTCTCTACACCAAGTCCGCGAACCAATACTAATTACCTATGTACAAAGACTTGTGCTGTACATTGTTTTGATTTTTGTATTTCTTCTCACTTTTGAGCCATCATGTCTCATTTCTGCTACCCGGACGGCCTCCCTCACATTAGCAAATATCGCCTTTAGCTCCTGTAGCACATACTAATTTTACCAAATTACTAGCACCGCTACCAAAGCAAGTAGCTTTGACATTCTTTCTGTCTTTCCTCTTTTCTCTCAAATTCCTAAATGGGTTATATCAAAACAAAACATCCAGAACCTAAATCGGAATATTTTCTATTTCGAGTACTATTTGTCAGCCGAATACTGCGTATTGCTAAGCGAGTCGAGTCCGACTAGCCCCAGTACCCCTTTTCTAAGAGCTATAAAACGTATGACATATTGGTCGCACGGTCACGATGCCAAAGCTGAGCCTCACACCTAAACCCGCCGTTTATATCTACACGGGTACGGGACGAAGCTAGCGTCAAGGTCGGTTAATAGCCTAATACTTTAGGTATATACATACGTTATCGCTTAATCCCGTCCCAGGCGGCAGTTATGCTCGGGCCATGGAAGAATAGGGGGAGGGGGAGTGGGTTAAGATGATAAATAAATGCTACGTTTTCGTATATCATATTTCGTATTTTCGTATTCACACGCATTCGTGTATGTACGTATCTCATCTTATCTTATCCAACCTTATGATACGTACCTAAGGTAGGTACCTATATATGTAGGTAGGTATCCAACAAACCCGTCTTCTCTCTAGTATCCTTTGATACCTTATATTCAACTCTTCTAGTATAATCGTACTGCCCGGCGTAGATCAACTTCCTTTAGTTATGATGCAGAGCAGACGATGCTTTTCAAATTCCCTTCAAGTCCTACGCCTTTGTTGCCTAAACGCGCCGATGATTTAATTAGCCCAGCTATGAAGGCACTAAGGTGTCAATTACTCCATGCCGTAGTCGGCGGCATCCATGTATAAGTCGATGAGGCACCCTGCACTCCAGGCCTGCGTGGGGCTCGAGTCCTCGCAGTACTGGCCATTCTTCTGCGTGAGCTCCGTAAGGCCCGCCCACTGGCTCTGCTTGATCATCTCCTTGCAACCACTCAGTCGCCTCGTAACCTGCTGGAACGCCTCGACACGCCCGTGCTGGGTGTCTCGTCTCATGAGGTCGAACTTCAGTAGCGCGCGTAGGAAGAATCCCGTAGGCCAGAGCCACTCGGGGCCTTGATGATAGTTCCGGCCTTTTGACGTAGCGAAATCGGTCGAATCCTCGCTATTTATATAGAAGGGACGGTAATTCAAGTCCGAGGGGTCAAGTGTTGCCATTCCGGTTGGTCCACGTAGGGCTTTATCCGCTAAGACGAGAGCGCTGAGGGCATGTTCCGGGTCAAAGAGATCCGGAGCGACTGTCATGGCGATGGTAAAGTTAGGCCGCAGCTGGTAGTCTTCATACTCCTTCCCGGAACGGTAGAGGTCTTTATAGATACCCCGTCGGTTGACAACCTTTGGATTTACAACGTACTGGGCGTCGTCTGATGGGTTGACCGGTACATAGTAGCAGTTTTCGAAATTTGACTTAAGCAGATCAGCCCAAGCCGAGAAGGTGATCTCGGTACCATCGGCTTTCGTCACGCCCTTATACGGGTACTTGCCCTCCGCACTAAGCTTGGCCAACCATTTCAAAGTACTGTATAGTAGTCCAGTAATCTCAACAGCAGCACCATCTCGAGGAGTACCGGGGATGCCCTTCGAGCCAGCGCGTTCACTTTCACCCATCTTGTCCATCCAAGTACCGCAGTTGAACTGGTTGCCGCCGAATATAATACCATTTGACCAGTCTACATTAACCTCGATGTTGAAACCCTCGTCGCGCATTTGTGAGTCAATGCTTGGCCCTGCATTGGCCTCGCGGAATTTCAGCCCAGTCGCATGACGTTGCAGCGCCTCCTGGATAACGTCTTGTATCAGGCTCTCTGTTGAGTACGCTCTCGGATCTTCTGAGTCAAACCAGACGTCATCGTATGGTAGGAAGCGTCGTTTAACTTTTCGTGTCAGGAGGCTCACACCATCTGGTGCATATCGAGTGTAATCCTGGATGCACTGCAAAAAGAACCAGATGGAATCCCGACTATTGTATCGCGGAAGGTTCCCGCTGCCGAGAAGATTAGGAATCATGCCGTGTTTAAGAACACTGGCGAATGCAAATATGTGCTCCGCTGCCTCTTCAAACCGGCCAGTTCCGAGGTATAGACCACGAAGGGAGATGAAGACATCACGGCCCCAGCACCTTGCCCATTCAACAGCGAAATGTGGCAGACCAGCAGCCAGAGAGGGGACGAGCTTCTTCGGCCAAAGTGAGCCTGACTTGACCAGCCCAGTCATTTGCACACTGACCAAGGCTAGGCTTTGAAGGAACCACTGGCCACTCTGCACTTTTTCATTCATCAGTTCTAAACCCCTTTCCCAAGCCGCCTTATAGGCGGTTCGTATAATAAGTGCAAAATATCGCGGCAAAAGGAAATTGGGTATGCTTCGAACTGCGTCGATACGCTCCTTGAGCCAAGCCACGGGTTTAACAAGACCGGCGAACTCTGGCTGTTGACTTGTTCTCTCGAGACGACCAACCGTATAATCCAAGGCCCACTGTCCATCGCGGAGGTTTTGGCAAAGGGGGTGGGCTAAGTTGTTGTCCTTAATAATATCCTTCAGAAGACTCCACCAACCCTGAAGGCCCGCATACACGATCTTACCATGGCCCGGAATATCATAGGTGCCATCTTTGCCGCCGCTACCATCGAGCTCTTCAGCTTCACAGCGATACATCAGGAAGTTAAGGTCGACCAAATCCAGCCCCGCCATCGCTTCTTTTGCCCCAGATGTGACATAGTTATCTAAGCCAGACGAGTGCTCTGCAGCCGGAATCCAGGTTTCAAAGAGCGCAATACTCCCAGGCGGGAACTTGTCGCGCACCGTGACAACTGTCTCATCCGCCTTGACTTCTAGCCGGATACCAGGCACATCAAGCACACGACTTGGGAGCCCTCGTAGGTATTTTTCGTCACCCTCGGTCTTCTTCTTTGCTTCCTCGCTGGTATCAACCTCTAGCATCCAGCTTCCCAAGTGCCGCGCTTTTGTGCCGCTAAGGCGCACGGCACTAAATGCACCATTGCCATTCCCGTAGCCCGGGAATGCAGTGTGAGCGATAAGGAAATATCCTTTCCTCGACTCAGGGTGCACTCTGTGGACGGTGATGTATTGGTCCTCGTGGTGTATATGTGTTTCGTCGTAGCCATCTTTACCCATCAGTGTATGGATTTGATTGAGTAGCTTCTTGACACCTCCAATACCACCTTTACCGCCGCCGACTTTAATTTCTTTAGCAGATGACGACTCAGACGTGTAAAGCCTAGTCTCGTTCACGAGATCAACAAGTTTCGGATATATTTCATCGTATCCCATCACACTCCCAGTCGCACTAGAACACATGCACACTAAGGCGGCATTTGGTAAGGTGTCACGAGCATCTCTCTTCTGTGCAGGGACTTCATTGTCGTGCGTGCAGTCCATGAACAGGGCCTGAACCGGTACAGGCTTAATTCGGCGAATGACCTCTCGAGGAGAATAGTCATTAAGTCCGGGACTCGTTGGAGCACTTCCAATTGGACCCTTCGAGATTTCATCAACTTCAAAACTACCAATGGGGCGCCCGCCGTGGCGATGCACCAGTCTGCTGAGTTCTGCCGTGCTCCAGGCCTGCATTGCCTCTCTGATTAACGAGCTCAATCCCAGCCTCTTCACAAAGACGTAATCCATCTCTTCCGAGCCCGTAAATAACTCTGCCACAACATATAAGTTGGGTCGGATTCGACGGGCCTCATCAAGGATATGCTCCGCAACGTGAATCGGGGTAGAATGGCAGTTATCAATTCGGAAACCAGCAAAGTACTTTGCCAACATGCGGGCGTATTTCGTCATGTGCTCCCATAGCCATGGACTATCTTCAGGACCATTTCCGTAACGAAGCTTAACGCAATCACCCCAAACGATGACTTCGCGTCGCAGGTACACGCGCGATTTGGGACCGGCATTGTCCACCAGAGCGTTACCAGCCCATACCCAACCGTTATTGACAAGAACCAAGTCCTCGGATTTCAATTGATCAGATGCCTTTGCCTTGTCCAAGCGTGTAAAGTATGTTTCAATCAAGGGATTGCTCTGATCAATTGGACCAAGTTTTGGGCCATGCTCGTCAAGGCGGACATACTTGATCCTATTGAATAGTTGTTGGAGAATTTCCCCAATTTCCTTGTCGTATTCCTCGTAGAATGGAACATTAACCACATCCAAGATCTGAGCTATCTTGGCTCGGATAGTTACCTCATCCGCCTCACCCCTGTACTTCCCAAAGAGAGCAACGATCAACCCGGCCGAAACTTTTGGGTCAATACGCCGCCGAAAGCGTTCGCCAAGCCTGTCATTCCCAAGCAGGCCATTCTGGACTAGGTAGAGGGCTTGGTCCTTAACCTCAAGTTTAGTCAGGTCACCCTTTTCGGTATCCTCAGGAGCACTTGACTGTCCAGCAGCCCAGGACTCGACTGCAGCATCAGCATCCCTGTCGACATCGAGCGCATAGTACTCCCATAGGCGAAGCTCAGAAACAACATGCTTTTTTATGCCGTCCATGACCTTAATAAGGTCATCTGTGGATTCGAGCACCTGAGGGTACCCTAGCTCCTCCAACTTAGAGCCAAAAACCAGAAGTTTGGTGTCAAGAACGTAGGCCGACTCTAGCCAGGGGGCAGTGGTGAGGTTATACCCAGCTTCTGGGTGTTCCAAAAGCCACTTGCTGTTATGTGCGGTATGGTTTAGGACTATGTCGGTTAAGCTGAGGAGGGAATGATTGTGCTCTAGACTATCCACCATCTGTTGTACATCTTTCTCCCCTTGAGGGAAGCACTCCGGATCCCATCCAAGCTGGTCGTACAAGCTGTAGGGAGAGTTCGAAGCTCCTCGAATTTGAAGGGGGGTAAAATGTATCATGTTGTATCCACGACCGCTGATACCCTGGAGGTGCCTCTCCCAGTCGGTTGGGTATTTGCCCATAAACTTGCTAATGACAGAAAATATCGACAGTGCTGGTAACGGCAAGGGTCGACCATCTAGCGATAGCCTAGGAGCGACATCGATGTAGTATAACGACGTCTTTTTAGATTCAACTGTGCTCGATGTGTTCGAGCTCAAGGCAGGAGACAGCTCAGGCAGTTCGGCGTAGGTGGTATAGAAAGCGAAAGCACCAGCTTCGAAGACAGGGATCGAGATCTCTATCGTCCGATTAAAGTCGGGATTTAGTCTGAGGAAGCTGTTAACAAAGCATCCCAGGATATTGGAAATCGAATAGTTTGCCTACTTGTATTCGCGAAACTGATCTCTACGAAACTCAGATCCCCGTTCTGGGATGTTGACCCATAAGCTACCTTGCCTACATATTGACGACGTGCCCTCGATCGTAAATCGTATAGTTATGGGGTCTGTAGACCTTGGGGCCAGGTATATGTACTCGCCAGGGATATCGGGAGCACCATCGTCCTTCAGAGGTAAGATGTAGACCTCATTCGAGGTCACCGTCCTGGGAATCATGATGCCCAACAATCTGCTCCCCAAACTTCGTACAATGGTTAGGGGATATAGGTAGCTGTAGTGGAGGAACTAGAAGAGAGTTGGTGAGGAAAGGAGAAAAGGAGGAAGAGAGAGAAAGGGTTAGACATAAAATGTTAAACGAGAGAAGTGGTAGATGACAGAATGATATTCTAAGGGACGACAGGATATTTATATATCAGGCCATCAGACGATGTAATGCGACGGTAGAGAAAAAAGACTTCGAGTAGTTGGTCTTTGAAGGTGGGGTTGGCAGGGTTGGGTAGCTACTATCTTCCCAAGGTACAACACTAGGTACCTACCTACACTACGTGCATCTATACTACATGCCTCTTAATGTACCATGTAGCCATCGCAACTGCAACTGCATTATGTTAGATGGTGCGCTATGATTGATCGGACCAGGGTAAAAACCCCACTACAGCACAGTGACGTAATGATTTGATGTGTTGAATATTAGCTCTCAATTGGCCCCATATGGAGATTTATGGAGGCGGGGCTATCCGATCAGGTACCTGACTTTGCCCAAGCTTCAAGCTTCTAGGCCTGATGTACTCCCTATGCGCATCCTGGGCTATCCCGGCTCTCCTTCTGACAACACGTCCATTTCTCTTTCACTTTGATATCCTCCTCCATCGTCCACCGGTTCTTGGTCGATGTGAATGCGTACTGCAATTCTCCATAGTGGACTAAGTATAGTTATATTATGTTAGCTGGTACTCAATAAATAGATAAACGACATGCAATTTTCTTACTTTGGCGGTTAGGACAGGCGTTGTTGGCCCTAGAATTGAAAGTGATACCACAGAATCGGCAAATGAGAGGTCCCGGGAGAGGAAGAATGGCAGCGCGGGCGACCCGCGCAGCTCTCATTCGATTTTCCTCTTCCTCTTCTTGTCGTTCTTCCTCTTCTTGCTTCTTCCTCATCTCGTCTTCAAGTCTCCTTCGGATCATTATAGTCTGTCCGATACCTCCTCGCTTTCGGTGTCTTTGCTGATATCGGCGTGACGGACTCCTTCCACCAAGCTCTGACGGCCCCGCAGCAAAGGGGCTCGTTGTAGGCGGCGATGGTGGCGGCGGCGCAAATCGTAGCTCCCCAGGACGGGGAAGAAGAACTCCCTTGTAAGGGGCCCTCTTGCTGTGGGCTTCTTGCGGTGACGGCGTTTTTGGAGGTATCGGGTTATCTGCAGCATTATCTGCAGCGTTATCTGCAGGTGTTGCCTGGTTTCCGATGACAGGTTTAACCTTAGACTTACCCTTCTGCTTTCTTTTGGGCTTGTCTTTAGGCGTGCCTTTGGACTTTTTCTTAACCTTCTTTGCGCGTCCCATCTTCTCAAACTTTATAGCCGCGTGCCAAAAGAAAAGGTTGAGAGGGGAGTGGTTAACCTAAGATTGGATAATCAAAATAGAAGTGTGTGTAGGAAGAAAGAATATAAAGGAAGGCATCCCTAGCTGGAGTAACAGCTGCTGACATCCGCCTTTTAGGCGAGTTAATGATAGAGACTAGGTACCTGAGTGGAGATAAGGAGGGAAGCTGCAAAAGAGCTCTTTCTGAATGAGTTACTAGGCAACTTGTTTGGTGCACGTCCAATCTATTTAACTTGTAAATGTTGATACCTGGTACCTAATTTGCATCCATCCGGGCAGGGCGTCGGCGCCCCCCTTTGATAGTATCAATATCACTTTTAGCAGCTGAATCAAGGCGATACCTATGCACTTGGGTACCTACCTATCTCTTTATATGCCTAAGGCACGATTAGTTACCTACATAGGTACCTAGGTATCTACCGCATGTAGCCAAGTAGTCATCGAACCGTATATTTATCCTATATTTACCTCCAGCCCTCCATTAAACGCGACTCCTTCAGGGGTGAAAGGTAATAAGAAATCAGTACATTATAACCCTGATTAAATATCAGTATTTCCCTAGCCGTACTAGACATAGTAAATAATATACCTACCTACCTAGGTACCTACCTAGGTAGTAATTACATTAATATTTACATAATTTATTTCCAAGCATGTATATACCCACAGGGGCCGTTTAATCGAAGAGTACGCTTAGCCAAGTTAACGAAATACGTTATGAGAATTTTAGGGATACGTGAGAATTTATATTCCACGGTGTTAGACATGATTAACATTGATAACTTCAATTTAATATCCTTCCTAGTAAGACCCTTGGAGGGTAGTATCTACTTCCTTTGAACCTTTATTTCAACACCAGCGTAATCATCCTTGGCTCTCTAGCCACGCCGCAACCTTACCGAGTACGTAATAGGGGCCTCCCTAGTCTTGATTATACATCTAGACATTTACTATATATTCATACTTATCGGTTGAATAGCGATGTTGGTGATCGTTTTTGGCTAGTTACTATCTGTGACGTTTGTACGAGATACTAGAATCATTAATACCCTACTCCTTGGTCCGCTAGGGGGATATTTTGCTTCGGTATTGGTATCTACCTTACTTTTCCACTTCTTAATGGCCATCTTGACGCTAACTACACTGCTAAGGATAATGTCCGCGGTAGAAATTGGAATAGCATATTCCGGCAGTGAAATCGATCGATCGAAGAAACAAGCTCAGTGGCACGCCACCAGATTATTCTATGTATAGGCTTCTCTCCAGATTGAAACACTAAGAGGAAACATGGCGGAAGTCGGTTTATCCTACCCTCAGATATATACTAAGAGCCAACTAACCTAGCTATATAACGGCTTCACCGTAATTTAAAATCGCGTCCTATTCTTACACGACAAAGACACGGCCGCATGTCAAGCCATAGATATATATAGGTATCTTTGAGGTATTTCTGATAGTTGGGATGATGAGGTTCGGCGCACAAAAAGCCTAAATACCTGAGAAATGTTATAGATTACAATTCCTATACGTATGAGAAGTCACGAGCTAAATAGATAGACACATCCGTTGTTTAAACATGCCATTTCTACGAGGGCTGTGTAGGGCTATGTCCATTGCTAGAGATTTTGAATAGACCTCTAATTCTACATTGGATTATCTGTTAGTCCTTCTTCTCGACGATTTCGTGGGCTAGAGAATGATTGCCGCTTTCTAAACCATCGATTTGCAAGTCCACATGAACAACTCCTAATTTTGCTGCTTCTTTCATAGTGAAGGTTCCATATATGTCAACTTCGTCGTACTCGCCCATCCTCTTAACAGGGAAAAGCTTATTAAGACCAAAGAAAATTATCGCGCTCGTAAAAAACCCTGAATAGAAGTAAAATGTTAGAAATTAGAGAAATACTCTCCTTATACACCGACTACACTCACCTATAAAGAACGCCATGAAATATAATTCGCTTAGAGCCTTAGGCGCATCGGCATCTTGCTTAACAGTGACAACTAGACCGCCGATGGTTGGGGCCCAACCACAGATCCATGCTATGATCGCTCGCCAATTAACGCCGTTCCAGTACCAGTATGATGAGCTGGCCCCGGAGTATAAATGCGACAACCGGATTTTACGTCCACGTAAAAGGAAGAAGTCGACTGCCATGAGACCGATCATGGGCGACAAGAAAACGGAGAACGAACTTAAGACCTGGATGAATGTGACGGCCCTGTTCACTAGTTGCCAGGGTTGGACAACCCAAGCAGCAACAAAAGTGATGATAGCACCTCTTCTTATGTTGATGTAGTGTGGCCATAACCCGGCCAGATCAATGCCACCGGATACCGCATTGCCGCAGATATTTTCAAACATGCTAGTTAACCCGAACCCAAATGCGAGGAAGAATACGCCGGCCCGGGATGCTGCGGATCCGTTCCCATTGTCCATCATCATCATTAGAAGATCTGGTGGGTTCCAATATATCTCACCATAGATCTTCTGGGCTGCACTAGTAGTCACTAAGCCAACGAGGCATACGAGCACACCGGTGATCCATCCCGACGTAATTGTTCCAATCACGTAGCCTTTCCAGCTTCGTGCATACCGGGAGAAGTCAGATCCGTTGGTGATACCCGCTGCAACGCCCCCAACTGTTTGGTTGATACCAGCCATCAAAAGCCAGGAAACACTCCACGAACCCTCTGGAAGAGTTACACCCGTACTGAAGAGGGAACCAACCCCTTTTGCAGTCGACAATGCCCATATCATCATGGCAAGCATACCCAAGGCGCTGTAAATAGACGTAAATAAGAAAGGAATCTTAAACTTTTCCGGTGGAATCCATAACAACGGCGTCGATAAAACCCAGAAGACAATAAAGCCGACAAACTGATCACTAGTAGCCGGTAGGGTCTCGGGCAGGAAATTTCGCATGGTAGCAAAAGACGGGGAAATAGCTGTCAAACAAACAGCAGCTAGTCGTCCGCCATTCCAACACTGCACGGCGTTCCAGATAAAATTAAGCAAGATCCGCTGCAATAGAGGGATATAACTCGCTCGCATCCCCCAAGTAAAGCGGTTCTGGATCGTAAAGCCGATATGCCACCGTAGACCACACCACTGTAGGGATAACGATCAATAATTATTTACTTCATTGGGTAAATGATGTATAAGACTTAGGCATTCATGATGTCTCGGGAATACCTAATGATTCCATCCGATGGCTTGATGGGAAAATATCACCTCCCGAGATAGGCCAAAGGGAAGAAAAAGGGAAATTTCAGTGTAACATACGGCAATCAGAGTTGCAAAAGCGGATATTAGCAAACGACCGACGACTATTATTAACATAGCTTGGGGAACGGATAACCCCTGAGCTGCATTGGCCGTTAGATAATGGAGTGCTGGAATCATCAATTATAGGGCTTACTCAAAAAGCTACTTGGGGTCTGCCAGTTGACGATGTTTAGCGACGACAATGTCCAGAAGCCGAAATAGTGAAACCAGCCTAACCGAACTATTAGCAAACGAAGATGTAGGACAATATAGGATGATAGGTCAAACTTACCCCAAGTTCTTCGACTCGGCGGTAAAGGGATTAAGTCACGATTGCTCCATTGATCGGTTTGTTCATGTTGACTCTCATCACCATGCAAACGAATCCTCTCCTTAGCCCTTTCGAAACGAGATCTTAAGCCAACGCTCATAGCTATACCGAGCCTTGAACCAAAATAATATGAATTAAGATAACTAGAAAAATAACCTATAGGTAGCTTAGACAAGGCAAGGGAATTTCAAAAGGGGCCTTGCTAAGTAATATAGCACGACATAAATACTTCAGCCATTAGGGACGTAGATATACATAAGTCACCTCCCGAATAAAATTACTGCTTATCCTATCGAATTCACTAGGCTTGCACGTACCGACCAGAGAGCCGGGATCTAGAGATAACAGGTAGGACAAGGCCGACGATGTCTTTTTGTCAAGGCGTAAATCCAGTTAGACCAGCCAATAATCATGCAGCTATGTTAGATAAAACTAGGATTGGACGAGGGGGTGTGACAAGAAAGAGGAGGTGCATGTGCATACAACATGTACTTTTTTATGTACAACACTTTTAATCTCTACCCCACGTGCGGATCCGTCCTCGCACGTACCTCCTGGGTAGAAAAGATAAGCGACTTATCTTATCTGATCTGCCAAGCTGTGGAGTTCGACCATCCACCCCACATCAAGATCCAATCCTTAGGAAACCTCGATTCGATGCGTTACGCTTCTCTCACATTCAACACGGACGCGTGAATTAGGTTACTACCATATTATCTAGGTAGGTATCTATTTACCATTTGAACCTACAGAACATAAGGTACCTAGTTAGTTATTATATGTTACATAATCGGAAAGAGAAATATAATTATAATGCATGTGACGAAGCTTATCAAGCAGACGCGAGCATCAGACATCATCCAGGTCTGAGCCCGAGTACCCTAAGAACTACCAATGCTAGAGCCTAGCGGCAATGGATCATTTCCCCTGTCCTGCAACTTGGTATAAATACAGCTAACCGGGGCCGAAGCCGGTTTCGGTATGGATAGCCCAAGCAGACGAAGAGTTCACTTTCATATCTCTTCGGAGCTTCGGTCGCAGCCGAAAGATACATATTCCTCGTAGCAACTTATCTCGTATGCTTAGTCTGCCCAACTATTCATCGTGCGAAAATGGCGTCTACAGTTGGTTCTAGCAGAACTTTACGCATCGGCGTCGATGTTGGCGGTACAAACACAGATGGCGTTGTACTCGATCCCTCGCGAGCTCTAGAACCGGACAAGGGCATTATTGCCTGGCACAAGGCCCCGACCACGACAAATCCAAGTCTTGGCATCAATGATGCTATTACTACTATGTTCAGTGCAGCGGGAATCACCCCAGACCAGGTCGCTAGTGTTACTATTGGGACTACCCACTTCGTCAACGCCGTCGTTGAGAGAGATGCTGCGCGACTATCCAAAGTCGCCGTGCTCCGGCTTTGCGGCCCCTTTTCTAAACATGCGCCTCCCTGTGTGGATTGGCCTGATGACATGCGCGAGCTCATCCTCGGTTACTATGCTCTCCTGAAAGGGGGCCTGGAAGTCGATGGGTATATCATTTCCGATATCGACGAGAATGAGATTAAAGACCAATGCGCCATCATCCGAGAGAAGGGAATTAAGAGCATAGTTGTGAATGGAGTGTTCAGTCCAATCGACACCATCGAACAGCAAGAGGAGCGCGCTGCTGCCATTATTCGTTCCGAGCTTCCTGGATGTGATGTTGTCTGTTCTAAAGAAGTTGCCAATCTAGGGTTTCTTGAACGCGAGAATGCTGCGATCTTGAATGCGTCGATTCTTGCATTCGCCCGTAAAACGATTCGTTCTTTCCAGGAGCCAATTAAGCGACTGGGCTTAGATTGTCCCGTGTTCATTACACAAAACGACGGTACGATCTTGTCTGGTGATATGGCGGCGAAGCTACCCATCCGAACTTTCTCCAGTGGCCCGACGAACAGCATGCGCGGTGCTGCGTTCTTAGTACAGAACGAACTGGATGAGGCAATGATGGTAGTTGATATAGGTGGCACAACTACCGACGTTGGACTCTTGCTTGCAAATGGCTTTCCACGCCAACAAGCTGCGCATAGCGACTTAGCAGGAGTTCGGATGAACTTTTCATGTCCAGATGTGAAGAGTATTGGCCTCGGTGGTGGTTCAATCGTCCGAAATGATGAGACGCTAACTGTAGGCCCAGATAGCGTTGGTTACAAGATCACTGAAGAAGCTCGGGTCTTTGGTGGTGAAGTCCTCACTGCGACTGACTGCACAGTACTTGCGAATAATACAGTCGATATTGGGAATAGGGAATTGGTAAAAGGTGCATTAGATGATGAAGGGGTAGCGAAATTCAAGGCCGTGGTTAAGCACAAGATCGAGAAGATTATCGATACCATGAAAACCTCACCGGAAGACCTTCCCGTACTTCTAGTCGGAGGCGGCGCAGTGATCGCCCCAGACGAACTTAGAGGGGCTAGCAAAGTGCTCAAGCCGAAGTGGTCAGGGGTTGCAAACGCCATTGGAGCTGCAATCGCAAGAGTCAGCGCTGTTATTGATACGGTGAAATCTACGGAGTCCAAGTCCATAAAACATATATTGGATGAGATTTCTAAAGAGGCTGTTGAGAAGGCTGTAGCAAATGGTGCATCAAGGTCAACAGCCAAAGTGGTAGAAATAGATACTCTACCTCTACCAGTAATCTACCACCAAAAGCCTACTCATGAATTTCTACTAACAATGATACTAGTATATAGCTAACAAGTCAAGGTTTACCGTACGGGCTGCGGGAGATCTTGATTACTCGCGCACGGATTTCTCGACCCTCAATTTCGAAGAGACGCCTTCAGATACGGAGGTCCGCATGGATGAGTATGAAAAGGCAACTAAAGGCTCGGAAAAGAAGACGAAATTAGAGCCCAAGGAAGATCTAGATATTGATAGCTATAAGCCCAAAGTCAGGAACCGTATTTGGTACATCAACGAGACAGACCTCAGTTGGATTTCCATCGGCTGCTATATCCTCGGCACGGGTGGCGGCGGTAGCCCCTATTCATCTATGATCCGCCTCAGACAGATGCTTCGTAGGGGTGACGTGGTCCGCGTTATAAGTCCAGACGACTTATCGGATGACGCGGCAATAGCGACTGGTGGTCATGCTGGCTCACCTACAGTCGGGATTGAAAAGCTGAGCGGTGACGAGATGACCGAGGCGCAAGAGGAGCTGTACAAAATCTGCGGCGATAACCCGACGCATGTCATTTCGGTGGAAATCGGTGGCGGGAACGGTCTACAGAGCATGATTATTGGCGCGAGTACTAACATGGACTTGCCGGCTGTGGATGGAGACTGGATGGGGAGGGCATATCCTACTAAGTGGCAGGTCAGTATCCAAGTTTTCTTCTTCCATTACTCTTTCAAGACCATTTCGGGGTTTCATTGTGCCAAGACTACAATATTGCATTTACTCGGGCATACCCAGACGAGATCATGTATACCAAATATTTTAAATAGTCGCTAACTGTTAGTCGTAACTAGACCACTCCCGTTGTTTTCAACGAGCGTTCTCCCATTTGGTCACCCGTCGCAATGGCAGACGGCAACGGAAATGTGGTAGTCATGCCAAAATCAACCTCAGACCTACAAGTTGAACGCATACTTCGCGCAGCGCTAAGCCAGATGGGCTCCGGCGTGGGGTTCGCCGACCCGCCCGTGACCGGCGCCGAGTGCAAACGATGGGCTGTCGAGCATACTATCTCGCAATCGTGGCGGATCGGACGGGCGGTTGCCAAGGCGCGCAAATCAAACCGCGTGGATAATGTCGCGGAGACTATCCTGGCGGAATGCGGCGGCCCCGAGGCGGGTCAGGTGCTCTGGAAGGGCAAGATCGTCGGCGTGGAACGCACGCTTCGCATGGGCCATATTTACGGAGAGTGTATCATCGAAGGCGCGGATGTGGTCGATGACGATACAAGCGTCAAAGCACATCCTACCCCTAGTCAGCCGCAGTTTCAAGGCCGCATCAAGATTCCGTTTAAGAACGAGAATATAGCCGCTATCAAGATTGCGCAATCGGTCATTGAAGGGGAGACCGTTGAGACGGAGGGCGAGGTGCTGGGGCTCGTGCCCGATCTTATCACGGTGATTGATGCGCAGAACGGCGAGGCTATTGGTACCCCTGAGTATCGGTATGGACTTCTTGTTATTGTTCTCGGCATCACGGCTAGTGAGCGCTGGACTTCGGAGAGGGGCATCGAGATAGGTGGTCCTAAGGGTTTCGGCATGGACCATCTAACGTATAAGCCCCTTGGTAAGTTCGTCAAGCCTAGAAGCGTGATTGATGAGTTCGATGTTACTGAGTAGGAAGTATTTTTTGTGTGTTGGGACGGGAGTATATGGGTTGAATATATTCACTGCGATAATGTGATAGACTAGAGCACCTATATTTATTAAATCACCCCTTTTTTCTGTACCCAGGGACAGAATATAAGGAGAGACTAACCTAGGTTAGTAAACTCGAAGACAGCCTTTGAAGAGTACTGAATGAAATCTCCCATCAATGGCAATACGCCTAATAATCTAATAGTACTTACCTACCTATGTATGCTCTAAAGTTAGTAGAGGGCGATTTATTCTTTACATAACATTGAGACTCAAGTTTCATAGCGAGATACTTATAACCAAGTGTAAATCCAGGCTCCTATCAGAAAACGCGGAATTTATCATTGAAAAGCCATCATTTATGTATAATACCAAGCGTAAGTGAGACAGGTAGACTACCATACCATCTCATCCCAACTACGCATTGACGTCATCTTACTCACCAACCCTCCATCTCATTCAAAGACCTACAAACAAAACAGCCATAAGACTTCGCGTCGTTTACAACTCCACCTCAGCAGCGGATCACCGCTCGCCCTTTTTAGCAACTCCGACGGACCGTCGTTGCCGAGACGGGGAGCTGTGCTGTGCCTCTTTACCCTCTCGGCAAAACCCAGGGGTTTCCCTTCCGCATTGGCCGCCATTCGTCCTTAGCCTTAGGTACCGAAGTTGAAAAGAATGCAACTTGTGGTAGTTAGGTAGGTAGACACGGCTTCGGATGTGCTTCTCACGGTTGTGAAACGGCGCTTTCGGACGACGTTTAAGAGATTATATCTCGTTCACAATGTCGTCCTCAGACGACACGGCTCGTGAGGGCGATCGCCTCCTTAACCCCGAATCCGAACCTCTCGTAAGAGACGACGATGATTCAACTTCAACTTATCCTTCCGCATCACTCCTCGATGAGCAGCGGAGGGCATTCAGTCCCAGGAAATGGTCAGTTCTACCTCACGGGAGTCGTTCAACAAGCCTCCTCCTCCGGATCACCGCAGCAATGTTCTCCTTCGTAGTTCTAGGAATGATGGTATCAACACTCGGCGTCATGGTCCCCCAGTTCGAAGACTACTACGGTCTAACAGACCTCCGTGTTTCCTTCGTCTTCCTCGTGTGGCCCATCGGGTACGTGGCAGCCGCCTATCTCAACAGCGTCATCCACATACGGTTCGGCCAACGGGGCATCGCTGCCATCGGGCCCCTATTCCATATTATTTTCACCGCTGCCGCAGCACTCCATCCGTCGTTCCCGCTATTACTCGTCGCATTGGCGATCGGGTCTCTTGGTACGGGGATCCTCGATGGCTCGTTTTGTGCCTGGGCCGGAGGCATGGAGAATGCCAACATCGTTCAGGGTTTCCTGCACGGTTCATTCTCTGCAGGCGCGGCTATTGGCCCGTTTCTTGCCGGCACCATGCTCTCGGTAGGGGATCTGCCGTGGTACACATGGTACTACGTTCTTGTAAGCCATCCTTCTAAGGATACATCACCCTTCTGCACCGAGATCACTAACAAAATATTTAGCTGGGCGCTTCCATCCTGGAGGCCATAATACTACTCCTTGCCTTCCGGTTCGAGGACTCGAACAAATATCGCAACGACCACCAACAAGATCGTCTACTCGAGACGCAAGGAGAAACTGCCCCTGACGCCAAGACCGCCATCTTCAAGCACGGTGTTACATGGATCTGTGCCGCCTACTTTTTGGCTTACGTCGGCACCGAGAACGCCATCTCCGGCTGGATCGTAGTTTTCATGCAGCGTGTCAATCACGCATCCGACTACTTGGCCAGCCTCTCGTCGTCCGGCTTTTGGATTGGCCAGGCGGCCGGGCGTCTCGTGCTCGGAGTTGTAACCGACAGGATCGGCGTAAGGACTGCAACGACCGTCTATCTGATCGCCGCTCTCGCATTTGAACTCCTCTTTGCCGCCGTTCACATCCCCGCGGTCTCGACTGTTATAATAGCATTGCTTGGGTTCTGCCTGGGTCCATTATTCCCAGCCGGTATCGTTATGATGACTCGTCTTCTACCACGGGAGTTGCACGTGGGAGCTATCTCGTTCGTAGTATTGCTTGGCCAAATTGGGGGCGCGTTACTGCCTTTCGCTCTCGGGGCGCTGGCCGACACGCTTGGAATCCAAGTCTTTCAAGTAGTGGTTTTCGCCCAATTAGTCGCCACGCTTCTGATTTGGTTCGCATTTCCAACATTACCACGGAACACACTACGTAGGGAACGATTAGAATAGATGATTGGTTAACGGCACCATCCATTGTTAAGATAGTTATGTTCTGAGATGGGATGATGTCGTTCCACCTATCCTCCTCCATGTCTGTCCGCTTTATATAATTCGTCTATGTAGGTATGTAAAGAATTGCCGACGCAGCATGAAACTACACCCGCAATATATGCCCTCATAGAGCAATGTAATTTTAAGCAAGCCAAAGTTTTCGAGCTAGTTTGCAACATTACTTCTACCTCTCCTAGCAAATTTCCTTGTGTGCCAGAATTACCAAGTACAACTCTATGGCGACGTTTATTATGGCGAAGTGTCAATTTCGAAGACAGAGGTAGGAACTGATCCTTGTCCTCGACCCAACGTTGCCTCATCCCTAGCCTTACGTATTGCATCTCTGGTTCGCGCCGTCTGCTGTTGCCACTCGACATATGCCTGGTCGCGACGCTTAGACGAATATTTAGCTCGGAAGCCTTGTGTTTCTTTAGATAATGTCTCATATAGCGTCGTAATTTCCAAGCATTTCTGTTCTACTGCAGTCGAAGCAATGCGACATTCTTCTGCCTGGCGCTTGAACAGCTTCTCCGAAACTTTAGTGCCGTTACGTCTATACTCATGTACGATGGCAAAAACACTTTCCTCTCGCGTCCTTAGGTGTTCAAGAAGAGACTATGGTACCATTAGCGAGTTCGACGGTATAACTTCATATGAGGAAAGTACTCACTGTAGAAATGAAATGGAGAGTATCTACTACGCCGCCGGATGCAGCCTCAACCGCTTTCTGCCATTTTTCCTCGTATCTAGGTTTTAATATCGGCTTGCTTTGTTGCTTACTATATCTTGAGTATCCTGAGCCTTTTTCATTATGGGACGCGATAAGATCATCAGGCTCAGGAGGCAGATGTTTAGAGTCAATCCGCGGCTTTGTCGTGACTTTTGGTTGGAACCATGACAGCTGTTTCTTTGCGGGTTCATAGCTAGCCCTCTCATTAAATACTTCGAGATCAGCCTCTTGGTGGAAGTCTGCTTGCTCGTAACCCTGAGCGATTCTAGAAGCAAACTCCACTGATTTCGGATGAAGCTGTGGGGTCTGGGGCATAAGGTCATTTGTATTTCTGACCAAAGGTCTTTCACTAGGGCTTGAAGGGAGTATCATTCGAGATTTGGGATTGGATACGTGTTGATGGTTCTCTATATCCTTTAGGGTAGTAGGCCTCGTCGAACCGTCCACCCGAGGTTGCAAACGATCAGCTGATGAGAGAACACTTGCTTGATGTAGTTGCGGCTCGAAGTTGAGAGGCGTTTGCTGAGGCCAAGACATCTTATGGTTAAACCATGCCTGATACTCATCCGAGAACCGGAATTTCTCCTTGTATTCAGCGGGCTGCTGGAGTTCCCGGAGCGAATTGCGTCCGAAGACTACTTCATTCCCTAGCATTATACCTGAAGGTTCTAAAGAACTGTCCGACTTGGTTATATTTGAGCGCTTCGTAGTCTCGGCTAGGTTGATGCCGAATCTTTTGTGATCCTCTGCCTCTATGTGAAGAGGCTTTTGGCTATTAACTGGGATGGAAGTCTTACGTGCCTGGTTGATATGAATATTGAGATCTCCTAAACCCTTTTGTGCGTCTCTTATCTGAGCCTCCCCTGGGCCATGATCTGCGCTTTTGACCGGTAGTAGCGCTTTGACTCTCTGTACTGGGCTTATTTTTTGGGTTATTTTGCTCTCAGTTTCCTCCGAACTCTCATTATAGACCGAGACTTTCTGCTTTGCAGATGATTTAATATTGCCCAAGTAATTATCTGACAGTCCTTGCTTTGGTGAGCCACACCGCATGCCGGGATGATAATCCTGGTTATCATGAAGCTCGACCAAATATTCGGGTTCCTTGTGGATTGCCGGGGACCTGGGTGCTGTTTGTTCTACGTCGTCTTTAGTGGCGTTCGCAACAGATGTCGAAGTAGCTAATTCGTTCTCATAAGCCCCCCGTGTATTAGCGGCTTGAGATTCTGCTGGTGCATGCCTTCGTATAGGAGCTATATCCGTATCCTCGCCTGGCCCCGAGTCCCGTTTTGCAGTCGCAGCTTCGGCTGGGGGCTTTTCTAAAATTCTCATGGGAACAGACTTTCGTTTGTCAGTTTTATTGCTTTTCTTTTTCATCCGAGTTAAAATAATATCCTTGTCGGGTTTAGGATTCGGATTAGAGCCGGATATATCGGGTTTCTGGTTCTTAGGCTGCTCAGGCTCATGTGGCATAGGGTCTTCTATGTGTAGGGCTTCTTGACGCCTCGTTCTATGTGATCGTAAATTGCTATCTCTACTATTATTAGATTCCTGCCCGTGAGTTCGTGTAGTGCTACTCTTCGAATTTATCAATTTCGGTTCCAGGTGTACTGGACTTCGCTTCTTCTTTGAATTGGGGCCTACGGCTACTTCGGGCATTTTGGATAAAGGTTTGCTACCGATTAGAGCTTTCAGTGGTGATCTATGTTCTTTTGCAGGGGACTCCGGCGGATACCAGACATAGTCATCACCATCATCACTATCGTCCACTCTAATTGGCGAAGCAGGGTAAAGCTGCTCCCGGGTACTCAAGCTCTGTTTAACCCCCGGCCCTGTATTAGACATTAATTGGGGCTTAGTACCCTTGTTCGTATCTTGTGCGGCTTGTGTCGATGGATCGTCGTTTGATCCTCCGTAAAAAGACTTCTTAGGTAGCCTAGGAGTGGCCTGTTTTATCTTAAACCGTTGCTCACGAGGGGGTGGTTGAGGTTTCTGGATGGCCTTATTTGAGTCCTCAGGGCCCCTATCCTTATTTCCCTTTTGAAAATGCCGCGAGGTGCGACTCTGGGTTGCCACAGGCTTAGCTTTAGTATTAGCTGGTGGGTTTTGCATGCCGGTAGTAGTGGCAACCTGCTTAGTACGCTTCGACGCCGCTTTGGAAGTAATCTCGACTTTACGCAGGCGGCCTTTCATAGAATTTTCTTGCTTAGCTTCTTTGGCAACAGAAGCATTTTGAGCGTCGCTCTTGGCTGCTGTCTGTGATCTCCCTGAGGCTTTACTAGTAGCCTTTTTATCCGACGCTCTTTTCTTTCCACGCCGGGTACTTGATTCTACGATATAAGTACTGTCTGATCCATCTCCTTCGCTTTCAGACATCTCAAAGTCGCCGTCGCTCTCATCTG
The DNA here is from genome assembly GCA_022432525.1 of Daldinia grandis. NCBI lineage: Eukaryota > Fungi > Ascomycota > Sordariomycetes > Xylariales > Hypoxylaceae > Daldinia > Daldinia grandis. Next base: position 2,005,881 of record JAJKLB010000001.1, read on the forward strand.
AAGCAGCGATATTACTATTTCCTCTACCCGCAATATGCCCAGAACCTATTTCGGTGGGCTGCATAGCTCCTGTTTCGGTAATACGACGTGACGTAATATGTTCCTCAAAATCCGATGGTAAAGAAGCGTGAGTTGGAGAATCCGGAAGGAGCATGTCTTCAGGGCTGGGCATATAATTATCACGAGGGATAGGTTCTGTTTCTGCTTGTGCGGCGTTGGAAAAGAGACTATCAGCCATTTTCTGTGCCGAACTGTCGCAAGACTGCTGTGTATGCTCGTCCTGTACGGCTGGCGACGAAGAACGTTCATCAGGATTAGAGCTTGTAGAAATGATAGGATCATTTGGGAGCTCCGAAGGTGGGTTACTCTGCGTCATCTCCCAGTTGTCGTGAGAATTGTGCCGCCACTGACAAGACATATTTCTCGCCTCTACTACGAGTACAGTTAGTACATATAATACCATAGATTTATAATCATTTGATATTTTTCGTACATGGGCTAATATAGTTGAATAGACATGGCTTGCGAAGAAATGTTACTTTAAGATGAATATAACTTACAATATTGTCCATAATTCAGGCCTCTAATCCTGTATCGAGCTATTCCCTTATAGATGCGTGGGATAGATAGTCTGGAAGAGAGGTCCCTTCCCAAAGCCTTCGTTGGCCGTCTATAGCCAACCCAGGCTTTACCGGTGGGATAATTTGGAGGATATGGAGATATACTGTCTATGATGTTATATGTGTCGTCGAACCCATGTATTCTACTTTATGTGGTGAGTTCAGAGCGGAAGGAGTGATTGTGAGTTAGATCGTAATACACATTATAGAAATCGGGCCAATGAGATGATGACTTGGACAGCGGAATGAACCTAACGTCCACGCATACAAGAGAGAATTGTAAAAGAACAACCATAAACGAGTTTGATACAATTAAAGGGTTCGAACGTGGGTTGAACTGATAGTCGAGATCAGAGATACTTGAGATGATCAAGTCTTACCCGCTGGTGAGTCAGCCAGAGAGACCGGATATAAATATTTGAAAGAAGGTAATAAATTTCTAGATATAAAGTTTGTGCAATCTGTTGTAGTGTAGCTAGGCAAAGAAGGCACAGCTTCATGGCAGGTATGAGGCGTTCTTGTGCCTTCCACCTTTAAGACTCTATAGCTGACTAACCTTAGTACTAATATGTATAAATGCATGAAGTTGGCGGCGACAGCAACTGGTTACATAGCACATACATGTACCTACACATGTACAAGAGGTAGCATGGAATGCTTTCATCGAAATCGCCATAAATGTGTATGTCGATAAGTACCTAGGTACACACCTGATATTTAATGGTAGATGCCAACTCATATGGTGAATGGAAGCAATAAATTCAATATACGCTAGGTCAACAGATACCCAGGTTAATGAAATGTAAGTAAAGGTTGGAGATTACCAGTTAGCCTTATGGAACACCCTCATTACTGGGTTAACTATTACATAGTAATATTTGGAAAGACAAACGTACACCTTAGACGACGATTGATAAATACTATCGTCAAGCAAGTATGAAGAAGCCCTCTATTAAGAGGAATACTAGAGGTTCGTGAAGTAAATCCCTAATCCTTACTCCTGCTCCAATAATATCTGACGACGCCTAATTGATAGTATTTGACCCCTGAAATCACATGAAAAATAGGATATAGGGATTTAAGAGTTGTGGGATATCACGTAGTTTCATTAATGCATGGGAAGCCGGCAGTGTGCCGGTCGGTCTCTGAGGCCGCAGCTGACTTAATTCAAGTCATGCTAGAAGAGCGATGTTACTCGCCAGAATTCAGTAGATACATCTCCATGAATCGTTTTGTCCCGGGGATCCGCCTGAATCAATGCAACCAGCCAACGCCATGTAGTTTCTTCCAATATCGTCCAGTATCCTAATATTTATCGGACGATGCCATCGAAGCGCTGCTTGAACCATTTTACAGTCTCGTCGCGGTTGATGCGGTGGCCGGAACCGATTCTGCTCTTGGCGCGGCGGCGGCGGGTGACACGCTCACCAGGGCGAGTCATGCAGCAGTAGAAGTCCATGCCATAGATACCAATGGCCGGGTCGTACTTGATACCGAGATCGATGTGCTCGCTGATACCGAAGCCAAAGTTGCCGGTCTCACTGAAGTTGCGCTTGCGGAGTTCGTACTCCTTGACCTTGAGGCCACGCTCGAGAATTTCCTCGGCCTTAGGGCCACGGACAGTAACGTGGACAGCGATCTTTTCGTTACGTCGGATACCGAAAGTTCGGACGGTGTAGCGAGCCTTGCCTATTGCGCAAGGGTTAGGAATAGTCGAATTCGCAGTCAGTAACCGAATACAACTTACTGTAGACAGGAGTCTGACCGCTCAGCTGTTCCAAGACCTTCGCGGCACGAGTCAATCTGTCACCAGATTCACCAACGGAGATGTTGAGGACGAGCTTCTGGATGCGGAGCTCCCGCATGGGGTTCTGGGCCTTTTCCGACTGTTGGCAGTAATTATCAGCAGCTGCACATCTTTACGGGCGATTCGGAATTAAACATACCATGGTGGCTGGTTGATGGTTAGTAACTATCGCGAAAAGGTTGGAAGATGTTGTTGTCTCTGGGCTCGAGATTTGGCGATGGCGAAGATGCGAAAAAGAAGCACCCACAAAATTTCGCAGTGGTAAAAGGGTTTCCTTGCCCTACTAAATTGGAGCCGCAGAGGCTAGTATAAAGTGTGGCTTAAGCAAAGTTTACCTCGGTGGGGTCCGAGCTTCTCAAATCAACCTTACTCATCCAGTACTAGCGTCAATCTATATAGGCCCACTTTTCGATGGAGCTTAGTACTTCAGCCTTGAGAATGCCGCCTCGTCAATTTTCGTCCATTGATTGAGCTCCGCCTATCTATCATATTGAAGCTTAGATTCTAAACTTCCACCCACCGGACGCGACAGAGAATCGATAGAGACGAACCAAAGTCATTTCGACTCCCAACTCATAAATAGACAACTTTATTAACTCCCTTGAGAGGCTCCTTTGGAGCTAATCATCGCAAAGATGTCGAATAAACAGGGCAAAATGGTACGTCGTCCATCTTCACCGGTTCATAGCTTCATCGTTGACATTACAGGCTGACCAAACGGATGTTCTCTAGGCCGGTTACGTACGTACCCCTTTTTCGCGTTAATATGCACAACGCCTTGAGCTATACGCGTTCTGTACCTGCTAACCCTTCCAGATTAACTACCGCATGAGGGTCACGTTGATGGACGGCCGTCAGATGACGGGACAGATGCTTGCTTTCGATAAGGTAATTAATGTTCATTTATTGGTATCAGAATCCCGGCTAACTATCTCATAGCATATGAATCTCGTCCTTGCCGATACTGAAGAGTTCCGACGCGTAAAGCGGAAGCAAAATAAGCCTACAGCCCCCGGCGCATCCAGTTCAGCCGCAACCCAGACGATCGAGACAGAGGAGAAGCGCACTCTGGGTTTGACGATTCTACGTGGCGCTCATATTGTGTCATTATCTGTTGAATCTGCGCCCCCGGCCGATCCCAGCACGCGACTTGGAAAGAGTACTCCGGGTGGTTTACCTACCGGCTTAACTTCCGGTCCAGGTGTTTCGCGTCCTGCTGGCCGTGGTGCGGCCCCGACGTCGCTTGCTGTAAGTTCTCGTGTTGTGGTAATGCCAATGTTTAGTATTAACAATTACTAGGGACCAGCAGCCGGTGTTGGTGGCAGCGCTCCCCCTCCTTTCCCTCAGTTTGGTGGAGCCCCTGGATTTGGACCCGGACGAGGTGGCCGTAAGTATTCTTAATTCCTAGGTAAATATTTGAAAATATTACGTGCTAATTATTACCAGCTCCCGCACCTGGGTTCCCCCCTGGTGGATTCCCGCCGCCAGGTTTCCCCCAGAACACTCAATTCCCACCTCCTGGCTTCAATCCTGCCGGTGGCCCTCCCCCGGGATTCAATCCTCCGCCGCGAAGGTAATTATAGAGGGGACGTTTGATTCTAAGGTAAAAGAAATTCTACCGAGTAACGAATGCAGATATCATTGGCGTTTGGGGTGGCGGCCAAAAACTACATAATGGATAGCACCAAAATGGCGGGAATTGTACTCTGCACTCTACTTTAGTTCAGAAGATCTCGTTCATAGCTCCGCATTAGGCCTCGAGAAAAAAAGGCCAATTTATCAGTTGCCGACTTAGAAGTTGAAGTTGTGGTTAAGGTTGACAAATATGTTATGGGGAACATTTATTTATATCTTGCGTAGTAATCAACTGCATATTGCGTACCTATGTCATCTATATGTCATCTGTATTATATAATACGTTTACGCTTAGGGTGAATAAATTCAACGTTCTATTCAGCGCCTGCTATGTAGGATTGATATTATGGAAGGTAGTGTCTGCTGGAATAAGCGGGACCGGCTGACAACAGCTGGGTAATGGTTGGACCTAAGCTGACAAGTACAAGTAGTATGTAGTTAGGTTAGTACGTTATGGTACATCAAAGGCTATTGTCCAACAAATTTAGGCCCGCCAAACTACCCCATTGGAAAATTTCCCTATGTTCCGAATCGGACACCCGACCATCTTCCCTTGCCGGCGCGCAATTTCAACGACATCACTTACCTCACAAACATTCCCTCTTCGTCCTCAATTGATACCTCGGTGATAGCTTCAAGATGGCCGCCTTCGTCAAAGCAGTCAACGCCAAGATTCGGTCGAATCCGACTCTGAACTACTTATGTTCAACGCGTATGTGAACCCCAACTACCCTTCCGGTGTACGGACTTTACCCCGTCATGTCCGAGGCCATCCACGATGAGATTAAATTAGTCCTCACTTTTTGGATCAACTGTTTTCCAGTAGCGCATGATGCTAGATATAGCTGATAGCTCATGGGTGGCTTCGAAGCTCCGCGTTCTATACTTCTACCTTCAATCTTGGTTGCTGGCGCAACCTGTGGTCATTCATGACATGACGCACTACCGCCAAATTAGTAGGAATTAGCTGCTAATATAGTTTGTAATTAGATTTCTGGGGACCGGCGTCGAACTTCGGTATTCCCGTTGCCGCTGTGATGGATGCGCAAAAATCACCTGAGCTGTATGTTGCCCATATACCTACTGCATTGTGTCGTGACGGGGCGCATTGGGTATGCTTCGCGAGTTAGTGAAGCAACCCCCCTTGCCTTCGTCTGTATTCCATAAGCAAATCCTTAAGCTAAATCGCCTCTCAACTACAGAATTTCCGGACAAATGACATTCGCTCTCTGCATCTACTCGGCAACCTTTATGCGATACGCCCTCGCCGTCACTCCTAAGAACTATCTCCTCTTCCTATGCCATTTCATCAACGAGGGTTCGCAATTAACACAAGGTTACCGATATCTCCAATGGCATCACTGGGGCGGCAGAGAAAAGGCTGGTGTTCTGGGTGCTGTAGAAGGAGCCAAGGAAAAGGCTGCCGCAGCCGGTGATAAGATCAAGGAGGCCGCCTCAAAATAAACTATTCCACATATCTGGGGTGTTCATGGCGTCAACTATCTCTTATGGAACCTATCACCGGTGATATTATGCATTCGGCTAGAGAAACCTCATGTTTGCGTTTAGAGTGAACTCGACTCTTCGGCAGAAGGGCCAGGGGAAGAGGAAATTGGTCTAGATAGGACCGGACCTTCGTTGAGGAAGAATTGCAATATCTGTATTTCTATTGCATCGAAAAGATTTAGAGTCATTCTCACGATAGCTCATTAGAATTCGAATTCTGTTGATTCTAGTTATATTAGCACATGAGTGGACTATTAAAGAAGGATAATCGTATGTTATCCAACCCTTCTCCGACTGAAAGATGCTTCTAAACACCTGATCGCGGTCGTTTCCGATACATAATAGTATATTATTATTCGATATTCCTAGGTGTTAATCTATTCGTCTCGTAGTTGGGCCGAGCAAGCGCCTGGTGGAGATCAATAAAACAAAGACATGACAAGCCAAGATATTGAAGTCGTTGATATGATCGTCATCAAACTCCACGGTGTGTATTTTTATCTCACTTGAAACGTGTTTACCTTAGGTACCTAAGAAGCGAGCCCCAATAAAGCCGATGGTGAAATTTCCTCCAGGGGACGCCAGAGGTCCAATTGGTGCTCAAAGCTCATTTCCATGTTTGGAAAGTATAGCAATAATACAGCTCCGGCCCCTGAGGGTAGTATTGCCAGTATTGCGAGTTAAGGCAATAAGACTCATAAGCGGACAAGTAGTATCGACGAATTAAGAACTTCAAATTGGCCATGTCTGTCTGGCTGTACCAATCCTATCGACGTAACGGACACCCCCACGCTTAAAACAGGGAGTGCCTAGTCCATGATAGTTAGTCACATGTACGCTCTGACGACGCGTTTCGTAAATTCTAAGTTAAACTAAGTTGGAGGGTCCTATGTACTGTACATACCTCCTACATTTTGGCCATATCTTGTAGCTATCAACGTTTTACGTATATTTTAGCCCTCATCACACTCATTCAAGACGGTGTGCTTAACTCCGCAGTAGGGGTGGTCATCTAGAATGAAGCAATATTGATGGGTACCGGATACACTTGCCTGTTGTGAAGAGCCTATTAAGAAACGAAGAAAGAAGCCGGAGGATCACAATGATAGGGGTCTATAATCCGTCCAAAGAGGTGTGGGGGTGTTGGATGAAACGTCAACCAACCACAACTCGCAGTTGTCTTATATGATCTACTACGTAGCCAAGTAAGTGCCAATGTCTTGGTTGGAGATAGCATTTGCTAGACCCTTTATTCAGCCTCATACAAAAATCAAACGAACATGTGACGGCAAATATGAGGTTAGAAATTAAACGAGTGGTATAATTAGCAAAAAAATCACGCATCGTACCTAAAACGGTTCCCTGGTTGTTTCGTGCCGAGAGAAAACAGTTGAGTGTTTAGAGCCAAGTACGCGGATAAGAAATATGATATAGCAGAAGGCGGGTGGATGCATGAGATCCATAGCTTGGCAAAGAAAGGTACCAGGAAAAGCCTCTGTATTTACGTGATCGACGCTCAAGTTGTGACTCTAGTCGTCTTGCCAAGCGACTGGCGAGTAATTAATAGCGCAATCTAGATAAGCTGTCAGATGGAAACAATACTAGCACCAAAGCCGCAGAGTTGGCACACACTACGATAGACTATAATAGACTATGGTAGACACTAGACAAGCTTACACGTTTACACAACCCTACCTACCTTGTAGGTACCTTGTGCATAAGATATTTCCTATTGCATCTCGGGTTCCGGGTACGAGCCGAAGCGGTGGGAGTTTAGGGGGGAACAGATGGTGTTAGTAATGTATATTATTCTGCATTACGAGTTTAATTTCAGTCAAAGCGAAACAGGCCGAGGCACGAATCATAAGGAGATCAAAGTTAAGACTTACACAAAATCTAAATCATCTTCACCGCTGTCCTATAGAGAGTATCAGACTTGGATGATCGAGCTTGGCATGTCGGTAGCAATAAAATGCGGATGCATGCAGAGCAACTGTGATCTTCCTAACAGACCTACATATAGTCTTAACCTGTAGTTATAAGAGTATACACATGATGATGTAATCGTGAGAAGCTTGAATAGGAGTTTACTCGAATAGGTAATTTATACCTATATGAGGAAATACTAGGTAGCTACTAACCACGCGGCAGCACTTCACATTTGTACATTTATACATGCTTGTGGGTGGTATACATGCAGGTCATATAGCAATAGTTAGGTAGGTGCCTAACATACCTGCTAGTTATACGAAAAATAGAGGGAATAAAAAAAGCCATTATCGGGAGGACATTCCCTCAACAACCTGGGAAGATATCCGAGCTAACATTGTAAGCCTCCTTAGACAATCCAAACTATCGGATACTTCTAATAATTAACTACCTACCTACCTAGGTAACCTAGTACATAGAAAAGTAAGCTAATTTATCCGGCTTTGATGATTGGTTAAATTCGGAGATACACAACTATCACTACAGCACCTAAAGTTCCAGCTCAGGACATCAGTTTCCATGACCTCAACATGTACCTAGCATTAAGATACCTCCTTCCCTCTTACGTAGGCACTTCCGTGACAGTGTGACTTTGCTCTGCAGACAAGACCAGGAAGGAGCTATGTAATGCAGCCCCCTTTATGACAAGGATACATTGATGTATTGCAGCATCCGTAGCAGTTGCAGCAGTTAATACCTCAGAGCTCGTGCTCGAGGTGCATTTTTCTGCAAACTATTACGGTACCTCCCACCTCAACCCCGCCAAACCCCGCCATGCATCTTCCTCCCCTGTCATCTTCTTCCCTAAAACTCAATACACTACCCTGCTTTGGGTCGGATATCGCCCGTTACTCTTGTTATATTGTCAGTTTAGAAGTGAATAGCAATGCTCGGGATTTATAACCCGAACGCAGTTCTAGACTGGACGTTGGACATTGCCAATCTCTCAACGAGCAGCGCCATCTTTCTACTCGAGGCTAATGATACGAAATTCTGCCGCGGCAAAGCGCTACCTCCTCTGCCCATGCTATGGATTACACACCTACGTACTATCGTAACCTACCTAGATAGATACCGTACAGTATAGAGGCCGAGTTTGAAGCTCAGGTCGAGGCCTGTAACCCTGTAGTTGCCCCATCCGGTCAATTCGGACTGGTTTCGGCGGGCCGTATTGGCTGTTTCATCAAACGCAGCTGTTTCCTACAACTGTAGCAGCTCGGGGCCAAGAGGGCAAAGCAACGATAACCTCTATGGATGTTTGTCTGGTGACACCTTGTAGGCTTGTCCCGGTACTTGGCAAGGTGTGAGACAGGCTGATCGTCTCTCAAGGGAAGGGGGACGAGAAGGAGAATAATCCCCTCAAATGTCCGCCTCAGCAACCCATCCCGCTTGCCCGTCCGCGGCCTATGCAAAGCAACTGACCTCTTAGCCTCCACTACCCGTGCTTTTCTATCATATTTGTACTAGACTATATCGAGGGGTAGTGTGCACAATAAGAAGATTGGACTAACGCTACTTAACCTTCTGCAATGGTTTCTTGGCCCGCAATGTGAGAGGGAAAAAAAAAACCTTAAGAAGCCTCGAATCTCCTCTCCGAGTCACTACCTTTCACATTTTCTGCCCTCTCCAATTTTTCATTATCTACGTGACACACCTAGCCGAGACAAAGGCGAACCTCCTTATTTACCTCTTTGGGTGCGCGTTACCTACTTTGCAATTATTATAACTTCTACGGTACTTCATATCACATCTCGCAATCCTAAAGCTAGCCTAGGGATTCCCTACCTCATACGTCAGCGTAGACGAAGGGGAGAGCTCAAGCCCCAGTTGAGATACCCCACCAAACCAATCTCGACGTCGAGCTCAACAAACCTCCCTCCCCTCCTACGTCACACAGCAAGCTTATAATAACCCTTGACTATCTCGGGCAGAGACATAAATCCTTTTTTAACCCATCTTCGGCTATCAAATATGGATTTTCAAGATATTCAGGATTTAGAGGCTGCCCGCAAAGCCGCCATCAATGATGACGCCGAAGATGTCTTTGAGGAGGGCACCGCGCCGCCAAAAGGAGGCAAGACGGCGCAACATATTCGCGCAAACAGCTCTATTATGCATCTGAAGAAGCTGTTGGGTTAGTAATACCAAATATTCTACATATGTTACCGTCCCTACTTCGTCAGGTATGCTAACGAGTCCATCATGTTATAGTGGCTAACAGAGGAGAAATTCGTAAGTAGCACCACACATATGAACAAAGGTATCTAGATCATTTTGCTAACAATTCGTAGCTATTCGTGTATGACATCCTAATAACTCCATTACTTTATTATGTCTTAGGACTCCGATAACTAATTATGGCTTTTCTATATAACTATAGATCTTTAGAACAGTATGTAACCCCGCTATGTTTTCAATGGAGCTTTCCCGAGGACTGACATTGTAATCAGGCTCACGAATTATCGCTGCATACCATCGCAGTTTTCAGGTGCGCAACACATCTAATATAGACCTTTTTAATACATTGCAGCTAATTCTAGTAGTTATGAGGACCGACTTAGTATGCATCGGCAAAGTATGCAGATATCTAGCTATAATGATAGAGGGGAATATTAGAGTGCTAACTTATCTGACTTACAGAGGCCGACGAAGCCTACGTCATCGGAAAGCGAGGACAATATACCCCGGTCGGCGCTTACCTCGCTGGCGACGAAATTATTAAGATTGCCCTAGAACACGGCGCCCAGATGATTCATCCTGGTAAATATTATTTATTCCTTTGCATATGAATTTGAGTTTAGATTTTATTTCTAACACATTACAGGATATGGTTTCTTATCTGAAAATGCCGAATTTGCCCGAAACGTTGAGAAAGCCGGTCTTATCGTAAGTAATTGTCTAGGTTAACTAGTCCCAATCACGATCTGGAACTCCGACTAATATGTCACCCTGTATAGTTTGTCGGTCCCTCTCCTGCTGTTATTGACGCACTTGGTGACAAAGTATCTGCCCGAAAATTAGCTATTGCCGCGAATGTTCCCGTCGTGCCGGGAACCGAAGGCGCGGTAGCTGCATTTGAGGATGTGAAGAAGTTCACTGACGAATATGGATTCCCTATCATTATCAAGGCTGCCTTCGGTGGTGGTGGCCGAGGTATGAGAGTTGTGCGCGAGCAATCAAGTCTCAAGGAATCCTTCGAGAGAGCTACTTCCGAGGCAAAGACGGCTTTCGGGAATGGCACGGTATTTGTTGAGCGCTTCTTGGACAGGCCTAAGCACATCGAGGTCCAACTACTAGGAGACAACCATGGCAATATTGTACACCTATACGAGCGAGACTGCTCGGTCCAGCGGAGACATCAGAAGGTGGTTGAAATCGCACCCGCCAAAGATCTTCCCGCGGAGACCCGAGATGCCATTCTCGCCGACGCAGTTAAACTGGCCAAGTCCGTGAATTACCGAAATGCGGGTACCGCAGAGTTCTTAGTCGACCAACAGAACCGCTACTACTTCATTGAAATCAACCCGCGTATCCAGGTCGAACATACCATAACCGAGGAAATCACCGGTATTGACATTGTTGCTGCTCAAATCCAAATTGCCGCAGGTGCTTCGCTTCAGCAACTCGGCTTAACTCAAGATCGAATTTCGACACGAGGCTTCGCGATTCAGTGTCGAATCACTACCGAAGACCCGTCAAAACAATTCCAGCCAGATACTGGAAAGATTGAGGTGTACAGATCCGCTGGTGGCAATGGAGTGCGTCTCGACGGTGGCAATGGTTTCGCTGGTGCGGTTATTACCCCGTACTACGACTCCATGTTGGTGAAATGCACATGCCACGGTTCAACCTACGAGATTGCGCGCCGAAAGATTCTCCGAGCTCTTATCGAGTTCCGTATCCGTGGTGTGAAGACGAACATTCCGTTCCTTGCCTCATTGCTGACACATCCTACCTTCATCGATGGTAACTGCTGGACCACATTTATCGATGATACTCCTCAGCTGTTCGACCTAATCGGCAGCCAGAATCGTGCCCAGAAGCTGCTAGCTTACCTCGGCGATATCGCAGTCAATGGAAGCAGTATCAAGGGCCAGATCGGTGAGCCTAAGTTCAAGGGTGATATCATCGTTCCAGAACTTTTCAATGCCGACGGCTCCAGGCTTGATACCACACAGCCCTCTACCAAGGGTTGGAGACAAATTATCCTCGAACAAGGTCCTAAGGCGTTTGCCAAGGCCGTTAGGCAGTATAAGGGTTGTCTGCTGATGGACACGACCTGGCGTGATGCCCACCAGTCTTTACTGGCCACTCGTGTACGAACGATCGACCTCCTGGGAATCGCAAAGGAGACTAGCCATGCTCTGCACAACCTTTACAGCTTGGAATGCTGGGGAGGCGCTACTTTCGATGTCGCTATGCGTTTCCTCTACGAGGACCCGTGGGACCGCCTTCGCAAGATGCGAAAGGCCGTTCCAAATATCCCCTTCCAGATGCTTCTTCGAGGAGCAAACGGTGTGGCTTATGCTTCGCTTCCCGACAATGCTATCGAACATTTCGTCGACCAAGCGAAGAAGAACGGTGTCGATATATTCCGTGTGTTCGATGCCCTGAATGATATTAACCAGCTCGAAGTTGGAATCAAAGCCGTGCAGAAAGCTGGCGGTGTAACGGAAGGTACCGTTTGCTACAGCGGAGACATGCTGAACCCCAAGAAGAAGTACAACCTTGAGTATTATCTCGACTTAGTCGACAAGCTAGTGGCGCTAGATATCGATGTCCTTGGAATCAAGGATATGGCTGGTGTGTTGAAGCCTCGTGCCGCAACCCTTCTCATCGGGTCTATCCGGAAGAAGTACCCCGACCTACCAATCCATGTTCACACCCACGATTCTGCCGGTACTGGTGTTGCTTCTATGGTCGCTTGTGCTCAAGCTGGCGCCGATGCTGTCGATGCTGCTACGGATAGTCTTTCGGGAATGACGTCCCAACCGAGCATCAATGCCATTATTGCGTCGCTCGAGGGTTCTGAACTGGACCCTGGCTTGAACCCTGCACACGTTCGTGCTCTCGACGCCTACTGGTCGCAACTGCGCCTCCTATATTCGCCTTTCGAGGCTCACCTTATCGGGCCCGACCCTGAGGTTTATGAGCACGAGATTCCCGGTGGTCAGCTGACCAACATGATGTTCCAGGCTGCCCAACTTGGTCTTGGCTCTCAGTGGACTGAAACCAAGAAGGCGTATGAACACGCGAACGATCTCCTCGGAGACATCGTCAAGGTTACACCAACCTCAAAGGTTGTTGGTGATCTGGCTCAATTCATGGTCTCGAACAAACTCTCACCTCAGGACGTCGTCGACCGAGCCGGCGAGCTCGATTTCCCCGGATCGGTCCTCGAATTTCTCGAGGGCATGATGGGCCAGCCTTACGGCGGATTCCCTGAGCCCCTGCGCTCAAAGGCCCTTAGAAATCGCCGAAAGTTCGACAAGCGACCTGGTCTTTACCTCGACCCTGTCGACTTCAAGAAGACGCGCTCCGAGCTTACACAAAAATGGGGTCAGATCACTGAGACTGACGTGGCCTCTTGCCTAATGTACCCCAAGGTGTACGACGACTACAAGAAATTTGTGCAGAAATTTGGTGACCTCTCGGTCCTACCGACCAAGTACTTCCTCTCTGCGCCGCAAATTGGCGAAGAGTTCCATGTCGAGCTAGAGAAGGGTAAAGTTCTGATCCTAAAGCTACTAGCTGTTGGCCCATTGTCCGAGAACACAGGCCAACGAGAAGTGTTCTACGAGATGAACGGTGAAGTTCGTCAAGTGACAGTTGATGACAAGAAGGCCAGCGTTGAGAATATCAGCCGACCCAAGGCCAATCCTGGCGATTCTAGCCAGGTTGGTGCTCCGATGGCTGGTGTATTGGTTGAACTGAGAGTCCACGAAGGCTCTGAAGTCAAGAAGGGTGACCCATTGGCTGTGCTCAGCGCCATGAAGATGGTAAGGCTACTACTATTCAGACATTATATATACAAAGTTTTGTTGCTAATCCTCGTAATAGGAAATGGTTATATCGGCTCCGCACAACGGCAAGGTATCAGACCTCCAAGTAAGAGAGGGCGATTCGGTCGACGGATCGGACTTGGTGTGCAAGATTGTGAAGCCTTAAACACAATTTGCATATGAAAAGGTAAACTATAGGAAATTTAAAGCGGAGTAACGGTATTGGGTGCTTGCGAGGCTTTAGGCTGGTGTGTTCCAGGGACGGAGGCAGTACTCGGGGTTGACGTGGACTTCTCATATGTCCTTTCCCCTAAGTTTACTTCACACAAAAGGCAAAATACCTGCTTTTGTCACCGCAAATATGATTTCAATTTATCCATTATCTTATTTCTCTGGATGTGTCTCTTTGCTGTAAAGTTTGAATAGTTTAGCTGTCTTAGTCCAACGCGCTGAAGTCTACATCGTCCAGCTGGACGACAGGTAATAACGCCATATGTAACTTACTCGAGCCGTAAGGCACGAAGCGGGCGTAAAACGGCCTCCCCAGAGGCGTCACATCGAACGTACCCGGATCCGCAGCCGTGTCCATGACAATCGGCCAATCGATCTCAACAGCAGCAACGCGCAGCTCGATGGGCGGCGCGCCCAAATCCCAAATTGGATTCTTGAGCTCGTCGCTGCTAACCTCGAGGATTTCCTCCTTGTGCTCCTCAAACATACTCGAACTCGAGTTCCCGCTTCTTCGCACAACGTGGATCTGCGTCGGGTCGATCGCCACATTCCACCTGCTGCCGCGCTTAGGCGTAAGCACGTAGTCGTGCGTGTGTCCGTGCGGATCCGTCGTCGAAGGCGGAAGTACGTTTCCGCTGCGGTATTCTACCGGGGGCACGGCGACGGCGTCGTGCTCGATGGCCAGGGCGTAGAGCAGGGCGCCGTAGTATATAGCCGCCGTGTCGTTGGCGCGGCGGACGACGCGCGGTGTCGCGGCTAGACGGACCGTCGCGGTGCTGCTGCCGGCGGGTGCGGCGACGTGTTGCAGGCTGCGGCCGTCGAGGGATAGGGCCGTGCTGCTCGTGCTGGTCGCGCCCGTGCTGGCGTCGGTCGAGCTCGTGCTGATGGTGCTGCGGCTGGCGTGGGCCCAGGTTGGGATCCGGATGGAGAAGTCGAAGGGCTGGGAGGCGGAGATGGCGTATGTGAGGGTGTGTCCGAAGGGGTACGTCGTCTCGGCTGAGACGGTGACGGGGTTGTTGGAGTCGAGGGTTGCGGCGGCGGTGCCGGGCACGAGGAATATGTGGGCTAGGCTGCCGTCGGGGGTCGTGGCGAAGGAGTTGGCGAGGAATTTGGGGTAGGCTTGCGGGTGGTTGACTGTGCAGCTGGAGTTGGTGGTGTTAGAGGGGGGGTTGGTTTGGGGGTGGGGAGTTTGCTTACCATGGCTATGGGGGTTTTAGTTTGGGGGGGAAGAGGGTAGTATGGTGAGAGATAGAAAGGGGAGAAGGGGGAGAGGGACTTACATAGTTTGGTTCGAGGCCGAAGACGTTGGCGTACGAGTTCACATCCCACCAGAGGTCGTCGGTGCTTAGGTTTCGAGACCACGGCTGCGAGCGAGGGTTGATTAGATGGACGCCCTTTTCTTGTGATAGACACATCACGGACTAATACTACCAAGCAGTAGAAAGAAAATATATGTGCAGAGGTAGGTACGCACCTGGTTCTCTTGCTGGACATACTGATGGGACCACCAGTCCGGCGAGACGGAAACGGGAAAGGCATTAAAAGCAGTCTGCTCAGCCCAGTCGGCGATGTCGTTGTCGCCGAGGTACTGGTAGATATACGCCGAGGAGAACATGACCTCGGCCGCGATGCACAGCTCGGCTCCCCGGCTGGGATTCAGGTCGGAGACGTACTCGTCGGCGAGGATCGTGCCGGCTATGGAGCGGTGGTACTCTGCTAGCAAGTCGACGGCTTTCCGGGTCTGCTCCTTGAGCGCTTCGTCTCCGCTGTTGAGGTATAGGGATAGGGGGTATCGCAGTCCTTTTGGGTCAGGTGAGTTAGATTGGGGGGGTAGATTACACGGGTTGTGATGGTTTATCTCTTCGTCTTTGTCTTACCTTGTGCCATGTTGACGCCGTGGATAAAGACCCAGCTTAGGTTGAAGGGCGTTGTTTCGTATAGAACATGGGGGTATGCTTCTTCTGTCCAAAACGTTCTCCAGTCTGCTCCCCACTGCGATGCTTTGCGTCAGCATCTTCTCTCTTGTGTTTCCCCTTCTTTTGTCCCCTTTCTATTCACCATATAGCCGTATTTCAAGGCTAAAGGTAGGTAGGTGGCTGATTGCAAGACATCACTCACTAGTACGCCTCCCTCGACCATGAGTTCCATAGTCTCCCAGATAATCTCAGAGTTATTCCGGGGGTAACGTTCCAAGAGCCACTGCAGGGGGATGTGCATCTCATGCGTCCGACCTACACCGAACCCGGCTGTGTCGAATGTATCATTTCCATGCACTAGGAGGCCGGTATAGTTATTCTGAAGCACTATAATCATATAAAGTTAGTTCTCATAGAACTTTATAAAGCATCAACCCATTCTATCAACCATAGGAGCATAGGAGCATAGGAGAATGGTGACAACTTTGGAATAGACTTACTGCTATGCGCAAGAACAACATAACGGTGCATAGCATCGACAATACGCTCCGTCTGAGTCGGATCTGCTTCCGCATATTGTATAAGTCCCAGGAGAATCAAGCATCGCGCCCAAAGCCCCCTCGTAGCTTGCGTAGTCTCCCACCCGATCCACCCGTCTTCTTGTTGGTGGTCGAGGATATAATCCAGATAGTATTTCACCTGGCCAATAATCCTCTCGTCGCCCAGTCCAAAAGCCAGCGGGACAAGGCCGTTGAACCAATAGGGAGACGCTTCACTGCTCGTAGATCAGAATTAGTACACATCTCTTACGTATTTCCAAACCCCCCGCCGTTCGTAAGTCTCGGTCTTACTCTAAAGCAGAATACTCCGTAGACCCCCCTATATACTTCGAATCATGCACGAAGCGATAGAAATCAAACATATTCCCCGACAGTCCCGCCGCCTCCAGCTCGAGCTGGTCTTTGAACCATCCCAACGGCTTGACCGACCCTAGATCTAGCGGCTTATACACCGGCTGCACAACTAACAAAGAGCCAGTTAGCCCGACAACCTCCTAAACACATCGTGCCACCTCTTGAAGTAGCAACTGGGGAGCTTACGTGAAGTTCCATCCTCATACGACGACCTAGAAATCGCTGCTGTCTGGGCACAGCCAGCCAATGCCGCGAGGACAGCACAAGATCGAAGCAGTAGTACCATAGTGAGTAAGATCGGGCTTTAGAAGCCAAAAAGAAGCATACTCATCAAGCGCCCCCTTCACCTAGCTACTTGTGAAATGCTTGTCTATATATATATTCCTACGGTATAACCTCAGATCGGCTTCTTCCCCCTTCTTCCCCTCCTATCGCGGCCAGACGTCCTCGGCCTAGAACGATGCGACAGATAAGGCGAGGAGAACGGATGGGAAATATGCGAGCCTATCGGAATGGCACGTAGCTATCAACCGTCACCCTGCAAGGTTACAGCAAGAGGCCAAACAGGGTTCGTTAACATGGTTAATATAGCAGCAAACTTGATAAGCCGTTCAGTTAGCCGGGAACTATAGTGAGACTTGGGGGCAAACCTCCATTGCATAAAATCTCTACCTATGATTGTGGTCACAGGTTACGGAATTACTACTCACGAATACTCTTGCCACCAATAATTCCTTATGGGTTTCATCTTAGCAAAGAGGTCTCATTGTGCTATCTTACAATTACAGCTAAGTGTGATCTCGTGGCCAGATGCCCAACATAGTGGAGGGAATCTGAGTAGCAGACTTCGTGCTGCACTTAGTACAAGCAATCCTGCCCTTTTGACAGCTCTCATAGTCCTAGTGTCTGCCAAGATCCTTTTCCGACAAAGTTACATTATCGCAAAATCCACAACTTTTTCTATGACGAACTCCAAAGACCCACCGCACCCGTCCTTCTCAATCGAGTCACTGGCGACATTAAGTAGAATGCTCGTTAATGAGGCGTTCGGAATTTGTTTAGGGATATCATAAACACCCCAGGCAATGTTGATAGCGTAGAATTTTATCCTAGCGCCATTTAGAAGCCGAAGCCCGTAGCTTGAGGTGCAAAGCCGTTGGGTTGCGCGAAAGGAGCTGGGGAGACTCTTCCGCCAGTGGAAGTAGGTCCAGCGGTAATCATGAGACGGTTGCCACCGAGAATAGGCGTCTCATCTTCATGCTTCTCCTGAGCCGACTCCTTAGCCTTTCGTGCTTCATTGTCAGCCCTGAGCGCTGCGATTTCTTTGGTTTGTTGGCAAAGGAAATTGATCATGTACGGCATGGTAAAGTCGTTTAGACCGTGACGCCATGATAGCTCTAGTACGGTGTCGGGACGGATAAGGTCGTAGCATGCATAAAGCATACCAACATAGCACTCACGGCTGCCAATGTCGACGAACTAGGAGGATGGTTAGTATGGAAAAGTTAGTCTGGAGGCTAGAGAAAGAAAACTTACGTAACGGAGGAGCTCCTCAACAACCTCAGACTTGCCGGAAATAGCAGCTGTCTCAATAGCATCCTTATATAACTTGTCCTGTTTCGATAAAGCGATCGACTTCTCCCATCTCTTGGTCTTACGGTAGATGTTAGCAGCAATTTGTCTGAAGAAGACAAGATCGTGCTTCTCCAGGCGAGAGGCAAGCTCAACCGCATCATAGTTGTCGTAGTTCTCTGCCGAGTCTCGGAGAGTCTTGTAGTCTTCCTCCTCAATTAAGAGATCATTAATAGCGTCGTTCACTGTTCGCTTGTTCTGGCTCTGTACATTGAGTAAGAAGGGTTTGATCAACGGTAAGTTGTCCGACTTTTGGAACATGCGAACAACCCGATTGACATCGATACGCGGCGTAAGAACCTGGAGGAGGTCAGTCAAGAGAGACGGATGTTGCTCGAGGTAAAAGTTGATGGCGCGGTAATAGATCTCCAGGTTGGCAACCTTGACGACGATGTCCTTGAATTGCTGGTGCTCCCACGAGTTTTGCGCACGCTCCATCACAGCAAGCGCGGCATTGTCGAACTCGTCATAATGGTAGTAGCAGAAGACTAGCTCGGGCCACAGATTGGCATCCTCGCAAGCACGAATCAACTTGGGCAGGTTCATCCTGCTCCAGAACAGTTTGATGTGCTCCATGAGTCTCTCGGGGTGGTACTTCGAAAGTGCGATACCTAGCTCGGTGAACATTCCCATGTGAGCACGTTCAAGGCCGAGTCCTTGCTCGAGGAGGTCAATAAGCTCGTCAAAGAAGCCTTCGGATTCGTACTGCTTGACAAGGGCTTGTAGTTGCTCAGCATCAACAATCAAGTTGAGACCACAGATCTTCGCAAGTCGGAATTCCTTCTTGGCAACACATGCCGAATGGACTTGGTTCCAGACCTTGATGTTGTTGGCCTTGCGCGCGCATTCAACAGCAGCCTGATAATCTTCAAGGTGCACAAGTGTAGTAGCGAGCTTAGACCAGTTAGAGATGCTGGTGTAGAAGATCTTTGCTGCCTTATGAAAGCCTTCCTCGGCAGCTTTATCACCAGACTCCTCGATATTGGCCACATTAGTACCTCGAAGGAAGTCCTCTAACTCTCCTAGCTGATCCAATCGGGCGTAACAGAAGGCAAGGCCGGTGTCGATCGGAGGTTCACGGAGAGTCTTACGTGCCATCCGAAGATATTTGACCAGTTCTTCGTCCTTTCCAGCATGGGTTGCGACCTCAATGACTTCAAGGTAGTTGCGAGGATCACCAGCCCTGATATAGGACTCAATGGCATCTGCCACGCGTAGACCATCAAGCTGGGCCTTAGCAACTCTGCTCCAAACCTCAGGAACATCGACATCTTCGGCGAATGCGCTGGCGCGGTCGATACTAACAACGTGCTCTACCAAGACTTCAACAGCTGCCGTCTTGTTACCAACCTTCTTGTAGATCTCGAAGGCCTCTTCATGAAGACCGACGTCGATACATAGCTGCGCGCACTCGTCAGGATTGAACGAGTCGAGGCGGTGGATATAGTCCATAACTCTACCCTTATCCGCTCTCGCAGCAGTGAGGATAAGGAGGTTCTGGAGACTTGGGTTGTCATTAAAGGGCGAAGGCTCCAATACTATCTTTTCTAGGAGCTCAATAAGTTCACCTGGAAGATCAGACGCCAAGAATGATGCGACAGCCTCAGAGACCTTTGCAGGGTCGCTACATTCAGGGACAGCCGTCGCAACGACCTGGTCAATAACTGACCTACGGTGAATGTTGTTCTCGCTCAAGACAAATGTCCATAGCTCACGATCAGAGCGTTCCAAGACGTAGCGAGCTTGGGCACGATACATGGAGTTTTCGTTTGTGATGTTGATCAATTCTAAATCATTCTGGCCCTTCTGGTACGCGATAAACGCCAAGTTCGGGTCTCGCTTCTCGCAGTATTTACCGACACTCAAAGTATCGTACTGGTCGTTCTCCTTGAGGAATTTCTCCGGGTTGTTGTTAGAGTCGATATAGATCTTGGCGAGAGCATTGAAAACTGCTTGCTGTTGGTTGCCAGCGGCCAAAGTAGCCTCTAGGAACGGTAACAATAGCTTTAGACGGTTACGGGTTTCTACCTCTTGCACTAGCGCGTCGATAGGGATTGACGCAGGGTTGATAGTGGTGAGGAGATTCTTAATCACAGACTCATCGCAGTCAACATCAAGTAGGCCACCAATGACCTCGGGAGTCCTGGCCGGGTTCACACGCTGCACGTAAACCTCGATTGCATTGAACCGCTGGTTCTGATACAAGTAGAGAATTAAGTCATGGACGAAATTATGTTTATCGCAGACAATGATTAACGGGAGCATCTCGGCAAGTTTCGCTTCTTTAAGGAAGTTCTTGACCTTTTCTGGGTTGTAGAAATTGCTGTCTCGGCAAATTCTCTCGACTTCGTTGAACTGGCCCATCTTAGTGGCTGCTTCTATATACTTGAAGTGGACATCTGGGTCTTGAGAGAGATTGACAATGCTTCCGAGATAGAAGAAGAGACCTTCATGGGTCTTGTATTTCTCGAAGAGGTCGATCAAGTTGGTAGGACCAAGGAGCTCGGAATATTTAGTTGCAATTTGGACAACTGATTGAAGGTTTTGGCGGATATTCGCCTTCATCATGGCGTCGAGACATTCCAAGGACTGCTCTACTGAAAGCTGGCCGAAATAGTTGACTAGCCAGTCCGCATTGAAGTTCGGAGTGCCAGGAATACCAACAATAACTCGCTTGATAGCCGCCGGGTCTTCGTAGAGCTCCAACGCCTTTTGGTACAATCCAGTCTGCTCACACAAGCTTCCGATACGAGCTTTGTCAAAATGCGAGAATAGGTTGTTGCCTAAGATCGCATCTGCTACCTGAGGTGCGTTCATCAAATTCATTTCGAGAAGCCTGGTTTGTAGGTGGCCGTGCTCCGGCTTGTTCTCCTTGAGCGCCTCAAGTAAGAATGCTGTAGCTTGCTGAACCATGCCTTGTGATTGGAAAACATCGACCACGCGCTCGATATCAATCAACGACCCACCTTGGTGACTGGCTAGGGAGGTCGCGAATTCTGCACCACGTTCTGGGTTAACGCGAACGATATGCTGCAGCAGGGTAATCCAGTCCGGCTGGTAACCAGTCTGGTCACAGTAGGGCAGGATCTTGTCGAATTGGCCTAGTTCGGCAAATGAGGCAACAACTTTGTGAGTAGCATTAGCTTTTAGGTAGACTGCTAAAGCCAAATTGACATCATGTGCTCGAACTAAGTCACCGAGCTCCTCAGAAAAGTCCAGCTTGCCTTCCTTCGCCCATTTCTCGAGGAGATGCTTGCGGTTTTGAGATAGAACGGGCACGGCAAGCTCAAGAGTCTCGGTTTTATTCAGAGGAGTAGTCTTGTCAAGGAGCATTCCGAAGTATTGGAGGATATAGGACATTTTGCCCGGAGGCGCTGGGAGGTTCTTGAATTTGTTAATTGTTTCGGTAGTTCGTAAGAAGCCCCGAGGAGAGTTGGCAGCGACCCTTGCAGCACCATCGTAATCACCGGAGTTGAACAACTGGTCAAACTGGCGCACATAGAGCTGGTCCGCACCAGGAAGCCCAGCTCGAGAAGCCATCTTGATGGCAATCTCAGTATTTGCCGGATTTTGAAGGAGATAATCAACCATGGTTGTTTCGTCGACTGACACAAAAAGCACTTGGCCCTTCCTGTTAATACCAAGAATACCGGTCGAGTCGGAATCGGCACAAGTTGTAAAGATAGTCTCGCTCGAAATTCGGTTCATGAAGATGGTGCTACCAGTCTCCAAATCATAGAGGTGGATAAATCCGTACTTTGTTACCATGTAAACAATGCCGTATTTCTGGGAAACCTGCATAGCAACAGGGAAGTCGTTCGTGGCTTCAGGGGGGAAGAATATGTCGACAGCCTTCTTTTGGAAAGGCTTGTTGCCCTCCGGGTGATCGATCTCGACGATATGTAGCTTGGCACCTGTGGCGGTACGAACTGCGAAAGAGAAGACCTTGGTATCCGCGGGCTCGCCTTCTATTCTGAGGGTGCCAAATGTGGCTGCGTGACCTTCAATCGCTTGGCTGATACCTCTGTCTTTGGAGTACAGTTGTAAACTGCCGACCACACGGCCTGCCTGTTGAGAAATACCAACAACAGCCATCCATTTACCATCACTGTTAGTTCGGTAGTTTATAATTTGGCATCCCTAATTCGATTGTAGTTAGCTAGTAAGCTCCCAGATATAGCTAGTATATGTAAGGCTGACATACGTTCAAGTTGGCATTGCGCTTGAAGACTTCGACGGGCGCAGCTTGGGTGTTATCATAGATATCCCAGTGAAACACTGAGGTCTCCGTGACCAAACCTAGGGTTGACTCGCTAACCCACTTCCAGAAGACGACATCTTCGTTCATCGTAGCAGACTTCAGCTTTGCTTTCTTCTCTAGGTCGAAAATTTGTAGTGTTCTCGATTGTGCTCGGAGGGCGATGATCTGCTTCGACCAGTGCATAATAGCACTGTCGGCCTTGATGGGTCGGCGTGTCACACTGTTCCCTTGCTTGAGATCGATGATGACGACTTCGGGTTGCGCTGTCTCGCTCTTCTTTTCTCTTATGCAAATGAAGGCATCGGATTCTAAGGTCTAATGCAATGAAGGTCAGACTTGAAGCTTTGGAACATTAGCAACAATGAGGGATTGCTTACGCAGGAGTTGAACCCAACGGCGCTCTGCTCAACGCCGACATTGCTGAGCGTCAACAGCTCCTGGAACTTAATAGGTAACGGAGCCATGATTCCAGATCACATGAGTTGGTTAAGACGGTAACGGTGAAGCGCAAACGCAGTATCGAAATAGAGATTGTCGAAAACGGGGTGGCTTTCCCATAAACAGTGCGCCTAGTCCAGGCCAGCAACGATTGTGTCCGAGGAACGCGATCGTGAATGAGCCGGGGCTAGGTAAATGTGTACAGGAAAGGGGTGGAAAGGAAGGTATTAGGTGCTAAATTAGCAGAAGAGACCTCCAGGGATTGATTATGTAGGAGAAGAGAGTAAGTAGAGGGAAACACCCGTGCAGACGTCAATGGCGACGTCGTTCAGGTAGGCACGGTGATGAGGTCAAGTATTGTACAAATGTGGATGAAGGAGTAGAGAAGGTGCAGGTTGGTCAATCAGTGGTAGTAAGAATTTCTAGGAGGAAAGTGGACGTGTGTACGAAATATGGTGATCCCTTTCCAAATGTTACGGGTTACTTGTTCGCAAGGAGCACCTGAGGCTGCCAGTCATGTACCTGACGTCGTGCACGAGCCACGTACATTCAGCTCATCTATGTAGGTACCTACCTAAGGTAGGTGCTACGCAGTTGCGTAGGTACTGATTGCCAGGGTAGGTGCAGCTCTAAACAAAAAAACAAAAATTGGGATACAGGCACTACTTTCCGTTTGCTTAAGTCATTTAACCTAGGTAGTTACCTATATCAGAAGGATCAATCACATTGTTTTGGTCGTCCAATGCCGTAGCACTTGCCGTAAAGCTACACGTAAATACCTCCGTATAACTTAGCTACCTCATAGTCTTCAGGCATCCTGTGACAGGCATTTATATAAGGAGACTCTCCATTGGCTTACACTAGGTCCTAGCAGGAAAGTGAGACTTTTTTATGGGGAATTAACAACACCTATATCTATATCAAATCTAAATGTCGAAAGACGGTTGTCCGTAGGTAGCGTCGATAAGTTAGGTTGGCAAATTAGGTTGTTCATCTCTTCTGCCAGTTGATAATTCAATGAAGCTTATTTCGTTTCTACGTCGGTGGTTTTCATTTGAAATGGTCTTAGGAAATACTCAAGCAGCAAAGCTGCGAAACAGTCAACCAAAGCATGAATGATCAAGTTCAGTTTCGTCATATAGCAGTTTATGGAGACGGAAACATCACAGCCCTTAGGCAGCATCTAAAGACCTCTTACTCTAGCAAATATCGTGAGCACTTGGCCTCTATTTACGTATGATCAACAAGAATGGCCAGCTTCACCTGTGAATACCTACAAGACCACACAAAAAATTGTATGATATACATGTACGTTCAATCATTGCGATCCTCCCCATCATCCCCGAAAGGATGGGAAGCACCGCACCCAAGATTGTTCGTTGGGAGTTAGTCTCCATTCTGTCCGAGAACTTCAGTGGTCGTGGGCCACTGCAAAAGAGAGGGAACCTCGCACCAAATATCGTGTCTCGAGAATGTGATTTTTTGCGTTGTTCATTTTGAATGAGGAAAAAAAGAAGAAATTTTTCCCATCGCAGAAATTCTACAAAATTTGTAGTAGCTCAGCCACTCTACCCTAGTTCCCTGATACCTAAGCCACGTATCAGCCCATCTACCTAAGTGGGACCATGGCTATGAGCTGTAAGTATGTACATAGGTACATCCGTATTAGAAGCTCCGAATATCGCGAACTTCAAGCTCGCTTGTTCATTGCATGTCCCACTTTGTTCAGCTTTCTGCTTTCACACAACATATTCAGATCGAGATATTTTTACCCCTAGGATTAGCATATATCAGTGTCTGGCCATGGCAGGAGTTACGGCAAATGCAGCCCAAACACTCCCGAGATTTCTACTCCCACGACTGAGCTGGGTAGGATCTACTGGGTCTTCGCAAGCATTCCGAGCTGCGACTCTACCCGCAGAGAACCGACGGTCATGGCAAGGGTATGGGACAGCCTCATTCAACTCACTTCGAGAGAAACCCCAATATCTCTCGAGTAATCCCAGAGCCAGGCCATCTATGCTACTTCAGAGCCCGAATTTACAAAGGTCATTCCACGCCACGGCATCGCGGGGCAGAGACCACCACTTTGATACCCTGAAATTCGTCCAACGACTACAGAGCGATGGCTTCACAGAAGAGCAGTCTGTCGCAATGATGAAGGTTTTAAACGATGTAATCCAAGAGAGGTAAGCTCCGATAAATATACTTACGTAGTTAGCTGCCACCGCTAATACGCCAGCTAGCATACAAAACCTAACTCGGACGATGGTCTTGCGCGAAGATGCCGCCAAAGCAACATACACGCAGAAGGTAGACTTTGCAAAGCTCCGCTCTGAGCTTCTCTCCGCAGACAGCACCGAGTCGAACACGACGCGCGCTGCTCATGAGCGACTAACGAACGATATCACCAAGTTGAATAGCCGTCTACGAGATGAGATCGGTCGAACGCAGGCATCGGTGCGGCTGGATTTGAACCTAGAAAAGGGACGGATACGGGAGGAGGGTGTGAGCCAAGAGTTGAAAATTAAAGAGACGGAGACTAAGATCGAGCAAGAAGTTGCTGCCCTAAGAGAAAAGCTAGAGCAAGTCAAGTTCCAGACGCTCCAGTGGTTGATGGGCGTCTGCACAGGTTTTGCAGCATTGCTGCTTGGTGCTTGGAGATTGCTCATGTGAAGACATCCACGCGAATATCCAGCACCATAATAGCACGCTGGTTATCCGTGCTATCTGGGGTATTAAAATTAAAGGCTTCCAGTCGCAAGACGAGTGGGAAGTATATATGATGGATCCGAATAACAGTATTTTCCATGTACATATTCCTTGTCCAGTAAATACAGTCATTGGTATAACACGGTGTAAGTTTCCTGTGACCTGCCAACGTCGGGCCTTGCCAACACGTATTCAGCAGAACCACCCCCAGTCCCCCAACCCTATGTAACTCCAAAGGCAAGGTTTACGATGTAAGTAAGTTAGTCGCCGACGAGAACACAATCCTAGCAAGCCGTTAAGAAAGCAGTCCGATGTAAGCCGCTGCCTATTCTGTGCAACTATTCTAACCCATAATAAGAGGTGTATAGTATGGCCTCCACGGTTACATCAGTAATCCACCACTAGGGGCTATGGTCCTTAGATAGTCCCAAGTTCTGGCTCGTATGTTCAACCTTGGTATTAAACACAACCCTCTACTATGCATCGGAGCTTATTATGCAATATGCGAGGCACAAGCAACGAACTTGTAACCTGGCAGTGAGCGGTCAGGTAAACCTGCCCGTACAACAACAATATCTCATGTCTCTTAATAGTCTTGTGTCTTAAGGTCGACTCCTACCGTTCCTATGTATGTAGGTTGGTACAAAAGATGCAGTCTCTGAGTCATCCAGGTCCCGACCAAGAGACTGTAACTCGTCGAGTTAATGTCATTTTCGTGTTTTGGTAGCCTCAGGGGTGGATTACCCTTCCACTACACCATGCAGGTACTAGGTTACACCATAATTATATATTGATAGTTGCGTTAGAGAGGAGGGATTAACTCAAGCATTCTTTAATATAAATATGTAGCCTATTGATAGGCTAGGTGGATGTCTTCTTTAATTACCTATGGCCTAGAAAGCCGAGTCCCAATGTTGAGTTTTTGATACATATCAGACTCAATTATATTAGTTTAGGTAGTTATATGAAATTTAATAAAGTGACAATCCTCGTAGTTACTAACTAACGTATGTATATATGGTTTCATGATAATAACCCGATTTGAAAATTTTATTGATATAGGTATTACACGTAATTAAGTGTTACAACCATAAGTATAGTTAACTAGTTAATACAAACTAATGAAACAGCCTCGAAAGAAACTAGAGTTAAGGCAAAGTCTATCATAAATCCCCCCTCAAATTGAGTCGTACTGATACTCCTGATTTTGTCATTTACATGACTACTTGTATCTTCCTAGTTGAGGACACATGACTTGAACCGACATACTCTTTTAATTCATGTCCTATGTTGCATGAGGCTTATTAATCGTGCTGAATCGCAAGAGGTTACCAATTCCCTGTTGGCCAGTGGAGCAGGGAAGTGTTAGAAAAAGGAAAGGCAGTGCTTCGTATGCCAAGATTCTAGTGTATAGTGTACATAGGCCTGAAGGGGAATGCTTGAAATGTGGGGTGATGTTGTGCTACGCGGCAGAGGCGATACGTATCGAGATAGCCCCCATCGACATCTGTGGGGCGTTCCAGGTTTTTCCATCTGATCGGTTCGAGCAATCGGTTCTGGACCATCTAGGCACCGTGTTCCGTTTGCTGGGGTTCGAAGGCGTTTAGCGTAAAATGTCTCGATTACTACACTATGTACACTACCTATGCTTTCGCGCCCAAGCAATAAGTCAGGTATTCCAGGTACCTAAGTGATGCAAGTTTTGCTCAGCCTCTCCCGGTGTTCGTCATCTTGCGTTGCTAGCTTGCTTAGACTACACTACGATAGGGCTATCAAACGTAGCGTCTACATGATACCGAGGTGTTACTTATGGATAACTATGTGCGTACTTGACTTACTTATATAGCTATACATGTACGAAGGGTAAGACGATGGAGAAGAATGGGATAAGAATATCTTTTACGATAAGGTTAGGAACACAGGAATAGTTTAATTCCATTTGTTAATAGGACTTGATGTCAGGCGACCTTTAACGGCTTAAGCTTATGCTGTGCGCAGAAGTAAGTTTCCAACACATGTGCAGGTTAGGTAGGTAGGTAGGTAGGTAAGTACTTTGCATAGATGCCAGGTACCTGCATGAGCATTGGCTAGTGGACAATACATATAAGTACATAGCTGCCGCCCCGCAGTTTGGCATTTCCCATCTTCTACAACCCATTTTTCCCTCTACCCTACTAAAATACCTACAATACATCCTACCCTACCTATCCTACCTATACAATACTTACCTACCCACATACCAGGGCTCCTAGCATACCTACATCCTAATATCTAAGATACTTCCAACAGCAGTGCAGCCTACAGCAGAAATTGGGGTATTGCGTGTTGAACCTGAGAGAAAGACGATAATCTTCCAACAACAATAATTTGTTAACTATATGCATAGGTAGTTGTTGGAATTCCACTCGCAATTCGTCCCGCATTCTCCGTTAGCAGCCTGCTTCTCCGTTTCGCGCTACGCAGAACTACTTAAATCTCGGCTTTCGTCATTTCAGATCTTGTCTGGCATTTATTAGTAGTTGGTAAGGGATTTGCTCGCAAAATATCTAACGTACATTCGAGGGCATCCGAGTGAGAATATTGTCATTCAAACATTGGAACATTGGAACATCGTTGTTCAACGGAACAATACCCTTACTTGAACAGCATCACCATAGCCCTACCTATCAATCGACCATTCGCGACGAGACACGTTTTCTCCCTTCGCTATCCTACCCTAACTCGACTCGCCGATCGAATCGAATCATTCCTACCCACCCCCACATCCTCTACGCGCATTCTCGTTCGCCCACCGCCGAAGACGCTTCGCACCAACCCACCAAACAATCTTACCCATTGACTTGTCGCACGAAGACGAAGAGCTATTATATCGCCCCGAGAGGCTGCATTAATCCCAGGTCTTGCAAATGACGTTCCGCGATAAGTTTGCTCGGCGGCTGAATGACAGCGTGAGCCCCCATCACAGAAGAAGTCCTTCCCGCAGACTGCGCTCAAGAAGATCTCAGTTTTCGCCCACACCTTCGCCTACGCAGCCGTACCTTTCCTGTGAGAATTTACCTCCGATCTACGTCTTTTACGCGTTTATGTACTGACTTCACTCTCTAGATCATGATATTCTCCGTATGCCTCTCGGCCCCATTCTCACTTTTTTGGCTATGCTAACTCGCAATCCCTAGTCACGTACGAGGACATCAAGGCGCTTAAGAATGACTGGTTGACCGACAACGTAGGCTTCCGCCATGAAATATCAAATTTATTCTTAAGGGCTACTGACGAATTACCCCTTGTAGAATATTGCCTTCTGGGAAGAATTCCTAGAACGTGAAGTGCTTTCGAAGTACCCCCAAGCACACATCGTCCTTCTCCGACCGTCGATGACTTTCCTCCTGATGAAGAACAAGGACACTGAGATGGTCCGAACCGCCCTACCCGACTTCCGACAGATAACGCACATCTTTCTTCCCATTAACGACAACCGAAACGTCTCACAAGCCGAAGGTGGAAGTCATTGGTCCTTGCTCCTTGTGAGTATCATTGATGGTGTTTCATTCCACTACGATTCGTTAGACGGTTCAAACAACGCCGAGGCTTGGGAGGCATCTAAGCGATTATCCAGCGTGCTCGGCAGATCCCTACGATTCCATTATCTGCCTGACTCACCGCAGCAAGAAAATGGAAGCGACTGCGGTGTCTTTGTGTGTATCGTCATGCGACACCTACTTGTCAAGCGTCTCCTAGCCGTCAATGCTGGGGAGAAGATCTCCATGAGTATGGCCCACAAAGCTATCGATAGTGTTGGAGCTCGTAAGGAGATGCTTAAAATAATTGAGAGTCTGCGCAAGGAGGGAGAGCGAAGGCGTCTCACACCAAGCAATACGCCACCCCGAATTGAATAGAGATCGTTGGGTATGTTGATTACCCAGACCAGCCGCTGGGTTTTGCCACTAGTACACTATCACCTCGCACACCCAGATACCGTTTCTCAACCTTTGTGTGATTTACTCTCCGACATGTCTAGGCACAGCACTTGAGCATGGCTGCTTCGAGGAGTATAAAGAATGCGGAACCGGGGTTACTTGTATTGTTCACACTTGCATATTACGGATTAGGGAGGGGTTTGGAAATAGCGATTTATGATTTATTTGAATTTTCTCTGGCATTGATAGGTGGATAAATACCATTATGAGAAATGTATTATCTGATAAGCGGTTAAGGTGTGAGGTATTTCTAGTCTACTCGCGACACATGATCTCTTTCTAACCGGTGACTTAACCCCCGAAAGCGTTGACAGCGAATATAATAGACACGTCGTTGAATTTCGACAGGAGACAGACCATTGAAGTTACCTCAATAATAAACGCAACTCCGAGCCCAGGCTAACATGAAGCCATCGTAACTAGAACAGGTGTGCGGGTGGTACTGCTTCTGGGCGTCCACCAACGCCCCTAGTACTACCAGCTGCCTTATAGTAAACCACCCCCCTGTGGAGCTTTATACGATGTACCCCTCATTAACACATAACTGGCAAACTAACATGGCAGATTCAATAGTGTGGCAGTATTCCCTAAAGACAGACCATCGAGCCCGGGACGGATAGATAGATCCTATAGTCTCTCGTTGGTTGTCCAATAAGGGATATCAAGGCTGTGCCAAACTTGCTGAGGATAGAACAGCGAGGCTCCTACACTTGTTCCCTCGATTTGTGACTGCTGAAGAGTGATGTTAGCGTGAGGTGATGGGAAACACATAATACATGGATGGTGTTCTTACCTAACATCAGCCATACCCTTCGCATCACAACCGTCTTGGGAGTGATTGTTCCCTTGTGTTGCTGTGGCTCCCTTTATTTCCCATCCCGCTTCTCTACAAACGCCGGGTTCTGCTCCATAGTCGCCGAGATAAAACCTCGCAGTGCCGCCCAGCGATTCGTCGTCGACACGGGCGCTGGTGTCGGCACAGTTGTCGCATTATGAGTCTCTATCACAGCACTCCCCTGCCCACCCTGCTCAACATCCATCCGCACCTCCCTCTCCGCAATAGCACTCAGCCTCGCAAGACTAACCCCAAACCTCTCCACCTCCCCCTTGACAACCCTCTCCTTCCTCTTCAGCGCCCCAGGCCGACTCTTCAAGCTCCTATGCCTAACCTTGCCCTCCCGCATCTGTCTCAGGCCCTCCTCCGTCTCGCCGTCCGCCAGCAGGTCCGGCAGGGCGTCCGCCAGCGAGTCGAGGTTCGCCACGAGCTTGTTGTTGGGCCGCCGGCGCTTGGGCGCTTTCTGGTTCGCCTTTTCGATGCGCGAGACGAAGGACGCGTGCTTGATGGTGCGCTTGTCCTTCTTGGAGTTGGAGAACGAGTCGCTTGTCTCGACGGCGTCGGGACGCGGCGCTTTGCGCGGCGCGTATGGCTCAGGTCCTGAGCGGGCGGCGAGTTTGGCGCGGAGGGTGCGCCGCTTGGAGGGGATGACGGGGGCCTGGGGGTGGTGGTGGTTGTTGTTAGTATGGGATTAAGGGAGATATTATGCGGGCTTGGAGATATACCATATTTTAAGTTGGATTCTTTGCAATGTTGGGAACTTGAGTATGTTTAAGCAGGTATAAGTAGGTACTTGTTGAAGGTGAAGGGTTGCTTGTTGAGGACTTAGAAAATGGCGATAGAAAATCTAGTGGGGTTGTTATGTAATTGTCTGTACTATCTCTTATCGGGGAACTACCTACCTATACTTTATACGTTACCTAGGTACATACCCTTACATTCTACTAACAAAATACATTAGAAAGCTCGCCTTGAGATAATTCATTTAGTCTATCTGGGTATTATTATATGTATCTAACACACATCCTCATACCTGACATCTCGAAGTGAATATTCCCATGACGATACCCGAAATCCAAGTCAATTCTATATCAGCAGCCATACCTTGAACCTTGAAACTTCCCGAACGCCTTGCCTGCCTCAGTTTATAACACGCGCCTTGGCCTTTATGAATTCTAATACAATTATTATTTTATTTCCCGACGCCCGTACATCTTCTCTAGCAGCACAGCAGTAGAGCATGCAATACTACAAATATTTAAGTTTTCTAGTGGCAAATACGGCCACGATTGCACTGCAGGCTCCGATGAACAAACATATGGAAATAGCATTTGGCCCATCGGTACTGTGGTGCTCATCTGGGTGTGCGTTATGCGCCAACTCGGGGCTCTTGCCTGGTTCAAGAATACTGAAGATGATAGTGCTGAGAATTGTGCCGATAAATTGTGGGATAGTCGTATAGATGTTCAGGATACCGAAGTAAACACCGGATAACTGTCCTGATGAGCCCGACTTCGACGCAGCGTGCAGGCCCTCTGGATCGAGAACGGAAGGGCTAGCCGGATCATTCAACTCTTCCAACTCCACGTTTGAGTCGTGCGACAGACGACGGTACGATGAGTTTGACCCAGTTGCACCACTAAGCTTATTGACCTCGACTCCGAGGAATGCCGAAGGCGCCCATGATGCTATATTCCAAGGTCTATCAAGAATTAGATGTTGAAGTCAGGACGTCTTGGGAATATACAAGACACTTACAATCCGCACAGGCAAACGAGAATAGTCGCAAACCTAAAGCTATGGGCAAATGGTGCGAAGAGCATTGCTCCCGCAAAGGTTGCATGGGCGCACATCCACGCAGTCAGAAGGTCTGGTTTATACTTATTGAACCTCTCCATGACACCCCTAAGACTCTGGGGAGGGCGTCGGGTATAGCTCTCATCATCTGGTGATCTAATGACCATTGGCAGGATCCATGACCCGAAAAAGGTGATGATGGAGTAGATGATAAATGCCTCGCTTCCAACTCTACCTATCTCCCCGAGCGCATCCTCCGAGTCTTTTACCCCACGCGACGTATCGGACCGAATGTAGGTCTCACCTATCCATGTTGTACTGTAGAAGAGAAAAGGGAACCATCCAATCCAGGCCCAAAACTGTGCCATACAGATCGCTCGTATGCGAGGCGGCAGGTTTAGAATAGTCGACCAGATTTGACTGACAACCTTGAAACCCCCCTCGTCCCTACGAGGATCATGCCTCGGAGCGATCAAAATCCTCTCTGTGACAGCCCAGGAAGTGATTCCACACGTCAAGACGAGACCCAACGCGGCAATAACAGTCAGCTGTTTGAACTGAGTATCGCCTAGGGATGTTCCAAGGAGCGAGGGCAAATCTACAGCGCCGGTCGCATAGGCAATTCCATGGCCAATGGCTGACATTCTGCTACCTATTGATAAGGTTAGTATGCATTGATGAGACAGGTATCATAGTTCTTTACCCCAAGCAGATCCTGTTTGTTGCTTGTCGATCGGAAGGGTGTCAACGACGAGACTCCTTGCCGCTGACATTACTAATAGCATTATCAGCACATAGCGACGCAGAGCGCATCCAAGCGCAAGTATCATCTACTGACCGGCGTTGATAGAAAAGTCAACAGCATATATCGACAACACGGCGGCGGATATTGTGAATGTTTGCGCCACCTTTTCGTCGGGAACGAAGTATTCTATTATCTCCTTTGTGAAACCCAAAGTGAGGAGACACAAAGACGAGAGTATAGCGCCAATTACGATAAACGGTCTGCGTCGTCCCCATTTTGATGTCGATTCGTCTGCTAACGCGCCAACTATCGGCTGTACAATGAGTCCCGACAGCGGCCCAGCGATCCAGACCAAGGATGTTTTACTTTTCGTCAACCCGAGAGAAAGGAGGTAAGGGGTACAATCTGAACACAGAATCTATTAGTCCTAGTCTCGTACTGAAGCCATTGAGAAACTTGCATGTCTGCTCTACACCCCAAACGAATCTACGCGCAACAGTGAAGTCAGCATCCACCGTCTCATCCCTTAAGTGTGATATTTGCGACGTACGTAATGCCGATGGTGTTGAGTGTCAGCAAGGCCATTCGCACTGCTTCAGTGCTCCCCTTGATAGAGGGCTGACCTGACCATCTTGGCATATTGTTTCGCTTGTAAGGGCTACGAGCCCGGTGTTCGTGGTACTTGAGTTCGCGCTGAAGGCCGCTTGTCAGCTTTATGCGACGTTGATATCGAAGCCAACTCTTGAAATTACTACGGGATCCGGGGTTTCGTACACGTCTAACTTAGTCAACAATGCTCCTAGATTATCGATACTAAGGGTTAATTTATATTGTCAACTAGTCGCTGTTACGACCATGGTGAATTGGAAGAAAGCTTGGAGGAAAGCTGGCTCTCTCGGCTTGTCTCGTGAGACTTGCGAGATGAATGCATAGGTAAAGTTTAGGAGGTTTAGCTAATAGTTATTACTAGCAGGAGCCAAGACCGTAATGTCATGGAACAGGGATGTTTGTGGATCATCGGGGGGCTCTCCACTGTGGCTTGGCACTACGATGAAATCTGTACAATTCCTGTACAACACGAGGATTTGATGCTTCTCGTTGGTAGAAAAGTACGTTGGTATTATGTATGTGGTGAATCGGGTTATGAAAGTGTTGACGTTGGAGAAAACTGGTACGACTTCTTGTTTT
This sequence comes from Daldinia grandis, assembly GCA_022432525.1. Classification (NCBI taxonomy): domain Eukaryota; kingdom Fungi; phylum Ascomycota; class Sordariomycetes; order Xylariales; family Hypoxylaceae; genus Daldinia; species Daldinia grandis. The sequence goes on from JAJKLB010000001.1 coordinate 2,040,086, forward strand.
CTTGGTGCAACCCCCCTTTCCGAGTATTATAACCCTTATTGTAACCAATTTGCGATTCTATCAAGGCACGAAGTACAGCATCAATGTAAGATACTGAAAAGGGAAGGGCAAACTCCCGTCATTTCAGACTTCGACTAAGTTAAGTTCATTTTTGAAACTACCTCTGTACTACATTATTATGTAAGTAGCACAATTATTCAGCGGGTAAGCGGCATCAAGCTCACTTAATTTAGAATTACACCAAGGAGGCCAAGCCGATACTATGAAGGTGCCTGGGTGCCTGGGTGCCCAGGTCTTGAATACCATCGGGGGAGCAACCACGGATCGCGGTAAGCGTCCCGGTATATTGGTTCGCTTAGGTACGAACTGAAGTCCCACATGGTCGTACAGTTCTCTTATCTGAATAATTCACGTGCTATCGCTTTAAGCCAACGAAGCACAACTCAGCTGCTATAACACCAAATAGGTAGGTAGGTAAAATGGAGCGCATCACGCTAAGATGTTTCTGATATAGATAACTGCAGAAATATAGGATACTAGGCTATGAGGTTAATGCAGTATAGAATCCCGTCATCCTACCGGCATCGTGTACGGAGGCCACGTTGATATTTAAGGTAGGATTGTGGCGGTTAATTGAATTGCTACATATGCATGTACGAATCAGCGCCCCGCCATTAGTAAGATGACAACGAAGTGGAAGCTCCGATTCAGGAACGTGGGGTTATAGAATTTAGATTTTAACCAATTTTAAAAGCGCCATTCGTTGTTTTTTCATTGAAGTAAGGGGAATAGACCTGCTGGGAAAAAACGCCACGGAAACATCGTAGCTAGAGGCCATTAAATCTGCAGATAGAGTGGACGTAGATCTCTTCAATTGGCCCATCCATAAATTTAAGGGCCCGCACGATTCCGCAGCGGTCCTCAGTTGCATTCCGACTAAATTTATCCCATACCGCTGCCGCCCATCACGCAATCATGGATCTAGTTAATCAGTTCGTCCCCCTAAAGTATTTCAAGTTGTCTCCCCAGAGACAAGAGGATCTCAGCCTCCCTCGCATTATCTATCACTATGGCTAACGCTCTGCCCATCGTTACTAGCCTGGAAGGCCGGCTGTTGTTTGCCGTTCCTAAGAGTAAGTTTTTTTCGACTACGTTTTGGACGAAGCCGGCTCGATTCTATAAGACTAACATACTGGAAAGAGGGACGACTTAACCAAGCCACTCTCAATTTATTAGAGGGTGCCGATATCCAGTTCAGACGAGAGAACCGACTTGATATAGCTTTAGTCAAGAATCTTCCTATTGCTCTCATCTTTCTCCCGGCGGCCGACATACCCACCTTCGTTGGTGAAGGTCAAGTTGACCTAGGGATAACGGGACATGACCAAGTGCAGGAACACGATGCTGGCCTCCGTGCTCTGTACAAGGCACGGCGATTTTCGGGTGAGATCACCCCTGAGGAAGAAACGGAACGAAACACAAAAGGATCGGGAATCGAAACTGTCTTGGATCTGGGGTTCGGAGGCTGCAAGCTGCAGGTCCAAGTGCCTGAGAAAGGCAACTACAGCTCCCCAAAAGACCTAATCGGAAAGAACATCGGCACAAGTTTTGTCCACTTGGCAGAAAAGTACTTTACCAACTTGGAACTGGAGGAAGAAGCGGCAAGGGAGGCAAATGGTGCTCCCGTCCAGTTTTCCAAGAAGCTACAGACAAAAATAATCGAACTGAGCGGCAGCGTCGAGGCAGCTTGCGCTCTTGGTGTGGCAGACGGGATCATCGACCTTGTCGGTAAGTTCACTTACATAAATTCTTTAGTACTTGGTGTGAAGTCTAACGCCAACCATAATAGAATCCGGGGAAACTATGAAGGCCGCGGGGCTTAAACCAATCGATACTGTTGTTGATTCGACAGCAATCTTGATCAAGTCGCAAAAGCCTTCCAATCCAGCTCTTGTAGACTTAATTGCTGCCCGAATTCGCGGCGTCATCACGGCCCAGCGATACGTCCTATGCCAATACAATGTCGAAAGGTCAGGACTTGTGGCAGCAACCAAGATCGCGCCAGGGAAACGAGCACCAACAGTAACATCTTTGGAAGAGGATGGCTGGGTTGCAGTTAGCGTAATGGTCGAGAAGAAGAAGATTGCACCGATAATGGACGAGCTGACCAAAGTCGGGGCAACTGACATATTCGTATTAAACATTGCGAATACTAGAAGTTGAAAAAAGAAGAAATAAAACAAAAGACGGAAGGGAGTATGATTGGTATTAAGGGGATAACAGATAAGCATTTCTTGGAGAAGGTTGTGTGCATATGGGGGGAAAGGAGACATGTACTTCTTACTTGGGTAACATTTATCTCGCTTGGTAATGCTCATAATCTAGATGTTCTAGGCAATCTTGGCTCAGTACCATGGTTCCCGAGTAAATTTCCCATGTGACAAAATATCGGTATTGAAAACACTAATGTAGGGGACACCCGTGGTAGCGTGAGGCTTTGCTAGCTAGGAACAGTTGCATGCACGCAAGGCTTATGAATTCCTCGTGGCTTTGCTTTTTAGTGTAGTGTAGTGCCCGTGCTGACGCAAGCCGGGGCGGCGCGGGTCGCGCGGGAGAAGGGACGATCAGTCAAGACAAATTGGAACCTTCCAACATTGACAAGTCACGTCACGCTCGTATCCAATGGAAATTCACGTAGACATTCTCGTAATTCGTACCCACGCACTTGAAGATCCGGAGCGGGTCCCAAGGGTCCCAAGGGTCCCGATGATAAGTATGATTAAACTGCCCGTTTTCCCAAATTTAACTCAACACTTATTTAAGCAATCTTATCGGGTTGTGTCAATTTCGAACATCGTATGTCATTCCATTTTGGAGTTACCGCATGAGCAAGCATGGAATCCAAGACAATGTCTCGTACTGAAGCCGGCGGGGCCAAACAGTCGAGCCTTTATCAGGTAAGCCCAACTGCTTTATTTGCATGAAGCATCTTAATTGGAGTGTTGAGTAACGTTGATTTGTTGTGTGTTACTATACTACGTGTATCTACATACGAGACAGCAACAGGTGGCTTTGCCAGACGTCAACTAACAATCTATGTAGGTAATACAGGCTATCATGACCCCCGTCCATTTCATCTCGTTCCTCCTGTCGCTGTACCTCGTCGACTGCCACTATCATGATAAGCGTATCCAAGAGCACTCCGAACGGTACAGCCGTCTGCCGGCTTGGCTGCTGCCCTCGTGGCTAGACCGGCTGCTGTTTAGTCCACACCCGTACGGATGGGTCGACCGCAAGAAACAGGGGGCAGCACCGGGCAGCGCCGGGAATAAGGAGCGATGGTATTATCACACGAAGCAGAAAAAGCTTATGAAGATGGAGACTGCGGACGCCTTTGAGATGCAGCGCACCGTTTTGCTCGGACTGGGTGTCGTAGGGCTTTTTGCGGTGTGGGTGGTTTGGCGACTAAGTGCGGGAGCCTTGGCTTGGTTTGGAAATTGATTTGATCTATGGCTTTTACGAGTATATGAGAAGAGGGGGGTTCGGCTCGGGGTTTTTGAATAGCCAAGTTATTGAACAGAGCTACGGGCATTAAGAGCGATGGTTACGGCGTATTGCAAATCTACCTACGATTTATGAACATTTCCATATATTGATAGTGGGATATGGAGCATAGTTATACCTAATATCCAGGCGGATTCCATGAAATTGGAAGATATTTCAACAGAATGTGCCAATATTTGTGAATGAAGTTTTGGTTTACCATGATGTAGTTTAAGACAACCCCCGCCGTTTGACATGTGAGATATTGCCGAAACGAGCTCCAGCGTTACATGCGTCAGTTTATCTTGCAGGGGTAAGCTAGGTACAGGTCAGCAGGATGTTCAACACTATTTAGTGGAGATGTTACTTAAAAAAGTAAAGTATTAAAGCACTCGAAATATTAAGGCAAAATACATATCTCGTGTTTTCGGAATATTTTTTTTATTCAAAATTGCCTGTTTAAGTAAAGACTTTGCTAGAATCTTCGAATGGGCCTCGTACTTCACCATACAAATATAGGCAATACGATACTTATTAACTGCTTCAGGTAACATCTCCACCAAATAGTGTTGGACATCCTGCTGACCTGTATGTATGTATGTACATCTAAGCATGGATTTACAGATGGGTTATCTTGCAGCGATCAGGAACGGGAAGATGATGTGCTGAAAGAATATTTCGGGAATTACCTACCTAGGTAAGGTATCAGGGTATCCAAGCGTATCCCACGCCTCTGGATTTTGACGTCACCATCGGGAGCTTAAAAGCCTTAGCTATACCGTTGTGGTCTAGTGGCCAAACCATAAGCCGGCGATCCACTTACCATGTGTTAGTCGTAAGGACCCTCCAAAAACAAACATCATATAAAGTTCAACATTCTTGCTTAGGAAAACAATGTATACCCCAGAGCATAAGTTTAAAGAGACGCTTATTTTGCCAGATCGCTAAGAGATGGCCCAGGAAGGTATAGATATAGCATCGGCTTACCGAGATTTCTACCGTGCAAGGTTTCAGGACGACGTTTCAGCCGGCACCAAAAAGCCTTTCCTAGTCCCTTTATATTTTCTTGGCTATTGGTTTATACCCATCGTCTATCTTGCTATACCACACAAGAACCGGCCATGGCTATACCGAGCCAGATGGCTTGTCCTCGCTTTGACCGTGCCCTTCAACTTTTATCTGATACTTAACGTCTCAAGCCACAACTTCGCCTCCGCTTATGGCGCTGGTCTTATCGGTGCTTGGGGTATCATATGGAATTTCGCACTGCTGGTCTGGACCAAACCACAGTGGGAAGCCAAGCGGGTGGATATTAGAAGGAAGAGAAGCCAACATGATGCAAAAAGTACTCTAGATAAGGAGTTAGGAGTTTCTTCGCCTTTATCATTGGAAAATGGTTATGCCACTCAGACAACGAAGAACTCCAAGGGGGGAGCAGGTTCCGCAGACACAACCGGTTTGGAATGGAACGGAGATAAGCTTAACGGCAACGGGTCAGCTCATAGCCGCAGAGAAAAGAAATACGACGCTATCACTCCGAAACTACCCCGGGAACAGACAGAGCTATCAGAAGAATCAAGGAGATTGCTCTTAGATGCAATACCTTCACTACGAAAATATCAAAATAACGACGAAATAGTCGCCCAACTCAAGAAACTAGAAGCAGAGCAGGAATTCGAGTACTACTGGCAGGAGTACCCAGCCAACGACTCTTTCTGGACTCGACTAGACTGGGCCTTCGACATCGCCAACTCGTTCCGGATGACAGGTAAGCAGCTCACTGAAATTCCCCTAGAATGAAAAGACCTACTGAACTCCCATACAAGGCTGGAACTGGGCAATACCCTGCCTACCACCCTATGACCTCCCCCCAACCATCAACGGGTACCAGCTTCCCCTGAGTTCCGTCGGCCCCCAGCGCAGCAAGCAAGGCTATACGCGCCAACTCACCCTCAAGTCTCTCTTCCTCACGCGCTTCTTCCAGGACATCGTCCCAAGCTACCTCCTCGTCGACTTCTGTGCCGTGTACATGACAGCCGACCCATATTTCGTCCTCGGGCCTGAGTACGGCGACCTCGCCCCTCTCCCACCTCACTTGGCCTCTCTCCCCCCTATCGTCCTTTCCGCCCAGCGCACCGCCCTCTCGTTTCTGGGCGTAGTATCCGCGCTCCAACTCGCCTTCGCCTTCGGCGCCTTGTCCTTGGCCCTGCTACCTCCCCTCCCGCAAATCTTGCGCTTCCGCGCCCACCCGTGGCATCTCCCCTCCGCTACCGGCTCTTTCTCCCAGGTCCTAGACCGCGGGTTGGCCGGGTTTTGGGGCAGCTGGTGGCACCAGACGTTCCGGTTTGGGTTCTCGGCGCCGACGCGCTGGCTCGAGACGAACGGGTACGTCGAACCTGGATCACCGGCGCAGCGAGTTGCCGCGTTCGCCTTTGCGTTTCTGCAGTCGGGCTTCTTGCATGCGTCAGGCAGCTATAGCACCGTGCCCACGAGATCCAAGTGGTGGCTTCCGCCGCTGTTCTTCATGTTCGCAGGCGTGGGGTCTACGCTGCAGACGTGGTTGGCGCGCGCTGTTTTCGGGGCGCTGATATGTCGGATGCCGCGGTGGCTAAGGAGGCTTGGGAACTCTGTTTTTGTACTCGGGTGGATGTGGTTGACGAGCTGGGCACTAATAGACGACTTCGGACGCTGTGGGTTGTGGCTCTTCGAGCCGGTGCCTGTCTCGGTCTTCAGGTGGCTGGGTTATGGCCCGACGCAAGACCGCCGCGTGTGGAGGTACGAGAGGGATTTCTGGCCAAAGTGGTACTGGGGGAAGCATTGGTGGGATAGCGGGCTTGGAGTCTAAGGGTTAGAATTTGATTTGGAATAGCGCGGCGCGGCACGATGCATATAGATTGGTCTGGCTGGCTATAGATGGTATGGGGGTAATAAAGGTATCTTAATGAGAATATAGAATATGTGCCGCCTAGGTACTTGAATGCTTAAGCAACTCAATATAAGGTTATTCCTGTAATATAACTAGAATGAGGCATCTTTTTTGACGTGGGTCTCATAAGTCGATATGAAGCAAGTCTGCGAATTAGAAATCCACGAATCTATTGCCCGGTCAGGACAGATGGCTGACAACATGAGTTACACGGCCATGGCGGATATCCTTCATTGCACTAAGCTTCCTGACCTCGGCCTTCAACCAGCTCAGTACCGTACTGTATTTAGATTGTTTTCGCTCTAACACTTTGCAAAAGGCGTTAAAAGCGAGCCTAGGTTAGATCCGTCAGTAGCACATAAGATGTGGCGGAATAAGATACAACTCACCAAGCTACCTCAGGCTTCTTCACGTCGCACGTGTAGCCCGGGTACCGAAGTTTACGCGTTTTGCTTACGAGGAGCAGATAGGCCGTATCGACCAGCCTCGATATCGTCTCTATGGGATAGCATCAGCATGTTATAAAGCAGTATAGTCGCTTTGGTTTGGACTTACTCATGACAAGGTCTGCCGATGGTTGCTTTTGCACCGATAGACAGCGAGCATATGCCCACATCTTAGTAGCCGTCTCGCAGAAGGCAGTGTATATGTTATTCAATGTGGTGTTGGCCGAGTTAAGCTCCGAATCAAAGAACATGAGATGGCTTTGGATCCTGAAGGCATCTATGACATGTATTAATTCATATGTCCGAAAATTGGTATTATTGGGTTGAGAGATGTCTTACTTAGAACTTTCCGCTGGAACGTTCGTCCTGGTGTACGCGAGAACTCGATTGTGAGGGAGTTGTATATATCTAGACGATGTTAGCTGATGGACCCGAGAGCTACCAACCTGGTACTTACTTGTCTCCTGCTCCTTTTCTCGATTACGAGATATATCCAACGTCTTACAGTCGATCGCAGTACCACAGTAAGGGAACCGCTGGCCAGGATCCAACTTTGTGACCGGCTCATCATTGACCTTCATATCAAAGTTAACTAGCGTTTTTCGAGGATTCACCGTCACTCCATATTCCGGAATACCCTGATGCATGGTCTTCACAAAGCGGATAGCTTTCTGCTTGTCTATAGTGATGAGGAGAAAGTCGTCGATAAGTCGTAGGAGTAGGCAGTCCTCCGAATCGAGGAAAGGTAGAATGTGCATCTCAAGGTCGGCATAGAAGTAGTTGCAGAGGGTAGTAGATAATACAGATCCTTGTGGGATGCCTTCTCTTTGCCTATAGAACTTCTTCCCGATCTTGACGAGATTTTGTTGAATGTGTGAAGCTACAAGCTGAAGCAACTCGCTAGTTTCATAATACTTATTCCACCTGTCGACGAACACCGTATCCTTTTTAGCAGTTGCCCATTTGGACTCTAGATGCTGTATGAATGTAGAATTGTCGCCGTCGCTTATTGCCGTCGAAGGCCATCTCTTCACAGGTTTTGATTTGCATTTGTTACCTGCTTGACCTAGTAGGTTTGATGCAACCTCGGCGTGCGTTGATACTCGATATTGACGTTGTTGGGGTATAGATGCAAGCAAGCTGACAATTGCCGCCTGAGGGATGGTATCGAAAGCAGACTGAACATCAACTTTCGCAAAATAAAACTCAACACCAGGCCTGGCAATCTTCGATTTAAATGGCTTCACGCGCTTATAAATGTCTCCCACTGAAAACATGGTGGCCCCTAATTTCTGTGGGTTTATGGTCTATTTGGGTCAGAGATTTGTATTTTTATATTAACGAAGTGCCATACCTTCTCCAGTTGGAGTATCGCGTGTGCTGGTGCTAGAATCCTATTGATTCCAGCTCCCAATGCCTTCGTCTTCCCCCGGAGAGCGAGTCTTTTGCGAAGATTCATGATTGGCCGCATGCCGATCTCTTTCGGCAACAAGCGAATTTGGCCAAATCCAAGAGCACGGGAGTCGAGGATTTGTTGGGCACGGGAGAGGTTGACTTCGGAAAACATCTTAGTTTTCAAGTCCGCCATCGCAGGTTCTGCTACATACCGCCAAACGTCATGGCGAAAAAAGAACAGCTTATACTTGTGAGCATTTGACTCAGTAACATAGAAGTTACTGCGAATGAGTGGTATTAGAAGAGAGTCAAATACGAAGTAGAGAAATTCCTTAAAGAGCTCGCGGCGCTTCTGCAGATCGGTCTGTGAGGTTTTGTTTGACCTAAGCCGAGGTGGCGCAAGCCAGTCAATCTCAGTCAACTTTTATCGTTAGCTAGACCGATTTTTGAAGTTGAGATATGTCTATAAACACTAACCTTTATACCCTGCATCACTTCGTGAAGTGACATGCCTTCAAAACGCCTCAATAATATGAAATGTCCCATTTTACCGAGAAATATGCTCTCGTTGTGTTTGGCAACGTCACCGCTGCCCCAAAATCCTTTAGGTATAATCTTCTTTAAAACAGCCTGGCAGAAGGCAGATACCTTTGCCGGTGGAGTTGCTAGGTCGAAAACAGATGATGCCGGATCTTTTTGGGTGGGGGAGGGTTGGGTTGTCTTTCTTTTTCTTAACACAAGCGCTTTCTGTGAAGGTTTACGGCTGGCGCTGGTTTCAGTAGACCCAAGCTCTTGGTGGCTAAGAGAAGTATGAAGCTTCGAAAAAGGTTAGTGCTGCCGGTGTTAGTTCGACTCTGTAGACTTACTGGGCAATGGTGCTGAAGTAGTTTCGAGTAAGAACAACGCTGATGTAAGATTTGCACCTTTCGTATTAATTCTATCGCGGTGCCCCTAAGCCTCTTAGGTATCTTGACCTGGGTAGTGGACTCGTTGAGCCGGCCAAACTTTTCAAAAATCTCCTCTTCCCGAAGAGTATAATCTTTGAGCCGATGAGCTGTTTCCTTAAAATTGACACTGGAAGTAAACACATTATGAAGCCCAAACTGACGAGGGAAAATGTACATCATAATTCGCAGAGTGTGGGCTTCATTCTGTAGTGTCATTTGTTGCTTAGCCTCAGTTGAGTGCCCTTCTACTTTATCGTGGCTATATAAAGACCGGTTTAATACATCTGTCACGATTAGTAGCCTATAAACTACGCAGTGGTAATGTCTTACGGATATGTCTTAGACCGAAGTGTACAACTCCATGGGCATTAAGAGAAGCTCTAGCGTAGAGCATACGGCTACGGATGAAGATAATCTCTGACGGAGCTTTTGCAGCAGAGCTATCTGGTAGTCTCCCAGGCTTCTCTTGATTAATCACATCGACGTCTGACAATGGGTTTCCTAGTTTTGATTTAACACGTAGGCTTCGCCCTTGCCGCGGAGTCATAAACTTACCACTAATCTGACAGAAATTATTCGCTCCTGTTTTCACAGGAGTAAATATAGCACAGTCGAGGAGTAGGCTTATCATAATACGTTCCCCCGAGTTACCCATTAGGGCGAGAAGCTGTGGCCATGGAGACTGCTTCAGCGTCTCGACATGGGGGTTAGGCCGAAATGCACGTAGCCCCAAGCCCCGATTTCTACTGTAGCCGTCGCAAAGTAAATGCTTTGGCCACGTGCTAGACTTCTCTCTGGAGAATATCGTTCTCACAACATATTCTATAATCTTTTTAATATCAGCTAATCTGCAAGGCACGATTGAATAGTCGTATTCAACTGCTAGGAAGGAAGGTTGGGCCGTACAAGTGCCTGTGTCTCGATAAACCCGGTGACACCATCGGATAGTGTGATGCAGGACTCATCCCCTTTCTGGGAGAAGGCCTTCCATCCCTCTATACATTTGTCTTCTGGGCTTTGCAATCCGGCTTGTATGCCAATAAGCGTGCCGTCAAGCAGAGCCCCCAAAGACCGCTCTACATCCGAGAGAGGTGAGTCTGGGATATGGTTGTCTATACCGACGGTAGCAACTTTTTTCCTTCTAAGCCTAGACGTAGTAGGTAGTCTCGAGAGGACGTAATTACGTAAGGTCAGTACTTGAGCGTAGAATTGATTGAGAACCGCGTGTTGGGTTTGTGGAGGTACCGGGCGTTGATTGCTCTCGGGATCTATTCTCCCTATTCTCCCCCTTTTTACGGGTGGCTCGTTATCTAAAGGGATATTACGGGTGCCTCCTCGCTTCCGCTTCCTTGGATGAGCCATCGTGTGGTCTCATAATGCCTTCAGAATGCGAATTGTGGCGTTCGTATTAAGCTGTCTAACCAGCAGGGGAGTCAGGAATAGCTACAATTCGACTCCGGGTTCATTCATAGGACGGTTCGAACCTGGAACAAACGCGTGTACGTAATCCGTGCACACGCGACGGGCGTGATGAGTGATGGATGGGTGATGGGTTGCGTACATACAAGTGTGTACCGAATGTAGTAGGTATCATTGTGGTATGTGCTGATTGATCAATGTAAGTAATAGAAGCTCGAACCCACCCGGCACGGCTCCGGACGGGAGACCAACCGTGCGCTAGTGTACCTCCCTAAGTTAGGTAGAGATTAGATTAGTTAGGTGCATGTAGTCCACCTTCAAAAGTGGGCACCATCTACACCTAGGTGCTACGTAGGTACCTATCTATCTTCTCCCATAAGAACTTCATATATACCCAGGTTAGGTAGGTACTTAACTAACCTAGTAGTTTAACTGACAGGTAGCTACTTAGATAAGTACCTAGTTATACCTATTTCAAACAACGATACATAGTAAAGGCTTATATATGCCACCCTCATTTACTTAAATAAGCCCTTTTGCTTGGTTATTAAATAAACGTTTCACCTTGTAATTAAAAGGGAGAAAAACAACTTCTTTCTCCCTGCGATATATATCTACCTACTTCTTAAGAGGTAACTATATCTTTCGGCAGTTGGCTTTCTTCCCTTTTAAACTCGGCCGGATTTTAGGTTGGGCTCTGCTACATATATTCGCATTGGACATTGAGAGGAAGGTGTTTGACTTATTCCTTAGCCATGTTCGGTATGTTTGCCCTATTGGTAGCTACAACTTGTAATTTAACTCGCATACTTTGTCATACTAGATTGGTTCGCTAATTGTCACCGACCGGGTTTAATCATGTCCAAGATGTACATGCCAAATGCCAAATGCCAAACAACATAAGCATCCCCAGAGCCACTTTGTATTATCCACTGGATTGATCCGAAAGGCATGCTTCCATGCAAGATGAAAACACTCGGGGGACGAATGGGGACCATCAATTCCAGAGTCGCAATAGGGGTCTAAGTTAATCTAGTCTTTGATAGGGGTCAGTTGTTAGTCGTCAATTGCGAATTTACCCCTACTTTTCCCTCAGTATTGAGGCCTGATACATCAGTCATCTACGAGCATGATAGCACCTACACATGTACGTTGACAATGAGGCTTACAGCCCTCTCATCACCAGACCATACGCCTTAGGTAGGTAGATATAAAACTATTACGGCGTCGGAGAAAGTACCCCAAGTCTATCATGGATTGTGGCTTTCTTTCCATTGATTTAGTTCCCCGATAATGCGAGTGAGCGAGTGGTTACGATGGAATCATGCGAGCTGCATGCACTCCTGTCTGAATTTATGCCGTATTCCACCGCCAGCTGGTCGGTTTGGTCTTTCAAAGTTTTCTTCCGGCCAACAAGCTACCTATCATCCACCGGAATCGGTATGATATATCAAGTACCACCGGCCACGAAGAAGGACCACCTAAGGTACGTCAAGCATAGGTGATCAATATTTCTTATCATTTAATTGCTTGGAAGCCAGCTCAGTACGTAAACTACTCCATCATGGCGTTGAGGGATATAAAGATTATTGTTTGTGCGTTATGTACCCAAATAACTTGTAAGCTGTGAATTGCTTGTCCACTTATAAGCCAGCCTCCTAAGACATTGCCATAAATACCTACATGAATATGTATCTCCTAGGTCTGATATGAGGTGTGTATACCTTGGCAGGTGATCACGTTGTGGGAAAGAAAAAGACATATGTTCCAAGCTTGGGAAATATCTATGCAAGGTCTCGCTCAATGTCTAACGATGTCACAAGCAGATATCCATATGACTCTTATATTTTCCCCAATAGTATTGGCATGCTTCCGTTTGGTCTTCAAAATAGATAGATACATGTATTTGCATACGTTACCTAAGAATATTTAATCAATCCTATACAATAACCATGATTTGCTATGCCTTCACGCGTATGTAGATCTGCAGGTTGATTCTCCGACGGTTCGATCGTTATGCAGTCAAACGGCCCTATGGTCCTCAGACTCTTCCACCACTTAAATAGAATAGATTTTTAAAAATAAAAAAAAATAAAAAATGTACAGCATTGAGGGATTCCAAGGTTATGATCCAGCTAAAGTTGTACCTTATCCTTAAATTTCATATTTTCGTATTCCGAAGTTCACAATTCCCAGGCCCATGATCCTAGAGAGATACCTATGTACTTGCCTACTTTGGTAGGTAGAAGATAAAAGGCAGGACCCAGCTGTAGTGTATGTACAAAGATACGAAGCGCAGTGGAGACCCTGCCCTAACCCGTACCAAGATACTGCTCAGTACCTGGCCGGATAGCGACTCCCCCATACTAAACCAGGTAAGTTACAAGGTACTGTAACTACCTACGTAAGCCTTATTAGTCGGCAAGGGTAACCCTCAGCTTTTACACCAAAATGCAAGCACCAAATGCACCTAGACCTGCCAGACTCAATGCACCAAGAGAAGCCGTCACCTTAGTCGTTAATCTTAGTAGTTAATCTAGAGCAATCGAAGTCTGTACCGGTTCTTGTCCCCCCCAAACAGTCCTCACCAAATCATCTTGCATGCCAGCCTGCCAGCGCATCAACTCGGGAGACATTCCCACACGGCCAAACAGCTTGCAACCCTTTGCCAGGGGCGGGTCTTTTCATCCTATGTAGAATCATCGAATGGCTTTTTCGAAAATCCTTTCGACGTCCACGGCCGGTACGCTTGCACGTCCGCCCTCCCCCCACACTTCCTTGCTGCTTGCTACTACCTGCTGCTACCTGCTGCTACCTCGCTACCTCACCATTGCTCATTGGCATCCAATTGCTTGCAAGCTCGAAAACCTAAACCGCCTAGCTCAGAAAGGTTCAAGGCAAACTCCAAGGTTATTCGACAACGTAGCCTAGGACAGAGAACCCTTGTTCGGCTCGACCTACCTACGTTCTCCATTTGTCTTGTACAATATCTATCGGCGCCTGAATGTCAGGGTGATGTCCAGAAGATGCAGGAAGAGGAGGAACCCCTTGGTGCGACGTTGGCAGCCCATAATTTTGAATCCCAGTCAAGTCTAAGTCCAACTAGACGCCAACAGCAACACGGCTATTACAGCCACTACGGGCAACAACAACAGCAACAATACCATGCTCATCTAAATTCTAATCCGGCAGCATTTGACTCCTCCCACTACGATGATTACGATTACGATACCAACCTTGGTCTGAACCCTGCGTTACCTTCGTCGGAATTCGCGTCCTATGCCTCAAGTAACTTTCACGCCGCCCATGCGAACGCGACGAATGTCGAACCCGTGGCCGTCGTAGATCCGGACGATTTCTATAGAACTTATCGTGGCGTCCACACATCCGTGCCAGGCCCGGCCCACGACGAATTGATGGCGTCAACCTTGCCTCTCCCAAAGCAAGATCAGAATCTTCCGTTACGATCAAACGGAAGTAGTGCGGCTCCGAGGCACCCCGCTATTTCTTTGACAAGGCCCGGTGCGAGGCCTGCTGTGCGCTCTGTATCGGCCCCCATTGACGACAAACAGCATAGCACTTCGAGATCGAGAACCACAGCCAATGCTACACATGGGGGCCGTAGCGGACACCAGCCCAGCGTGAAGGATCTGAAGAGAAGGTTCGACCAAAATGGGGCTCAGTCAAGCAGTTCCACCGCCTCCAAGGCTGTCCCGCGTATTCCAATTAGAGAAGCGTCATCATCGCCCAGGTATCGTAAAGTAAGTGGCTCTTCTCCAACAAATGGGCAACCATCATATGCGGTGTTGCGGTCATCCGTGACGCGTGACTTGGAGGCTGGAACAGGATCGTCGGGGGCGCGAGCAACGCAACGAAATAAATCAGTCCCCGAAGATCAGTTGTCCAGTAATCCACAGTCCTTTGCAAGCCGTATAGCGAAGCCTCGGGTCTCGACTGGGTCTCATACCCAGGCGTCGAAATCTGTGAACAGTCTTTCACCGATTTCGCCCAGCTCAATCCCGCCAATCCCCCAACCTCCCGGTCTTTTATTTGGGGAGATCGCACCCGGCGAACTGGATACAGGGGCAGCAGGCTACGGCATTGAAGGTGCCCGGGCGAGACGAACTTCGGACTCGAATATTCATAATCCGAAGGGTCTGCGCCAGAGGAGCTTTTCGCACACTGATGTTGAACCGCCTTCCCCTAGTGATTGGTACCGTAGTGCAAATGGAAGTCCCGCGATTCATGACGACACTGAGACGAAAAATCTAAGATCCGCTAAGGCCCACAGCCGGTCGCAAAGCGACGTTGCTGGGACTAGGTCGGGCCCAGCGCCGTCGCAAAAACCTCAAGCTTCGAACTCAAGACCCCACAAAGATCGGGGCCCGCCATCGACGACTTCGAGATTGCCCGTCTCGGTGCGAAAACTTAATAGCCCTTCCGGTTCTTCCAGTCCAGCATCGACACGATCGAATTCGCCGACTACGCTGAGACGCCCTGCAATCCAAGGAAAGTCTTCTAAGTCAATATCGTCCCCACGAGCAAAGACGCCCAGCAGTAGCTCTGGATCCGCCACAAGACGGCCAAACCGTTTAGGTTCCGTGACTCCAAACAATAGCACGAGACTCAACGCATACATATCAGCGCCTCCCCCGAAATTATCTCCGCCACTACGAAGCTCACGACCGCGTCAACCAGTTTCCTCCGCGACTACCGCCAGCTCAAGAATGAAGGCTGTCGAAAGAGGCCGATCACCGTCGCATCATGACTCTCGAACGGGCATAAGGTTTAATGAGCCGAGCACGCGAAGACGAAAGATATCGATGGGTCCGATCGACTTCGAGTCGCGACGAGCGCAGATTAAATTATCTTATACAAAATCTATCCGAGAGAGTGAGGCTCGGACCGCGGCTAGAAGGGCTGCTGACGAGAAGAGACGGGAGGATGAGGCTAAGGCTGCGGCCGTAGCCGAAGCTATGGAAATGGCTCGACGAGCGGCAAAGCGTATGGAGGAAAGTAACCAAGAGGATCCAAGGAACGACAATATTCAAATCTCAACAGACCGCGAAACATCAGCTTCAGAGCAAGTGGTGTTAACAATCGCGACAGATATCGCACAGCCTAGTTTAGGGAGCGTTACCGAAATCGCAGGGGTAGGAGTAGTCGAGAAGGATTCACCAACACTCGGTCTACCTGGAAGTTTCCCGGCCGTCGAAATCATAGAGGATCAAGATGAAGCTCCGCCTTCAGCTATCTCGAACACAACCGAATTTGATGTCGAGCCACAAATAGATCCTCCAGTACAAGAAATTCCCGTGCGGCTAGATGTTAGTAAAGTGGACAATGATAGCGATTACCCTAAGTCAACATACTCGAAGACGGAGTATCGATCTCCATTCGAAGATGAGTCAACTAACGATGACCGCTTTTCGATCAGCATCTCGTTGGATGCATCGACAGAGCCAAATTTACAGCCTAAGGAGCCTCCGCCGACTGCAATCGAAACTCAAAAGAACCACAATATTCCAGGTTCATATCAGGATGACGATAACGATGAATACTCTCCACGGCCACTTCCGTCCGAACCCTACCATACGAAGGTTACAATAATTGGTCGCGATACGGATTTCCCCCTTCCGGAGCATGGTCTCGGCGAGCCGGCATATCCTACCTTCCCTAGCAACCAAGATTTTAGAGAAAGTAACTCTCAGCTCAAACCGCCCGATTTATCTCGTAAGATTTCCTATAGCAGTGAGCAAGGCGGCCCAAGTGCTGGTCTGAGTGAGATTGAAGAGTTCTTCGTCGGTCCGATCATCAAGGATCCCACAGCAGCCATCCCCCAAAGCTGCAGCCCTAAGATAGTGGAAGAGCATGATATCACAAGCCCGGGACAGCAAGCGACGGAAGATTCACGTTTCTCCATGGAATCGCGAAGGACTATGGGCACAGCTCCAAGCCTCACAGTACCGAGAACATCGGACTCGATGAATAGGGCAAGCCAAACTACGGTTTGGACCGACTACTCGATCAATAGCCAGGATGCATACTCCGACTACGAGCTACGGAATCGAGATCTTCAAAATCGGGATTCAACCTATCGTGACGATGGCTCAATGTCAGGGTCTAGTTCTTTGTCACACCAATACCAGTACGGGCAGGACCCTAGCGAGACGCCTTGCAGTTCCGAGATGCCTTGCAATGAACCTCAGGATCCAGAGCCAACGCATCATGCCCCACACCAGCTCCCCGAATTAAACACTGGAGATGGCTTCATAGTCGACTATTCTGAACATAAAGAGAGCGCCATTCCGGTTATCCCGGATCATGCTCCACCGCCGCCTCCTGACGAGGGTTCACTACGCGAGTTTCCTAGGTCTGAAGTGCAGAGCGAATATTTTGATGATACAAGACCCAATAGCTATGTGCAAGTTGGAAAGGATGACCGAAGTATATTCTCCATGGATCCTTCAAGAAGGGAGAGCGAAGATTACGATCCATCGGAATCGGGTTCGCGTATGCTTTATAAAGGCTCCCTTGAAATTACCGAAGGGTTCCCAACTCGCACGGTTTTGTTAGATAGCCAGCAAACCCTAGCTGAAAGCATTAGTCAGGGTGAAGATGGCGTAGCACTTTCAGAGCAAGAGAGGAAACGGTTATTTACCCGCCTTCAAACCATCAAGGAGCTAATTGATACAGAAGCATTTTTTACCAGGGACATGAACATTGTTGAGGAAATTTACAAAGGGACGGCCGAAGCTTGCCCTAGACTCGATGATCAGACGATTAAATTAATTTTTCGCAACACCGACGAGATAATCAAGTTTCATTCTGAATTCTTAGCGGAGCTTAAGGCGGGTGTCTCCAGCATATACACACCTAAAGGCCAGCGAACCCAATTGCCAAAGGAATCCTCTACCCTTCCGGATGGCACAACTCTTTCGGTGACAACCACGACTGCTACCGGCCATTTAAATGATGGCAAAGACCGACAAACATCAATTGGACCAATCTTCATCCGCAATATGGAGAAGATGAAAGAAGTGCATGAGACTTTCCTCAAGAATAGTGATCATGCCGCAAAACGACTCATCCAGATTCAGGAGGATCCAACAGTAAAAGTGTGGTTGGACGAATGCAATGCAGTTGCAAGAGACTTGACTAAGGCGTGGAATCTTGACTCCCTCCTTATCAAGCCCATGCAAAGAATTACGAAATATCCAAATCTTCTTATTCAGCTTCTCCACGAGACGCCAGCAGATCACCCGGATCGCCCATTACTTGAATCTGCTAAAGTCGGTCTATATAATGCTATAGAAGAAATCAATAAAACTAAGAAAAATTTCGAATTGGTCGGGCAAATAGTTGGTAGGAAACGCAAAGACTCCGATGTCAGGGCCGGCCTGGCTAGGGCCTTTGGCAAGAGGGTCGACAAGCTGCAAACTACACACAAACCTGCGGAAGACCCAGATTATCTTAAGCTTCATGAGAGATTCGGCGACGACTACCTTCGACTGCAAGTTGTTTTAAGGGATGTTGAGTTTTATACAAGGCAGGTCACCGAATATGTTCACGAGTTCCTACAATATTTATCTTCGATGGAGCTTGTTATGCGGCTTCAGCCGTCGCCTCACCCCGAGATCGAAAGCAAATGGGTTCGCTTCAATGTGTCTATGAGAGACATCGAGAAAGTCGCTCTGGAGGATCATGTCAGTTACATATTTCCTTCACGTGCCGTTATCACCTTAAGCTAACTCAACGCTCTAGCTCTCCAAAGTGAGGAAGCAAGTCATTGAACCTTTTGAGCTTGTAATCAAGTCCTATGGCAACCCGTCACTCGCCATGAAAAAGCGGGGCAAGCGTCGTATAGACTATGAGAAGTCAGTCCAGCTGAAGAAGAATGGGAAGAAAGTTGATAAGCAGCTCTCTGAATGCGCCGAGCAGTACGAGGCTTTGAATGAGGCCTTGAAAAAAGAATTACCTATGCTGTCCGCGTTAACAGAAAAGGTTGGGAAGATTTGTCTAGCCAATTTTGTCAACATACAAACCCAGTGGTTTGCCATCTGGAAGGAAAAGGTCAAGGTGGTTCTCGAGGACTCTGAAGTGCCAGAAATTATCGACATCATCTCCACATTCCAGCGCGATTATAAATTCCAAGAAGAGCAGATTAACACAATTGGCATCGTAAATCCAGCTTCCAAGGGCCGTCCTTCCCAGTCGATCAGCACCGATGAATCGTTTGCACGGCTGCGCCTAAGACCTGCTGACCTTTCACCTCGCGGCCGAGGACTGTCTTTGAACAGCGGCGATACAGCCCCGACTTTGCCTACCCCTGACTTCATGAAACGCCATAGCGGCCAATTCACCGTTTCGCCAACTGCTGCTTCGATCCCAAGCCCTCATCAGTACTATTACCGCGACTACTATGGGGGGATTAATACGCAAGGGCGCCCAGGATCTGGCTCGCTTCATACTCCAGATTCGTCTGTAGTTTCTCGTTCGATAGGACCAGCACCCATGCGGCCCGGGACCGGTCAAAGCTATGACTCGACCAGTGCTCCAAGACAAAGTATAGAGTCGGGCGCACATGTCCGAGGCTACTCTAACTCGATGCATCCGTCTCCGCATCAGTCAGCCGAGAACCAACGTTATTCAGGCCTCTTCCAGTCTGCACTTCCCCCGTCGGACAGTCAAGAACGTCTTCCACGGCCATCTCAAGCGTCATCCCGAGCTTCTTCCCGGGAGCGGCAACCCATTAACGGATACAATGTTCTATGGCTAGCGGCTTCTCTATTTGAATTTAACATCGAAACCACCAAACATGAAGCTGGGTACCCCTATTTGACGTACCAGGCAGGAGAGGTATGTAAATTGTGACTGAGAAGTCAAAACTGTTGCTAATACAAGAATGCATAGATATTCGACGTCATAGCCGAGAAAGGCGAGTTGTGGCTTGCTAAAAATCAGGACGACCCCAACAATCTAGTTGGCTGGCTATGGTCCAAACATTTTGCTAAACTAGCTGATGACTAGACCTCCTAACCTCTTTGTATCCGAATATTCCGGTACTTTGGTTGAACCTCGGTTATAGTACCTTTGGCAACATCACAAATGCTACATTATTTATTATTTAGGCCGACCCGGATCTTTTTAGAAACGGCGCCATGCAAGCCTTTTAGAGCAGGCTTGTCATTATCATGCTTTTTTTATGTGTAACAAAACTCGGGCAACTATCTGGTAGTGAATCGCCCTCCTAGCAAGGCGCGGGTGAGCGTGGCGTTTCATCATTTTGGTTTGGCATTATCTAAGGCACGACGCGATGGGATACGATATTATTCAAAATACAGAAGGGGCAAAGAAAGGGATCTCAGCAATGAAGATGGCAAAAAACAAAAAAAATATTGTGGGTTTCTAGGCCTTATCATCGTCTTTGGGAATGTCTAGACTCCTAGAGTCTACATCAGAGCATATACCCCTTCGTTCCACGGCGGCGAGCCTGGTGGCCTCCGCTCTGGGCCTCTCTTAGGTATTTGTACTTTCTTGCTACTTAGAAATGGGAATCCTGCGGTGGATGGGACGTGGGTTATCGTGGCGATTTGAGAGCCGGGCGGTGATATCAAAACTGAGCTTTTTTGTGCGGGACCCGTGGAAGTTATAATAAAATTTATAACAAATCCAAAATACCGTCCATTTAAAGTTGTACTATTATTTCAATGCGTGACCTATTAACTACACCTACTTAACCAGACGCCCTTCTTCTTTTTAATCTGTCAACTTACGAAAGTTCCGTGTATTCCATGCGGATCGCCACGGGTATGTTGCAGCATCGAAACAGTCGGAAGGATGTACTATTCTCCAATGCATTTACTCGATGGAGATGTAAGGGTTAATATAAGTTGTGGAAGCTAGACCGTTCTCCCCTTCTTTATTCCTCGGCCCCTTGTATCCTATTACTCCTCTAACTGACCAGTTGTTTGCGTATTTCATGCGAAGAGTGTAAATCTGTTTGCTTACTGCGCCGCCACGACGCGGTCCACATACAACGCTATACCATCCAACCCAATGGGACGGCCTCCTTTGCCGAGCAGGTTCCACAGAGTTGGGAAAACCAAAAAGAAAAAAACGGGCGGCCGTACATGGTACGTCGTGCAACCCTTCAGCCATTGCATTGCGACTCCATGTGCCTGACGTACCAAGCAGGCGGTGTTGTCTTATCCAACCCCTCGGGCACTGTGTATCGCGTGATGAGACAAGTAAGTTGGCTTTTGGCATTTGGCTCAATCAAGGCACTACATTATCTACCTGCTCCTTCAGCCAGATAAGGCGGCCGGAGAAAAGTCCGAGTTCTGCAGATGTGCATATGTAGTCCTTCCTTTCTTACACATATAGGTGCCTACCGTGGTATATATTTATATATAATATACGCCTGGGTTTCTCATGCGTCAGCCTTGCTGCTGCTGCTGCTGCTGCTAGAGCTATAAGATCGACCGCCGGCACGGCGGAAGCTGGTTAGGATTGTTACAGCTCAGATTGCCGAGCCCACCTTGCTTCGCCTTACTACATGTATGTATGTCTGTCTGTATGTATGTATGTATGTATGTATGTACAGGCAGATAGGACATTTAGACGCACATACATACTTAGCACATATACGTAGGTGCGCAGCAGGAAAGTGTACACGCGAATAGGTAGTCAGTCAGTCAGTCAGTCAGTCAGTCAGATCATCCAGGCCGATCCTAGTTCGGCTCATGGCCACGATCTGTCGGAATGCGACTTTTCGTGCGTGGACGACTCTGTATATAGTAGGACTCTGGGGTTTGTGCCAAGGCGCGAAAGCTCCCCTTGCAGACGGACCAGTTCCCGTGTAAGTCTAGACTAAGGCCAGCAGGGCAGTCTAGCACGGGGGCTAGCACCTAGTGTATAGGTAGTTATAGGCCAGCATACGCTGGAGCTGCGTGCGGGTGCCGGGCATGTTTCCTCATCCTAGGGCTATGCGCTGGCAGCAAGAACAACAACGACAACTTGGTCGTCAATTTAACCAGTGTCAGGTGAAATGGCCGCGAGATGGCGATCGCATTCATACCCCTTTGCTCGATCTAGACATGCGAGAGGGGGGAAATGGCAGTGTTACGGAGTTAGTTGGCTATCTAGGTAGGTATACTATATAGCTAGGGGATTTAACTACATAGAGGTGGTGTATGTATGTGGTTTGTTGGAGCTGGGGTCGTGGTGAATTACCGCAATTGGGTTTCGGTATGTGATTGTTGGACCGTTTGTAAGTCCACAAGCGACTTAGTTCGTTTTTCGGCCCTACCAGTGTAACAGAGGACCAGACATTTGGAATAGACGAGCGGTAAGCGCTTTGCTCCATGGGCGATATGGGAGGAGGGGAGAGGGGGGGGACAGAGGGGAAGCAGGGGATGGGGATAAGGATGATAATGAAAATGAAAAGAATGAAAAAATAGGGAAAAAAGAGGGCATTTTCTTAACAATCGAATTCCCACGTAGGAGATAACCCTCCTGCTTGCATATGAATATGGATGTGGATATGGATATAGATATGGGTATCTACATTTCGTATATAGGTGTGCTGCGTATACTTGTACGAATATGAATATCTCTTATGCATAGGTAGGTAGGTAGGTAGGTATCTACCTAAAGGTATAACCTATGGAAATAGACACCTACATAGGTAGCCATATAATTAAGACTGAAGAATATTATAGATCATATACCTATATACATACTTATATACATACATACCCTAACCCTCAAGGTTTAAATCCAACGGCACGGCACGGCCGAGCATTTTTATGGGCAGTCGATCATTACAGTACAGCGCTTGGCACCGAAAGGTAACCCAAAGTCAGCCGCGGTAGCACCTTGGGTTCATACCTGACTCGTGAATGACATATCTCCGCGGACTGACAGAGCAGCAGGGCCAGATAAACGACGGTACGTATATACATTAGGTATGTATTAAAGCCGATCTTAAGGTACATGCTTTATATATATGACGAATCTCGTCGCCGGCAGTGATGATGAGTAACGACAAGTTGAGTGTTGGTTTCTCCATTTGCTGGCAAGATGAGACTAACCTAACCTAGGATCTTTCAGTGCCTAGTGCGCTGTAGATGAACAGACACTAGGCCGGGCCGTCCGTCTGCTAAATCCTCCAGTCCAGTCCTATTCGATCAGTGTAGGGGACGGGAGCACGGACGGGAGCATTAGACGCTAAAGGAAGGGTAAAAAAGAGAGTAAGTACCTGTTAGTGTACGCCAACGTGGTTGAGAGCATGGTGCGCATAGGGACCCCAGCGTTATGGGACAGGGCGGGAAATAGTGGAGAGAAAGAAACGAGACGAAACGAGGCCGATCAAATCGTAGGTGGGTTCAAAAATTCGACAGCAGATATTTCTTGGGGCCTGATCTCCACCTGTTTGCCAATCACGGATCGTGACCTCAGGACGTTCGGGGCTGGTTCGGGATGCAATGCGATGCTACATATAGTCGAGGAGGGAAGTAACCTTGGGAAAGGTAGGTGAAGCAATTTAAGGTCGTGTAGGAATGTAGGTACGAGTATATGTGTACGAGTATATGTGGTATATCCAAATATCCAATATCCAATATCCATCCAATAGACTCTAGTTGCCTAGGTTAGTGTAAAGAGAGCATCCGTGTAAGTCGATATTCTTTCTGCCTTAGCCCGCTCCTTAGCCCGCATGTGATAACGACCTCTCGCAGCCAGGTAGCAGTAACGGTGACGAGAGATGTTATTCATCGAAAAGGATCGATTTACGAGAAGCGAGAAACAAACAGCAGCAACAAAAAAACTGACAGACGACAGGACCCCAGAATGTGGCACTCGGCAGACAAGGCCCGAGATAGCATGGTGACATGGACGCAACGGTGGGATGCTTAGGGGTGCTCGGGGAGCCGATCTGGAGCCCCGTGCTCAAGAAGCGACCCTTGACTACACTATCCGCGACTTCGAAGGAGGGTGATCCAGCCCCCAGGTTCTTCTCACGTCAACGAGTAAGTTAGGGTTCCAAAAGGTCGGGCAGCCTCGAGGTAGTGCCGCCAATGACAATAAGCCGATGGCATTAACGCCGATGGCCAGATATTAATGCGTCCAAAAAAGAGAGGGGAGAAGGGGGTGAGAACCCGCGTATGATGGCACACTGCATGGATGTGTAGGCATGTAGGCATGTAGGCATGATATGTAGCATGCATGCGGGGTTCAAGCGAACCAAGGGAGGGAACCTTTCCTTTCCCTTTTTTATTTTATTACTATTATTAAGTAGGACTTCTACATGGATCGATCTGGTAAGCCGAATCTAAAGGTAAGGATGAAGAGGGACATGGGGTACGGACTGAACGAAAGAATTCCTACCAAAATAAAGAGAAGAACCAGAACCAAAATCTTAAGATGTGAATGCAACGTAGCGTCACGGTACTTCTTCCGCTGCCCTAGTCTTTGCATGCCTATAGCAAGGAACCGAGTTGGTGAAGATTCTTTTGATTTTGTATCTTTTTTTGTTATTATCTAGAATGGTCCCGTCGTATGCGTTTGATACGATGTAGAAGAGAGCTGGAAAGGAAAGTCTATCCTATTCTCTCAGGCTTCCAAGTGGTTGACGCCCAATCTATAATATAAAAAGGGGATATCTAATCATATCTAAGCCAATAATGTAATTGTCCAGAATTCCCATGCAATCCAGTAATTTTCCACGATTCTCAAATAGACCCGCTACATCTTG
Organism: Daldinia grandis; assembly: GCA_022432525.1. Classification (NCBI taxonomy): domain Eukaryota; kingdom Fungi; phylum Ascomycota; class Sordariomycetes; order Xylariales; family Hypoxylaceae; genus Daldinia; species Daldinia grandis. Next base: position 2,064,518 of record JAJKLB010000001.1, read on the forward strand.
CAGCTCTACCATCCAGTATGTATAAGCAGTGAGACGGACCATCGAGGACATGCATTCAGGGATACCTATATTATGTATACTTTTATATAGGTACCTAGGTAGGTAGTTAACTACGTACTAGTATGTAATGTAAAGCCGATATGCCAAGTGTATACACACAAGCACCTATGCTTTAATATAAGTCAGCGCTTAGAGAGCAATGCTGAAATATCGTTAACTTGCTAATGTTAACTTGCTAATATCACCTAGTAGCAGGTAACACTACTGGCATACTGCGGGATTCATGTTTACGCACATCATCTGCAGCCACGAGTCATGTCTACTTAGCTGTCGTTCGATCAGTCGTCACTTGTTCCATGCCGGCGGGGCAAGAGACGCAGAGCTGGTACGATTGTCTATATTTCTCGGGTTCATGTCAGGAAGAGGTAAGTACATGTAGAGAGGAAGACAAGGGGAAAATAGAGGGAAATGATAAAACAGGAGCACTTTAAACTTGAAAGGGATATAACGTTCAAACTACATCATCAGCCCCGAATATACGGCATCCAATCACCCCGCAGCAGCTTTTCCTCTTGCCGCGCCCTCGGCACTTATAGTCTCTATCGACAAGTATGGAAATGCTTGTCTATTCTGCACCATCTGTACCATATATTATAACCAACTAACTACCTGGTTTTCCTACTTTGATTTAGACTTGGCTTCAAACTGTCGCATAGTGACGCTTAACAAGTGTCACGATTCCAAAGCCGTCTAGACCCTACGTCCGTACATGGATTTTACAAGCCTAACCCGTGTAATTTACTTACCTACATACATACACTAGGTAGGTAAGTAGGTAGGTATGTATTGTACATAATTATGGTACCTACCTCGAAATGTTTAAGCTGGCCTACCCTTGTCCTGACCGTTCAAAACTTCCGATGCATACCTTCCTGGGGTCGCTAGGTCGTAGCACATTAGCATGGGTTAGCCGCCCTGCCGCCATGTCCACTAGTCCATTATAGGTATCACAGTGCTAAAGACATGGAAACTACATACATATATACACTAGTTCCAACGTATTTTCTCTTAAGTGGATGTACTTACCTAACATATACGGACTAAACTCTCCCATGCAAATCTGCCTGGAGGTAGGTACGAATTTAGGTACCTTGGTAGGTGCAATACATACGTACGACTTCCATATATGCTTAGTACCTACATAGGTCAGGTTAGGTACCTGTCTACTTAGATCTTAGCCTCCTCCCACAGTCCACGGTTGCCCGCCCCCCACTACCATTTTCTTCCCACCACACCCACACACCCCCAAAGCTGGACAAACAGGGACGAGCTATGTACAAGCTGCCTGGCTGCACATAGCACCTAGACATTCTGGACACTCTTGACACTTCGACACTTCGACACTGTAATGGGAAATTGTACGATACAGGTGTACCTGTTAAGACCCTTGCCTCTCCAATCGGCTGGTGGCGCTTCTACTTTAATAAGGTTTGCGCCTCTCTCAATCCCCCCAGTTGATCACAGCAGGTGTCCCTTAAGAGCTTGGGCGGGACTGTCTTACATGGTTTTATTTTATTTTACCTTATTTTCTCCAACCACGTTTCTCCATATTCGACGGTCAGAAAAAAATAAAAATCATCCCACCTTATTTCTACCGCATAGTAAACAAACTTTGACAGCATTAAAACCGTCCGATCTACATAGGTAACCTTCTCGCCCCGCGAAGGTCTTGCCTCGTTCCATTGGAAAGGTAAACTAAAGCTGTGGGTTTCCCGCCAGGTCCCACCGCCGAGATACCCTTGATCGCATGAACCTAAGCCAGCTTAGCTTAGCATCTTTACCGCTGCTCCCTGTACATTTACCTACATTTACCTACCCATATACATAGTGCTCACGTCTTTATTAGAGGACAAACACTCCACCCTCTATACGTTTTTCGAGCACGGCATAATTCCACCTTTAAGCTTACCATTTTCACCTCGACCTTAACCGACTACTCAACCACCCTCCCTTCATCCCATCATACAATCTTACAGACCTTACGTCCGCAGCTTCATAGGCGTAAGAGTACTACCGAAGTCGACAGAAAGAGCGTTGCGTAGAGTTTGAGGATAGTTCGTGTAATAGCTAAGGGGGAGCAAGAGATCGGGACAACATGAGTTCAGGATATCCGGCTCCGCCTGTTCACCACTCGCAGGCCTATGCGCCCGAGATGTCAGGCCCTTCCGCACACCATCCGGGCTATGCCCAACTTCCTCCCCCATTGTCTTTTAGCTATCAGCAAGATCCCATAACCAACCCTCACCGTGCAAACATGCCTCCGCCGCGAACGAATATGGCCCCGCCCAACATGCCAGGTCCCAGAGATCGTGCTGGCGAGCTCGGTACGACAGAGAACGGCGTCACCAGTTCTGGCCCCAATCCACTTTCGTCCAAGCCTGGACCTGAAGAAAAAGACAAACCGGCTCCCCAGCCAATTGAGGGCACCGACGCGACTAGGAAATATAGGTAATCTCAACTCCTAACAATAGCCTCTAGAGCTTAATAATTCCAGTACTTTGAGGACTAATGGGTAATGTAGACTTGAGGTGGTTCAACAACCTCTGAGAGCGAGAATGTGCGGTTTTGGCGACAAGGTGGGCACGATTTTGCCTTCACCGTTTGTCTGTGCCAATTAGACGCTAATATCAACCAGGACCGACGGCCTATTACTCCCCCGCCCTGCATCAGACTAGTAGTGATGGATAAAACTACGGGCAAAGAAGTAGATTGCAAGTGTGTGGAGCGCAGCCTTGTCACTCTTTAGATTGGAACTAACCTTGGGCCAGCGAGGTTGAACATCAACATTATGTCTTACACGTGGATCTCTGGTCTGAAAATGGAGACAAGGAGGTCAACCTTGTTAAGCATTCTCAGCAGTCGCCATCGATTTCGTCCACGCAAGCTTCATCTTTCCGAGAAGTGATCGAGGGAAGCCAGGCGGGAGGTTATGGATACCAGTCCATTGTGCCGTCAAACCGCGAATACGCACAGCAACCTAGCCCTGCTTACCCTCACGCAATGCCTCCTTATCAGCCAAACCCATATGACCAAGGTAGAAAAATCCCGTTTATGCTCATCTGATCATTTCATGTCTTACACGTTGTCTAGGATACGGTTATCCCCCACAAGCCCAGCCGTATGGCTATCCCGGTGGCGGTTACCGAAATGACATGGTACCGGGCGTGCCTCAATTGCCCTCGCAGCCCATGTTTGGACCCCGGTTCTCCCAGGATATGTCGGGACATCAGATGACACATAACCGACTAATGGGACCTCAATCGCCAAACGGCATGTACACGAGAAATCTCATCGGTAGCCTCGCTGCAAGCGCTTCCCGTCTTACCGACCCTACGGATAAGATTGGAATTTGGTTTATTTTACAAGATTTAAGTGTCCGGACGGAAGGGTGGTTTAGGTAAGTCCGCCAAGCATAAGCCACTTACCACACGCTTACATGATATACAGATTACGATTTTCTTTCATCAACCTACGACGGCCAGATGCGATAACTAATGGCGGCAGTGATGCCGAACTCCTAAATAGAGGCAGGGCTCCGGTCCTTGCGCAGGTCTTCAGCGAGAAGTTCCAAGTATATTCAGCAAAGAAGTTTCCAGGTGTCTGCGAAAGCACTGCTCTCAGCAAGTGCTTCGCTGTGCAGGGTGTCAAGATCCCGATCAGAAAAGACGGCCAGGACGGAAAAGGGACCAAAGGCCGAGGATCGGATGACGAAGATGACAACTAAGATATATCACCTTCGGTTTTTATTTTTATTTTTTTCGGGTACGGACGGTGTCGGCTCCCTTCGATGAGAATACGGGTATGTCATTGCCCAGTGACATCAAGTTCAGAACAGGAAAACCTACCTCGCCACGACGTGCTCACCACGACACGTGCACTCATATCAATTAACAAAACAGGTATGTGGCGGAATGGATCTTGGATTTACAAGGTTGCAGAATAGAGAGGCCCATTTGATGCCGGCAAAAGACGAGGTTCAGGCGACTAAAGGGGCAAATTTAAAATCAGCCAGCTCGGCCCTCGCATTTTACCTTTAGTACCTAGGTACCTAAGGTGAACTAGGTTTTTTACGTTTTACGTTTGCAAACCGATGGTTTGGTTCTGCAATATACCCGCCACAGTATAGGTTAGATATGAAAGCGATGAATTAGAAAATATGTATGCGTCATTGGTTGGTTGGGATTTGCAGTAGCTTTCCGCGAGCGACCATGGCGAATACCTTATTTCTGCTTTTGCCATTTGTGACCTACATGATAACGAAGGCATACCGAATTAGTCTTGATGATGGGCTGATGAGGCTCGTTATCGCCGATTAATTAATCACAGTCCTTTTAAGTCGATGCTCGAAGTTCATTCGTATCTTGTTGATAAGTCCGAAGAGTGAGTCTGCTAAAGACCGCATGGTAATATTCACATGCAGGACATGTCCAATGAGGTCGCGTTGGATGTCGCGTAGGATGCCGCGTGGATATATTGACAGCCCCGACAATTTGGTATGCTACAGAAATGTGGTGTAACTTTATCTTTAATTCTTGGGATGACATGACAGGTGTGGGTGTAAGTAAGTGTGTGTGTGTATGTGTATGTGTGCGCCACCGAACCGCTTTTTGGCTTTTGGCTTAGTTATTAGATGGAACAAACGGATAAGGTAACGTTCGATGAGATAAGGCCGAGAGGAAATATCCCGACTTTTTTTTTTCTTTTTTTCCCCCCTCTCTTCTTGATCTATGATTCAGAATGAAACGTGCAACGGAAGTACTATGTAACCCAACCGATATTAGACCAACATTAATTGGGTAAGGTTCCATTGACATAAGGATTTCCCATGTATTGGATAAGGTAGTGTATGGATTGACGTTTATAAGTTAAGGAAAGCAAGTACAACGCAAGGTCGGGTTAACTTATGTATGTAGTTACCTATGTACCTAGATAATCGGGAGGTATACAAACGTCTGATATACCTGCCCTATACTGTATAAAGATATATATAGGTATATTACAGGTACATAGGTGCTTTGCCATGCCATTAACGGGGACTCGTCCTACTTACCTATCTAATATCCTCAAGCACATGTAAGACAACAGGATTGTCCCGTTTTTATCCTCGTGGATTCACGTTGGTATATATCGCTTTTACTGAACATGACGGTAATATTGATAGATTGAGATATAGAACAATGCGCCAACCAATCAATCAATCAATCAACTAGCTAAGGTTAGTAGCTACCGGCTAGCTCGTTCGGATCATACAAATCATATTAGATTGAGATCGAGCTAGCAGATTGGCAGATCTTGCTAGACGGATACATAGATAGTGTAGGCCGCCTCATCGAGAACCCGTCTGATCTGATAGGCAAGGCTGGTTTGAATCCTTCCCTAACCTAGGTTGTTTTACTTGAACGTAGCGCGTGGGAATAGCAATGGCTTGACCTGACCTGATCTGATCTGACCTTAGGTCTGGGTGGGAAGTTGCTTAACCTAAAGATAGGTATCTATGTTTGGGTACCTAACCTAGGTACCTTACCTTACCTGACCTTACCTTACCTAGAACAATGCAAAATTCAAATTGAGTTAGGAATATGGATGTAAGTCCATCTCAATACCAGAAAAGTCTCTCCGTAGCAGCTCGGTGCTAAATCCCGACTATTACAGAAGCCAAGAGGCCTCGACGGCAACGGCACACCACCGCTACATAGGACTAGGGTGTGATGCCTAAGACATCTTAACCTAGGGACCTATGTGCTAGAGGTTATAGTGTAGGTAGTGTATGCTGCTAGCAGGTAACTGGATCACCCGCCGTTTCTATTACGTCTTAGTTACCTCATTCCGTTGTCCGGTTTTGGGCGGTGGGGACCTGGCCGAACTCTGCTTTTAGCATCCGGGCGGCGCGAGTGATGTAACTATTTTTTTTTTCTTGTCTTAGTAGTGCCTTCTTTCGACTTGTTACCTACCAAGCAGCCAAGGTAGGTACCTTACCTATGTATGTAAGGGTCCTTCTTTTTTTCTTGTCTAGTGTATTTAGGTGGGAAATTTATTTTTGATAGTCTTGTGATTGAAAAAGTAGGTACGTCCTCGTGCATACCTGGGTAAGTATTATATGTAAGGTAAGGTATAACTAATAATATTTTACTTATGGTGCTACGCTTGTGATACTGTAAGAGGAACCTTACGTGCCATTGGTATTTTGTAGGTCTAATAAGTCAATCGCACAAAGTTATACCGAGGCGACCGTTTGTTGCCCAGCCAGATTGCGCAATTCCTAACGGCGGGTTAACTACCTACCAACCTAGACATTTATCAACTTAAACGCTTCTCTTTGTTCTAAGACTCGTCTTCGTTGTTGTTGCATTTGCTCTCGAGGGTTAGAGTTGTTAAAATATTCGAATATACTCTCTCCAACGCTCTTATAGCTATAGCGATTCCTTCCATTCCATTCCAGATTCCTAGGATTCTCGAATAGGCACTTTGAGAAGATGACGGGACAAATGACTTCGACCGGTCGAGGCGGCGCCGGCAACATCGCCGACGTCTCTAAATCCCCTAAGATCCAACCGACCGACCTCGAGACTCCGACTCTAAAAACATCCGTCGTTACCACCGGCCGTGGTGGCTCCGGCAACATGGCACCAAATAAGGACCCCGTCGAGACACGAGCACGCCAGGATGTCGGACCGTAAGTCTAGCACCTTTCATCTAGTTGCCCCGCCGAGGATTGGATTACGCAACAAAGGAATCGACAGACAGAAAACTAACATGGTTAATTTCAACTAGTATTGAGCGACAACCGAGCCAAGGCGTAACCCACGTCGGGCGCGGAGGAGCAGCCAACGTCGTAAGACTAAACAGCGAGGAGGCCGAGATCTCAAAGACGAGCCTCGACGGTTCGGCTGCTACCGGCGCTGAGGACCACCACGACAGCAAGGGACATCCCAATGGGTTGGCAGCTAAGGCCAAGGAGTTCTTCAAGAAGGTTTAGGCTGCCTTGAGAAGAAAGACGAAGAAAAAAGGATCTCGAAAGGAAAATCCTCGGGATAGCATTGCGAGAGACGAGCCAATTGAAGGGATTGAGTTACAGGCCGAGGGGTAGGCGTATTTTAAGTTGTGTATTTTATTCTACCTTGCTTTGCTTTCTTATTCCGATATACCACGACGATGGTGCCGGTGTGGGCGAGCATGGAGTTAGGGGTTGTCTTTTTATGTTATGGAATAAAAGGAGGAGGGATGGTGGGCTATGAAAATGGAGAATGGTTGTGGTATTAAGAGAGAGAGAGAGGGCATTGGGAATCACGCAGCGCCAGGGGTCGCGATGATACCAAAACTTACAAGCTACCTTAGGTACCTAACCTATGTAGGTAGACATAATAATTAGGAGTTCTTCATACGGAACACTGTATCCCACGACTGTTACACAATGGCGGTATTCTATTAGGTATTATCGTGATTAATATAATCCAATATACAGATCTTATTAATTAGGTCATTCTCTTCCGTCTTACTTTCTTAATATCGGATTATATAGCTGAGGTAAGAAGATGAGGCTCTTATGTATTAACCAGTGTAACATATAACTGATGCGTCTTATTATCACATCGCGCATCAGCTCCCATGCAGGACTTCCCGAGTATGACGGTTCTATTGTATGGCAGTAGTTTGCGGTAGCGATAAGGATTGCAATGAACGGGGACGTTACGCGGCAGTAAAATGAGTCGAAGTTAGAATGTAGTATTGAGAAGTAGGTATTTGCAGCATCATAACTCCGGTACGAAACCCGTTCCGACCGTGGAATTGTTCATGAGTCACGACGAGACCCGCGATGCCGGGGACAACGCCGATAAATATCAAAGTCCGGCGACCCGACTCAAAATAAGCCGGCAGGTTCTACCCCGGCTCTATACTACTTAAACTCTTCCCCCCACTTACTCTCCAACTCATTTTCTTAACTCCTTTATTAATCAATACAGTATCCAAAATAGGTAGGTACCTAACCTAGGTAGATAAGGAAGACAAACACGCAAGGAAACAGAACAAGCAGAGAATCAGAAAGGGAAATCCCGGCAGAATGTCTACAGACGCATCTACGACCGTGGCCGTGACCGTGACAGTATACACGCAGCCTCCGGAAGACCTAATCAACCTCCTGCAAACGCACCACCGCCCATACGCACTCCCACTGCTCCGGCGCCTGCGTTTCACACGCTTCCCGGGGGGCATCACCGAACACGCACGCATCCTATTCGCCTCAGCCCCAGGCCTAGAACAACCCCACAACCACAGCCACCAGGACACCCCCTTCGCAGCCGCATACCTAGACCTCTCGCGCGGCCCCGAGACCGAGCTCTGGCTCTACTCCTCTCTCGAGCGCGCCCCCGCCGCCCCGGCGGAACCACCATCAGCAGCAGCAGCAGAGTGCGCGTACCAGCTCCTGCGCGAAGTCAAGGCCATCCGCGAAGCCTTCTACGCCCCCGCCACGGAGCACGCCGCGGTGCAGAGACGTGACGGGCTGGGTCTACGCCCGGCGCGGGTGCTGGCGGGGACGCTGAGCGAGACTACGAGGCGGGCGCTGCTGAATCGCGGGATTGTGTTTGCCTATGTGGCCGTGTTCGATAAGTGGATGTTTCGCCTGGATGGGCTGCCTGAGGTGCCGAGTCCGCTGGGGCCGGGGATGGAGTGGAGGGCCGTTGGGAGGGGGGATATCCCGCTTATGTTGTCGCGGACTAAGATCCCGCGGAAAGAGTATGTTTGTTTCTCCTATTTCTCCTATTTTTATAGTACTCCTTTACTAGGTAGTTACCCAAGTATGTTTGAAGTTTTGAATTACGGAGTTAACAAGATGGATGTGGCGTCTACAGGAGAACCATCATACTACTGCCCAGCATGGCCGTCTACCAAAGCGACGGCACGCCTATCGCATGGGTCCTGCTAGGGCCCGATTCCTCGCTGAGCAACCTGCACTGCGAGGAGGAGTGGCGCGGCAAAGGCTTTGCTAAGGCGGCGGCGGTTAAGATTCTGCGCGAGCGCTTGAGGGAGTACGATGACGATGGGCATTGCTGGGCGGATGTCGCCCCGGATAACCCCCAGAGTCAAAAGGTTTGCAAGAGTCTGGGTGGAAAGGTGGCATGGTCGGTCTCGTGGTAAGTGAAGCAAGCAAACCTTTTTACGCTAGCTTATTTACTCTTTATGAAGTATAACGGTTCTAACAGCAAGTAGGAGCGGAATAGACCTGGATAGAAGCTTTCCAGATCAATAGGTAACTTTTTCCTTCTCTCCTAGAGCATCTAGACTCGCCAGTTCATAAAGTAGATTCTAAAGGGATTTGTTACCTACTAGTCAATCGCTGGATTTCCTGCAGATAGAACCTTAGATCTTCCGGGTTCACCAACGGTGTAATGCCGTGACCAAGGTTGGCGATCCAACCCTTCTTGCCGCCTCCAAACCCTTTAACCATTTCCTCTACCGTCTCAGATATAGATTCTTTTGTCCCGTACAGCACTCCCGGGTCCGCATTGCCCTGAAAGACGATCCGTCTGTTTCCCCGGATCTTGACGGCCTCAGCCGGTTCGATCTGCCAATCCAAACCTACGACGTCGTAGCCCAGATTGCAAACCGAGTCTAGCGCAAAATTGGCTCCCTTAGGGAAAACAATCATGGGCACACGCTCTAAGCCCAGCTCCGCCAGCCTCTTCGGTAAATTCTCCGAAATGTAAGCTAGGTAAGGCTCACTGAACTTCTTGAATGTCGAGGGCGAGAGCTCTCCTGCCCACGAGTCGAAGACTTGAACCAATTGAGCGCCTGCTTTGACCTGTAGCGCCAAGTATTCCACACAGACTTCTGATATCTTCTGAAGTAAGGCCTTGGATTCCTCGGGGTGTCGGTAAATCCACTTCTTACTCTCGATGAAGAGCTTCGTGCCACCTCCTTCGACCATGTAGCAAAAGAGTGTCCAGGGAGCACCACAGAAGCCAATTAGTGGTACACGACCTTTTAACTTCTTCCTCGTTAAGGTTATCGCCTTATATACGTAATCCAGCTCAGCCGCGATATCCACATTCTTGTTGAGGACCTTGGAGTATTGCCCATCGTCGGGCGACCTCAACGGATCCGGGAAGTGTGGTCCCTTCTTATCTACCATCTCGACGGTCATTCCCAGGGCCTGCGGTACGACGAGGATGTCGGAGAAGATAATTGAGGCATCTAGCAGGCCAGCGAACCGTTCAATGGGCTGCAGAGTCAGGGTTGAAGCGACCTCGGGGTCTCGGCAACATTCGAAGAAATCACGTTTGCCTTTTGCTTCGTGGTATTCGGGCAGATACCGACCGGCTGATGAGGCCCATCAGCAATTGAACGTCCTTATGCTCGGGCTGACTATGTGTATATACCTTGGCGCATAATCCATATTGGCGCGCGTTCTACGTCCTCACCTGCGTTATGCAACAACTCGGATTAGTATGCTTTGGTGGAATATTGGTGAAGATAGGATAATACACACCTCTTGCTGTCCTTAGGATCAGATCGTTGGTTAATGGCGCAAAATCGTGAGCCATGATTAGTGACAAGTGCGTTTGGGATATAGTTGGTATAAAAAAAAAAAAAAAAAAGAATTGTCTTTGGGGGAAATCTTGAGGCAGTGTAAAGGTCGCCCCGTCCCTCCCCGTCTCGTTCGACCCCACGGTTTACTAGTTCCAATGGTGGGATGTGCCCCTGTAAGTGTATTATGTAAGGAGCCCACTATACATCATCGAGGAATACATCCGGACGACATGAAGTACAGAATGCTCATAGTGGGGACGATAAGCTCGGGCTGAACCAATAAGCTTCTTTCAATTGTTTTCCCAAGCTCCAACTTTCGACCTCAATTCTTTCACAAGCTTTCGCGATTTGATGCTCATGATTTGATGCTCATGCAGCCTCGTTGACGCCCAATCGCGTCGACCAGGTATATTATAACCGTCGTCGGAAGCATCGACTAATACCCGTTTATTTGAAATGATTGAAAGGAGGATCATACGTCTTATCCACCTCCTCCCCCCTTCCGCTCATGTCTCCCGTCTTGGCTTCGCAATGTCGTCGAGCCGCCAACCGTCACATACGTCCACAAAACGATAACATCTGGATCCCGGAAGCCCTCCTTGCCGCCGCATTCGATCGTTACTGTGCGAAGTCAGGGGCAATCGCTCGTTATGGCTCCTCTGTTCCCGGTCCGATGGAGAGTCGAAGACGTATGGGGAAAAGGCACATGATAGAACTGAACCCAGGTCACTTACGTTCTGCCCCTCCGCTATGGGGGCTTGAGAATTTGGCAGACCTGACGGAATGGCGTTGGATGCCGCCATCGCCGCCTCGTACGCGACTTCAACAACGCCAAGACGAAAGCACACAGGAACGGACCTTGACACAAGCCATGCTGAACTGGTTTTCTGAGCCTGAACACAAAAATATCACCTGGGGCGCCCAGACTACACCGGCGCAAGTCATCGATACCGGGCTAAGTCTCCTCTTTCGGGATTTAAAATCTAAGACAACAACGATGACAAGGCCAAATTTTAAAGAATTCTGCCGTAGTTGGGAGGATTACCTTGCCGACAGCACCTACTCCGGCGACGTTGTCTGCTCCGTATTAGACGGTATCCAGCAGGGGATTAATACATCACGAGCGAGCACCAGACAGCCTTTAGAATGGGCCGTTGATAGAATTAAGCTGGATCTGCTCGACGCGACCATTGCAGGTGTCTCTAGCTACCAAGTACAAGAGAATACCTTTCTGGGCGGCTCTTTTTGGTGCGACTTATTACAAAGAATTTCAGAGTTGCGGATTAATAGCATACGCATTTTTACAAAAGCTATGGATCATATACCGGAAGGTTATTTAAACGATGTATCATCAGGCATTCTAGCAAATCTGCGTACCTACTTGATCGCCTCAGGCTGTGGTGGGAAGCGCTCTACTGTGATCCGGCAAACTAGTAAAATAGCCGGACCCTTGAGGAGACTTAACCTAACCGACCATCTCCATATACTAGACAGCGGTACTCAGTATGTGTTGATGCATAGGAAATCGACAGACGTATATTTCTCTCGAATGCGTCTGAGCTGGCTACAACTCTTAGCCCGGTTACCAAGCGTAGGCAACCGTTACCTTGTACAGACAGCTCGCATTCTTGAAGCTGGCAAAGACACACAGCCTCTTTCGAATAGAGAAATTTGCGAAATGTATCTGGTTCGGTGTCATCTTTCGCTTAAGGACTGCATAAAATTACATAACGTGTTCCAGGGAGCTCAAAGAAGAGGCTCAGCTCGCTACGGTTACTTTGGCATGGCACTGTGGGATATAGGCCAATTTGGTCTTGCGAAAGGCCTTTGCGAGTTCCTTAATCAACTCGGCCGAGAGCAAGATATTATGAACTTCGCTAAAGGGATGCGAATCCTTGCAAAGAGCCCAGCAACCCCCCTAGCTAATATTGCTATTGGCATGGGCGATCCAGTCCTAGCCATAGAAATCTTAACCCTCTATAGAGAAAGTAGAACGCGAGGCAAAAGAAAGGCCGACGCTAAAAATTTCTGGGACACTAACTTATCTACCGAGACCTTGAAAATCCTAATAGGAAGTCGGGCATCCAGACATGACAAAGTTCTAAGTGCTCTACGGGTAAAGCGGCTACTAGAAGAGCAAAAGGAGAGGCAGAGGCAAGGCCCCGTCAAGTTCGTGACGAGGCGTAAGTTCTGGAAAGACACCAAGGCAGTAACTAAAGCGGCAATGGCATTTGCCATCTCACAGAACGTCTCGACTAGGCAATCTTTTGCTTTTATTTCACGGTGTATCACCTACTTCCAAAGTAGACGCGGCACAGAAATACCGATGGTAGCCCTGCGGGCACTACTCCACAACATCACAAGGGACCTTGCAGAAGGGAACCCGGGTAGGATTACCCGGTTGCGGTGGTTTTTGTCGTTAATAGACCATCATGCTGGCCGCGATAAGACGTTAGAGATTGGAATGGCTCTGAAGCGATGGAGAATAAATAATGCCCGGCATCGCCATGGTGATATCAGATGAGGCGCCGGCCGAAGCTGGGATGGCTTGGAAAAAGAAAAGCACGTTTCTGGTCATCTAGCAAACCGCCGACCTAGACGATGGCCGAATGTGATATACAGAATCACGGCTTTTAGATGTTATGCGCGCGGTATATTGGCACACGCCGGGGTATGTGATCAACATATATGGTCAATATATACCTATATACCTTAGGTACATAGAAGAAAAAATAGAAATAATACCCGTACGACAAGCAGAATGTCGTGCGAACTACGTAATATATTGGAGTATCGACTGATTCTGAGTGGGTTTGCTTGTTAGAAGGTGAGGAGAGGAGGGTGGTGATTGGTATCTATGACAACTTAAAGTTTCTGTTAGAAAGAGTTGAGCTTGTTATTACATTACTATCGGTTACACGGCAGCTAGGATGTCCTGAGCAACACAGGTATTAACGGACTTGGGCGTCAGCCTCTTGCCGCAGTAGTGTATGTAGATACCTTGGACGCCGGGTTGGGCTGGTAACCAATATTCTCGATACGGCAAGGGGCTGAGAAGGTTATAAGGGATATGCAGTTAGTAGTTTAGCTACATGTTAGTGCCTTACGCTATGTATGTACTATGTATACCTTAGGCAGGTAGGTTAGGTACCTAGGTAGTTAGGCCTATCCGGCTCTACGCACTTACGTAGGCAGGTACTTATCTAGGTTTGTGATAAATTATCTATTACATATCATGTATGTAGATATCGTCCGAGGACCAGTCGGGGGGGCCGAGCGAGGCTGGATAATTATTCAACGCATAGTAGGTAGGTAGTCAGTACACTATGCGACAGACCAGATGCATAACGGGAATGGGAGCGAAGGGTCTTCTGAGGGGATGTCGATCGTGGTTCTTGATTGGCAGCCATAAATGGTTAGCCTTATCCTTTGTATAAAGGGTTGTTCCCTGATGGTTCCTTGAGCCCTTTCTCCGCTTGTTCGGGGTACGTTACCCGAGTCGCTGGACGAGCCACTACATATTTAGGTACCCACTACCTATTGAATATTCGTCTAGTGTATGTCCTAATTGATATGCTTGAGCAACTAAGGTAGGTGCTAGAGAATACAGGCGTACCTACCTACCTAACTTACATACCTAGGTAGGTACATGCACTAAGCCCTGTGTCTCAATGCTTCGGTGTGTGGAAGCTACATATCTCTCAACCACGTGCGTACAATAAGAGGCAGGCGCAAGAAAAGAATAACCCCACCACTCGCGCGCCTACCTTTAGGTACATGCTTTCTGTAATTCTCTCCTTTTAATATACCATCCCTCATTCTCGTCTTATTCGTCTATTAGCCATGGCGGAGTAGACAGCCCTGTCCCTTTCCCTCCCTATTACATAACATTCTCTCTCGCTCTGACCCCCCGGACTCGTTTGATACACTACGGCTATTCGTGGGCGGTTCCGCCATGCATAATCTGCTGCAGCGGCGACGGAGGGACCTATAACGCAGCCGCTTCGATTCATGGACGTTGATTGTATGCAAGGGAGCCCAAGATATCGGTATATTACCACCCCCCTTCAATGTGTAGAATCCGCTTAGCTTGTTCTAATAGCAAAGATGTGGATACAGACGCCGACAACTAACCAGGTTCTATTCTGATTCCATACAATAGACCTTTGCTCGCCACACCTAATAGACGACTCAATTTACGTCCGTACTTTTGTCGTATTGTATCGAGAGAATCCTACAAATACCAAGCGATCCCGAGACGCAGATAAATTGATCCCGGCGCCCAATTAATCGATACCAAAATCTCTAACATTCTGGGTGAGATCTGACATGAAACCTGGGGGGTTAGATGGACCTATGAGATTGAACCGACGATCCACAGGGCGGCGTCGGCGCATTAGCACGGCTACGTAGAGAGTAGTTCTTCATAATCCCGCGCCAATTCCGGCTGCTTTCCCACTATAATACCGCTCCTCAACCATGGATCAAACCGACCACGTGGCCGGCTTAGATCCGGACTCACGCGCCGCCTGGCAGGCGAAGCCTATTCGCCGGCGCAACCGCATGATTAATAGGTGAGATCTCCTCCATTCCTATATTCCCAACGCGAAGACAAAAAAGAAAGGAGAAAAGAAAAGAAAAGCGAAGCGAACATACGTATTATTTATCGCTTAAAATATCCCACCTCTTTACGTCCTCTTTGCCAACATGAAGTATGGATGCTAATTTACAAGCACGGAGTACCCTAGAAACAAAACTTGGTTTCCCGGCATGTCTGTCGACTTAACCGGGAGACCAATGTTTTTGTTTCTTGTGCTCTGTCTATAAAAGTTGCTTAGAATGCCGAAGAAGAAAGTTAAAATGCTCCAAGACAAGCCCATCTTGCACAAACTGCAATAAGGCTGCCCGAGACTGTCTATATATAGGACCGCGACTGGACGAAGCCAGCCAAATGCGCCTCGCCGAAATCAAGGAAAAACAAGGAACTCTTGAACGAGAACTCGAGCGTGATGTTGCAAAGTCTACAACATCTAAGAGTGCGTTACAACAGCGCAGTCTGGCCGACGATATTGTAGGTGAAGATGATGAAGAGCGCGATCTAGAGGCTACACCACTTGCAGCTTTGGATGTAACGTACGAGGACGACGTTGACGGAGCGGGTGATATGATAGATTTAGGGATCCAGATCGGAAAAATGCGCATCACTGAAAGAATAGGCGGTCTCTCGCGACCTAGGATATCTGAAGAGGTATGTGACGCATACGATACGCATGGGTAAGATACTTACAGTGTGAATTCCAGATATCGGCGGGCATCTCAGGTTCACAGCCTTCGGGTTCGCAACCTCTGCAGCACAGAGGGCAGGCATCCGGCATCGATAGTCTACCCGAATTCCTAAAACCAGGGGAACAATATATAGTGCCCACTTCCGGGTTCTTCTTCGGTCAGCTGGGGGAAATACCCTCGATCCTCCAATTCTTACCGTTTAAGGCCGCTGCAGATCAGTTAATGAAGCAGTACTTCACTTCTGTTCACCCAATTGCACCTTGTGCCCATAGGCCGACGTTAGAGACCACCTACGCAACTTTCTGGGAAGAGATAAATAATGGATACGAACCCCGCCCTTCAATGCAAGCTGTCATTTTTGGTGCTATGTTTAGCGGAGCTATCAGTGCAGATGAGAACACCCCTGAGTGCGTTGGATATCCCAGAGCCAGCTGGGTCTCTAGCTTGAAGATGGGTACCGAAACTGCCTTGAGCAAGGCAAACTTCTTACGAACTACTAAGGTAGAAACGATGCAAGCGTTCATTATGTATATGGTACGTTTATTTACCCCGTAATAAGCTATGGAGATGACTAATTTCACGATAGCTTCCGCTTTGTAGAGGGGAAGTGTCACGGGCCCACTCAGTACTCGTTGGTGCCGCAGTGCGAATGGCTGAGTGCATGGGCTTACATCGCGATGGAGAAGCATATGGCCTTACGCCACTCGAAACGCATGTTCGGCGTCTGATCTGGCACCAACTATGCTTCCTTGATATTCGGACTTGCGAGGCCCAAGGCCCGAAGCCAGTGATCAGGCGAGATGACTACGATACAAAGTTACCTCTAAACTGCAATGAAGAGGACCTTACACATGCCATACGACCTCCGGAGCCATCAGATGCGTGGACTAACAATACTCTTGCCCTGATACGCTTTGAAATCAATGAAATGATGCGCATCATATGGATCGACAGGCGGAGACTTGAAACTCATCGGACTACGTTAACAGCCGTGCTCACTAAGATTGAAAACTTCCGCCGGCGCATGTCAGAAAAATACGATCGCCTCCTGGATGTTACACAGCCGATCCAGAGGTATGCGAAATGCGTCATGTATCTGTTGACATATCGCTTGCACGTCATGATCCTACATCCCTACCACTCGAACGCCGCCAACCCAATGCCGCCACGGCTAAATCAACTCCTTATCACATCCGGGATTATGATTGTCGAGCTCGCAATACAACTTGAGACCAATTCTAATTTTAAGGATTGGGCATGGTATCTTGGTGCTTATTTCCAATATCAGATCGCGCTGCTATTGGCGACTGAAGTCTATTATCGGCCGCAGTCTCGCGACGCTGATCGGATATGGTCGTGCTTGGACTATGTTTTTGGCATGGATCGTAGACTTCCACCCGAAGCCAAGGCCGTGCAGCTCCTTTCTGAGATACAGGGTAAGACTGCAGTATATATGCGCATGCGCAAGATGCGTGGGCCCACGAGCCTCTCACGGGCCGTCCCTGGGCAAAATGTCATTGCGGGAACTCTACGTCCATCACCACTTATGCATGGTCATCTACAACAACTGCCTCAGGTAATAGCTCTGGATGTACCCAAGGTTGAACCGGGGTATACTCCACCAATGCCAGCTGGCCCTCCGATGTCACAACCGCAGATGGTGTTTGCTGGTGTTTCTGACGGACAGGCACTATGGAGTTTACCGCCGAATCGCGCAAGCCCGGGGAGTGATAGCTCGAGCATAGAACAAGGGCGTCAACGGATCGCTACACCGGGGATGGCTCAGAACGGTAGTATCATGGATAATATCGATTGGGTACGTCTCTTACGATCTTGTTCGCGCTGTCCTTTGAATTCGTGACGACCATGCTAACTGAAGGTTCAGGACACAATCAACTCTCTTTTTCCTAATGATCCGCAAACAGGTGGGTTAAGTATACAAGGATTTCACGACCCGAATTTCAGCGTTGCGGGTTGGAGCACTTGAGAGAGGATGGGAGAGGACTGGCCGATATTTGGAAAAGGAGTTTCTATTCATTTTGAACTTTGATCTTTATCTACTTGAAATTTAGACAATGGTATGAAGCAATTCGTGGTAAGAGCTAGGGAGCGAGGGTGACTGTATTTTTCCTTTATTTTGTATATCGGATTAGGAGTACAACGAATACCTAACGAGACACGGATTGGAGATATACCATTACGATAGAGCCCTGCACTCGCTTTTTGGGGATATTTAAAAACAAATGACATCTCTTCTTAATTTGGGGTTTGCGCCTGGTAGGCTACATGCCTCATATTCATGCGTGATGAACGAGCAGCCCACGGGTTGCTCCAGCTTTTCTCTTTTGAGTGGTGGTTTTTGGTATAAGAAGTTGACTCCCCTATCTAAGATACACATGTCCTATGTTTATTTGTTTGGATGCCTGGGTAAAATATAAGAGTTTCTACTTAATTCTGAATCTATCATTCTCAAGTTACAATGCTCCTAGTAGTTACAAAGTCTTTACATTCCTAGAAATATTAGTTTCTTACCCTGACCAACCGTAACCCGAGCCCAGATAAACTAATATATCATCGTCACAATAAAATGACTACTGCAGATACACTAAACTCGAAGTAATAGTCGTGAATTCTCTTCTGATATAAATACACATACGTCATCATCCGAAGCGAAGAGAACAAGTAGTAAGGAAAACAATCCGTAGTTGAGAGAAAAAAACTTGATCTGGGGTCATGACTCATTAACAACAATTCTTTCTATCTGTGCGCCCCCGATCCGAGCCGAGAGGATGGGATATCGGATAGGAAAGAAAAGAAAAATCTCATTCATGCAGATAGGTATTGAGCGGAAAGAAAAAGCATAAAGCCCCAAATCATTCATGTAGGCAACGCCGGACCAGGTATCACCGCCGTCCCCTTTACCAAAAAAAAGGAGTAGAAAAAAAAGCCCGTTTTTGTAAATCCGTAGAAGAGACAAAACGTGATAAAAGTTGGAAAAGAAATCTTAAATCGTAAGATACGTGACAGACACCCCCATTAATGCGTATGCCCCGTTGGCCTAGGCCCTCCGTTTATGATTATTACTATTATTTTTGTTATGAGCTTGCGTTGTTGTTGCTGCTCGGCGCATCCGCGAGGAAGGCGTCATTCTCTAGATTCCACCTTCCAGGTACTCGGCCTCTTGCGGGGGAGTTGGCATGGGGAGGGGGGCGTCTTGCATCTGAAGGCTGACGGTGCTAGGGGCAGCTGCTGAGGGCGTGGCGCCTCGCGACAGCGGGCCGCCTGTATCGGATGTGGGTGTGACTATACGGATGGTGGCGTGACGTGGAGGCTTGGCGACGAGCACCTGTGCAGGGCAGATGACGACCTCTTCGTCCCCAACGCCATTATCGTCACCCTTTTTTACTACGAGTGGGAAGAGTACCGTGCGGACGATGGCACGCTGGACTTCGTACTGATCATTAGAGACCGAGTCTCCTGATCGTTCATTCATGAGCGCCGCGTTGAAAGCGACGGTGCGTACCAGGTCGCCATTCGCATCGTACTCAGGTTGTAATGGCGGTAGCATCATGTACTCGGCCCGCTGAGTACGCATCTCAATTGAAAGGTCGACGGCTTCGCGCATGACACGGCGGAGCTGCGATTGTATTTGGGCCTCTAGGTTGGACGGAGGCGGGAGGATCATGCATAGGGTTTGGAAGACGGCCTGCACAACGGCCTCGGTGTCCTGGTTGCGCTGATCACCAAACGCTGGCCTCTTAGATAGTAGAGTCAATGTTACGGCGCGCCACTGGCGGACGGCATGCGGTGGTCCAACTTCCATTAGAAGCTTCTCCAGGGACTTCAGCTTCTGTCGGTGTTCCCGGTCCATGCCGAACAGGTAACGAGTGAAGACGAACTCCCAAATCATATTCACGGTCATGGACATGAATATGTCGCGACGCCTCACCCGATCGCTGAGGTATTCATCAACGTCGGAGCCGTCTAGGACTGCGTTGTCTAACCGGTCGATAATCTTTTCATCATTGATTTCGCTTGTCAATCGACAAGCACGCATATCAGAGAATTTGGAGAAGCGAAGGACCCATTGCTGTACGTGTTGGCACAATTGCTGGCAGCGATGGTCAAAGTGATCTTCATCTTTGAGACGAAGGAAGTCTGCGTCAGGAGGTTTGTGGGCAAGTATTTGTCGTTGCATTTCCCTAACGTGCTCTTTGGTAACCTCGAGTTGAGCGCGTAGCTCTTGAATCTCACTGTCTTTTTCTTGTATTGTCCTATCGTAATTATCTTGAGCTAGGCGGGAGTTTTCGAGTTCTTTGGCTGCCGACGCGTGCTGGGATTCGAGGCGTTTGTACTTCTCATTGTGCTGAAGGGCAAGGACGTTATTGGCGCTGTGAAGACCTTCATTGACCTCGGTTAATCGATTGACTTCTTTGTGTAGCCATTCAAGTGAGGCCTTGAGACTTTCGATTTCGGCATCGCGTTCGGTGATGGCGGATGCAGTTTGATGGGTTACGTTTTGTTCAACGTGGGCCTTTTCGTCGGCAAGCGCGCGATTTTCAGCCACTAATTGCTCGACTCTTGACTCAAGTTCTAGAACCTGTATGCTTTGTCGGCGACGTATGCTCTGTGGTCGGGTTGGGGACCGTGGGGATCCAATGCGGCCCTCGCCGTAGCCATCCTGCATATGGGGGTTAGCAAATGGAGTAGCGGTGGTCATGGCTTGATATGAGATCGAATGATTTGTTCAAGACGGATGATGGATAATAGATAATGGATAATGGATAATATAATAATGTAACAGGGGAAGAGGAGCACGGTTGCTATTAGTTATGTATATACACTACTTACATATACGTCCGTCATGTCTTTGGCTCGGACACGACCCTCATTAGCCACAGGTATGGTGGTCTGCTGAAGTTGTTGGGTCTGGTGGAGATTTTCTCTCGAGGCATTGTTATTATTGGAGAGGTTGGAGCTCAAAGATCTCAGGTCACCGCTCATTCGCTTACCCGTGCGTCGGAGGGCAAGGGGTGGGGTGTTGGAGCCTGATCGAAAATTACGGCCGCCTGGACTTTCAGGCCGAAACGGTAGCGGTTCTGGTGTCCTCAACCGTGAAATGCTCGTATTAGACGCTGACCGCCTTGGCTGATTTTCCGTCCGCGGTGTTGATCCTCGACTTATAGTTTCCGATACACTTCTTTGCCCAACATCCTGCGATTTGACATCTTGCGATTTCGCCATTCGCGTTTTCCTAGGCTCTATAGTTATTTGCACCTCATCTTGACTGCGAGAAATCGGTGTGTTTAAATTTGGCGTCTCGTTTCCCAATCCTAGCTTTTTGCTTCTTTTTTCATTCGGCTGGGGAGTGTGAATTGCGCTGCTTTCGTCTTCTAATACTGTAAGTTTTTGGGGCGTCATTTCTGGCCAGTCGCGCAAATTCACACCGCTATCTCGTAGGCTTAATTCATCCGCTGAACCACGCCGCATAGGATGTGGTGAATCTGTTACAAACCCACTGTCCCTGTTCGCCTCTGTAATGATGGACGTCTTGTTCGTAATGCCGTGAACCCGATTCTGTCCTTCATTTTGTAGTTCTTCACCAGTTTCTTCCCTTACTGGAGGAAGGGCACGGGGTGAATTGCGGCCGGAAGTTCCGTAGTCTTGAATTAAAGGTCTTGAACTTGGCGACTTTAGTGATGCTCCGTCGATTTTGCGCTCCACTGCTGATTCTAAAGATTCACCGGTGTGCTCTGATGTGTCCAAATCGTCTAGCCTTTTTATGATTTCAATGGTAGGTGGCTCTCTCGATATTGGGCTTTCACGACTAGCGTTGGGAGGTTCCGGTAAGTTCTGTTGTACACCTCTTCCTATTACTGGGCTCTCGATTTCCTCAGAAGCGCTCCCATGTGCTGTGGGATTTCTTGACGGCTCTATCTCCTTAGGATTAGAAAACGGTGGCTCCATTTGTTCATCTGCCCCCATGCTCGGTCTAGTCTCTTGATCGCTTGCATTAACCTTTGGGTGCTTATCCTCTAGTAATTTGGGCTCAGGGATCCCCGAAACTGCACGGTTATCAAGTATGTCTTGTGTGTCTGGCGTTTTCATGCTGTCATACTTCTTAGTTAAATGTGTAGCCTCTCCAATCGAGGGCGCCGCAGGCATAATTTCCGGAACTGTAGAGTCTGCATCCTCATGCATCTTCTTCACCTTTTTAGACGAATGAAAGTGAGATTCCATAAGGATAGCTGCAATTTTACGTGCCGGTGTGGTCGTATCTTGAATGAGGCTTGGCTGCCGAGCCTCAGGCTGAGCTGGAGGGGGTTTTTCTTCTTCTACGTCTCCGGGACCTAACTGACTTAACTGCGATTCTGCAGGTGAGGTAAAGATATTCCCGTCCATTGCTACCAGTGGTGCATTGACTAAGAATTCTCTAGTTGTATTTTCGAGCGTGTTGTCATGAAGTTGAATTTCTGAAGGCGGCGCTTCAAAATATGGAGCGGCAATCTCACGTTGTGGCGTAAGTGCCGGGAGCAATCCAGACGTGCCAGTTTGCTTGTCGCCATCATTATTCTCTTCGACACCATAGAAGTTCTCAGCCTTTGGAATCAACTGAGATTCAAGATATGAGACTGCAATCTCTCGGACAGGAGTGACGCCATGCGAAACGACACTGTTATCACTGGTTCCTGCGATGTGTGGTCCTACGGGTGGTAACAAGCCGTGAGCATCGTAGCCTGAGCTCTTGGTATTTCGAGGAAATTTGAGTTGGGTCGGAAGGAGTTCAGATATCGTAGGGTCACCGCTGGACAAATAAGTTCTAATCCTCTTGCCTGGCTGCGGTGACTGATCAAACGGACGCTCGTGCTCTATATGACTACTTAGCTGGGCCGGCGAAAGGTCAACATTGACCATGTGTGCGGTAACCGTCGACGGAGTCCGAGGAGGGGTGACAGGCGCTGGTAACTCGACGTGATCTAAAACGTCTTGCCTGGTTCCGCTAGGAGGCCCTTTGTCAGGATGGCGCTCCGATACGGGTGACGGCGGTTCAGCGATTCCCGGAACTTCTACGCTGTTCTCGTCAGGGTGACTGATATTGATGTTTTCAGCATTTTGATCTTGGTCTTTCGGCTTGGGGGGGATTTCTTCTTCGACGTCCTTTGCTTTAGAACCTTGCCCTTCGACTTCTGAGATATTTTCTAGAGTCAGTCTTCTCGGGGCGTTCTCTTTTGCTACTGTATCCGGAGAAGCGTTTGCCAGTACATCTTCTATGGACTCTAGAGGAGTAGAAGTGCCTGACGCTTTGCGGCGTGTCTCGTCTTGTGGGGGATTATTTGGGGATTCTGGCCACTCACCCTCATTTACCATTGTCTTTTCCAGTCCCTGAGCTGTGGGCTCCCCTGTGATAGTGTCGCTCGAATTATGGCCTGTATTTGGTTCTTGGCTTACAGGTGTCTGGGTTCCCGAGCCTGTTTCTAATCCGGCCTGGGCACTCATCCTTTTCTTTTTCTTGTCCTTCTTTGACTTGCGACTAATAGGGGAAGACTGAGGTTTCGGTTCGTTGGACGTAGAAAGCTCGGTATCGAGTTGTTCATTGGCAGGCAATTCCTGCTCCTCGGTGGCAATTATCTTAGGTGTCTTGATGGGCTCCCGGGTATCATTCGACTCCGTAGGCAAATTCTCTTCGTTTTTTAAAGGTACCGTGCTAGCTATCGTCACATCTTGCTTTTCGAGATCTGGTAAACCTTGCGACTGCGGATCCGAATTTGGGATTCTGGTACTTGGCTCAGGAGTATTGAGTATCGGGGCCTCTTTTCCTTTCTCGAAATTTTCGATAGGGATGTCGGGTAAAGCTTCCTTTGATTCTTGTACGTCGCGTACAACCTCACCTATAGCAGCAGGGGTTCCATCCAAATGCGTATCCTTGGTTATATTTTCCATATCGGAGGTTATAAGAGTCGGCTCGGGGCTGGGAGCTAAGTTATGTCCTTGGTCCATGGGCGCGCCTAGTTCCTCGCCATTTTTTCCGGCAAGATCTCCAGCGTGCTCTTGGATGGGTTGAGTCGAGGATTCAACTTCTATAGTTGGCGACTGCAGGCCCTCTCCTTGGGGGCTCGTTGACGTAGTGTTTATAATAGGGGCGTTTTGAACTTCCGAGTTTGAGGTTACTGGCTCCGGGGGTGGCTCCGAGGGCCCTGACACTGTTTTAAGCACTACTGGCTCATCTTCGACTGTCAAGTCAAGTTCGGGCTGAAACAGCTCGGCGGCTAGAGCAGCCAATTTTTTCATCTTTCGCCTTTCTTTCTTGGACATTTTGCTACCAGAAGATTGAAAGAGGTCTTCTTTAAATTTCTCTTCCCCCCTCGGGGTTATTGTATGTTCCACCTTAGGCAGAGCGTTAAGTTGTTCCTGTCTCTCTTCTATGGGAGACTCCTCGGGCAAAATTGGTTGGGCTTGGGATTCTAGAGGGACCGGAGCGCTATCCTGGCTGACTTGGCTCGCTTTCTTCTTCTTTTTCTTGGATTTTTTACCTGTAGCCACCTCAGGTAATACGTCGTCGGGAACAGCATCTGTGGTGATTGTGGATGTGTCATCAACAATTAGCTGACTATCAAGGTGCTGGGATTGTTCTATTGGTTCTGATGAGGGAACGGTTTTCAGTGTAGGCTCTGCTTCAAGCTGACTGCCCTCCTTCTCCTCTGGCTTAGACTCCGGGTTTGTAAGCGCTTCAGAGAAATCCTCTGTATTTTCATTGTCTTTCGAGGTCGTCGGAGCTTCTTGCATACTTAGGAGACTCTTGAATGAGTCGGTGAGCCCTCCAAAGAAACCCCAGCTCGCCCGTTGCTCAGCACGTTGCTCAGCACGTTGGTCCACAGGTTGCTCTCTAGACTGCGTCGGTAACTCGTTTTGAGTTTCAGTCTCAACTAGCTGCGTGCTTTCCGATGCAGGTTCTGGTTCGGTTTGTTCAACTCTCTTCTTTTTCTTGCTTTTCTCAGACTTCTTTGTCAGCGTAGGCTCAGTTTCATCTAAGGTGACGGGGAGCTCCTGAACAGGGTTTGCAGAGCTTTCTAGTTGTGTAGGTTCCTCTGCTTGAACTGGCAACTCCGGCTCAGAACGTTGTGTAGACTCGTCTGGTTGTACCGAATCTTGCTGTCCAGGTCCTTCTACCTCTAAAAGATCTTGTGGCACTGAAACTGATTGCTCAGATTCGTCAGGCTGGGTGAGATCTTCTAGCTCGGATAATTCTTCCTGATTTGATAGTTTCGTAGCTGTTGGGTCTCCTAATTGCGCAGGCTCGTATTTTGGCGAATCTTGGATTTGCACGGGTTCTTCTGGTACTATGGCCTTTAGTTGGGTAGATTCTTCTGGTCGCAAATCTTCTCCCGACCTGGGAGGTTCCTCAAGCTGTACTACCTCGACCGGAGTTTCAAAAGCGATAGAATCTACGATTTCCTCGCGCTTTTCATCTGGCTGGACTAGTCTCTGAGATATTGGCTCCTCTTGTGGGAGAGTTGAGGAAACAATATTCGTCTCCTCTTCCGGTACCTGGCTAACGGTCTCCGACTGGACGGTATCTCCGGCGTTGGGCTCGTCGGAGGTAGGAGCAGCGGCAATATTTCCGGTAGGGGTTTGGTCCGATAGAGGAATATTAGACTCTGATAACGTGCCCCTTTCAACCTGCTCCTCGACAATCTCGGACGGTACCACCGTTGGAATATCCTCCTCGGCGGAAGGTCTACCATCCTGTGTACTTACAGTTAGAGCCTCCTCGATACCGGTGGGCTCAACCAGTGCTTCGGGCAAGCCAGTCGAGTGCGTCTCTTCAATGGGAACCGTATCTTCGATAGGCAACTCTAGTTGCTGGGAGGTGGAATCCGGCTCCGGTTCGGCTAGTATCTCAGCCTCAAGTTCGGGCCTCTGGGTGCTTGGCTCCTTCTCCCCGTCGTCTTTTTGGCCAGGTGTTAGATCTGCAGTATCCTGAACTACTAAATTTTCCGGAACAGGGAGTTTTTCTGTATTGACCTGCTCAATCGTAGACGTACTAGCTACTGTATTGCTAGTGAGTTGAGCGGGCTCTTGTTGCGAAATTGGTTCATCTTTTTGTAGACTTGCGCGCTTGTTTTTCTTGTTCGTTTTGCCTTTCTTAGTAGGAGCCGTCTGCTCAACCTTGTCGTCCTTTAAGCTCTCGAGTGTTAAGTTTTCAGTCTCTGCAATTTCACTTATGCCTGATTGAGCTGCAGACTCAAATTCTGCTTGATTTTGTTCTTGTGACTGTACATCATCTGAACGACCAACATCCTTGATTTCTATGTCTTTACTTTCAGTAGGGCCAGGGTCAACAATGTCTGCATCTTCGGGGCTTTGCTGGGGGGCAGATCCGCCAATATCCGTCTGCTCGTTATTGTCTATTTTGTCCATAGATACTTGACTTGGTTCGACTTGGGAGACATTCTCATCGTGAGAATTGTCTTCCTTGGCTTTATTTCCTTTCTTATTATTTCTGGGAGAGACAGGTCCGTCCATTATTTCTTCCTCCAAGGCTTCCATAGGAGCTGAGACTCGAATTGCGCTTTGCTCGTCTGTGAAAAGCACCATTGGACTATCCTTAATTGTCTGCTCTGGAATTTTCTCGGATAAGTTGTCATCTAGAAGGGTTAGTTGTTTGCTTTCTTCACCTTCCTTATCCTCTATAGAGACGCTCTCGGGGCTCCTAGGCTCCGGCTCTGTAATTTCCTTCACATTTCTTAGGGTAGATTGATTGTCTGTGAGAGGTCTAGAACCATCTTGTTGGACTGTCGTAATTGCGTTTTCGGTAAGCTCGTCCACTCTGTCCGAGGGCGGGAGAGAAAGCTCATCGCTAACTGTAGTGCTCTTCGTGGAATTTATTGCTTCGTCGACGGCTACTGGTATACTTGGGGCGGATTCGGTAGTTTCTTGGTTTGGTATAGACGCTGCATCGTCTAAGATTGACTGGCTTCCTCGTTTTTCCCCTTTTTTGATTTTCTTTGGCCTGGGCGTGACCATGTTTTCCAGGCTTTCGTCGTCGCGTATAGGCTCAGCCACGGGTTCTTCCTCTAGCATAGCGTTTTCAGTTAGATCATTGGTTTGTCGAGTTTTCTCCTGGTCCTGGACATTTGTAACTTCTCCACTTGGGGCGATCTCAGGCCTGATTATTAACATATCGTCACCTGCCTTGTCTGTCTGAACTCCTGGTTCCTGCTCAGAGTCTTGGGATTGGACGGTTGTACCCGTAACATCTGATGCTCGTGGCTCAGTCTCTTTCGTTAGAGAAGGAGAGATATCTAATGTGCCGGTCGCGGTCTTGCTCGTTCCGAGGGTAGGTAAATCGGATACGTCAGGTGGGTCTTGCTCAGTCAGGTGTGGTTCCGTTTTAATCTCTTGAACCAAGGGTGAATCCAAAGGCATCACGTCCTGCGTTTGACTGCTCTCGAGAGTAAGGGATTGCGGCTGTTCGGTCGGAGGTTCTGTTGGTAAGGGGGGCGACTCGGGTTCTCGTTCCTGCACTTGGCTAATTTCCTTCTCCTTTCCCTTGTCCTTATTTATAGGACTCTGCGGGTCGTCTTGATGCGGTTGAGATACCGACTCCGCTGGTTCAGCTATCACCGGAGCTTCGGACGCGGCTTCACCTAAATTAGTCTGATCTTGCGATATAGTCGATGGTATTTCGACAAGGTCTGAGGAAGGGGCCTCTGTACTTGGCTCATTCATTGGCGCCACTGTTACTATTGCGGAATCGTGTGCGTCTTGATCTTCACTCTCACCCTCTTCCGCGATCGTTGGCAGTATTTCCATGGTGCTTTGAGTCTTATCCTCGGCCAGTAGGTTAAACCCAGCCTGTGAATCGCTGAGGGTGATATGCTCTGTAACAGGATTCGACAGATCATCTTGGGAACTAGTAGGTATAGCTCGAGTTGGCTCGCCGACTTGAGATGCTGCTAAAACGCTGTCATTTGTCATACTTTCTGAGAGCTGTTCAATCTTATCCTGTGGCTCAAGGACTGCTGTAGGGCTGGCTTCAGTGGGGAGAGTGTCTTGGGTTGGCAAAACTGGTATGGCTTGGGAATCATCCTGGGTAGAAAGCTCCTGGATAGCATCGGCCTCAATGGGTAAATTGCCATTCGCACTTTCCTGCACCGCTGGTACGATGTCACTTGAGGACGTTTGAACACTGTCATGCTCATCCTTGGGTGCGTCCTCCGCTAGTAGACTGTTTTGGGGTTCCATTGAATCTTCTGCATCTTCATGAGGGGCTTGCTCTTGGGTACCTGCAGCAACGTCGAAATCTTTTAGGTCTGGCCCATCTCGTATGCTATCAAGGGTATTTGATTGGGTCCTGGCCTCGATATGTTGGATAAGCTGGTCTAGTGGGTCTATTGGCTGGCCCTGAGACGGTTCTTGTTGAGCCTTCGACGCATCACCAAAACTGCCCGACACCTCTTGAGAATGGACCTCGGTTTCCGGTAAGTAATCCGGTGGAGGCGAGACGTTGATGGATGTCCAGTCGGGGTTGAGGGCTGTGTCAGGCGCAGGGGTCTCGCCGACCGGTTCCTCTGAAGTCTCCATAGGTCCCTGTTCGAGTGGTCCAGGAACTTGGGCGGCCTGGAGCTTTTCTTCGTCCTTCTCAGATCTTTCGGTGCTAGGTGGATTTAGATCTAAACCAAAACTCTCTCCGGTTTGTGTGGTATCCTCCAAAACGATACCTGACTCGGTTGATATCTCTGGTAAGATGATGGATGCTGGCGTGTCCTCAGTGTCAGCAGGAATATTTTCAGGTTTTTCCTTCGTCTCTAGTTGCTCAATCGTCGACGGCACATCCGTATCTTCTTCCGCTTGGGCTACTTGGGTCTCGTCACTAATTCTATCAATGGTAAGTTGAGTGGGTGAAGTTACTTCCTTATCCACATCACCCCGCGCATCCAGAATTTCGGGTGTTTCCTGGGGAATATCGTTAGTGACAGTCTCGACTTGAATAGGACCAGGTTTTTCTCCGTCTTCATCTTCCTTGCTGGAGGTAGACTCGGGTTCGGGAGCTTGGCCTTCCACTTGAGTGACAGCTGTCACGTCAACTTCGTCAACTTCATCAGCTTCGTGAGAGTGGGAGGGTGGTTTGCTATCAGCGTCTGTCTCCACAATCGTGGGCTCCCCCACAGATTCCTTAGATTCTTCAGATTCCCCAGATTCCTCAGATTTCTTGGACTCTAGTTCCCCACTCAATGCAGGTGCGTCGATTGTATCGGTGGTATCCACTTGGCTTTGCTCGCTCTTATTTTGGGATTCTTTGCTGGCGCTATCTGGTCCAGACAAAACAATATCCGCAGTTGGTTCAGCCTGCTCTATAACTGGCTCCTGTGCATTCTTTACAATTGATTGAGATACAGAGGACTGCTCCTCCACGATTGACGTATCCAATTCATTTTCGCGATCTTGGGACGGCTTTTCGGGAACATCGCTGACGACTTGGGGCTCGTTAACATCAGCTTCAAAAGGTGTTGGCTGGGGCGCCGGTTCTGCATTGAGACCAAGTGTTGCAGAAGCGTCAACTACTTCCAACACATCTTGACCCATTTCCTTGTTTTCCCCCTTCTCACTACCTGGTTCGTCTAACGATTGGGTTATTTCCCGTGCCTCTTCATTGACCATTTCGTTAGAAAGACTCCGCGGTTGGGCGTCATCGGGTTTTGGAGTTAAATCCGATACTTCCTCCACTACTTGAGCTGGTACGACTGATTTATCTTGCTCGCCTTCTGAGGCCTCGCGCCAGTCGGGCTTAGATAGCGGGCCCTCGGTGGGATCAGTTGATGCAGGTCCTTCCCGGCCCCTAGTATCTTCACCGCCAGGTATATCGAGCTGCAGTGGTGCTTCATCCAAGTTAGTATCCTCTAATAATGCCGAGCCGCTTGATTCCTGATCGACCGAGCGCTGCAAATCAGTTTCATCTAAAGTGGGCTGCTCATTGTGTTGCTCTCCTTCCACAATAGAAACTTCAGGCTTTATAGGATCGTTAGGCGATGGGGTCTCCTCTAAAACTGGATTCGATGCTGATTGCGGCTGCTCATCTTGCCCAAGAACAGGGACCGCGGACTCAAGATCGTTGTGACTATTAACCGGGGGGTCGCTCAATATCAGCTCCACTGGTTGATTCGGAGGAAGTATTTCTCGGGATGTCTCTTCGTCACTATGATGGGCTCCGCTAGGCCTTATAGGTTCTTCTTGGAGCACTTGTTCGCTGACCGGGTCAGTTACAGGAAATAGGTTTGGTTGCTGCTCAGTCTGTATCGGGCTAGCCGGTGTTTCTACGAAGCCTTCCACGGGAATATCAGGAGGTTGGACCTCGGCCTGCCCTATTGGAAGAGACGCTGATTCAGAAAGAGGCTGGTCCTCTTCATCCTGGGCTAGAATTTGTCCATAAACAACTTGGTCTACTAGCTCAGGTACTGCTGTTTGTGTCGTATTCTCTTCTTTCTTGAACGTCTCTGTAGTAGGGATTTCCTCGGGCGAGTCTAATTGGCTATCAAGCGGTTCTAGCGAAGTAGCTTCTGGTTGATCTTGACCAGAGGTTTGTATGTCGACGGGAAGCCCACGGTGACTCTCTACGCTGGTCTCCTGTGTTAACTCCTCGGCTGCTTTAGTTGGCTCTTCAACAGAGGTGGTAGGTTCGGCTTGCTCGTTCTCTAACAGTGGCCGCTCTATATCCTTTTGCTCCTCTTCCTCAGAAGTACTAGGAGAAAATTTCAAGGTTGTCTCAAGTTGCTCCAGCTTCTCTAGCTTAGTATTGGGTAAGGCTGATTCTTGGTCAGAGGCTGACTCCACTCCAATTATGATAGGCTCTGCCTGGATAGTAGGAGTCTCGCTTCCGGCTGCAATCGGGTCGCTCTCAGGAATAGTTGGCTCCGACTTAGCGATCGGCTCTGGTCCAGCATTAGGTGTTTCTGATTCCATTGCAGTTAATTCAGCTTCAGTAGCAAGGATATTTTTCTGGACGGTAGAAATCTCTGGCTCTTCGATACGAGTTTCTCCAGCGCTTGGCTTAGTTTCCACTGAACTTGGTTCACCGTGTGGAAGTACTGGTTCAGGAATCACTATTGGTTCGGCGGGGGATATCTCTGGTTCGGTGGCTGTGGTCTCTAACTCGGCGACACTTTGATCCGGTTTAACTGAAGGAGCTTCCAGCTCAATATTAGATATTTCCGGGCGGATAGCAATCTCGGCTTCAGATGGAGTAGGCTTCTCAATAGCGGCCATATCTAGTGGGATTGGAACTGAGTCTGACGCTGCCTCTGCCTCTGCCTCTGCCTCTGCGCGTAGCTCGATCGTTGGAGTGTCTACTTCAACTTTGAGTGCCTTAGACTCAGGCATGGTTGGCTCTTCGTGACTGAAAGTAAGTTCTTCAGCAATGGCCGATTTATCTTTGACAAGAGGCAATTGCTCGGTGGGGATCAGGCTGCTGTGGGCTGGAACAACATCACCAACTAGCTGTACAGGCAGCTTATCCGAGCCTACGTTTTGGGCATCCGTAACAATTAACGGATCTCCTAGACTAAGCTCTGTAGATTGAGACTTGCGATTCTTCCTCTTCTTTTTCTTGCCCTTCTTTGACGTGGTAGTAGTACTCTGCAGAATGGTCGAAGCATCGGAGTCAGATTCCTGCACTTCAATTGAAGGCTGCTCCTCGGGTGCTTCTAAAATAGAGGACCCGAGTGCCAGTGTTTCAATCGACTTATTATCATCCACGTCTTCTTCCGGGGCCCTTGGTGTATCTTTTGTAGAAACATTAGCCGGCACGGGGTCGACCCATCCAGTAGGCAGAGTTCGCTCATATGTAATATCACCGAGGATTTCGTCTTGGGACGGGATAACTTCTGCGTTAGTTGAGCCCGCCGTTAATTCTTCGACATCGCTCAATCTCCTCTCCTGTATTATATCGTCATCTTGAGCATTGTCTAATGAACCACTAGGTTCTAGGGGTCCATTATCACCCGCGTTGCTTAGAGCAGTATCGAAGGTATCGATCGAATCTGGTGTTTTACTTCCGGGAAAGAAGTCCGAAACGGGGAGAAATTCGGATGGTGTTTTTGTGGAAACAACAGCCTCCTTGGCCTGACCCAAGCCGTGGTCATCAGATGTAATCGTAATTTCTGGTTCTCTCATGATCGGTATCGCTGCTTCCGCTGAAACAATACTATCCTCCGGGCTATCTTTAAGAAGCCCTTGGGCGGAATCACCTTGATCTCTGATGTTAGGGGCTACTAAGAAAGTTGGCGAGCTGAAAGGACTATGAGAATTGTCCTCGGCAGGCTTCAAGTCTGACTCTTCAGGGAGAGGAGTTAAGTGAGAACCGTCTGCTCTACTATTTCGGTGGAATGGAGCTTCGTTAGATGGTTGTCTGAAGGCACCTTCATGAAGTTGAAAGGCTTTCTCGGCTGCATGAGAGCTTTCTGGGTTTTCCGCAGATATCCCAATTGGCGATGATAACGGCCCGGAAAAGATATTATCGCGGAAGGGGTGGTCTCGGTCGGGAGACTCCAGAATTAGGTGAGTCGATGAAGGCGAACCTCGTTCACGAAGTTCAGGCCCCGAAGGCGAAGATTCTCCCTCAGGAGAGCTCGACAAGTCGATCGATCCACGTAGCGCCCTCTGGAGAAGAAGTAAGGGTTTGAAGTCTCGAGAGGCTTCCCAGGACGCCGGACGAGAACGATTCTTAGATTCACTTCCGAATTCTACAGTGGCAGTGATTGGTGACACCGACGGTGAAGACCTTCCATTGCTCGGTGTATGCCTATGCCCCGGACGGAAGAATTGGATAGGTATCGCGCTTTGACTGGGCGTTTTTGGCCTTGTCGGCGTTTCGAGGGTGCTGCGACGACGAGTATGAGTAGGTGCCTCGCGCAAATGCCGTTCATTCTCAGGTGTCTCAGGACGGCTTTCCGGTAGAGGTGGAAAGTCATCACTAAGCTTAGAAAGAGGAGACCCAGAGCGGCTTGGAGGTAAGGGGAGCAGGTCACCATATTTAGGATCGATGGCAGGTCGGATTTCCCGCAAGACAATCTCGGGGTCGATAGACTCTGCTTCTCGCGGTAAAGTCGACCGTCTCTGGAGAGCGAAGGGAACAGTTTGGGATGCCCCATCCAAGAGAGCGTTGGTAGTATTTGACTGGGGCTCTTGGGACATAATAGCATCGCCCGTCGAGCCGACACCTGCGCCAAGGATGTCGGCATTACCTAAAAAAGTATCTTTCTTTTCTTCTACTATCCCAATTGAAGATTTCAAGCGGCCGAAGAAACCCGTGTTTCCGCTGCTCTTTCTACCTATCTCCGCTTTGGAGCCTTTGCGATCCTTTTTATCAGCACCGCTCGGAGCAAAGCTCACGGCTTTAGCTTGGTCCGCCTTGTCATCTCTCGTCTGGCTTCCAGTTGGTTGCCCATCGTCGTGACGAGCTTGGTTCGGAACTACAGAGTCAGTATCATAATTTAAGACCTCAGATCGATCCTTCCCCTTGTTGGTCGGCCCTTCTTCAGTAAGATCGTTCTCGATTTCAGGTAAGTCAGCAGGAACGCTTCTTTTCTTCTTGCTCTTCTTCCGCGAATCGTCGGTACCTGCGTCAAAGGCCGGGGCTGATCTTGATGGCATCGACAGAGGATCAGGATATGAATCTCGTTTCGATCTCTTAGAGCTTCCTAAGGAGGTTTCAGGTGGAGCTACGGACTGTGGAGTTGAAGGCCGATCTTCATATGGAATCGAACTTCGCGTAGATTTCTTCGATTTCCTCGGTGTATCTAACTCCTCTTCTCTGGCGGCTGTATTTTTACTACGTACATCGCTGGCGGATTCGGACATCTCCTTTGGGCTATCGTAAAGATCTTCAACAGGGAGCGTTACGCGCGACAAGGATCCGTGAACACTAGAGTCTTGCGTAGATTTATTTTTTGACTCGTTAAACGGATCCCAGTCTTCGAGGCCACGGACAGCTGGAAACGCAAATCCATTATCAATGGAGCCACGCTTACTCCTTTTACCCTCCCTTAGAGTACCCTGTTCACTTTCAGGAAGGGAAGTGACGTCTACCCTCTGAGTAAGGTCTCGAGCAGTCTCCGATATTGGCACAGACCTGGGTGATAAATCATATGCCCCACTGTCACGCTTAGACTTATTTTTGCTCTTTTTCGGTGTATCCCACTCCTCTTCGGTCTCGATAATACTATCCGCCGTATCGATTATTCCGTAAGAGCTTGCTGTTGAAAGTTCTGATGGTAAAACTGTCCTCGAAAAAGACCCACCCGAGTCTCGTCTAGCCCTCCGGCTATCCTTTCTTGAACTGCCAGATCCGTCGGGCTTCGGAGTGGGTATTGAAGGCGAGTTATATATCTCTGAATCACGCTTAGATCCTTTGTTGTTCTCATTCGGACGATCTGATATGTCAATCTGCACGATATTGGCATTTTGTACATTCTGGAAGCCATCCACTGGAGCTACGGCCTTGGGGCTCTCTACAATGTCAGGTTGTCTCGAATCCTCTTGGACAACGACAGCCTTTTTCGACTTCTTTGACTTTTTCTTAGGTGAGCTGTCTTCCCCTTCAGCGATGAATTCCGCCTGTAGATCTTGTTCGTTTCGGGGTTTGTTGTCAATTGGTGCATCGTTCAACGATTGAGCTCTTGCTGCTTTCTCGCGCTTCTTTCTCTCCTTTTGGCCAAATCTATTCGAGAGCACATCCCAGTCGTCCTCTGTAACAGACCTTGAGAGCTCCGCAGCCTTACTATAATCGACGGTAGCATGGGCCTTTTCGATACCATCTCGTTCGGAAGCTTTGTCCTGCTTGCGCTGCTCTACTCTATTGGGCTCGGAAAGGATTCGCGATTTATCGGTCAAGATATCCCTCTCGTCAGACGGCGTCTCGACTTCCCCAATAACGAAACCATGTTCCCGACCACCCTGCGAAGCGGTAGTCCCTGGACTGTCAACTGTTGCTAAGTCGGTCACTGACTCCACGAACGGCGCTTGGTATACGCTGAAGTCATTCGACCCAGGTGGTGAATCACGCTTATGAAAACTCGCATCGTCGATGACGATATTAGGGTCAAACCCACTCCCTTCAAGGGCGGCGGCTATATTTGCTGTAAAAACCGGGTCTTCCTCAAACGAACCCGGTATCTGGGCACCCTTTAGGCTGAGGGGTTTGGGGCCAGGGATAGGCGGGCTATCATATGTGCTCTTAAATGTGACCGAAGCTCTACGATTTGCGGGTTCGTCTCCGTTCCTTGAAGCTTTTCTAGGTTCGGTCGCTTCAACGACAGTAGTCTGCCCTGATGTACTCGAAGACGTATTTCTATTGTTACCACCACCGAGAGTTGCTGCGATGAATCCTAGTCCCCAAGGGCTCTTCTTCCCGGTCCGACTCCTCGGAGTCTTAGCAGGCGTCACAATCTTAGTTCCCGAATACGGATCATCTTCTCTCTCCGGACTCTCCACAACGTAGCGTTTGGTTTGATTCTCTCCCCAGCTGACAGATTTTGCTGTTAATGGCGCCAGGACTACTTCGCTTCGAGATTCAGCAACTATGTCAGGTATGACCTTAGGGGGAGGAATATCAATCTTGATAAGCTTCGGAAGAGGTTCTTCCGCGCGTCGCTGTCCTTCCGGAATCGGTGTGGGAACAGGCGTAGGCCGCACGACATTGAGCATTGGCCGCTCTCGCTCAGCGGAAGGGTCTCTTGCTGTGAATACGGAAATCTTGGTGAGGCTTTTGATATCTGGCGTTTGAAAACGGGAAAGCTCATTAGGATGTTCTAGAACATTATCAATGCGGACATCAGCATCGGGTGCATCATAGGCGCTTTTCTTCTTCGCGTGGTCCATTTCCGGGGGTGACACGACATCCACAATCACCGGTTGCTGATCCTGCTTCCATTTGCCCACAACCGAAGGCTCAGCGTCCCGTATCTCTGCGTCCCTGATTCTGCGCGCAAGTTCTGCTTCCCGGTAATAACGGTCAGCATCTTCTTGGACAGCATCTTTTTCACGTTTTGGGGATTCATCTCGCCGCGACCTATTCCTAGAGCTGGCATCACCACCTCGGCTGCGATTACGTCCACGGCGATCTTCAGCCAACACCGCTGCAGTAGCAGCAGCAAATGCAACGCCGCTTATAGGAACTGTCGCGTGCTCAGCAGTTTGATATATTTCACGCGCATCACGAAGCTCCCGCTCATAAGAATCTCTCCGACTGAGCCGTTCCGAGGCGAAATTAGGTTCGCGATCTACAGTTATCACATTCGGCGTTAGGGGTCGTTTCGGTGTCGTGTAAGGAGGAGTCTGAAAAGCATCATCAGCTACTTGGAACTGAAACGGATCAATTGGATCCTCTCTCGTAGGATATTCAGGGCCATTCACAGGTTCGTAGCTTCCCACACTAGAGCGATTAGCACCGTCTCCATCGCGGTGTTCCTCTTTGCGAGCCTCTTCATGGACAATTTTCCGTTCATCTTCTGGATCGCTTTTACGCTTGTTACGCGTTAGGTCGTAGTCGGAGTTATCGTCATTATGTTCGTCACGACGGCGCCCCTCCTCCTCGGACTTCCGTTTTAATTCGGGCACAATCATTTCCCGGTAATGCCAATCTCTTTTCACCTCTAGGCCGTTTCCAGATTGCGTTTCTCGAGGAATTTCAGTGGGATTATTACGAACCACAGGGAGATTATCATGGCTCTTACGCTCTTCACCCTTCCGAGCCTGGACGCCAGCGTCCGAACGTTTCGGGCGGCGCTCGTTATCACGGTTACGCTTCTCTTCGAGCTTGTTGCGGCCATCTTTACGATCAGAGCTTAATGGTAAACCCTCTGGTGCGACCCCAGTCAAACCAGCAACGACAGTATCCTCGGGCACTTTTTCAGATGGCACATGCTCTGGGTATCCAGAGCCCGTTTCTACTGAGTCGAGAACCCTTCTAGGCACCTGCACTATCGGCCTTGGATGTTGTATGGGTACTGGTGCAGGCCGGAGCGGGGCAGACGATTCCTGTTGGCTAGACACGACGGGACCATTATAAACATCAAAGCGTTTTGGATCAGATGTTGGAGCTGGATATACCAGTCGTAACGGACGATTATCAGGCGTGGCTTCACTGGGAGTTATTGAGGGTTCGTACGGTCGCGGAGATCCAACGACCGTAGATCGGTCAACCGTTTCAAACCCACAAGGAGCCTCAACATAACCTCGGAGCGAATTTACTGGTCCGAAGAGGTTCGGATCGACCACCGAAGATTTCCGGCGGAGAGGGGGGCCATAAACTGAAACTTGGGAGGGACGGGGGGAACGGGAAGAGCTAGGAGTGCTTCGACGGGGAATAGGCTGGTTAATAGTATTAGGTAGGCTAAGTCCCGAGGAGCCATAGGCAAGGCCAGAGTCAAATTCGCTAGACGACGACTCGTCTTCAGAAGCAGACTCCCACTCCGAGTCATCTGAAGAATCATCGAGGCGGGGTTTAGAGCTTCCAACCCCCCTGTTAGAGTTCCCGCTATTTGTTCGACGAAACTGACTCAGGGCCGCCGCAGCACCAACCAATGTCGACGGCCGGCTCCTCCCAGCCGCTTTAAGGTCCTCGGCATTTTGTTGTCTAGCAATCTCGGCAAACTGTCTTCCTAATTCAAGTATTTCTTCGTCCGTCTTTGTCTGATCACGTCGCGGACGCGGCTTACCAGCGCTACTACTAGGGGGGCTGAATTCGCGACTCCTCTGCCGTTCGACGTAACCGTTTCCATAGGCGAGATCCGAGCCTACAGATGACGAGGAAGAATTCCCAAATCGAAGAAAACGGCTACGCTTCTTTTTTACACGATGTTGCTTCCGCCCACCGCCACCGCCACCGAAGAACGCGCCAAGCCCGAATCTCCTAGAGGGACGGGAGATATTTAATAAGGAGGAAGAAGTGGAGGATGACGATGAAAGGGGCGAGGATGCACGCGATCGGAGGTGTATGAGTTCGTTTCGTTCTTCCGGGGGCGGTGCAGGTAGTGCTAACTGCTGATTCCGAAGCTGCTCTCTAGAATCGCGCCGCTCTTTGCGCCGGCGGCGAGAGGATTCGGGGCTCCGCCGGCGATGATGTTCTCGGGTCATCATCTTACAGGATTAGACTCGTTACGTATAGTCGAGTCCATTCAGAAAACACTCTCGGACGATTGATTAATAATAAAGAGTGTACATTAATTAAGTTGGCATACCGGCGCGACGGGCCAAAAACCAAAAATTGAGTATAAGGATGTTTTGTTTAGATCCCGATTGCAACTGTGGGGACATATAGGAAACTATCAAGAGCTGGGAAATAACTTAAAACTGAGCTGAAGGATGGTACTGTAGCAGTACTATGTACTGTTAGAGCTGCTTGCCCGTGCCAGACAGCCCCACATAAGGCGGCTAACACTCCTAATTGCTGATGAAGGGGTGGCTGGGAGGGTTTTCTTTCCTTCGCCGCTTCCCACTTCTTGTCGCATAATAATTTAAAAAGTTAGACGGAGGCCTTCAGCTGTTCCAGGGCGGGGATTCGGCGATAATACTATCACGTGGGTTGCACCTAAATGCGGTCCTACCACTGGTTGTTATCAACCCAATTGTAACCGTCTATCAGCAAATCGATCTTGACATTAATATGGACTGCCACGTCAATATGCTGCAGGCTGGCCACTCTCTTCCGCCCACACAACGCTAAAGCATAAGAAGGCATAAGCATATGTATTTACCTGCCTGCCTAGGAACACACAGCTGCAGCTGCTGCAGCTGCTTCTGCGAGCTAGACAGTCCGTTAGCCGAGCAGCTGATTTAGATACCTACCTACCTTAGGCACCTACCTATCTATTCAATCCTCTTGATTCGACTATATAAATGTGTAGCACCCGATTATCAGTAGGTAGTGCATCCCGAGGAAATTCGTCTACTCATACTAAAGTTGCCACATGTGTTTATACCGGTGACACGAAGGCTGTGTCATTGACATTCGATTTTATTGTTTCTACTCGGTATGTTTCAATCGGGCTGTACGGCTGAGACTAGACATACAGCAGTACACTACGTGTCTTGGAAGCCTGATTATCACCGTCATCACCGTCATCACCGGCACCAGTATTGACGGCCACCGTGGCAAGCGGCAGTATTCATGTGCACCTTGACAGTGCTTAGAGGTAGATACCCAAGACAGCTCGGTATCAGCCAGCTGTATCGCCGTCTTCAATCAAATAGTAACCGTCGACGTGTATTCATCCGCTAGAGGTGAGCATGGAGCCGACAGGCATGCGGGGCCGTCCCTAAAGCAATCTAACCCAGCATTAAACTAAGAGGTTTACTAAAAAGTTATTATGGGGGATAGTATATTTCTAGTATCTAGTAGTATATCGCAACACTTGCAGCAATAGCTACCTAGATATACGTACTTATTATCTCATAGCTACTCAATAGCTTTTCAATTTAGTCGGTAATCTCCGCGAATGTTGACCGGTCTACCGTTGTGAGGGGAAAGGTTTCCGTCTCTCAGACAGATTGACAGAGTATATCGGCTATCATAAATATCATAAAATGCATTTATCAACGTAAGAGTCCAACAAAGTCTTACTTAATACGAGTGTCAGCTCCCAAAATTACTCTCACTTACGTGGCTTCATATATCATACAGCAAAGTCATTGGATTAAAACCTCACAGTGAGCAGTACCTCGTTTACTTACTTTAGTCAGTAGACCAGTAGACTTACTAACCT
Source organism: Daldinia grandis (assembly GCA_022432525.1). Taxonomy (NCBI): domain Eukaryota; kingdom Fungi; phylum Ascomycota; class Sordariomycetes; order Xylariales; family Hypoxylaceae; genus Daldinia; species Daldinia grandis. The sequence continues at coordinate 2,104,150 of JAJKLB010000001.1, forward strand.
AGCGGAAGCAGCACTAGAGCAGAATGAATTGATTTGACTCCATACATAGCTACCTTGGCAGTCTTGAGCGATAGGTAGAGCAGCCAATCAAAAGCATATAATAAATACTCTATTATGCTTGTGTAAAGTTTGGGTAGAATCATAGTAACATCTTTATATACAACTCTCGTATATAGAAGGTCTAGAATGAACGACGATGTCTTTTTTGGCTAGACAATTATCCAAATGTGAATCTATTATGCAGTAGGCTGCTTCGTACCTGTACGTATCTAATAGACAATTGGCTTGATTCGTCGGATTGCTACCATTAAGGTTGGGACTTTCAAACATGAGAGAGAAGATTCATCTACTGTAGGTACCACCTTAATCTGAATTGCTCTTTAGACCCTGAAAATCTTAAAACAGCAGAGTTCATCTTGCCAGGGTAAACTATCATGGGTTACTAGGACCCTTAATCAAGCAAGATACAACAGACGCAAAAAATCAAAAGGTCCAAATTGAATCTGAGGCACGTCATCTTGTATCACAATTGCACCGAAGAACTGGAAAATTCTCATTAGGTGCATCCCGAAGACATATCCGTCTTTTTGCTGTATGGGTGAGGCAAAACGCAGGGTTTAATTGGACGGGTTTCTATGCGCAGTGTCCCGAGTTGTATGCATGTACGCTGTTTAGCGAGTTTAAATCTTAAATCTACCTAGGTATATATTCAACAACATGCGTGCATGCATCAAAAAGGGACTACCATTAAAATATGGCGTACTTTATTTGCATTTAGTAACCCTCCAGCAATGTATTATCTAACATGGCAGTTACGGGGAATACCTACCTACCTAGGTACCTATAACCATAGTAGGTAGCATTGTTTAGCTCTTTGGCGGCCTTAAAAGAAAAAAATTAACACCTTCCCTGCCCCCCAACGGCGGCTCGTGGGGGGGAGGGGGGTCCACCGTCCCACACTACAAATTTCACGTACTGCTTGGCTATCTACCTAAGTAATGTCGCGCAGGATGGAGAGGCAAAGGAGGAAAGGGCAATCTGGAAGGAGAAAAAAAAGATTAGTCTATCAAAGACTACCAGATACGGTTACTGCATTTTATCTAGAATCCCTGCACCATAGAAGAAGGAACTATGGAACGACAACATTGAACACAGTTGTTTTCTTAAATTCGTCGATTGTATTCTCGGGTCGATCTACTTCGTACACTTTTTACCAGATAGGCAAATTCTCCTCCCGATAGAGACCCAATCGCAATTGGGACAAGGCCAATTGTCCTGTCGCCGTGTTGTTATCCCTGAGACATTGCTGTCACCTTTATTACCCGCATCCTTGAATGTGGCTTCAGCCACCTTAGACTTGCTATCTAACATATACCTGTCTTCGCCTGTCGACAGCCTCTCAACCTGAGGACTGCGACGGAAGGGACAGTGAATCTGGCTCCCGTCAACTCCGATAACGAAGTTTCCTCCTCGTCTTTTAGCGACCGCCCTGCGATCGCCCACCGTCGGAGACGATCTTCCGTAGGGAGCGACTCTGTCTCCGCGCCTGGTAATAATCGCGTTCCTCCTCTGCGTCTGGGCCAACAGGCCCAGTATTTGCAGCCGACGCTGAGTCCGATACCTGGTATGTTGACGACATGCGCTTCCCGTCGATTCAAACAGCCCTATTAATGCGAGTTATGTTCCAGGCACACCCAACTTCCCAATGTCCTTGAGCAGGAGTCCCTCTCCCGTCCCGGGAGGAGGGTGGTCTTCTCCGGGCCTAAATATCAATACCAGTGGCCGATCTAGCCCGGCGAAGGCGTCATTCTCGGGGCCCAACGGCGGTGGCGTAACATGGGAGTCTGCAAGACTTAAGACCCAGGGTGTTGCCAGTTATCCATCCTTCTCAACACACAACCAGGGCTTCTTCACCCGACATATGCGACGCATCTCGAGTAGCCTACCATCTTTCAACACAGCAACAGATGAGAGATATGCCGAAAAAGAGAAACTTGGACGGGGAAGGTGGAAGGTTCCCCTCCTTGGAAAGATAAGAGCCGCGACTACACGCATAAGTAGGAAATGGAAGATACGTACGGCTATAGTGCTGCTCCTGCTCGCGTGCTATATACTATTCTATATCACTCGTAAGTCTTAGTCGTAGATTTTACCCGTGCAGGTAACTAACCGCGCTTCAGCCCTGTGGTATTACTGGAGAAGAGCGAGCTGGCTAGGGGGCGGGGAGAAGTTTGTCATCATACTTGCCGCAAATGTTGGGGGTGGCGTGATGGAATGGAAAGGAGCACGGGAGTGGGCTATCGAAAGAGATAGTGTGAGGAACAAACGAAAGTATGCCGCGAGATGGGGTTACGACCTCGAAATTGTCGACATGAGCACCAAAAAACGGTACGCGCATGAATGGCGAGAAAGTTGGGAGAAGGTGGACAGTATCAGGAACAATTTTAGGAAATATCCAAAAGCCGAATGGTAAGCAACCGATTGCGCTTTGAAGTTTTGTTACGCTAACGTCTCGGAGGATTTGGTGGTTGGACCTGAATACGTTCGTCATGGAGCCCTCCTATTCGCTTCAGCATCACATTTTCAACGATTTAGAAAAGCACATCTACCGCGACATAAACGAGTTTAATCCTCTCAATATCTCCCACCCCCTCCAAGCCAACTATCTGGATCCGGAGTCATTGAGCCCAGTAGGAGACGGAAGCGTCGACTCGGTAAACCTCATACTCTCTCAAGACTGTTCGGGGTTTAATCTGGGCTCCTTCTTCATCAGACGAAGCGAATGGACCGACCGTTTACTAGATATATGGTGGGACCCGGTAGCATACGAGCAAAAGCACATGGAGTGGGAACATAAAGAACAGGACGCGTTGGAGCAATTGTACACGAACCAACCCTGGATTCGGAGTCATACAGCCTTCCTTCCACAGCGAACTATCAACAGCTTCCCGACTGGCGCGTGCTCTGATAACGGAAACGACTCCCGCATCCATTATAAACAGGAAGATCGAGATTTTGTTGTCAACATGGCAGGCTGCGAATGGGGTCGCGACTGCTGGGGAGAAATGTATAACTTCCGCGAGCTCAGCTACTACCTAAACCGCAATCCTTGGGAGAGGTTTAAAGAAGACCTGGTTGCTGTAATTTGGGAGAAAATAACGGGCCAGAAAGTCAAGTGTGCGTATAATGTGTTCTATTTTCTACTTCCCCTTTACCTTGGCTGCGTCAGCGCGCAGCTTAGCTTTCTTAACCTTTCCCTTCTTAAACTCAATCCATACCCGATAGCCTTATATAGCCAACAGTTACTAATTGTTGGCATTACAGTATAGGATAACTACCTTCTGGACCCGGTATTGCCCTAATTCCAACGTGGTTCCTGGTTTGGACCGCTGGATTGCGTAATTTTATATTTCTCTTCCTTTGAATATTATATTATTTGTCCCCCGCCTACGACATCTTGACGCCTCCCTATACGTGGCGCAATCAACGGCTTTGCTTGTTGCGCAATATACCCATCTTGCGTTGCAACTGGAAGGGCACGCCTAAGCCTTCGGGGTTTACCTAGTTGGCTGTCGTGTCTATCCTCAGCTTCTTTTTATCATGGACGTGAGCCATTAGGAGCCATTAGGAGAAATGGTTCAGCCAACCTATTTGAGGGGATGAAACGACTTGGAGTAAGGACTGGGGCTCATGTGCATCTGTATTGCTATGTAATGTATGTCATCTTTCGACGTTATATGAAAGGATTCAATGATATTGGATATTTAAGTCACAATTGGGTTCACCTAAGATACGTGCTTGCCAACAGAAGATATGTTTTTATGGGTGATTCATGACACGATACTCCAACCCCAGCATCACGCTTCAGGTGGCCAGATAGTAAAAACAAAAGATGCAGATGAATCAAACAATCTGATGTAACAGCCACTATCGATGATAATATCAAGCCTACATAACCTAACCTAAGGTACATACTACATAAGGTAAAAGGTACATGGAAAGAGAAAGAAAGTTTGCCGCAGAGGAAAGCACAGGTATTTACAAAACACAATAGTGATTGGCGCTTTCCTGAATAACTTAAGCAGAAACCATATCCGTGCATGCCATGTTACCTCCTCAGGTACTTCCACCTAACCTAAGGCTATGTACCTGAGGTAAGTGCAAAATTCCCCTGTTGCATCTTCTTAAACTAGGTCCATTATTATCCCCGGAATCCCCTCACATTCCTTATCGGCGGTCTCCCGATCAACCATTTACCTTCTTCTACATCACCCTGTATTTGATATTCGAATCATAGCCAAGATGCCGGCCTGGGGCAAAGGTCTCATGCAGTCCGACGATGACTACGATATCGCCAACGACCTCAGCGACATGTGCGACTGCGATCTCATATACCCAACCGAAGAAGAAGACAGATCAGGCACGATTAAAAAGCTGAACGACGGCCTGCTCTCCCAGAAGTTCGAAAAGATTCTCTCCAGCGACTTCAAGCCAACTACCGAGCACCACAAGCGAGAGCGCATAGCTGTCATCTTAGGGATGCTGGCCATGGAGCTCGGCGTTATCATCGAAGACCGACACTTGAGAGCGCTTCGAATTCTTCGACCCTGGCTCCCTACGCTCGAGCAGCAGTTGCAGCTGGTCACGGCGCTCGACGAATACAAGAATGACGGGACACCCTGGGAGACGGGTTCGAAAGGTCTTATTGACACCAGACGAGCCGAGAAACGAGGTCCGCAGAAGTACGACCTTGGCGATGAGTTCTGGTTCAGTGGCTTGGGGTAAGTGGTAGATTTTTATTCCTACTAAGTTCCTTGAGTATTCTAGTGACCATCACTGTATCAACCGTCTCGGAAAGTGTATGATTCTATTTTTAACCATCGTTTATCCAATATTTGGCGGCATATGAAATATAAGCTTGACGGGGGATTGCTGACCATACCTTCATCAACAGATTCTCTTCAGACGAGGCTCCCTCATCAGAGATGGTCAGCAAAGTCTGTATGAATTGCGGGGACAGAGATGTCGACCTTCGTTGTAGCCGTTGTAAGGCCGTCCGTTACTGTAACGCTGGATGCCAGCGAGTTGACTGGTCAACCCACAAGAAAGTTTGCCAGCCCCGTGACAGTATTCGCAAATGCGTGAGTTATACTATCCCCCTTTACTTATTTGAACCAAAATTAACAACAACGGTAGCCTATCCCTGATCTCGAGTAATATCTAAAGATCAGTTACAAGCCTTTATTTGTCATAGGCGCGTTTGATTATAGTTCGGTTCAAGGCGATATTTGATAGTTTAGCTACCTTACTACTGATTCGATAGCCCACGTCTGTCCATCGAGAATGAGATCTCGGGAGCATTATGAAACGCAAGATATGCCTTACAGGATCTTTACTAGGTAGCGCGAGAGTTCGATGATGCACTAACTCCTAAGGGAGATAGCCCCGAACATAGATGAATTCAATGCGCTGTGTTACTACCATCTCTAAATAGACGTTTGCGGGATTATCTATTCATGCGTCCTAAGGAAAGCTTAAGATCCACGTCCGGGATTATCCCTAGCATTTAACCCAGGTTAATAAATCTAGCATGCGACGAGTCAGACTATATTATATTCGAGGCATAATGAGGGATAAGGGATGACTACTAACCTACAGACTTCTATTTTTAGGCAATATCAGAGCTAGTTGAAGTTACCTTCAACATAATTCATTTAAGCCTGTTTGAAGTATAATGAGTGCGGGTGTGAGAATTATAAATATTCAGAGTCGGAGAAAGAAAGAAAAAGAAAAAAAAGCAAAACCACCTAAAGGAATAGAGAGAGAAGACCTATTGGTACTGGCTTGTATATCAATCAGATTGGGAATAGCTTCGAGCGTATGACAATGCTACGGTCTCAACTCAATCTGATAATATACAGATGTGGTGGTATTTTGTTTTTAGAGTTGTGTAGATCCTCCACGGCGAACTTGGAGGAGGGCCGAAATGCGTAGTAGCTGCTACCCGATTTAAATTTCGATATCCAACGGTATGTCTAGAGGAAGCAGGCCGTTTCGAGCAATTTGTTTCGCCATGTTGTTTCAGAAACGGGGTGAAGGCCAATCAGCAGCTGTGGCGCGTAAAGTTTAAGTATCGTGCTTACTGATAAAAGTTGGTCATCATGTTATTTGTTAGTAATGGTACCTGTCACTGAAAATGTAGTACATTTAGCAGACTGCCAAGGATGTGGCGCCGCAATCCCAGGTTCGACCGGTACCATGCCAACTATTGGCTGAGGAGCATTTAAACCTGCCCGACCTGGAAATCGTCCGCCTCCACAAAGACCGACATACCGGGGACTAGCTGGTCCTTCCAAGAGACTTCAACCTTCTATTTACGCCTTACTGTCGCATCCTAAGAAGCATTCTCCCCTGAGGCTCCATCTCCCACTACCTAGCCTAATGTTTCCAATACAGCAAATTCGGTGGTATATCCTCCAACCAACACCATTCTGGCTCTCCGGTCTAAAGATGTGAGCCCGGGTTCCCATGCTAGCTTCATATGTCCGCGTCTCTAGGGAAGCCCGTTTCGCCAATTGACTGAGTTGAAGATGACAGATCGGGTAGTTGGCTAGGATCTTCCTTGGATTCCTTAGGAAGGTTGTAAAAACTTTGATCGCGCCTGCTTAATTTATTTATGGCCGGGAAGAAGCATCTAGGTTAGTTATATTTTATCTTCTCTCCAACCTTCCCTCAGAACTTTTCTCAAGTCTGTTATATTCGACCGTTGCTACTTGGGGCTGTTACTCTGTGGCCAACACATTCCGGTCACGTAGATTCCATCATTCTTCAACTCGGTCAGCCGTCGTTCCTTATGCGGCTATAACCGATTGTTCAATTTTTGTCTCTCATTATATCTACATCTACCTGACTCAACCTACTTGACAGTCCGTCAAAGTAAGTGATTCTTTGTTACTGCTACTATTGTTCTCGACTCCACGTGCTTCAACAAACAACAACGAAATATCCAGCCGCGTGATTGTTCGGTCACAACACATTCATTTTCGAACTTATAACTGTTGCCTTTTAAACACGACCCTGCCTTGTTACATATTTAAATTCAAAGGCACTGGTTTGCAACATCGACCCCGTTTCTCTCACCATACCATCGTAGCCTTGCCCGGCGCAAGAGTTTCCTTCCCACGCATTCATTCTTTACCATTTATTCACCACGCATATTTTGGACCTACGTACACATTCCTTTTTACACAAACCATACTGTGCCAATAAGATGTTATTCACAAACCAAGTTTTGCGCCTCGGTGGCGCGCTAGCCCTCGGAGTCGCAGCGACTCAAGCTGCCTACACGATTCAAGATTCGTACGACCAGACCAACTTTTTCGAGGGTTTCGAGTTCTTCAGTCTCCCTGATCCGACAAACGGGTTTGTCAGGTATCAGACAGCGATTGAGGCGAATGCTCAGTCGCTTGCTGGCTTGGCCAACGATGCCGTCTACCTCGGCGTCGACCACACTACCATGAACCCGATTGGTGGTCGCGGATCCGTCCGAGTCAACTCTAAGAAAACTTATAGTAACGGTCTTATTATTGCTGATATCGCTCATCAGCCAGCTTCCCAATGTGGAACTGTAAGTTATCCTCCCTTCCCAGCCCACAGTTACTCGCATTCAATTTCGAGAGAAACATAGTGTCTAATCTTTATATTCATAGTGGCCAGCGTTCTGGACCGTCGGCCAAGATTGGCCGTTTAACGGGGAGATTGATATTATTGAAGGGGTGAACCTCGACACGAACAGTACTTACACACTCCACACTGGTCCTGGATGTACATTCTCGCAGGGCGATTGTAATGCTCCAGGAACCGGGAACCTCGGCTGCGGAACTTCCAGTCAAGACACGCAAACTTTCGCAGACGGCTTCAACGAAATCGGCGGTGGTATCTTTGCCGTAGAGTGGACTTCGTTAGCCATTAACATATTCTTCTTCCCGCGAAACGGCGACATCCCTCAAGATATCGCAGCAGGACAACCCGACCCTAGCACCTGGGGTAGCCCTCAGACTTCGTTCTCGGGAGAGGGCTGCGATATCCCGAGCCACTTCAAGGAGCACCAGATCGTTTTCGACACAACGCTGTGCGGCGACTGGGCTGGAAAGGTATTCGGTAGCGACCCTGTCTGCGCTTCGAAAGCTTCTTCGTGCCAGGACTATGTAGCGCAGAACCCAGAGGCGTTCAGGGATTCGTACTGGTTGATCAACTCCGTCAAGGTCTTTTCAGAAGGTTCCGTAACAAAGCGAGACGGCGCTGTTCGGAGACGATTTACAGCGTAAATGTCGCATATCACACACTCAGGGGGTCACGACAGATTTTGTCGTCGTCTCTTCTTTTAGGGGCGGCTTGTATTGTGATATCGGAAGGAGAGAGGAGAGCAGTGATACCCAGAGGTTCTAAGCACGGCGTTTTATTCATTTACTTTGCGATTTTATTCGGCAGGATGCCAGGGTGCCAGGGGGGGAGTCAAGATACCCAACAGACCGGGTATTTCGTTCTGATGGATAGCAAGGGGGGCTGACGGCGGATTTTTGTCTTCTCTTCTTCGACCTGTATATATTCTTCACCATTTATCCCCCCTTTTGTCGCTCCGGCGTGCGGTGGATTATGGGCATGCGCACATAGCAGTTGGACTTACCGTCCAGGAATTTATGAAGCATTGATTTTTTAAGATTCTTGTTATATGTTTGGTTCTTAAAGCTTCTTACACTCCTGATATGTGAGCAGCGGGAGTGAGTTCTCGTATAGCGGTTGGGTGGTGAGGTAAGCTGTGTTGTTAGAACACTCGAAAGTAATACAGACCGAAGTCTATAAGCGCTCTTAATGTCTTTACGGCAGCATACCTCTCTACTACTTATAGGGATTGTATTATCAGAAGTGTTGTTTTCACGTATGTAATAAATGCAATGGACTTCGTTTTTTCTCTCCTGGAATGAAGAATATGTGGTTGAAAATACCATTCATCCATTGCAAACCCCGACTTATAGATCTCTAGTATATACGTTGCCGTTATGTCAATACTTCGTCGCCCTTAAATCTTGACTCTAAATCATTCTTATGAACTCCATTCCCTCCCATGCCGTAAATCTAGAGCCAAAATGAAAACCTGGAGACAAAAAACAGTTGATGATAGAAATCGTATCCTCCTTTTAAGACATATATGAGTGAGTGTCGTTATTTTGCTTCACATCTACCATGCGCTTCCCAGAAGCGCCTGTATCAAGACATAATCTAGAACTAATGTAACGCGTTTCGGGCTCCCCGATTGGCAAAGGTTTGGTTATTCGTTAATAAAAACAATGATCGAATGGGACCTCGTGGTTCAAGGTCCCGAATGGATAAAGGTAAAGTGATTGTATGACTTCCGGTGGGGACAAAGAAGTATGAGCCCTGATTATCCTTCTGTATCCTGTCTCGGGTCGGATAGTGGGAGTGTCGTCGGCGAAAGCAGGCCAGTACAGATGGCCCACCCACATCAGATATTGAGAGCCGCATCATGTAAAACCTGCAGAGGCATTACCAAAGGGCCATGCAAACGTATGGTTCGGGTTCTTGCATCCAACAATGCGGCGGCATCTAAATGGCGGTGGGAGGTGTCTAAGGTCACCTTTCGTGTTGTTCGAGATCTTGTCCGAGAATAGATTCAGCCAGGATAAAGTATTCTCCTGTGAGAGACTAATAAAACATGCCGACAATCTCCAGATGTAGACGACTTAAAAAAGAAGTGGTGTGTATATCTTCTCAGACGTACAACTGAATTCATCTCGCACTCTTACTTCTCAGTGATGTGAGCTATGTGCTTCTTCCATTATCCAGCTCCCAAGCCCAGGAATAAGAAGGCAAAGAAGCAAGCGGGTCTGAGGAGGGCAGCCAGCGGTAACGTGGTCCACGATATTGCGTACGAAGCAGCGGACAACGCATTCTATCAGGAACCTACGGGTGTAGGAGGAGCGGCGGCGATGTATCATCCGAACTTCAATTACTTCCCATACGGCATGGAGCAGTATTTTAAAGACGAACCCTACTACGTAACGCGTGGCTCGTGGGCCTCGCCTGGAGAGGCGCTGGACGGCACCCTGGGCGCGACGAAGGAGATCGGGGAGAAGATAGAGGAGCTGAAGGGCGTCGTCTCCGGCGGAGTCGCGGTGGCCCGAGCCTTGGCCGGAAGCACCCAGGGCGCTCTCGAGGGGGCCCGTGATGATATTAACAACACCCACGCAGCGGTCCAGGGCGTGGATGACGCGCTTAGACAGACCCATGATGCGATCAACAAGCACTACAGCGAGCACAGCACCAAGCAAGACGAATGCGTCGCCGAGATCAGCAAGGTGCGAACGCTGCTAGAAGAGGAGGCGAAGAACAAAGAACAGGCGCGGCAGCGGCAGCAAAACATGCAGGAGGCGTGGAACTACTACCAGTGCTTTCGACAGGCGGAACAGGAGGCTGAACAGAAAGCGGCGTCTAGGAGTAGCAAGACAACATCATCATATGGACGACGGGTGCGTGGCGACGAGCGGAAGCTCAAGCGGTCAGTTTTGGAATGTCTGGACCAGATTCTCGGTGAGGCGGGCTCGCAGGCTGACCGCCCCGAGCGAAACCGCCAGAACCACACTCACTTCCATGCCTACGCCCCCCCGACATCTCCACCGTCGTGGGGTGCTGCTCAGTACTACAATGCAGACCCCCGCAGCGGCTGGCAGCAACAGCAACAGCAACAGCAACAACCTCAGCCTTCCCCTTTTCCGGCCCGAGACGATGTTTACTGCGGCGGCAGCAGAGGTGCTCGCGGTGATCCGGGGAAGAAGAGAAATGCTACTGCTGCTGCTGCTAAATGCCAGTGTAATCCGGTTATGCACGATGGAGCGTGGGATGGTTGTGGTCCCAATTATTACTAAGGACCTAACCTGACCCAAGATACGTATGTCGATGATTCCATAGGTAGAGCCCAACCACCTCTTCCCCTGATATTAGTCATTCTCGAATATGAAGTTGGAATCCTCACGTGTTATCATGGGGTTGTTGATTCTACATACATACATACCTACCTACATAGTGTGTGTACATACATAGCACCACGGCTCAGGGTCTAGGTTTCTGGAACCCCCCAGGACCCTGTAAATCATGCTGAAGCCACAAAGGTTCGACGGCTATGACCACTTGGCTGCCCTTCCGTGATTCGAAGTAGAAGCGGACTCTCTCCTTTCATCTCGGGGTGGCGAGGTTTAGTGGAGAGGGCTCATTTTAGTCTTGTAATGCACGATCTAGCTGTTTGATTTAGGTGGAGTTGGGAAAATAGGTCGAGATTCGTGGCGATGGGGATATGTATGTATGAATGAATGAATGGATAAAGAGTCAAAGAGTTGGGTAGAAAACCAAGATTGTATTCATGGAGGTTCTAGAAATATGTACGGCCTAGAGATATACATAATTAAGCACCATGTTCAATGAAGGAAAGGAACAGAAGATAGATATCTTGGTTGATATGTATCCAGGCAAATACCCAATCGATGATCAATACGGAATATTGCCCAAGTGTGTCGCGCGGCAGAATCATGCCATACAGATGTTTGTAATTTCGGAGAATGGAGGAAGCATACGTACATTGATGCAGACCAATGAGGAATGCTCGAGATATGATTATTCTCCTACGTACCTACCTGAGCGGGATTTATTATATTATACTATACTGGTCTTGTTTGCCATCCAACATTGGCAATGGATAAGAGTTAGCATAGGTGGAATATATGAGAGATATGGAGGTAGATACTTTGTACAATTTCCTATTCCTCATATGGTACCGATTGCAATAGACTATGATTGGCTAGATAGACTAGGAAGATCCCTAAAGGCTGTTTTGGCTCTAGCGTAGATGATCTAATGCTATAAAGGGAATTGCAAGCGGCTACGCTAAGCCATCGGTTCCTGGCTAGTGCACATGGGGCTCCAATGACAGGAGACTCAACTAGTGTATGTAGTATGTGAATTTATACCCACTCTTTTTCCTCTTGTCTTTCCTGCAGGAACAACAATGAAAAAGCAACCCTACCGAGCTACTGTAGGAACATGCTGCATGCGCTGCTTGCCAAGCTGTCCGTACCTACCTACCTACCTAACAAACAAATGAACAAACATGGTCACGCGGATTAATGGCACGACCATGCCTGCCATGCTTGCCATGCCCCCTTTGAAAGTCAACCCTTTGTCGCAATCAAGGCTGTTTGTCACTTGTCCGTGTTACCCCAGCAGGGGACCGTGGTCGATTTAACCCCCTTGTTTCTTCCCGGAAGACGTTTGTCGATCCACATTAATCGGTAGGTAGTGTGCCTTAATTCGACCTGGCTGTCTACCCGGCCCTTGTCTCTGAGGTATTATTGTTGTCTTTGCAGCTTTGCAACAAATTCCCCCCTCCCCCCCCCCCATGTTCCAATAAAAAAGGGCATGTCGCCAGCATCCACATCCTCTGCCCGTTCCCCTTCTTCTGTTCCTCCCCTTTTAAGGTCCCCCCCCCCAAGCTTCAAGCACCGACTTCGTTTCATTCCCTCTCGTAACTGCGAACCCAATTTGCATTTTTGCAACCCACGCTCCTTAAATATCTCATCAGTCACGCGGTTACAAAGTCACTCCTTCGACAACAAATAAATAACGTCTTAACGAAGTATAAATTACAATTCCGATCACCACGCAAGATCAGCATATAGTGATTTACAAGTAGCTATTTTAGCCTGGACAATTGGACCATTTCCGCACCGGCGATCTCGAGGAGGATATTCTAGAAAAGATACCCAAATTTTTTTTTTTCGATCAACAACACAACATTCAAGATGCGTGCCTCATCTTTCATCGCAGTGGCTGCTAGCGTCGCGTCCGCCGTCGCAGACACCACCACCGCCACATCTTACCTGACGGCGACTGTCACCATTACTAAGTGCAGCCCTGACAACACTGCCTGCCCTCTGTACACGCCCTCGACCAGCTCTGTTCCGACGACGTCATCTTCGATCTCGACGCCTCCTGCGTATCCCACCAGCTCCATCGCGTTGAACACCACCACCTCTATCTCTACCTCCACCTCCACCACCAGCTCTTCTATCCCCTCCTCATCCTCTTCATCCATCATCTCTTCCACTTGGTACCCTATCTCCAACTCCACCACGCATGTTGGACCTACTGCCTACCCCAACACTACTTCTAGCTACGTGATCCCCACTACGTATGCTACTCTGACTTCGGTGGTCCCCACGACGCCGGCTGTCACGCCGTCGGCCTCCGCGCCCGCAATCCCCACTACCGGTGCTGCTGGTCTGGTGTCTGTCCACTCGGGTCTGCTGATGAGTGTTGTGGCTATGGGTGCTGCTCTCCTGATCTAAGAGGAAGGATGGAGATGGCTGAGAAATTGCCAGATGTGACGATTAGCCTTGGCAAACCTGAGTTCTAGCTCCCGCAAGGTAGAGCACTCAGCCCAAAACTTTCGGACGACACTTTTCTTCATTTCCGTCCAATTTACACTATTGATTCTCCGGGGAAGGACGTTTGGAGCATTTCGGAGGCGAATATATCGGTTTAGGAAAAAATCTGGCCGGGTTTGGCCGAATACCCCTAGGCGTGACAACGCTTTCTCTATGTCTATAATTGCAGGCTTTGCGTTGCGAGTAAGTGAGTGGGTGCGATACGGCACGGTACTTACAGGAGAGAGCATGCGGAGGAGTTGGGTGGTTCTTGATGTTGCATATTCAACTAAGGCATCGTGTTGGTTATACGGAGCCAGCTCGACCAATGACAAATATTTTCCGTTGCCATTGCTTTTTGTGTGTTTCTTTGCTGTGAATCTTGTAGTCTTTTTGTTGTAATCCTCTCAGCCTCTTATAGATATTAGTGATCTGGGGTGAGCAGCCAAGTTTCTGTACAAATTGCTGTAATACTTATTCTAGGCTATATTAGCAGTGTGTATACTCCGTCGATACTGTAATTATAGTATAACTTGAACTGGGCAATAGCCAAGACGAACTATGTGTTGAACAATTTCAACTTTTAACACTAACTCCCGTAACTCGGAAATTGAATGAGATAGTTCGATGGTAAGGCCGATTTCGCTTGGATCTGCGCGTATAATATAGTTGTAATAATCAAGCCCAGGGGAGGGGGGGGGATGTGGCAGCTACCTTTCCCCACACCGGTGAAAGATTTCCCTGCGGTGGTTGACGCGTAGGTATCTCACTTGACTATCTGTTTACGGGAATCTTGACCTCGTGTGCCTCATCCCGCAACCCGGTTTGGAGTCGACAGGCTTCGGAAAGGCTCCGGAGGCCGGGCCAACACTATCCATCTCTCCACCACGATGAAACCGGGAATCCCTGTCCAGCCACGAGGTCGGAGGGTTGGACAGACCGGGCTGAAGGGTTGGGTTGGGTTTGATTGGGTTGGGTAGCACGGATTATGATGATGATGATAATGATGATATGAGCCTTCTGTACGGAATATGTCATGCTTTTACCTACCTCGGTAGGTATATTCGAAATTACATGCCCTTTTTTGCTCACGTCAGGGAACAGGGAAATCGGACATATTATGGTGTGATATTTTATTTTGATACTAACACAGGATTTGGTAAAAGAGAAGAAAAAAAAGGAAGAAAAGGATTATTAAAAAATAATAATAATAATAATAATAATAATAATAACAACAACATGAGCAACAGCAATAACACGCACACTCCAACCTAACCCAGGCTATTGCCTCCTTTACACATACACACACACATATCATTCCCTCAACGTGGATAACACAAAACAGTTGAGAAGAGATAATATTAGATGCCCATCCAGCCATGAAGAACTCCCCATTCTAGATCTGTTGTTTCCTCCGTTCCCTCCGCTTCGTTCCGTTCCGTTCCAAAAAAAAGTAGGTATTTTCTTTAACCGTGAAAGGCACTACACTCGTTCCTCTCGCATCTCTCACACAAGCTTTTTGTCGAGTCGCAGTCGTGCGGACAACCCCGATCTCGATGGTCGCACCACTTTTGCGCGAGTTCAACCACCCTTGGCCCCCGATGGCTCGTCCCAAGCGGTGATAACATGTCCTGGACAGCACGGGGCCATCTGTGGTCGGAAGAGGGGACCGCGTGGCTGTACGAGGTAAGCTCTGGCTCTGGCACCCGGAGAGCAGAGCCACGGTCGAGTCCATGGCGCACGGCATCCATTGCGGCGGCTGCGGGTAGGTGTTATAAGCAGATCGACTTATCAGACGGGCAGGCTATCTGGATTGATCGCCGCGCGGCCCTCTCTCTGTCTCCGTCTCCGTCTCTATCTCTCTTGTAGCACGAGCACCTAATCCAAAGCAAAGGTCAGTCCGGTTTGTGAGCTGTCATATTTAGGGATCTCTGGGGATAAGCCACTAACGAGAGAAGGAACAAGAAGAAAAAACCCTTGTAGTTCTTACGGCTCCCGTCGATATGAAAGAATTAGATGTAGTTTGCTAGCAGTGTCTCTTCTCTGATGTACGGTACGTCTTACGCACATACATATATACATAGGTAGGTATATATAGTTATAGATATGTAGAGGAAAAGGGCAATCGAGCGGGAATAAACCTGCGAAGAGGATTCCCGTGGCCCTTTTTATAAGCAAGCAGGCAAGGCAAGGCAAGGCAAGGCAAACCAGACCAGACCAGACCAGACCAGACTTATCTCGCCTACCTAGGGCTTTATTTTTAAGCCATGCTGAGGAACAATCCTTCTCTTCGGGGATTTTCTTTTCTTTTCTTTTCGTTCCTTGCTTTCTTTAGAACTATCTGTCAGACTCCCCTTATCCGAGGGGTTGTCTCGACCACAACTCACGTCTTCCTGGTTGAGTGGCATCTCGTCATTTCGTACCCGCTACCAAAATGCTGCCATGGACCATCACGTACGTCCAAGCGGTAGTGCCCTTTCGCCCTTAGTCTCTCCTCAGCAGTCATCGTCGAAGTAACCTCGTGTTTCATGCCTGTACCTACCTATGTATACAATAAACAATATAATATATTCCGGGTCAACGGTTAGAATCTCGGGTGCCCGATTAGAAGATTTGGCTTCGGCCTTCTGCCTCTTGGGTAAGAGGGCGCGTGCTGGGGATGAAGTCGGCAGTTGAGGGAAACCGGTAAGTTTGGGACATGTCGTTATCTTTTTTTCCCTTTTTTCTTTTTTTCTGCCTTTCGGGGGTTTTAGACCCAAGGACTTGGATCTGCAACATATCACGGGCGTCGAAATGCGGTGCACGGCCGGAACGAAATACCCGTTTGGAAAAGAGAGTAAAAAAAGGAACGCTTGGCCGTCCCAACATTTGGCCCATTCATCCAATAGCCCTGCAGCCCAAACAGGTTCAGCCCCTGTCGACGGTAGCATCTGTGATGATGAACGACTTACATAGTACGGCAGAGGGGGCTCTAGTAGCCGTCTGGGCGGCTCCTTCGATGCATCATCCATCATGTACCAGGGTCCAGGGTCCAGAGTCCAGGGTCTCCGTCTCCCCCACGGCGAGCCTTCGTGTCAGCTCTAATGCTGACTGACCTACCTACCTATTCTCTGTGCTAAGCGAATGCAGCTGAAATTGGTAGCGTGTGTGCTATTTTATGGTACCGCGTGCGCACTATCACGCACATCATGCACATATTAGCTGTTACGTGCAGCAAAGCTGGGTGGCTATCGTTCATCTCCCTGTATGTAGTGTACTTCGTACGCGAGGTATAAGTGGCACAAGGGACTCTGCAGCGGAATACACACACTACCTACCTAGGTATACTATGTATATCGTCGACTATCGACGCTTACCTTGTCGCCACTGAGATGCGGTGGGGCCGACGGCCGCCGACTGCTCACGTCCTACCCGAGCAGTCGGGACGTCAAACCTGACCTCTAGTGTCGGGCTTAAACGCCATTGGGCAGCAGGTAGTTGAAGTATGTGTTCGTTTGTTCGTGAGTTACGTTTCGGCGTAAGACATTAACCAAGGACATTTACAACTTGATCGTACACCGCTCATTCCAATAGTGTTACTAGAATACAAAACTTCTAGTCTTATGACTTAGGCACCTGTGTGGTGAGCCGTGATTAGGATTTGGGCTTTCAATATTTCTGTCGTGTTAATCATTAATACAGATGACGGATATATTCGAACCAGGTTTTATGATATGTGATAAGAGCTATGGCAATACATACCTGGGATGAACGGGGAATAAAGTCAGACGACAGAACTTGGGAAAACGAGACTGACTGACTGACTGACTGACTGACAATCACTTACACTCTCGTTCAAAGAGGACTTGATCTGCGAGCAACCTCGTAGCCCGTGTCACATAGGACCTACATACGTGGTCGGAGGCTCAAGCCACGGGCTATAGTTCAACGCAGTTAGCCAATAGTATATTTCCTCATACATACATTAGGTAGTAGCCTTGTAGGCTTCTGCTCGCTGCAACCCACCGCATGTATGCGCAGGGATCCCTGGCTGCAGATACCCAGAACGAATGGAACTAACAAGCTTTCGGGGACACGGTGAGCTGCGTAAGAGGACGACGCATGTAGACAGACTTCTTTCCCACGGAACCGGTACCGCGGGTAGACCGAGCCACCTCCTTCGGGGTGAGCGAATTATGCAATGGTCTTATTTTTCTTATTTTTCTTCCTCTTCAAACCAACGAGGCTTTGGGACTCAGCTTAGGGTGCATGCATGCGGTCCCTACTGGTTGGAGTATAAACGCAAGAGGCTGGTAACGGCTTATAAGTTCGACTTGCTCGCATAACGCTGAGGTAGAGACATCGCAGGACAATATTTAATTATCCCGTCTCTTATTGTTGTAGAATTGTAGTGTTACCATCTATAGGTACTTACAGAACATCATGGGCGTAATGCTCATATGCGTGGGACCAAGGGTGACAGGGGAAAGAATACAATATGTTAGCGACACCTAACTATAGTTATATAAGATGAGCCTTGGTTTGCGCTGGGATATCTCTCTCACTCAGGTAAGGGCTGAGGAGAACATGTAGCTACTCTATCTCGTTTGTTCTGGCCCTTCTTTTTAGAATTGTAGGCGCCATTTGGTGGAATGTGGTGGTTTATAAACATTGCAACTGACTTAGACTTTTACCGTCTTAGTTTTATGCTTCCGCCGCGGACCTAACTAGGAAGTTACTTACTAAGCGATTACTACTGACGTACCTGATAATAATATTTAGATTTATGTTACTATGCTCATCAATCAATGAATTGTTCTGTGTTTGCATATGCAGTTAAACCTTAAACCTTATTCAATTATGCTATGAAGTCATATTCAGGTACAAGCGTCCAATCAAAACTTAGATCTTGCGCCGATGGCTTTTAGCCAGCACGGGTGAAACGCTCTAAACCTCCTAAACGTACTATCGATTAGGCCGTCTATCGTTATCTGATCCAGGGGATTCCTTCTCGCATTCTTCCGACCTCGAACCAGGAGCATCCCATTTCCAACCTCCAAAGATTTATAACTTTTAACTTTGATTTCTCTCCTTCTCCTTCTCCTTCTCCTTCTCTTCCTCCTTTCGCTTTATTCTTCTATCGGCTTAGTTCCCTCCAAAACTTGATAATAATATTATTTGCGACACGATGGCAGACACGAAGGATGACACCAAGCCAGACACGATGGCAGACCCCAAGCCAGACACCAAGGCCGCGACGTACTCGACCGACCCCGCTCTGTATATCTATACCTCTCTTACGGCTGGATCCTCTCACATCGTGACGGCTACTTCGCGATTGGAGACTATCCTGAGAGCCAACAGGGTGCCCTTCAAGGCTCTGGATATTGCTATCGACGACAAGGCACGCATGTTATGGGGTCGAAGGGCTGGCAAGGATGCATCTGGTCGAGAACGAAAGCTTCCCGGCCTGGTACAGATGGGCATGGTTCTAGGTGTAAGTCGGCTACGAATGTAAACCTCCTAAATATCCCACTAACGGAGTGGTCGCGTAGGATCTAGTTGAGATTGAGGAGTGGAACGAATACGGCGAACTGAAACAAAATGTCACCATCTACTACGACGACTTCACCATTCCGTCCAAGAGCCAGGCGCCCCCGCCACCTGCTCCTAAAGTTAAGAAGAGAGCCGCGGTATCAAAACCTACTCCTGCAGCGGGCGCTTCCGCACCACC
Organism: Daldinia grandis; assembly: GCA_022432525.1. Classification (NCBI taxonomy): domain Eukaryota; kingdom Fungi; phylum Ascomycota; class Sordariomycetes; order Xylariales; family Hypoxylaceae; genus Daldinia; species Daldinia grandis. Next base: position 2,123,356 of record JAJKLB010000001.1, read on the forward strand.
ACCGCCTGCTGCACCTCCGTTGCCCGAAAACGATAAGTCGAAAGCACCCGCAGCGTCATCGACAAGCAAATCCGGAGTAGCAGCTAAAGCAGCCAGCGCCGCCGAACCCGTCCGTAGTATTGCCGAGGAGGCCGCGGCGAAAGCGAAGCAGGTGCATCTGGATAGCTTGCGAGCTAAGGTCTACGGGAAGAAAGATAAGGACGCTACGGAGGGCGAGGATATTAATAGGTCAGACGACAAAGACACCAAGGGAAGTAAGGAGGAATCTAAGGAGGAGCCCAAGGAAACCAAGGGGTTGGAGAGCAAGACTGCCGAGAAATCAGAAACCGAGGATTCTAAGAAACCTGATACCACGGATGTAAAGAACGCCAAGGACATCAAAAATGTCAAGGATACCAAGGATACCAAGGATACGAAGAAAACAGACACCAAAGATGCTAAGAAACCCGAAAGCAAAGATACCAAGAAGCCCGACGCCAAGGATGTCAAGAAGGTAGAAAAGAAGGACACTAAGAAACTAGACACCAAGGAGATTAAGAAGCCAGAGGCCAAGGTTATTAAGAAGACAGACGCCAAAGAAGTTAAGAAATCCACTGCTACCGCCAGCACCAGCTCTAGCGCTAGGAAGACCACTACTACTCCTACTACCACTACGGCCTCCTCTAGGGCCAAGGCGGCAGCGGCAGCAGCAGTACCAAAGCCTAAAGTAACGACTTCCAAAGCAGCGCCTTCGAAAGTAGTCCCCTCGAAAGTGGTTCCTTCGAAAGTAGCCCCTCCGAAAGCGGCTCCTTCGAGAACAATTCCTTCGAGAGTAACTCCCTCGAAAGCCACTCCTGCAAAGATAACACCTAAAACGGTCCCGATCAGGCCCAAGACTACGACCACGACCACATCATCTAGGACCATTTCCACGCTGCCTAAACCCAGGGCTGCGATGTCCACCCGCTCAGCAGCCGAAAAGCTGAGCAAGCTGAAGCTATCGGACAAAGATAAGGAAATACCGGCAGGTGAGGCGGCCCTGCGGTCGCCAACGGCGGCGTCATGGCGCGAGACTACCCCAACAGAAGAGGACGTGCTGCGCCCGATGTTGCAAAGTCCGACGACTGGGTCGTGGAGGGCAGATGGCACCGGCGCGACTCCCAACATAAGCGAGCTTCTCCACGGTGCCGTCGTCGAGGAGGTGTCTCCCGAAGAGATCGCCGAGATCGAGAAGACGGAGGCGATTCCCGAGGCGACGAGTTCGGAGGAGGAAGATAGCGAAGGTGAGGTAGAAGACAATGATGACGAAGAGAAAAAGGAGGGCGGGGGGGAAGATGACGATGACGATGAAGAAGAAGAAGAAGAAGAGGACGACGACGATGAGGAGGAGGGGAAGACGGAGGAGGAAGGCAAGGGAAAGGGAAAAGTTGAAATCAAGAAATAATTAATCATTTTAATAGTATTCAATACGTCGACTGATTCCGGCGAAGTTTTCACTTAATATTGCTTTTCAGCAGACATTAGGGGGCGGGGGTGCTAATTACTTAGGTAGATACCAAATTTGCGAAGAGAAGACAAAAATAAATAAAAACGAGGCATTATTTTAATCTGCGAGAACCTTAGTAACGGTACATACATACCTCACTGTATTATCGTATCGACGACAGGGACACTTCTTAGACAGATTAATATATTACGTGTTATTTTAATAGTTAATTAATAGTTAATAACTACCTGCCTAACCTAGGTAGGTAGGTAGTTAGTTAGTAGATACCTAACCTAGGTACTTAGGTATATATTATATAGGTAGGTAGGTATCTACCTATCTTTTGTGTTATTTATGTACCCGTTCGGATATATTATACTACTACTCTTACCATCTAGTTACATATATAGGTACCTATATGCTTGTATAACCTCCCCTTTCCCCTCCCCGCTCTCACAATTTTTCGACGGCACCCAGAATGTCCATTTAGTAAAGGCCCTCGTCATCGCTCGCCGTCCCGTGGTTAAACTTGGGTGTAGGTGAAGCCTGTGCTCTACCCTTCCCCTTAGTCGTACTCCCGCTCCCGCTTCTCCTCCTCCCATTCGTCAGGCTGCTCCCACCGAACTCGTTTCTTGTCCCGTTCTCGTTCCCGCTCTCCTCGTCGCTGGCGTTGGCGAGGGCCTTCCCTTTCCCCTTGCTGTTGGTGCTGCTGGTGCTGGTGGGTGTCGTCGGTTTGCCTTTGCCCTTGTTGCTCGAGATCGACCGGGACTTCGGCCTGCGGAACGCCGGCGTCGCGGGAGCCTCAGCTATTTCCGGCTGAGGCGGCGGTGACGACGGTCGTTGCTGTTGTTGCTGCTGCTGTTTCTGAGGTTTGGAGTCTGTATTCTCGAAGGTGGCGCGGACTTGCTCGTAGTGGGCAAGCTCGCCGGCACTGACGCTGGGAATTAATTCCCGATTCGCGTCGAGGAAGTCTTGCTCTGTGACCATGACAGCCACGTCCTCGGGCGTGGCGTGGTGGTCGAAGAAGTTAGCCGTGGAGATTGGACCGTGCCCATCTTTCTCCCGCTCCGCATTGATAACCCGAATCTTGGTGTCTACTAGAGACGCCTGCCGCGTAACCGCCTTAAGCATGGCGTCACTGCACAATGCATAGAAATCAGCACCCGTGTAAGTGAAGGGCAGGTGCTCTGCGACAGCCGGCAATGAGACGGACGGGTGGAGTGTAAATCTGTAGGCGAGGTTAACATATGGACACTATGACTTGCTCCCCTGTGAGAGGCTAAGATAATTGGATTAAGGACATACTTTCTTGTCAGGGCTTCCATAATTGTGATCTGCTTGTCGTGCGTATCGGACACGCCAAGGTAGAGCATCTTGTCAAATCTACCGGGACGTAGCAACGCCTGATCAAGCAGATCGGGTCGGTTTGTGGCGCCAATGACGAAGACGCCGCCCCCTTCATCATCTCCCCCGGACATGCCATCGAGTTCTGCTAAAAGCTGGGAGACGATACGATCCATGACGCCTCCACTGTCGCCCTGGTTTCCTCGTTTCGGAGCAACCGAATCAAGTTCGTCGAAGAAGACAACACAGGGTCTCGCATCTCGGGCCCGCTGGAAGACACGGCGAACATTGGCTTCAGACTCTCCGATATACATGTTTAGTAGCTCGGGACCCTTAACACTGAAGAAATTCAAGCTGTACTCTGTAGCAATTGCCTTTGCTAACAGCGTCTTACCCGTACCGGGTGGGCCGTAGAACAAGATACCGGATCGCTTCTTCATTCCTTTAGCAAATAACTCCGGCCTCTCCAGCGGAAGTTGAATGGTCTCCATCACCGCTTCTTTGACATTGCTAAGACCACCAACATCATCCCAGGTGACGTTCGGAATCTTCGGTGCGCCAATTGCGTCTGCGAAGTTCTTACGTGCCGCATCCACGGCAATTTCGAAGTCAGCCTTCGTTAGACACCTCGCAGATGAACCCCCTGCCACTTGTACATCGCGAACGGTGACGATCGAATTCTCGTTCGAAGCCTTCATCGACAGTTTCTCCAGGCGTGAATCACGTGCGACTATCGCACGCTCAACCACATCAACTAGATCACCAGCAACTAGAGCTGCCGTTTTGACAGCGACTCCACTTAGCTCAACTTCAGGGGCTAAAGATACCCCTCGGTTCTGTATTATAGATTGCAAAATGCCTTCACGTTCGCCTTCATCGGGAGCGCTCATGTCGAGTTCGTGGGTAAAGAGACCTCTGATTCCATCTGGCACCTTGTCTACTTCGGTTGTCGTCGCGATTAATACTCTAGTGTCGCTGAGTACTTCCTTCATTGCAGCTACCATCCTGTCGGCCGTGAGGGCTTCGATATGTCGAATAAGCAGAGCACAGCATGCCGGACCGCAACTCATGGCACGATCTGCTCGCGCCTTCAGGAGGCCTTCGGTTTTGACATCGCTCCCTCCAGCTCCACTCTCATTGACCACGTCATAGGAATCGATAGTGAATGTATGTAGACCAATGTCTGCACAAGCATTGGTAGCCAAAGTGGCCTTGCCTATGTTGCGTTGGTTTGATACGAGAAGAACAGCAACCGGGGGCATTTTAAGATGAACAGCTCGTTTACTCGTAGCAGCCGCCAGTAGCTCTCTCAATCGTCGTCTCAGGGGCGGGGTAACCCTCGCCTGAGGCTGTGCTACCGAAGACAGGACACTGGATGTGGGCCGAGGAGCTTCCTCAACGCCTAAATAATAAGGCCAGTTGCTATCTTTCGTGCCTGGGAGACAGCTAGTAGTGCCGCCAGATTGGGCAATCTGAGTCGAAGAGCTGTCGACGCAGGCTACACCACCCCAAATATCCTCTTCGTCCTCTTCGTCGACAGCTTCTTTCTTCTGACGTTCTATGTGAGCAATTTTAAACCAAGCAACGGCGTCCGGGTTTGATGTAGCTACTGCACCGGACTTGCTTGAAGCCGTAAGGGCTACGACATCGTCGAGAACAAGGCCATCACCGGTATTTGTTGATTCCTGGAGGGTACGTCCAAGTTGCGTGTCAATTGGAATTCCAACTAAATCACCAGTTTTGACTACACGAATACTCCGCGCGAAGTGATCCTTGAGTCCGCCGAATATAGCCGTCTGGAGAGCTTTCTCGGAAGAGACGGGTGTCCGTATTTGCTGAAGAGTGACATCGCGAGCGTAGGGAGGGCGGGTCGATCCGGTGATTTTTGCCTGGCCTGGCCTCGGAGGTTGAGCTATTCTTTTCAATGGAGATAGGCGAACGTAAGGCGCGCCCTCCAGGTTTGCGAGCAAGAGGGGCGACATGTACGCACCAGGTCCAGCATGCGCTGGGAGTTTGGAGTCAAAGAACGAAGGTCTTCGATTATTGACATCGTGCTTCGAGCTTGGGATTCTAGTCATAGGCCTATGGGAATAACCCTCCGGGAGCCCATAAATCTTAGCCGGTCGCCATGCCGACTCTTCTTCCCCTGGTTGGCCGAAGCTGCCTAGGCCGAACAAACCAATTCCATTTGCGGGAGGTTCCTCCGAAGCCTCGAGTCGGACCCAATCCCCGGAGAAGCACCCTATCCTAGTCAGAGAGGTGATATCTACATATACCCTTGCTTCTTCATCGTCTTCGGCTGTCGGTTTAGGGTGAAGTAGTTCTGATGGTATTTGGCTCATCAAGCCGTGAGCCTTAAAGAGGCGGCCCTTGGGACGATCTTGGCGAGCGGTTGTAGCGGTAAAACTAGAGAAGACCGAGGGAGTATTCACGCCGTTCCCAATCCGTCCGCGCCCAAGTGTCAATGGCGTTCCTGGTTGCATGCTGGAGACGCCGCTAGCATTGGTAGGTGGCAATGACGGAGCTTGAAGAGAGATGATATCGTCAAGCGAATCGTCGGAGAGTTCATCTTCATTCTCAGGTTCTGAGATTTCCGTGTCGACATCTGTTATAATGTCCGACGTCTCGCTCGGACCATCCGCCTTATCTCGCTCTTCGGTAGCAGAATAAAACTGGTCGGTTGCTGTGTCCTCGCCATCCTGATCGACGTTATTTAAAGCTTGGGGCGAGGTAATGGCACCTCGAGCTTGCTTCGACTGAGTGTGACCCCTCGTCAAAATGATCTTGGTAGTTGGTGCTAGGATGCCTTGGGCTACGGGCTCGCAAAGTGTCACCTTGCCGGGTGTAGGGGGTACGTGTGTAATAGGATGTGGAGGTAACGGTAAAGGGAATAGGTCTCCGTTATGAACGATCTTTAAGGTCCCTAAAGCTACACGCAACGCAGCAGCGAGGCGATCCGTCGAGACATCAGGACCTGTGACCGCTTTCGTTTCAACAGAGAGATGATCGTCAAAGAAAGTCCCTTCCCCATTCTCAAGTCTCTTCACCAATTCGCTTTCAAGATGTACAAAGACAGTATCCAAGGGGAGCGTTGCCACGTCTAAGACCAGGATTTCAATACCACCTTTATTATGGGCAGAAAGTCTCGAGGGTGCAACCTGCTGCAAAGTTGTCGCAAAACTTTGTAGGGCGAGGGACGAAGGGGAGAATTGGATTGTAGAATCAGCAAGGGAGGTTGATTTGGCGACGGGGACTATGGTCCAATTTGTTCGTTGAGGATTCGGAGACGGTGTCCACGGGGCAATGGCAACATGTTGGATGCTGAGAGGTTGGCTGGTCTCATCTTCACTCGAATCTGTATCACACATTAGGTCTTTATTAGTTTTCGACGCGGCTACGTGCAGAGAGCCCAAACATCCCCTCAAGACACTCACCGTCTTGCAAATGAGGGAACAAATCAACAAATAGGTTGTTAGATAATATGCCAATATCTCCTTTCACATGGTTGTCCAGCACAAGCTTTGCTGGTAAGGCAGGCTTGTCCTGTCTTCTCCTCCGCCTTCGCTTCCGATGAGCACCTGGATCGCGAGTTGGGGTAGGCAGAGTAGGCAGAGTAGGCAGAGTAGCCATGGTAGCCATAGTAGCCATAGTCGCGACGTATGGCTTTTAGAATCTTAGAGAGCGGTACGCCGTGATGGAAATCATTAAGGCGGATCAGGGCCCCGCAAGTCGCGAGGTGTCGCGCATAGAGGAAAGTGGAATTTTAGAGGACAATATTTTAACGAGGTCGATAAATGATAGGATGACAAGTCATGAAAACTCCACGGGTGTATTATTCCGTCGCGTCGTATACGCTCTCCTTCTTCTCCTTCGTTTCTTCGGGTCACCTAATCGACCTAATCGACCTAATTGACCCCAATTGACTTTCGGCTTTTCTTACGCCTGCTATAATTTTGACCGAGGCATTGTCCATATTCGATAGATGCACAGACCAAGAATCAATAATCCGATACCTAAGTGGAATAAGCCTATGTACCTATGTACCTTACCTAAGGTACCTTAACGTTATCGATATCAATCGATGGCTTGCAGTTAAAGGCGTAACCATGTACCTATGTACATACCTGGTAGGTACATATGTAGGTACCTATGTACATGTAGGTACAGGTAGCACAACTTTACCGATGTTATCAATTTTATACTTCCCTTACGCATCTACACTTAGGTAGGTAACTACCTAAATTTATAGGAATACCTCTGTAACATGCATGTTCTTCATCTTAGAGCTAACTTGACTAGTGTTCGTTCCGTCAACATCAATTATTTAACCTAGCATTTGAGGTTTCATTCGCCTCCATCTATAGTGGCGATAGTCCCCTTTTCTTCTTTACTTTCACATGTCTTTGTTGTCGAACATAAGTTCTCCTTCATTCGATGCCCACTAGTGTCCAGCGGCTCGGAATCAACTACCTAATACACTAATCTGCATACTGACGTAGTATTCCTTGATCTCCGGGACCTACCTTGGCAAGATTCTACCTTCACGAACCCCTGCAATAGGATTGCCTTCCATTTTATCGTGGCCCTTTTGATCCTAATGCCATTCACCGATTTACACTAGTGACACACCAACTCCCTACTTTGATATATCTTCATTTTATCGGTAGCTGACTGCCTTGGAATCTAATCCGGGTTCGGCTCAGTATCTTGCTTCTAAGAAAACTATGACGCGGCTTCATTGCTGACGGGGTATTGCGACCATTACTGAATTACTAGATCTCATTTACTAGATCACACTTAGATTTAGCAACGCCAATCCATTCGATACACGACTCGCTATCTTTTGACTTGACATTGTCTAAGCTACAAAATTTTTGCAAACTATATTTTCGTTTAAAGAGTTTATACAAAGACTTGACGAGCAACCTTCAAGCCCAAATGAATACACTATACTTATAATAACTAGTTAAAAATCGCAATGGGATTTAGTACCGACCATAACCAGGCTAGGTTGGAGCCCTCTGGCGCCGCTACTGTTCAAACAGCCATCGAATTCGCCCAACAGGCAGAGAAGCTCTCACTGCAGACAACCCAAAATAATGAACACACAGATACGGTTGCCGTTGAGGCCCAGTTTGTGACGCCACAGGATCCAGTCATTATTACAGCTGATGGGAACCGACTGCCTACTGTTCCTCTTGAGCAAGCGCATAAACTTAACATATTAAAAGAAGAGTTAGAAAGTGGTGCTTCTAAGGATGCGATTGACCATGCCAGTCACGATGACCTCCCGCCGCCTCATGCTGTCGCCGGCTTAGGGTCGGCGTCCTACGCCAACGATAAAGCAGCACAGAGATCATCCGAGGGTTCGTTACGGAGGTCCATGCCGCCAACAAACACGCATCCGCTTTTCCCTCCTCTTCCCTTGTATGGGCCGCCGTCTCTACTTCGCAACATACAATGCTGGACGTTTCGGTTTACATCGTTTTTTCTTAGCGCTGCCTTCCTAGGAGTAATTGTTCTCGGCGCCCTGTTTACGAACATACCTAAAATATGTTACAAAGCCTGGAAGCGCATAACCTTCCAAGACCCTTACGCTAAAAGGCCCTTTTACGAAGAGGAAGTTCGAAGACAGACTGTACGGGATAAACAGGAGAAGGCCTGGAAGAGGCGGCAATCCCAGGCTCGAAGAACTTCGGATCAAGAGGACGCCCAGGGAAACGAAGGCTACATCCCAACCGAAGGTGGACCGGATCCCGTCATCTGCGACGTGGGATACTACGCGCGGAGGGTTGGTTTGGACATTGAAGAATTCCAAGTACAAACCGAGGATGGGTTCATTATTGATCTATGGCACGTGTATGATCCCCGCGAGTATACCAGGTTAAATGACCAGGATCGGTCCTATCGAGGGCCAGAATTATTCACGGGCGAGAACAGGAAGGTATTAAGGGACCCAAGCCAAAAGCGTAAGTTTCCTGTACTCCTGATGCACGGTCTGCTTCAAAGCTCTGGCGCCTATTGTGTCAACGACGACGATTCGTTAGCGTTTTACCTATGCAAATCAGGCTACGACGTGTGGCTAGGAAACAACCGATGCGGTTTCAAACCAAAGCATACCTTACTCGACTACTCGGATCCTCGTATGTGGTGCTGGAATATCCGGCAGATGGGGGTGTTTGATCTATCTGCGTTGGTCTCACGAGTATTGTTTGAAACTGGATTCGAGAAGATCGGATTGATTTGTCACTCGCAAGGGACGACAGAAACGTTTGTGGCCTTAGCGAAAGAGCAGCGTCCCGAGCTGGGAGAGAAGCTCACCGTATTCTGCGCCCTTGCACCAGCAGCCTATGCCGGGCCGCTGATTGGCAAGATGTACTTCAAATTCATGCGCGTGATATCACCGGGTCTCTTCCGGATTATGTTTGGTATCCACGCATTCATCCCTATTATGATGACCATGCATTCGATCCTACCTTCTGGCATCTACGGGCAGCTTGGATACACCGTATTTTCATTTCTATTCGACTGGACGGATATTCGTTGGGATCGCGGGCTAAGGGATCGCATGTTTCAGTTTGCTCCCGTTTACGTGAGCGCCGAATCGATGCGCTGGTGGTTAGGTCGGGAATGTTTTGCCAAACATAAATGCATACTCTCTACCAAGGAAGAGTGGCGGAGTGAGGAGAGCGAAGATGGGACAGATGGTCCTCTCGCCGAAACAGCAAGCAAGCGCCGAAGCTCTATACTACAAAAAATGAATAGAGAACACCACAAGAAACCAAAAGGCTCTACGGCGTGGTACAACGAGAAGGTGTGTCCATTTGCGCTATGGGTAGCCGGAAAAGATAATCTCGTAGATGGAAAGAAACTGCTGCGACGGTTCGAGAAAGGAAGAGAACCGCACGTCAGGGTAGTCCATAGTAAAATATTGCCAGAATATGAACACCTGGATGTTATTTGGGCAATGGACGCGGCGGAACAGATTTTTGGAGAGATTCGGGAAGTTCTATGGAAGACTTGCAACGTTCGAGACAAATGCAGAATACCAAAAGGCTGCGAGGACGTCGCAGCGTGGGTACGGCCAGAAAAGGCCGGGGCAGATGACGAGGATGCTGAGCAGTCGAGCAGCGATTCGGCATAATCCTCGATTGGAACATGATACCCCCTTTGATTTTTTTACATTTGGACACGAGGTACGGAGACGATTACATACAGGATAGTTGATACATACGATATGCCATATATATTTATATTTAGACGTATATAGAAGACGAGACAGATAGGCTATATAGAGAGGTACATATAATGTTTATTGTTCTCATTTTATACCAGTTATATTACGTTCAGCCAAATTGGTTTTTACTTGAATACTTACTAACACATAGCACATGTAATTATAATGATCCGAATATCTTCACATCGGTCAGCAGCTCCAACTCCTGTCCAAGTTCCCCGCAGCAGCACATTGAAGCTTGTCTTCTCTGGGATTAGTTCTGGGGTCCCCATGGCCAAGCCATCTGGAATAAGCACTATTTCCATCATCCATACCTTAGGTATATTTGCATGACTTTGGGACTTGGTTTTATACAATCAGTCCTCGATATCATATCCAATATCATAGGTTAGGTAGTTACTCAATACCAGAGGCGAGTAAGGGGCACTTACAGAAGAGGCTAACCTAGGTTAGACGGCTTGAAAGGTAGTATTATAACGGGGACAGGAAGATCATCGCCCGGTCAGGGATCGCGAACCCCGATTAATAATATCCCTAAGGGACGGGGACTTCTACATAAATGGATCCCAGGGGAGGGAGCTCCACGGCTTCCCACGGTTCCTTTGTCTGACGCTACTAACAAAACAACCTCGGAAGCTTTAACCGCGGGAGCTTCGTGTTCCCCGATTAGCTTCACTATTGTTTTCTTCTCCCTTAACTTAAACTATATTGGCTTCGAATGGCTTGAGCTTAAATATATATATAACTATATATACTTAATTGCTATCTATTACGTATAGTTATACAATTACAAAACCAAGCGTCTTTGTTTCTGCTTATCTACCTGGTGCTGCTGTCGTCATCATGCCAGTCATCAAGTCCTTTCACTCGCCATTACAGATCCCAGAGGTCGACTTGTGGCAGCTTATATTCGAGCGGAGGGATAGGGCGTTCCCGGAAGACAAAGGTACTGCTTACTCACTTAACTACCTGTGTATATGAGCGGAGGAGAGACAGATATCTAATACTGGCTGGTAGAAATATACATCGACCCCGATACAAGACGCTCATATACGTGGGCGCAGGCCCGCAGCACCGCTCTCGAGTTCGGCAAGGGCCTCAAGTCGCAATGGGGGTTCAAGAAGGGCGACGTGCTGGGGTTCTTCTCGCCGAATAGCATAGACTACCCCTCCGTCTTCTTCGGCGTGCACTGGGCTGGCGGCGCTTGCTCGACTGCCAACCCGACATACACGGCGAAGGAGCTCGCGTACCAGATGGAGGATTCCGGGGTCGCAGGCATCGTCACGCAGGTCCCCATGCTGCCGACGGTACTCGAAGCCGCCAAGGCCATCGGACTGCCCCAAGACCGCATCATCCTGCTCGGCGATGCGAGAGACCCGACGGGCAAGTTCAAGCACTTCACCGAGATACGTGGGGGTTCGGGGCTGCTGGGGTTGTCGTTGCGTCCGCGCATCGATCCCAAGAAGGACACCGCCTTTCTCGTGTACAGCTCTGGGACCACGGGGCTGCCGAAGGGGGTCATGCTCACGCACTACAACATCGCTTCCAACCTTGTGCAGCTGGGTCATTGTGATGTTTTCAATGGGATTTACCACTCGGGGGGGATCGACGGGAAAGGTGATAAGCAGATCGCGGTGTTGCCTTTCTTCCATGTATATGTAAGTTTGTGTGATATTTACCCCTTACCTACCTCCATATCACGAAGTAGAAGCAATAGCAACAACAACAACAACAACAACAACAGCAACAAGTCTTAGCTCAAGATACTTACGCACCCCCAAAAGGGCCTCACATGCATAGCCCTCCAAAGCATATTCATGGGCGTACAAGTCGTCGTCCTGCCCAAATTCGACCTCGACAAATTCTGCCAAGCAGTCCAAGACTTCGGCATAACCTTCGCCGCCATCCCACCCCCGGTGGTCCTCGCCCTCGCCAAGCACGCCTCCGTGTCGAAATACGACCTCTCCAGCATCAAATGGGTGAACTCGGGCGCGGCGCCCCTCGGCCGCGAGCTGGTCGAGCAGGTGTGGGCGCGCCTGAGCATCCCCGTCATGCAGGGCTACGGGCTGTCCGAGACGGCGCCCGCCGTGACCAAGGGCCACATCGCCGACTGGAAGCGGTTCAACGGGTCCTGCGGCAAGCTGCTGCCCAACGTCGAGGCCAAGATCGTCGACGTCCACACCGGCGTCGAGAAGGGCCCCGGCGACGGCGAGGGCGAGCTCTGGTTTCGCGGCCCGAACGTCTTCCCCGGCTACTGGAATCGGCCGGAGCTGCAGAAGGACACGTTTAGCGAGGACGGCTTCTTCAAGACGGGGGATATCGGGTATGTCGATAAGAAGGGGAATTTTTATATTACGGATCGGCTGAAGGAGTTGATTAAGTACAGTGAGTCTTTTTCCATTTCCATTTTCATTTCCATTTCCCTATTTCCACTTCCCTTCCTTGTCATATTATATATTATATATTATATATTATATACAGGTTAGGTTAGGCACCCCGGTCCTACTAACACCCACCCAGAGGGTTTCCAAGTCGCCCCCGCAGAGCTCGAGTCCGTGCTCCTGGGGCACGACGAAGTGGCCGACGCCTGCGTCGTGCCGGCACACGACAAGGTGCGCGAGACCGAGGTTCCACGCGCGTACATCGTGCTGCGGGCCAACGTGTCGCGCGACGAGGCCAAGGCCGCGGAGCTCATTGCTTGGGTCGAGGGACGCGTGGCGCAGCATAAGAGGCTGCGCGGCGGCGTGCGGTTCGTCGACGAGGTGCCCAAGAATGCTAGCGGTAAGCTGCTGCGGCGGGTGTTGAAGGAGGAGGCTAGGAGGGAGGATCAGAGGGCTGAGGGGCCGAAGTTATGATAGGATAGGGGGGAGAAGATGTTGTGGCGGTATATAAGGCACCTAGGTAGGTAGGTACCTAGTAATAGTGATTAGTAGAGTAGAGAGAAGGGAGGAGGAGGGGGGGTGGGAGAGGGTAGAAAGATGCCAAGACAAGAGCAGTATGTAAAGTAAAGCTAGGCGTGGAACTCTCTCTATATAGATTCCAGAATACCCATGTATGTAACATTTAGTTATACAGATAATCATACAGTCGAGCCAGCTACAGGCCCCTCCTTTCCCTTTGTCTATCCGTGAGCAGCGTTATCCGTCGTCTAAACCAGTCTCGAATACACGCCGTCCGCGTATTCCTGGCGTAATCCGTCACATCGTGTGGCATACGATTTCGTAACAGTCCCCTCCGGTCCGGTACATTCTTAGAATGCCCTCTACAGCCTCTTCTCTCTTATATACCATCGAAGCGTAAGCCCTTTTCGTGACCTTCAGCCTTTTAAATCGTGCATACCCTATCATCCGGCACCCCCCTTTTCCTTTCAACCCAACTTCTCACTCTCCTCCAACAGCCTCTCAACGCTAAACTTACCATCCCCTCTCCCAAACTCCTCCAGCAACCTCCTCTTGCCCCCATCCCTGTCCCCCCCAGCCCCCTCCCCGCCATAAAACCGCTGCATGAGCATAACAAGCCACTTCGCATCCTGGACGCTCGCCCCGCGCCCATCCACCACCGTCCCCGCCATCAGCACCCCGGCCAGCCCCTCGTCGACGTAGTGCGTCACGCTGGTGTGCGGCTGCGCCCACTCCCCGCGCGCCTTGTACTCGGCCAGCTGCGTGAACAGGACGGTGGCCGTCCGCGACGGCCCGTCGAACACCCACTGCAGGAAGTGGATCTCCGCGCCCACGTCCGCGCCCCGCGGCACCGGGAGCACGAAGGAAGGGTGGCGGCGCGCCGTTGCCTCGAGGGTCGCGTAGGTGCCCGTCGGGATCACCGCGCAGAGGGAGTTGGGCGACGAGGCGTGGCGCAGCCGCCATATCGCGCTGAGCTCCTTCTCGGGGAGCGCGCGGGCTTTCGGCAGGTCGAGGATTTCGGAGAGCGGTTTTACGGCGGCGGCGTTTGTGCTCCCCGTACCAACGGGTGGGACTTGCGATTGTGACGACGACGGCGGGGGCGGCGGTGGCGGTGGTTCCTGAGTAATCCCATCCCTAGCCCGTGTCTGTCCTGGCACAGGCACAGGCTCATCCGCAAGTAGGGCATCGAGCCCGGGAACCGAGGCGGTATCTTTCTTCTTAAGCTCCTGGATGCGGTCCTTGTAGGCCTCCTTCAGCTCGCCGATATCGCGCAGGCCTTCCTCGCGGGCTTTGCGGTCGAGCTTGTCGCGATACTTCTCGATGACGGTGCGAGCGGCCTGGGTGGTGGCTACGAAGCGCACGTCGTGGACCTGAGCCCAGCGGCGCTGCTGGCCCGGTAGGCGGAAGGGTTGTCGCCGGCCGAGGAGGTTGCGCAGGGCCGGGATGCGCGCCGTTGCCATTGGGAAAAGACCGGATGGGACGGGAAGGGAAGGGAAGATAATAAGAGAAGAACAAGAACAAGAACAAGAACAAGAAGAAAGTAAGGAAAAGAGACTATTATCAGGCTTTACCGACTGGCGGGTTCCCTAGGATGTGATGGTCAAGTTCAGAATATAAATCGAATATAAAATGGAGCTAAATTGAACTCTACTTATCGACAAAACGTGGGGCGCGACTCCATCTCCAAATCAAAGTACGAAGTACGTACAAATACAATATACATCCGCGTGACAGTGGAGAACAAAAAGGTTCTCCTATTAAAACATTTCTAATTCAATCATCCCCGGATTCTATTTCTTTTAACTTTACCCCAGCAAGCAAGCAAACAAACAAACAAACAAGCACCATATACCTACACACAGTGTGTAGTACACGAAATGAATAGTTATAGGAACGGGAATGCTTCTTCGATATACTAACTAGGTCTTGAATTCCAATTAAACAAGATCGAATATATACCTAGGTGGGTACCTAGGTAACTAGGTTAGGCTAATGAAAACAGTATAGCTCAATCAAGCCCTGTTCGGGGATGGGTATCCCACTCTAACAGCTCTCGTCAGTTCTCTCGTCGACAGCCACGACACGACATCGCTTCTAGGTCTAGTTCTCGGTCTAGGTCTAAGTCTAGCCTTGTCTTCCTTCTCTACGTCTTTTCTAATACGTCCCCTCTAACTCTATCAGATGGTATCTCATTAAATTTAAGCATTAACAGGCTTGAAGGTGATCTTCTCGGTGTCCTGCTTGAAAGGTACACCTAGCTCAAAGAGCTTAGTAACAGCGGCAGCGAAGTCCTTGAAGAAGAGGTCGTTGTCCTTGGCGTACTTCTCTACCCAAGGCTTCGTTGCCTTGTCCTGGATAAGGGCGTAGTCCGCCGGCAGCATCATGAGCGACTTCGTCTTGACATCTTCGTACTGCTTGGGGCCGTCCCACTTCCGCAGCTGCCACTTCTCCTCTAGGAGTAGGCGGTAATAGTCGTTGGTTAGGACGGTGGGAGAGAAGGTCCACGGCCCGTCGAATCCACTTCGGTCGGTGTGGCAACGACCGAGGGCGTGCGCACCAGCAAGGGCAACGATCTCTTGATCATTGAAACCCATGCGGTAGAAGATGTCACGGAGATGAGGAGTTCCCTTGGCGGCGTCGGGAAGACGTCCGTCAGGCGTGCAGGCTGCGGCATCTCGGTCCTGACGGCCGGGTCGGAAGGGGATGATGGGACCCTGCATCTCCTGGATGGCAGCAATACCGCCGATGATCCAGAGATCGGAGTATGTGATCCAGGGGAACTTGGCTATAAGGTAGGTGTCAGCCTGTGATATCAATCTTGACAAACGGAAAAAAAGAACATACCCTTCACAGGCTCAAGGAAGTCCCGAGCATGCTTCAAGCCGGCATTCGCGCCGTGGTCACCCTCGGGGGCGAATCGCATGGTAGCACCGTTGCTACCACCAGTACCCGTCTCCTTGTCATACGTACCGCTAGCGTGCCACGCGAGACGAACGAGGACAGGGCCGTAGCTACCGTCGTCGTACTCGTCGTTCTCCTCGAGGCGGTTGGCGATCTCGTTGTACACCTTCTGGTAGTCATCCTTGGTGGCTGAGAACACCTTGGTGCTACCCGAGTTGTTCGAGGTGTAGAAATAGTAGCCGGCAGCACCCGCAACGGCGGCACCTGCCAGGTAGATCAGGCTCGACGAGCTAGAGGTCTTGGGAGACTCCGACGAGTAGAATCGTCGGCCGTGCTGTCGGAATGCTTGCCGAGAAGACGTGGCAAATGTATTTCTGGCGGAGGTGCGCAGGGCTGCGCGGGCCATCTGGCGGGACACAGTTGCGGCCGACATCTACAGCGTCGTGGGTTAGACACAACCAAATATTTGATATTGGCGGGGTGATATAATGGATGTCTTACATTTTGTCTTTCCTAGTGGCACAGCAGAGGAATTGAGTTCAACCAAGAGAAGGAGAGTTATATAAAAAAAAAAGAAAAAAAGCTAGAGAGCTGATATATAACAACGAAAGAGGGACGGTGAAGGAAGAGACCAATTCTACGTAAAAGGCTTACAGGAAAAGAAATCCGAGGACGGGAAGTCTCCGTCGCTGGGAAAAGCAGCCCGAAATGTTTAGTAAGAAAGAATCTAAGTCGTCCTATTGGGTGGCAATCCCCCTAGCATCGTTTTCTCTCGGCTTCTACTAGAGTGGGCCCCTAAACGGGTACCTCTCCTTTCCCTCTCTATCTCTCTTTCGTTTCACGCTTGCCATGACATGGCCTAACTAAAGTTCTTACCTGTGGAGGAATTTTGTAATTTTTTTTGGTTGATGAGAGTAACCGATGGCAACATCTGATGCCAACAACGAACGTAGCGAATAGAACGCCGAGATTCCACGGGGCCACGCATGCATGCAACCTGCGCGTGCGCATGTAACATCCTACCTCATACATATAGATTCAATTGGTTTTAAGTACTCAAGGCCGATAGTTAATCGAACCATTGACAACCAAAAAAAAAAAAAATAATAAATCCCATCCATTCTTCCCCCGGGTTGAGCCAAACTGCTATCATTCCCTTACTTAGAAAGCTTCGGTTCGTATATGGAACTACCTACTGCACATACGCTATTAATAAAAAAGCGCTACCGCAAACCCACTCGCTAAGGCAGCTTAACCTACCTATCTATGTACCTAGGTACCTTTGTAAGCACCTTGGGGGACACCACTGGGCGCGGAGTACGTCTAGTCCGCTCTGCCCGCACGGCGCCGCACCCGAGGTCCACCCTGCTACCACTTCATACTATCTGTACACTACCTACCTAGGTACACTAGGTATGTACCTCTCAGCGGGAAAAAGGGAGGAAGAGGGAAAAAAGCTAAAAAGCCAAAACAGAAGCATCCCAGTTGCCCGAGCTTGTCCGAGCATGGTAGGTACCTGGTAGTTTACTAAAGTCTTATCTCCGATTACCGGCTTATGGGTTCGGCATAACCGTCTCGTCTTCCGCTGAGGTGCGAAAATTGCCAGCTCGTCATCAGATATCAAATTCTCACAAATGACTCAACTAATATCAAATCTGACTCAAGCTGGATCGACTATTCTTTTAAATTCAAATACTAACAGAAAACAAATATGACATAATCATTTACAATATCTAATCTACCTATAGGTATTTAGCAATTGAAACACTGGTGGATGGATTAATTCTCATTTCTTAATCAATCGTAAAACACGCGTACAAACTTATTGCCTAGTAGCTCTCGAGTGCAGTGAGCTCCTCGAGTGGATATTTCTGGCCGTTATACACACACCAGTTTCCCCTTTACCCCATCATCCCGATTCGCCCGAGACTTCATATGCCCCTATTATAACTAAGCCCTTAACACAAGTGGAACTCAAGTATGATACAAATCCACCGCCCCCTCCTACTCCCCGAGCATTATTTACTCGCCGAGATCAGAATATTGAATACTGACTCCCGAGGAGTCGAAGCTGAGTTTATACTCGAGCTTACTGGAAAGGTGCAGTTCCTTGTGGGTTAGGCTCGGGTTCCATATAGTACTCGTAATATGCAGGGTATCTACTCTCAGCCTTTGCTCTAGTAGCATCATCTAGAGGGGCTCTCGTGACACCGTTCTCCTTAATTGCGGGCCTGTCGAGCACTGACAATGAGGGAGGACTTTACGCAATGTTAGTATTTTAACGTAGCCACGACTAAAAAGAAACCACATACCCGTAGATCTCACGGTCGATTGCAAGGAATTGCTTCATCGCCTCCGCACCACCTCTCTCTTGGAGATAGGCAAGATAGACCAGGAACAAGTCCTTCTTAGCTGTCGATGATATTCGGCTCTTCGCCAACAACTCGTCAAATATGTGCTTGACGCGCTCGGCATGTTGAGATTCGATCTCTGCGTTTGTCGGCTGTTCCAGTTCGAACTCAAGCCACTGCTCCCAGAAATGGCGGCTATCGGCATACCACTGGACGTTCTTCAGGAAAACGGTTCTTGCTTCATCTACGGATCCCTTGATCTTCCATAGCAAGAAAGCCCATTGGGTAACGAGAACGGCCTTTGTGAAAATGTTGACGTGAGGCGCATCGATTTGGGCCTTGTAGACCTGAATGGCCGCATCGAGTCCGTTTTGTCGTCTTTCTAGGTTGGCCCAGGATACGATGGCCTCCACGCAGTCGGGAAGCTGCATCAATACAGCTTCATGGATATCTCGGGCGACGCCGGTACGACCGCAAGACTCCTCAAAGTAAGCGAACTGCAACCGGATGCCTGGCCGGCTGATAGGCACAAAGAGGGTGGCAGCTCTCATATAGATATGACGAACTTCTTCCTCTTTTCCAGGTTGCGCCGACATCCACCTGGCATAGCGCAGCCAGAATTCGTCGTATAGGGCACATGTGACGATACAGCGCTCGTAGAGGAATGTCGTCCTCGCAAAATCCCCTTCACTCTCTTCGAAGTCGAGATACTTCCGCCAGTTAGTTAGCTGCGGGTTTTCTAGCTCAGTGACGTGGAAATACGGCCGTTTGATTTCCGATTCGTATGTCCACCGCTTATTCGTTTCATCCTGAGTTTTTTGGAAGACCTCGTAGAACATGGCATCGATCTTAGCACGGACGTCCCGCTCGACTTCTAGTTCAGCCCGCGGCGCACCATACGCAGCGCCTTCAGCCTCCACCTCTGCTCGGAAACGTGCGAGCGTCTCAGGTGGTACTAGCTCCTTGATAGGTCGGCTGTGGGCAAGTTGGCGGAACCGCTCGTAGTATCGAGCATACTGGTGCATCGGGATATGGATAACTCGCTGCAAGATGGCAAAGATCTTATCCTGCGCTTCCTGTCTCTCTTCATACTCGATATACTTATCCCAGAAGGGATGTGCTAGAAAGTCAAGCCCGACAGAAGTTGCGGCTCGCTCGAAGAGCCTGAGGGTAAGGGTCAGCAAAGACGAGAACAATAAAGGGGGTCGGGGAGTGAGGGCGGGTAGGAGGGCAAATACAGAAGAGGAGGGATTTGTGCAAGCAACTATTCCGATTCCAAATCAACCCGTCTGAGGCGCAGGGTGTAGAGTGCGACGAGGATGTTCAAGGTCAAGCCAATGACATTGTAGGGAACCACGGCCTGGCAGAATCTGTGAGAAAGTATCCAACATGTTATGGATTCTGTTGGCATCTCTCACCGTCAACGACTGAGCAGTCGTGTATTAAACGCTTCGATAGTGTTGGGGGTCGCTATGTAGCTTTTGCTCTGTTGGTGGTAAATGTTATGGGGTAGGAAACATCCGGTTTTACTTACTCTCTGACCAAATGGGGGGTGTGGGTGGTCTCCATCTTGAAGGAACAATAGGAAGCCCATAGATCAACACAATTTGTTATACTGGCACATCCACGTTCATAGATCTAATACACAGAATTAGCTTACAGGAACTCGCGGCTTATCAGAAAGGGAAGTCATACCATCTCAGCAGATTCAGGACCGGATATGTTGAACTCGAGGTCGGCGTACTTCTTCCAGTACCCGAAAAGAAGCGGGAACTTGAGGAGGAATCGATCGTAGACATCGCGAAGCGCAGCAAGCGCCTGGGGACTAGAATTCCGGTTGAGTCCTCCCTCTTGGCCCTCGCAAGCACGGATGAGCTTCTCCCAAGACTCAAAGTTATCGGTGTCGGCTTCCTATCTTATTGTTAGTACGTCGAGAAGAGCCACTGTATTACAACAAGGTCAAAATGAATGGGTAGGAAACTTGGCTACTTACCACCTCGAGGGTCAACTTTTTTATCTCGGCATTCTCCTCGTCAGAAGTGCCGAACTGGTTGAAGTCGGCCATCTTTGTAGGGAATGGTAATGGTGATGGTACGCGACCGATTTAGCAACGCGGTAAAGGTGATGAAAAGGCAAGTAGAGATGTAAATTTACGCGAGGCTAGGAATGATAAGACGTGCACCGGATTGAAACCGCCGATATTTTAACAGGATAATTACAATGAAGGAATAATGCAATTCTGAAGTTTCATGATCTCCAGATGTGAAAGACGCGACGGGGAATGGGTTTGGATGACAATGAGGTTGTCGAGATCGACGAACAATGATGATCGCAAGAGAAAGTTCAAATAGTACTATGCATGTAGGAAGGAAAAGCACATGCAGCTAAATGAGGCTGGGAGCATGGGATATCTTCAATGCATGTGGTCTGTGCGTTTATATTTCACTAACTGCACTAACAAGGAATGTGTGTGGGTCTTTTGTCTGTTACTTTGTACATATGTACATCTCTTGACTTGCACTTGCCTTCATCTGGAGAGCAATACTAAGCAGGTACATACATGTATGTACATAGTAGATGATTCCGTAGAAACAATGAGTTTGTGTGTGTTTTTCTTTCTTCAGCCTGAAAAGGTCTTAATTTCAACCAATTACATCTTTGATTTTGGGTAACTACTAGAAATTCCATGCTTAAATGCCATCTCCCTTTACACGTATGTAAACAGTGTGGGTACGTACCCGTACTACATGGCTCTAGCGCTAAAATAAAATAAAAATACTGCAGAGATTTTATTCAACACTACTACATCTCCTTCTCTCTTCTGATGTACGATCGTATTCTCAAGGCCAACCTCCTCACGCAGTCACTATCTATCAATAGGAGTTTCAATACCACGAGCTCCCCGATAGTATCAGTGACTCAAAATGTGTAACAAATCTCTGCATAATAATCACAAGCGTGATGATATTCTCTACTACATAGAATAAGAGGCTCAATACCTCAAGACTTCAAGCACTGGCCTTATTCGTAGGTATATTTCCTTCATACCCCCTAGCACTCTGCTGGAAAACTCTTAAGCAACAAGCAGGCCGGTGATGATACTCCAATAAAACATATGATAGGAAGAGGGATATCCATAATGGAAATGATCTCAATTATTAAATCTGAGGCCTGCACTGTTCTAACTATTTCATTCTCTATACCTCATTTATTATCTAAATAGCTTAACATGATTCATTTTCCCCCTCGCCAATCGTGCCTACTCTTTCATATAACGCCAGCGTATACCTCTAGGCAATGTATTGTAATTACAGCTTGAAGTCAGTCAGTCAGTCAACGGAAGTTCCTTCGTATACGGTATAGCAGGCAGGACAGTCGACTAAACATCAACGACTAGAGTAATCTACATGTGCCCTTGACCCATTCTAATGAACGAGGATTCGGTTCTTGATACCAATGGATATTCCTATTCTTATGTAAATTTAAATGCCGCTGTATCCGTGTCCGTATCCCAAGTCCAATCATCCCTCTAACGCCTCTACCACTTACATAAGGATGGCCAATATGATTATGATTATTATATCCCGAGAAACCAGTGCTTTGAGGAAGAACGCCTGGTACCCTCAAAATATCGAATATACCATTTTTCGTAATATCCCTGGCACTTCCGTACAACATCCAACCAACCTAAATTTTTGGTAAATTATTCTTCTCGATCGCAATATGAGCACATGTGCGGTCCAATAGGCGGGCAGCTCTTCGAAGACGAGCCGCAGATTCATCAATAGCCAGCTCAGGCCTTCTACGCTCGTCGTCGCACAGTTCTGGCAAGGTCTCGACTGAGCCCGCGGATGAGGCATCCAACCTGTACTGAGCGTAGGTTTCCGTGGCACGGGGGCGGCTATCTCGAACGCCAACGTTGTCGCTCGACGGTGAGGACTTCTTTGACTTTTCTGTTTTGAGAGACCTTAGACTGTCCATCCCCTTAACCTTCAATGTTCTCGAGGAGGCTATCGTCTTTAGCCCTAGATATTTGAGCTTTGTCATTGGGTTTAATGATTGTTCTTTGATGTCTGTTTTCTTTGGTATATTGGTAGTTTTATGCTCATGAGTCAATATAACCTGATCTAGCTTGAGCAAGCTAGCCGAAGACCGCGGACTTCCCTTGCGTACGAGACCCGTCTCCTCGTGCTCCCTAAGCTCCCTTAATGATATATCTTGATCGATCAGCGACTGACAAGTAGGACACGTTGCTTTGCCCAGGAGTTCTGGCTCTATAATATCTACTGGCGGACAGGTGACGGGAGGCTTAGACCAGGTAGAAGTAGACTGGTGCGGCGATTGCGGTCTGCTGTCTATGCCCACGGCTGTAGTCGATGTAGATCCTGATGCTTCATTTGTGGCTTGAGATGAACCTAAGCTGAGTCTAGAGCACGCGCAATAATTTTGGTCCGACTCGACTTCGGCTCTCCAGGCTTCGATCATCTGTACCTTCCTCTTAGGTAGCTTTTTGTATGAACCCGACATCTTGTCTTGACTGATTATTTTGTTGGGGACTCGTATAATTCAAAAGCCGATATATCCTTAGAAATGCTCCGAACTCGGAAGATCCGTACCGTAGTATATTATGGTGGTACATTGAGATTGATCGATCAACATGGTAAAGCCCATACCACAAACGTTTCCACCACTCAAGTCATAAAATAAGTATGATTGGGGGAATTCATTGAAGCTTCGACGGGTTTCCCAAGCAACCCAAGAGCTGTCGATGCAACGCGTGACTCGAACGCGGCATCCCTACCTAACCTTAAACTTTATCTTATCTTAGCATGACATAGCATTCGACGGAATTTACTCGGTGTACAGCAGCTACCTATTAGCTATTAGGTACGCACTTATACACCAAACAACTGCAAGGCAACATATTCTTGTACTCACTATTCACGACATACATGATACTACACACACTATATTTAGCATATCAACAACATCACAATAATATATCAATCCATCTTACAATGTAGTAGAACAAAACTTTTATCTAGTCTCGCGATCGAGACCCGTATATACTCGTCTAACTTTAACGCTTTAACACCGTGAACACCATGCTGTATTGAAATGTGACAACCCAGTATCCCTCTAAATACGATATACAATAACTAGCTTGGTTTCAACGTATCCCACCCGTTCATACCGACCCCATCGTCACCGCCCAGGAGGTCGACGGTAGGTTTTCTCGCCTCTACCCGGGGCGGTTGTATATGCTGTAGTTGTGGCTGCGGGCGAGTCGGCAAGTTTGGCTTGCGTTCTATGTTTCCCAGTCCAGGTAGAGACACCCGGCTTGATGCACCAATGGGATATTCGTTAGAAGAAATCGTTTCTAGACGAGGCGGCATAGTCATCGTCTTGTGCATTCCGCCCGTTAAGACCCCAGATCTACTGGCTTCGAGTCTAGAAGTCAGATTGGAAACAGCGTTAGAAGTTTTACGTGGGATGGATGGCTTCGGTGTTTGCTGGTCTGTGAGCGAACTAAAGCTACTAGTTTCAGATACTGCTGGACTGGTCGTTGGCGAAGTAGACATGAGATGAACTGGTTTCCTTGCTATCGGTGGGGGCGCTTTAGACTTGTTCGACGTCTGAGATGAGGATGCTACTGGCTGTAATGGCGGTTGTAAACCATTAGGCTTCGCTTCTCGCAATACCGATTGCGCACTTAGCGGGGTGAGCATCTGAGAGGGCTGCGTAAAGCCTGTGGAGGTTTGCCTTCTAGGCGGAGGCGGCGGTGGAGCCTCGTTCCTCTGTATGGGCGCCTGCTCGTCAAGCAAGCTGACCTGACCGAATTTGACAGGTAATGTTGCTGGATCGAACGGCGGCGGTAGCTTTCTAGGCGAGGAGTTGGATGCGGATGACGATAGAAGGGTAGAGTGGTTGATATGCTCATATGGCGAACTGGATATGCTGGAAAACGACGAGAGCCTTGAATTGGATCTGGGAATCGCAACCCAATCAGGCTCCTCGGTTTGAGAAAATGGATTTGAGGGTCGGTTAGGATTCAACATCATAGTTGAATTATCGCGGTTCCCGTTGTTAGGCTTAGGTGGGCCAACTGTAGACTGCGCCCTCTTACCGTTTTCGAGCCACCATCTCTGCCGGTCTGAGCTCGCCGGAGGTAAACCCGGCTCGATAGGATCATACCCAATTAGATCTTCGTCATCTTCAGAGTCCTCGCTGATTAAGCTCGACGCCATGTGACCGACTTCGGCTTTGCGACGTTCATACAGCCCTTGGCTAATCTGTTCTCTAAGGGCTTCGTTTATGATGTTTACTGTGCATTGGAAGGTAGCATATACCGGGCGGTGGTCCGAGAAGCGTAGGGGGGCACAGTTATATGATAGTTGCCTTATATTTGTGCCTTTGCGTAAAATGCGATCTGTCCACGCCGGAATACGAGCCTTTTCGCTATCCTGACATTAGCCTTGATTGTTTCGTAGAACGTATACTGCATATACTTACGAGGTGTCATATCTATCGGTACCAACATCGAATTTATAAGTTGGCATGAAGGTAATTCTAGCCTCCGAGTAATATGGAAAGGAAAGACCGGCAACCATTTGGAGGTTTAACTGGAGCATATTAGCAACCGTCTATTCATTTGATGTTGGCTTGTACTCGTACCTGGTCGTTTTCGTAGAGCCTCTCCAGATCACTTTTCTGAATCAAATCCATAACCTTTTCATGTGATAGTCCAATACGGTAATTAAAATCACCAAGCCAGACGACCGTGTCTGCAAACGAATTAGTAAGAAATAGGGTACTATACATACTAATCTGCTTACCATGATCGTCAATGCCCCTGTTTCTTTGAAATCGTAGTCCATGATGAATGGTAGCGTAATCCTTATTCCTCTCATCATAATTGGCGAACCCGGCGGCAAGATGAGCTGTCACAAAACATAGTTGAGTATTCGCATATTCCATCCTAATGGCAACCGCGCCTTTGTTTCCTGCTATGCCAGACATGCCTGTTTTCTTGACACTTCCTTCGACGTTCTTTATTTTAGGAAGTGATGATGCTTTTACGAAAATGCACAAGGCGGCGCCAACCAGTTGTCCACTACGGAGTAGGACGTACCTCTCGCCTCCTAACTGTTTGGCACGGTTGTTGAGGGTCCGTTTGATTGCTCGCTCCCATAGCTGCTTTCTACGAGGATCGCTATTCATAATCTGTTGCGCGCTCAGCTCAACGATCTCTTGGAATCCAACGGCCATTATCTCAGGTTGCACTGAACCGAGTTCCGGAGGGCAAAGCCAGGGGGACAAATCCTCGTCAATACCATCAGTACGACCGTTTAGATTAAATGTCCCAACCCACCTGTATAGAGTCAGTTTTATTAGGTTGGCATGTAGCCAGGGCGTCTCAAGACTTACATCGTAATATTTTCCGTCGATGAATATTCGACACTGCGCTTACTGAGTTCACCAGATATAAAGTCGCTAATAGGGTCGAAGAGATGAACGGGAGTCTGACCAACCAACCGCCCTAAGAGCATATCAATCGTGTTCTGCCTTGCCTTATCGGCGAAGTTATTAATGTAGAGCCTCGTTGCACTTTTCCGAACGTCCGCAAATGCACCAGCTATAGACATCTTGCCATGCCTTGTGAAAGAGGATTTGAGAGCTCCTGTTCCGGCATATATCCTAGAGAGAGCATCGCCGTTGTCAGCCCAGAGAGTAGAATGACGCATCCAGAAATCCGACGCGGCATATTCCCCACGATGATTCAAGAAAGCTTCAACAGCCATTTGCGAGATTAGCGTCTGTATGAGATTAGTCCTGTCTAAACAGTCTAGGCAATTCGTCCGGAAGACTCCTTCCTGCTGAAGCACGACCACCATTCTTTGATGGCCGGTCGGCTCATTTGTATCAGCCATGTCATCTGTGAGCTCGGCAAGATAATACGCGAACCCGTCAGCCGAATGCTCAATATATCGGCGGATTTCCCGAGCAGCCTCGTATCCTGCAGCTTTAGTTTCCATGTGGAAATCGTAGTCGGTCTCTCGTAGTAGAGCATGGTCAGCAGACTGCTTTTCACCAGCATGGCTAAGTGAACAGTGCTCTAGGCCATAGTGAAATAGATGCGTCAGCTCGGCCTCACCCGGCTTCGTCGCGCTGAGCAGATTAACAATATGTACAGCGCCATAAGACTGTTCCAGGTCTTCAAAATGTTTATCGAAGGCTGGCTGTGTTCCATCAGCTGAACGGGTGACGGTTATCTTCTGCTGGCCAGGAATGAGCCCTGGAGTCTGCTCCCAGAACACTGGTACCGAGCCACGGACCTGAGCATACGAAAAGAGGACGCCAGATGGGCTCCAGTAAATAGTTTCCGTCTCCACGAAGTTAGCCACGTGCCCGTCATCGTCGATACCTCGACTGTTGAAGCGAGTGCCAGCTCGTTTACATGATAGGCGGGAAATAACAGTGAGAAAGGAGGGGAGGCCGGACCTGACATCCCGCAAAGGCGCTGCGTTTTGGGGGATTGTCATGGTTAAACAGAAGCCTCGTATAGCAGAGGTTAAAATCCTAGAAGCATCGAGCGCCTCACGCTCGTGCGCTAGGAGCCGAGATCTAAATTGAACTAGAGGACTAATCATGAAATAGTTCCATAAGAAGGAATCATCAAAATTGTCAATGTCAAACGTGTCCGAGTCTATGGGCCTATCCTGAAGCCTATTGGTCAGATCAAAGTCTGTACTGTAGTAAAAACTGCCATTGCTTAACAGCTTCTGCAGCTCCTGATATGGGTATTCTATTTCGCCTTCCCTCCGACCGAGGTTCTGGCCATACGGCGACATGGACTCGGATATCTCGTCCTCGTACGTATTCAGGGTTATAATATTATCGTACTCGGCGCTATTGAGGCAGAAGAAGTCGACACTCGCGATCTTCTCGACCGTCTCCCCCGGACGCACGGTCGCCACGCGTAACGCTTGCGTGATTACGCATAGGAATACGTCCTGGTTTATAGATATGAGACCTAGGGTTCCGTATATGGGTCGGGGAGTGAGAGGTCTAAACTCGCGAAGTAGCTGCTTAGAGACGGGGGAGAATTCGACCATGCATTTAGGTACGGGGCCGTCCCCGGTAGCCCGGGGTCGTGCTGACGAGACGGACGCAAGCGAGCCATTGGCGATTGCCTCGCTCGTACTAGAGCTATATCGGAAGATCAGGGCGTGAGTCGGTGTCCTAATGGCGATGGCTCGATGAGGATATTCGCGGATGAGCAGCTGGCTGGACTTCTCAGCCGACGGGGCTGCAGTGAGGGTTCGGGTTACGGATGGATACTGATCCATGCTGAACTAGCAGGACAGCAGGATAGCAAGAAGATGACAGCAGCTGTTTTGAAAAGTAGCACATGCTACCTGGACAAATTTGAGAATCAAGTAGTAGAACGAAATATGCACGGAGGCGGCATCCACATGCTTGAAGTACAGATTTGTTAATTGTAGGGTGCATATGCTGCTTTAGAAGTGGTACTGATGAAAGTTGGCCCTGTGACGTTTGGCCTTGGCTTTTCCTGGGATCAGCCCTGCGAATTGACGGATTAAATTGGTTAAATTCCATTGTGGAGAGAAGATACTATCTTCCACTTATCTTCCTACCAAAAAAGAGGGTCGGTTTCGGGTGGGGGTCCCGTGTCTGGTGTACCTATGAGGCTGAGACTAGGTACCTAAACGTCCCTATACGCTATACGTTAGGTACCTCAATAGGCAATACTTTATCCTGCAAAGCATATGCAAGAAGGTAACGACCGGTAACTTTACACTTCACGTGAGATAAGCTACCTAGTAGTGCATCTCATATCATGTACTTAAACTAAATGACCGACCTACCTGCCTACCTACCTGCCTACCTACATATGTGGGTAGTTGGTAGTGTATGTTAAAAAGTAGCCTATAAATATTGGGAGATCTTAGGTATGTAGACCAAGTTTAGGTACCTTATATTAAAGTCTACTTAGTCTACCTAAGGTAACTATATGCATAACAGGCAAAGTGATAATATCTTATCAAAATCAGGACCGGGAACTTAGGTTGTGTTATTAAAGCCAACCATCACGGATATTTCAATAGTAGATAAGCAAGACGCCTCATTACTAGGATTATACTGCAGCGTCACGTACCTACTACTACGATCAAAGGAATTATTATCCTAGGATATTGCGAGCACGTCAGATCTAAGCATGGGAAGGCCTGTAAAGTCAGGGTTAAGTTTTGCTTTTTTAATTTCTGATATCGGGGCATACGCATTTCCTAGATGCGGATCGGGGGCAATTGACGAATGTAGTAAACACGCATCAAAGCAGAAGTCCAGCCTAATTAAGTGTCGCAGTCTGTTCAAGCCGAACCGTCAAAAAGCTAAGCCTAAGCTTTCTCTCTCTCCGGCTGGTGAATCTCAAGGCATGGATCATTTTGCAATTCCACCCGAAAGCGGACCCGTAAACTACCTAATCTTCCCGTGATACGTAAAGGACCGGTGTACAAGGTCGACTCTAGGGGATGTTGCAATTGGTGCTGGATCAAAGGAAAACATGAGATATCTCATCTCAAAAACCACAAAAAACAAACAGGGGAAACGTGTATGAAACCGTCCACACGACCACCAACGAGCCCTCGCCGCCCCTATACAGGTAGAGGTAGTTGAAATACAGCCATAGTTGTGGAAAATGTTATCGTATTGCCAAGTAGAGGGCATACTTTAAAAGCAGCCTTTTACTGACGCATCCTCGAGTGAAAGCCGATACTCTGCTCAAATTTCACTCCCGCGTCCAAAACAGACACCTTTAACGTCCTCCCCAACCGATGCTACAAATCTTATGCCAGTTTGGGTATCAACAGAACCCTGGCCCATCAGGAAGTATTACAGAATATGCATGTTCAGTTGAGGCAAGGAGGTTTTATCCATGAAAGGTAGTCTAAGACTCAGCAGGAGCGGGGGCGTCCTCCTTAGGCTTCTCGGCTTCCTCAGCGGGCTTGCCCTCTTTAGCAGCCTCTGCGGCGGCGGCAACCTCGCCCTCAACGCTCTCTGTCGAGGTCCACAGAGTCAGGTTGTCGCGGAGAAGCTGCATGATGAGGGTGCTATCGCGATAAGATTCCTCAGACAACGAATCAAGCTCGGCGATGGCATCGTCGAAGGCCTGCTTGGCGAGATGGCAAGCTCGGTCGGGCGAGTTGAGGATCTCGTAGTAGAATACGGAGAAGTTGAGAGCAAGACCAAGACGAATAGGATGCGTCGGGGTGAGCTCAGTCTGTGCGACATCGGTGGCGCTCTAGAAAGGAGAAATGTGAGATTAGAAGACTTGGATAATTTAGAGTTAATATAGACTAACCTTGTAAGCCTCGTGGGCGGCAGTAGCGGCGACCTTTCGCTTCTCGCCAGACGCGAACTCGGCCAAGTAGCGGTGATAATCACCCTTCCTATGTGGGGCAAGCGAAACGTTAGCATACGGGCTTTGTATGATTAAATCGCGATGAAAGAAGGGCAACGAACATCTTGTGATAAAAGACCTTGGACTCGCCGGTGGCAGCGTTGGGGATCAAGCTCTCGTCCAGGACGTCCAGAACATCTTGACAGACCTTCTCGAGCTCGGTCTCGATCTTGTTTCGGTAGTCGCGGATAGTAGAAACGTGCTTGTCAGAACCCTTGGACTCCTCCTTCTGCTCGATCGACGAGATGATTCTCCAAGAGGCACGTCGGGTACCGACCACGTTCTTGTAGGCAACAGACAGAAGGTTGCGCTCATCAACAGAAAGCTCTCCACCAAGCTTAGCGACCTCCTTCATGTAGGTGACCATCTCATCATAACGCTCGGCCTGCTCGCAGAGGCGGGCGAGGAAAGTCTTGCTGTTACAAAACGCTAGTTAGTGGACTTGTGTTCCCCCTCGGTACATAAAAAAGGCGGCATCAAGTATGGGACTAGATACGGCGGGGGCATGCGGTACGAACCTTTCACGCTACAAGGTAGAAAGCAATGTTAGCATGACCATTATCCATAGAATGCCAGAGTAAGGGTATAACTCGAGGCTACGCAGCGGTGCGCGGGCGCGGCGGAGGCGAATAGCAGCGTCGCCCGAAACAAGGCAGCCCTGGGGAGTGGAAAGGGGAGTCGGAGTATCGAAAACTTACCTCAGTAGTCATCTTGGGCGGTTTGAGAAGAGGATTCTGAGCCTAGATGCGGATAGAAAAGAGAGATGTAGGAATGGAAATTGGGGATGAACTGTTTGGGTGCAGGATTGCGGGAGTTGGTGAACAGGGAAAGACGGGATTGTTTACAGGTACGTCAAAGTTGAAGGGTGTTGAAAATCAACGAGGTTTAAGGTGCGGGAGGAGAAATCAGTAAATGCGGCCAGGGCTGCCAGGTCCAAAATTGCGCCTGAGTCTCCAACTTTGGCACCTGGCTTGTGCGGGAAAGAAAGAGTACATAGGTACCTACGTTCCACCCTCTTCTAGCGTCTGGTCCAGTAAAGTAAGGTTGTGCTACCGTACACCTTTCTATCTTTTCCAGGGCTTGCTTGCCCCTCATTGCCGTCTTCGGCCTGGAATCTTCTCTCGATACCTTACGCCTTATCAAGTATAAGTATTTAAGTATTTAAGTATTTAGTACATAGCATTATGCACGTACATACGCAATACATCAACAGCATTTAAATCAATCCATCAATCAATAACAATATCAAGACCGCGAATGCCTAGGTACCCAAATCATAAATGTTGGAAACATCAAGGAACCAATCCGCTAACTTGTATTATCGCAAATTAGTATAGACGTTAGCAGAAGAACCCTTAACTCTACCACTCTACCTATTATTTATGGTCTCCCCCAATTCAGATTACATACACGATAGGCAGCCTGCCTTTCCCCACTATCGTCCGCCTCAACCTTAGAATGAAATAACTGGTCCACTGTCCATTAGAAAGGTAAACCTTCACTGACAACCTATGGAAATTATTTATTAAAAGGCAGAGAGAGAGAAGGAAAAAAGAGAGATGCGCCGAAATTGGCTCATCTTTCACCAAGATATCACCCAACATCGCATGAGATCCTACCGATAATCCAGACGCTGACTCGCATGTCCGTTGCAGCATTCTTGCGCGAGTCGGCAGCAAGGATGAGACGACAAACGAAAACGCGAATGTTGAATATCGCAATCAGTCAGCAGCAAAGCCACCCCCAAACCCATAAGCACCTTACATTAGGTAGTTTATGTACATGCTGCTTCTGTCCCCCCATTCTCTTCACATCCAGCTCGTGATTACCTACCTACCTAACCTAGGTATATCATATTATTTGTATGAGATATGAGATGTCCTAGATGAGTAGGTACATAGGTATATTATATCCTCAGAGTATCATACAGGTACCGATGTACGCGTCTACACATACAGAATCTCGAAACCCCACTACCTCTCTGCCCCCCTAAACACAGGGTCTTATCATCGTGTGGTCCGTCGGTCCCATGCGTTGTCATCGCTTTCCTTAGGCTAGTGGTGCCGGCTGAGTTGGCACCCTTTTCTTCCAGTCACGAGTCCCTCCTCTCCCACAAGAGGTCAATCCCACGCGATTAAGCGCGGTCAGTCGAAATAGCCCTGTCACGAGCCGTCAACACTCCATCCTGCAAACTTCACCGTGCTAGCGCCAAGACATCATGACCTTTGAACCCACTCCATCGGGTTTGCTCACCGTAGTGTACTCCGTAGCCTCATAATAGGTAGGTATTACATGTGAACATCCTTCTTATGTAGGTCTGATCGTACGCATGTAGCCCCTGGCCCGTAGATTACCTACCTACCTACCTACCATCAGTGTTGTACTTGGTAACCCATTTGGTCCCTTAAATTTCTCAATAGTGTACAAAATAGTTTTAACGATTTCTAATTATAACGTTTGACTATAACAGCTAGTTACATGTAGTTGGTTATTGAATAGGGTTAATATACAACCATTACATCGAGTGACATCCATATACTAGCTTCGGATGTAACAATATATATAGGTACCTAGGTTAGGTAGGTAGGTAGGTATTAAGCATTATTTCATCACTACATAAGTAATTTAATTATTATTATTTCCCCCCCTAATCGCATCATTAATATTGATTCCTTCTGTTCGTCCACCGTAACAGATTAGACGCTAGAAATAAACCCGATTCTCATCTCGGATTAAACGAAGAGTGTTACCCATCTGTGACTCATAGCTCATCACTAGTAGTGAAATTAGGATATTTGTCCCTGCCCCAATCAATAGGATCTCCCCCTGGGACGCACAAACCCAATCTCCAGAAGTAGTCTCGATGCGCAAAGAACAATTCCCACAATTTGAACCGGCTAGGAATATCCCAGAGTCCTCCAATCCGCATAGTAGCATCGTGTTCTCGTTCTTTAACTAGGGCTTGGCCAACCGTCCTAAGCGGCTCCCCAGCTGAGCCAGCGATGCACCTAGAATCTTCATCCCCTGCACACGGCCGAATATCCGAAGGTTCGGGAGGCAAATTAGATTTGGCAATGAAAAGTTCGCCGGCGTGAGATCTATATCCCCACTCCGACAGTGGAAGCAACGGTACGGGGTCGTCCACATGCGTTACCCGCCGATATGTTCGCGCCTCGTTTTGCTTCCTTATATCGCCAAGATCAAAAACTAAATCAAGGTATCTAACGAACCCATCATTCCCAACCCGCGGCTCGCCAAAAGTTGTCACAACAATATTATTCCAACCCAGAACGACTTTGAGCTCCAGCGCTGCGAGCGCTGCGACAGCGCCACCTAAGCTGTGGCCGACAAGGTAAATCGGGTAGTTGGGATGTTGTTTCCGTAATGGCTCAAGTGCTGGCAGAACGACGGTCCGGGCTATCCTCCACGATGCCAAGAAACCCATGTGAACTGTGCAATTATTGCAAGTATGCTTTGATTCTTCAGGTGGTTCAGATCCTCCTTGATCTGGCGATGGGTATGGAACGTATTCCTGGGGAATTGTGCTTAGGTCTATAACGGTATTCGTTATACTATAGGTACCACGAAATGCGACGATGATCGCCCCTTGGTTTCCATCACCCACGGTACCGCCCTCGCTATCAGTCCCGCTTAGCGACGTCCCATGATCTATAGCAATATAGCCACAGCTGTCGCTCATCAAAACCCCGGTGTTCCATGTCGTGACAAGGTCTAGGGTTGGGAATTCTTTGCATCGAGATGCACAAGAGAAGGGCGGTGTGATGCCAGTGGTGCCGACGCAGTAGGTTATGTCGACCAGGCGAGAGAGGCGCTCGAGAGATGCGAAGAGGCCAGTCGAGATGCGATCAGTAGTCGTAGCATCGTTCTGTTCTCGGAGAGGGGACTGATCCGCTAGAGGAGAGCCTGCCACGGCTGTGGCTGTGGCTGTTAGGCACAATAACCACAAAGAGATCAACATCGTACTATAGGACAGGTTTGGTAGCGATTTCGAGTGCGAAGTATCGAGAATTTCTGCTTAAGAGATCAATATCGAGGACAGCCATGTCCCAGGGAAGACAGCCCCGCAGGCTACGATAGAAGAAATTGAATAAGAAGATGAATCGGCTATTAGATATTATATAAAATGATGAAACTCTAAAATGCCTAGTTGACGTCGTGTTGGCGCATTAAGCATGGCGCCAATGCTACTTTTAGCAGGGTCTATTCCATGGAGCCCATGTGATGTTTTAAGGTTGTTATTGTTAAAAGGGGATAGCGTTGACAAAGTTCATAGATGAGACGAGGTTCATCTCTTGGCTTCTTGACGATCTGGCTATTGCTAGGGACTCACCTTCCCATACACGCTGACACGGCTCTTAACAAGTCAAGAAGTGACGAGGTAGGTAACTGTTGTGTCCAATAGGAAGCTACCGCTAATAGCATATTGGTAGTTGATAACGCGGGGTACCTAAGACTAGAGGTCACCCCAAGGGCTGACATAATCCTTAAGTTTTCGGCTACGGCGAGATTTAACCCGCCCCCCACCCCAACAAGGCTAAAGAACTGCTGGCCAATCAGAGCGATCAGAGCGAAAAAATCTAGCCAATCAGAGCAAGGAATGGCTGGCCAATCAGAGCGAAGCTAGAAATTTCTTAGCCTGTTCTTTTTTACCCGACACAAAACCTTAAGAAAACTTAAGGCATTGCTGAATTGGGCATCCGCTATTCCTGTTCTGCTCTAACACACCTGAGATCGCACCTAGGTAGGTACCGACCTCTTAAGGTACCTAATTAAGCATTAAGCTACACAAGTAGTGAGAATCTTGACTGAGCCTCAATTAAGCAATTGGCAATTAATAATAATTATCGACGAAGTGACTTTTTATCTCCCCCTAACACCATCTGACATAGGAATTGTCTAATTAAGCAAAATCGCCCGTCTTGCTTGTGAATAGTCCTATCGTCCGTTACCATACCAACGCTCAGCTAGAAGGCGGTGGTGCGGGTTCAAGACTCTCGAAATCTCCTACAATCGGAGATTGCTTGGCCACGCAGGTGGTTCCCGATGTGGAATTTGTGCATGCCAGGTCTGGCCTGATGAGGCCAGAGGCTTCGAATTGAGGAACACTAGACGTTGTCAGCTACCTAATCTTGACATCGCAATTGCGTTTGAGTAGCGAGTCAATATAAAAACCATCTACGTACTTTCCAGGACACGCCGCCTCAATCAGGGTTAGACCTGCGATACCAGTTGTCTGGTAAATAAATGCAACGTTGGAGTCATCGCAGGGCCATCGGTTAGAACCGCTAAGCTTCGAGGTTGAATTGCGGCTGCAGCTGGTATTGATCCCAGTGCTCGGATCATCGAAAAGGAACGAGGTATTGTTTTTACCACTGTCTGTTCTATCCGTGTAGATGGTGAAGTTGGAGACGGTATAGTTGGCCGGGAACGTGCAGCTAGTGGCTTTAAGGCTCATAGGAATGGCATATTTCAAGGCCTTCGAAGCGGCCGGTAGGGCCAAAAGGCCTAAAAGCGCAATGGCGTACATTTGATGATTGATAGAAGTGAACTGGATAATGTGAAGTTCTGAAGTTGTGAAGTCGTAAAATATCTCGGGGTTGTGCCGAGTTTTGTTGTTGAGGAATCTTAGTAACTAGACTGACTACCTTGTTTTAAGTCGAATCCTGCATCAGCTCGGGGCGGCGTTTCCCCTACTAATATATCACTGGGCATCTGTTCATTACTTACATAAGTAGGTAGGTACGAGGTACCTGATCTTTCTGTACACGATATGTTTGCATGTTTGTATTTTTCGTCCCTTAATGGATTACCGAAAGAGCCGAGTACGAATTCATGAAAGTACAATGTAGGACACGGCTAGATGTGTAAGACGTGTGTTTGCTGTTGAAGCTTCCGGTTTCTGAGTGGTTGGCCTCGCTCCAGCCGGCCCCTTGCGCTGCCATTCAGAACCCGGTGCACGGGCCCCTGACTTTGTATTACATACCGAGTTGGAACGTTCTTATAGCATCAGTCATATCAGAGAGAATAGTCCATAGGAAGGCGGACTCGAAAGCATTGGCGGAATTACTATGTAGGAAGATACCGCTTCAAAAATTCACTGCTTTTATCCATCTAGCCAGGATAACTTTATTCACTTATTAACTCTCCTGTTCTTCTTCCTGCTCTTCATACTAGGCGTATCGTCGGTCCCTATCCAAATTACCCCAACCCGTAGGGGAAATAGAACTTGGCGTAGACTTTCGGCAAGCGGCTTGAGGGAGTGGAATTCGGGAGTGAATTCCCCCAAAATAGCATGACAGGTGACTTGCGTACTGCCAGTTCGTCCCAGTCGCTACTACTCCATTTTCGAAGCTTGCTCGTCTCTAGGGGATTCTCCGTGTGGTTCGTTATGATTGTCCAGAGGAAAACGTAAAGGAGGGGTACAAAGACTAAGCTAGCAACCCATAGCAATTTATACTGGTCGAAAATTATATAATGGAAGCCAAGGGCACTCCAGAAGACTCTAGCCCATGGGATGCCTCCATATAAACGAGTCGTGTACGTTTGGTAGTAAGAGTGGGAGTCCGCCGTGAAACTGGTGATGGCCGCATCGTGAGCAGGTATGACAGGTATGGCAGGACGGTGGCGTCGGGAGAGGGTTATATGAGCCACTTCGAGAGAAGTGTGGTTATGAAAGGTGTATGATATTCGTAATAGTAGTTAACTAACCTTAGTTAACTAACTATACTAATCTACAAACCTTTTCAAGATATTTTCCTAGTTGGCTAAACTATAAAATCTCATTCTAGTGTTTCCCGGCTAGATTGTAAGTTGATATATAAAGTCACTCCTATTATTAGATCTTAGGTACGAAGCCGTGCCTAGTGGTTGATTATATATTTATAAATCACCTTAACTATCACTGTACTAAAGAGTGTTAAAACTTAGTCTTCAGTATGCTAAAGGCGTTAAGTGAGACGATCGTGACAGCCTTTAGTAACCTAACTTGGTGTAGTTATTAAATAAAAGATAGAAGTTACACTTACCTCACAGTAACCATTAATTTTTATTGTTATAAGTATTCTGGTACTTACCTAATTCGTACATATATGTACCTAACCTAGGTAGGTACCTACCTAACCTAGCTATGTAACCTAGTCGACCCCGCCATCCCACTTGACGCGTCTTCCTGCGGGCCTAAACTTCACTTCAACTTCAACTACCTACCTAGGTTAACTAACTACCTACCTACCTAGTTATTGACAAATCGCATATTCAAGCGCATGGGGGAAAGTGATAGTACTATTCTCCAATCTTCAATATATGATGAGTTGATTCATCCGATATTATCATGGGACTTCCCTTAAGAATGGACAACATTCACGCACCTACCGTTCCTGCGGGACCCTCGTCCCGGCCGCTTGCAAATGGAAATGCAAAGCATCTTTCATTTGCTGAACTTCAGGCCAAGAAAGATGATATGGAAGCCGAATTGAAAGCCCTGAGTGGCGTGCTTGACTCAGTCAGTAGTCGCCTTTCAAGCCTATTATAATACCGGTCCTAATTCTGTCTACAGCATGGCGTCAATATGGAAACGCCTTTGACCACGGCCGATGGGTTTCCTCGGGCAGATATTGATGTAGCGCAAAGTAGGAGAGCTCCCTCTAACAGAGGCACTCTTGGATTTGAGCTAACCCCTTCCATAGTACGCACTACCCGAGCTCGAATCATCCACCTAAAAAACGACTACAAAGACCTCCTCAGTACCTTAGAGAAATACCTCCATGAACATTTTGCGAGCATACAAGATGATGATGACGTCGCGCTTGCTTCAGCAAACCGTGCCGAGATGTTAGGCGACTCGATCCCGGCAACTTTGGAGGAACCTTTTGCGAAAGTGAATAGCGTCGTTGCAGACAGCCCAGCAGATTTAGCCGGCTTGAAACCCGGAGATGAAATCCGGAATTTCGGCTACGTTAATAGGGGAAACCACGACGGCCTCAAGAAAGTGGCAGAGTGCGTCCAAGGAAATGAGGGTGTAAGTTGAACCCTACGAGAATTCGAAGCGCTAGGGCGGGGTTTGAGCCATAAGACTAATCATCTATACAGCAAAGGATTCTTGTTAAGGTAACCCGCCGAATAGAATCCAACCAAAAGCAAGAGCTACAGCTGAATTTAACCCCACGACGGAATTGGGGGGGAAGAGGCCTGTTGGGATGCCATATCCTACCGCTATAGGTACCTAGTTTCAATGACCAAATTATACCAAGCGGTGTCAAACTATTGATTATATTCTAGATACAACTATCTATGTATGTTACGATAGGGCTGCCTCTTTTTCTCACATGGAATCAAGATAGCTCCAAGCAAGGCAATGGCGTTTTTAACGGACGAATGAGACGAATCGTATTAATAACCTTTGGCCTTTTGATGGTGATTTAGATATGGCTACCTATGTAGGAGACAATTATGCTAGCATACATCCAACAGACATACGAGATACTATTTAACTTTTGTTTAGCCGAAACGCTGCCCAGCCTCCCTCGCAATGGGTTGTTGACACAAGCCGTTGGGCTTGCCGTGTTACGAACCAGAAGAAGCTACACTTATCTACCATTTTATGCAGCATTGCCTTGTTACAACCATGATTGTACCTACCAACCTGTATATCCGGCCGGAGAGTTTGCCGCTGCTCCCTTGCCAGCTGCCTAATTTCTATACCTAAAATTAAGTTTAATGCCCCGAGTATGATTTATAAGTCGAGTGCTGCTTGTGGGAGTGAGTCAAAGAGAAGAGTAGGTAACTTAACCTAGAATTTTCAATGGTGCCATGAAACGTCACTACTTACCGATATGTACCCTTAAGTAAACGAATTCAATGGTTGGCATGGAAAGCAATATGTAGGTACATAGGAGGTAGATAAGCGCTAAATTCCATGGTTTAAACAACGGTACCTACCTAGGTAGGTACCTCCATGTATATACATAGCAACCAATGCAAATCTTAGATTTTTAGACGCTACGAGGCT
This sequence comes from Daldinia grandis, assembly GCA_022432525.1. NCBI lineage: Eukaryota > Fungi > Ascomycota > Sordariomycetes > Xylariales > Hypoxylaceae > Daldinia > Daldinia grandis. The sequence continues at coordinate 2,162,067 of JAJKLB010000001.1, forward strand.
GAGGTATCGGAAGTGTACTTTAGATCTACCGCCTTGTATTTGTAATGGGTACTTGTGTCTTATACATCATGTGGGCAGTTATTTTATTATATACGTACCTACCTATGTGTATGATTCACAATGACAAAAGAATAATCACAACAATGAGTAAATGTAAAGATAAGAAATAAAATAAAACCTGCTATCACTTCAAATAGTGTTATATGTACCTAAGTAGTCAGGTATATTCTATATCTACAGTACCAGTAGATGGGGAGATATGTCGTTCCTGACAGCTCATATTCAAGTACCTTGCAGGCAAATGACAAAACAATGCAAGTACCTTAAGTACCTAGGTACTCAGGTACGTGTGCACTGGGTAGGTACCTAGGTATTTGCTATCAATAAGTGATACATCTGGGAGGCCGTTTCCTAGGTACCTCAAATGTGCGTCATTGTCGCCCATTCCGTTAATGCCCAGATGATCACGTGCTGCCCCGCAACCGTGCGCCCGATTTTTTTTTTCCAGAGGGAAACCCAACCTTATTAGATCTTCTTGCCAGGTCCCGCCGCCTCTCGAAACTCTCAAAAAAACATTAGCCCGCTCATCATTTCAACGACTATTTTACGAGCACCCCCGTATCACTCCCCGCGATCTTCTTCTCTTGATAACATCACGTACGTCCGCCTGGTTCCCGGTATATCTTCAATAACTTATATCGAGGTTGCAACATTCTATTCTACTCTTTTTTTTCTTTCCTTTCCGCCATTTAGTCATCCCCCACTAACGCCGAGCCTAGTCTTCCCCGTCTTCTGTTTACCTCACATCAACAGAGGATTCCACAATGGCTGCCGAGACGCCCACCTTCAAGCTCGTCCTTGTCGGCGATGGTGGTACTGGAAAGGTAATTACACCCGTTCCCCGGATCTCGCCTGCTCTATATTGCCGCTTATCAGCTTTCTACCGGCATGCTAAGCTCTGTTTACTATGTGCCGCCCTGCGCATAATTTGCCCCGCCTTTTGCTCTTGATCTTAAAGACCATACCACTGACCGTGATTATTAGACCACCTTCGTCAAGCGACATCTGACGGGTGAATTCGAGAAGAAGTACATGGCAACTCTTGGTGTTGAGGTCCACCCCCTTGGCTTCACGACCGTAAGTCGGACTAATCCTCGCCTCGCCCTATCGCATCCACCCTATCTGGCGCAAAATATCTAACGGTAATTAGAACTTCGGCAACATCACCTTTGATGTGTGGGACACTGCTGGCCAGGAGAAGTTCGGTGGTCTCCGTGATGGTTACTACATCAACGGCCAATGCGGCATCATCATGTTCGACGTGACGTCCCGCATTACCTACAAGAACGTCCCCAACTGGCACCGTGAGTAGAATAGATCTCCGATCTCTTTTTTTGTATCGACTTACAATTGTATCGCAGGTGATCTGGTCCGCGTCTGCGAGAATATCCCTATCGTTCTGTGCGGCAACAAGGTCGACGTAAAGGAGCGCAAGGTCAAGGCCAAGACCATCACCTTCCACCGAAAGAAGAACCTCCAGTACTACGATATCTCTGCCAAGTCAAACTACAACTTCGAGAAGCCCTTCCTCTGGTTGGCCCGCAAGCTCGTTGGCAACCCTCAACTAGTAAGTTCGATCGCTCCCGTTGATGTTCACAATAGCTAACCTAATCAGGAATTCGTCGCTGCTCCCGCTCTTGCACCCCCCACTGCCGTGGTCGATGAGGCGCTTCTCAAGCAGTACCAGGAGGAGATGGACAGCGCTGCTCAGCAGCCCCTGCCTGGTGAGGATGAGGATGATGACTTGTAAATGGGTTATGACGAGAGGACACGCATGGTGGACTACGAGGATTATGGTAATACTTTTAAGTTCGGAAAGATAAGGGGGCTACATGTGCGGGCTAATGCAGAACGGCTGCGTACGCTCTGGGTTGGGGTCGATAACCTTACATGGCCGTTGATTTCAGATGCATGGCTGCATTTGCAGCTTTCTAGATAGCAAACCCCCCCAAATAGACAGTTATATGAGAAGGAATTGCAGTCTACTATTACGTACCTACGTAGGTGTTTTGCCTCTAAGACGTTTGTGCAATAATCAAAATCAGAAGTAAATAACAGGTATGTACATACCTCCTAGGTAACAGATAGTAAATCTAGGCCCTGTCTGTCCGTGCGTTTATCTCCAGGTTTATCTCAGTCATGCAATTTTAGGTAGGTACCTGGGTATGTACATATAGGTATGTACTACCTAGGTACCTACGCTTATGATGCAAGTCATGGAGCCTGTCCAATCGAAATTGATCTTTGGACCCTAAGACAGCCTAGCGGTAGGGATGCTAGCGTCGGATTGGATTGGGGCTCACAGCGCCTCGCACCTGGTGACCACCTAGCTTTTGCAGCTCAGGGCCCGTCGTAGGGCCGTTCAGGGCCGTTCAGGGCCGAACAGCGATAGAAGCCACCTAGAATGTCGCTAAATGCAAGTGAGAGAACACGTTGCTGTGTAAAAGGTCCACATTCGACCTCATGAGCGACGATTTCTTTCCACCACACTCTATACAGTTACCTACTTCGGCACATCCTTTCGTTTGCATTACATTACATTACACTACACTCTGGTAACTTCGTTTTTCCTGTGGCGACTTTCAACCAGTTACCTTTAGAGCTAGACCAGTGATTGTCCAAAAGATATGTGGCATCTTTAAAGATTCTATCAGAAACTCTCTTCGCATATCGCCAACCCCTCCGCCGATTCCAGTTCTTGATCGAGCTGGTTCCGTTTACTTTTTATGCTCGTTTATAGGTAGCGATTAACAATCCAAATATCTTGCTGCATTTGTTTAGTCTTCCCGTTAGAAGAAGAAGAATTACTGCGGCGTCGTCCCGCCACCCTCGTCGGCTGCCATGGAGAGCGCCTTCGCGAAGCCTACGAAAGAGGTCTTAGCCGCCTTTGAGGTAGACCCAAAGGCTGGCCTTACAGATGAACAGATTACTGAGCTGCGAGATAAACATGGGAAGAACTGTATGTTGCGACGCGCCATTGGAAAGCAGCCAAGTTAATGCGTATGCTAACTTACTGTAGCTATTCCAGAAGAGCCCCCGACACCTCTATGGGAACTTATTCTTGAGCAATTCAAAGATCAATTGGTTTTAATACTCTTAGGATCTGCGGCTGTGTCCTTTGTCTTGGCTCTCTTCGAAGACGAAGAAAGTGGCTGGAGCGCCTTTGTCGATCCTTTGGTTGTAAGTTTTATCCACTTCCTATCTTGCGACCCGGAAGTTAACTTGGATGGTTCCTAGATTCTCACTATTCTCGTTCTCAATGCTGTCGTCGGAGTTTCCCAAGAAAGTAGCGCTGAGAAAGCGATCGCCGCGCTTCAAGAATACTCGGCCAACATCGCTAGCGTGATCAGGAATAATGGACATGTCTCGCGGATCAAGGCTGAAGAATTGGTTCCTGGTGACATTATCTCTGTGGCTGTTGGCGATAGAATACCTGCCGACTGTCGTGTTATTGCGATTGAAAGCAATAATTTTGCTGTAGACCAGGCCATCTTAACTGGAGAAAGCGAAAGCGTAGGCAAAGATGATAATGTGGTCGTGAAAGATGAGAAGGCAGTCCTCCAGGACCAGGTCAATATGCTCTTCTCGGGAACAACTGTCGTGACTGGACGTGCTAAGGCGATCGTGGTTTTGACCGGGTCGAATACTGCGATTGGCGACATTCACGAGAGTATTACAGCTCAGATTTCCGAGCCGACTCCTCTCAAGCAGAAGCTCAACGATTTCGGCGACTCTTTGGCGAAGGTTATTACAGTTATCTGTGTTCTCGTATGGCTGATCAACATCCCCAACTTCGCGGACCCGAGCCATGGAAACTGGACCAAGGGTGCCATTTACTATCTGAAGATTGCGGTCTCTCTTGGTGTTGCAGCTATCCCCGAAGGTCTTGCCGTTGTTATTACCACATGTCTAGCTTTGGGAACCCGTAAGATGGCCGCAAAGAATGCTGTCGTCCGAAGCCTGCCTTCTGTTGAAACCCTCGGAAGCTGTAGTGTTATTTGCTCGGACAAGACGGGTACGCTTACAACAAACCAGATGAGTGTGAGCAAGATTGTCTACATTAACGAACATGGTACCGACTTGGAAGAACTTGACGTTGAGGGCACTACTTTTGCACCGAAAGGAGACATCAAGCATAACGGCAAAGTGGTGAGGGATCTTGCTCAAAGCTCAAGTACAATCCGCCAGATGAACGAGGTCGCTGCCCTTTGCAATGATGCTAGACTCGTGTATGATACCAGATCCGGTGCTTTCTCCAATGTAGGAGAGCCCACCGAAGGAGCCTTGAGGGCTCTAGCCGAAAAGGTTGGACCATGCGCACCGACAAACTGGAGACTCGAGGACAGCGTCCATCACGCTAGCGGTTGGTATGAATCCAAATTCCCTCGCCTTGCCACATATGAATTCTCTCGAGACCGGAAAAGCATGTCTGTCCTTGTCCAAGCTGGCGACCAACAAAAGCTTCTTGTTAAAGGTGCCCCTGAATCTATTATTGAGCGTTGTGCGTTTACCTTGGTTGGTGCTGATGGCAACCGTGTTCGTATCGACAACAAGCTTCGTGGTCTACTCTTGAAGGAGGTCGTCGAATATGGGAACCGCGGACTACGAGTTATTGCCCTTGCTAGCTTGGATGATGTTGGATCCAACCCCCTACTGCACAACGCCAAGTCGACAGCTCAATATGCCCAACTGGAACAGAACCTCACTCTACTGGGTCTCGTCGGTATGCTGGATCCTCCTCGACCAGAAGTTCCTGGCGCTATTAAGCAATGCAAGGACGCCGGTATCAGGGTTATCGTTATCACGGGTGATAATCGCAACACCGCGGAGAGCATCTGTCGCCAGATCGGAGTCTTTGGAGAATATGAAGACCTTAAGGGCAAGAGTTTCACTGGCCGAGAATTCGACAACTTAAGCCCCAGCGAGCAGCTGGAAGCCGCGAAACATGCATCTCTCTTCTCGCGTGTGGAACCCAGTCACAAATCGAAGCTTGTAGATCTCCTCCAGTCTCTCGGCGAAGTTGTAGCTATGACTGGAGATGGTGTCAATGATGCTCCCGCTCTCAAGAAATCAGATATTGGTGTTGCAATGGGATCCGGTACTGACGTCTCCAAGTTGGCTGCTGACATGGTCCTTGCGGATGACAACTTCGCTACCATCGAGGTTGCTATCGAGGAAGGCCGATCCATCTACAACAACACGCAACAGTTCATCCGCTATCTCATTTCCTCGAACATTGGAGAAGTCGTCTCAATTTTCCTCACTGCCGCCTTGGGTATGCCGGAAGCTCTTATTCCTGTCCAACTGTTATGGGTCAACCTCGTCACCGACGGTCTGCCCGCTACTGCCTTGTCCTTCAACCCCCCGGATCATGATATTATGAAGAGACAACCACGAAAGCGAGACGAAGCACTCATCGGTGGCTGGCTATTCTTCAGGTACCTGGTTATTGGGTCTTACGTTGGTATCGCCACTGTTGCCGGATATGCCTGGTGGTTCATGTATAACCCCGAGGGTCCTCAGATCAACTTCTACCAGCTTTCTCATTTTCACCGATGCTCCACCGAGTTTTCGGAAATTGGGTGTGAGATGTTCGGTAACGAAATGGCTAAAGCAGCATCGACGATATCCCTCTCTATCCTCGTCGTCATCGAGATGCTAAACGCTATGAACGCTCTATCGTCTAGCGAGTCCCTGCTAACCCTCCCCCTCTGGAAGAATATGATGCTGGTTTACGCCGTCGCTTTATCGATGGCGCTCCACTTTGCACTCCTCTACACGCCCTTCCTCCAAAGCCTGTTCTCCATCCTGCCTCTTAACTGGAACGAGTGGAAAGCGGTGCTTATCATCAGCGCACCAGTTATGTAAGTTGTCTTCCTAACCTTGGTTGATCTCGCAAAGTACTAATTTGTCATAGTATTATCGATGAAGTCCTCAAGGCTATCGAAAGGCAGTTCTTCATCCAAAAGACGATGGACAATGTTACGGAGGCCAAGAAGAAGGCGTAGCGGGGCATAGATCTAAGTTCTACATAGACTAGAGTAGACGTATCACACTGCATATGCGAATTAGGCTGCGCAATATAGATGTATAAGAAATACGATACATTCATGGAACAAGAAATAGCGTAAGGAACCCCATGTGAGGTTTTTCATCTTGACTTTAGCCACCTTGCTTAAGGTACTACCTTGATATTAGTACAATAACGGGCTATTTGTCATCTCGTGTCTACCTCTGTTCATTCGCTATGTCTTATTTGGCTTACTCCGATAGATATTTCTTTCTAGCCCTTATCTATTCGTGGAGTTGACCAATCTACCTCGTCTGAAATACTATCTGCCTCCCGTATGAGGCAGATAGTACACGTTAGTAGACGTAAGATAGCACCGGGCCAGATATAATCTGTCTCTTAATCTTGTCGACCCTTTAGTAATCGCTTGGTGACCTTGTCCTTCTCAATGATGTACACATGCGCACCCCAGCCTGATAAAGCATCTCGGTCAACGGCGCTCAGCAGAGCCTGCGAGATTGTTTCGAAGAGGTCATCGGGGGCCTAGATTGTTGATTATATATATTAGTATGTCTTGGTCCGCTCGAGGGACAAACATCCAAACCCGTTAAGGTAGAAGGAGGAGGAAGCTCGTCGTGCATATACATATACATATACATATACATATATATAGGTTTACTCACTAGATCAGGCTCCCACAAGCTTTCGCACATGCCAAATAGCTGCTCGGAAGCGGTACCGCTGACGATGAAGTCCTTGGCGAAGTCGATGCAGCCGATGGAGTCGAAGCCGCAGATGAAGGGCTTGGCGGACTTGGGCTCGAGGCCGGCGACGACGGGGCTGACGAAGTAGGGACCGAAGCGGCGCTCGTACAGGGAGGAAGAGACGAGGTTGGCGAAGGTGGTGGGCGCGATGTTGCGCTCCTCGCGCAGCCGGTACATGTTCACCTTGTACCGGAACAGGTCCGACACCGTGGACACGTCCGTGGCCAGGCCGGTGAGCCCTAGGAATACGTCGCCGTACTGGAAGATCTTGGGGAAGTTGTTGGAGACGGTGAGGGCTTGCAGGCCTAGACGCAGGTCGCAGGCTATGGCGACGCAGTCTTTGCCTACCATGGCTACGCAGGCGCCGCCGTCTGTAGGGTTGGTTGGTTGGTTAGTTGGTTTGGTTCTTTATTCTTGGCTTGGGAGTTGGACTGGTGGGAGAGGAGGAGTAGGTGTCAGAACAAGGCAGTGCGCACTTATAGAGAAGGGCGACGACTATTCGTATATGTTAGCTGGAATGTCCTCTTGGTTGGGAGCTTGGCTATCATAGAGCTTACCATGGCGTCGAATGTATTGCAATGTATTGCTGGAAAATAAATGAATAAGAAGACGACGAGGCTTGGTTGGGACTGCTGGTGATAAAGGTGTGTCGACTTGGGTTTGGTGGTTCGTAGATAATGTCTTGCCGTCGAGTAGCAAGTTGGCTGTGGTGAGGGTAGCTCAATGGCTTTGGCTGCAATAGCAGAATGGCAGAGTGGCAGAGTGGCAGTGGCAGCTCCCAAGGTACCAGACGTTAGCGTTGGCGTCGGCAAGGCAAACACGTCTGGCGCGGCAGCTCAGCTCCAGATCGGACGGTCTCTCGGAAAATTGACGGCTAATCAAGACTTGGTATCGCAGAAGTACTGTTTGTATGGTTAGGTACACAATGCTCCGCTTGCCCCTCCATTCGATCGGTTTTTGGAAGCTACCTAACTAGATGTACAACTGCGCAGCTGCGATCCAAAGGGCTGATGTAATCGTACTGCTACCTACAAGAAGCATGTACAAATAGAACCTTTACATCTTCTTTTATATTCTACTGACAACTTTCGTCGGACGCGTCTCCGTCTTTAGGAATTATATAATAGTTACGTCGCTGTTATTCCAGATATTCAAGTTTCTGAAGAAGGTCTTTAAGAAAGTCTCACTTGAAATATAGAACATTGTCGACCAGATCCTACAACACATGGCGACTAACGTCAAGGTTGTGGGAACGGACCTTAAACAGGTGACCATTAAGGTCAACCCTGGAACCTACCTGACAGATGTTCTAGAGCAAGCTTGCGAGAAGCTCAAGGTCCCCTCCGATAAATACTTACTTAAACACAAACAAAAGCAATTGGATCTGTCGCAGACATGGCGAACCTCAGGTCTCCCACCAGGCGCCAAGCTTGAGCTCATCGTCCGCTCTAACACCCCTTCTGCCATCAACGTCGCCTTACAACTCCCGGCGCCGGAGTCGAATCTATTCCCGCCATCCGGTCGGATCACGGAGAAGCTACCGAGTGATCTTACGATATGGCAGCTACTACGCCAGTTCGAGAGCGGCAAATCAAGCCAGGGGAAGAACCTAAACATCACGGCGAGGGGCGTGGCGCAAACAAATAACGGAGCGGCCGCGGGCAGTGGACAATTATATTATGAGACCCCGGTCCTAACGATCGAGAATAGAACGCTGTCAACCTTTGTGGACTTCCAGAAGAGCCTGTCACAGCTAGGATATAACTCGGGAGGTGTCCTAATACGTCTATCTTTCCAGAAAACTGACAAGACGTTGGTGGATGCTATGGGAGAGATGGGCCAGTTCTTCAAGACAGAAGAAGCAAATCGGCAGAAAGCACAGGAGTCCAGCAGTGAACCGAAGACGGACAATGAAGCAGCCCCTTCGACTGATGCGCCGCCTTCGGATAGTCTAATGGATGATCCCTCAGCGGAGACGCCGGAGACAGATGCGACTAATACAACTCAACATGATAACACAGACCTTTCTTCTGCGGCGCAAGCACCTCTAGCAGACGACGCTATGGACGTCGACGTCCCATCCGCTGATAACCGCCCCGTTACCATCTTCTCTGCGCCAGATTCCGGCACGCCAATTGCAGCCTTACGAGAAGAGTCTGACGAGGCCTTCGCCCCACGCATCGAGCATGCGCAGGCCCATCAAAGACTGCTAAAGACTGCAGGTGAGAACAGGCGCCTCCTCTCAGACAAGGAACTCGAAGAAAAGGCTGCCGCCGAGGCAGCCAGGGTAGCGGCCGTCAAGTCTATCAAGATCAAGGTCCGCTTCCCAGATAACTTCTCTGCAGAATGGCCCTTTGGTCCAGATGACACCGGCGCAACGCTGTACGCCGAGATCAGGAAGATCATGGCCAACGAAACAGTGCCATTTAAACTAGTATTGCCGCCCGGCAAAACATCAATCAAGGACGACGACAGCCCCGCGAGCAAGCTCATCGGCGGATACCGCTTAAACTCTAATACACTGGTGAATTTCATGTGGGACGACAAGGTGCCTGCTGAGATCCGGAAGCAGCCATTTCTAAAGAACAGCGCCGCTGGTCACGCACAACAAGTGGTTGTTCCCGACGTGCCTGAAGTTGTAGTCGAGGACGAGGCGGGCCCCAATGCCGCTAACATATCAGTGCCAGCACCAAAGCCAAGGGGTGAAGGTGAAGGGTCTGGGTTCAAGAAACCCAAGTGGCTAAAGGGGTTCGGGAAAAAATGAAAAGGGCTACAATGAGCGATGTCTTATATGTTGTTAAGGATTAAGGGGAATCAACATCTGCTCGGAGTTTAGGTACCTAGCATTGCCGAGGACTTTTCACATGGCACATAATCATCAATAATTGATTTTAAGTCATGAAATGAATATAATTTGGCTTGCCAAATCAAGATTCCCAGGTTTTGTTCCTATTCGTGTCGTAGGCTATTTGGGATTCAGGTAGATAGCTATGGCTATGGCAAAGCTAGCTATCATGTCCGTACCGATCCTCCGTATAAATTCATCAATGCCGAGAAAGACGGACGCCAGACCTCATGCCGAACGATTTACTTCTTTCTTTTGTTCCCTCGACGCCCCGTTAAACCGCCATAATTTCCCATTCGAGATCATGTCGTTTAGTGACCGGCTCTGCGGGACTCGGCGATGACGCGCTGGAGCTCGTCGACCTTCTTCTTGGCACGGCCAAAGGTACCGAGCTGATGATTCAATTAGTCTTACGATGTTTGAGAGACGGAGATATGTAGGGGAGATGCGTACCCGCTTCTTGGCTAGCTTACGGGCTCGCTTGTCCTTGCTGTTTCGCAGCAGTTCGATAACTCGTCGCTCGTAGGGGGCAAGACTGTGGTGAAATGGACGTTAGTAATTTAATAATATCAGGATAGACCTGGGGGCCACTCCGTTGCCACCTATCGGGAGCTGTTCAATCCCAGATAGGAGGGATTGGGCATTGAAAGCATAGAGATGTATAAAAGGAACTTACCCAGCAACCTCCTTGACGATGTCACGAACGAAGGCAGTGCGCTTGCTCAGGTGGCCCTTGGTTCGCGAAACGCGAGGCTTGACAACGCGAGCAGTGGTTTTCTATAATTACCGGGAAGGAATCCAAAAGTCAGCCCATTGTCCATCGTCTGCTATACTGCAATCGTAAAAGAAAAAAATTTGATAGCAAGAGCAGAGATCCTCCACGAGGTGAGACGGGCGGAAGCGACTCTTTGTTTCATTCGCATTTTTTTCTCTTTTTCTTCTACTCTTCGAATGCAGAGAAAGGCGGGTAGGTGGTTCATCTTACATGGCCGTGGTTCAGACCGATGGTGAGCCCGGTACGGGCTGGCGCTTCCTTTGCCATCGCGGAAGGTGTTGGTGGTGGTGAGTGATGGCTGTTGGGTTAGTAGAATTTCCGCGGTGGGAGGAAGAGAAAAGGATATGAAAAGTTCCCAGGCCTAAGTTTGAAGATTTTTGCAATTGAGCGGGTGGGTTTGTGAGTGTGGGGCGGGGGTGCGGAATGTGGAAGAATTAAGCGAATTTTTTGCGGCTAGTTCTTATTGGCTAGCCTCGTCTCTACCCTTGAGATGAAGGATGTGTTGGTCCGTGTCCAATCAAATCAATAGCCTGCCTCTCCTAATCGATAATGCCTTAAGTAGGTACCTAAGTATATGTAGTGCTCATCTCATTGGAACGCGGATGGCGGATGGTTGGCATGGCTGCTAAGGTTGCACCGACTCACCGACGGTGTCCGTTCTTGTACACGAAAAGTCGTATTCGTGCTGAAGGTGTGATAGATGCATGCATCCATCGCAACCGTTCGTATCTCTCTCTTTCTCTCTCTCTCTTTTTTCCCCCTTCTTCTTCCTCTCCATCTCATCCCTCTCAATTCGTTTTCATGACCACCATCGTTGTCATGATATCATCCAAGAGGAAATCATTCGAACTATATGAGATCTTAGATGAATGACAGCATAGCTGACGAAAATGAAAAATGTGGATCGTTATTTTGCACATCGGAATGTCGCTTGTTAACCAGGGTTGACGATATGACGCAGCTATCTAGTTTGTGTCACTATGTATATGTATGTACGGGTAGGTAGCTTTGGTGAAGCTGCTGCGCCTATGCCTGCTATCAATTGAAAGTATGTACCTTAGTAGAGCTAGTTTAGGTAGAGTAAGCTTAAGGTTGGTTTAGGTACGCTAAAGTTAACTAGTTAAAGTCGTGTCACCTCATAAACATTGAAACCACCCGATTAAAAATATTTACGAAACCTCGTCCGAGACGCAGGTAGGAAGCTGCTCGCGGCCAGCTAATCTTGTTTTTTAACTTAGCTTTTTACATAGTAGTTAGTAACAATTGTTTCGTTAAGCAAGCAATTGTTTTCTGCTTTGCTCTCTCCCCCCCCCACACTACGCCCATTCGCTATCGCTGTTGTTCACTTCTTTCCCTTCGCAGGCTCGAAGTCAGCCCTGCTGCCACTCGTTCGAGGTCCCCGTCTCTATCTCTCTTTCTCTCTACCAATAACTAGGGTACTGCATGTCCCAACTTGCAGTATCACCTGCATCAACCATGCTCCCGAGGGGAGACACGTCGTCTTCCAGCTCATCTACCACCACTACATAGTTCTCTTGTCGTTGTTGTTGTTGTTGATCATTATGTTTTGAATCGAGTCCTAGCCGGTTGGTTTTGGTGTCTTGGGTGACAATTTTTGCATCTTCACTTTTTCTTGGTCCGCATTTCTTGGCCCGCCCTTCATCACCATGCCCCTAGCCGTCTTGAACAACGATTCTCTTCGACCTTGTTCACATACCAGCTCCCTACGCGTTGCCGGTCAGACCAATTGGACCGCAGCCCTTAAGCTGAATCGAACTGCCCCTGATCTAGGTCTGAGCTTTGAAGATCCCGATGTATTTCGTAACGACTGCGAAGAGGCTTGGAAGACGTTGGATAATATAGCTGCCCTTGGTTTAACCTTAGAGGATAACGAAGAAGAAACGACACATTCGACTGGATTTCCTAAACTTACTTTCGAGAATGATGGGGCCGGTGTTGGGTACTCAGAAACTCCTTCACCGCCAGTAGGCCCATTTCACAAGTGGATGAAGAACTTACACAAGCGAGCACATCGTCCTGTTACACGCCGCAGTCGTAGTCGATCCGAGTCTTTCCCCGAATTTTCAGAACACTCGCTTGAAGATGAGACCTTATCTACGGACGGTCACAGGAAATCATTTTCCGGTTCCTCTTTTGGATTTGTTACCGCTGTCAGAAGCGCCAGCGTCAGTCTTGCAAGCGCTAGCGTGATCACTCGGCCGAGGAGATATACTGCACGATCGTCAGGCCATAGCCGGGCGGACCTTAGTAGCAGAGGATCGACATCGGGCCCGCGGTTTTCCGAGGATAGTACGTGCCTTGAGCGAACAGTATCAAACGACCCAGGAGTGACGGAACGGCTTCTTCAAAGGCGACGGATTCTAGAGGAGATCATCAACACAGAAGAAAGCTATATCGGAGATGTCAAGTTTCTCATGAACGTATGTGCTAGCCCTCTTAACATCCCTAAGCTCCCAGCACTAATTCAACTCAGGTTTATGTCACCATATTAGCTTCTTTACCGTCACCGCATATGGGACTTCGCTCCTCGATCAACCGCAACCTAACAGATATTGTTGAGTTACACGAGGAGATCCTCGGCGAACTTCATCGGGTAGTACCTAACTCCGAGTACACGCAACCCGAACGTATTCCGGTCACCCCAAAACCACCATCTTCTAAAAGCCATAACCGCTGGCGGAGTCTTGACTCTACTTCGGAGGACGATGGGGTTTCTTCCAGTTGGCTCCAAGGGATACCTAGTGTAGTAGCTGAGCCAGCCATCGCGGCCGAGGTGGCTCATGTATTTGGCAAAAGGGTATGTACAAAACCGTTGAGTGGCAATTCTATATCATCTTCTCAGTCCCACTGCAACCAAGTCGTACAGCTTTGCTGATGTTACAGCAGATGAATCGATTCTTCATCTACGAAGAATATGGCGCGAAATATGAGATGATGATCAAAGATGTCGCGTCCGCTCACCGAACGCTACCTGAATGGGAGACTTACCAAAAGGGGCTGGAAGCATTGGCAGCTTCGTTGGGCGCTACCAACTATCACCTTGACAACTCTAGAAAGTCTTTAACTATTGGCGATCTCTTGGTTAAGGTAAGTCATGGTGTCGCATTATGTTAAGAATTTCGCTAATAGCAAGAAGCCAATCCAAAGGATATGCAGGTATCCTCTCCTTTTTGCCGAACTTCTGAAGTATACGCCCGTGTGCGACTGTCCAAATTCACATATGGAGATCGAAAATGTCCTTATTCGACTACGCGAGGCTACCGCCGAACTTAACCGAGCCGCCGACGATCCACGAATGAAAACCACAATGGAGCAGACCTGGTTACTTCAGGATCGACTTGTATTCCCAAACCAGGTATGTAGCATTAACTCCTATAGTTAAGTCTATTTCTAAGTGTGTAGCAGAAGCTAGATGCAGCGTCGAAGACCGCCATCCGTTCATTCGGACACGTCCGCCTATGTGGTGCTCTGCATGTGTGTTGGCAGACTAAAGATGGTGCGGATGGCGCATATATGGTTACGCTCCTATATAAGGACTGTTTGTGCCTTGCTACAGCCAGCCGAGCAGACCAAATATATACCATTCAAGCCTGTATCAGCCTCAACGATATTAAGGTTGAAGAAGTGGACAATGGTCGAGGTAGGCATTTCCTGACTTATGCTTTAGTTTTATCTTCAGTATGCTAACCAAGTCAAGGCCTCCAATGTCACACTGCGCCCTTCTCATGGAAGCTCGTCTTCGAATGTGACCATCAACTCTACGAAATTATCATGACAGCTTGTTCTCCAAAGGAAGAACAAGAGTGGCGTAGTCGTCTTACACGACAAAACTCAATTGAATCGTATGAATTATCAGAACCTATATTCTATAGTTCAATTTTCCTCGACATAAAAAGTCTTGGAACAATCTTTGGAAAACCAGGTAGGCCATAGGACTCACATTTGAAGGCTTGAAATGTTTTTTAATACGAATCATAGGCACCGTTGCTCGTCGTCTTTCCATTCATAGGGCCACTACTGTTGGGCCGAAATCGCCACTATGCCAAGTCATTCTTAAAAATACAAGTACGATGAAAGACAGTTCATCGTCAATCCCCCCGCAAATCAATCGTTCACAATCGCTACTGACAACCAATTCTCGCATTCCCGTCCTTACCCCTTCCCGGGGAGAGCGAGCTCGCCTCGAAGCTTTATTGGCCGATGTCTGGAGTCGCAAGGTGTTACCTTTTCCCGGCATAACGTATCGATCGAAAAGCGAGCACCTCGTCCGCAGCTCAGCCTCGACTGTTATGCGAAAGCTGAGCGTTGCAAGCATCACAAGCTCTTTTACAAAGCGCTCCTCAAGCGCCACCAGTGTACCAAAGTCGAGCGAAGAGGAGCTTCCACATTACAATGGGTCTGTTGATAATCTTGCCCGTCTAAACAGCGACAAACCAAAGTCTAGACTACTTAGAGTCAGTACAACCGATGGGGATATCAAGCCAAGACTCCCAATGATTCGGGATGAGATTGAGCACTTTGGTAATCCCAACCCGGACATTTCATCAGCAATTGATGCTTGTATTCAGCCAGGAACATTGAAGCTTGAGCCTTTGAAACTCGACCTGGATTGGCTTGAAGATGGGATGAGCGCCCATACTTTACGATCGTCGCCATCATCTAGGCACACTCGACGGGATAGCAGGCAGACAATACTCTCAGCAGGCTCTTCTCCGTCGTCCATTGGGGATGAAGACACTATCTACCACGGACTTGAAGCGAAACATCGACTACATGAAACATTAACTAATATTAGGCCTACGAATAGCAAGTGGGCAAGAGTCGGCGCCATCAACAGAGGTCTGGTGGCGTCTGGCATTCGAAGCTTCTTTAGATGAGGGAAGGCAACTTCAATAATTGGTAATAGGGTTGGGTATAGATACATGGTCTGGACGGCTTTTGGCTTGGGATTATACCATTCTTTCGTTTTTCTCACTCTCTCTCTCTCTCTTTATGATGGCATCGGAACGGTACCGGATCCCGTGAAACGCTTTGCTTTTTTATCAGTTGCCTCGTCAGGCTTTCGGACCTAGACACACTATGATTATACCCAGGAGCAATTTAGTTAGGTAGAACAATGGAAGTTCTCATGTTACTTGCGAGTGACGGCACTTTGCCATCCCAGCCAACCCAGCGGTTATACCGGTATCCCAGAATTAATAATAATATGCTGTTTATCTTATGGAATGCAGCCTTACTTGTCTCACCACCCTACGTTACTACGTAGGTCAGTACAGTATACTATTTCGGTGATGTCCGGCATCTCCCGTCTAATGCGGCAATACCTAAGCTAACGTCGATCTCCTTTTTGAGGAACATGTACCTAAGTACCCTCTGACGGCTATGTGTCCTTTCTACTCTATTCCAGAGCCTTCGTATTGGCCTCATTCTGCATAGATAAGTTAGGTTAGGTACATACATGTATGTAGTAAATCTATATGTACCTAATACTTGGTAAGGGAGAGGGGCCAAGGCCAAAGGGCTTCTCAATTGAGTTGTTGATCCCTGTCGTAAGCTCCGCCTGTGACGTAAGTCATTTTCGCGGGGAGCTGACGCAGGAACAAACAGTGTACAATCAGAGGGGTAGCTACCCGTTTGTACGTAAATACGCAAATCAATATGTAAATGATGACGTAGTTGCTGCTGTTTAAGCAAGAGCATGCCACATGATGATCGAATGTGTAAACCAGACAAGGAAACAGCAGCTTTCCGGTAGCGTATTTGAAGCTTCGGTAGCCTAGAGCTATTTCCTAATCTTTTCCTTTGTTACTCCATTCATTCAACCATCTCTTAACAAACCACCATCTTGATACCCACGACATACACAACTCCCAAAACATCAACCTGACCTATCTATCTCTAAACAATTCCAACACAAATCGCCCAATATGACTAAAGGAGAAGCCACTCAAGTCAAGGTCCACTACAAGGGCAAGGAAGACGACTTCATCATCTTCGTCGACGACATCGAGACCTACAGGAAGTGGAAGAACGACAAGTCGGTCCCCATGGCTCACTTTATCTCTGCCTTCAAGATCTTTGTGACGCATAAGTAAGTCTTTACCTCGGCACGTGCCATCTTTTTCCTCTCAGACAACTCGCCTTTCCAAGTACAATATCACTCTCCCTCTACCAATGACACCACTATATATATACAGCCCATAATTGGCAGCGGTATGAAAAGGGCGAGCTGTGGTGAGGTAATACAGTTAAGTAGCCGCTTTTGCCAGCCTGTAACCGCCCCGGCACTTACACGGGCTGAACCGGTGTCACACACACGCTTCATCTCTGCAACAGTCGGCCCCCAAGTATACGACCCGAGCCGCGGCCCGGCGAGAGATATAGACCAACAACCTAGTCTTAGATCTCGTCTTAGACGCTAGGAGCCAACACATATCCCTTTCAATCGATACACACCCCCAACGTATGTCCATCTTTTGCCGACAGCGGCTAACATGATACGTTTAACAGGCAAGGAGCTCAGGGCCAGATGGACGGAGCATCCAAGAGCACACTCGAGAACGAGTTTGGTGTCTCCAACGAGGATGAGGTGATCAAGAAGATATTAGAGTCTGGCACAATTCAGGAGTCTGAGGTAGGCCGCCCCCTTATACCCCCATATGACCCAATAGTAGAGAATCGCATGATTAGGTACTGACGATAAATCACATCAGTTCCCCGAACGCCAAGGACCCAAGAACGACGCCCAGAGAGGCTCCATTGTCACTGGTCAAGTTTCCAGATAAGAGTCATAATTTAACTCACCGGCAGCGTCCGGTACAACCTGGTGCGCTGTTCTATCGCACGGCATGAAGCTATCAACTGAGAGAGCAGTGCTCGGGTGAGTTGGGGGAGTCATTGGCATAGTGTTACAATGATTTACCAACCAAGGCGGATTTCGAATGTAACACTCGTGAAATAGCTATCGTCTACTAGCTAACGAGGAACATTAATCGCGATGGATCTGCAAGATAGTCGTAGCTAGCGACATATTATGAATCTTAATGAAAGAAGTTAATTCGCATATATAGGGTACCAAGTGAATATAATCTAGGTTACTGTTTTCTTACAATGTCCAATTAGACCTCTAATTTTCATAACGGCCAACCTAGGTAAGATAGGTAGGTAGGTAAGTAGTTGCCTTTTACCTAATCCAACCGTGGTACTCTGGGCCGAGCCTCATCTCATCCACATGGTGTTTCGTAACCTAGTCAAAATGCCAGCACCTGAAACGACGACGCCCAGGTCCGCGCGACGCTACCCCGTGAAAAGTTTACGACGAACTTTCACTCCTTTTCTATCATCTCAACCATGGAACGACATCTTGTGTCTCTGTTTCTAGTTCCCAGTTTCCGTTTCCATTGAGGCAGGTTCATCGAATACGAGATTGAACTGGATTTGTGCAAGGTTTCACAACTCTTGGTGGTTTATTTATATTATCACCGACTTACTGTATTGATTGCACTGCATTGAGCAACGGCGCATTCGCGCGCCACATGCGAGCATCGCGAGATGTTTGAGATGTAGTGTATAGTATGTATGGATGTGTGGTAACCTTTGCCTCACCGCCACTGCTCAGCGCTTCTGGATATACATAGAGCAAGCAAATCCGTAGGCGTGCGTAGTAATCATATTCGTCTTTGATATCGGGTCGACCCAAGCAAAGCAAAGCAAGACCAGGGGCCATAATATCTCGGAATAGTATCGTGCTCGTCGTGCGCGTCGTATGCGCCTCTTGGTGAAATCCTGAAAAAGTATAACTTCAAAAATCCAAAAATTAGACTAGTAAACGCCAGTGTATACGTCCGTGTATATGTCTGTAAATGTCATAATTCCACAACATAGGGAAGAGGGCTACCATAGGTTAAATTTCAATATATGCTTTCTTCCTTATTTAATAGATAGTGATTATATATGCATATACATCGGGGTATTTCATTCCTTAGAAGGAGAAATAAGAGCCTACTGCTCCATATGTGCAGGGGGATCTCGCTTCCTCCCTTCCTCACAACATTAGGGGTATTTCGAGGATTAGCGCCCACGTCAAACTAGGGGGAGCATATGGTAAAGGATAAGGGAAAAAAGATAGGCTAGGTTTGCCGTGTACACGCGACCCCGGGTGCATTTTGCTTGGCCGAAGGGTAAGGTTAGTCGCCGTTCTACCTCTACGCCTTAGACCCCCCGGAGCGGCCTCGCTGCGGTAGAGTCCATGGTTTGGCACATACAATCTAGTTGACAAGTTAGCCTTTGATGCTCAAAAATCCAAGATAAGTGGATTGAGAAATAAGAAATAAACGTACCTCGCCTTCACTGTATGCCCAAAAGTAGACCATCATTGCTACTAGATAATAAATAGCGGCATTGGTGCCCTGGTAAATAAGAATCGCGGCGAGTGCAGCAAGCGGATATGTAGCGAGACGGGCCTCCATGCTCCTGTGGATCGAGGTTCCGGCAATCAGGTTTAACGGCCATTCCCAAGCAAATATCACTATTCCCAATACCAGGTTTATGATTTGCAGTGCGGGAACCGGCTTAACGGCTGGGTCTAATGCTTTCGTCATGAAGTCGAAGAATATCTTAGGCCAGAAGAATGCTTCGAGCGCAGCAGCAATTTGATCTAGAAAGTTGTTAGCAATGTTGCAAATTTCCCGAGTAGTATTAAAACACATACAAGCTGCGGCTGTGAGCACGATGAGTCTGGCCCAGTGGTTCTTGATGAGTTTTCCCATTTTGACAATTCTTTCTCAAAATTCCTCAATAAAAATCGGTCCTTTTTTTGCTCTTCGAGATTCCAAAGCTCTTTCTCGTCCTGGTTTTTCCTTTCCCTTCTTCCTGAAGCCCCAAACGATCCAAACGCTCAGCCCTCCTAAAGAATCCAAACAGAACACACACCAGGTGCAAACGAATGTCGACTAGCGAGCGAGAGAAGGTAATACCGTCTCGAAAATCAACAATCGTGAAGTGAATGGAAATGCCAGGTAGCCGGACCTGCTTAGCGTCGAATAGAAATGTCGATATTAAAGAAGGTTATCGACGGCGAGTGCACAGCGCTGGCAGCCAAGAGGGAGAAGAAGAAGAAAAGAAGAAGAGATGGAGGCTAATTGGGAATATCCAAGTCCGGACGGGGCTCTGAAAAGCTATATTGGAAGGCCGATAGCCTTGGCTCTCTTATCCCCTGCCGGGAGCTATGCTCCCGTTGAGGGAGGCTCGTGTCAGGACCGACTGATCTGAGCCGGGGTGGTGTACCTGGTGTACCTGGTGTATCTGACGTTTCTGGGCCGACAGTGCTAAGCTTCGCTTGAGACCCACGTTCTTGAGATCTTGTCTATAACGCCAGCAGGCATCCGAGCGGCATCGAAAATCTTTAACAGCTCCTTTCTGGCCCCTGCCTATGAATTGAGATATGTATGATCCACAACCTTATCCAGCAGTGGAGTGTCAACTGGGTTGAGGCGATATAAGAGAGCAAGGTAGTGTTTGAAGTCGTATCTTTAAGGGTTCGTAGTTGCTCCACAATGTCATAATGTCATAGCTCGTTCAAGTCGTTTTTTAGTGCCGGGGGCTTGTGAAGCTCAAGCTTGTCGCATGGGAAGAGGGTTGAGGATCAAACAGGGTGATGATACTTAGGAGGTGTCCCGAGTTTCTTCATGTATGAAAGGGGGAACTCCTAAAAGTCTTCAGACACGAGGTGGCATACAGAGAGTTTAAGAAAGAGACAAGGACGGGTGGGTCTTTGAAGAAGCGCATAGAGTATCACCAGCCCATCCCGAGACCGCCGTCTTTAGACCCAATACTTAGATGGCCAAGATCTAGAGAGGACATGTAAAAGCATCTATGTACGTACATATTGCGCCCTGCTTCATGATGTGCAGAATGGGCGAATAACCCAAAATAGTTTAGAGTCTGACGATTATCGACCGTAGTAGCTCTCATCACAGCCTGGGCTCGACAAACCGGGGTGGATACAATATGTGAACCAGAAGTCGATTGGGTGGAAAGAGAACCAAGTTGCTTGGCCCGGATATGCGGGTACATAAATAGGCGGTAATGCTGCATACTTGTGGCTATGAGCATTGGGTATTGGGTATATTTGATATTGCGGCCGTGAAGACGGTCGTTGAGAATAGCCAATATCGGGGGAGGCCAATGTGATTGGGCTTTTCGTCGGCGGCTACAATTCTTTGCATAGCCAATGAGAGACTTCTCTTAGGTGTTTCCGCTGCATAACAACCCCAATCTCCCCCGTCTCTGGGATCCCTGCTTGCAGTTCCTGCTTGCAGGGGTTAGATGGGATAAAGAAGTTATGTGGTATATTCCCAAAGGCTCCATATTCTCTGAACCTTCATCACCCCGGCAATTCGAAGCTTTACAATAGCTTTGAGAGTTTATCGATCATCGATGTAGATGTGATCTGTCCATTGCCTGCCGAAGATAGCAATTCGGAATATTTAATGATACCATATATCGCCAGGCGTTGATCGCTGGAAGGCGTGATGTCAGTTCCATAGTACCGGACTGAGTGGCTGGAGTCCAGAGTCTGTTGTACATATGTACACTATTACTCTGCACTTTAGTAAACCCATGTCAAAAAAACGGTTACCTATTCAGGTATTACTCGGAGGATAATCCCTTAGCAATCCGGCAGGGAACGGCGCTCAAAAACACTCTCAATCTCATCTCGTGAATGGCTCCTTATCCGAGTATCTACTTGCCCCTCGTGACGCCTCAACCGACTTAGGCTGGTCGCTAATCGACCATCGAACGTTAAATCCTTCAATGCCATGGCAATTGAGGCAGTGATTCCGGCCAACTGGGTAGGTAGAAAGGTAGGTAGCGTAGGTATTTCAAATTTGAGACGCGCCCCTTCGGATAACGGAATGCCCAGAACTTCCAAACAACGGGGAGTTTCGCAGGGGAAAACGCTGAGGCAGATCGGGTTTGGAAGCGACTAGTTAAGATCAACCAGCCGTTCGCAGCAAGGGTTATCTCCGTCACCTAGGAGACTATACCAAATCGAGATATATACTCGACATGGCTAAGGCAAGGGTATGGGGCTATCAGGGGTTATTCGAACAGGGGTAAGAATTCGATGGAAAGGTCCGACCGCATTCACCTTGGAAATAAAAGCACTAACTATGTAGCCAACCGAGCCGAGTTGCTATTCCTTCTGTTGATTTTCGAATTTGAGCTTTTGGATTTCAGCTTGTCTCAATTCACGTTTGAGCCTACCCAAGAAGAGCGTAATTGTTTCTATGGCTGTGTAAGTACGAGTGAATCCTAATCGTATCGACTTTGCCAGTTCTGTCAAGCGAAGTAAGAAAAAGCGAATAAACTACCTAGGTGGTAATACCAGGTTCTTGGTCTATGTAGTTATCACCGCATGTTAGCGTCTTGGTGAGATATGATAGCTGATGAGTCTCGATTTGCATCGTCAGGTGATTGAACATAGCGGGAACCGGGGAGGTTCAGACACAGGTAGGTAACGAGGGGGCCACTCGATCTACGTTGCGTAAGTTGGATTCAAGTAGTGTACACTACATACACTACATACACTACCTAATGCAAGTGTTGTACCTATGCGGTGTGCCGCGAGCGAAATGGGGACGAATGGAGACATTTGGGGCAATCTGTGCGAGATTGTTTCCAATTGGCTCAACTTTATTCTTGACGGCGGTTCCTGCCGAATTCTAATTGGACTCGCTTACTCGGAAAGCCACATGCGCGTGGAGAAGCAAAGTGGCTTACCTGGGCATTTATTATCATTCAATTTCTAGCCAATAAGACTTCCCCTGCTGTTACCGCCCCGGCGTCAACCATCCACATCCAAGCTGACAAGTCTAAAATATCGACTGTTAACTGGTTCCATCACAAGTCGATTCGATGTTGATTTATGAGTTATTATTCCGACTCTACAAATCTATTAAAACCGATCAGGAACGTTGAAGATATTAGGTAGCATTGGCCCAACGTGTAAGCGAGTCCATCCTCCATGTTACCCTCCTTATGCCTAAACCCCCACGAGTAAGTCCGCTAAAGAAAAGCCATGTGCATGTGCATGTTACTCTACCTGCAACGTATCTATTATCGGTTAAGAGTGAATGGCAAACTTACATCTTACTAACTACCTATGTAAAGAATATCAGGTAGTTTCCAAATGCCGGTAGCTGTTCTAGTCACTATCACAGCCAATAGCCAATTGCCAATATCTACCTGTCTTTACTTTTATATCCCCATCGGGCCTTTTCTGTTTTGTTCTCTTGACGTGAACATATGTAGTCTCTAAGCCAACCTCTCTAGTCTTTCCTAAATTAGTATTTGCTTATCTTCATATCGATTCTGATCTTTACCTGCCCCGTGTTGACCCTTGTTGATCGCCATTACCAGCTGTACATACATTACATAGATCCAGTAATGCTTTGCTCGCCGATCCTCTCGCCCCGGCGCTTAGGATACTCACCAGTATGTACGCGTACACGTAAGAACTCACTAACTAGATATTCTCATTACTATAGTGCCAAGATGTAAGAGTCTAATTCCTACGGGTTGATCTGGTCGTTGATACGGTCACCTTCTTCCACCGTTGTAAGCCCTAATAACAATAAGGGTCAGTCCTAGGCTGCTATAAACCTCTTCAACACGCCTCACTTTGAAGCTCAGTTAGCCGGACTGCTTCAATGCGGCACTGCCGGTTTCTTCAAGCGCGCTGCGTTCATCCAGCTCATGGTTTATAAGCAGTCCCAGTTAGGGGCTGGGTCCTGCAGCCAATCCAAACATAATGACAGCGTTAGCAGAGAAAGCCACCAACTTATAAGGTCCCATTATTCAACCAGATATTCATTCGCCCAGAAGGAGGCAATGCTTTTCGAGTCACTTCCTAAGAATTCGGCCATTTTCATCTGCCCTGCCTGTGTCGACACCGCTTCCACCAAATCTCTGAAGCCGGACGTGAGATCAGTCAGGACATTAACTGCATGCTCAGATAGAGGCTGTCCGTCAGAACAATACGGAAGGAGAGTTTGAACTGGGTTCGCCGTCCTCCGGGATCTATTGCTAATACTGATTTGACGATGAAACGCTATCAGGTTAACCGATACGTCTTGCACTGAGTTAGCGAGGACAATAGGCATTTCAAATCCATCGACAAGGCTATATCTTGTTAGCCTAGCCATACTAGGGCAACACATGCACTAGAGATACCAAGGAAAAGATCTATGTCTCACTCTAGTTGAAGTGTCATAAGCGCCGTCATAGGGCTTTCTTGATCCTGCGCTTGTTGAAGCAAGAACACAATCGCGATGTCTTGTCCTCCGTTTAAGTGAAACAATCGTTGAATCCGGGTTCGGCTTTCGGTCTTGCCAACGTCAGGCGGCGACAGCAGAAGAGCCCGTAGGATCCTTCGTGGTGTACCGCCAGGATTCGGCAAAGGGAGAGCGATATCGTGGGTATCAAGTTTAGCCCCTAGCACCGGGGGTTAGCGCTGTCGTACGACGGATTATATGTCATTTAGGTATTTCTGTGGCCATACCTTTCCATCTGGTGCTGCTGCCTCCCTGTAGAAGCGCCTCGGCTAAGGGGGCCCAAACAGGGCGCTTACGCAAGGAGTAGCAGACTAAAGGATTTGACATCTCCACGTTCGATAATGACCTGTTGGACGCAGTGGAATTAGAACTACGTATTGCTTGTCGTCGATTGGGGACTCATGGCTGGATAAAGCAAAACAAGAGTTACATGCTATGTAATGTAACTTTTAAGAAATTGATACAGCCTCTCTCCAAGCCTCAATTTCCCAGCCTCAAGTTTATATGTAGCCTGTAGGTAGTTGCTCTTTCCGTAAGTTATTCACTTGTTACCTAATAAAAGTCAATTCAGTTATATCATCAGCCACGTGAAAAGGACCCCGTCATGAATGTAGACCTTTAGGTATTCGTAGTAGTTAGGTACCCTTATATAGGTAACCTTATGTACCTAGGTAGGCATTTACCCTAATCGTGTAGTCAACGTATGTCAAATATAAGTCAACACCTACCTATAGATAATGATGATAATGACGTATAAACATATCAACGACGGAATAGTTGAGCAAAGAGCCGAGGGACTGTCTTATATTCAGGCAATGTTGAATATACTAGGACACAATATACAGGAGAGCGGCGTCCAATATATAAAGGGGGATGATACCTGTGCTTTCCTAAGCTTCCGCAGACGCACAATTCTATCTCTTCCCATAACCATCTAGCAACGCCGGCCTTTTATATATAATCGTTATACATTCGTTAGATCATATGGTATAGTGATGCCATACCAATTACTTAAGTAGTATAGACCTGTACTCTGCAGTTATTATCTGCCTCTTATTAAGCGAGAGGCGATGCTGTAGGCGCTGGAGGCAAGAGTGGCTTCTGGGTCTTGGGGTCCTTGAATCCCCTTAAAGCCTCCTCGAGTATCAATACTCGACTCTGCTGACGCCTCTCGGCCTCCTCAAGCTCCTTTTCTCTCCTATCGAGCTCGTCAAAGCGGGCATTGAGCTCATTGAGCTTCTCTAGGTTGGGGTCTGGCTTTTGAGAAGACCTATGATATTCATATAATATCAAAATCGTGGCCACTAAAAGGATGAAGGCGTCGCCAACCACGTCCGCAAATAGGTCAACTGCCTTAGCTTCTGGGAGAGGCCTAAATTTCCTCTTCCAGACGCTTATTATAGGCAAAGACTTTTGGGTACGAGTCTCCTGGTTTGTCGTGCCGTGCTTGGCACGAATTTCCTCCTCCTTCTCTATCTGCTCTTTCGTTTTTACTGTCGGCGCTTCGGCCTTCTCCTTTGCTCTCATCTCCGCCTCGACGTTTCTTAGGTATGCCACGGACAGACGCATGTTCAACTGGTGAATCGATTGGCCATACTTGGCAGCAAGACGGCGGAAGCGCGGGTGGTCATGGGCTTGCACCTTGATTTGGTTCTGATCATTGTCGTCAGCACTTGGTCCATGGCGTTACACTTTCGAACTAAGTCATGACCGTACAGCGCCATATTTGGAAATATGCCTTAGGAACAAGGATGCTAATTTAAATAATGGCAGCGCAACCATATCGCCTCGACTCCTTCAGGATGTAGGTTTCGATTCGGTAGTATGGGCCGCGATATTTGAATGTAAAGTCCCGAGAAGTGGGATATCTGGGTTTATATAAATATAGGGACTCGGGTGTTTAGGGTGTAGGTAGCAAACATATCGGTTGGGCTCTGTATGGTTTCGTACCTTTGGTACCTAGGTAGGTAGGTAGGTAAGGTAAAGTGAAGCACCGTCTAACTTCCCCACTTACAAGGGCAACGAAGCTTTGCAATCACTGTGTAAAGCTCGTCTTATCGATTAGGTAGCCTCTGTGGATCGTACTGAGGTAAGGGGCACATCTAATTGGACAAACACCGAAATTTTTAGCGGTTGCCTCCCCAACGACGCCAGCATTTACTTGTAAATGAATGGGCCACTTTTTTATGTGCACGTTGCTTCTTTAGTCCAGCCTTGGATCTCATTGATGATATTGTAATTAGATGCATACTACCTAGCTTTCTCTCTTGCTTCTCTCACAACATCTTTGCTGCGAGGGATTCGTTTGACGAACTTCGAATCCGACGACAATTGCTATTTTTTTTTTTTTTTAGAAGAGTTCATGTTAATGCAAATGCTCTTCAAGACGTGTAAGTGACACCGCCTATTTATTTTATTCAATTGCAACAAACGCAACAAACGCAACAACGCAACAACCGCGCGCACTTTCCAAAAGGACCATCGTCACTACCATAGAAACTCAGAAGTTTGAGTTCGACTTAAATTGAGTTTCACGGCTCTTCAGATAGTACCTTGGAATTTCAGAGTCTTCTTATTTGTTACGAAACTACCACTAGAAAAAAAAAGGAAAAACCCTTTCTTCAAGTGACGGTAACCACCAAACATGCTAATAGTCGCGTCTAGGAATTTTAACATCATAATATAAGACCGTCCGTTAAGCTACAGCCGTGCCGTGCCGTGCCGTGCTTCTTTCCAAGTTTGACTTTGTGTGTACTTCATCAGCACAGCATCCCGATGGCGGACCGAGTTTTGGCAGCGAAGCTGGCAGCTGATGCGGACGCCTTGTCCCCGAGAGATGCTAATGCTCAGCTCCCAAACCGGGTGGTAGCCGTTGCGAAAGCTAAAGCAATGCCAGCCACCAAAGCTGTCCAGAAAGAAAAGGAGCCTCCACCACAGCCCCCTCCCGTCGTCTACGAGCCGCCGAGCTTTGATCGCAAAGATGGGGCCGCGTATCAGGTCGGGAAAATGCTTGGAAAGGGTGGCTTCGCCGTCTGCTACGAAGGATATCTCGCAGGGAGTAAAAGTAGGAGGAAGTTTGCACTAAAAATCGTCAGGAGTAAAATGCCATCCAAGATGGAGCAAAAGGTTGGTGACCACTAGAGGATTACTGTCAGCTATCCTCAATATTAACCACTCGAGCAGTTCCAAACCGAATTACAAATTCATTCTAAAATGAAGCACCAAAACATTGTCCAGTTTCTCAGGGCCTTTTCCTTTGAGAACTGTACTTATCTCGTTTTGGAGCTATGTCCTAACGGCTCGTTGATGGATATGGTTAAGCGAAGGAAGGGATTGACAGAACCCGAAGTACGATTTTACTCGATACAGATCGCTGGTGCCATTAAGTACATGCATGCCAAAGGCATAATCCACCGAGACCTGAAGATGGGTAATATCTTTCTCGACAAGGATATGAATAGCAAGATTGGCGACTTTGGCCTCGCGGCACTGCTGGTTACAGGCAAAGATATGCAAACAATTCGTCGTACAACATTGTGCGGGACACCAAATTATATTGCACCTGAGATTTTGGAGAAGGGAAAGAAAGGACATGACCATATGGTTGATATATGGAGCTTGGGTATCATTATGTGAGTCAAACATATCATCTTGTTCGTGGTTCATAACTAATAGGCGGGAATAGGTTTGCTATGCTCACCTCCAAGCCGCCCTTCCAATCTTCAACAACGGATGAGATCTATCGTCGTGCTAAAAATCGGGACTATGAATGGCCTAAACCAGAAAGTTCCAGCAAGTATATCTCCGAGGAAGCGAAGGATGTTGTTGCTACTATGTTGGAAGAGGCAGAGTTACGGCCTGACCCTGACACCATTGTCCAACACGATTTCTTCCTCTCAGGCTATATCCCGATGTCAGCAGAAATAACAACGAAACTACGCGATTATCCACCTGATGGAAATCACTTCTATGATAAGGAACTAACACCGCGGATGGCCGCTCAGAATATGCGTAACCTAAAGGAGATGTGTAGGAGTTGCGAGGTTGGACCTTGGAACAGTGCTCAATCAGTTTATAAGAGCACTTGGAGAGAAGTTGCACTAGAAGAAAAAGCTGGACTCACTCCGGTTATTCCACTTGTCGAAGGGATTGTTTATAGACCTTACGATGATGTTAGCAGGGAGCAAAATCTCGTCCCAATACCCTCCCGCGCGGCTCCACAGCCTATTTCGAAGAAAGAAGATGAAAGCACGGGGACCCAAGGAGGAACCAACGGTTTATTACGAGCGCCGCCTCAGAGTTTTGCAGCACAGCAGCGGGCACAGAGTCGCCCAGCAAAGCCATCTGGTATAGTACGATCTCGTACGTTGGATGATATGCACGCACCTAGTGCTACTAGCACTATGCGATCATCACGCCCAAGGCGAGAACTCGTCCAGAGCACATCAGAGACCAACCTCGCATCAAAAGTAGCCGCCTTAACTCTATCATCAACCACACAGCAACCTAAAGCAGCAGAGGCGCGTTTGCCTATCCCGGCACCAGAGAGGAAAGCACTCCCTGAGAAGCAGACTGAGCGAGAGACAACATCTAGAATAACGAAGGTGCCCATGGAAATCCCTACGGGCACCTTATTTGGGCCTGCAGAACGCAAGATGGCGGTACCAGATACACAGCCCGATTTTGTGCTAGACAGACTCCGGCGTTTGCAGGGTGAACTCGAGCGTGCCCTTAACTCCAGGTCGATGGCCATTATGGGCAAAGGACCAATACCAGCGCCACCACATATCGTCGTTAAGTGGGTAGACTACTCCAACAAGTTTGGTCTGGGTTATATCCTGAACGATGGAAGTGTTGGTTGCGTGCTCAAGAGCATACCTGGTAGTGCTAAAGGAGGCAAGACGGTTACACTGCCGCCAAGCTGCATCTTAGTCCGGGAGGCCGAACAGCACTGCTCGCGACGGCACGATCCTGGATATCCTGATCGGAGCCAGATCGTTCCCATGAGCCAGGCGGTACAATTCTACGAGAACAACGGCGAGTCTGGGTTATCCACGGTCTTTGTCCATCCTTCACAGTTCAAAATCAGCATAGGCCCGGATGGAACCCCCGGGAAGATACCAGTGGGCCGCGATATTTTCGACTACCGCAAGCGGGAACATCTTATCTTATGGAAGAAGTTTGCCAACTACATGATGGCGTACGGACGGGATCAAGATGCTACAACGGATGACGCCGGTCTAGTTCAGATTCCTACATCCACTAAGCAGACGATGCCCCCGAGCGACGTTGTTACCTTCTACCAGCGAATTGGAGACGTGGGCTGCTGGGTCTTTGCCGATGGTCATATCCAATTCAACTTCCCCGACCATACAAAGATTGTCCTCGACGCGACTGGAACATGGTGTCACTTCTGGCACCTCCCGCAGGAAGCAGCCGAAAAGCTGGCATCTACTGGCGAATTAGACGAGACTGCTCTTGATGAGAGAGCTGTTCTGTCTTATCCGCTGCAGACCCTCCTAAACTTCGCTGCTAAGCCGGCTATCCGACCAACGCGTAACGCTACACGCAAGCGACCGGAGATTAACCCCATGCTGCAGGGCATTCCCACGGCCAATGACTTCCGCCGTAAGATCGAGTTCATCAAGAATATTATCAAGGAGTGGGTCGTGAACGGTGGTTTGGGTAATAGTAATATGGATCGCGAGCGCCGACAGCAATGGACGGGCTGCCGCGAGACTTTGCACAGCGGGCCCAGCAAGCACGTCTGGGTCACAATCGGTGCTCGCTGGGGTGACGAGAGGTACTCGGCTCTTGTTGATCCCAAGAGGCCCGGGGAACTGGGCAGCGAAGTTGAGTCTACCAAGGGGAACGCGTAAAGCGTTGAGAGAGAGAGAGAGAGGAAGAGTGGGATCGATCGGTTATGCTGCTTTTCCGACATCATGAGTGATGACAGGGCGTTCGTGTTTATTAATAGTTCATTCCAAGAGCCTCAGGTCCCATTGCATGGCGTTATATGGGGTCATATACATATTTATTTATTTTTCTATTCAATTTGAACGTAACGAGGACGGGGTGGTCTATCGATGAAGTTCCATATTATTTATTTCATGCTCAAACGAACCAGACGTAAATGCCTACCCATCTCATTCAAAAAAGATTATCCAGTAGGACTATAAACTATCCCTACCGTAAAATAATATTCGACGTGTCCTAAAATCCAGGGGTTATATGGTAAGAGTAGAGTGACTGGCTGCTTGTTTCTATATGCAGAGATATATCCTACCTACTCTAAGTCTTCTAAATTATATACGGGTGAAAACGAACTATAGCCATGCTGGAGTTGACCATGAGGAAGATAGTACGTATGATCTATGTAAGTAAGTTAATACTTTCTGTTATGTAAGGAAGTAATAATATACCAGGTAATTGACGCTTCTTTGGTTCAACTAGGTAGGTACCTAACTATGATTATTTCGTCTCTTGGAATAACTATCTATAACTACCTACCTACCTACCTAGGTTAGGTACCTGGGTAGTTAGTTAACTAGAATCAATATTTTCCAAATTCTAGTTACCAAGTTATGTCTAATAGGATACGTTGATTAGTAGATAGGTACCGTAGGTAGTAAATATATCCCAACTCGCTCACTGATATCTCGACCGTACCTTGTCATGCACCATAGACTTATATTATAGCGCACCTACCTAGGTACCTGCTAGTAGGCTGGAAGACTCCTCAAGGTTTAATCCTATTCCCTCATGGACTCATACCTACATCAGCCCATCCATACATAGGTACACATATATGCCATCATCGACTTTGGAAATTAAAAAAATACAGTTGAAAGCCTAAGATAAGTTTGTGCTTCCGTACAGGAGAGGCGTAAGCGTGTGGTGTGTTTACACGAAGCCCCGTCTTAAGAACTCAGGGAGTTACTTATAGTGCTCTTACGACTTGGCGTAGCATTATGTATCAATAGGGGGATATAATATTGATAGAATATACAGGACTGTTTTACGTCAAGTGATGGATGACTCTTTTAGATGGAGTAAAGATAAATGAGACAGACTAGTTACCATCACGAAAGTTGCAGTTGTAGTTTAAATAGTTAGTGATTGATCATGGTTTTTGTCAACCCACACTGCATAACACAGCGTGGCGAGTATCATTAATCAGGCTTCTCCTTATATACAACAGTACCGTGGCAGAGGATATATGTGTGTGTGTGTGTACGCATCGCGGATACTCCGCGATGCCAACCAGCTCGATATGGAGGACACGTATGTGTAAGTTCCCAGCTGCCACAGCCGTACCGACTACCGTCTTTGAATCAGTATGTCAAACCCGCCCCATGCAATCTCAAGCCGTCTCCATCTTATTAACAACGCGTAGACAGTTGGAGGAAAAAGTAGGGGGAAATGTTGATCGAACGCCTTTTGTGATATAAGCATGTGGTTAGAAATATACCGGAGTTGGCTATCCACGTTTCTGCCAACCCGGTATATTTTCCCATCACCCTGCCGCGGCTCACATGCAAATGCAATGATTTTGGCCTGTGCCAGAAGAACGCGAATCCGGCCGCCCGTGACCCTTTACAAAAAAAGAAGGGGAATCCTTTGGTCTAGGACAAAAATGAAAGTTTCCTGCTTTCCTGCCTCTCACAATCGTTATGTTTACCACGTGATGAATCTCCCCATGTGTTGCTTCGAAATCGGCCCCCTCAACTGAGACCCCTGAATAGGGATTGGGACATTGGATATTCTAGAACAAGAAAAAGAAAAAGGTGCACTGCTTGCTGAGTTCTGCATGGTTTCCAACATA
Organism: Daldinia grandis; assembly: GCA_022432525.1. NCBI lineage: Eukaryota > Fungi > Ascomycota > Sordariomycetes > Xylariales > Hypoxylaceae > Daldinia > Daldinia grandis. The sequence continues at coordinate 2,193,704 of JAJKLB010000001.1, forward strand.
GACATGTCTGGTATTTGACGGTGGGGTTTGGTCATGGAAAATCCCCAGCCTTTCGTAACTAGCGAGCTCCATCGTATGAACGTATTACATTACAACGCAATCCTTGTCGTCTTTCGTCTGATTCTTTCTCATCTTCGCGTTACGTGGTGGAGCGACGTCCATAGGCGTCCCGCCGCCGCTCACAGCGGCTCGAATAGCAGCGAGTCTCTGCTTGGCCCGCTCATCACCGGCATCGGCTGCCTTGACATACCAAACGTTGGCTTCGAGAATGTCGCGGCGGCACCCTATGCCCATTTCGGTAAAGTAACCAACGGCATATTGAGCCTTTACGAAGCCTGCTTCCGACGATCTGGTTAGTAATATACTACCGTACTGCGCATATCCAAGTAGGGACTTACCAAGTTCTGCTGACCGACGAGCCCATTCGTAAGCTTCCTCCTCGTCCTTCTCCAAGATGGGATCAGCGCCAACCATGTACCACGCACATAACCCCATCATGGCTGCAGCATGGCCACGCTCTGCTGCCCCGGTGTAAAAATGAACGCTTAAGGCTGGGTCTCGCGGACAGTTTAGTCTGCCGTGTTCGTACGCGTCCCCCATGCGATAACTTGCTTCGGGGTGTCCAAGCTCGGCTGCCTGCGTGAATAGCTCAGCAGCATAGCTTTCATCTTTAAAAATGTCATCTCCATATCCAGTTTCGTACAATGTGCCTAGATGATATGGGGCGGCATTATATATGGTGTCCGCTGCCTCCGTAGCTCGCTTCAGCCATTTAACCCCTTCTCTGTACCGATTTTCACCCAAGTCTCCCGAGAGACAAGCCTTTCCAAGTCTCGTCATAGCGCCTGGGTGGTTTTTGGATGCGGCTGTTCGTAGGAATTGAACTGCTTTGGCTGGATCTTTTCTACATCCCCATCCAAATTCGTAGCATAGTCCGGCGCGATAAGCAGACTCAGCGTGGCCGTGTTTCGCGGCCAAAACGAAGAGGGGAAACGCCGCATTATAATCTTCCTTGCCCTTGTTGAACAGACCCGACGCAAAGCCATCGGCTAGATAATACTGTGCAAAAGGATAACCGCCATTGGCTAACCTTGTCAATATACTTTTAGCTTCCCGAACCAACTCTAACGGTGAGGAGTCCGGACTTTCTTTACTCGGACTACCTTTTCTCCGTGAAGGTTCCTCAAATTCTAAGCCCTGCTCCTGTGCAGTAGAGATTAAAAAGATAGCGAATGAATACTGGATAGAGAAGTCGTTGGTCTTTTTAACATTTTGCCTATACATCTCCAGCGTCTTCTGCGCACTTAGTAAGGAGGCGTTACTTCCAACATTGTTGCGCAGGTAAGAGTTGTCAAATGTGATGGGAGCTGGAGCTTGCTGAGGATACGGCACGTTAAGCAATTCTGCGTATGAAGTCGGTCGAGTTTCAGGTGACCTGCGAGAATGGACAGAAGGAGTGCGCGCATGAACAACTCCGTAACTCGGCGACCGTCCGCGCGGGCCTAATTCGGAATATGCTGATTGCGGCCGGGGCATAGAACTTCTCCTCATAAAAGAGTTTGGGGTTAAGTGACGGTTTATGGGCATGGTCGGATCCGGGAGGAGATCAGACTTGGAGGAATTCCTCGAATTCGACTCAATTGGCACGCTGGAGACTCGCGGAAGAAATGGTTGGTGATGATATTGTAACTGAGGCACTGACTGACTGCCTTGTATTGAGTTCTCGGTAAAAGAATCTTCTTCTTGAGACGTCTCATCTGGGACAACCTGGCCCTCGCATGCTTCATTGAGACCTCCTGAAATTGAACTTGCGCTCGTCTCGACAGACGAGTCAATAGATGTCGGCTGCTGCGTACTCGCGGTTGCATCTGATTCGCGACTGTGTCGGTTCGGATCATCGCTGCGAGAGCTCTCGCTGAAGCTTCTGCCATCTGGCTCCGGCGCAGCCGAGGATTCCACATACCCTGCTTCCGTCTGAGCCAGGGGAGGACTTAGAAGACTCTCCTGGCCCGATCTATGAGGAAGGTCGGTAGCAAATGTCTGCTTAGATGTTGAAGTCTTAGGCTGATCATAGGTACTGCTATGGGGAAGAAAGGGCGCATCTGAGAACCCCGGGATGTCCCGCGTGTCGCTAGCTGCGAGCATTGGATGGGTCATTCGCTGTGCCTGTTGGTAGGTCTCGATATTCGCGTTCGACGGTTGCGCCCAGTTGTCCGGTTGAAAGTTCAGTCTAACTGGGGACACGGGCAACTCTCTGATTTTCGGCGACTCGATCATGGTGTTGTCGGTAAAGCTCTCTTGCGAATTGGTACGCTCATGTTGACCAAGAGGGAGTTTTGGTACGGGAAGAGGTTTCCGGTGAATGGACCTGGCAGGAGAGGCGGCAGCTGGCGTCGGAGGCGTCGGAGGACTCGTAACCGTAGCCATTGCTCAGGGAGATTCGCCGCCGCAATGGCTAACGAGGGAAGAGGAATGAACACAGATAGTCCTTGGAGCCGTAGCCCAGACCCAAGCATTGATTCGCAGCAGGCTCGTTTCTATTGTGATTCCGCGAACATCCCATATATTGGACCCCTAGAACTACTGCAGTGATGGTTGTTCGACCGGTATAAACTCTAATAACAACTCAATCGGCTGGGTGGACGGGGAACAGGGCTCGGAGGTTTTCAACAGGGTCGGACCAAATGGAAAAACTGAAAAAAAGGTATTGTATCTATGTACGGCCGCGGGGTATCTCAGACAATAAGTCTAATTGTTGATGCAAATTCTAGACAAGAAAGCAATAACGACAGGAAAAAACTTTGGTGGAAGAGCAGTAAAAAGCTGAGGCTACAGCCGCTGGTAGGGTTGTTGTACGATGTGCGATGTTGGAAAACAACAGTAATTAGAAAAACGAGGGACTGGATGTTGCAGGTCAACGAAACAAAGCGATCAACCTAAATTCGATGGTCGGTCGGAGGGTAAGTAGTAGGAAAGTTTAGGGGTGGCTACCTAGTCGGGTACATACCTATTAGGTAGTGTAACTTCGTATGCTTAGCGACTTTTCGGAGACATGTATGCGGACCTATGTATGTTAGGTACATATTGTAGGTACATCCATATGTACTCTTGGCTTGCAGGCTTTGTAAAGAGCCCTGATGAGTTCTCCCCAGTCTCCCCACCTGCCCACCTAAAATACGGGTCTCCATTGTTCCATTGCTCCATTGTACTACATAGGTACCTAATGTAATGTGCAATTCGTTACAAATCGAGTCAAAAAATGGTCACTTTGCTAGTTAAACCCTACATAAACACTAAGCAGCCTATGAAGATCCCATATAACGCCTTTATTTCCCCATCCCTAGTGTAAGGCAAGACTAAACATAGGTGGTTCCTCTGCAAACAAGTGTATCGATTTGCGATTTGTCTATTTATACGTACAAAGGATCGAGAGTTCTGCTGGCGAGACCCGTAGGGATTCCCCGTAGAGGATGTAACATGGATGATTGCGCCAATCACGCAGCTAACCAGCTAACCAGCAGCTAACGTTGGTATGGCCTGTCCTGTCAATCTCAGCCGTGTCGAAGAGCGTATGTACTTTCATACTGGTACTCGCATTTTTACGGCTTTCTTCTCCACTATAGTGTGATGTTGAACAGCAAAGTTACCGTATGAAGCAAGCCAGCGATGTTAGCATGGACCCTTCTTAACTACTTGTAACGAAGGATGACGAATGCAGAGATGTTGCAGAGAGATCTTCGACATCGGACAAGTCAGAACGAGCCCGAATGAGCAAAGTGAAAAATCCCTCTTCTCGTAAAGCTAAGGCTGACAACACCACGCGCAGTAATACGAACTCGGACGCACAAAGGGCAAAAACCGGAGTCATCTGGATCCGAGGATCCAGTTATGGCCTACTTACATCCTACCTACCTACATATATCTAGCATAAGTCGGGATTTGAGGTCTGCAGCTTGCTGCGTCGCTTACACGTTAGCTTCACCTTTCACTTCGCGTAAGGCTGCTTTCGTACTCTGTCGTACACGCATATACTTACTTCGATATGCGTAATACGGTACACGAAAAGCGGTTAACAAGCTTAAAAGAGACCCTTCGTGTTTCCAGTCTCGGCAACACGGCTAAGGCTATATGCATAGCCACTTATGGCATCGGGCAACAATCCGGTCTATCTAACCGGCGGCTTTACTGTCAACTCCTGTCTATCATTTGAATGTCTATCATTTGAATATGCCGTGTCGAGCGGGTTTTTAGCTTTAGATTGCGCCGTTGTGGGTGCTATGCTTAGGCGCACTCAATAGCGCACTCAAGGCGGTAGCAGAATAACAACCGGTCTCTGTCGCCAACCTCAAATCGTATGGTGTCATTACGTTTTCTTGTCTTGGCACCGAGACCAGGACCTTTCCAGCCTTTCTGTTTCATTTCCCTTTTTCAGCTACTAGGAAGAGCTTGCTTAAAAAGACCAACAAATATGTTGTCGGGTTCCCCGGGAAGTAATAGTATAGACGCCCGTTCGCTTCGTTACTCGTTTCACGAAACAGCCGTCATATTGAGACCACGTGCTGGAGTTTGCATCAACCTACATGGGAACACAACGGGGACACAACGGAGATATATGTAGTAGGTAGTATGACCGCCACGAACCGTCACGTGTTCTCTATCCTCGTCTCCCTTCGCTTGTTGTTTTGCGGCTCTTATTAATTGTGAGTTCAAGGTAGCTGTCGAGGCTGCATGTTTGATCTAATCTTGATGATATACGCTGTGTGCCATAGAGATTAGATCTAGATCATCTTGTTTCATCTCTATCGATTTTTTAGAGATTTATTTAAGGCGGGGAGTGTCTTGAACATGAACGCGCCGCGACCTGATATTTCGTTGCGACAAAAGTGTACTTGGATATACAGAATGGTTAGGTACCTACATCTGTCACTAATTTTAGTAGTCTTCTTTCGAAACAATTTGGCAGGTGACATCCCTTAATAGTTCAACCGCCGCGCCCACCTAACTTATGCATCTCATAATTTCTAGCCCAGCCGCCTGGGTACTAAATCCGACGCTTAGCACTGAGCAAGCTTCAATTGAGGAGTGCCTATATTTGTATGCATTATATGATATGTTTATACGTACCTAGGTATGTATTGCGGTTTATAAATCTAGCCTGGTGTCTTATTTCAGTAAGGGTTTTTATTTTATTTGGCGCGGTAAGCCAGAGTCACAACGTAGTCAAATTCATGGATATTCGTATTCAATTCCGTATACAATTCCATATACAATTCCATTTATGGGCTGGTCCAGGATTAATAAATACCTAACATATCATCGAGTTCTTCTGGTCGGCTGATGAACACGACCTAGCAAGATAACAGCTATTGGTACTTGGAAAAGTTGTACCTGCGCATATAGGATCAGCTATTAAGATACTTGGCTCCAAGTAATGCGAGATGATGACGTAAGGTTACTACAGTTACCTGGAATGGACTGTGTACCTAGCTCAAAGATCACACTGTACCTCTTTGCACAACGCAGCCCCCTTTCCCCCATTCCTCGCCGTGGCTAGCACAGCAAGATTTGTCCTTTTTCATCACCGTCCTCACTCAACGCTGCTTCATCTGATCGCTTCAATTGTTCTTCGGGCCACCAAGTTGAAGGCTCTTACCTTCGCTCTTACTGTCATTATCGTCCCGTCTCCGCCGTATTCTCTTTTTATTGCATTCTGTTTGCGTAGCTGCTATACTTTCGCTCAAGGCTTTATGAACTGCAATATTCCTGATTTCTAGTCGTCTAATTGATGCGATCGGCCGTCTCCAATTTATTACAGGGCAGAAGGTTCGATTAGCTAAGCCCTTCTTTTTCTTCTTCAAAGTTGGCGCCCTGTGTTACCCATTGATACCCGCTAGTCCGTAATCCTGCAATTGCTTACGGGGCTCTCGACTACACCTTTCTTTATGGTTATGTTTATCCTGCTGATGCGCCGTTAAGAGAACAACTGCTCTAGAGTTGACCGCTGTTGAAAGGGGAGGGTTTTGAAGAAAAGCCGGCATCACGGATCACGGACATTCATATATACTCGCGCCCCCGTTTTTAGCTTTAATTAGCACTGAGATTAAGCTTTTACATAGATCGTTGGTTATTGGTGCAGGGATCCTCCTCCCTTTAGTTGCAGCTAAAACTTGGAACACTCCGACCACCAGTTGCCCATCACAACAAATCAGTAAGTAAGAAGAAAAACATTCGCAATCTCATCATCCCCAGCAAACTTCCGCATTCTCCATACATAACTCCATACATAACTCATGCAGATCTTTTCTTACCATGTTACGTGCTCAATAGGTCCCAACCTCCGCCATCCCTGAGCCAATCCGCGTCTCGTCAAGGCGAAGGGCCGGCCTACGACACGTCCGCCAGTCCGTGCTGTAACCAACAGCAAGCGTCTTGACCCGCGAAACTCTTCGTATATACATAGTCGCTCAATACTCATCGAATAATCTTCCTTATTCAGTTGATCATTTAAAATCATGTCGCTCCCCGAGCGACCGGGGCCGGCGAGTCCCTCATATGAACATCGGACTTCTTATCGACAATCGTCATCGAGACGCGCCCGGCCTTCCGACATAGAAACTGGATACTATCCTGCTCCCGGCCGGAGGCGGTCCTCACACCAGCGTGCGCCATCGGGAAATTCTTTTGCTGAGACAATTAGGAATCCTAATGCGGCCACAGACAAGTCGCCTCTTTCACCAACTTCTCCAGATGAAGTCCCTAGTGGTGTACCGACCCGCAAGAGGAGTCTCATAAGACCGGAAAGGAACAGAATCGACAAGGACCATCCGAACTATCACTATCGGCAACATGCCGCTAATATGGAGACTATTCCGTCCTCCACCGGAAACGATCCTCTGTATGAGGAGCTAGAAGCAAGAACAGATATATCTGGCGAACGGACTATCGACGCCACTTCGGACAGCTCCCCTCCCCGACGGAAACCTAGCGGGGATGACGAGAAGCATAAGCCCAAAGCATCACAACGTAAACGGCGTTCGTCAGGACCTAAAATTTCTAAATCCAAAGGTGCTAAGAACCGGAAATCGCAAGAGACTATCAGTCCTCCGAGCGCTTGGAATGTATACTGCGCCATCGTCACCTTCTGGTGTCCCGACTTTATCTTAGGATGTTGCGGGTTTAGTGCAAAGGAGCAGAAGAGGGCATGGAGAGAAAAGATGGGTCTCATCAGTCTGATCTTGTACATCATGGCTTTCGTTGGTTACTTGACCTTTGGCTTCCAGCAAACCGTCTGCGCCTCACCTGGTGTTCGCCTTCATATAAACGACGTTTCTAATGGTTACATGATATTCCATGGTACTGCCTACGACCTGACAAGGTCTGGCCACCCTCCGGCCCAGGGTATCCCACTTCGCCTGGACGGTTCATTTCCCAATATTTTATATGATTTGCCTACCCATTATGGCGGCATGGATGGCAGCTTTCTCTTCCAGAATGTTAACGGTAAATGTAAAGGCCTTGTTACATTGGCGGACAATTCGGACGTTCCGCATAACGCCAACGACCCGGACGAGCTCGCTTGGTATTTTCCGTGTACAGCGTTTAACCAAGATGGTTCATCGAAACCTAATTTCACCTGGCCATACGACAGTCCTGGTTACGCATGCCACACCACCCAAAAATCTAGGGATACGTTCTATCTTCAACTTCATAGCACCGGGGACGTGTTCTTCACTTGGGACGATATAAAGAACAGCTCGCGGAACTTGGTCGTGTACTCTGGCAACGTCCTTGATCTAGACATTCTCAACTGGTTCAACGAAGATGAGGTCAAGATCCCGAACCGATTCAAGGAGCTGCGAGACAAGAACTCGCCTGCCAACCAAGCAATTCGCGGGCGTGATATCACCCGAGCATTCCAGAAACCCTCCGAAAAGCAGATAGCTGGGTGTCTCGAAGAGATCGCAAAGGTTGGAACCGTAGATACAGATACAGTCGGATGCATCGCGTCCCAAGTAGTTCTTTACGTGTCCTTAATCTTAATTCTGTCCGTCGTTATAGCAAGGTTTGGCTTGGCGTTGATATTTCAATGGTTTATCAGTCGCAAGTATGCTGCTATTAAAACCTCGCAATCGGCCGATAAGAAGAAGCGGAACCGACAAATCGAGGACTGGACAGAGGATATCTACCGAGCACCACCGCGCATGCCCGGAGACGTGGGCAGCAGCTATATGGGTTCCGAGAGAACGAGCAAACGCACCAGCACATTCCTACCGACGACGTCTCGATTTTCAGCTGTCTACGGTACTGACAGGAACCCCCGACGACCACAACCAACGACTATGGCAAGCCAAGCCTCGACTGGGCCTCTACTTCACCCCAACTCGATGTACAAGCAGGGTAACGACAGCAGAACGAGTATGCTCCGTTCTGACCCGTACGGTAGTACGGCTAGCCCAATGGATGGTTATGGCCCCGCTGGATTCATCCACGAAGCGGTGGTGCCCCAGCCGCCTTCTGATTACCAGCCTTTTGGTTTCCCCTTAATTCATTCTATTTGCCTTGTTACAGCCTACTCCGAAGGTGAAATGGGTATCAGGACTACGCTGGACTCAATTGCCATGACAGATTATCCGAACAGCCACAAGGTCATCCTCGTTATTTGCGATGGTATGATCAAGGGCAAAGGCGAGAGTATGACGACACCCGATTTCGTTCTTGGTATGATGAAGGACCACACAGTACCTGTCGAGGAAGTCCAGGGTTTCTCGTACGTAGCCGTAGCCAGTGGTTCAAAGCGGCACAATATGGCCAAGGTGTATGCTGGGTTTTACGACTACGGTGCTAAGTCCGCCATTCCGGTAGAAAAACAGCAAAGGGTCCCCATGATGCTGGTGGTCAAGTGTGGCACGCCTGACGAAGTTACCAAGTCGAAGCCCGGTAATCGAGGCAAGCGTGACAGTCAAATTATTTTGATGTCGTTCTTGCAGAAGGTTATGTTTGATGAGCGCATGACAGAGCTCGAATTTGAGATGTTCAATGGCCTCTGGAAAGTAACCGGTATTTCTCCTGATTATTACGAAGCGGTTCTCATGGTAGATGCCGATACCAAGGTGTTCCCCGACAGTCTGACTCATATGCTTTGCGCGATGGTTCGCGACCCTGACATCATGGGACTCTGTGGTGAGACCAAGATAGCCAACAAGAGAGAGAGTTGGGTATCGGCTATTCAAGTCTTCGAATATTTCATCTCACATCACTTGTCCAAGTCCTTCGAGTCTGTTTTTGGTGGTGTTACTTGTCTTCCCGGCTGTTTCTGCATGTATCGCATCAAAGCCCCCAAGGGCGCGCAGAATTACTGGGTTCCTATCCTAGCTAATCCAGACGTTGTTGAGCATTACTCGGAAAACGTTGTCGATACTCTGCACCGGAAGAATCTTTTGCTTCTTGGAGAAGATCGATACTTGAGTACTCTCATGCTTCGAACTTTCCCCAAACGTAAGCAAGTCTTCGTCCCTCAGGCCGTTTGCAAAACTACCGTCCCCGACGAATTCAGCGTTTTGCTCTCTCAGAGACGAAGATGGATTAACTCCACGATCCACAACTTGATGGAACTGGTTCTCGTTAAGGATCTTTGTGGTACATTCTGCTTTAGTATGCAATTTGTCGTTTTCATCGAGTTGATGGGCACTTTGGTTCTTCCTGCAGCTATCGCTTTCACCTTCTATGTCGGTAAGTTCACACTATATCCCCAAGCTCCGATGTCTCGTGGCTCTACTCTAACATAGTTCTAGTCATCTCCTCTATTATTGGCCCGGTACAAGTCATTCCGCTAATCCTCCTTGCCCTGATTCTTGGTCTTCCGGCTGTCCTCATCGTTGTCACGGCTCATTCGTGGACATACGTCGTGTGGATGATTATCTACCTCTTCTCCCTGCCAGTCTGGAATTTTGTGCTCCCAACTTACGCTTTCTGGAAGTTTGACGACTTTTCGTGGGGTGATACCCGAAAGACCGCGGGTGAGAAGACGAAGAAGGCCGGTATCGAGTACGAGGGCGAATTCGATAGCAGCAAGATTACTATGAAACGATGGGCCGAGTTCGAGCGGGAACGCCGAATTAGGGACAACTACTGGGGGTCGAGGGAGAACGTAGCCGGCGGAGCTTGGCCCTCGGGTCCCAATAACGCGCCATACCATCACTCTTACGACGACCAGTACTATTCAGACGCATGAACAAGAGGGGGCGGGGTTACGTATTGAGTATTACGAGGTTATTCATTTGCTATAGTTATATAGGAATCAGTGCTGTTGTAAACAGACTCGGGTGGCTGTTGTCCTTCTGATGAACTGTAGATCCTATAATGCAGGATTCAATAGCATGGGTTGAAGTACATGTATAGGTAGAGAGAACCGAGAAGCGTTCGGTTTCGTTTAGCTTTTGTACATAGCATAGCTCGCTAGGTTCCATCGTAAGCTAAAACTAATAGGACAGTATCCATATCATGCTTCAATATTTTGGAATATCTGCTCACTTGCTATCTCCGCTTCCGACCTGTACTATTCGTGTGACTTTCTGCGATCTTATACTACGAGATCCATAATAGCCATCGTTCTACAGAATATTTCGTACGTACAGCGAAGTTGTGCCATCACGGCAGTAACCAGCCTCGGGGTCGGAGGCTAGGCCCGTGCTATGGTTGGGCAGCTACAGGACCATCGCCCACTGCTCGGTCTAGGGTTGTGCAACGAGATCTCGCACGCGCGTGTTACGGCGTGGAAAACCTAGTGTAGCAAATATTTGTAACGGAGCACACACGAGAGGCTAAAAAGGATAGCTCGTTTTGATCGCCCGCGCGGATGAGAATTCCGAGGAACAACGTGGTATGATAAACCTGCCCCAGCTTCATACGAGATTATACCGCGGTTCTTTCCGTCTATTTTGCTAGGATGAATTAAGGATCTTAAGAAGATACCGATTGCGAAGTAATATTCCGAAGGGATGATGCCGAGACGTCTCGGTGGAGGATTTGCTTATGGAAGAGCTGGGTTAGTCCATGTCTACGGATACCGGCAACCAGAGCAAACCGTAGGCAAAAGAAGAAAAAGAAGAAAAAGCGAAAAAGCGCATCCCAGCAGCCACAAGACCCAGCATCCGGGACGGTGGTGATGGCTGTGGTTGGTGGCGAGTCGAAGACATTATCAGCTTATTAGTATCACCAGCTAAAAGGACTAAGAACGTTCTAAGACTGCAAAGGGCCGTATTGGGAGGCGATCTTAGGCTCGAAACAGTGAGATCAGAACCGGCCAATGCTACACTGCAGCTATCCGTGTTCCGCCTCAAGGTACGACACGACAAGACAAGAAATGAAACACGAGAGCAACGAAAAGAAAAGAAAAGGAAAAGAAAAAAGGAAGGGGAGACGAGAGTAAAGGAGCGCGCTCCGGCTTGGTGCGGGCCAACTGACTCTGGGCCGGCGAGAAGGATAATTTAATAGCGTTGCGAGAACTACACAGTGGTGGTAAGTCGAGATGAGGATGGGACGTGCCGGCGCAAAATAGACCCTGATCGATCATGCTGTACCACCACCCACAATGGGTAGTGGTGGAGGCCGGGAATATGCTACATAGCGGCGCGTTCCCTCGCAATACATGTTTTTTTCTTCTGTTGATGGGGGTTCTGGTGCATGCGGATCAGCGATGCTGGCCCCAAAATTGGTGCTTCTTGGGCGGTGGACCGCTTCAAAATTAGCGATGGGGTTTAGTTGTTAGTTGCGCGTACAAGTTTCGAGGGGTTCGGGTGCGGGGTGTACAGGGCTGGACATTCTCCTTTCCCCAGTGCCGTATGCTTGGTACCGAAGTGTTGCTGGTTTATTAGCTTTGTTCCTCATTCTATCCTGTTTCGGACCTTTGCCGCCTCGGATTCGAAAGGTTCGGTTAATAACTCGTGTGCCGGCGGTGAGTGCTTTCGGGAGAGTACATATAACTTTTATGGACGTTGCGGGACCCGAAGACCCCAGGCCCTCTCTTCTGTCTGTTTTTTGCCTCCGCTCCCCCCCATGGGCCATAGCGAATGAAGACTCGACGGGAACCGTGCGAAGGGTAAATTTTAATCCCGTCAATCAAGCATCTCTATCTCCATCTCCATCTGGTGTCTCACCCGGCGAGGCACCTCGTAATATATGTATACATGTATTAGAATACTGACTCGTCAAGCTGAGAAGCCACGAGCTCACCGGTTGAGAAAGGAAGGGTTTATGGAAAACAATAGCTTTCTATTTTGTGACCTGGGCGAGCGGTTCATAGGACGGGTGCCGGGATTAAAAGTGATATATCATACATGCCTGGGTAGGTAGGCATGTACTTGAAATTTGAGAGACTAGGGACTGGGGACTGGGGATGAGGGTTGGGGGGATGGGGGGATGGAGGATGGAGGATTTGCCATATGGTAATGAAATAATGAAATGCACCAACATATCGTCATTATGCTGAATAATTGCTGAGAATTGAAAATGTGGACAATGTAGGAATCAAGGTTCAAAGGTGTCCTTTTGTTCAGATTCGGAATACTTGATGTTTTATTCCTAATGATGATTATCTCCGGTTGTTGGGCGCATGCAGAGTCGGACTGGGACATGTGATGATGTACGGGAGATGATAGATTGTGGATTCAATGTTGCTTTCCGTTTTCCACTACGGATCCGTAGGTATCTAAGTTGGGTAGTCAGATTAGGTAGTGTACATCTATATACCTAATGTGCATGCGAATTGATGCGATAAACTGCAATAGCGACCTTATATCAAGGTAGCACGCATGTACCCAACATGTAAGTCGGTCCAAAAATGGCTCTTACTCCAAGACCCCCAAACTTCCTGCCAGTGGAAATCGGTGGGTAAGGTAGATACATCATGTATGTACTTGCATATTGTACCTAACCTAGGTAACTTATAAATGGGCGTGGATACCGTATGCGTTCATGTACATACCTTTAGCGAAACAGCTGTGGCGTAGTCGTCATATTGGTCCTTTATTTGCATTTTGCATTTGCATCTGCATTTGTTCTCCACTAGCGTAATTAATGTAATGGGCGTCGACGTTGTATCTTTTTCTATCGGTAGCCCACCTTCCCCCAATCCATCGTCATCACGATGTAGCAGTAGCAGGAGCCTGATCCGCTCCTTATCTTACATTGATCGATTGGGTATACATGCCGTCTCGCAATTTCCAACTCTTAGGTAACTGCCTACATACATGCATGCCTAACCTAAGATACCTAAAGGTAGGTAGGTACGTACGTAAACTAAGGTAGGTACTATGTAGTTACAGTTACCTATGTACTTGAGTTTAAGTTCAATGGAAACGTGGTGCTGTTACTAGTCCCGTTCTTATACGATATATACCCCGCCGACCCTCTTTATCTATTACATACCAAAGTCTATCTACAATACCTACCTGCCTACCTACACTACCTACACTACCTACACAGAACAGAAAGTTTACGCTACTGTATACCACCCTCGATAGCCGCAAACTAGGGATCGCTGCCTTGACCCATCTTGGCGCCCTGCTGAAGATCCGCCATCCATCCCGTCCGCCCATCTACATACACTAGACACTAGACACCAGGTTACTACCTCAACTACCTACATACTACATACACTACACAGCTACATTACATGTATACCTCGTTACCTCCTTATTTTATGAGCCAATAGGAACCGTCTGCACGACAGAAACATAAAAGCAACACGGGTTCATCTTATGTGAACCCCCATACTAGAGCGGTTAGGCTCGAATTTCCAACCAAATGACTTGAGCACCTCCAACAACGATGCGCCCTACTAATTCCCCACCCGTCTCTCCATTCCTCGCTCCAGACCGTCCCCAGATCGACCAAGATGCCTTCTCATCTTCTCAGCCTCAAATTGCTGAAGTTGATCTGCCTGACCCCGACCCTAACCCTGACAGTCCTATGAATGACTACCAGTGGTCACCTCCATACGTCCCGCCATCTACTGCGCATGCCAACTCCGACGGCGCCCAAGTCTTCGAGGACAGTGATGACGCCGGTAGTAGTAGCACCGACCATAACCACGACATGTTGGACATCGATATCGAAGAAGGCGGCGCTCCCTTAAGTAATCTTAATATGGAAGACCCAGACGACCAAAGTCACGTTATGGCGCCTGTCGAATATGCGCTCATTAACCATATTGGGATTTCGATCCAGCCTTCGCCACCCATCGATACCGATTTAGGTGCCATTCCAACCTCTCAAACGCTACTACCGCTCCCAGAGGCCCAAGAATCTACCGAAGATGACATCGATGCCGCCGCGAACACTGGTCTTCATCCTATGGCTCTTAGTAATGCGAATCCCATGTCGCTTGGGCCCGAGAACCCGCACGTTATGCAGTTTCTTGAGCTCTGGGAGTGGCAGAGCAATGCAGACATGCAACTACGAGCAAACGGACCTGTGCCATCCTTCCAGCAAATCCATCGTCTGGCCCGAGACTGCCCGCGCCGAGTAGACTATAGGCAGTTGAGGGGCGACCTATACGACTTCCAAGGTATTAGTTGGAGGGGCCTGGGAGTGACGAGGAATATGGCGCGGTGTCGTCGTATGGCGACTTTCCATAATTATGTGAATAGAGCGAATTCCGATTCGTTTCATACTGATTCACCCGACAGGCTAATACGCCCTGTCGAGAATTACTTTAGATATAAGAGCATGGACATCAGGCGCGATGTGCGCTTGCTACATTTTCAGCTTCGCAATATTTTAGGTGTCGCATCGCGAACGAGGGTATTCTATCCGAGTTTTACTACGATCAAGGAGCATGACCCTACTATAGGACGAGACAAAGTAGCGATGCGCTTCGACAGTCAAACCGGTGCCCATATATCTACACTGACGGCTAGCGATGAGATCCTGATTGCTGGTGGTTTCTATGGAACCTATCGTTACCGTTACCTAAACTCCTCCGAAGACCTTGAGGCACACGAAGGACTGTTGACCAATCATAATAGCGGCATAACCAACCACGTACAAATTCACTCTTCTCGGCATTCATCCACTCCATTGGCCGCTTTTGCTTCCAACGACTTCGGTTTCCGGGTAGTAGATCTATCTACGAATAGTGTTAGGTCGGAAATCATGTACGAGTCCGCGATGAATTGTTCTGCGCTAAGTCCGGATATGAGGCTTCGTGTCATAGTTGGCGACGACCAAAACGTACTCATTGCCGACGCAGAGACGGGTGAGATACTCCAAAGCCTCGAAGGCCATAGGGACTTTGGCTTTGCCTGTGACTGGGCGCCGGATGGTTGGACTGTCGCCACTGGAAACCAGGATAGGAGTATTAGAATATGGGATGCCCGCAAATGGAAGAATAGCAAGGGCGAGAGTACTTCGGTTGCTGTGGTGCGAACTGAGATGGCCGGTGCCCGTAGCTTACGATTCTCCCCTCTCGGTTCTGGCAAGCGAATTCTAGTCGCCGCCGAGGAAGCTGACTTCGTCAATTTGATTGACGCTCAAACATTCAATACCAGGCAGACAGTCGACATATTCGGCGAACTCGGCGGCGTCGCTTTTGCTAACCAGGGACAAGACCTAATCGCGTTGTCGTGTGACCTTTCTCGAGGAGGCGTCATGCGCTTGGAACGATGCGATGCTGGGGCGGAAGATAACTTCAGTTACGGACAGAGGAAATATAGGGAACCCGGGAGTTGGTGGCGAACCCCGGGATACGACTGGATGCAAAGCCCGGAGCAGATCGTAGCAACGCCAGGTTCACAGCAGACGCTTACGCAAAAACGGAGGCATGCGGCCATGTTGGAAGACTGGACGTTCTGATGCGACGTATATAGGAGCAAGGACGAGGGAGGATTGATAGGGAGGCGTTATTGGGATATCCAAGCATTTAAACGGGCAGCAAGCGACGGGCATCGGTTCATTGCTTCCTCTTCTTCGTTCACTTTTTTGCTTATTCATTCCCCGGGGGAATACATATCGCTTGCTGTTGGTAGTCGGGAGGGATTTATTGCGTACATTATTTACATGACGAGGAGAGACAGACAGGATGGAAAGAAAGAGAAATCCAGCGTTCGGGAGACAGAACAGACAGATTCTCATTGGGGTACATTTCGGGAGAAGGATGCGTAAGTGGACATAGCCGGACTTATCAGTATATAATCCTTGTGAACGCCTCGCCTCGCCTCTCACCTCGCCTCTCACCTCGCTCGGGTTTTATAAACGCACGCCGGAGCTAAGGTTTATAGGGGGCGGAGAGACGTAAGGCTGAACGTCTTGTACTGGTAACCACTTCTTCTTTTTTATGATATGGCACACATGGCACGATACTTGCGAGGCGCGAATAATATGTTTCACGATGAAAGTTAGACAGACGTGTGGGTTTTGAAGAGACAAGGGCAGAGGCAGAAGGCAGATCGAAGGAGGATATCGTATCGTATTGTATTGTATCCATATCACATAGGTAGTTATGCCATTATACTAGGATCTATAGCAATCCACCACACGCACATTAGGCATCTGTTGGGTACCTACTAGTTGACCCTCCTCTTAAGTGAGGTAGGTAGTCAATGATTACTAAGAGAGCATTAATTGATTGATACTGTCTTGAAGCAACGCTTTATATATATAGGTAGGTACCTAGGTAGCTACGCTTGTAAACCAATATAACTTGAAGTTATAACTTAGCAAACTTGACTAGCATTATCATAGGATGATACCTATTGAATAACGGTAACCGTAACGTAGATCTTCGTTGAGGGTATCTATCTCATCTACCAAGGTATGCCTAATATCATATCGTATCATGACGTACGCGTTACAAGAGGTAGTTTGTTAAACCCCGACGCCCCCTGGATTGTTGAAAGTCTCAAAGTGCCCAAAAGAAAGAAGAAATGCAACCCAGCAACCCATATTCCTCGCTGCCACACCATCTTTATATTGCATCGTACAGACATCTCAGCCACGCATGTCTTGGTTTTCGTAACCTACCTGGGCACCTTACATGCTGTCGAAACGCCAATGACGACCTAAGCGTTCCCTTTCCAGTACTTACTCGGCACAAACGGCATCTTGGTCACAACCGCCTTCCGCGGGCGTCCACGAATGCTAACGACGAGCTCGGTCCCCGCCTTATGCAGGCCGTCCTTGACATACCCCATGGCAATGTTCTTGCCTAGGGTCGGGCTCGGACATCCACTAGTTACGGCGCCAACCTTGGCACCGCCCTCGTCCTGTATTTCAGCGCCTTCCCGTGCCGGTGCTCCCTCGACTATTAGCCCGATACGCCGGCGCTCGACGCCGGCTCCGCCTTTGCTCTTGGGCGTTAGCTGGCTGAGGATGACGCTTGCGCCGTAGAACGCGCCTTTTGAAACGTCCGTCTCGCTGCGCCGTTCCTTGCCGATGATCCAGCTTAGCGCGCCCTCGACGGGCGTGATGTCTTCATTTAAGTCGTGGCCGTACAGACACATGCCCGCCTCTAGGCGCAAGCTGTCGCGCGCGCCTAGGCCCGCCAGCTGTAATTTCTCCGGGCCGGCGGACTGCAAGAGCGTCTCGGTTACGGCGACAGTGTGTTCCGCGGGGATAGAAATCTCGAAGCCATCTTCGCCGGTATATCCACCTCTGCTAACTAGTATATCGGACACCTCACGTCCGTCCTGAAGCTTAAGCGTCACGGAGCGGCACTGTCCAAAGAACAGTCCATGGAGATCGGTTTCTTTGGGGTTGGCTAGGACCTTCTCAAGGATCTGCTCAGAAAGTGGGCCTTGCAGCGCCACCAAGCCCTGCCTATCAAGGACCTTGTGATTAACAGACGGACGGCCTTCCTCCCCCCATTGACTTAGTTGTTCACTTAGGTACGCGAGGTCTTTATCGCGGCACCCGGCGTTGGTGACGACGTAGAACGAGTTTGCGCCGAGTTTTGTTATGATAGTATCGTCGACGATGCCGCCGGTACCAGGGACCAACAGTGTGCTGAGGGTACTCGAGTTGACGCTGAGGCCCTCGAGGCCGGCGGGTGTGATTCGTTGGAGAAACGCGGTGGCGCCGGGACCCTCAAACCGATGCTGGACCATGTGTCCGACGTCGAACAACGAGGCGTGGCTCCGCGTGAAGTGGTGGGAGGCGGTGACGCTTAACCCGGCGTACTGGACGGGCATATAGAAGCCACCGAAGGGCACCATCTTAGCGCCGTGCGAGACATGGAGATCGTAAAGGGCTGTCTTGCTTAGGGATTCGGATCCTGTCGTCGGTGCCGAAGCGCAACCTCGACGGGTTTGAAGGGGGAGGGGAGCATGATTAGATAATGATAATACATGTGTTCGAGGATGAGTTCGTGAAATGGAAGACGCCGCTCGGGCAAAGAAACGGGGTTGCCGTCTTAGGGGCGCTCGGAGCACTGGCAAGCCCCTCTTAGCTGTGACGAGAATCCCTGAAGACTTCATTTTGATCAATTGAGGATCAATTGGCAGGGAGTCGAAATGCAGGACACGTTCCCCCGGTCTGGCGGTCCAATTCCGAAATTATGTTGTCGGTGAGAAGACGTCGCCGTTGAAATATATTTATATTACGAGCGTCGGGATCCCAGCATTGCCGATCCCGGCTTTACGTGGGGCCATCTTTTATTATCTTTATCATCTTTATTATAACAGGGGAGAGCTAAACCTTTTGTAGAAAGTACTACAATCCGCCTTACCTATACTAACTAAATAATGTAATTACTGTACATATAATTGAAGTTACTCAGGGGGGAAGTTGCAAACTCTAAAGGAGTTACCTTACATACCTACCTAGGTAGTTGTGAATGTAAGCAACAAGTTACACACTTCCACTTTTCCTCAAGTTTAGATACTCCAGTTATAGCAGGGACCAGAGATCTTATCTCCTACACCAAACCAAAAAAAAAAGATAGCAACAAAAATTCTAAATCAAATCTCATGTTGCAACAACTACTACTACTGTAAACTACGAAGCCTTCCAATCTCGTTCTATCTCGTAATGCCAGCGTAAAAAGGGAAACAGGACCATATATCGAGAACATCCCACCAGGGCCTCACAAGAGCCGCCATCATATCATGACATGGTGTTAATCATCATTCTTATTAATGGGGGAGAACAATAGACGAGAAATGCCTCGTGAACGAGAAAAACAGACTGGGATGCGAGGCTCCGCTGGCCCCTGGTAGCGTGACCCAACGCATCAGGTTCTCTTTTACGTCCTGTAATATCAATTCGTACAGATTTCGTCCCAGTACGCCACTCCCCTCCTATGCTTCCAAAAATCAAACTTGCGTCTTCACTTTGCAGGTCCACCGTAACCCATGAGAGCAAGAGCGTACCGAGACCAGCGTCATTTACGGAATATATCGATTGCTCCAGGAATGAATTTGCGAGTTACAACCGACCCATTAAATTGGGGAGGAAAGGGAAACATGGTGAGTCGTAACGGGAAAATGATAATGCCCCCTCCTATTTACTGGTGTCCAGCCTTACGGAGCGTGGTGGCAAGCCATTCGAGACCCTCATACAGACCGTCTCCGGACGTAGCGCAAGTTGATTGGATATACTACACCGCTGATTAGCATATATTATATAAAGGCGAGACAAGATAGGATGAGTACATACCCAAGCGCGCTGTCTCAGGCTGTGAAGGCCGAGCTTGTCAGTAATCTCGGCGGCGTTCATGGCGTTCTATAATCATCGTTAGCAAAATCCGCAAAGAATACGGTTAAGACGGGAGGAAACATACGGGCAGATCCTGTTTGTTGGCGAAGACTAGCAGAATAGCATCCCGGAGCTCGTCCTCGTTCAACATGCGCTGCAACTCCTCACGAGCCTCGACAATACGGTCTCGATCGTTGCTGTCGACGACGAAGATGATACCCTGGGTGTTCTGGAAGTAATGTCGCCATAGAGGACGAATCTTGTCCTGTCCACCAACATCCCACACGGTGAATTGAATGTTCTTGTATTCGACCGTCTCGACGTTGAAACCTGGAAGCGCGACGCGTGTCAATAATCAAAATAAAGGGTGGCGATGCTGACGTTCGGGTGGAGAGGGCATACCGATAGTAGGGATAGTTGTGACGATTTCACCGAGCTTGAGCTTGTAAAGAATCGTGGTCTTTCCGGCAGCGTCGAGACCAACCATCAGAATTCTCATCTCCTTCTTCCCCCAGAGCTTGTCGAACAACTTGGAGAACGTGAGACCCATGATTGCGACTTCAAGAAAAGATGCGGTAAGTATCTATTATGGCTGTGGGCCTAAGGCGATGTCGCTATATCTAGCACGAGGGAGGGGAGAAGTTAGTTAAGATGGAAAAAAGAGATGATGTGATTATCTGGCGGTAATTGGCAGCCAGTCGGGATTTATGGGGTTTAGTATTCCGTAAGGACAGATCGATTGGTCTTCCAAGACCGCGCAGTGACCTAGGGATGAGCCGGTATTGTTGGGCGCGATCGTCCCGTATTATTTCTAGGCTGCAACAATAGGAGAGGGGAGAGAGATGAACAGGTGGGCCGAGGAATTACGAAGGTAGGTATGTATGTAGATATGTAGATGTAGATGTAGATGTATGTAATATTTAGGTAGAGGTATGTAGATAGATAGGTAGGTAGATAGGTAGAGGTAGATACGTGGATATGGATATGGGTATTGGTATTGGTACTGATACTGTAAAGCGAAAGCGTGCAAGGCGACAAAAATACAAAACAGCCAAAAGACCAAAGGGATTCTCTTTGTCGGGATGAGGTAGAAAGGTTCAAGTAGTAGGCGACTTACTATTCTGCAACAATGAGACCTGCTCGGCGAAGGAGAGATCTCGTGGCGATGGGTTATCAAAAGGGGTTGATGGGGTGGATTGTGGTTGGAGATCGGTGAAGAGAGAGTAGCAGATGTGTTTTTCAGAAAGTTAGGTAAAAATGCAATGTGGCTGGAGAAAGACGGAGTCCCATGGAAACGAACGTAATTACTTGCCTGCAGCTGGCAGTCGCTAGGTAGGCTGGGGTTTCTTAACAGGTACCTAACCTAGATACGTAGGTACAGTCACTATACTTAGTAGGCCCCCTGACTACGACTAAGATTTCTGCGCTGCGGAGCCGGCCTTCTCCGGGAAGGAGACGGTCACGAGTTTGTAACACGTCTCGACATAGGAAGTATCTCTCAGGTACCGCCGCTATGATTATTACCTGAGAAACCCGCGCTAGACCATCCCGAGCGCCCACTCAGATTCAATCCTTGGCAATCGCCAAAGTGTCCATCTCAAGTTTCAAGCCTCACAGCTCGTTTAGTTAGTAGGTTCTATTTCTTCTGTTTCTAATTCAAAGCCTACCTACCGTCGCATGACAAATTAGGTACTCAGGCAACGCCAATTTCTTCTTCTTTCCCTAAAACTGAGCTCAGCGAATATGTTATTCTCGACCGAATCCCTGCTGTTAGCAGCCAGCTTCCTGCAAGCTGCGCTCGCCCACAATATCCAGCTTCCCGCCCACGGCCGCGAGTGCTTCCACGAGGAGCTCCACAAGGACGATGTCATGACCGTTACTTTCCAGACCGGCGACAGGGAGTTCGGCGGTGCCGGAAACCTCGACATTGACTTCTGGGTACGGTAGCACTCTCAAGAAAGATTAGTCGGTGAATAAAATAGAATGACTTACATGTTGATCCACAACTACAGATCACGAATCCGATGGGCCAGCACGAAACCTTCCAGAAGGCAGTTTCGAACGGTGACTTCTCGTTTACAGCTAAGCACGACGGGAAATTCCTCTACTGCTTCGGCAACGAACACTGGGGCTCCAACAGCAAGGAGGTGTCGTTCAATGTGCATGGAATAGTATACGTGTCCGAAGGCGATGCCCCTCAGGACCCCTTGGAGAAAGAGAGTAAGTGCTGCGCTGTTGCCTACCCCTTAACGAATACGGTTTAGATCAACTTGCTAACGGAGAGCTACAGTCAAACAACTCTCCGAACTAGTCGAACAGGCAAGGGATGAGCAGTCCTACATCGTCGTCCGTGAACGCACCCACCGTAACACAGCCGAGAGCACAAACAGCCGAGTCAAATGGTGGAACTTGTTCGTAATCGGCGTGGTGGTAGGCGAGTCTCTATTCCAGGTATGGTGGTTACGAAGATTCTTTGAAGTCAAACGGGTAGTATAGCGTCGTGCTTAGGGGGGTGGCGGAGGAGCAGTTCGATCACCATCTTGTTTCTGGGTAGTCAGGCGTATTTCATGGGCTGGCTTTGAGACGGCGGGTTGCAAAAGGGATGGCAGCCGTTTATGAATTAGAGCATCTTGTGCGTTTGTACTGTAATGAAGAGAACGTATTTGGCATGTTGGCATGTTATATATTCCAGCTAGGGTCTGTATGACTAGTGGCTTAAGCTTTAGTGATACTCTTACGAGCAATTCGAATGCTACTCTCACGAGAGTATCCAAAGTAAGTCATGTTCTGATCATGATTATATCTAGCTGCTAACACTTCTTTTCTAGAGATGTAGTGAATAAACACATACTATCATCGGTAAAAGGGGTAGTTCATATTTGACAAGCTATCTTACTACATGTGGTAGTGAACCGAGAGACTTATACAGCGAGGGCAGAGGTAAGTAATCATATACCTTACATGTAGGTACCTGTTAGCGATCTATACCTTGAGACCATGCTCTCTACACGGCACGAGGGAACCCATTCAGACCAATGATCAACTCCGGCGACTGCGCAATCTCGTCCTTCCTCGCCTTCAACTCATCGACATCCCACGCAGCAAAAACAAACTTATTCTTTAAAAACTCAGCCTCCTTGCTCGCAGCCCAGACGAGGAAGTGAGCCGGTAGGTGA
Source organism: Daldinia grandis (assembly GCA_022432525.1). NCBI lineage: Eukaryota > Fungi > Ascomycota > Sordariomycetes > Xylariales > Hypoxylaceae > Daldinia > Daldinia grandis. The sequence continues at coordinate 2,216,569 of JAJKLB010000001.1, forward strand.
ACTATTCGTATCATATTAGCAATCTCATCCCACATACTTCTTACTCTTATCCTTATTCTTATCCATCCTTCTCTTCTTCATAAGGAGAAAAGAAAAAGAAGAAAAAGAAGAAAAAACGAAAGAAAAACTCACTATCATCCCCCGGCCACTCCAACCCCGACTCCGCAACCATCTTCTTACCCCCCTCCGTATCCGTCACCACCCCCGGATGCACACTCACAACCCTCAGCCGCGGATTCTCCGCGCCGAAGTACTCCATCACCTTCACCGCCGCCAGCTTGCTCGCCGCGTAGCCAGACATGGGCAGCGCCGCGCCAGCCGGGAACAGCGCGCCGGCCGTAGCCAAGTACAAGAGCACGGCGTGGGGGGCGGCATGCCTGGCCACCGCGCGCGCGACGACGGCGGCGCCCTTGACGTTGGTCTCGAAGCCCGCCCACCACGGGCCCAGGTCGGCGGCAGCGAGCGGGCGCAGCGGCGGCTGCGCGAAGGCCGCGTTGACGACGACGTCCAGCGCGCCGCCGAACCTAGCGTGGGCCTTGCTGAATGCCGCCTCCATCCCCGCTTCGTCGGCCACGTCGACTGCGAATGTCAGGACCGTGGCCTCCGCGTACTGGGCCGTGAGCTCTGCTGCGGTGGCGGACAGCACGGCCTCGCGACGCCCCGTCAGCGCGAGGTGGCGGGATCCGGCCTCGAGGAATGCGAGGGCGGTGGCTTTGCCGATGCCGGCGGAGCCGCCGACGATGAAGATGGATTTGGATGCTGTGGAGAGGTGGGGGAGGGAGGGGGAGATGGCGCCGTAGGGCTTGGTGTGTTGGGTTTTGGTGTAGTTCATGGTGAGGATGGGGAAGAATAGGTTCTTTGAATGCTTCAGTATCTAGGTATCTTAGAATAATATGTCTCGAACGAATATATTTTCATCTCATACAGCCAGCTCTAGCGAACCTTTATACCCAAACCCTCTTGGACGATTATCAAGGCCATTTGTCAGGAGGACCATACTTGGTGGATTGCGCCATGTTGGTAATAGTCGAGAACTACCTAATTAATCAGCTTCTCCAACTAGAATAATTAGAGATGTTGATCGATTTGCGTAGTATAGAGCGTTGTGGTTGTCGATCTGCTATGATTCCAATACACTTGTTTGTCATATGCGATGCTGGGTGCGGAACAGTTCCGCTGCTTATGAAATGATAGCCAGCCCCTGATTACACAACGGCAGCATATGCTGATACAACATCCAGGACTATGAAGAGTAGATTACGTTTCCCGATTATCATAGCATTGAATAATAAATCAGGTTTGTCAGATTTATCCTAGGTTAATACGAAGGTAGATAGACGACGTCCTTAATAGGTACCTAGGTAGTGATTAACTACGGTCTTAGGTAGGTTAGGTACCTAAGGAGACATCACAAACGGCCTGCGTAGCCCAAGACAACTAACTTATGAGAGATGTAGGTCATCAACATAGTGTAATAAGTTCCATCCTGCCACAAACTTCTTGCAATCACTAATAGCACCATAGTCCCTCACTTAGCAAATTTGATTGCATTTCCAAAATATCCGCTGTTTTATCTATCCATTTCCACTTCATCCCATCAATCCGAGCCATCAATTCCCAACCGCCGAGATATACTTCGTCATAGCCTCCATCCGCTCGCTCGTAAGCTTCAGCGAAACCCGTAGCAATTCCTGCGCCACGTCGCTCTCCTCCCTTTGAAGCTTCTCCCAGTTTTCTGTATCCATAACCCAGACGACGCAGTCTTTAACTGCAACCACCGTCGCTGTCCTGTTCGTCTCGGAGAAGAAGGGCAGCTCGCCGCAAGTCGTGCCCTGGACGATCGGCTCGCATAGACGGCCTTGCGGCGTGTCATAGTCCGCCCGCAACTCGCCTCTCTCTAGGAGGTAGAAGCCATTGGCTGGCTCGCCGCACTGGTATAAGACGGTACCGGCCGTGAATTCCCTGCGAACGAAAAACGGCCTTGCTCGGAACCAGAAATCCTCGTTCTTATCGCTCACGTCGTAGAAGACTTGGAGCATAAGCCGGAGGGGTTCACTAATGTTTTGCCATCTCGTTGACCGCCTCATCTCTTGTTGGTTCAGCACATTCCTAGCCGCTTGGTCGAGGTGATTTCTCCTCGGGGACTGAGACAAAATCTCGAACGACTGGCCAAGTTGACCCTTATTAGGCACATCAAGGTTGCTCGACGGTGCCGGCCGAGAGATTCTTAGGGCTTCTTGGCGAGCATAGAACGTTTTTAGCTGTTCGTTCTCGCAGCTTTCCAGTGCAGAATTTAAATCAGGCATAAACATAACGCTAGGTCCATCGGCCCCGAGACCAACGGCTCTAAGATCTCGACCAATGGTGCTGTCCGCATCTTTTCCACCTAGGAGGAGGTGCACTCCTTTCGCAGCTAGGAGCCGATTGATAGTTTTGAACCCCTCAGCAGCCGAATAGTCGATACCCGTAACGTGCCATAGGTCGACGATTATATATTTAATAGGGTGCTCCCGAAAAGAGTCCTCGGATATTAGGTTTCGGATCTTCGCCTCGACACCGACGATGGTGCCAAAGAAAAGAAACCCGGATAATTTGATTACGTATGTCTGGCTACCAACCTCTCGGAGATAGCGATGCTGTGATGGGTTCCGTCTGACCATGGACCCAATCTGGTCTCCAGTATAAGTCGCTCGTATGGCTGAAACTTGAGATGCGTGGAGAATAGCAGAAACAAAGGCGAGTATAATTCCAACGAAAATGCCCACGACAAAATCGTAGATTCCCATAGTGAGAACTATTACTACGATCTAAGGCCATCTTAAGTTAGTCTCAGGTCTGAAGGCGTAAGATCATAAGGCAAAACGTACCGTCAGGTATTCCAATAGCTTGAGTTTACGCCGTGGGGATATTAGGGCGTCTAATAATAACTCGAACCCGAGAACGAAGATCAAGGTGCCGACAACCATGACAGGAATGTAGCCTATGATAACTGGTCCAATCGTCATGACGCCGAATGTAAGGCCTGCTAGCATAATGCCTGCTAGACGACTATCGCCGCCTGATCTCATGAAGAATAGCGTATTAGCAAAGACTAAGTAGTTCTGGATACTTCCTGCAAGCCCAGACAGGAAGTTCGAGTAGCCGTGTAGTTTGAGTTCGTGGTCTAAATCAAGATGATCTTCCCCAGAAATTTGCGCTAAAGCAGGAACATTGATGGGAACATGGAGTACGCTGAAGAAGGTCAATGCGAACATAGCCCCAACAGTTTCCAGGATTGCTCCCCAATGAACAAGGTGGAATTCTATGATTGTCAGTCAGTAACAAGTTCATCTTCGGGAACAGTTGAAGTACTCACTATAAAGAGTCCAGAAGTACCACCAGGGCTGTCCGGCTTCAGGGGCCTCAAAGATCCACCCGGCTTGTCTAAGGCTCTCGGGGTTTAGACTGTCTATGGTGAATACGCAGAAATAGAAGAAGATCGGTACTGATAGAATATAGATTGGCAAGAAATATTTGGAAGTGATTTTTCTCTGAAGGCCGAAGAGAAGGACAGCTAGAGCAAGAGGGATAAGCCAGAGAGGCAAGGTGTCTGGCTGGATTAATTTTCGCCCGGTGTCAAGATCGTAGCGGAATTCCTCAAGTCGCGCTGAAACTTCAAAGCCCGTCGCGATGAGGAACCAGCCCACGCCACCAATGCATCCGATTAAAATATGGCGAGGGATAAAGCCGACGACATAACCCAGTCTAAATCTTCCCATAAGATAGAAAACAAGTCCAGTCAGCATAGAGCTAATAGCAAAGGAGGTTATCGTCGTAGCGATAACCGCGTCTGGTTGGTCCTCTCCTACTATCGCCGTAATAGTAGTCGCCATGTTATGAAAGAAAGGAACAACCTCAATCTATATACGTGAGTACATCTTCATAAATGGTAGGGTTCAAAAGAGTTACTTACCAACTCTGATCCAACGCCACCCCGAAACAGACTGCTGGTCGAGAAGGTCAGCTGTGAGATGATTGTGCTAACGTAGAATATCGATATTCCGGCCGGCCCGAGGTTCGAGAATATTGGGTTTCCCAAGGGGAATAAGATCATTCCTACGGATATTATTAGGCTCTTGGACAATATAATGTTCTGGACTGCAGCTCACCGTAAGATAAGGCATCTAAGATGTTAAGTAGAAGACCGACGATCACGGCTGGTAAGCAATGTACCGGGTCTACTATAGCCCTTTGCCAAATAACCTTCTTATCCCAAGTCTTTGGGTTCATCATACCCTTAACGGTACGGATTCTGTCTCGCATACTGCGACCGGTCGACGACGGTCCCCAAGGCGGTGTCTTCGGTTTTTGATTTTCGATGTCCATATCTACAACACTATCTGGCGACTCTGGTCTGTGTGATATCCTCCTGAGGAGAGGGGTGGTCTCTGATAACTCATTATCGGGCTCTGCTTGAAATACACCATTCGATGGGAATTGCTGGCCATTTTGTGATATTGAATTACTATCGGCGTCCAGCTCGTGTAGGGACTCAGACGGAGAATGTTTGAACATTGTTGTAAGTGCCGAAGGCCCTGAGATAGGCGGCCCGTCCGTTCCAGATGCCAGTGAGGAGGGTTCGGAAACTTCGTCTATGGTATCTGTACTTGATGCTTGCAAATCTCCTATATATGGCAACTCATTCTGGAAGACTGGCTGGTCGCGGCTAGGGTGGGACGAGGTAGACGATATTCGATTGAGAAATGACGTGCTGCGCCCATCCTTCTTGTCTGAAAGCACGTATGAAGCGAGTTCGGCGGTGTCTTCACGGACACTGCGAGCAAAACTGGCACTGTCCACCGGAGCTTGGGAGAATGTTAATAAAAAGCAAGGCGATGTAAGTATATTGACTTACATAAATGATCCCTTAAAGAGCCAGGCACAAAAGATCTAGTAGGCTCTCTATAGCTATGGGAATTAAGAGAAGACGAGAGCTGTCGTAAATCTCCTGGAGCTAATCGCGAGCCTTGGTTTGGAGTGAGTAATTGTCCAGGAACATCTACCGGATCTGGCTGAGAGGTAACGGATGAGGATCTCCTTCTCCAAGAAGAGAAACCGAACGATGGTGCCGCCATGTTCTACGACAGAGCGTTTATAAGCTCTCTATGTTGAATATATACATTGGTTGCTGGGCTACAGTGCGCGTGCGCGAGGATGGTTGGTGGACTACCAAAGCGTTAGTCCTCGAGGCGCAACCATGATATACAATAGCGAATTCAGATTATATCCTAAAAGAAGTCGGGGTGTTATATGGCTTGCATAGACAATAAGAAATATAAATTTATGAATTGACTATTTAGTAAGTAGAGCGTATAGTACCGTGGGCAGAGAATGAAGGGATAAAAAAAAAGAGGATGTTTATGTAAAGCTGCAAAGGTTGTTCGATGATAACGAGAGGATCTAAATCTAGACCTCACGAGATAGACAGAGGAGGTAGCTATCAAGGAACTTTGACGTATCCACTAGATGCGCTAACTACAAAAGGTATTTATCAAGGAGTACTTACGTAGGACACGGAAAACTTTGGCGTATGGCCTTAACCCAATTGACAGGGGTATAGAGGGGCATCTCCGATTCTAGAAAGACACTTAAAGATTATTGGGTGGTGGGTCTCGACCTAATGCTAGGTACTTACCTAGTATATCTAATATTACATTGATACATCTACGATATTAAAATTTTTATTTAATGCCATTAGGTAAGATGAATATTTTTTATAATATGTTCATGTCACAAAACTCGCCGTAACTATGTATACACTTGCCCGCTTGACGACATCAAATAAATATCCTGTCATCATCTGCCGTGCGGCTAATGACATCGAACCTTAGCCAAGTAGATGATCATGTAGCCCCCTCACCCGTTATTGAAGCTCTAGCGTTCCAAGTTGCCTCTGGATCCTACAATATTCGGGCTGCATGATGCAAACAGCTCTAGCTTATACATCCCGAGGGCGCATATACATAGCTGACAGGCACCTGGATGGCATTGAGTTGTTAGACAGTGTGAATTAGGTAATTCAGCTTGCCCTCTTTACTTTCAGCTCGAATTCTACAAGAGTCAGTATTTCGTGGCCCCTGAATATCCTACCGTCGACACGGGCACTCGCCGCAAACATGGAGCCGGCTAACCTAGTCTAATCCTAGCTCTCGGAGTATAACATGCAAACATATACCTCAGTAGTATTTGGAACAAGACTTGGCTTCGTGATTCACGATGCATTTGCGTTTCTCTTCACAATCAACCCTTCCGGCCCTTCTACGATCACAGCAGGATAAGTCGGACGTCGATCTCTCATCGTGAAGTCTATTACGTATTTTAAACCCATGGTATTCGTCGGGTAGCTTTGTGGTACCTGTTGGACGGAACGGTCCTCGTTAATGCGACACGATCAGTAACGTACAGCCTACCCATGAGAAGCCCGCTGAAAAGTTTGGTTGTCAGGTGTGAAGTTGAGTATTTCCAGGAGCCTCCAATTCTTCCCCACATTCAACCCTCCCATTCGATCCTCCCATTCGCTCCCCGCAAATACCAATCCTCCAACTGAATGGCCAGCATGGCCAACGTTGTATTCCGTATGGTTCAGTAGCCCTTACGCCCTGCGCCGTGAGCTGGAACGCGCCGATTGAGGGGCTGCGTTTGCATATGTAACCCATAACTAAGATACTGTGCTCATCGTTGTGCCATTATGAATAAATAATAGTCCGTATCGGGTAATTTGGCACGCATTCGCGTCGGATAGAGGACATCAAGCCAGAATCACTCCACTCCGTTACGAAGCTCCCGTTACCATCTATTTTATGTATGCGCACTAAGTTTCACCGGGCATACATATCATTTGCTTTTCGAGGTAAACACATTCCACTGAAAGTTGAGTTCGGCGCAACGGTTCTCAGTGATGGACAGTGATTGGTCTTGAACCGTAGGCCAAGCGCCCGGTTGTACCACTTGCATTCGGTCGTCATGTGCGCCTCTTTTTGCGATTTATTCCGTCAGAATTGCAAATCTGGTTTGCCACGACTTAACTGGAAAGAGACCATCTGTGCATAAATGTTGCCAGCCCTTCCAACAGACAAACAAGCTTCCGGGGAATCAACCTTATGCCGCCGGGATGGGAGCTCTTTGCTTTTTTGGCCTAACCGCATGCGGGAGCGGCTCGGGCGGGATTATAGCCAATGCGTAATTCATTCTTCCTAGTTCGTCTGATGGCTAGACAAGGCGTGGTTCTTCCGCAGAATACATATTACATAGGACGGACTGGGCTCTAGGTTCGTTCAACTGAGCTTTTGGAGATAGCCTTGGGCGATCAGACGTTCTACATCACCCTGCCTGACGTAGAATTGGCTGTTTTTAGTAAGCGTGATCGCGCTACAATAGTATATTAGTATACCCTCTTCCTGTTTTATCTGGATGTTCACTCTCTTACCCGTATTCAGTTTGGATTTCACCCGCATCTTTTAGCACCCGTACATCGATAAAGAGGTCGCGAGGAGGTTCGAGACTTCCTGTAAGATCGATATCTGTCCATTGACCTTTATAAGCAGCTAGCAGATCACTGTACTGCCGCACGTAATCCTCCTCCTGCGGACTCAAGCTACTCGTGCCACTATTGCCAGTTGCCATACCCGATGGGCCGTTAAGCCCACCTTGGCCGTCCCTAACTTGCTGCCCGGCAAGATCAACTACGTCGTAGCCCTTCCAGACAAGCTCTTCGAGCCTGTCTGCGCGCGTTCGGTGATAGGCTAGCAGACAACGCTTGTTCCGCCGCATGGATAAATGGTTTATAAGTAGAGTACATGCCGTAGCCGGGTCGTCAGCCGGGTTGAATGACCCCTGGAACGGTTCTAGCATATCTGCTACATCTTTATCCAAGTCGCGGACCTCTCGTGTGGCTGCACGAACTAGCTCAGTCTGATATGGGGGCAAGTGTGATAAATTTTGAGTTCTTTTTGCATGTTGAACCTGATTTTACTTAGTGATAACTTTTCATTTCAACGGATGCCCAATATAAGCTACTTACGAGTTTGTTTCCCAGATCGCCGTACATTTTTGACAAGCTCGTATACCGATATGACGGCCTAAATGAGATGAATAATGGCGTAATTGATGTAAGATGAGACCGAGGTACTAAAGGGTCGAAAGGCGCGTATGAAATCTGAAGGCGCGTTTTCGTTCTTAGGTAATTTCTACACTAAGGGGCGGGGTCAACCTGCTATTGAGGGCTATGGTGGGGTTCTATACCTTTTAGCATGGCGCAATATACTTAAAGACTTCAACACCGAGGGGTTAGTGGGGCTAACATCCTCCGACCCCGCCATGAGCTTGAAATTTTATTTTTTTCGCTCTTCTATCATCAAGGCCGTAACGGCGCCATTATAATCGTTACTCGTCACAAGTGACAGAAACCAGATTAGATGAGGTCTGTTTAAGCTCGGTTATTCTCCGTCTTCTCTCTGATAACGAATTAACTAGGTTAGTCTTATCATCCCAACAAGTTAATCCAAGTTATATCGTCGTCAATCTGTCGTGTGCGCTTCCCATCGATTCGTGAATCCATCTACCTCCTCCACCAAAAACATCTCTCTTCAACCGAAACAATAACAGCTGGATCCTCCACAAATTCGTCGCAATGTCGGCAACCCAGAGAATCGCCATACTTTCCGTCTTCGACAAGACTGGCCTGTTGGACCTAGCTAAGGGCCTCGTGCAACAGAATGTGCGAATTCTTGCATCTGGAGGTACGGCTAAGATGATTCGCGAGTCCGGATTCCCGGTCGAGTAAGATAACTAGCAACTCAATCTCGTATTTATATAAATATTTTGTGACTGACTCTAAGAAGGGACATCTCTGCCATCACGAAAGCCCCAGAGATGCTTTCTGGTCGAGTAAAGACACTGCACCCGGCTGTCCACGCCGGCATACTTGCTCGCAACTTGGCCACCGACGAGAAAGACCTTGCTGAACAGAGCATCGACAAGGTCGACTATGTTATCTGCAACTTATACCCTTTCAAGGACACTGTATCTAAGCCCAATGTCACTGTGCCCGAAGCCGTGGAGGAGATCGATATAGGAGGTGTTACACTTATCCGAGCGGCTGCCAAGAACCACTCCCGTGTCACCATCCTTAGCGATCCCAATGACTATCCTGAATTCCTAAAGGAGCTCGAGAGTGGGGAGATCAAGGAGGATAGCCGTAAGAGATATGCCTTGAAGGCTTTTGAGCATACAGCCGATTACGATGCTCACATCTCTGGTTTCTTCCGTGCGCGATATGCTGGTGAAGGCCAAGAGTATCAACAATACCTGCCTCTCCGATACGGCGCCAACCCTCACCAAAAGCCTGCTGCTGCATACATAGCATCCAACAAGCTACCATTCAAGGTTCTTGGCGGCGCTCCCGGATATATCAACCTACTTGATGCCTTGAACAGCTGGCCGCTAGTTAAGGAGCTGAAGAAGTCACTTGGAAAACCCGCAGCTGCCAGTTTCAAGCATGTTTCCCCCGCTGGCGCCGCCATTGGCGTTCCTCTAAGCGCCGAGGAGCGCAAGGTTTACTTCGTTGATGATATCCAAGGCATTGAGACTTCGGGGCTTGCCCAGGCTTACGCTCGAGCCCGAGGAGCTGATCGTATGAGCAGCTTCGGCGATATCATTGCCCTGAGTGACGTGGTTGATGTTCCTACTGCTAGCATCATTTCTAAGGAGGTTTCTGATGGTGTTATTGCTCCTGGATATGAGGATGCCGCGTTGGAAATCCTCAAGAAAAAGAAGGGTGGCAAGTACCTTGTTCTGCAGATAGATCCTGAGTACCAGCCCGACCCTACTGAGGTCCGAACTGTGTATGGAGTAACCCTCACCCAGCACCGTAACGACATTGAACTTTCTCCATCTTCTTTCACTCGAACCATCACACCGAAAGATTTTGCCCTCCCCGAGGCTGCTGCTAGAGACTTGACAGTTGCCACAATCGCCCTCAAGTACACACAAAGCAACTCCGTGTGCTACGCCAAGAACGGACAGGTCGTCGGCCTCGGCGCTGGTCAGCAGTCCCGTATCCACTGCACTCGGTTGGCCGGTGATAAGGCCGATAACTGGTGGCTACGCTTCCACCCCCGCGTTCTCGGCATCAAGTGGAAGAAGGGCACCAAGCGCCCCGACAAGAGCAACGCTATCGACCTTCTAGTGAGCGGTGAGCTCCCCAAGGGCGGCCCCGAGCGCGAGGCATTCGAGTCCGTCTTTGAGGAGCTCCCCGCCGCGTTCACCGAAGACGAGCGCAACGACTGGCTGAGCAAGCTAGGCGATGTTGCTGTTTCCAGCGATGCTTTCGTAAGTACACTTTCGCTATCAATTAGTCCCTTGGAGCTGTACCGAGTAATTTTATTGACATTAACCTCATAGTTCCCCTTCGTCGATAACATCTACCGCGCCCACCGCTCCGGCGCAAAGTACATCGCAGCGCCTGGCGGCAGTCAGAACGACTCCGCCGTCTACGAGACGGCCGAGAAGCTCGGCATCGTCTTCGTGGAGCAGAACATTCGACTCTTCCACCACTAGAAGATGGTATCAAACGGCAAGGGTGGCCGCGGCTGGCTGGCTGGGATAGATAAAAATAAGGGGAACAGGAGAGAAATAAGAAAACCCAAATATTATGAAATATACGAAGATAGATACCCAATGTGATAAGGGGGATATGGGTAGGATGGGTGGAGTAGGTACTGGTTTGGGAATATTAAACGTCCCTGTATAAGGCTCCTGAATAGGTTCCTGAGTAACTAGCAGAATTCTCTTTTAACAAGAATATTCAAACAATCTAAGATACGAGACCGGGTGAATGCTATGATTTGACCATTGATTTCCCTTCGAGAGTACCTAGCTATAATGGGATAGCCCTAACCTAGCTCATTTCTCCCTCGACACGGAAGCTCACAGTTAAGTCTTCAAGTCCAAATAGTTCATCAGGGCAAGTATCTTATTAGCATTTCAATGCATCTACTCTAACCACATATTCTCCATGGAATTTTGTCTCGATAGAGATATTAGCCCGATGTCATATCATCCATCCAACCTCATCACAATCATCGGCCATCCTTTGTGGCTCTCAAGTCGTGTATCATGTATTGAGTGTTGGTGTAAGGGGGTTGTCTGCCAACGAATGTAGTTGTTTACAGCTTTTGCATGGCGGCCTATAATTTAATTAGTATATGAAAAAATAATTTGGAGATGATTTGGAAACGTACAATATCGGTAGACTGGACATAGTCCTCGAACCCTTGGATCTCCTCCTCGAGGTCACTGAGGGAGACCTTTTCGTCCTCAATGACGAGGTTGATCTGCAGCTTCTTGATGCCGAAACCAACGGGCACCAGCTTGGAGGTACCCCAGACTAGACCATCCTTCTCGATTTCACGGACAGCGGCTTCGAGAGCAGCCATATCGGTTTCATCATCTATATAATACGTCAGCATGAAATGTTATATCTGGTGGAAAATTGTCCAACCATACCCCAAGGCTTGACGTCCAGAATAACGACAGACTTGGCGATAGTCTTAGGCTTAGCTGCCTTCTTCTCCCGGTAAGCAGCCAGACGTTCCTCACGGACACGGACGGCCTCGGTATCTTCTTCCTCGTCATCACTGCCGAATAAGTCGACATCCTCATCCTCCTCGGCAGCGGGTGCCTTGGCGGGGTTTAGCGTAGCGGCAACCTCCTCAGGGCCATAGACGGTGTAGGGCTTGGAAGCATCACCGGGTAGAGTGGGGAACTCATCCTCGAAAGAGGCGATGTGCTTGTACCATCGTGCGGCGTGAGGGTACTTAGCGGCTTCGGGAGTAGAGGTAATGGCCTTGAAGACGGCAACATCGGCCTGGGAGGGAGCGTAGCTTTTGTGAGTCAGCTACGAGCTCTTCGCGTATATGGGAGGCTCAAACGCGAGCAACGAGGATATGGATTGGTATATTGTAAAATCAGAGATGCACAGAGTGCTATTGTATTTGTCCTCCTTGACAGGTCTTGAGTCTGCTCAGAAACACGGACCAATGTTTCTCATCATGATGGGGTAATTGGGCTCGTAAGGCACTTTGATAATGAGGGGCACTATCGAGGTGTCGCATTCGACGATGGCGCAAGGTTTTAAGGAAATTATTGCAGATGACTTACCCAGTGACGTATGAACGGGTAGTCAACCAGCTGTTAAGGACTATATCGTATCGTATCGTTGTTAGCCATTGTTAAAATAATGAGGGGTGCCCAGACCAGAGGAGGGATGCTGATAGAACGAAGTATCAAGGAACCCCGCCGTGGAACTGCGAATCGGACAAAAAGAACATACCAGCCAAACCGGCATCGCTGAGAAGATCGGTGAAACCCATTTCTACGATTTGAATGAATGAGAATAGAGAGAATCTGTATAATGAAACTGGGGGGGTGGGTATCTTGGGAAGAGAAGAAACAAAAGCCTGTGAAGATGTGAAGAAATAAGAAGACGCAAGGTGGGGTTGAAGTATGGTGGGATGTAATTTGAAATTTTTCGAGTGAGGGTTGACCAAATCACCCGGAAACATTAGGTACCTACCTGTCTGTCTGTCTGTCTTACCAGCCACACTTTACCCCCCAATTGAGTTCCCATGAAAAGAGCCACAGCTTGCCACCAGAATTGACATAACGGCCCACTAACTAATCTTTTATCGCAAACTATAACTTTATCGATAAAGGTAATAACTGGAGCTTGATGGTGGTTCGACAGTTCGAGAAAGGTCCAGAGGCAGCGACAACCGCATTAGCTTGAAGCTCTCATGATATTTCATAACCGTCCGGGGTCCCATGGTTTTCTTTGCTTCTTTTCTCTCCTTCTTTATTTCCCAATTTCTACTAACTACTAATCACACAATAGTTACCTATACAATCTTAATCTTCAAATCATGTTAGCGAGAACTCAATTGCTTAGATCTTCACGACGAGTCGCAAACGCCTCGTCGAGGGGGCTCGCTCGACTTAATGTAGCCCCTTCGCAGCTGTCGAGAGCTGCGCTCATAACCACAGCAAAAGCAATATCCAATGTTACTCTACCCGCCCCTATACATCGAACATACGCAAATGGCCGACCTCACCCACCCGGCGGTACGCATCGAATGGACATGAGCGGAGAGCCTGAGAAGCCGGCCTTAGAGCAGTATGGAATTGACCTTACAGCGAAGGCGAGAGATGGAAAGTTAGACCCCGTTATTGGTAGAGACGCCGAAATCCAACGGACAATACAGGTTCTGTCGCGACGAACCAAGAATAACCCAGTCCTGATCGGAAACGCGGGAACGGGAAAGACAGCAATCCTAGAGGGTTTGGCGCTGCGGATAGTACGAGGCGATGTTCCAGAGAGCATAAAGCAAAAGAGAGTTATATCGCTAGACCTAGGATCGCTCATCGCCGGTGCCAAGTTCCGGGGTGACTTCGAAGAGCGTTTGAAGAAGATCTTGACTGAGGTCCAAGAAGCGCATGGCGAAGTCATCTTGTTCATCGACGAATTACACACTCTTCTTGGCCTTGGAAAGGCTGAGGGTTCCATCGATGCCTCGAATTTACTTAAGCCGGCTCTATCTAGAGGAGAACTACAATGCTGCGGTGCTACCACTCTAGCTGAGTATCGGCTAATTGAGAAAGATGTGGCTCTAGCCAGACGTTTCCAGCCTATCTTGGTAAATGAACCCAGCGTGGAAGATACAATTAGTATATTACGAGGTATCAAAGACAAGTATGAAGTCCACCATGGTGTCAGAATAACGGACGGAGCTCTCGTGGCGGCTGCAACGTATTCGAACCGCTACATCACAGATCGTTTCCTCCCCGATAAGGCTATCGATCTGATGGACGAAGCCGCGAGCTCGTTACGCCTGCAGCAGGAGAGCAAGCCCGAAGATATCATGCGACTCGATCAGAAAATAATGACAATCCAGATTGAGCTGGAAAGTCTACGGAAAGAGAAGGATGTTGCTAGTCGCGAACGACGCGAAAAGCTCGAGGAGGACCTCAAGAAATTGCAAGAGGAGGAGAAGTCTTTAACTGAAAGGTGGGAAAAGGAACGAGGAGAGATTGATGCTCTAAAGAAGGTTCAGGAGGAACTGGACAAAGCCCGCATCGAGCTCGACCAAGCGCAAAGATCCGGTAACTTTGGCCGGGCTTCTGAACTACGCTTCGGCATTATCCCGAACCTAGAGCAGAAACTCCCCAGGGACGGTGAGATAGCGCCGGATGCGCAAGGCCCCGATACATTAATCCATGATTCGGTGACGGCAGACGACATCGCAAACGTGGTCTCGAGAATCACTGGAATCCCTGTATCTAAGCTGACATCGGGACACATCGAGAAGTTGATCCACATGGAAGACACGCTGCGCGAATCCGTCCGCGGCCAAGACGAAGCCCTCAAAGCCGTCGCGGACGCTGTGCGCATGCAGCGCGCTGGTCTAAGCGGCGATAACCGCCCCCTAGCATCGTTCTTCTTCCTCGGACCTACCGGTGTCGGTAAAACTGAACTGTGCAAGAAACTCGCCAACTTCCTATTTTCTACCGAATCCGCCGTCGTCCGCTTCGATATGAGCGAGTTCCAGGAAAAGCACACGATATCACGGCTTATCGGCGCGCCTTCTGGTTACGTTGGGTACGACGACGCAGGCCAGCTGACGGAAGCCGTGCGCCGGAAGCCCTACGCAGTCCTCCTCTTCGACGAGTTCGAGAAGGCGCACCGCGATATCTCGGCACTGCTCCTCCAGGTCCTCGACGAGGGCTACCTGACGGACGCGCAGGGCCACAAGGTGGACTTCCGGAATACGATTATCGTATTGACGTCGAACCTCGGCGCGGATATCCTGGTCGGAGCTAACGCGCACCACCCGTACTCGGAGACTCCCGACGGCGAGATCAGCCCCGACGTGCGCAAGGCCGTCCTCGACGTCGTAGCGAGCAGCTACCCGCCCGAGTTCCTCAACCGCATCGACTCGTTCATCGTGTTCAAGCGCCTCACAATCGACGCCCTGCGCGACATCGTCGACATCCGGCTGCGCGAGTTGCAGACGCGCCTAGACGACCGCCGCATCACCCTCGAGGTCGACGATACGGTCCGCGGATGGCTGGCGGAGCGGGGCTACGATCCTAAGTTCGGTGCTCGGCCCCTGAATCGCCTTATCACGACTGAGATCAGCAACGGGCTCGCCGACAAGATTATTCGCGGCGAGTTGAAGAGGGGCGATAAGGCGGCTGTGCGTATCAAGGAGGATAATTCCGGTCTGGAAGTATATCCCGTGGCGGTGACGGAGTCGGAGCAGCAGCAACAGCAACAGAAATAGTTGACTGGTTCTTCGCAATCCGGGCTTGAGCTTGCTGTTAGTTTGAGGAGTTTAATTGTTTTAACGGCGTTTGTGGAAAAAAGGGAATATGCGACTCGATGTATGAAAAGGGGCATTTGGGATGCGGAATGGTTAGTTATGTGAGATGATACTTGTATAACATTGTACGGATAAGGGTGAATTGTATATACCATATATATATATATATAAATACTGCATGGATATTGCTATCTGTTTAGTAGCTATGTTAATATTCTACTCAAATCAAGATATTTTCTTTTAATATTAACCCCCAATGAATCCCATATCTAACCCATCGTGCTCACTACTTGAACGTTATTGCAAACCCATTTACGTCACCTCAAAACATGATGCAATTTTGAATTTAATATATTATTCTAATATTCGATTTTCCCCGAGGTAAAATATCTTGCGTCTTGCGATAATGTATACATACAACTTTTAAACGTCGGTGACGCATTCCCATGTAACCCAGGGTAGTGATCCCGTCCTTCCCTATACCTAGCGGTATGCCTACCCTATATGTATACCAACCGAATTGCTATACTGCCTATACGAAGAGGCATAATACAATCAATATATGCATGTATGTATGCACTATTTGATGACCCTAAACTCCGGGCCTGATATGCCCTCACATGACTATACTATATATACAAAGGGAAGAAATTATTGTTAAGAGGGCTCGACAAGGAGCCATCACACCGCAGTCCCGGGCCTCTTCTCCTCGCGCGCGAGGTCGATAACGTCGAAGTTGGAACTAGGCCGATGGCGCATCAAAGCAGTCCGTAGGCTGAGGGAGCCAAACATTTGCTCGTGAAACCCGAGTACACCCGCGCTTCCGAAGGAGCCGCGCGCTTGCTGTTGGGACTCCTGGGATAGCGAGATATCGAAGTCCTCAGAAGGGTCTGGGCTTGACTCCCTTTGCCTTGGCTGGAAGGTATCTTCGCTCTCTGAGTTGCTGCCCTCGGGGGTAACTGCTGGCGGAGATGAGAAGGTGAAATCTGGTTTAGATTGTGCGAAGGTGTCTGCATATGAGCTCTTTCCCTTGCCCTTGACAGCGATGATATTGGATGGAAGGCTTATTCCATTCGAAATCTCACTCCCAATGCCTGTATTGCCTGTACCTAGATGTTTTTCATCTACAGGCATCGTTAATAGAGCAACCCCCATATGTCCGACACGCGCCACAGCAACAACGGGTGTCTTGACTGCTCCGTTAACTAGTGGTTGGTAGTTAGGCTTTAACCTGATGGGTTTAGTGCTGCCCTCCAGGGATACTTCATCGCTCTCTGGGAGGGTAGTGCTGCTTTGATTTCGTATTGTTTCGCTCACACGAAGTGGCGACGAGCTTACTGGTTTCGTACTGAGCTGTGGAGAAGGCGTACGAAATAACCGGCCTTTTGGTGAATCCTGTTGTGTTTCTATGCTTATGTTCCTTGACTCCCTAACATCTTCGTCGTCGCTGTCGACAGCTGCGTTCTTAGGGCAGT
This sequence comes from Daldinia grandis, assembly GCA_022432525.1. Classification (NCBI taxonomy): domain Eukaryota; kingdom Fungi; phylum Ascomycota; class Sordariomycetes; order Xylariales; family Hypoxylaceae; genus Daldinia; species Daldinia grandis. Next base: position 2,233,460 of record JAJKLB010000001.1, read on the forward strand.
CTACTTCGGCACTGAGTCGATGTGTCTTGGGGGTCATTACTATAATATTCATAGGTTAGTAATTGATATGAGGGGACAGTCCTATTCACTAGGAATACGATTCAGGGTACCCCCAAAAGTACAATGAATTTGAAAAGGGGTATCAGGAGAACAAAGGATTGTTGTATTATTGGAAAGACTTACGGAGACTACTGGCAGGAGAAGAGTCGCCCCCAAACACTAGACTAGGTGTCGAAGCAATCGAGTGCTCATAGATTGGGGTCGACTCTACTCCCTTCTCATGGTTTGCCGTTACAACCGCCTCTTTCCCTTCGGCCCCTCCAGGTTTTAGAACACTTCGTTGGGAAGTCAGCATCGATGGTTCGTGTGATAAGTTGTTGGTTTCCTGCTGACCGAATATATCCTGTTGCGATTTCCTCTCGCCCGAGCCTTCGAGTTCTCCGTAACTATGCACCCATGGCACCAATGGGAAAGCTCGAGCACCCGTTTTTGAGTAGTATAAGACCATCGACGATCGCCGTACGGGAATGGGAGGACGATGAGTCGGGGACGGTGGTGCGGAATGTGACTTTGGGGTAGCTTCAGGAGTAGGGGTAAAGGGTCTTGGATGTTCGTTCTCTATCACGCTCTTCGAGCTTGGAACAACGGCACTGGATTCTGCATCCGTTGTGAGATACGAAGAGGCTTTGTGCTGCTCTGTAGTATTTTTTGAGGTAGACCCGGCAGTCTCAGGTCTGCTTATAAATGTTATAGCGTCTGTATTCCGAGTATCTCGTGTAAGTGGCCTCGGTTCCAGAATGTAAGCTTCCTTTCCAGCATCTTCGTCTCTCTCTTCCGCATCGTCCACAGTTAGGGTATCTTTGCAGACCATCTCAATAGCCCGCTCAACGCGTTGTTGTAGCCGTTTCAATACATAATCCTTCGGCTTCCCAGTTGATCTGGTCTTCTTCTTCCCTTCCGCCTCAAGGGGTTCTCTGGCCACGAAAGTCTTGTCCAATATAAAATGGCCTCGCTTGTGCGCAGTCATTCGAACGGAGATGGCATTACCTCGAAGTATTTCCGCAACGCTCGCTTGGATTCGATCCAGTATCGCTTCGATATCTCTCCGGGAATGGAAGCCAGAAGAAGACAAGGTAAAAATGAGCGGTTCGTCCAGCGCCCAACCATGACCACGAAGTTCCGTAATCCTAAATTCAAGATCGTTCATTCGACTGATAACCTCATCGGCATCATCTCGAACTTTAGCGAGAGCAACTTCTACTTTGTTGGTAAATGTCACACATTTTTCGGTGTCAGAATGGAAGGAGAGGTTGCTATTGCAGTGTACAGTCCGTTCTAGGTGAAGGAATTGAGGACCGAGGTTGTTCGTGATCGAAAGTTGCAATTCCAACCCATCATTATCATGATGACGACAGTCTTTACACCCATCTAAGTTCACACACTTGCTGTGTTTACTTTCAAATATCTCTCTTTCTGATCGCAAAACGCCGTCTAATGCGTAAGAGGCCTCGAAGAATAAGTTCTCGGCCCCTATCGAATTTAGTGGTGCTGCTTGGTCGCTGTCGACTTTGACTTTTGTATGCCATTCGTGTGGCTTCCGACGCTGGCATCGACTCGTGAAGGAGAAGTTGATTGTATAACCGGGTAACGACTCGAAAGACTGTGATTTCTCGAGGAAGTGGGAGCGCGGTACGCATGACATAGGCTGAACACGTCCGGCCCGGTGTGGGAACTTCGCCTGTTCATCTAACGGGTCTTCTCTTACAAACCCCTCCTTCATGACAAATTCCTGATCGTGGTGTTTTAAAAATAACCCTATTATGTGATGAGTCGATGTGATAATCTCTCTTGCGGCTTCGTTCGATAGGGCCTGCTTTTGGTATGACTTAAATGTCCTGGAAGACCATATTTCAGACCAACCTCGAATAATGTCGATCTGGATCTCGTATCTTAACGGCTTATCTGGACCGCTTGCGGCGGCATATTCCATGGCGGTTGAGTCTTTGCGAGTGATCAACTCATAGCAGCAGTGATCAACCCGTCGCAATAGACCTTGGCATAACGCGTCGGTGGCCATGAAATCGGACGAAGTCTCATAGCTACGACTGTACGAGTAATTCAATGGTTCGTCAAAAGTAATAGTGACCTGCACGGCGAGACTTGCTACGGGAAGAGAACTCTGCGATGAGGATAGTAGCTTCGGCTCGGGAGTTTCGATCTTTGGAATATTGACCTCGGGGTCGTTAATCTCGGCGTTATCAATCTCGGGATCGTCAATATCGGGATCATCGATATCCGGGATGCTGATCTCGGGGACGGTATCCTCAGAGACAGAGATGGGGACTTCAGAGGCCTGGGAGGGCTGGAAAGGCTGAGGGATAAGCGCAGGAGAAGACCCCACCACCAACACCTCCTGACTCTCTTTCCTTTCATGACGATGAACCCTAAACTTTTTTACATCATTGACGAAGCTTTTAAACTTTCCGGGGAAGGCCCCGGGCTTGGTCCTCCGTTTCGACGAGACGGAATCCATTGTGTAGGTTCTCATAGACGAGAAGGTGAACAAATGGGCAATGGAACATGTCTATTAGGGTATGCTAGAAAAAAGGAAGAGAACGTAATACATATGGCTGTGTAGATATGAAATATACGTCAGTTCTGCCCAAGTAAATCGGTACCCGCGGCTATCCAAGTCTCACGTAGGACTTATAACATGCCACATATTGCGAGGCACACCCGCCGGCTTTGGCATGCATAGCCGTACGGATGGTATGATAGGGTCATCCTTTCAGTGGAACTTGGTGATAAAATGGCGGCATTCCAAGCTCTTACTGCGAACGCGTTCTGATACTGGACCGGCCAGAATCGGGAGAGATAAGTCTTAGGTAGAAAGAGGTCGGATACTAATCCAATCAATCCAGTCAGCAAATCACGCCTAGACAACACAACATATCAGTAAGGCGGCGGACCCCGTTGGTAGCTGGTTGATAGCGTTGGGTATCCATACGACTATGGGGTGGAACTAGAGGCGGAGCAGAACAATATGGTGGTGTGATTCCCATTCGTCCGATCCTGAGCGATTTTGACGCCTCTCTCCTATGATTTGCAGGTAGTATTACCGGCTTTTCGTGCGTGCATTAGTACCCAGCATACATTTTGTGTACGTTGACCCGACATTGAGATATTTGAAGATGGAGGGTTTCGTTCGGACGAATGAATTGCGAAGTAAAGTAAGTAGGTACCTCAGCTAGGTAAAGTAAGGTAAAGACTACCTCCTAAACTAAGGCATACCAATAGCACGGGAAGGTACATCTGTGGGGTACATAGGTAACTCTTTTAGGCTATCCGCGCTTTCGGCAGACACCGAGACCCAATTACCAGGACCGCGGGACGGGTCCCTCTTATTTTAATTGTAACCCTAAAAGAAGACTGATTGCGCATCAATTTATCAATTCACCATCATACGTAGCAAACAATCAGCCGTTCTAAATATTCTAAATATAAAATCACAAACCCATATTCCTTCGAGTTGATTAATTAATCTTAAACCATCCCATAGTACAGAAAATATATGTATTTGAGTAAAGGGGGTAAGCTCTATTAACATGTCCCAACCTGGTGATGCTTCATTATATACTTAGGTAGGTATGTAGGTTAGGTAGGTAGGTATTCATGGCAGAAAAGTGGAATGAAAGCTAGGTATTTCCAGAAGCTTGGCGAACAGCATTAACTGCTTTCAGTACATTAGGTCAGTCGACTTCTCCTTTTCCTGACGAGTTCCAAGTAAAAGGTACTGCTGTCTCACATAGCACAAGACGTCTTGTTCTCTACCTATGTATGTAACTTGCGCTAGTCTCTCATACACCAATATAGCTACGACAATATTATCTCGTGAATATTCTTTTCCTTTCCTTCCTTCCTGCCTTCTTCGACCCGTTTTCCTTTAATGCATACCTGTCGAAAGGTCCTCATTCACCCTCACTTGATATGATCTATACGGCGCCGGGTAACCTTGTCTCTCCTTAAGAGTGGCCTCTGTTTGAATATAAGGTAAACCAAAAGCACGTAGGCAAACAAGATGAAAGAGATCTAGAATACGTAGCAAAATGTTCTTGCTTCCTATAGCCAGGAGGCTTTCAGTCTTCCGCGGTTATAAGCTTTCCTGCCAGCAGCTTTTGGTCAGCCGCTGGCAATCATCCACAAAGTGGCCATGATAACAGCGAAGGAACCAATCAATATATGATCCAGGCTTTCGTATCAGCGTCATTAGCCATGGGCCCGAAGAGCAAAATGGCCACCGAGGGCTCCCCCACAAGAGCCACGTCAGACCAAGCTAAAAAGCAAACAAAATACCCAACATTCTGGATTCGGTATTTCGAATCGGGGGAGCTCAAAGTCTGGCGGGTCATGATGTATCTTCTAGGCTTCGCTGAGAAGTTTACAAGTAAGAACCAGTGCCGAAGAGTACGGAATGTTCCCCCGCTACGAGTCCTCACGTTTATTGCTAATTTCTTCCTCTAGGCCCTTAAACACACCTGGGTGAACATAGTAGACTTCTTCGAAACCATCAAGACACGTAGCAGGCCGCATTTCTTCGCCAACCATTACCAGCTAGGCAGGTATACACTCAGAACCAGAAAGTTCTTCCCTAAGAAGTTAATACTGAAGGGCAGTCCGCTTCGGCAACTATTCTCCAACATTGTCACCAAACAGGGCCGAGATTGCCATTAAGCTCATAGCACAGGGCATAGTAGGGGGTCTTACTCCAGAAAGAAGCCAGATCCGCGGGCATATAGTACAGTATGTAGAGAACGCGTGAATACGGATTGTATGCCTATGATTTGCCTACAGCAGAATACGCTCTCTCCCGATCTAGCTTCGGATTTCCCATAATCTAATTTTTCCTGCATCGTTGCCAACGGCCAGCAAGTCGCTCTTCCTACCAAATGCCACATCTGAAATCCTACCAAGGGGCGTCTGTTCCGTCGGCCAATTCCTGTAGACCGTGCAGCTTGGCAGATGTGCTAGTCGTAGCGCATCCTTCTTGTGTTTGCTGCCAAATGCTAACAGTTGGCCATCGGGACTGAATGTAAGAACCGTGACCGGAGTTGTTAGCTGCATGAACCTTCGGGTCGGTTCGGGTCTTTCCTGGACCTCCAGCTCTTCGTCCGAAGAAGGTAATGTAAGAGCTTGCCGATCATAGATGTTTGTCACGCCACTGTTGGACCCAATTGCTATCCACCGGTCCCCGCCGAGAGTGATAGGACCGTCTCGGCCCCCCATTGCCATCACCGTTCCTCCGTTAGAGCCTTCATCATTCCAGACTGCAAGGAAACGCCTTGTAGCCATGCTCCATTCGCCAACCTGACCTCCTCTACCCAAAATTGTAAGTCCATGACCATTACTCCACCAGGAGAAATCCGCAATGCCTCCTCTACTGTCGAGCCTGGCAGCAGCAACCCACTGCATAGTATTAGCGTTCAAGATATTGATAATACCGCCGCCCTTCCTTGTCGAAGCGATCAATGCCAAGTATTGCCCGCAGGGGCTGAGCTTAAAACGCTCCCACGTTTTTTGCTCCAACCGATGACCCTGTACTTTGTTGGTCTTCTGTATCGTACCAGTAGACAGGTCCCACGAGTGGATATATCGCCGCCGTCCAGCGAAAAAGATCTTATCACCAGTAGGATACAGAAATTCGGCTCGCCGAACGGGTACTTGTTTGACTTGTACCGATGTCAAGAGGGGATTAGGAGTTGGGTGGGCAGTTGGCGCGATGTGGTGTAGGTGTAATACAGAGGATGTGCTAGAAGACAGTAGAACAGGGTATTCTGGGTGGAAAGCAAGAGATGTAACTTCATCCTTGTGTGTATCGGGTATATCTCGAGATCGTTGAATGTCAATAACCTCTGGGCGTAGCTTTTTCGCCTTCTGGGTGGTTTTATCTTTCAACGCACTGGCATCCCGGAGGAACTTTTCCAGTGGTAACGCAGACGCCTCATCATCCCCTTCGTTTGCTTCGTCGTCTGATATGCTTGAGTCGCTTGCTGCCGCAGATGACCGCCGACGACGCTTCGCTGGGCGTTCCTCGGCCTCTCGCGCCCATCCGGGAAGGGGATTCAGCCGAAGATATTGTTGCCTTAGCCTTCTAGTATATTCAGTACCACTAATAACGTCTTCTGCCTCGCTAATTCGTAGCTTTCGCAGTTGGGATACGTCCGCCAGTGATATAGTTAACTTCTCGTCATCGCTATCTTCCCAAGCAGGCCTATTCTTCTCTTGTATTTCCTGGCTTTTGGAGACCGATGGCACCACAGCAGCTTTGTCACCACTAGGGATAGCGCCCCCTATGTCAAAGGTGAAGAGGTCTGCATCGTCCACATCCTCTAAACCTGTCTCCAGGTCGTCTCCCTCTTTCTCAGCGAGGCCACCAAAAATATTTCCTGCATCGTCGACTCTCAACTCGTCCCGAAACAAGTTTTCACGGAAATTGGCCGTATCCCCAAGCACGAATCGTTCGAGCTCCTCTTCGTCAGAGTCTTTGTCAATCACTTGCGCTTGACGGGTCTGCAGCGCAATTTCTTCGTCGCTATCGAAGTCGGATTCCTCTTGATTGGATGACGATACATGTCCCTCGTCGTCCATTGTATCTATTTGGCGGTTTCGAGACATTGTGTTTCGCCGACTTGATTTGCTTATCGAAGGTGGATGCAATAGAATTTCCAATCGCAGCAAAAATCCAAACTTTTTTTTCGAGCTCGCAGTAGCCTTACAGATGGCCCCACTCTCTAGTGCTACATACCTTAGGTACCTAGGTACATATGCACATTTACCCTGTAGCTTCGATACGTACCATCCCCCCTTTTATTCACTCGCGATAGATGTAAGTTGTGTACCTATTAACTACCTACTATATACAACGAAGCATACTTTATACCTCTCCTTTCCTTTCCTTGCTTCACCCTCATCAATATAATTCTAGTACAAGAATTTGGTTAAAGTATGTAGGTATCCATCATAGTTAAGAAGCGGCGGCAATTAGCTCGTCCCTTAATATCCCCAGATTCTCACTTACAGACTGATGGCTGCGAAGTGTCAAGGTCGCACCTTTTTGAGCCACGTTGATGAGATTCTCGACCTTGCCTCCTTGCGCCAAGCCTGCGACCAGTACACCGAGGAAAGTGTCACCAACCCCGTTCACTGATACGATGTCTTCCACCTGCTCAACCGCCGGGAATAGCCTCATGTAGACACCTCCAATTCCTGGGTGGTCATTGAGACTTCTCGAGAGAATAAACCCATCATGGGCCGGGTCTATTAGGCGAGGATCGTTCTTCCCCAGTACCGCTGCCAACAAGGCGCCATGACTCCCCAGCTTCGTGATGATGGTGGGAATATACGGGAGAAGTTGTATGACCTGCTGTGGAATACCAGCATCCGTCATATCAGCGGATGTGATTCTAACAAAGCGATCTCGAGCCCCTCTCATACCGAAGGCGTCGATAGTCTCCCACCACTGCGGATGGTCGAAATATTCATTGCGCTGCGCAGCTGCGTGCATAGCCGCCAGCTCGTATTGGTTAGGAGTAATCAAATCAACGCTAGGGTTGGGAAAGACACTCAATCTCTCAAGACCTTTTTCTTTGCAGAATAATCTCGTAGATTTCTCTTTTGACACAGGCTCGAATATTACGTGAGCCTTGCTCTGCTTGCCAGCTCGTACCCAAGCCCGAATATCACGCTCAGCCCAGTTCCCGTCCACCACGAGCCACTTAGGCTTAGATTCTTTTACCGTGAAATTCCAGGACTCCGAAAACGATTGAGCCGTAAAAATGCCCATATCTGCCATACCGAGGACCAAGTTCTTGTTCGCATCGTTAACAGCTACGTACTGAGCAGTCCGACTCGCTGGGTAATGCTCGCGACTAAGTTGCTTGATACAAGATGTATCCATGCCGCATGCCCTCAGAGATGACAACACGGTTGATCCAGCCCTGTAATTATCAGCAACTGGTGGTTTACCGTTGGCTTATTTCACTCACAAATCATCGCCAATCATGCTGCAAAGTCTCACTTTAGAGGTTTGTAAGGCTCTCTGGGCTGCAAGTGCTACATTATGACCGACGCCGCCAATGGATTGGCCAATTTGAGCCAGGTTTGATGTATGTAAGTGAGGAGCAGGGTGCCCTAACGAGTCTTCACCTACATAGTCACAGCTTAGGTCTATTGCCACAGACCCGGCAACTAATATATCTGCTTGAGGGGTGGTCTATGATCATCAGTCTAGTTCAAGAATATTATAGTAGTTTCTGCTCATATAAACCATCAAGGTTCGGGATCATTTGTGCATTGGTTCGCTGGCATAGAGGCAAGACATGTATTCTTACCTTAGTTTTCTTTTGTATTTCGTCAAACATATTGTTCTCGGTCTCAAAGGGAACGAAACCTCTTTGCTTCTTTATCCTATTACCCTATACGTCAGATTCAAATGCTACAACTACAAAGGATTCAAATCTCACGATTGATGAGACTGCACAGATTCGCCTGCGGTAAGCTGCGAGAGCGCAACGGCTATCTTAGCAGCCCGCTCTACATTCGCTCGTACCAGTACCTTATTCGCTAACACGCTTCTCTCGTCAGTAAGTTCCCTAATCTTCCTCAAGATGAAGGGCGTATTTTCGCTGCCGAGAACGCCCTGCTTCGTTGATTCGCCGACCGCCTGCTCAATAACCGCGTCCATCTCGTCTCGAGGAATAGAAAATTCTTCGGGTATCGGGTTTGCAAACAGCAGCCCCGATTCAATGCCTAGTTTCTCTTGCGCCAAGATCATCGCAGCGGCCTGCTTCTCGTCCTGCACGACGGATGGACTTTTGATACCACTATCTCTTGCCCAGAATGCCGGGAAGTTCACAGCACCACTTCGACCATCTGAGAATGTTGACACAAGCACTCCCTGAGTTTCCAGGTACTCCAGGGTCCTAGGAATATCCAGGAATCCCTTGCAACCACTGCTAATGACCGCCATCCTCGTTCTACCGAGCTCGGTGAGATCAGCAGAGATATCAAGCGACTCGTGTCCCCCACGGTGCACACCACCAAGGCCACCGGTCCCAAAAACTTGAATCCCGGCAAGCCTTGCCAGAATCATAGTACCAGCAATGGTTGTTCCTCCGTTGATCTTATTGCCTGCGATGCCCTAGACGCCGATACATTCAAGATTAACCGCAAATTTATATAGTATGAGACCATGACGGATCCAAGGGTTAGACACATACCATGCCAACCAGATAGGCAATATCCCGTCGCGATACCTTCTTTGGTGACCCCTCGACAATACGAGTTATTTCATGAGGCAGGAGGCCAACCGTAGGCACACCTCCTAGGATACCAACCACGGCGGGCACACCACCATTGCGTCGAACAATACCCTCCAAGTCTAAATCATTACCCAGAGCTCCATGGGTATATATAGTTGATTCAAGGGCCACCACGGGCTTATTCGTAGCCAGTGCATCGGTGACTTCTTCAGATACTTTAAGGAGGTCCTTCAGAGATGATATTTGCGCTAGTTTTTTCGAGCTTGAAAATGGCCTTCGATGGGCACGAGCAAGCGAAGTCCATTGATTGGTGCAGTTGTAAGAGCCCTTAGCTAAAAGCCATGATCGACGTAGTAAACTCATTGTGGTTGGATTTTGACTCTTAGGATTGACCTTAATATTCTCAAACTTCAGGGAGAACAATATCCACACTTAAATATGCTTCATTTTATGTGTAATATCATCAATCCAATACCGAATCGGATGTCTTGTGAAAGCAATGCGCGCCCTTCGACATCAAGATGGATACATATGGTTAGGGTAGCTAAGTTGAAGAATGCAATGCCCCACCATGAGATATATAGGTATATAGTACTTACCTAAGTACCTACGTATGCGCTTATCAAACAACCCAAACCACCCATCTTACTTAAGCCCAAACGCTAGCCTAATTCGATAGTGTAGCGTCTTTGGACTCATTAAGCTTAATCCTGCTTAGGTAATACTATACCTACATGGAGTTTCGTGCGCAATCTCAATTCAATCTGAAACCACAGGGGGTCCATTTTGAGCTTCATCGTCATTTTAAAACTCTCACCTTCTCAGCTCTACTATGTAGTGAACTCAGCAACACGGCTAAGATTGCCGACTACGCGACAAATATACTATGTATGTAGGTACTTAACTAGGATTTAATATCATGACTCTGATCAAGAGATTATTTCCATTGGCGGAAGGGTTTAAATATTATAAGTCCATCATATTCATATCACTAACGTATCAGCCCATTCCACATACTTAAGCAAAAAGATCAGACCCCTTAAAATATCCGTTTGAGGAGTCTTCCATTATTTATGCTACCTGGTTATCTAGTTAGCATCTTAGGAGGTTTTAGGAATTCTAATTGCATAGAAAGCTCCCACATCTTCCGTCTTCCGAAGACAGGGGACTACCATCTAGATTATCTATCATAAGACGCCAGTTTTTCTTTTCTCTATTTCTTCAATATCCATCCAATAAATATAGTATATACGAAGAAAGATAATATAGACCATACCCCGCGTCATCATATGATATAATTATACGCTTTTGGTCACATTTTACTCTACAATATATACCTGGGTACATTTCTTGGAGGACTACATACGACTAGCTTAAATGAGGAATCTACTATATCCCGTTACCCTTCTCGCGACAATTGTCTCCAAAGCCCGAGCCGTTGACTTTACCATCGCCGGCGGCCAGATATTTACACCCGGGTTTGCTGTCCTCGATGCGCCTCAGCCAGGCACTCCGTTAGGCGGAGGTATGTCCATCACATGCCATAAACCAGGTCAGGATCTAATATATGATGCGTAGATACTATCGAGGTAGCTCTCGACGTAACCGCTAATGGCAAATTACATCCCCCCCCCTATAGTGATGATAGTCCCAGTCGGATCAACAACATTACCATATTCCTGTATAGCTATGACACGGGAAGGAATTTCACAATAACGAATGGAACAGCCTCGACGAATGATGTAAGCCTAGGCGACATCATGGAGTCTGAGCCGGGAAGCACCGTCAAGCATGTCAAGTGGCATTGGCCAGACTGTCTCATTGGTGATGGAAAGCCAGATACCGCAGACAGTGATCGTGGGGCCTACAATGTTAGTACTAGAAGTCACCAAAGTTCTATATACTTAGGGCAGACTAATCATGCTCGTCCCAGATATCTATCCGCCAAAACTTCCGTCTCAACGGGGAGGATCACTACACGATCTTCGACGTGCCAATATCAGTCACCAATAAGATCGAATTTACCGGCGACAATCCGCCTTGTGACCTAGTGAATAACCCTTTGCTGACACCAGAGGAGATCGACGCCGAGTCTGCTAATAGTGTCGGCATTCTATTTGCGCCCGGAGACTCAACCGTTATACAACAACCTGACTCTACTGACGACAGCCCAGAGAATGGTCTTGGAAGTAGTGCTAATACACTGAGGTGGAGGTTGCCGTCAGAATGGGCTTCTTTATTCCTGATTGTATATTTATGTATTATATAGGCCGATATATTAGCCTGGATATATAGCCATGCTCCAGCGTATTAATATTCTCTTCTATACTTGCCGGCTAGAAAGACCTTTCAGGGGCTGCGAACCCCTTTCGTATGTTACAACAATACCTCTATTATTCCCTTATTACAATATACCCAGGGTCGTAATCTAGTATTAACACCGTAGTCCCTATCAGCCGCAATGATGCTATTACATTGAAAAAACGTCCCCTTTAGATTATTGCGAGAATTACGAATAAGAAATCTAGAACAAAGGACATTTGCACTACCCATGTTAGAGTTTATCAGTCTAGTCGACCTGAACCACCCATCATACCAAGCACAGATACGCGTGAACCTAGCTAAGTTTAGGCCACTGGTATAGATAGGTATATACTCTTTGTTGCAGCTCATAAAAAGAATTGCCCAGCTTAAGTATGTTGTAGACCTGGTCAGTAAGTATCTATGTATAGTAAAATCTACACCCGGCCAGCCCAGGCACGGTCTGTAATGAATTAGGGCACAAGTAGCAGTAGGTATGGCTATGATGATTGCTGTAGGTATTACGAGGATAGGTTTTAACTAAATTTAAGAAGATAGTAAATATAGGCCAGGCTTAATTTGGGAATAAAAACGGAACTTCGTGATCGGGCTTTGAATACTATCATTAGTGCCGCTCTCTAAACAAAGAAGATACCATGACAAGGCCCACTCTCTAAAGATTATAGAGCTGATTATATTTTAGTTAAACTTAAATTATATATCTATTAACATTGCGTCTGGCAAGTAGTGTAGTAGGACTTGAAAAATAGGTTGGCGGGTTTTGTACAATTATATAGTTACATTGCTTAATTTGTGATGGAATTTATGTTCTTAACTGATTTAAAACAACAAGTTGGTATGGCTACAATTTGTATAGATTACCTACAACTTTTCTATTTCTTAGCAATGGTTATTGAATGGTGTTTCTGATGAATATATCAGACAACTTCCTTTCTATCGAAATATCTTTTCTTCATCGTGTAGATACCTAGCCATAACTAAGGTTAAAATTAATGCAACATATCATACGAAACTATCCTTTCAAGCCCATATTATACCCATCAATAATATCCCCGAACATAAAAATTAGTTATTATTAACACCATGGCAAATAATACCAATAATACACAAGCAACCGGGGTAAGCCAACTCATGCAACCCGAAAAACAACCAGCAAAAGTGTGTTCCCGTAATATCTTATTACAGACCTTTCCTAACAGACTTCTTGACATTAAGTCTAAAGGTGGGCAAGCTTACGATGAAAACCTTGATAAATTACAAAAAAAGCAGAATGCAAAGTCTAACTCCCGGCTACGAAGAGAGCAGCGGATAGTTAAACGAGCTCAAAGCTCCGCCTACCCTATGGAATCCAATGGTTATTATGATGACGTTGAAAATGAGTCTGAGGATAAAGAAACTTATTCTAGTGAAGATGAGCTTCCATACGAAGATGAAGACGCCTTCGAGGGGAGTTGGTGGAGCGACGACGAGGAGGGTTTATTTGGTTCCCAAGCTCGTCTGGACGGAGAAGAAAAGGCTCCAAAAGAAAAAAACGTCTAGAACCAGAACGCATTTAAACATCACCGATTAGGTGGAATATCGTGGCATATGGTGTGCTAAAAACTTTCATTAGGATAGATAGGTAGGTACCTAAGGGGCGTAGGTATCTATTAAGTTAAGAGGTAGCTAACATCGTGATGATGTTAAGATAGCTTAGCATAAATAAACTTAGATATTCACAACCCCCGTTTTACTTTTTTTCATTTTGGACATAGATACCTACCTACCTCTAGGTAGGTACCTAGGTAGGTATTATGCAGCATCTAAGGTCACATACATACTAATCGTAAATCGATCACAGCTGACGCTATCTTCGTAACACTTCGGTCTGTCACATCTCAGTTTAGTTTCACGTGACACCTCATGACCGTCAACTACCCGATGCTCCCGCTTTTGACTCTCCTGAAAATAAATATTAATTACCTACCTAGGTAGGTATCTATACTTAAAGGAAACACGAGGGGTCGGCAACCAACGCCGCATCATCATATATTTGTCAAGCATCTCATCTCCTCGGAACTCATAGTTATAAACTTCCACTAACATCACCATCAACAAAGAGAAATTGCCAGAAGAGCCTGCGTACTTAATGCACCTAAGGAGATTGTGGATTTCGGAATAGCTTCATTTACTACCTAGGTAGTTTTCGCACCAACCCAGTTAACATTATTATAGCTACCTCCCAACCATACCCCTTCTGGACTTATTACTCAACGCGCACCCAATACCCAGCTTTCCGCGAAGGACATCGATAACTTTTTGAAATTCGCCCTTAACGGACTTACACGCCTACCTACCTAAGTTTGGTAACTAAGTGACGCTATACTTGAGCACATTTAGGTATGCATTTGCTCAACAAATTCTGACCTACAAACCCGATGGGTCTGATGCTTATATTCAAGAATTATTTACTCATAACGCCGATTTCATACTTTTTATATGCCAGAAATATAACGATACCACGCGTAACGCGATTCTCCACGGGGATGAGCGGAAACCTCAGCGAAGCTATCTTTACTAGGTCTTATGGCTCAACCCCTAGAGCCATTCGTTCATGACCTAGATAAACGCTTTCATACCGTTGAATGCGTTGATAGGACCCGTCTCTTCCCCCAATATAAAGCTCCGAACAAGTGATTTCCACTTAGAGCTTGGATTTGTCCTTTCTACCGCTCTTAACATGCTTGGAAAACTCTCCCGTAAGTAGGTAATCTGGGTACTTCATGTTAGAGTCGAGACCAACGCCCGTGCCTCCGTTCCTCCAGTCGCCGCCATCTACAACGAGTACCTCTCCGGTAACATAGCTACCAGCGTCGCTGAAAAGATAAACAGTTGCATCTGCGATATCTCGAATTGTACCCCATCGGCCTAGCGGGATACCGGACGCAGAATTTTGAGTCTCGTCACTCTTGCCCGCGAGCCTCGCCATTCCTTCTGTTCCTTCAATGCCGCCGGGTGCGATAACGTTCGAGGTTATGCCGTACGGACCGTACTCTAGAGCCACGGAGGCCATGATAGAGTCGACGGAAGCCTTCGCAGCCATCACGTGAGCTTGCATGGGCATACCCGTGTAATGGAAGGTGGCTGAAACGTAGATGATTCTTCCACCTGTTAACCCGTTCTCGTTCGACTTGTTCCTGGCGGCGGATTCGACGAGATATGGTACGGTGGCCTTGACGGTATTGTACGTTCCAAGGACGTCGATATCCATGACGGTCTTGAATCCGTTGGACGAAAGCCCAGAGATCGGGCTTACGAAGTTCCCCGCGGCACCAGCTCTGAAAAGAAGTCAGTCGAAAAACCCTATTATGAACTCAACCAAAGCGAAGGGTCTCTTACATGACAAAATCGATGGCACCAAGTTCCTTCACACACCTTTCGGCGGCTTTAACCAGGTTCTCGGGCTATTTCATTGTTAATAAGATGTATAAAGGGATTGTGTTTATGGGAATAAAACTTACATTCCTTACGTCACAGGCCCCAATCCCGATGACCTTGGCACCTTTCCGTGCTGTAGCGATATCGTTGGCGACGGCTTCCGTCTTTTGCTGGTTACGGCCAATAATGCAGGCGTTCGCCCCGAGGTGGACTAGAGCCCTCGTCTGCGCGCTGCAGATCGTACCGGCGCCGCCAGTCACGAATACAATACGACCCTCTGGAACGATGTACATTAGCTGTCTATCCAATTACTCTGGCAGTCATCTGGAACTAACCGAATATCCCCCCCTTCCACACATTGCTTATATACTGAGATGGTGGGACCGGCATGATGGGTGATTGGCACTATGCAAGGGGTGCTTAACGTTGGGGATATAACTTCCTTTAAATAGTAGAGCAGCCTCTAAGCTAGGTTAGGTACCTAAGGTAATTACAGTGAATCTTAATGAAAAGAAGATGAATCAACGGATTTGAAAGAGAAGTGACATCGGGTTATACAATATCCCTAGTTATGAGAAACTCAACTCTGAGTAGGAAGCTCAGAGAGTCATATACATGCACCTATGTAGGTTGGCACATAGTATGAGATTAACAAGCCTCCTTGACCTAACCTAGGGTGTAACTTGCGAGTTGCCTCGGCTTAAGACGTGTTGAGGATCCGCCATTCGAAGCGAGAGCGAATAGGATCCACTTATGGAATAGATGGAAGGATTGCGCAAGCGGATAGATGCATAAGGATGCCTCTGTATGTCTATTTTCGGGTTTAGAGTCCGCCCTCCCGCAATACGTTAGTCCTAACTCTAATCTGGGGAGTTCGGATCAATTACGTACCCCAGAGATACGTACCATTGTGTAAAACCTTCACCCCGCTATTGTACAAAGTCGAGTCTACACTAACTTTACTCACTCCAATTGTGAGTTGTTATTTGCTTGAGGCCTTAAACCCAACCAGAAGCCATGTATTAGTGTACATAACCGGCATCAGCACGCCACCTTTAAACCAAAACCTCTTCGTACCCATCAATTCATCGGAACTGAGTCTTCACATCCCCCCCCCCCCAAATCTAGCATCCTTCATCGATCTCCGGTCTTCTACATCCTAGCTAGAGACCATGGCATCAAGAAAGGTGTCAGCCCTCAAGTTCGTGGGGACTGTCTCGTTGGGTATTTTAACGGTGAGCACTTACTTACCTATTCAACTCCCATTGTCCGCATTTGCCCCTCTACATCCCCCCGCGCCCGCCGCCCGCCATGGGTGCCTCACGTAGCTACGCCTCTCGACAGCCTCCAAACCTCATCTCATAAACGTCAAGCCTTTGCATATATGAACTGGTTCTAACAAGTATTTATGACCTAGGGCACTTCGTACACCCTATCGGCCCTGACCCTCCCATCCATTCTTGAGCTCCCCTCTGCGGCATCCGCAGCCAAGGCCTTCCGCAACCTCGCATCAACTGCATCAACACATCTCACTTCCCTCGCCAGCCTATCCGGCTCCGCCTTCCTGCTCGCCTTTATCACATCCCCCCGTGGCTTCAGACACCCGTATCTGCTCTACACGTCGTTATTCTGCTTCGGCACTCGCCTGTCCGACTATGTGACGCCATCGATCTTCGGCGCTCCCGTCTCCAGCTCCTCCGCCGCCGCGAAGCGCCGCGCTGCGACCCAGGCCCGCAAGGATAACAAGGCCGCTCGCCGCATGGATGCTTCCTACGAAGATCTCGGTGGCTCGCACAGTGATGAGGCCAGTGGCGAGGAGCACGAAGAAGACTTCAACGGTGAGGAGGTCCGCAGCGAGGTCCAGTTCTTCGTCCGGAGCCAGCTGATACAGACGGTTCTTGCGGGCGTCGGCTTCGCGATGGCGGTCGTTGGTATCTGGGGAGATGGTGCCCTGGGTGTTTCGGAGACGCTTGTTATTGAGTTCTAAGATGGGAGAAATCTCACGAGATCTCAGATAAGAAAGTCAATGTAGGGATAAGGGTGGTCTGATTCTCATCATTCATTCAAAGTCTTGATGAAAAATGAACCGACTAGGAACTTAGGGTTGGGTGGAATACTGCCGGAGATACATATAGGTATAAGATATCCTTGAGGCTTTTATCAGTAGGGTTGTTCGGATCGGCTATTGTATATTTCACGCTCCCTCCTCCCTCTGAGATGTTTGCATGCATGCACACGTAGTAACAAAAGAAAGATCTAACTAGAAAAAAAATATAGCATAGTATGGGCGTTTATTTTCAGGTTTAGCACGGCAGTACGCAAGTAAGGACTCATTACCGCAACGTATGTCCATATAGAACTTGTGATAAATGTTTATCCACGTTTTAAACTAACCTAGCTGTCTATGGAACAGTAACTTAAATTCGTTGGGTGAGCAAATTGTCGTTTGAAGTGTGGTTTGGTATAGTAAAGCTATTGAAGGAAACATATAAACCCTGAATATCTTCCAAAGTGAGACTTGCATTAACTAAGCTATAGACAAATCCCGGTCTTATCTGTGAGACTTGGATATCGATCGACGTTATTTAATTTTATATTATTCTTATTAGAAATTCTCTCCTTTTTACTTTATGGAATAACCCCTGATATTCTACTTAGTTTACGGCATAAACAAGTCATTTAAGTTTAGTATAGTTAAGAGGGGGGGTTGATACTTAAGTTTGTTTCACCGCTAATAAGAGCAAACGATATGCTTTGATGTTTATCTTAATGGTATCGCTCACCGAGATCACTCACCGAAAGTGCAAACAAGACAATTATTTACTACAGAATCAAAAGAAAAAGCACCGGAAGTATGTATATCTAGGTAGCTTATAAGCGATTAGCATTTATGAACTATATGGCTACATAGTGATTGCTGCTTGTAATGAACGGATATCGGTGGTATATTATACCCCCTTTTATGATGTGTGGAAAACACATCAACTGCGCTTCATTTATGAGTAATTCATGGGTTTGTATCATATTGCATTGCCTACCTACTGAACTACGGTATTCTAACTGTCATGTTTGTCCCTATGAAGCAAACAGGAGGATAGTCGAGTAAGTAGTTTATGTGTGTTTTGTGCTGAATAGAGGTTGCAAATCATGCAGTAACGCGACAACGCGGTCGATTTCTGGGAGAAAAACAAAGAGCAACGCGACTAAAGCTCGACAAAGTAGACGAAGCAAGGTCAGCTACAGCTTCTCAGCCTCGAATGCTGATATTGGGGCTACGTAATGTGATGATGTCTCTCATGAAATGCAACGCAATAGGGTATCAAGCAGCCTTTGCAGAACGCCTTACTGTTCCATCCTGACCAAAAATCAAATATGCTTTGCAAACCGATTAGGACCCGCCTTCTGTGCTGTGTGCCATACGACAGGGTCATTCATTCGTATTCCTTCCGACGCGGAACTCTCAGTCTTCCCAGATCGTTTCCAAGTCAAGATCGCCACGTCGTTCGGCTCCGCAGACACTCCAGCGCTTGCGCTTATCTCTTGACCCAAGACCCATAGTTCTTCCACGCGCAGGAGCATCCCGGCCTTTTGCCTCCCCAGGCTCTCCCTCTTCGATGGCATCCGCAGCAGCCTTCAACTGAGATATTTTTTCGGCCTCCAAGGCAGCCTCTTCAGCATCGGGAGAATCAGGAATAGTCTCTAGACTTGAAATACTGGGACTGCGAGATCTCATGGAGGTCGGTGTCGAGGGGACTGACGATGATGGATAATAAGAAGGGAAAGTGTAACCATACGACAAACTCTCAGGTCGGAATGAAGGCGAACCCGCTGTAGCCGAAGGAGTTCCAGGAAGAGAAGGAGTGCTTGATGAATAACTCGTAAGGCGTAATGGCGAGGACGTTCGTCGATGAGCTAGATTGCCCAAATTCGGGCTACTAGAGCTAGGGGAGCCGCCCAGCTCGGCGAGATGTCTCTCGCCATCCAAGACAGAAGATCGAATCGGAGAGGTCGGGGGATATGCTTCATCGACCGGCTTTCGAGGTATTCGATTTCTGTTGGGAGAACTTAAGGGGCTAGCTGGACGAAGCAACGGCGGGTATATGATACGACCTGAACCATCAACACCTGGCATGGATCGTGTACGACCGATGGTAGGTGGTGCGAGACTAGCCATTGACTTGGATCGGCCGTGAGTGCCAGTCAAAGGGGACGTAGTTCGAGGTCGATACGGAAGAGAGGCTGCTGTTGTCCAAGATGGCGAGCTTGGAGACGGAGGCTCGGTTGATCTGCGAAAGGTGTAAGGCTTGCGACCAGGATCTGAATCATTCGTAATGATGGCAGATGGCTGCAGACGCAGAGTAGGTAAAGGAGAGGGGCGGAATTCCTCCATTCTCTCTGTCTCAGGGACGGGCTCCATTTCCAACGAGGACAAAAGCCTAAGCGGTCTATCTCACTTCGTTTGCATATGAAGCGGTGTGGCCAAGACAATGGCCAAGGGGTGGTTTGTCGAGATAGACGACCGACCGTTGAAGGTCAATAGGAAAGGAAGATCGGTAGTCCGTCCGATGTACGACTCTGGAATGCAGGTCTCAGGTGAGAGTAGACCGGAAAATCAAGAATTGCTTTTGAAGGGAGGCGAACTGGGTTGATATTGCGACCGCCAGTTCGAAGTTGTTGTGGAACGATAGCAGGGTAGGGTAAAGACGAGGAGTGAAATTGAATCTTATGCGGGTCATATGTCGTACCGAGTCAGTTTCGAAGTGTCCGAGCTCCCGCGGTGACCAGACTTGTTGGGGTTGATTATGCGTGAGAGGTGCATAGGCATAGGCGAGGCGAGGCGAGGAGAGAGATAGAGAGGGAAAAGTTGAGGTGAGAAGAAGAAGAATGAATGAGTGGGAGAGTCACTGTGCGCGTTTACAAGTGCTGTTATGCGTGTTATAACTATTGTGTGATATTGTGATTGTGGTCCTTAGTTGGCCGGATTGCTAATAGCGGTGGGCAAGTCCATCAGGAGTGGTATGGGCACGAAACATGGCATTTGAATCGAGCCGCGACGGATAAGTCCGATGCCAGATGCCAGGAACGGTTACAAGACTGCGAGACTGCGAGACTGCGGAGAGAGGAGGTGGTCGAATTAATACGCGAGACGCTCCCCAGGTTCCGGAGACGGGTTAGTGAACTGAAATAAGACAGGGACCCTCCGGGGTTGGTCTCCTTTGACCTCTCTGGCTGTCTGACTGTCTGGCTGTCTGGCTGGTGACCTGGAATTCGTCTTGCCTTTCTCGGACTTCGAAAGAGGGGACCGAAGATGGAGCAGATGGGGTGTGTGAAGATGTTTAAGGCTAGGTAAAATGCTAGGTGGATGGGTTAGGTGGATGTAGGTAGGCACATACGGAGAAGATCACCTGCATTTATTATGTATCATTAGTAGCGCAGCGGGTTTTTGGTTGCTAGCAGCCACTAGATGGATTGTTTTCACGGAGAAGGTATAGTACATGGAACGGCCTAGCCTGCCCAGTCCCTGCCTCAGTCCCTGCCTAAGTCAAAACGACTCGATGTTCCACTACTGATTGGCCCTTAATTCAGCCCCACAAGCTAACCCTATCCTGGAACTGCCTCATATGCCTTGGCACATATATTCTTTTAGGTACATACGTAGGTACCTAGGTACTAGTAAACTACACGACTACCACTACATACATATGTACATTATAAAATGGCACGTGCGATCGATATAGGCTTTTCCGCTTGGCGAAGCTGTGCAACCCCATCGTTTGAGATCCAGTACATATACACTAATTTACGGCAAACATGTGCCTTAGATACATAGGTACCTACCTGCCAAGTCACCAAGTGGCTCCGGAAGAAAAGACCCTTATGCCTTACATACATAGTAGTAAGATACCTCTATACATAGGTACCCACTGGTTACCGACAACTTACAAGTATGTTACAAAGACAACACAGCATTTGTATAACCACCATTTACATTAACTACCTACCTAAGGTACACCCCCATGTATGTTTGGGGCCAACGTAATTACATACTAGATGCATACCTGATCAGATGTCTTCTATATATAAGTCAGATGAATATGTTAATTATGTAGTGAGGTGGTATCTCGACACCTTCTACGCTTCCGGTTGAATGAGATTGGACTAGCGAGTTAAATACCCTATCTATTGCTATCAGTCTGACACCTGCAGACTGGATGTTGCAATGACTGCAATGGCTGAAAAAGAACGAAGTGGGTCTATGCAGTACGCTAGAGCTACCCGCCTTGCTACAACGTTCGTATTGGTATTGTAAGGTTTTGCAAGGTACCTCACCTATCTAATTAGGTGCGAAAGGTACTTTTGTGCTTACATAGCAACCATACACTACGGTAACTCGAAATCCATTTCAGTTTTAGTGTTATCTGGCAATTCGCCCATGGGAAATTTAACAACAATTTTCTACGACAGCCTCATAACATCATCAACAACTCGACGAACCGACGCACGCATCGCCGTCCTATACTGGCGTTGCCAATTCCGGTGCCACTTACTGCGATCTCTATTCTACCTATTGCGAATCTTTATCCCGAATCCCCGATAGCAGTACCGTTTATACGCCCTCGATGGCCCGTGCCAATTAGTGATTCCATTTCGTTCATCAACACTCCTTTTCGCTTTACGCCCCGTCCTCGGCATTCTGCACGTCCTGATCTGAGAGATAATATCAATTCACTATGGCGCGCCCTATGGGGCCAGTCCGCCTGCGGAGGACAAACTACCTTACCTTGTCTATCGGTGCGATTCTCTGTATCTTCATAATTTACTTTCTCTCGCATACCGGTTCGACTTCACAATCCGCCAATGCGAGCCGGTCCGCTACCCGTAAGCCCAGCACGAAGTCGAGTCTAATTGTCGAACGGCCTCCTGTCCGGCGCTTCAACTTAAATAGTGTTACAATTACCCCAGATCCGATTGGAAACCGAGAAGCTGTCCTTATTTTAACCCCAATGGCGCGTTTCTACCAGGAATACTGGGACAACTTGTTGAAATTACAATACCCTCGGGATTTGGTTACGCTCGCCTTCATATTACCTAAGAACAAGGAGGGTAATGCGGCGACTACTGCGCTGCAGGCCCAGATTACGAAGACACAAAAGGGTCCTGTTAAGGAACGATTTAGGAGTGTAATTATCGAACGACAGGATTTCGATCCGCCTCTAACATCTCAAGATGAAAGCGAACGACATAAAATGGAGAACCAGAAGGCAAGACGAGCCTCGATGTCTAGAGCACGGAATTCGCTGCTTTTCACCACACTGGGAGCTGATACCTCATGGGTATTATGGTTAGATTCCGATATCGTCGAGACACCACCTACTTTGATACAAGACCTTGCGTCACACGATAAGCCCATCATAGTACCGAATTGCTACCAGAGATATATCGATTCGGAAACGGGGAAGCCTAAGGAGCGCCCGTACGACTTTAATAGCTGGCAGGATAGTCCGACTGCGCAGGAAATCGCCTCTAAAATGAACCAAGACGAGATTATCCTCGAAGGATACTCTGAAATGGCAACCTACCGGGCCTTGATGGCCTACATGGCAGAGAGGGAGGATGAAAAACACCTAGAAGTACCCTTAGATGGTGTCGGTGGCACCGCATTGCTAGTTAAGGCGGATGTTCACCGTGACGGTGCCATGTTCCCGCCATTCCCATTCTACCATCTAATCGAGACCGAAGGGTTTGCGAAGATGGCGAGGAGATTAGGCTGGCATGCTACTGGCTTACCTAACTATAAAGTAATATCTTTGCCTTGATGACGTCTCAAAATTATAGCTGGCTAAATCTGAATACAGGTTTATCATTACAACGAATAGAAGACGGAACTAACATACGAACATACGGCTCGAAACGCTTTTTGTCATAACGAACCTTGTAATCTGCCACGAGTCTCGGATCATTGCATTTTGGAGATGAGGAGTTTAAACGTGCCGATTTGTTTGTTTTGCGACGACGGAGCATGAGTCACCGAAATACGTCGCGGCCCGTCACCGCTGTGGTCGAGGGATGGGAAGGGAGGTTTCCCTGTAGATATTTATTTGTAGTAGCAGCAACGGGAGCAGTAGCAGCAGCATCACCGGACGGGGAAATCATTGCGCTTTTTTAAAAAAAAAAACTGTTATACTAGGCAAAGGCCCATCGGGATTGCACTAACACAAGGGGACCGGACTCTCGTTCTAGGCGCCTTGGAAATTCGAAGAAATCATACAATAAAATGGTTTATTTTTCGTGTTTTGCTGAGTTGAAATACTTGTGAATAATGTGTTATAAGTCCCTAATCAAAACAAGGTAGTGGTTTATATCATGTATAAGGAGAGGCCCAGGATTCCATATATGCCGACAAACGCCCGCTCCAATGAACTATTCCTCAACTACCTCCCAAGCATTCACAAAGAACGCCTCCTACCAGCTAGTCCATACCAACGTCGAACCTGACCACCCACCCTTTCTCGCCCCAATTTGTAGATAGTACGTACGTACGTACGTAGGTACCCATCACCAAACTCCCAACATTACCATAGTTCCCCCAGTTCCCCCAGTTATGTTATAATTCCTCGCACAAACCACTCACCCACTCTACCTCCCTTCATACCGGCCCCCCTCATCACCGCACCAGAACTCCACCAGGCGCCTAGCGCCCATCGCATCGCCGCCGCGTATCAGAGCCGCCACGTCCACGTTCAGAGGGCTGTCGGTCTCGGGACAGCTGAGCAGCATGCGCACGGCGCGCACGCACTCCAGGATGCTGTACGCCGGCGTCCACGCCTCCTTCAGCAGGTCCAGGCAGATGTCGCCGCCGCGCAGCGCGATGTTGGCGTGGACGATGGGCGTGCGGAAGGAGATCTTGGGCGGCGAGAGAGGGTACGTGGGGGGGATCGATATGTCGAGGAGCCAGCGGCCGGCTGGGAGGGGGGGTTGTTCATGTTAGCTTGTGTGTGTGTGTGTGTGTATGTTTTCGGATGTGAAAAGATACTGGGCCAAGAAAGTATGGGATGGGACGAGATGGGATCGCAACGTACCATCGTAGCCACTACCTACGCCCCGTCCGTTGATCACAGCCTCCCAGTGCAGCAGCTCGTCGTCGCTCACAGGTCCTAGACGCTCGATGCCCGCCTCGGTCTGCGACTCGCTCTCCCAGGCAGATAATTCCTTCACCAAGCGCTTGGCCGCGCTGCGCGAAACCGACACTGAATTAGTCGCCATTCCGATTCTGCGAGCGCGATGCGATCCTTGTTTCTATTAAAAAGCGATATATATATGTATAACCCGAAGGCGATAAAATAAGATATCTTCGAGGAAAGGTGATTTTTAGAAAAGTCTATTCTGTGTTCGGAAAGGTATTTTGTCGTACGCTGAAAAGAAGCTCGTTCTCGACGATAAGGAAGTTGTTGGCAAACCAAAGCAAAAGGCAAGGTAAAAAGGTAGGTATCTAGGTACCTAGGTTAGTTAATATGTAAAGCTCCGATGGCTTGCTTGTCTCGGCAGGCGGTAGGTAGAGGTACTTGCCTACCTAACCCAAAGGCGCGCCGTGCCTCGCTAGACAGAGCAGGGGTCTACACTTCCAGGTCTGATTGGGCGCCCCGGTCCAGGCCGAGGAGGTAGCCTCGGTGAACGCATGGAATCCGTGGAAACGGTGTTACACGGGAAGTAACGTGGACTGTTGCAATTAAACAAGTTTCAAAGTATCAACGTATTGTATCCGTTAGGAATCACATCAACAAATAACAGGTACCTGTCTTCGTATGTAGGTATCATAAGTACCTAGGTACCTACCTAACTACATGCTATGTATTTGACAAAGTAACTATATAAGGTATAATTACCTAGAGTCTCATAAATCAAAGTCTTAATATATCTTAATAATGCTCGTATTTTACACATGTTTGATTTTTTATTTAGTCAACTACCTAAACTAGGTTACTGAAAAGTATATAATAGTCACTGCTAGGAAAATATCCAAAGCGGAGTGTTATTGCACATCACTTCGGCGATATGAACGTGGATCTGACATCGAACCTATGCTTAGTAGTGTATGTTCACTATTATTGTGTGTATGTGTACAAACCTGAGGTGCCCAGCGAGTCCGCAGTGAGCAACTACTTTACAGGTCATGTAGCAACAGACTTATGAAGTTTTATGGAACATGGTCCCGAGATATTCCTCCCCATCCCCATTCATATCCGCGAGCGCTATGTCCAGAGAAATTGGAGCCCCCAAATCCTCTGGCGGCACTCTTTTTTTTCTGCAAGCCTAAATGGCTACTTGGTTTCCTCCCCTTCTGAAGCAATGAAAATGGACTAGGTGAATGTCTTGGAAAACGGAGCCGTGGTCATGATATGGCTTAAAGATGCCGTCATGCGTTCATAAAATAAAATAAAAGAAAAATAAACGATTGCGAGACTAACCCCTGATATTTCAGGTCTTCTCGTATGCGTACAAAACAATGCATGCTTTGCAAATAAGGTCGTGAATAAGATTGTCTCAAGTACCATCAACGATCCTCTACGTGAAGAACTTTGTTTCGTACAGGCAATGAGAAATGCGTGAGAATACATAAATTTCATCGGATCCGTCAGTGGTAAACCGCCGCGAAAACCAATATGATCGTCCCCTATCTGCCCGAGAGCACCAAGCCCGAGTGTGAACACCTGTGATAGAAGCATTGGGAGTATCCCTAAGGCTTAGCCGATCCCTTCAGCTTCCAGAATTGCATTATGCGACTAAGACGCTTCGATTTGCTCATCTTGGGCTTGTCTTCCGGGTCCGAGTCCAGAGGGACCTCCATGCTCAGCTTGCTCCGTTCTCCGTGGGCGCTACTAATGAGCCGGCTGAGACTAACCAAACTGGATCTTCGGCGGCCGAATGCCGCGGCACTAAATGAAGCAGGGCGCTGATCATGGAAAGGCATATTCCTAGGTTGAATACCCGGCGTGAAAGTGCTATCCCGTGTCATGGTCGAATTACTACTCGTTAGAGACGGGACATCAACAGATATTCGGACCAACTCTGGTCCAGGTTCGCCCATCAATAGCGAATGATAGTTGTTCTCGTCGGCAATCGAAGATGGGGCAGTTGAGATTCGTTGAGCATCATACGACATTGGCGAACGAGGGGATGGAAATGAGGATGAATAGCTCAGCGAATATGGGGTAGCTGGCATAGGCGAAGATGCAGGGAACGCTCCATAACTTACATCCATCGGGTCGATATCGGTGTTCAGAATCTGGCGGGGAGATGGGGCTTCCGAATCAGGGGTTCCCGGAGCGCCCATAGTATGGATGGCACGTCTGGGCGTACTGTAGTTTGGTTCTTCCAGAATGATCTCCTCGCGAAGGTTATCAGGCCTCATCCTGGATACTGGTCGCTGTATGTCCAAGCTTGACCCGCTGCCTTTACGCGCCACCAAAGTAGGCGTTGGTAGGATATCCTTTGGACTAGCTTTACCATGCTCACGTTCTTGCGTGGGCGTGGGAACCGCGTCGTCCTCGGTACTTGATGTCGACTCGCTTTCATCAGCCGAAACATCTTGGGCGTCCGTGGAAGATTCTTCAGATGGAGTTTTTGCGCTCTTATCTTCCTCTTCCTCCTCGTCCTCTTCAAACACATCCGCCATAGTCGAAGAACTGCCGAAGCGGTGTATGCCGAATCGTATAGCTTCAAAGGGAGGCATCTCAGGAGCACTCTCAGCACGGCGGTGATAATGCATTCCTGGTCCGCTGAACCCCCTTAAGCCAGCAGCGCTGTGTAGCTGGCGTTTTGGTGCCTTTTGCGCCTCGTCCCATTGGGGATCACGAGAGGACGGTGTATTGAATGGGCCAAGAGCCGCATCAAGATCGATCATGGGATAAGATATATCATCCTCAGACGTTCGACCAGGCTCTGCTGTATTTGGATCGGGCTCGGGCTCGGTCACCAAAACTACCGGTGCAATAGGTGCTTCAGGTACTTCCATCAGATAATCACCTAAATCTTCCATCACCCGTTCCTGATATACTGGTGGCGTGGCCGAACGACGGCGCACTGACTTTGATTTACGAGGCTTCGATTTCCTTGTTAAAATAGAGCCAGCCCATGATCTAACCCTTTTCTGCTTCTTTTTTCTTACCGAACCCTTCTTGCTTTCTGAACGAGACAATCCATCTTCAGTTGACACCCATTCGGATTCCACTGATAGATTAGCAGGCTCAGGTCGCTTCTCCACTACTTTAGATAAACCTAAGCTAAGTGATGTCGATTTCGTGGGTGAATTAGTTGCCGCGAAAGGCTCAAGTCCGAAAAAAGACCATCTCCTAGGAGTTTTTGAAGGACTCGTGTTTGTAGGCGATCCTGAGCGACGCTTGGGGATTTCCGTTAGCAAGGGAATCGAATTGCGCCTACGTGATAAAGAATCTCCATTGAGTACGATAAGACTTGGGGATCGCTCCAAAACAGCGCCTGCGGTGCTAGGACGCGAATCGCTCTTCATACGAGAACCAGGTGACCCAAGAACGCTAGGAGTATCACGGTCTGTAGATGCTAAATTTGTCGAAACAATGGATGAGATGCTCCCTGAGACTCGGTGGCCAGGACGAACTGTCACCGTACTTGATGTGTCGGTTGAAACCAGCGACAGGGGGCGAGGAATGAATTCAAGAGTATCGGAGAACCCAACTCGCGCGCGCGCGGCGGCCCTTGGCGATGGAGGTGACTGCTGCGTAGGCTGAACGCATGCCTCCTGAACTTCTTCCGCGCTCGCCTGTTGGGGAACTATCTCAGGTTTGGGAGGTTCGGTCTTTGGTTCGGGAAAATTGCGAAGATTCTCGTCAAACTCAGCCGGGCTAGTGGGCGCACTACTGCCCCTCGAAGCCGGATTATTTGGCTTGAGTATCATAGTCAGATCGTGACTAGAAATTGCAGCAGAGCGGCGGTGCGCATGTCCTCTTCTTGGCGGAACATCCGCAGGTGAGAGCTTGGGGGACGCAATGCCACCATCAGATCTAGTTGGGCTCGTACTCATTACGGTAATAGACCCTCCCCCATTGAGTTTACCGCCTACGAACTCGCTCCCACCTCGTCGATGACCACCACGGTTGGGATGCATCATCGGCGATGGAGGACAGAGCGGGGGACTAAGAAGAGACTCGTCAGGCGCAAGAGTCGCACCTGGGTTGAATGCAAAATCCAGTAGAGCTGGGGACCTGGATGACTGACTGCTGGAATTCGGACTAGGATCGACGCCTGGGTTGAAACTGAAGTCGGGCAAACCCGGGGATCTGGAGGGAGAATCTCCCACCCCGCCAGCGAAACTAAACGCCCGACCCTGAAATTCTATCGCAGACTGAGGTCGTCGTCCCGTTGCCCGAGAAAAAGACGAAGGCGCAGAAGACGGCGACGAGCGAGCCGGAAAAACGAAGGGCGGGTTCGGCGGAGGTAGGCCGATGAGGGAAGAATTCTGGGGACCGGGAACGGCTGATCGGGTCATGGTCTCATCTTGATGCGTCGAGATACGGAGTTGTCGCGATGGGACATCGTTCACCCCGCTCAATGTAGCCATCTCGGCCGGGAGACTAGCAGCAATTACGGTGGCCATTATTCCTTCAAGCCTCCCCGGCGCAGAGAGCGGGGAAGAAACTTAGATATAGAGAGATATCATAGAGTATCTTTCGAGTATAGTGAATCGGTGAGGGCGTAGAAATCGAAAAGACTAATTGGACATGACAATTTGACGATGCGCGACGGTGGTGCTTGAGGCGCCTGAGATAAGGAAGGACAGGTCAGTTTCCTGCTTGATTGTGAAAAGCCCAGATGACTACCTAGGTGGCTTTCCGGAATCTTGGCACAAAGTTATGAAATCGTACCTCGTCGTCGGGCGAGGCGGAATGTCCTGCTGGCGGTCGGTGAGCGTAATTGTCGTCTGTCTTCCCTCGTAATGGATTGGTTACAAAAACAACCAAAATAAAGATAGACGTAGGATAATGGAATTGAAGAGGGGATTAATCAAAGGAGCGGACGGCCAAGACCAGAGTAAATCTTAGAAACACAAGATCTACTTCTGGAATTGGACCAGTAGGTGTGGTGGTGGTTGAGGTAAGGTGGGAGGAGTGAATGAAGGATTGAGGAGATAATCGTAGGTGTGTAGACGACTCCAGAAAGATGGAAGTGTGCAAGTCGAAAAAGCCACTGTTAGGCTATTGGGTTGTGTCCTTCTGGACCGTGCGGCCGCCCTACTAACTTAAACGCTTGTACTGTATGTACCTAAGTACCTACCTAGGTAATAAGTACCCTAATAAGGATCTCAGGCTTGCAAGGACTAGGGTAGAAGAAACTTAGCACCCAGGTAGGTACAAATTAGGTAGCAAGTACCAGAATAGCTGCTACCTGCTGCCGACAATAGGTTGGTACCGTGTCTACTATGTAAGTAATAATATTTAATCAACAATTAAAAATGCGCTCGAAATGATGCCAGTCTAGAGGAATGATGATTATTTCATACCTACCTCGAGGTACCTACTTGATTATGCCATATATCTTGCCGTGGCATAAGTGCGTTAAGTACCTAAGTATGTAGTTCCATCTAAGTCATTATACGACCAATGCTAACTAATTCAACCTTGCATTGGTGTGAATATTTCAAGTATTCCAAGATTGTCAACATTGGAATCAAGATCTCATTTCAAGCCAATTTCAAGTCAACCTGGGTCCTGAATAGGTACCTATTCACCAAAGTACAGCACTAGCCAGAAATGCACGGAGTGTACGTGATCTGCAGTCACACCGAGGGGATGCCTCTCCGTGAGGGTCCCTGCAGGAGGCTGCGCCTACGTGGACTGCGTAGGTACGTATCACTACCGTTGTCAGATAAACCTCGTAATAGGGTGGATGCTCCGTTCATACGTAAAACTTGTACCTACATGTCAGCGTTGAATGCCGTCTTTGAGTGGCCCATGACCTCATGATCGCGACTTACTCAGGCTACTCCGCCGTTTGAGGGTTCGATTGAGGCTCGTGCGAGGTATGACGGAGATGCAGACCTTGGAAAATTACGAGTCGAAAAAAATAAGAATAAGAATTAAAATAAAAATAAAAACTACCTACGTACATAGATTGTGAGTCCCATCAAAACAGTACAATATGTGCCATCGCCAACCAGTGTTTCCACATTGAGAACGACGCAAGTGCATGCCGAATTATTGCGATGCGCAGTTCATAGAATGGAGCGCTGGCCTCCCTGACGGCCCAGCAGAACACCGCGAATAACGAAAGTGGCTTAATTATTCTCCGTGACCTTTAATACATAATACAATCATTAGACATGCAGAAACAAGCCATCCCTAATGAAAGGGTGCGCTTGAGAAACCAAATGCTTTTTGAAAGTTGAAACCTCCTGAAAAGTATGCAACTAGATAAAATCTTC
Source organism: Daldinia grandis (assembly GCA_022432525.1). NCBI lineage: Eukaryota > Fungi > Ascomycota > Sordariomycetes > Xylariales > Hypoxylaceae > Daldinia > Daldinia grandis. The sequence goes on from JAJKLB010000001.1 coordinate 2,263,970, forward strand.
ACCAGAGGGCAGCCAAAAGCTGGGAGGTAACAGTTGACAAGCAGGCAGAGGCAACTTAAACCCGGTCATCTTGTTTGGAAACCTTGCATCTAGTGTAATTGTGCATCTACGTGTACAGTACATAATGCAAACCCGCGTACAGGCGTAATTGAGAAAACCGCTTTCCTATTTTGGATGGCTTGCCTTTAGTCCTCGGCGTTCCCCTGCAGCACCTTATCCCTTCTTGGTTAACGACCCCCCGCGCTTCCTGCCTTCGGTTGCTTCGTTGCATTTGCGGCTGGAGGGGTTTTCAGAATTAGGTTAATCAATCCTACATACGCGGAAGGATCAGGTACATATAGGTATACATGTATAAACACGACGGTGTTGTTCACGGGAAGGTAATGCATATACGGGTTGATGAGCATTTGTTTATTCTTCATATTAGGTAAGGTAGCACCAAATCTAGTTGCATTTTTAAACTTCATCTTACCAAGCCAAGCACCACAAAACGAGCGCAACAAAAACTAGAATAGATACCTAACCTAGGTATCTACCTAGGTACCTATGTAGGTAATCAAATGAGCCAAGCCAACAGGACTTCTTACCTATTATCCCACGCAAGTCGGCCGCTTTTTAGCGGCAAAGTAGGCAGCCGGTCTAGCCGTGGCCGCGATTCGCATACCACCTTCAGCACTTACACACATACCTACACTACATGAGTGCGTATGTGCACTCTAAATACCTTACACACTGCAAGCCCGTAAGCAGCCGTCGCATTAGCCTCCATGGTTCGTAGCCAACCAAGGCCATGGAATTCGACGCGCTCGGATAACTTTGCATGAGTCTGTGGGTATTCCGCCGGATAAAGAATAGTTGATCTTGTTGCCAGCTTGCATCTTGTTGTTTATCCCATTGCGATGGTTCTCTAGACATGCTAAAGATTGCTAAAAACATGATCCGTCACTACCTAGTAGGTACGTAGTAAGGTATAGAACCAAGCTGAATAACAGGCTGGAAGCAATGATCGGCCACCAATGATTCCTCATCTCCGATTTAAAATCGTATCTAAGAATATCACAACTAATCAAGCAATCTCACATCTAATCCCTCTAACGGCAAAACTCAGGAAATAAATGACAAAACTTTTGGCATGGTTGGCGGCTATGGCCCAAGCCTCACTCTCCACGAATTTCTGAATACGGACACGGAGAACGGGATAGCGATGGGCAAACCGGGATATGCCCTTGCCTCTTGGGGGGTCAAGTGATAACTTGATGAGAGGCTTAACAAGCCAGACACTCAAAATACTCCAGTCTCCGGATGGATTTCGGTACTGAATCCTCTGCGGAGAGACCCTTGTCGTATGATATCAAATCCTTGGGGGTCAAGCTGGAGCTATACCAGAATCGTCTTATTAGGATGATATTATCCAAACTTCTATATGCACATAAATAGCGTCGAGCAATGTTGAAACAGTTAGTATTATCGCATCCAGGGTCCCGTCCAGGTACAATAAGTATGTATTAGATACACAAAAACACAAATGCACTATCAGGCAAGAAAGAATTACCTCGATCGCTCAATAGGCAATAGTAAACAATTAGATCTTACCTACAACAAGCCTCAAGCATCGCTCATGTAGTACATAAGCCAGACCACCTATTGCGGAATGAAAGACAAGAAAATTACCCGACTCGAGAGGCGTGGAAGCTAATCTCGTTTCACTAATGTAGGTACATTGGCCAACCAAACTTTGAGTTCAGCTAGGACGACAGACTAATCTGCACGGCACATATCGTGCATCTAATTGGACCCAGAGCCCTGGAACGATGTCGGGGGCTTCCACCTTTTGCCGCTGGAAGATAATTGATCCAGCACCGTATAGTTTTATTTTCTGGCCAATCTTATCTCTCCAGATTTTATAGGAGATCCACTCTACTCTTTTTTTAATCGCAAACATTATTTGATTGATACCTATGCTTCTTGGCGATAAGATCCATCCACTGCGCGCAACTTAGAGAAAACGCTATCAGAGGCAGCCGATATTATACTTGTAGAGGCAAGTGATAGTTATCTTCCGACAATCGCAGTTGCTCTACTGAGACTCTTGCGCCATTATGTCGACCAGCATTACTGAACCCGGCCAGAAGCGAGAGCTTCAAGGCATACGCAAGAACGGTGAGGACTGCAGTAGTAGTTATGGTTGTCGTCACAAAGCTTATGGGTAATTTGTAGGTAAACAATGGCATCCGCCGCGAAAAGCATTCCGCCCTGGGTCCGGCTTGACTTCATATGAGAAACGAACGAAATTACGCACGGCGGCGGCTGCAACGAAGGCAAGAGAAAATGAAATGAAAGAAGAAAAGGAGGCAGAAAGAAAGGTAAAGCCGATATCATTAATATAAAGATGAGACCATTGGGGCATAGCTAACACTAGGACTAGCAACGGGCTCAAGCCATTAAGGAGAAGCGCGCAGCAAAAGAGGAAAAAGAGAGATATGAAAAGATGGCAGAGAAGATGCATAAAAAACGAGTCGAGCGTCTAAAGAGAAAGGAAAAGCGCAATAAGCTCCTCAATTCATGAGCCGCCCAAATATCCTAGAGAACCACGTCTACGATTATTCCCATACATATTAAGGAGTGGTGAACATGCGCGGCGAGTCGACTTAATAGTGACAGCAAAAGCAGCCTGTGGGATTAAAACTCTTTCCATCGATGGATTCTGAGAGATTTATGGATACGAAGATAATCAGGAATCGGATCCAGGTCAGATTATTATCCAAGATTGGGAAAAGGCACATGGTATCCAACACACAGAATTCCGCAATGGGTGTTGCTTCAAAGTTAGTAGTGACAATTTGAGATCGACAAGGCAGACAGGGAGCAGGCCGAACTGTGCGCAACGGGATAGCATCCAACTCTGCGACAGTCGACACAGCTATGTAGTAATATAGCATCACATCCACACCACCTAACCTACAACTCGCAATATTCAATTAGCATTCCAAGTATTTACGTCTATGCATTATTGTGCTGGGACCAACGTACTAGGTATCCGATATTTACATTTTAGCCATGCGGGCTTATTCTATTTTACACATAGAAGGTAGAGGCGTTTCTTTAAATATCGTAGTGGTATCTAAGGTAAGACATAGAATATAAGGTACCTTTAGGTAAGTAGGCACCTAACCTAAAGAATGTACACTACCTAAAGTGACATGTGAAAGCGCGGAAAGTCCCGTAGTGGGGATGTCGCATGTGCCAACGGAGTGCCGTAAACTCCCTCCGATCCTCTAATCTCGATCCAATGGAAATCTATCTTCCCACTCACTCCAAGTTAATCAACCATACATACGACTGCATCGACTGCATACCTACCTCCTAATGTAGGTACAATTTAATGCGCGCAATACAGTGCATCCATATTACTTGTTCTAATCTTGACGCGCGTTGATATAAATCAGGTTACCCTACTTTAAGCTATTCTGGTACCTACGGAAAGATGTCCAATAATCAAGATTTCGACCTCCTGAAACCTGTGACCACCTCTCCACAACGGCCTCGTCACCAAGTAAGGCGGTCGATAACTGAACTGTCATCGCCAATCAAGCAGCCCCGGCATCACCACTTACATCATCTTCACCAACGAAAGGACCGCGACAGCGATGACCATACTCCCCAATCTGCAAACCCCATGCTTCTTCACCTGCCACGAGGCTCATTTGAGCTGCCCCGATCCGAAGGCACCACGCCATATGCCAGTTCCGAAGCAAATCTCAGAATCGGCATGCTGAACCCTTCATCTGACGATACTATACGCAGTACCAAGCCTACAGTCCTTGTTCCGACCCCGATAACTGAAGAGGAACTAGCGCGCGAGCAGAGAGAAAAAGTAGCATCAAGTTTAGCGTTCGTCACTACAACTTCCTAGGGACTATTCAAAATGGACCGGCCATAGTCTTCGATAACTAACATTTGAAATAGGGGATTGAGAAAGTCGCTGGTAGAATTAGGCAATTTTTCGACTACCACGACGATGCGTCTAGATGATACATATTACAGTGTTCTTGAGAGGTTGGGCATGCTTCAGAGTACGATAGTCTCCCTTAGGGAACTCACAAATATGTCGCAAGAGCTAGACGAAAGCTTCAAAGCAGAGTCGCAAGGATTAGTAGACGAGTTGGAGCAACAGGCCGACTCATTCGGCCACTTCGACGATCAGCAGAGACGCATCGAAGAGCTACAAGGTCGCATACACGCAGGCCGTGACATGGTCGAGACCCTCAGCAAGCGGGTAGATGTAGTGCGGGAGCGGATCGAAGGCTGGGAAAGGGCGGACATGGAATGGCAAGAAAAGACAAGAAAACGTCTCAAGACCATATGGATCATCACGTCCGTGGTGATTTTCTCACTAATCCTCATACTGGTTGTAGCCCAGTACGCACCTTCGTCTGAAAATATCTCGGGGGTTCTAGATCTGGCGTCAAATAACGGAAAAGGACAACCAGATCTGAGTAACGTAGTTGGCAACCAAACTATGAACGCTGCATCTATGGCGGACGAGGTGAGAGAAGCACTCGGCAACAGAAAACCAAATGACTCTACCGGGAATGGTGTGCTCCGAGCCCTCGACGAGCTATAACTCAAAGCCTTGACCATCTATCCCTTGAGGAATTAATTGCTCCTAGAAGTAATGATACCCCTAGCAACCATTTTCGGTAGAAGGTTTATAAGTATAACATTAAACATATAATCAACATTCTCAAGGTACTATTATATTGCCGACGGGTTGTCCTAATCTTTAACACTAATTACTTTCATTATGCTACAGTAACAGCTATCCAACCTCGACCAATATTGTTTATGTAAATAGCTAACATCCTTATAACTACCTAGGTAGTTTATTCATCGAGCATCATTGTCTCGAAAGCTCATCGTAAGACACTTAAAAGCTTACGTGTGCAAGTTGAAAGAGTCTTGCAGTAGCACTTATCAATGCCGTCTTAGCCGCGGATATATGGCACTTCTTAGACGACCACTTGGCTTCAGCCCTGCAGGGTCCAAAGCTGTGGAGTTTGCACGTAAGACTCATGTATCTATCTAACCTAGGTTAGTCACTTATAACCTTTTTAGTCAATCATGATGATGATGATGATGACCAATATGATCTTGGGCTCATTCACTACTATGTAGGTAGTTACCTGCTGCAGGTATATAGAACTCGTGTAAAATGTCTACATAATGTACTTTCCTACCTATGTATTTACAAGCAAGGGATGAAGTAGTGTATGTACTAAGTGAGATACTGGTGGAACACATGATTAACTACCTAGGTAAAGTCAAGTACCTATCTGTAGACGTCATCTCCAAGCCACTCGGTACCTATTTCGACGATACTGTACAGCCTCGGAGCCACTATCACCAATTAGGAGAGAAAGGGCGCTACCGTTTTAACGGCACATCAAGCCGAATCTAAGAACTTCGGATTTATAGTCTTGGCTGGTTATGATTCACCTCAGCCCCAAGGCCTCGAGCAATGGTAAACTTGATCATTTGATCACATGAGAAAGTTGAAAGTTGCAAGTTGCAAGTTGCCAGGGAAGCAAATGGAGTACTATGTGAATATATACAGTGTGTCTTACAATTGACACTGTATTTACATCTATCGTTGTCAGAACACTTACAAGGCACCAACTGACTACACTCTTTTGCTACCTCACAAGTTAAACATTGTTCCATTGACTTACCTTCTTTTTTCCTTTTTTCCTCTTTTTCTTTTCACATTTTCAGTTTTCTATTTATTCTTGTCGCAATACCCCTGTTTCACACGATCGATATTAGACCATCTTATTCGTTGAGAGTTGTCAAGGGATAAACGACTTGTGGCTGACGATATCAATCTCATTGAATTTATCAAATATTCCCCGCCATAATATCCACCCGCCGATACGCCGTACGCGCTGAGCATGATTGTTGGCATTTGGGCTGAAGCTTAAATTGTACGAAGACGGAAACAAAAACGAGAACGGGGAAGAGGTTGACTTTAAACCGTAAACTTCCACTTATTTTCCTCGGATTGGAAAAGAAGAAGAAAAAAACAAGACCAAATCTAGCATCAAGATATGTCTACTGCGGAAATCACCCAAGATGGTGCACCCCACGGTCCTACTACCAATCCCGCTACCCCTCCGGACCAAACCCTGACCGGAAAACAGGAGCACTGTTCGTATCTCGTCTTGGCAAACACTTCGACGTCATTCATGCTAACCATCATCTTCTGTAGACCTCAAGCGAGAACTCATATCTGAGCAAGTCAACTGGGAAATATCCGAGCTAAATTCCCCTACAGCGCTTCGTAGATTCGGCGCACCCTTCAAGTCGGAATTTGGAGAAGTGTCACCCTATGATTCTGAACTCCCCATCCTACGTTACATATTCGTACACCATGTACGAGAGTTCCCGTTTCTCGACAAGGCGAAGGAGAAGGAGTTCTGGCAGGACAAGCTGCAAGTCGTATGTAGTCCCATCGGAAAGATGCTCATTGACTATATCATTATATTATACTAACATAATCACTTGCGCGCATCTAGTTCCTTGAGTCCTTCGCCAGCAAGAATATCTCATCTTCCGAAGATCGATTAGAAGAAACCAAGCGTCGCAAGCTAGCCTTAAAATGCCGGAAATTGGTTGAGCTGATGATGGTATCGGGGGTTCCCACGGCGTCGGGGTTCGAGGAGCGCATAAGATTTGCCGAAATGGAGATCGTAGACCGAGATGCAATCGATACCGGTGTATTAAATACCATGCCGGAGGGACACTACGTTAACGGATGGGATGTCAACGTTGCCGGCGTGCGCATTACTCAGGTTAAGAAGCATATTAGACGTCACAAGCATGCGGTGAGTACCTCTACTACAAAAAGAAACGATACATGATTCTCATATGGCTTGTTACAGGAATTCCTATTGCGCGTCAAACGGAAGGGCGAACTTGAATTCTACGTAGGGAGGCGATATGGCGACTTTGTCCGATTGAATAGGCAGCTGAGGACAGAACTACCAGGAAAAGTACTCCCTCCGTTACCGAAGAAGAACAAGTCGGACACAGCTGCATCGAGCTTAATGTCGCGCATGACAGATGGTGCTGACGACTCCGATGATTCGTCTGCATCATCTGTTTCTACTATCGCGCCTGGGTCTCAAAGTGGTGGATTTGCAGAGTCAATGAAGACCTTGACAGTTCGAGATCACCGCCGGAATAAATCTGTGGCTTCTAACCTTACGTCGCCGCGCCCATCCTTCGAAACGTCCGCGAGCAGAGTTCTAAATCCCAAAACCGATGTAAGTTACTCATTATTAAGACCTGTCCTGGTTGACCCAAAGCAGGGCGAGGATGAGGGCTAATGTTCCCAGAATGTAATTCTCTGGCGCGAGAATCAGCGTATATCGTTACGAGCATACTTGCGGTATCTACTACAAAGCCCCCAGATTGCACAGACCAAGGCTTTACAACAGTTCTTAACACACGATCCGCTCACCCCAACAGATGAAGATGTCGATGACATCTTTCGTCGCAAGGCCGTTGACGAGAAGCGTATGGAGGAGCAGAAGCAATTCTACGAAATAGCAAGAAAAAGGGCTGCAGAGTTGGATGTGTATATGGAACAGTTCCGACAAGATATCGTCGAGCGCAATGGGCTAACAAAGCTTTTCCAAGAGATCAAGGACAAAAACACCATCCAAGATCTAAGCCTTCAATATCAAAAGTTTGCTGAGTGGCTCCGTATCGAAGTAGCCGCAACTATCTATCACCTTTTCCTTGCCGAAGATAATTCGCCAGAACTATTTGCGCAGCTTAAGCGGATTCACTCCTTGATCCCCTACACTCTCATGAAAAACGTCATTAGGCTCGCGAACCCCGCTGCTGTTATGTCCGGGGTGCTTGACCTTTTCCTAGCGCAGCCTTTTGGAACTCGGTCTCTTATGCAACGAATTTTCTCGTTGACGTTAAACGACGGGATTAAGAGCTATCAGAAGTCTATCGATGCTTTAGCTACTATAATCGGGGATGACGTGTTTGTGGATAAATTAAAGCAATTCGCGGATGCCGAGGAGCATATAAAGGTTGCGGTTCGAGAAGAAGCGGAGTCCGAGGGGGTAGATATCATAGTCGCTGTCTTGCGCTCCGAATTTTTCACTCCAGCTCTCACCGGGGAACAAATTGGGAGATTATTCAACGCATATGTGGCTTTTAACAACGCAGTTGAAAACGTCGACGAGGAATTAAAACAGGGCGCACAGCTTTTCTCGCATCTAAAGCAGCTTATGAAACTACAAACTAGACAACGCGACAAGGCAATGATGCTTAGCTTGATCGAAGAGCCTGTCACTTTACAATTATTCCGGGACCTTTTCACCATCTTTTATGAGCCCTTAGTAAGAGTGTATAAGTCGGCCAACGTATACGACAGTATTACCGACTTTGCCGTTTTCATTGGCGATATGATCCAGGTACGTCAACTTATTTGCTCCAGGAGTTAAGGCTACTAACACCGCTATAGGTTGTCGAGAAGTGTAGGGAGCAGGATGCCTCGGCAGACCCGAATCAGACGGTGCAAGCCTTCATCGACCTATGTCAGCGTCACGAACACAACTTCTACAAATTCATCCATGAGGTCCATACCCACGACAACGGCCTCTTCACGCAACTCATGGCCTGGATAGAAGACATTTTAGAGTTCTTAAGAAAGGGGCCGGCTGGTGGGGCATTGGACATCAACGCCCTCTTCGAGGGAGCTGTTGCTAGCGGCAACTTAGACAAGGAGAAGGCGATTTCAGAAATCGATCAGCTTATCGCCTGGCAGGAGGCTCGCAAAAAGTGGCATCATGATAAAACCCGGCAGAAAATGGCTGCGGAAGGCTCAGCGGGTATCGACGGTGGCGTACCGGGTATGAGCAGCTTTCATGCTAGCGACTTCGGGCTCAACGACGCGGACTTGGAAGATATGAGTTACGACGATGGATCTGACGAGGAGGCTGAAGCGGAAGAAGAAGATGAGTTGGACCCTATAGAAGCCGAAAGACGAAGGAGAGCAAAGAGGCAAGACCGTCTCAAGGCACGTGCGGGCGAGCCGCAGAAACCGGAGGTCAGCGAGGTGCATCGGTTGAAAGACAACTTCGTCCAGATGCTACGGCAGGTTCTAGCGCCTTAGCGGTGATGTTATTCTAGCATTTCGTGTCAAGGGTTTTTAGGACAAAGGCGTATTCATTCCCCCATTGGTCGGTTGCATTGATGAGCGTGTACGAAAAGTTAGTGAGATAGATAATGGGCGTCGAACAGGATGCATTAAGTAGGTACATGGGGCATTTGAGCAGCCCTCTAATCACGAAACGTTCTTTGACAGATGGGGAAGATACTGGCATGGCACTCGTATAGCTGGGGTCTAAGAGTATAGGACATATTGTCATCGTAGCATTAGGTTGAAGAAGCTTAATAGAGATTTAACTCGGATGATGCCTTGGATGGGTGCCTATCTTGGTGTAAGATGGCTTCGTACATTGAGCTAAGCTTGTTTATTCTTGATGTGTTATGGAATTACTTGTTATGTTTAATATTGGTGCGAAGTTAAGACTTTGATATAGTTATTAACTAGGTACCTAGGTTAGTTAACTACAAGAATATCCCTGATAGTTATAGTAAAACCTTTGTCCTTCTGCAACACTATAACTAGTACCCAACTATGTACGACTCGGCACATAAGGTATTCCCTTAATCTATTGACACGTGATGATGATGATGCCGCCGGGTGGCTATAACGGCTTACTGGAGCAAATGTGGGCGAGGGTGGGACAAGTGGGTAATGTACAAGAATACCTCCTGCTTGGGGAAAGGCCCGGCTTTATTATCCCTCGGTAATCAGAAACGACGCTATTGGAGGAAGGAATTCGATCGTCTGGAAGCAGCGGTTGAACTTCGACCGGCATCATCACTTTTTTTTACTTGTCTTTCGCCTTTCGCCATTCCCCGAAACTTGTCGGACAATTGTAGGACAAGAGAAGAGTTGTTCGATACACCTCGATACAACCCTTCCTCTCTCTCTACCCTCCTTCTTACTCGTTCCCTATTTGTAATGGCCTCTTCAATGGCACTAAGGAGGTTAGCCGCTGGCTCTACCGTGAGTATTTCTCCCTTCTCCCTTGCTTAAGAGCCTCCAAATTGCCGTCGCATGGAAGATGCTAACCATTGCTTGCTGTGATAGTTCTCGAGGGTAGCTAGATGCCAAGCCAGATCATTCTCTTCCACGCGCCCTGTTTGTATGTACCCCGCCATATTTATATGTGATGGAATTGATATCTAATTGCATGTTGCGCGCAGCTCGGATCATCGCCAACAACCCACTACGGGCCAAGGAAGCGCCGATACATGTTAGCAACAAGTACCCCGTTATCGTACGTCGCACGTTCCACCTTCTACGCTTTTAGACAATGCTTTTAGGATCAACCACGGTTAACTTGACCGTAGGACCACGAATACGATGCCATCGTCGTCGGTGCGGGCGGTTCCGGTTTGCGGGCAGCCTTCGGTCTGGCGGAAGCTGGCTTTAACACAGCCTGTATATCGAAGCTCTTCCCCACGCGAAGTCATACCGTTGCTGCACAGGGTGGTATCAATGCTGCCTTGGGAAACATGCACGAGGATGACTGGAGATGGCACATGTACGATACAGTAAAGGGTTCTGATTGGCTTGGCGACCAAGATGCTATCCATTACATGACGAGAGAGGCGCCCGCGTCTATCATCGAATTAGAGAACTACGGCTGCCCATTCTCGAGAACGGAAGATGGAAAAATGTAAGTCGGGGCGGGATAGGCTGAACCTCGCATGGCACATGCCCGTTTCTAACATCAATTGCTAGCTACCAGCGTGCTTTCGGTGGCCAATCGCAGAAGTTTGGCAAGGGTGGTCAGGCCTACCGTTGTTGCGCTGCCGCCGACCGAACGGGACACGCTCTCCTGCATACACTCTATGGCCAATCTCTACGACACAGCACTAACTACTTCATCGAGTTCTTTGCCCTCGACCTGATCATGGAAGACGGAGAATGCCGTGGTGTATTGGCCTACAACCAGGAGGATGGTACCCTTCACAGATTCCTTGCGCAGAACACCGTCCTAGCCACTGGAGGATACGGACGAGCCTACTTTAGCTGCACATCGGCACACACCTGTACTGGTGACGGTATGGCCATGGTTGCCCGCGCCGGTCTTCCCAACCAAGATCTCGAATTCGTCCAATTCCACCCCACAGGGATCTACGGAGCTGGTTGCTTGATCACCGAAGGTTCCCGAGGTGAGGGTGGTTACCTCCTTAACTCCGAAGGTGAGCGATTCATGGAGCGATACGCGCCTACCGCAAAGGATTTGGCCAGTCGTGACGTCGTCTCGCGATCCATGACCTTGGAAATCCGGGAGGGACGAGGTGTTGGTCCTGAGAAGGATCACATCTACCTTCAACTGAGCCACTTGCCCGCCGAGATCCTTGCTGAGCGTCTACCTGGTATCTCCGAGACTGCTGCTATCTTTTCTGGTGTCGATGTTCGCAAGCAACCCATCCCCGTCCTACCGACCGTCCACTACAACATGGGTGGTATCCCCACGAGGTACACTGGTGAGGTTCTCACTGTTGATGATAAGGGTAACGACAAGGTTGTTCCTGGTCTGTTTGCTTGCGGTGAAGCCGCCTGTGTCTCCGTCCACGGTGCCAACCGACTTGGTGCCAATTCTCTGCTGGATCTCGTAGTTTTTGGACGAGCCGTTTCTCACACCATCCGAGATAACTTCACTCCTGGTACCAAGGCTAAGCCTATCAGTGCTGACGCTGGTGCTGGATCGATCGAGGTCCTCGACCAGGTCCGCAACTCCGATGGCCCCAAGAGCACAGCTGAAATCAGACTCGCCATGCAAAAGGCCATGCAGACAGATGTGAGCGTCTTCCGTACACAGGAAAGCTTAGATGAGGGCGTGAAGAAGGTCACAGAGATCGACGGCACCTTCTCCCAAGTCGGAATCAAGGACCGCAGCATGATCTGGAACTCGGATCTCGTCGAGACCCTCGAGTTAAGGAACCTGCTCACTTGCGCGTAAGTTACAGAATCATTCTAACTTAAGGGATTATATGCTAATGATATTACCAGCACCCAAACGGCCACTGCAGCCGCTAACCGAAAGGAGTCCCGTGGCGCTCACGCCCGAGAAGACTTCCCTGAACGAGACGACGAAAACTGGATGAAGCACACGCTCACTTTCCAGAAGAAGCCCCACGGAAAGGTCGACCTCGGATACCGACGAGTCATCGGCACGACGCTAGATGAGAACGAGTGCAAGGCCGTCCCGCCGTTCAAGCGTACTTACTAAACAAAACAAAAAACGATCAAGCAACAGTGTAGCGTGTGTGTGTGTGTGGTATCAATAGACGGACGGTTTTCGGCTTACTTAATGTCAGCAATAGGGGTATGAGTTGGAGGCGTATCCTGGGCCTGGCAGATTAGGGGGGGAGCGCGAGATGAGCCGTCCAATGTGGCGGGGGGCCTACCCTACTGTATGTATCTTATGCATGGTTTTGCGAACGATGTGTATACGGATAGAATACCAATATTATTTTTTTTGCAACTGTTCAAAATTGGATGCGGTATTGTTTGGTGGTGAGATGATATGTAAATTGCGGTTGAGCGTAGAGGGGTAAGGGGGTAAGTAAGGGATAGATAGTAAGTACAAAGAGGAATACAAAAAAGAGGAAGAAAAAAAAGAATCCACTAGGTGTCGGATTCGAATCGACTTCTCCCTTGTGATAATCCATCGTATGTTCATGTTCTGCCCTCTTTCGGGTAACTCAACCTTCCGCATATCTATTTGGTGTACCAGGGCACAAGGTCATCAATAGTTGGGGCTGGCTTATGAGATAGACGGATGAGGTTTAGTATTGTATATGTGGTGTGTGGGATTTTGAGTCCGTGACTCAGGGGTAAGTATAGGGTCGAAAGAGCCAATAGGAGGGAATACGTATACTTCAGTCCTGGAGGCAAAATGACAGTATAACCTAGATGCCAGTCATGTATGATATTAGAGTTGGTTATTGTAGGATTTAAATACCTTTTTACACCTAATACCCCTAGGTAGCATGGCTATTTTCCTCTTACAAGTATCACCCGTCTTCTTCCCTTCTCGCCCTGGCAATACGCTACCAATTGGAACACGATACCCTTACCTGTCCTACCTTGATGCCACCACTGTCCTTGGTCTCGTACACGGTCTGCCGAACCTGACCATAGACGTGCTACGCAGGGGCGATATCGCAACTGCATCGTATTACAGCATAATATATCTGGGTTGGTGGTGGCATTATGCATAGTATGCTTCTTAGCTGATAAGACTTTTAGAGCCCATCGTTGGGAATGGACGCAACAGGACCCATGGCTACTTATAGATAGTATAACACAGCAAGGCGTAAGAAATCACATCAAACCCAAGTCTTCTTTCGAATAATTCGTTTCTTTTTTTCAGAGCCAGATCTCCATTCTATAATTAGCCGTTGACGACTAAAAAGCACCGTGCAATTTTCAAAGATCCTATCGAATTCAAGCGTGTTTATATTAATGGCTGCGCGTATACAGGAAGTGTTGACTTTACCTCTTACCTATTGCCTCAAGCTATCGACGTTGCTGCTAACACCTATACGAGGTACTGATTGCTATAGGTAATACACTGACAGGTACTTGATTAGCATCACAAGAGCTAAGCTTCGTTTCTCGTTTCTTGATTTCTTGATTTCTTCTCCGATGCAGCATCTATCGAGAAAGGATAAAGGTATCACGGATGTCCTTTAAATAGGTAGCACCTTGAGAGGTTCGGAAAGAAGCTAGATACTAATAGGTGCCAAGCCTCGGGTCAGTATAGTATAATGTAATACAGGAACAGGCGGGGGAGCTCAACGGTATTTTGCTTGGTTAGTCGGTACGGCAATTTGCCTAGTTAGCACGGCAGTTTAATTCCGACGGAACGCCCGTCGCCGAGCGCGGCATTGTTTAATTAATAACTTACTACGACTTCAAGAGAATACATAAGGTAGTGTTCTCCCAAGCGAAAACTACTTTGCTAAAAAGGAGAAGAAAAGGTTATTATAAAGAGGGATAGAATAAGAAGCGATATAGATAACCTTTTCACGATCAGAAGACTTTGAAATTCGTAATGTCCGTTGCACTGATTACAGCGGGGAGCGCCGGACTTGGAGCCGCGGCAGTCCGGGTCTTCGCGAAGAATGGTTTCCGAGTCGTCATAAACTACGCCAATAACGAAGAAAGGGCTAATGAGCTCTTGAAAGAATTACCGGCCCTGTCTACTCTGCCGGGTGATAATTTCGTCACTATCAAGGCCGATCTAGGTAGCCGGGACGATATCAACCGTCTAATCAAGGAGAGTGTCGATAAATTTGGTAGACTGGATGTGATATTCTCTAATGGCGGCTGGACTCGTTTGTGAGTTTGCTTTGCTTGCTTGATCGCTATGAGAGAGAAGGTCCTTGTTCATGATACCACTAACATATTTGTCTACAGCCGCGGGATGGAAAGCATTGACGACAATGCATACGAGGAAGAATGGGATCGTGCCTTTAATATGAATGTGAAATCCCACCTATGGCTGATGCAGGCGGCCAAGAAGTATCTTGACGAAACCGAAGGCGCTTTCATTACCACGGCGTCCATCGCCGGTGTGATCCCAAGCGGCAGTTCTCTGGCAAGCAATCCCCAGCCCAGAATCTTATTGGATTTGAACGGGTAATAACACCAAACAGGCATATTCCGCTACTAAGGCGGCACAGATCCATATGATGAAAGCGCTTGCGATTATGGCTGCGCCCAAGATTAGAGTCAATACCGTCTCCCCTGGGCTATTGCTAACGGTGAGATATTCCAAACCACCCAATTAGAATTAACAGCTAGCTAGCTACGTTAGAGTCTAACGTCTAGTTGAACATAGGAATGGGCAACCCGGTTTTCGGACGAGCAGAAAGAAGCCCATAGGCAAAAGACTAAGCTCAAGCGATTCGTTAGCGTCGAGGACGTCGCTGAGCAAGTACTTACTTTTGCAAAGAGCAAGAGTACGACAGGTATCAACATCGTGATGGATTCGGGGTTTATTTTGTGATCTCGTCACGGTGTGCGCTCTTGTGGTTGATCATGTGAAATAAACGTGTAGTCCGAGTTGCGTGTGGCCTTTGGAATAAATGATGTATAAGTTTATAAATTAGGTGGGAGCAAACACGCAGTCAATACCTACCTAGGTACCTAGGTACCTACCTACATATGAGAAAGCACGTAGCAAGGTGTATAAAAAGCCCGGTGCCTGGCAGGTACTACCAACCTAACCTACCTAGGTATATATATGTGTGTATGTACTATGTACATTTAATAGTGATGTAAACTCTAAGATCCCTAATCCCTTCCCGCTAAAGCGTACCTAATTCCTAGGGTGCCACGTGGGAAAGTATACATGGATAGGTACCTACTTAAAAGTGTCCAGCCCTGCGCGTCAGCTGAGTAACAACCCCGATCATTCTCTACTTCCAAATGACTCTATTTAAATAGCACACCGAACCCATATCTCCATTGGCTGCCTTACCAAATCATATATCTTCAGCTTACGCACTCTTAATGTCCCTTAGTTACCGAGACGTAAACCAATAAACTATCCACCCAGCTATCTCTCGAAATCTACGGATCCCCCGGTTTCGATACGGAATAGTCAGACTTGACCAGCACTACAAGTCGGGATGGAGGCTATAGCCTCCATGTGCCTCGGGCCTCCAACCGAGTCGGGGGCAGGGGCGGGGACAGGGTCAACTGCTGTGATTGCAACGACCGTCGTAACTACAGTTGCACTTATTTCGCTCGCTCGAATCACATTATGGCCTGAGAAGCGCGCTGTCATACCCGGTCCTCTAACGACTAGCTTACCCAGGCTTTCCCAGGCCGCCCGTTCCGAAATCCCCTATCAACCAGACGCCTTCCCGGGAGCTAGAGATGTGGTTACGCCGGTGAGCCTTCCCTGTTTGCATCATAGATTAAGCAGTGCGTAATTTAACTAACTTGTTAATCCAAATTCATAGTATGGTAATATCCGTGTATATGAATTTGGTCCAGAAGATGGCCGTAAAGTTTTATTCCTTCATGGCATTAGCACATCCTGTATGACTCTCAAGGGTATCGCCGTGCCGCTTGCGGAGAAGGGATGCCGGGTCATGCTTTTTGTGAGTAGGCTTTTGTTTTTTTAATACCCCTTCCCAGTGTGAAATCATGTCCCTTAAAAAAACATCCACTTACACTTCTTAGGACCTATTTGGGCGCGGCTTTAGCGATGCGCCTGCTGATGTTCCCTACGACACAAGGCTGTTTATTACTCAAATATTGCTCGTATTAGCATCTTCCCCGCTACCGTGGACCGGGGAGAACGGCTTGAGCATCATTGGGTACTCTCTCGGCGGTGGTATCGCCGCCAATTTTGCCGCCACCTTCCCCCACATGGTCGAGTCTCTAGTACTTCTAGCACCCGCCGGACTTATCCGCGCGGAGAATTTCGGGCGTGCAAGCCGGCTCGTCTTCACGTCCGGTATTATACCCGAGCGCCTGCTCGCGTGGCTTACTAAACGTCGTTTACGACAGCCCATCGCCTCGTCCGTGTCTAAAAGGGCCCGAAAGTCCATTAATGGCGTAGCTCCGAAAAGCCCGCTTCAGAGCGGAGTCAAAGAGGATTATGTGGACGTTGCCGTGCAAGAAGCAGTAGACCCTGTTGAGGAGGAAGTGCCTCCAACGCCGTTTGAGCGCCAGGTCCTCGGTTACGTGCACTGGGCCCTTGACTTCCACTACGGCTTCGTGCAGGCTTTCATGTCGACAATCCGATACGGGCCGCTAATGGAACAGCATGGATACTGGCGACAGCTAGCTAAGCGGAAGCCCGGGACTACGGCGGTAATACTCGCTAAAGACGATAGCCTTATCCCGAAAGACGACTATGCCGAGGATGCCCTCCCGCTTCTCGGCGGGGAGGACAACGTGTACTGGCGCGTCGTACCTGGTTCGCACAACTTCCCCTTTACACACGCGAAAGAGGCGCTGGAGCGCATTCATGAATTCTGGGGCATTGAATGAGGCCATAGATACGTGGGATCTTGTTTCAAGTAGCTGGCTAGCATAGATAGATCACTAGAATCCCTTTTGTTTCACAGCTGGTATACCAGTTAGTTACGACGCCCACGACAAGGATGGAATTTTATGTAGAGGAATATATATTATTTAGAACAACATATAGTTATAAATTCGATTACAAACCAGTTAGGTAAAATCATGCCCATTTTCCGCTGTCGTACAAAAAATCATTAGATCTGTCAAAGAGTAGCAGTGACAGTAAACAAAAGTAAAATGAAGGAAGAAAAACTAGGTTTCCCGGCTTCTGATGCACTTGTCGCGATCCTGAACCCCTACCTTGGGTTCAATACGCTAACCTAGGGTTATTAGTAAACCCATATCAGCATATGTCCCCCTCCTCTCTCCCCTTAAGTCGGCTCAAGCATCCATAGCATCGCGGCCATTCAACAAGATGATACACGTCGAGATGGCCACGACATCATCTACCTCGTCGCCATTAATCACCAGCACGGCATCCTTATCGAACCCAAAGCCGGCGACCCGGCCAACCTCTACGCGCTTCTGATTCAGGCACTTATACAAGATGCCCACGCGGCCGTGGGTCATGTCCCAGAAGTAGGGAATGCTGTGCCTGACAAAGGCCTCGTGCTTGCTATCCTCGTCGCGAGAACTGCCGCCTACGGGACACATCTCGACCTCGTGGCGGGAGTGCTTGCTCCCGGGGGGGAAGCGCACGCGCGACGAGTCGAAGGAGACAAACGTGATGTTGAGATCGCACACCTTGTCGCCGGAGCGCCCGTCCACCATGGTCTTCAGCGTGCGCATCATGTTGCCCGAGGAATTGATTTCGTAGGCGGGCGGGCTGTTGCTTTGGAGTTGTTTCTGCGCGGCCCGCTCCGTCTCGTCGAGATATGCGTGGTTGAAGTCGCCTGAGAAGGGGGCCCGGACCTGCCCGGATAGGTCGAGGATTTTGGCTGTTGTTTTGAAGTGTACGCATCCCTTGAGGAAGAAGGCTTGTGTGGGGTGGAGGACTACGTCCTCGTTGATGGGGAAGTCGTCGGGGTGGAATGGGTGGCCCATGATGCTTTTTTTTAATGATAATAATAATAATAATAGTAATAACTTCTTGTTTATATGTGAATCAGCGTTCAAGATAAATAGTGCCCTTCTTCTCGGTTGCTCTCTTTCTTTGGTTCCTCGCTTTACTTTCCCGTTGGATATTTCACTTTTCTGCCCCCTGATAAACGCAAGGGTATTATTTCATTTACTACTTCCTTTCAATTGTTTAAGAAGCGTCGAAATTGGCGTCCAGAACCGACGCCGTGGTTGCTTATAACGGGCATCCGCAATACGGGAGTTGGTGTGGACCTGCCGTCGCGGAATGTGACGTCACGGCCGGCTGCATTACCTGATTTCCAGGCGTGGCTGCTCACCACGTCCAAGTTTTAAGAGCATATATGTGGCGGCCACTGGCGTCACCGAGGCCTATACGAACCCTATTACGTTCATCTTATGGGTAAGACGATCTCGATCTGCGCGGCTTGCTAGGTGTGATACTCCCTGCAGAGGTAAATATAAACCCTAAACTCATTTTATTCCTGAATTTGCAAAGTCAGCTGTAGAAACCAAGATGTCTTTTTAAAATTCAGCTGGATGGCAGAATTCTGGCTCTTATCAATGCTATTGCCGAGATGATAGTCCCCGTGGAGCGCCTCGGAGAAACACCATCTCGCAGATGGTATCGAATGATGGTGGCCGAAGGTAGTCATGCTAATAGGAATTTATAACAAATAAGCAAAGTCTAGATCGCCCAACTAAATATGAAATGAAAGAAATGCGCGTTGCAGATTGATGTAAGCGCATTCCGAAAACTTAGTATGTAATTCTTGCTGCTGCTGTTAGTAGAATTCGAGGTCCCTCACAAGGTTTTACAAAAAGTTCCGTTTAAGATTCACCTGCGCAAGTGTATACGTTTGCCGATATGGACGTCACCGAGGATTTTAGTCCGTACAGGACGGACGGCAAGCTCGTAAGTGTTATTTCTGGGAACATCGCAAATTAACAACTGACTGAATGCGCAACCATAGCATGGCTTCGTTTGTGTGGTGACAGGGGCTTCACAGCCTGTCGGTCAGGCCATCATTGAAGAACTAGCAGGTTTGGCCGGTCTCATCAAATATTTGCGTCCTGAGAAGCTAATCATAAATTAGCTCACGGGGCAGCTTGCATATACGGTGAGTTTAGATCGAAAGACTTTAACATATTAGCTTTTGGCCCTGACGAGGAATAGCATGCGACAGGGCTGCCAGCTCAGATTTATATAAAGAACTCGTTTATAGAGTCGGGAAGGAATCCCCGAGCTGCATGGTCATCCCGTACCCTCTCCATGTTGCTAAAGAAGATGAGACACTCGTCCTGATAGATGAGGTCCTCAACGCCTTCGGGAGACTAGATGTCTGGGTCTGCTCTTCCGGCCTTCTAGGACCCCCTTCAATCGAAGCTACAACGCCAGATGACTTACAGAAATGCTTCGAGGCTCATTCGTTGGCACCTTTCTTCGCATTGAAGTACACCCCTGCTGCGATGGCTAAACTGACTGAGAAGAAGACCTATCCAAATGCTGCGCCAAAGAGCCAAAAGTATGGCAGTATCATCGTCATAAGCAGCGTCGCGTCAGTTTATGGTGGATGCTGGGGGCCCTGTTATACTATGACCTCTCACGCTGCTCTCGGTGTAGTGAAAGCAGGCGTCGCAAGTCTTAAAGGTACTGGAGTGAGAATCAACTGTGTACGTGAACCCAGTCTGTCGGTGCTTGTTGGCTTTAGTTAGAGCCAAGAGTAATTTCCACCGATTTCGAAACTTGAGGGTTATTTAGTCAAGGCCAATGCTAACTTAACCTTTCAGATATCTCCAGGTCAAATCGACATTGGCGTAGATCTTCAGGGGGTAAGTAAGCTCACTGCTTCGGTCGAGGATAAACCAATGACCTCGAATAGTTTGATATGAGAGGGATGGCATCTCAGTTCCCTCCGGCTAGTCTCCAGAAGCCAGAAGTAAGAAAGTCAAGCCACGGTCAACGACATATCCCATTGACTGATTGTCTAGGCGCAAAAAATGACGATTGGGTTGGAGAGAGCTGGTAAGCCCCAAGAAGTAGCACGTGTTGCCGGCTTCTTGGCGAGCAGCTTCTCGTCTTATGTCACGGGTGCAAACCTCATCGTAGATGGCGGTGCATCGTGAGCTACCTACCCTTGATTTACTTTTATCTGTAGTGTCCCAAGCTAACTAAATCAATCCAGTGTAATGAATCCTTTGACGGTTCCCATTTGAAAGCGGTGATAGGAATAAGGAATATAAATATGTTGCATTCTAGGTACCTATCCATTTAAAATAAGTTAAAAATATAAGTGTTGAACTTATTATTCTTGGTATGAGAAAGATGGATGAACTAAAAGTTGAAATGAAGAGCAGGAATGAAGCAGCTCCGTTTGCAGTCCTTATCGCGTCTCCGTCACTAACTGATAACCTGATAGGTAGATACATCCTGTAGATAAGATAACCCACTTCTAACCCACCTATTCCGGCAATATATAAAGTATTTATGTAACATCTTACCAAGAAACTTACTCTTGTATAATTTAGTTCATTGGGGGGTTCATTCACTCTTCGGCTTCACCACTTTACCTTTGTCGAGAGAGCACACAATGCCTCCCCAGCACCAAATACTACCAAGTGCGGATGAGGCTGTAGTCGAATCGATATGTCAGAAGTATGATCTGACTAAAGCAGAGTTCGGCGAGCTGCACAGCCGTTGCGTTGCGGCTAAGGCAACGGCTTATTGCCCGTACAGCCAGTTCCGAGTCGGCTCGGCTATCGTCTCCGTCGACGGCGTCTACTTCAACGGGGCCAACGTCGAGAATGCCTCGTACCCGGTCGGTACTTGCGCTGAGCGCGTGGCTATTGGCAAGGCGGTGACTGAGGGACATCAGAAGATTAAAGCCGTGGCTGTAGCCACTGATATAGCTCCCCCGGCTAGTCCGTGTGGCATGTGTCGCCAGTTGTAAGTTCAAAATCGCTTTTTTCTTCTTCTTTCTTTTTAAGTCCGAGTGGGCGAACTGGAATCCTAATTATAAAAGCATCCGGGAATTTTGCGAGCTTACGGTTCCGATTATCATGTTCGACAAGGATGATAACTTTTCAGTGTTCCGTCTTGAAGAGGTAAGTTGGCCGCCGTCTGTCTTTAAACGTAAGTAATCACGAGCTAAACGTTGTATAACTAGTTGCTACCTCTATCTTTTGGACCTGAAGCACTCCCTCCACCGGGATCACGCTCTGTTTGAGTGTACATAGTATTGTAACCTAGAGGATTAGCTAGTTACTAGAATTGTAATTAGGTCTAGCATTCTCATATTTAGTATAGATGTCCAGCTTATAGCTTCGATAACTACCATTCTTATAGAGTTTAGCTCATCAAGACTCGCGTGTTTCCAAGGATCATTTTGATGGTCTACCCGCGCTGGATGGCTAGATGCGGGGGGTCTGGGGACAGTACCTAAAGCTATCTACGTACATAGGTATGCATTAAAGACCCAATATAGATATTTTGGTCCTTAATGAAGTTGTGCAAATTCTCTCATGCACTTTCCTATCGGCTTATTCCAGATGAAGTAGGCTGCATATGCTCTAATACATTAACTAGTTACCTCAAGTACCGTGAAGCTAGGATGGTTAAGCACAAGTCGTATCAATAAATCCGATCTAGTTCACCTTCACTGTAATTCTATTTGCTTCGATTCCTTCACTTGCAGCTATTCTTTTGTCTTCTAACCTAGTAACCCACACATGAAAATATTGTATAAATCCAACCCAAGACATGTCCCCAGAATGTAACATAATGTTAGTCGAGACCTTTGCTCAGAGTCTCGCTGAAATTGGATCCGTTCCCCACAAGCCACCATCCCCGCAGCCCCGGGAATTGAAGCAGCTAAAAAGGTTAGACGATCTCGAAGTTCCAAGCGCGCCAACCAGCAAGCTAGAAAGTCGGTCCGAGAAGAGGCTAGCTCGATAATCCCATGTCTTCCCGCCTCCGCAACTTCGTCCTAACGGGCAACGTACCCCGTATCCGCTGGAGTAATGTGGAGGACCGCAAAGCTGGAGCCGCGCGGTGATTGGTAGTCTTGGAGATACCGTAACATCAGAAGTGAGGATGTGGGGAGACGTACGGGCTAGCTGTAGGAGAAGGCCCGCGCTATAGGGTGGCCTTGCGCTCGAAGGATCTTGAAAACGGATGGGAATGTGACGTCGAACCCAATGGTCAAGCTTACCTAGGGCCAATTTCTGCACCTATAGCAGCCCGTCCTTGTCTGCGCTCCGTATTGCGACTCTACACCGGTGGCTTCTGAAAGCTCCAGCTCCTCATATGGATTATGGCCCGATGGGTGCTGCCCCCTGCACGGCGGAAAATCACCGAATGGGCCCAAGATTGCCCATGCTACGCAGTAAGCGTGCGATGGCCACGACCGGGAGCACTTGGGTGTCATTGGGACGCATGCAAGTGAGCTTTAATATATGAAGGGCTCACTCCACCACCATGGATTGTCGTTCCCCGAGCTACTACTCTTCTTACCCGACTTTGCCTTCACGCGTCAGAGCTTGTTTTCCTCCCCCGTGACAAACCTACGAGGAAGGTGATCAAGATGTCGAGGTTTCCAAAGATTAGTACGTCGACACTAATAGCACCTAATAGTAATTGTATGCGCGCAATGCTTACATGTCTTAGCAAACACTTACTTCATGGCGATTATCGCCACCGTGGGCGGTATGCTCTTCGGTTTCGATATCTCGTCCATGTCTGCCATCGTCATTACCGACCAGTATATCGAGTACTTCAACAACCCCTCTGGCCTCACCCAAGGAGCCATTGGGTCTGCTCTTGCTGCTGGATCTGTCGTTGGTAGTTTAATGGCCGGTCCTATTTCGGATAAGTATGGTCGACGTGATAGGTACGTCTAAACTCTTCACTAGTCTCTGCTGGAGTTGAATCTCATGTTTTGTAGTATCATGTTTGCCTGTCTTTGGTGGCTGGCTGGAACCGCAGTCCAAGTTGCTACCACCGGCGTGGGCTCGTTGATTGCTGGCCGTGTCTTGAACGGTGTCTGTGTCGGTATCACCTCTTCTCAAGTCCCCGTGTACCTCGCAGAGATTGCCCCACGAGTAAGTTGAAACTTTGTGTTTAGAACCACTACCACCCGCTAACAAGGTACAGGATTCTCGGGGTCGTATTATCATTATCCAGCAGCTTGCCATCGAGTGGGGTATCTTGATCATGTACTTCATTGGTTATGGAGTAAGTAGTTCCCGCGATTTACAAGCGACGAGAAATAGCTAACTCATTATTACAGTGCTCTAAAATCGAAGGCACAGCGTCGTTTCGAACTGCATGGGGAACACAATTTATTCCCTGCGTGGGGCTTATGATCGGTCTTCCTTTCCTTCCTAGGTCTCCAAGATGGCTCGCCAAAGTCGGCCGCGAGGAAGAAGCAATCCAAACTCTCGCCGATATCCAAGCTGGTGGAAACAAGGATGATCCCCTTGTCGTCGCCGAGTGGGAAGAGATATACACTGTCCTGAACGCAGAGCGCGAGTCGATTCGAGGATGGAGGAAGTTCTTCGTTAATGGCATGTGGAAGCGAACTCTAGCTGGAATGAGTGTGCAGGCTTGGCAAGTAAGTATTCTGCGAAATGCTACCATCGAGAGTTTCCGCAATGCTAATACTATAAAAGCAACTGAGCGGAGCCAACGTTATCGTATACTACATCGGATACGTCTTTTTGATGGCAGACCTCCAAGGTGATGTCAACTTGATTTCTTCCGGCATTCAATATGCGCTCTTCATCATGTAAGTTGTAATGAGCTGAGGCGATCCCATCTTTTACAATAAGTGCTGATTATATTTAGTTTCACCACCATCATGTTCTTCTTCATTGACCGCACCGGCCGTCGAACGCTCCTTGTATCTGGGGCCATAGGAATGGCTGTTTGCCATTTCGTCGTCGGTGGCCTTCTTGGTACCTACAGCATCGATGTACCCGAGGGTGTCGGCGGAAACCACAATGTTGTTATCAAGGTCTCAGGCTCCCCTGCTCATGGTGTCATTGCATTCAGTTACCTTCTCATCATCGTCTATGCGCTTACTCTGGCCCCTGTCGCTTGGATTTACGCTGCTGAGGTCTGGTCGCTTGGAACGCGCGCTACTGGAATGTCACTGGCTGCGGTGGCTAACTGGCTGTTCAACTTCGCCCTGGGACTCTTCACACCGCCGGCGTTCCTTAACATTAAGTATAAGGTTTTCATCATCTTCGGCGTGCTTTGTATCGGCGCAGCCATCCAAGCCTGGTTTACGTACCCTGAAACATGTGGCAAGACTATTGAGGAAATCGAACTATTGTTTGCTAAGGGTGCGCCAGCGGCATGGAAGACTAAGAAGGGCGGTTCTCGTCTTGAAGCTGAGATCCAGGCCGTGTTGAACCGCAAAGAGAATGGCGAAGATGTTCATACTGATGTACATCCGGAACTCCAAAAGACAGCAACAAGTGAGGTGGCTAAGGAGACCGCGTAGTATCTTGTCTAATAACAATAACTAGTTATTATTCCGCCCTCTGATATTTACGAGGTCAAAGATGCTAAGGTACCTACTTTATCTTGTTGGAGTTGGGGGGTATAAGCGAAAGAAGAATTCTAGCTCATATGCGACACAACACAAATTGAACTAGGTTGATAATATATTTCTACCGGAGTTATTCGGAGAATACCACTTAAATATATACCTAGGTTAGCAGATTAGGTAACGTAAACAACAGGTCAAAGGCCCACACGGGTCAAAGGCCTACGCTAATATAAAATACCACTTTTTAACTTAAATTATATATTATTTAATTAAAATAAAATATCTTATTAATTAAAAGAAATTAAAATAAACTTAACGTTTAATATTATATAATGTAATGAAAAATTTAATATTAAACATATTATATACGTATATAATATCGCTTTTATAATGTTATACAATAGAATTAATAGCCGGTAATCACGCGTTAATATTATGGAAATATGGCGAA
Organism: Daldinia grandis; assembly: GCA_022432525.1. NCBI lineage: Eukaryota > Fungi > Ascomycota > Sordariomycetes > Xylariales > Hypoxylaceae > Daldinia > Daldinia grandis. Next base: position 2,289,267 of record JAJKLB010000001.1, read on the forward strand.
AATTGATTTAATATAAAGAAGATATTATTATTAAATATATATTTAAATTAAATGTTTAAACATTCCCGCTTTAAATTATTTATATTAAAAAAATAGCTAATATATTATTATGCAAACATAATAAAAGATATATTAAAGTTAATTAGGTAATAATTTTTATATGACGGTAATTATAGTTTAAAATATATTTAAATTATTAAATTAATTATTAAAAAACTTTTTTGCGAAAATTTTATTATTTATAAAGTTTAATTTAAATTTATAGTTAATATAATAACGGAGTATAATATTTTATTTAAAAATATATATAATTTTAATAAAATTAAATTTATAATAAATATAATAATTATAAAAATGGTTATAATAAATTTAAAATAACGTTTTAAGTTTTATTAAATTTAATTTAAAAATTATAAATAATTTATAATTATTTAAATAGTTAATTTTTAAAATTAAGTTATATTGTCGTTTATTGTAATAATAGGTAAATTATATTTAATATTATAATATTATAATAACATATTTTTATTTAATTAAGTTATTAAATTATTAAATAATAATTAAATAATAAATAAAATTGGTTTAAAATAATTTACGCATTTTAAAAAGTATATAAAATTATATATAAAAGGTTTTAAACATCTTTTTATTTTTAACGGTTATAAAAGTTATATTTTAATAGAATTTTAAAAATATTACCGTAAATATAATATTATAACCTTTTATATATTTATCCATTTATTTTATAAATTTTAACCTTTAAATATAATTATATTTTTAATTTTAAAATATGTATATAAATTAATTATTAAAGATTTAATTTATTAAAGTTTTATATATATTAAGAAAAAAGACTTTTTCCCTTTATTTTATATTATATTTTAAGTTATTTTTATAAAAAATAATATATAAATTAACTTTGAAATAATAAGGTTAATTTTTTTAAATAATAATAAAGTTATTTTAAACTTTAATATTATTTAAATTACTTATATATTATCTTTAAACCTTAATTTCCTTAACTTTTTTTAGATATTTAAAATATTATATAATATTATAAAAACTGTTTTACAATTTATTTTTTTAAAAAATAAAATTTTTAATTATTAATTTAATTTGTTAATTAAGATTTTTAAAATTATAAATAAATTAAATAAAATTATATATAAATTATTATATAAGGTAACTTTATTAAAAAAAGAGGCTATAAATTTTTAAAAAATAAATTACGTATTTTTTAAACATTAAAAAATTAAAAATAAATAATTATAACGTAAAAGACCTTTTATTTAAATTAAAGAAAATATTATTTAGGTTAAGAAAAAAGGTAATAACATTATAACTAATAATATTATTATTAAAGGTAATGTTTTATAAAAACCTCGATAAACTTTTTAACGTTATAACATTTACGAAAATATAAATTATAATATATAAACATATTAAATTAAATTAAAAGATATTAATGAAAAAGATTAATTAAATTTTAATTAAATTAAATATGTTATAATTAAGTAATATTTAATTAAATATAAAAGGTTTAAAATTATAAACCTTTGACCCGTGTAAACCTTTAACCTGTTGTTTACGTTATTTACAAAGTTTTAACTAGTTGATTTTTATTGTTTTGTAATACATGTAACGTAAACAATAAGTCAAAAGCCTATACAGGTTAAAGGCCCACAATTTTAAACCTTTTATATTTAATTAAATATTACTTAATTATAATACATTTAATCCAATTAAAATTTAATTAATTTTCTTTATTAATATCTTTTAATTTAATTTAATATATTTGTACATTATAACTTATATTTCTATAAATATTATAACGTTAAAAAATTTATTAAAGCCTTTATAAAATACTATTCTTAGTAATAATATTATTAATTATAATACCATTACCTTTTTTCTTAATTTAAATAATATTTTTTTTAATTTAAATAAAAAATCTTCCACGTTATAATTACTTATTTTTAACTTTTTAACGTTTAAAAAATATATAATTTATCTTTTAAAAATTTATAACTTCCTTTTTTAATAAAACTACCCTATATAATAACTTATACATAATTTTATTTAATTTATTTATAATTTTAAAAATCTTAATTAATAAATTAAATTAATAATTAAAAATTTTATTTTTTAAAAAAATAAATTGTAAAACGGTTTTTATAATATTATATAATATTTTAGATATTTAAAAAAGGTTAAAGAAATTAAGATTTAAAAACGATATATAAATAATTTAAATAATATTAAAGTTTAAAATAATTTTATTACTATTTAAAAGGATTAACTTTATTACCTTAAAATTAATTTATATATTATTTTTTATAAAAATAATTTAAAATATAATATAAAATAAAAGGAAAAAGTTTTCTTTTTTAATATATGTAAAATTTTAGTAAATTAGATTTTTAATAGTTAATTTATATATGTGTTTTAAAATTAAAAATACGGTTATATTTAAAGGTTAAAATTTATAAAATAAATAGATAAATATATAAAAGGTTATAATGTTATATTTACGGTAATATTTTTAAAATTCCATTAAAATATAACTTTTATAACTGTTAAAAATGAGAAAATGTTTAAGGCTTTTTATATACAATTTTGTATATTTTTTAAAATGCGTAAGTTATTTTAAATTAATTTTATTTATTATTTAATTATTATTTAATAGTTTAATAACTTAATTGGGTGGGAATGTGTTGTTGCGATATTACAATATTAAGTGTAATTTATCTGTTATTATAATAAACGGCGATACGGTTTAACCTTAAAAATTAATTATTTAAATGGTTATAAATTATTTATAATCTTTAAGTTAAACTTAATAAAGTTTAAAACGTTATTTTAAGTTTATTATAATTATTTTTATAATTATTATATTTATTATAAATTTAATTTTATTAAAATTATATATATTTTTAAATAGGATATTATATTTTATTATTATATTGGTTATAAATTTAAATTAAGTTTTATAAATAATAAAATTTTTATAAAAAGCTTTTTAATGATTAATTTAATAATTTAAACGTGTTTTAAGTTGTAATTATTGTTATATAAAAATTATTACTTAATTAATTTTAACGCGTTTTTTATTACGTTTATGTAATAATATATTAACTATTTTTTTAATATAAATGATTTAAAACGGAAATATTTAAATATTTAATTCGAGTATATGTTTAATAATAATATCTTTTTTATATTAAGTTAATTTTTACTGTATTTTTATAATATTAACGCGTGGTTATTAGCCGTTAATTTTATTATATAATGTTATAAAAACGATATTATATATGTATATAATACGTTTAATATTAAATTTTTTATTACGTTATATAACGTTAAATATTAGGTTTATTTTAATTTCTTTTAATTAATAAGATATTTTATTTTAATTAAATAATGTATAATTTAAGATAAAAGGTGGTATTTTATATTGGCGTGGGCCTTTGACCCGTGTGGGCCTTTGACCCGTTATTTATGTTATAATTTAGATATATATGTAAGCACGAAGTACCTATGTATGTACCTATACATGTATGCAGGTAAGACATTGCGCTACCCCTAAACTTTACCGTTCTTTTTGGGGAATCCGGTTCCTTGCATGTGCAGATATTATGTACCTAATGTACGAAGTACGTACAAAATTGGAAGCCAAGCACGGAATAGGAACTGCCCCACATCAAAACCGTCGGTTCCCCTTACCCAATCTGCCAATCTGCCAATTCCAACATTGCACCGATTTGTTCGATTTGTTCCAGAGCTCAATGCGCCCATTGCTCGATAGGTACTCCTTATCCTACTTTCTCTCTCCCCCATATTTGTCGAGCCGCATTGGCAAAGGTCAACTGTCGGCAACATTCATTCACCTGGCAAAAAATCAAAAAGAATCATATACATATGCCATTGGTATATCATGGTAACTCGTTAATGTGATTATGTATTTATAGTGTCTTGTTGAGCTTTTTTTAGCCCTTCAGCAGCCACGTCGCGCGGGTTCATGCCGATTTCCCCTTGCGATTGACCGCTGCCCCTCCGCCCTCACGTTCGCAAACCCGTCCCGATCGCGTTTCCAACACCACAATCATGGACCAGGCAGACATACCGGCATTGCTGTCGCGGTTGGCTAGCGACGAAGATGCCGCCCGGAAAATGGCTGTTTTTAAACTGCAGTCCTCTATAAATGACCCCTCCTTCGCCGATGTATTCATCTCCTCTGGTGGTTTAATTATACTACGGCGTCTTATTATGAGTACCGGCGGCAATACCCTTGCATATTCACTACAAAGTCTCAGTCGATTGCTCGAGGTGGATATGGGATGGGATATCTTCGAGGGTCCGACTGCAGGTGATTTAGTTGAGCGCGTTGTCGAACTTATCGTCACAAATCCTTTGGTCAACATTCTTCGAGGTGCTATGTCCATTCTCGTCGCACTTGTCAGCCATTCGCAGTCTGCCTCGTCGGGAGGACGGGTACCTGTATCGTTCGGTTTTCGCGCATTAAAACCAGCTGTCGCCGTATATCCACAGTTCTTCGACCTCGTCATCCAGCAATTAAATTCGGCGGACCACGCCCTCTGCGCCAACGCACTTATGTTGATCAACGCTCTCATAAGAGATGCTGTCTCGGGCGAGTCTAATCTCGACAGTAGTAAGGCAGCTGGTACTGGGGAAGAGTGGCCTAAGTTTATAAGGAGGTTGCAAGATCTGGGCCTAATCAAGGCGGTATACAACCTGATGCAGAGTTCGGCACTGCAAGATCTTGCACACCCGCTGTTGGAATTTCAGTCTCTTACGAAGGTGCTGCTTCAAAAGTGGCGGCAAGTTCAGGTTGACGTTGAAAGACCCGAACACAGAAGAGCGTTAAAGGGGCTTCATCTTGCCAGCGCGCCGAACAGAGACCATGTGAACGGTGTAGGGAAAGTTGAGGAGCTTCAGGAGTCCGGAAAGAAGGGTAGCAGAAGACACAATCCCGAGAAGTGGAGAAGGCTTGGCTTCGAGACTGAAGGTCCGGCGGCAGAGTTTAATAATACGGGGTTCCTTGGGCTTATGGATCTTGCGGACTACGTGCGAAAGAACGAAGATGGCTTTCAGAAGTTACTCCTAGAGCAATCCACTAAGCCGCTCCATGAACGTTGCCCTATTGCCAGGTCCAGCTTAGCGGTTACCCTTATTTTATACGAACATTTCGAGTGTGATAAATCAGAAATGGAAGACCTAAGAGGATATCAATTATCAGACGGAAAGCACCAAGACAAACTCTTCCGACCGTTGCTTCTCCAATGGTCTAGATTACATACGGCTGGTTTAAATGCATTCTTCAAGCTATGGAAATCTACTGGCGCAGAGCAGGAAGATTTTGAGAAGGTGGCAGAATTAGTTCGTATACTTGTCGACCAGGTTGTAGGACAGGCTGGCCGATCGAAGGACGTCTTAGAGGTCGAGGATGATCTAGTTGAATACGACTTGGGGCGGCTGCGCGAGCTTCAAATGGAGCTTCTAGAACTCTCGTTCGACGATCAATGGGGCCAACACCTTTACAAAGTGCGGGAAAGCTTAAATCAGGAGGCCCTCACGTTTATCAAGGAACAACGTGTCCGATGTCTCTTACAAGGCTGCTGGTTTTCGAAGCCATCAACGCGAAAAGATGACCCAGGGAATAACGCACCTAACCGTCGTGCAGCTAATGGTACACTTTGGAGGTACGCTAAACTGTCGCACAACCGCCGCTACCTGCACTGGGCCGATTTTGCGTTCCGAACCGGACCGGAGCCGAATCTGGATGCGCTTGGCGGGAAGGTAGATCTACGAGAAGTTAGCTCTGTCGCGTCTAACGTATCTGCTCCGTCTGGTGACGCGGGAGGCGAGACGAGCAACAGCACCAAGATCACAATCTATGGATATCTTAATGTTGGCGAGACTAATAAAATCAAAGACCTGAGCGAAATAAAAGAGGAGTCACTGCTCACTCTACATCCTATGAACCATAGCCTAGCATCAGAGTGGCTCGACGGCTTGCTAATGCTGCTAGGCCAAACCCCGATAACAGCAGAGACTAATAAGCTCATCAAGCTTGTACAAGACTATGGCATGAAGATCAGACTGCTGAATGTCCGGATGGAAGCCACTTACATGGGCCCACCGGAGGGTGCTGGTGTGGTGCCGAGTAGGGAGGAACTAAATGACGATTATTGGTACCAAATTTAATATGACTTCCTCTACGCATATGTAGAGACATCGGGCAGCATCGATTTTGGGTCGCATACTTACTGTTGGTACAACTCTGCGGTCTAGAGTGCAGAAGGGGCGGTACTATTACACTGGTTTCTACGTTAATCGGCATACAGACTCGCCCGCAGGGGATGAAGCTTTTACGGCGGATCATTTTTGTCCGAGGATACCACTTTTTGTTTTTGTACTTTTAGAGGATATACCCACGACTGAATTAAGAATCGATATTGCAAATAATCGACTTGTCATCAGTTGTTTTGTGTTTGATGATGAAGGTGATTCCGCCAAGCTTTGCGGGTAATATAAATGCATATGCGCATAGGCGCATAGGCGCATAGGAGTTATACTAGCGCGGTTGCTTCCCGGAATCCACTTATTATGCAGTTTTAGCTGTAACATACCGGTTTTCAGCCCAGCCCCAACCACCTGTGTATGTACATAGTACCACCTAGCTCCACTAGAGAGTTCCCCACCCGCTGTCACTCCTAATCTTTGAGTTTATCGTCATTGCTGTGAAACAGTTCCGTTTACAACTCCAATGGTCTAGATTTAGACAAAGATACTTTGTATTGAGTTCATATTCATACCTTTGATTACAAATGCATTCCTTTCAATTGAGGCAAATACGTACCTCAGATTAAATACCTATAACGTCAAAGAAGCTTATCTAACAAGATGCGACGGTCGGGTGCTCCTAGTCCGTCGGGCAAAGTCCCATTGAACGGGCACTTTAGGAATGGTATTTGGTATTGTAAGTCATGCCTTAAATTTAATAGGTTATATCCACTAGCACACGACCAAAGGTAACTAACTTATCGTTCGTAACGCTAGGCAACTGTATTCCTCGCCTTCCCGCAATCCAGTACCTGGCTAAGCGAGAGACCCCAAATAAGGGACGATCGTTTTACGCCTGCAAAAAGGACAGAAATAAGGAGAATAAATGCAATTTCTTCCTGTGGACTGAGGACGCCCACGCGCGCGAAGTCAATAACGTCCTGACTAATTCGCGCAGCGAGGGTGAGGGAACTCCCAGCCGGCGGCCTAATAAGAGGCAGCGAACGCTGCATGAGAGCATAACTCCGGCAAAAAAGAAGCGACAGGGGAAGACTCCCGTTACTAGTTTAGCAGATCTAGACTGCATGCTTAACCCTGATCCTCCTTCTGCGACGGCTCAAAGCTCGACTATGAAGACTAGGTCTAGCTCCAAGGAGGCGACTAAAAGTATAGAGAAGAGTCGTCCATCGGACGAAGATGATGACTCAGCTCATACCTCAGACGACGCTCAGGTGCAGTCTGACTCGACGCCAGATACGCCATCGGCAGCGCCGAAGAGGAAACGGTCAGATGTCGAAGAGTACAGCGACCTCTCTTCCGGCGAAGAGCAGGAACTCGTCGCTCTCACTAACAACTCAGCTCAACCCCAAACTAAGCAGCGCAACGCCTTCGCCACCCCCTCCGGCTCTCGTACTCTCATCGAAGACGGCATGGTAACCCCGCTAACCGAAAAGCCCCTCCGCCGCGTGCTCTTCGCAGACTCCTCCTCCCCTGCCACTCCCAAGCGGGACCTAGCCGTATCCTCAACCAGCCCCCTGTCCTCCCAGCAACAGCAACAAGATCCCGCTACGCCCAGCAGGGAACGGGAGCTCACGCAGGAAATCATGGCGCTTCTGTACGATCAGAACATCGACGGTGCCGTGCGCCGCAAGATAAGGGGCACACTGGATCGGCACGCGGCGCGCGCCAAGGGTCTCGAGAGAGGGCGCGATGCGTCGCGAGAGGCGGCTAAGAAGGCTGAGGCTAAGGTCGCTGAGTTGCAGCAGCGGGTCGCGGATCTGGAGAATCAGAGGAGGTTGGATGGCGAGGCGAGGCAGAAGATGAGGACGGATTTGATGAAGTTGTATCGAGAGAGTTAGGGGCGTGGTGAGAGGGGTGGGAGGGGGGAGAGGATGAAAGACTAGGGGCGTCTTAAGTTGCGTGTTTAACTTTACGTGGTGACGCTTGTGACAGTGTACTTGCTCACTGCGGCGCTTGAGGATCCGTTTTGTGGATGGTTGGCTTGGTTAACTGTATTTGATGTTGAAGGATATCCCTTTGGTTTTTGTGCTTGGTGATAGGACACCAGATAAGCACCTGTTAGGATTATGGATTATGGCCATGGTTGTAAGGCGTTAGTGTTCTTCTAATTCAATATGCGTCCAGTTTGAAGTAGGTACTTTATGATGCATGTATGATCCTTGTTTGGATTTCCTTTGCAGCTTTGTAACTAAATCCTCGAATTATAAGTGACGCCCGTTAGGATTTCATGAATATGATATATATGTCGCTCGCGATATTGCTAATTGAGATGAAAACACCAAACATCACGCCTTACTATTGCAGTATAAAGCATCATAGTCATGAAAGTCTATTAAAGTATCAGGATCTTCTGCCCTTACAATCTATCAATATCGTCTTCATCTTAGGAGCAACTAGGGAGCCTAATCAAACGGTATTCGACGTAGCTCCCCAGCACCTTGTTTCCGCATCGCTTGGGCCGCGGCAATTGCACTAGGCACCTTGATACCGCAGCAGTCGCCCCAGCTGCTACCATTGTGCATGTGTTTCACTCCGTCGTGCTCGACAACCACTCCTCCACCTTCGGGCTCGTTTTCTTCATTCGATATTCCTACTTCAGACTCGGTGCTCATACCCTCTACAGCAGGCACTAGTGAGCCAAAGAGGAAATGTTGCATCACTGGCAACTTCTTGAGCACCTCTTCGACAAACATCCTTCTCATCCCGCCTTCAATCTTGGTCCAGTTCTTCGCCGATGATATGTCGTCCAACATCGGGCTATGCCAACGCAGGCCTTTGACGGTTTTCGTACTGTTGACAAAGTTCACCTGGCCAAGATACATGAAGTCATGGCCGAATTCTTCTAGGGTCAGTTCCTGGTGTATCGCCATTGGGGTGATGAAAGGGTGGTGGAGAAGCTGGCTGGCTCCGAAGAGAAATGGTAGGAACTGGTAGTCGTCCAAACCCCAAACGCCGTGTGAGCCGGCTGGTTCGAGGTAGTATGTTGACTGGATCGTTCGCATAAGTTCTAGGTACCGGGTAAAGACCTTTAGGACCAGTGCTTTGAAATCGGCTCTCTTCACAATCTGGAGCTGATACAAGCACAGCAGCCATATTATGAAGTTCAATTCATGGCCTGAGCCGTAGTCTATCCTGGTCCGGTTGCCAAAAGATTGGTTAAGATATGACTCGACCTCCGAGATGGCATCTTGCGAAGTCAGACCGAGCTTCCGATGCCAAGAAGGACTGGTAGCTTTGGCCTTATCAAGAAAGGTACGGAAGACCTTGTTTCCGAACCGCGACCCTTCGGCGTCGTCGGGAGGGGTAGCTAGAACCAGTGCTTCGACCTCATCGAGGACATCAATGATAGATTTGATGATGGGACTACAGTCCTCATCCTTAATAGCCGATATAGGAGTATCTACTACGGCATCTGCGAGGCCGAAGACAAATGCTAGAATGAGGGTGTGAGTTTGTGATGAGAGGAAGAGCTTATGGTCCTCGGTAGATAGGATCCGCCGGGTGGGAACCTGGAATGAATGAGATGAAGGGTCTGGTGGTGGCGGTAAAGCAGGTGTTTCTGGTGGTGGAAGAGGGTTTGATTGTGGGGCCCGTCGACGACGCGGTTCCAACTTTGGGATCTTATCCTTAAGATTCGGTATCGTTTGTAGGGGGGTTTGAGTAGCCATGATAGCTTTAATCATAGAGTATCTGTAAAAATGTTGATCAAATCCAACTTGAGACGATCACGATAGGTTGGTTATAAAGAGATGCGGTGCAATCACGCATTATTGAATAATCGATTCATGTAGCGAATCAATGAAGGAAATAGAAGTTGCAAGTATATTTTTATTGTCCCGATGTACTAGGCCACAGCTGCGTAATCTAGTAGACCATAAGAGCCCGACTTGTAGTAAAGGCTCGGGCTATTCCGAACTTTACCCGCCATATGTACCTAGGTACCTAGTTATCTATACAGTGCTTAAAACTTATCAACCATCAGGAGTACATATTAAAGCATATAAATTTGCTGCTTAAGATAGGTACCTAGGTATATACTCTGTGATTTTGCCTTTAACTACTTGGTACTTCATAGTTATGGAAAAAAGAAAATGATCTATTACCTAAAACTTATATACCTTCACCATCTCCATTCTTATTATTTCATTTAGTTAGTAAATATAAATAATCAATACTATTTACCTTTATATATAATATCACCAATGCAATCGTATTTGCTATGGATTTTAAGCCTATCCCCACGCATGTCCCGCTTCTCAGCGATGAGATATGTATGAAACTGGGCCGAAATGTTGAAATATACCATCCCGGTTATCCGAAGCCAAACCCGCCAATCTTCCTCCGGGCCACCGATCAATAACATCTGGTCCGACGGCAAAGGTCGAGACGCAGCCGAGGCAAATCAGCCTTTCCTTTCGAAGTCCGCTAACCCGAAAGACACCCGTTACGTCCCCAAAACAAAAGGGGACATAGCTATAACCCACTAGTCCCGAAGATGCTTACGTCAAAACAGTTTAAGCCGCCGCAATCTAAAGCATCTGGCGTCGACGAGAAACACGATATCAGCCAAGTTAATGAGGAGCACCCGGCCGTCCGTCCGAGCAGCGATCTGGTATATCCGGTCCGTACCGGCGAGTTCGTGCCGTACGACGATCCAAGAGAGCCTGGTGACTGCGGCTATAACGAATACCACCTCCGAAGAGATGCGGAAAGTAGCCTCCGTCCAACAGTTAAGAGAGTAATGATTAATAACGATCCCTAAATTCGCCGTAATTTATATCCTAGGGTCGAGGTAGGCAACCCTCAGTCCATGAGAAAAAGTTGATCAGGAGCCTGTTCCTCTTTAACTTCCCTGTTTTCGAAATATATTGGCAATCCTATTAAAAAAATATAGTATACTTAACGTTATACAGTTTCGTATAACTAGACTTAATATTTTATAGCAATTTCTACGTAAGAAATGAAGACGGGCAGAAACGAGACTATCCAGTAAGGTGAGCTACTGCCTAGATGCAAAAGGTGCCAAATGTATACCATATTATTTCCCAAATAGCCAAATAACTTAGGTTAGTTGGTTAGCTCCCGCTTTACAGGTTAAAATATTGATCTTTTATCCATTCTAATTCGCAACGAGGGCACATTTCCCAAACGCGGGATTTTTACTATCACTTAACACGACATTCTCAAGGAAACCTTGCGAACTTTTCGCAACTATTGATTAAAATCAATGCATCGTAAGTTACATCTATCGCAAATAAACACGCCCTTTCCTCCCTTCCCGCTTGGTTCAAATACCTTTGACAACCTCGACGCACCGCTTCCAGCCTCATCCCTATGCCCCGAAGGCAGTCGCCTCCGCGTTAAAGTTCGCTCCCGGCGTGGCCGCTTAGGCGGATATGAATTAAGATATGCGCCATCTTCCCCATCGCTTTTAGCGTCATCATCAAACTCATCCCCAAGGCAAGTTATAGGCGGGACCCGACTGCATCAGCCTTCGTTGCAGGGGAGTCTAACCGCCTACTTGCTAGGGGGACGCTCCAACCCCCGAAATCGATTCTCTCGATATGGTAGTAGGCCTAAACCCTTCACCAATAACAACCACGTATAGGGCACTTATCCATTGTCATGTCCGGTTCGTACCCTGCCTTATTGATCAAGAAGTCTTTCAACTTCCCGACTATACGGCCAGCGCAGTAGATATACTCCCCGTCACGTAGGTTCGACTCACCATCTCTTAGAACCCATCTATGTCTTTTGGAAGCCGATTTATCGAATAGGAGAAAGACGTAGAAACTATACGCCTGTGTACGCAAAAATCCTCCCCCCCTCCCGGCATCGTTCGAGGGGTTGAAGTAGAACTGGAGTTCCACGGAAACTTCGTGATCCTTGAGCTTCCCCATCATGTTGTCGGCCATAGTTAGAACAGCCGATTCGGGAGTATAACGCACCCTGCCTAAAAAAAAAGAGCATCCGATCCATTTATTTTACTGTATACTCTCATCCAGGTCGGCTCGTCTGAAATTTTCCAAGCTTTCGCTCGGGGTTAGTTCTTTACACATATACCGCTTATAAAAGAGTAACCTAACACTTACACCTGGATATTTTTCAGCTACGTTGTTAACAGTATCTACCAACTATTGTTAACCTCTGCAGAATCGCTACTCCTATGGGTTCGATACAAGCGAATACGTTAAACTCTACGTTGCTTGCACGCGGCATAACCAGGCCGTTTGGGGAAGCCCTCACTTCGAAAATAAGCTAAACCTTTCCAAATTTAAGTATATAATCGGGTTTGCTCTCGTACGTGCCCACGAACATGACCGTTGTAACGCAAGCTAGTTCCAATCGTGAACCAGCAAAGCGGCGGGTAGCTTGTCCTCCCCTCTGAGGAGTCGAGGGAGCAGCCAATGTAGATTATCTTGCGTATAAATAGAATACGTAAGGACTTATTATTAAATAATAAAATATGTAAAGATTTGCTATTTAATAAAGCATTTTTCAAATTGTTTATGTAAATTTGTTAGAAAGAATGCCCGAGATAGGGATATAGGTACCTAACTATACAATTATAAAGTGTATTGTTTTTTTATTCTTCATCTGTTAGCTTTCCCGCCATCAATGTTCGAGGGATGGATTGTTGCTACTAGTATGGTTGTCACAGCTGTAGCTATTGTTAACGTCGTAGCAACTCTTTAGCATCTATGTTATCCATAGCAACTAGGAAGTTAAATCACCTTTTTTAATATAAGCTATTATCAAATTAGGCCCTAACATTATAATATTATTCGTTTTTAACCGTGTAACAGAAAGCAACCCTATACGTCCTTCTGCTTTTAAGTTAGCAAATATGGCTCATAATAATCACTGCGCTGCTGGTTTCCGGCCGCCCTAGCCATCTAATCTTGGTGGTACGGGTGGGAATGTTGAAACAGATAATGTTACTTTTGTCGAACAGGCGCGGCGCAGATGGCGTGTCGATATGAATGGCGCGTATGTTGACCGTCCCGCTTCCACCACCGAAGTTAAGAGCTACGAAAAGACCCTATCAGGAAAGCTTAGCTACCCCTTAGTGATGTTTAGGGGCACCGTTCCGGCCATGCTCAGGTCGACGGCGAGATGGCCTTTGATAAGCATATGTCCTTGGTAAAGAACCCCGGAGAAAAAAAAACGCCTGCGATACTATGCCATTTTATTACACCACGCCTTATATTACTCCTCACATCACTCTTCTTTGCCTTACCCCTTATATTATCCGCAATCTCCGGCCTAAAAGTGTTCCTTTTGTGTAATCTATTCCTATAATGTCTAAAATACCCAGACTCTTAGGCCCTAGATCCTTACGTTATAGCCAGGTCATACCTTTTCGCAACTTTCCCCTTATACTACCCATAATGCCTAGTATAATACCTTTTATATACCACCAGTATAGCAAGGCCCAGCTTATCCTTACGCCGCCCCGCATATTGTCTGCAATATCCGGCCGGAGGGTGTTTCTCCCTTGTGACAACTACCAAGTAATCCCCGGCCCCGTTCCCCTCCGCATTGTTTTTTCGGACGCGTTAGTTAATGATATTTATTTTTAGCCACGTCCCCTTTTTAATGTAAATATAAATATCTATAGATGGCGTGTCCGGCCTGTATAAGGTAACGTTATATCATACCTTCTTGAGTATAATTCCCATAACATCCTGGCTAATGATATTTAACATAAGGAAGTAAATAATCTGTAAAGGCGTCCGGCTCGTGTATTTACAAACCAACCACGGCGGAGGCAGCGTTCGTTTCTTCATCCCAAAGTCCGGATCAATTACACGCTAATCCACACGTGTACACTCACGTATTGAATCCACATACATATCTCCTCAAGTGCGAGTAAAGCACAGGTACATTGCTCAATTAAACCTGATTTTTTAAAACCATTGCACTAGACTTAATAACTATGGTATATTTTAAGCTTTTTAAAAGTCTTGATTTGTAAATATCAGTGGAGTATGTACCTGTGCCTTACTCGCACTTGAGGAGATCGTTAAAATGTTAACTGATTAATACAGTTTTAAAACCCTGTGATTATGTAATCCTATTAACACTCTTGATGACATACACTACCTAGGTACATAATGTCCATAACCCCCCCCCCAGCCCCACTATGTAGTCTGAGGTTACCTGAGATAAGCAAAAAGTTCAATCCTCAATTGTCAAATCAAGAAAGACCTCACCGTTCCAATTTCTGCGCAAACACCATTTACAACCAAAAAAACTCCTTACTATTCCTCGCAAAAATGACGATCAATACCGAACCAGAAGCATTACTGTCTCACCTTCAAAATGCTGACGGCTCCGCTACTTTCTCTTTTGCTGGCTATACCGTGGTTGGGGCTGTAAATGGGCCGATCGAAGTTCAGAGACGAGATGAGCTCCCGGAGGAGGCGGCCGTCGATGTGATCGTACGACCAGCTGCAGGGGTTGGAGGTATGGCTTCCTTCGAAGCACGCTGACCCTTATATACATATATATAAACACAACTCACCACTGCTGTTTTGTAGGCACTAGAGAAAGGCACTTAGAATCACTGATTCAGTCGACTTTGCGCCAGATCATCCTCGTCAGCAACTTTCCGAGGACTCTAATCCAAGTTATTCTACAAGTCACCACCGCGCCCGAGAACGAATATGCCAATGCCAAAGTAGCGCAAGCTACCTCAGTAAGCTACACTTCGATATGGGGCTTGGAAGAAACGTAAGAGTATACTAACCGGACGTGCAATAATCCAGAACCTACCTATTTTGCCTGCCCTATTACAGACAGCGGTGCTCTCGCTCCTCTCTGCTGCCCTTCCGTTGACGGCAACACTGACATCGACTTCCCTGGCTGTTGTCGCTGACGGTCAATCAAAGAAGGCCATCTTAAACCCTTCGCCGCGAGAGATTGAAACGTCGCAATCGTTCCATGTCTTCTCGTTTACCTCGCACGATAAATTGATACTCGCAGAAAGCGAAGGAAGCTTCACGGTAAAAGAATGGGACGATGCTTTTGCCGTCGCTCAACGTCAATGCTGCCCTCCCGCCACTGCGGGCGATGGAGATACCCTTATGGATGATGATAGCCTACTTGGCGCAAACTTGAAGCAGTTTACACGATCTACGCTGGAGGGAAAAATAGCCTCGGACTTACATTGGAAGTGATTGATTCTTTCCCGTACACCCTGGATTAACACGAGCTAGATTATATGGATATAACTGGCTAGAACCTACGGCGACAATGCTGGAGTGGCGGTCAGTAATGTACGTTGGTCTAGTCCCGCTCAGACATGTTTGATACTCCCGACTCGGCGCATCGCGTTCATGGAGATGCTATGGATTGGGGATCTGCTACCGGGTGTGGTGGATCATCTGGCTAGTTGATGGGGTTCTTGTTTACATTAGCATGGCAAATGTTGATCGGATGGTTCCTTTAGTAGGCGAACGGGAAAAACGGCAGCATCCCAGGAAGCTAACGACTAGGTATGCGTTGCTAATGCTAGCCAAGAGTTTGGCAGATATGCTGGGCTAACCGACGAGTCTGTCACAGGGACACACTAAGAAACGAAGGAAGCGCTTCGTCCCGAGCACCAATCGAGTGCGGTGGTGATAGCATGACGCTCTTTACAAGATGTCTGCAGAGATTTGCAGCGCATATTGTTCGTAGCCACGTTTTTCCAGCTAGGACTTTTACGAGGTACCGAAAAGACGAGTTGACAATCCTATCGAAATTCGAATTAATTGTGATGCAGTGGAGTCCATGTTGGTGGAGTGGCAGTTAGTGGTTGTTTCTGGATGTGTGATCTTCGCAGGGGAGGCCACTTTGCTCGATGATGTTCCAGACGCAGGATTCGTCCTCAAGTGAAGGCCCAAAACAAACCGGCATAATGCAGATATCTGCAGGAGGTCGAAGGAGGCTCAAGAGATCCCGTCAGCTTCCAGTTGATTGATTAGTCGATCGAGAAGACGGATTGCAAGAAATTCGGGAGCATTTGCAAGCCCTGGATTGGGGAGCTGGAAAAGATGAGACGAGTCTAGTCTCCTCAACGCAGCGTTCGCTTACGCACCCCTGCGTAAGAGTTACAACGTGAGACCTGGCGCGAAAAGACTTAATACATAGCATCTGTTAGGGGGGGGGAAACAGGAGAAAGTACTAGGTTAGTGATGGTGGGTCAAACAAACCGCCACGTACCCTCCATTTTCTAATTTTCTATGCCTTTTCCGAGAATCGAGATACATACAAGACACTGCAGCGGCGTTAGGTAGTGTATGGAGTGGCGGCTGTCACTTCGGGTCTTATTACTGGATGCAGTTTACGAAGTTACATTAGTGCCGTCCTTCTACAAAGAACCGCGTACGTAAGAATCTCTACCGGGCACGTACTAGAGTAGGTACTTGGGTACTTAGATACATAGGTATATACCCCCACTTGAACCGGACCCTTACCTGCTCCACCCAGCTGCTACTCCACAGTCCATGCACGGAGGTACCGCTCCAAGCATCTCCACAGCCGGTCCTCCATCTCTATCACCAAGTAGCCGATTTGTCTTAATAAGTGAGCCGGGCACGACTGAATTCTCGAGTTTCTCGTCTAACTGGATCTTCAGTCACTCAGACCCAAGTCTTTCTTTTCTATCAGCTGTTTGTGAGAACAGCAAAGCAGAGCTCTGGAAGTTCTTGCAAACTCAACCTTTAATTTCTGCGTTTGACTATTTTCCGGCCTGGCTGCTACCTTCGTTCTGTCTACCAACACATAGTCTTTCGCAGAGTTGAACTCGAGTTGTTTCATTTTTATTCATTTTTAATAACCAACACATATATCCCTCTCCCTCGACAATTCGTTTTATCTATCAATTCCAACATTGTTAATTCTCTTCCACGGACCTTTTACACTCGACATTTGCGAATTCCTCCACGACCGATTTTCTCCTTCAACTCGATTATAAGAACAAGCGACTAACGGGATAGCTTAATTCTAAACGGAGTGTACTATCTAATCCTAATCGAGAGTCAGTCTCTTGCATCTTCTGTGCTTCCTAAGACAGCATACTCGCCGATTCGGTCTCTGGAAATCTGCCGCTGTTGTGACCATATCGTCGTCACATCTAGTGTCTCGATATCACGAGACTAACATACCTCGGGAATAGCTCTGTAAGTTTTGCTACCCATGATTTGCCATGTCTCGGAGATGAAGCGCCTATAGTGTGCCGTCGCTGCATGGATTCTTTGCCGAGTGCCACCAGCACCATATTTTGTTACCTTGGCTATTATGAGCTAGAATACGATTCCCCTCCTATTTCATACACGTGCTGCCTTGTATAAGAACCCCCCGCTGACAAACCGTGGTTTTTAGTGCTCATCGTTGTACAACGTAAAGAGTCTACTCAACTGGAGTCTCTATACCGGTTCTAAATTAATCCTGCAGGGTTCGGACATAGCGTAGGACCTTTGTGCTATCTTCGGATTCGGCGGCTTCTATTAAAACCCGTATCGATTAGGTACTTTTCGCCTAGGTACAAGCGTGTGGAGCCATGCCTAATTTAGGGTTAATGGGTTCGCCAACAATGGGGGTGCATACTGTTCTAAGTAACAATAATAACACGCTGGAGGAAGCTGACGGAGGGGTCGGGATCGCTGTCGGCCCCGTTTCTAAGCAATCCACTTCCATCATAGCCATTCCAGATCAAGATCAACAACCCCTGCGACAATCCGGTTCGCCTACAAAGTCCGACTCTGCGCCGCATTTCCCTTCTGCTTCTCAATCCCACTACCATGCTGACGGCAACGACACAAAACCTGAGCCTTCTGCTCTAGCCCTCAAAGGTACAGACGTCGTCCCCAATAATCAATCTCGTGGGCACCGCAAGAACGCACCCTCTGTCGATGCCGTCCCGCGCCAAACTCTTATGAAAGCACTGGCTTCTGTCGCACGGAATAATAAACCTGAGGCATTATCATTAAACAACATGTTGTCCGCCCACTCAGCGGTCGACAAGCGACCTGGCAATTCTTCCTCCTCTCAACAACTCTCCGACGCTCTATCCGAGCTTGCCGCACGAAACCTAACTCCGACCACCGCATTCCCCTCTCTTCAGTCGCCATGCTTTTACCACAACCGATTTGATGACGCAGTCGATATTGATAAGGTCCTTGAGGAAATCAAAAACGACGAGTGGATGTCGCATTCCAGATTAGTGCAGACCGCAACCGGCGTCCGCGAGGTGTCAAAGCAACTACAGCGTCGGCCCATCCGCCGAGCTGTCCGCAGTGTCATGATTGTCACCAAAGCCCGCGATAATGAATTGGTCTATCTGACTAGGGAACTCACCATGTGGCTACTGAGAACTCCCCGATACGGCTCAGATATAGGGGTCAACGTCTATGTTGATGCGAAACTACGCAACTCGAAGCGCTTCGGTGCTTCTAGCATTGTGGACGAAGACCCTCGCTTCGAGTCTATGCTTCGATACTGGTCTCCGGACCTTTGCTGGAGTAGCCCGGAGAAATTCGACCTTGTTTTGACTCTTGGTGGTGACGGTACGGTACTGTTTACGTCCTGGCTCTTCCAAAGAGTTGTTCCTCCCGTCTTGTCGTTCAGCCTGGGAAGTCTGGGCTTCTTAACTAGCTTCGAATTTGAGAAGTATAAGCAGCATCTCAACAAGATCATGGGTGACGATGGTATGCGTGTCAACCTTCGTATGCGATTCACGTGTACTGTCTTCCGTAACGGTGCCTCGGGTCAGGAGATGGAAGAGGGTGAGCAGTTTGAAGTTCTTAACGAGCTTGTCATCGACCGCGGCCCATCCCCTTACGTCTCCAACCTTGAGTTGTACGGTGACAACGAACTCTTGACCGTTGTCCAAGCGGATGGATGCATCTTCTCCACACCAACGGGATCGACTGCATATTCCCTTTCCGCGGGTGGCTCACTGGTCAGCCCCGACCTTCCCGCCATTCTTCTTACTCCCATTTGCCCCCACACACTATCTTTCCGACCGATGGTGCTTAGTGACACAATGTTACTTCGTGTTTCTATCCCGCGTAATTCCCGCGCCACGGCCTACTGCGCGTTTGATGGAAAAGGCAGAGTAGAATTGAAGCAGGGCGACTGTGTAACGATCACGGCTTCTCAATACCCTTTCCCCACCGTGATGCGTACCGGGACCGAATGGTTCGATAGCGTTTCTCGCACGCTTCAATGGAACACGCGAGCTGCCACCCAAAAGGGCTTCGAGAGCAAAATTGGCGGCTCCGCCAATGAAGACGACGAGCCGGAATGGGACATCGATACCGACTCTGCATACTATGCAAGTGAAGATGGCAGCACCAGCGCGAGTCCTTTACGACGACAGATGAGCCTTCTGGGCATGTAGAGAATTATATTTAGAGTCTTGATTAGAGCTAGATGTTGGAGTTTCACACGCGGTTATGTCTATTTTCCACTGCGTACGTGGTAGGAGGATTCGGGTGATCTCGATGCACCTCAAGGAGTTCATTGGCGTCAAGCTAGGAGTTTCCGTGGAGAAGATAATCAAGGCGCTTCCTTAGCGAGCAGCCGTTTGGTTTTTCGTTTGTTGGGCATTATAGACTTGCGGAGACAATACTTCATATTACAAGTACTGTACTGCCTTTACATTGCCAGTCGCAACGATGGCAATTAGGCTAGCTAGACTCTTACAAATGAGATTATTACGAGGCCTATGCTAAACTAAACTAATCGTATGTGAATTTATTGTAGATTCGTTATGGGTTTTCATACTAAGCGAGTCAGAATGTGTTTGTATTGTACTATGTTTGGGTTAGCGAATGCGATGTACATACAAGCTGGTCCTTGTATATGTCACAGATAGATACCCAGGGAAATGTTGACACTGCCATACCTAAGCTCTATGATACCAAACACCAAATCTTACGAGTTGGTGAACGTTAAAATATATGCTGATCCCATCAAGCCCCTGATAAGCACCCATTAGATGCTGTGCCGCTCGAGGATGATGGCCTGGTTAATTCAATGTGTAATTGGTAATATCTACGTACCTTTGAGTAAATCAAGTCTTTGGCTGTTATTATTAGATAACGGCACGCCGCTTATTCTTAAGATATTCCACATTCCCGGGACCGAGTGTATGGAGGCTATTATCAGGTAGGGGCTAGACAATGCTTCTTCTCAAGTCCCATTATAGAACATTCTCAGGCTTGTCATGTGGGGCGAACGTAGCTAATTTACGTAGGGCTTAGTTATGGACATGACATTAATTCATCTCTTAGAGACAGGCCAATATGCATCGTCATAGTAACCCAGCCGAGGGGATCGAAGACTTAAAGTTATTCCCTTAGTTATTGTCTTATGAACTTTGTTTACCTTGGGTAGGTGGTTTGTACTACCATGAGGTAGTTAATTGAGATGTGGAATAATATTATATAATAATACATCTAAATGCACAAACATCACTTCATAGGTAAATACCCTTTGGTTGGTGCGTTGTAGATCTCGGGAGTGCTTTTAGGTTATTACTATGTACGTACATCATAGCTATAAATATTCCTTAATTGTGTGGCCTATGCACACACACTCTTATGGGGTTTCCCCTCATGTAACTTGGTAACTACGATTAAGATCGTAAAGTTATCGTTAATCGCAAAACTATCTGAGGTACCTTAAATAATTACCTACCAGCGTCATATGCGGCTAGATGCTGGTGCTTGTTTAGCGCATTCCATTCCGCTTTGCAGTGTTTTGGTAACAATCAAGAGAAATTGAGAAATTGGGCTGGTCTACCTGGAGATGGTCACGCTCTAAGTAAATAAGTTACCCTTTTAGGCTGACCTGTGACGCGATTGGGGCTGTGATTGGCCAATTTAAGGTATGGCCCAAGCTCATGCATAAGATCTCAAAACGCGGTCTTGATTACATAGGCTAGACTGACACGCCAAGAAGGCCCCACTAATGCATCTACTACTCCAGCACCAGCCTCTACTCTTTCTCTTTTCCTTTCCCTAACCCTAAGTCCAAGCCTACGCCTAAGGATCAAGACCGTTACCTCTCCAACATCCTATTCTCTTCCCTTCTCTTCATTGTAGATTGTCGAGGGGACTTGTCTCTCGTTTTACTTCCTGTCCCGTCTACTACTACCTACTACCTTGTAGAATGCATATTTAGAACCGTCATTATCTATTACAACAATGTCCCACTCTACCGCGTCCTCACCTCCCACCATGCCGCCCGTGCGCGAAGCACGCGAAGCGAGAGGGTCAATCAGCTCCCAGAGCAGTAACCCGGATTTGAGCACAATGTCATTCGAATCCTCCTTCAGACTAGAATCTGGTTATCCTACACACGACTCCAACACAGAGAAGCACCCCAAGGGCAAGCGGAAGAGAACCACGTGTGTACCCCCGGAGCCAAATCCTAATCCAACCCCAACCCCAACCCAGCTTATATCATTGCATGTACTAAACACATCTTGTATTTCTCCCGCATAGGACGCAAGATAAAGCTATTCTTGAAGCCGCGTATAACTCGAACCCGAAGCCCGACAAGGCAGCGCGTCTTGATATCGTGAGTCGCGTCTCACTCAACGAAAAGGAAGTTCAGGTTAGTACAGTCCGTAGATCATAGCGGGGACGCGTGAGAAACTTGGTGGAAACTACGTCAGAATGAATTGGGTCTAATATACCCGTAGATATGGTTCCAGAACCGTCGGCAGAACGATCGCCGGAAATCGCGTCCTCTTTCGCCGCAGGAAATTGCGGCACTGAGATATGGTGGGGGCGTGCAAATACTGTCATCTGACTCTATCCCTACACCAATGAGCTCGCAAGACGCACCTGTGCAACCTGGGGAGACGCGTATGGGAGACGAAAAAGTCTTCGATTTGGAGAAATCGCCTTTTAGCTCACAGGACGCGAGTCCTCAGCATTCTGTCCATTCTTCCCCAAAGCTGAGCGCCATGGACCAATCTGTCATAGATAAGCCGGCGATACCAGAGCCTGAGGACTCCGGAAGACATACACCACCCCCGCCACAAAGGACCGAATTCGAGAGCCTCTCACTCTCTCAGATCTCGTCGGCGTCAGTCGCGTATTTGGCAAACCGGCGGAGCTTCGACAACTCTTTCTCAACACCCTCTACCTGGGGACGGGCCGGGGACGAGTCGTTTAGGTATGTGCTCTTTTTTCTTCTTCTTCTTCTTCTTCTTATTAGACGCAAACAGAATCACTAATGTTTTTACCAGATTTGAGTCGTTTTCGTCCTCTTTCAACTCAGCGGCTAGCAGCTCTCCTGCCTCAATTCTTCCACCGCCTTCCTCAGCATCTTCATCTCGTGTCCGTCTATCACTCTCCTTGGATGGGAAGGCCGAGCTGATTGCCTCTCACCCGTCACCACCCAGACCCGCCCAGATACAATTATCAGGAGACGCGGATACGTTACCTCCAGTCCGCAGTCATAGGACCCTTCACAGGAGCCGAAGCGCCCTGCCCGGGATCACTCTCCCGCCCATCTCAACCCTTACTGCTCATCTACCTCCACAGCTCGCCCGAGGCCGGTCTCGAGACGTACATGCCTGGGAATCCTGCTGCGAAGCAGATACTCGCGATGAGCTAACGAAGCAAGCCGAGAACGAGTCTTCGGGATCTGCAGTTGCAGCCATTAGCCTTTTGCGATCGAGCAGTAGCTCCTCCAGTCTCAGCAGTCTGCTTCATAGCCACAGCACCGCAAACGTGCTTCAGTCCAATCCTAACAAGCGCAATGCGCCGCAGAACAAACCCGCACACCGAGAAGGGGTAGCTAAGAAAGCTAAACTCAGCCGTAAAACTAGTAGCGTCGCACGCATGCAGACGCTTCCGCCTACCTCGCTATTAGATACTCGACCGGAAACGATTGATTTGGAGAAGCCGGGAAAAGGCAGTCTCACCACCATACTCAGCCCATCTGGCGACTCTGATAAAGAGAACTGGAGCCCAAACTCGGAGGGCAACCCTAATTACCGACGACCGTTACCGTTGCCTTCCCCTAAGGTTCAAGCCCAAACCATCCCAAGCAAAAATCCTCGCCGCGTGGGACGCCCGCTTGGCGAGCAGGACAACACGACTAAACGCTCGCTCTTTGGAAACAGATCCAACACGGCGCCATTGCTAAAACCGCGGGATTCGCCCATGGCGATCTTCGAGGATAAGGAGAACGGAAATGGGGACGAGCCTAGGAAACTACCACGAGGCTCGGTTAGCCCTACCAAGCGTGGAGACCTGGATTGTGTGGCTGGACTGTTGTCGCTGAGTCAGGGGAACTGGCGCTGAAAAGCTGCCCTGGGCCTCTAAAACTCGCATTCCTTTTGAGGGGAGATAAGCTAAGCCAAACTCTTGCACCAGAAGCTATTCGAGTGGCTACTGTCAGCGCAACAGTCTGGATATTTGTTAGATTAAATGTACGCATACCACGTGAAGAAGAGACGCCTGGAAAGGAAATGCGCTCTAGCTCGTGGATAGCGGAACTTAACCTCTGAGGAGGCGGCATGGATTGTTTCACCGGAGTCTTAAGTTAGGCGGGTAGGAAAAGAAAAATAAGAGTGGCTGAAAGGAGATTCTATCTCTGTCTGGTCCCGCGAGCCGACTGGCGTATTCCCTCGTCTTTTCTAAGTGGCGCACTTAGTTAGGCTGACCACCGCGTGAAGGGGAAACTACTGGCGGTGGCGGTGATGACGATGGTGGTTTTGTGAGTTCCGTTGGCGGCTGGGAAGGAGTAGGAGCCGCTAGGCTACCTAATGTTTACGCGATGATTCGGAGAAAGGGAGGGGATGGTGTTAGGTGTTTGCCCGGATCTGCGTGCGTGCGTGAGGACGTAAGCGCTGCTCATCGGCATTGCCAATGATGTAAATAAATAAATAAAACATCTCAATAAAGCGAATCAAACAAACTGTGCTGACTGATATTCATAATAAATAAAATAAAAATCATTTGTTCAACAGACTTAGTTTACGAATAGGGGGGGCACGTAGGTACTTCAGGTAAGGTGTAGACGACGAATACGTCCGGGGCGTTCATTCTCTTGAATTGGTATCATTCATCTCGTAATTATACATACAACAAGACGTGCGCGATCCAAGCGGCCCAAAGGCACATCGATTTCCTCGTTCTCTTTTGCTATCCGCTTGTTTGTTTCTTCATTTGTTCGTTCTAGGATAACCCGTCCGGATGCTTTCCTTCTCCCATAGCCTCTCCAGTCCTCCCTAGATATCTCGCCCTTACAAGCTCGACAGCACGCTCTGCACACCCGCGCTCTTCGCATCATCCCTGCTCTGTACAAACGCCTTGAAATCTGCCTTCGCCAACTTCTTCGCGGCCGCGGGGCCCGCAGACGAAGCGGCTAGGTTACGGGAGCGTTCGCGCAGGGCCTCGGGGCCGATGATGAAGAGGTAGCCGATTTCGGTGAGCAGTTCGACGGCAACCTCGACGTCTTTGGCTAAAGGCCACTCCTTGAGGGCGGCTACGTAGCCGGCGATGTCCTTGGTCACCATGAGACCGCCGGTGGCGTTGACCTTGAATTTCTTGAAGTGGTCGAAGAGCAGGCGCTGGATCTCGAGCGCGAGCTCGCTGCTGAAGACCTCGAGGTTGGCGCCGTCGACGGCCTGTGCGATGAGCTTCGTGCACCGCGATAGGAACACGCATGTCATGGTGCATGTTGGTGTCTGCAGCGACTCGATGATGCTGAGCTCGTCTTTAGGTAGGAAGTCGAGTTTCTTCTGCTGGGCGAGAGACTTGGAGACCCAGTTAACGATGACATCCACGGTGCTCTTCATGATGCTACTGGCTTTCTTCTCGATGCTTTCGATACCCATCTTCGATTGAGCCTCCATGCTCCTTCGTACAGTAGTGTTAGATTCGGCGAGGCGGATGAGCACCATATTTATGAAGCGGTGCATCATGCTACCGATCGTTACGGCGGGGCGGACATAAGGTAGGTAGCTAAGATCCGGTTCTGTCTTCACGTTCTCTTGAGATGTGGCCTTCTCAAGAGCTGCTTCCAGAGCTGTCTCTACGTAGACTTGGCCCATGTTGGTCAGTAGGAGATTAAGGAGTATAGCAACGTCTTTTGGAGTGTCACTTGGACTGCCCAGTTCGAGTGTTCGTCGGACACTTTCGGCAAGCCATGTTAGCATTCTTTTTGCTATAACAGTGCTTAAAACACCCTCTGCCTCTGAAACTTCGATTTCGTTTTTGTTCTTATCGGTTTCCTGGACACCGGCAACTCTCAACATCATGGCTTTCTGTGTCGGGGTGAGATCAGATGATTCAAGCCGCTCCAGATATGCGTCCTTAGCAGATGCCATGAGCTGGTTGGTTTGTAGGGCTAACGAAGCCATGAAACCAGTAGGTGCCTTCTTCCTCCTGGAGTGATAAATATTATACTTGAATAGCAACGAATTAAACAATTCTTCCAAGCTTCTCTTCTCGCGCTCGATGTATGAATTACCTACTATATACGGAACGAATAATTCTTCCATCTGCTGATCTAATGTCTGGGATATTTGGGGGGAGCAAGGCTCCGGGTGCTCTGTGAGGCCGTGCGCCTTCAAGTCCTCCACTAAGGCACCGATATAACTTCTAGATGAGTGAAGGGATCGGAGGAAAGCTAATGATGAGATGGTATTGGCTTTCTCTAGCACCAACTCCAGCCGCTGCTGTATCGACTGCTGGAATACGCGCTGTATAAATTTGATCAGGACCGTTTCGTAGTAAGGGAACGCCCTTTTAATGATAAACGACTCCTCTTGCATGACGATTTTAACCTCGTCAATAAGTGACTGAAGGCTGGGCTCAACGCCCGGTGGTTCAGAGTCGGGATCTGCCAGCTGATCCCACGTTTCTCCATCCATCGTCACTTCGTCGGTAATAAGTTGGTCTCTGTCAATAAAGAACTGATGCTGGTTCACAAAAACAGCGATCACGCTGGCACCCCCGTTGAAGTCGTATAGCACCTTAGCACACTCCTTCATATCGTCGAAATTTTGCTTACGGTAGCTGTTGTTGAACTGCTTTAGTAGATCTTGCTCTAGTGTTTCGCAAAACTTCTCCAATATTTCACGGGTATTATATCTCCTATCATCGTCAATATCGCCATTGGCGAAACCATTGCGGAAACCATTCGTCTGACCCCAGGAAATAGGGTCTAGTCTTTGGCTGATGCGCATCAGCTGGTGTGCAATCACGGCGCATCTCACTTTATTTTCGGAGCCGCCTTGACGTTGGATATCTTGTAGTAGTGTAAGCTCGCCGGTTTCGCTGACTTGGAGCCAGCATTGTATTAGAAAGTTAGCGTCCAGCGCCCGCCTTCGTTTCCTATCCAGCTCTTCCAGCTTCTCTCCGATTTGGACAGCGATGTTCCCGCCTACATCCCCACGGTTACCTCGCTCGTTTCCATTCGGGTTATTAAGGGTGAGATCTAGGGCTTCGAATTGGTCGATGGACTGGTCCAACTTGCGACCGAGAGTATCAACGGTTTGGTCATGCTGGATTTCCCCCCGGCGGGCTTGTGATAGGAGATCCGACTCCTTTGCTTGTAGCTCTTCGGATAGGTTGCCTAGGCCCTGTAGTGCATCTTGAATGACAAACGTCAACACGGGGCTCGTATTAAAAATAACGATGGTGGAACAACATACTCTCAAAGGTCCGTATCAAGGGCTTCGGATCGAAGGGTTGTTGAGCTTGTCCGGAACGACGGTTGAAAGACACAGCATTCTCAGCAAGTTCATCAACAAAATCACGGACTATGAAGTCCTTAATAGAGAAGTCGTCGATAGTAAAGCTAGGACCCTTTGGGAAGAGAGCGCGCGATCCGGAGCCTGTCCGTTCCATAGCGTCAAGCATCGATGGCTAATCTGTCATTTGCCCTCCGACATGGGGAGATGGAAGAAGGGGGGCTTTCGGTGATAGTATGTGGCGTGTAGTTGCAATTAGGAAGTGTCGTTGTTGCTTTGAATGCGACGGCAAGGCGAAGTCGATTTGATTTAATGATAGGTACTTACCTTAGGTACCTACCTCACTACCATAACAGGCTACAGGGGTGTACCGTGCTATACCTTCTACTTTAGCTTTGTAATCCGTAACGCTATTGGAATTAGGTTGAATAAATGTGACGCCACGTTAGTCGTAGCAATTGTGGCTGAGCTCCAGTGATATACCT
This sequence comes from Daldinia grandis, assembly GCA_022432525.1. Lineage (NCBI taxonomy): Eukaryota > Fungi > Ascomycota > Sordariomycetes > Xylariales > Hypoxylaceae > Daldinia > Daldinia grandis. The sequence goes on from JAJKLB010000001.1 coordinate 2,316,789, forward strand.
CCTAACCTAGGTACCTACCTAGGTTAGGTATGTACATACATGACCTAAGGAGATATCGTGGCATATTGCTATTTAACATCTGATCCAAATACCAAATACTTCGGGATTGACAGACAACCCTTGCAAGCCTCTCAATTGCGTGTTGAAACGCGAATCTTACTCACCACTTATCATTATTATGACTTAATATTATGCGAGAAATTGTTTCTTAAACCCTCAAATTCAAATCCTCGCATCGCTCGTTTTCTCTCCACAATCCTTACATCTATTACGGCATCATGTCGTTCACTTCTAAGGATACGAAACTTTATCGAGAGGACGAGAGGGCCGGCCATAGGAAGCTCGGTGCAGAAGAGCGAGAAAAGCTCGTGCAGGTACGTGCATTAAACTTCGAGACCGCGCATCTGCTAACGTGTCTAATCTTATAGAATTATCTACCCTCTCCGCCCAATCGATCACCAAGCCGGAGTCGCAAGAGGAAGCGGGAGACGTCCCACTTTGGTGTCAGGAAATTCTTCAAGGCACAGCTCCATTCATTGCTATACATCATCGTGCATGCAATCTTCTCCGTTTATATCCGAATCCGCACAGCCTACCATGCCGTTACCCTTCGAATTCTTTCCATACTCAGGCATCATCATAACACTCCAGACTATGTCCGAAGAGACGTTAGCGTATATAGAAGGTTGCCCAAACACGTTAGCATAATATTGACATTGGAAGATGGTGGAAGAGCCGGGGATGCCTTGGAAAAGCTCGTCAACGAAGCATCCGAGGTAGCAGCATGGTGTGCTTCGGCAGGTATTCCTCGATTATCTGTATACGAGAGGACAGGTAAGGCTGATAATTCTACCGGCTGATGTTAAGCATTCCAAAACTAACAAGCATGCATAGGAATACTCAAACGCTATATGCCTCAAACACATCGTGCCTTAGCACACAAGCTCAAGGGCTGGTTTGGAAAGCACCAAGCTCCACCGCTCTCCCTCATTACTCGTGGAGCCTCACCTATTCAGTCTGCCAACCGACTATCTTATACACAAGATCAGGTTCCACTAGAGGTCATACTTGTCTCCGAAGACGACGGCCGAGAGGCCATGGTAGATCTTACCAAGGTTCTAGTCCAGATGGTCCAGCAAGAGAAGATATTGGCCGGCGACATCACGATAGATGTTCTTGACCATGAGTTATCCGAAGCTGTTATGCCAGAACCAGACCTACTCATCTCATTTGAGCCATACGTTGATCTACAAGGATATCCGCCATGGCCAATCCGGCTGACCGAGATCTACTGCGCGCCTGATAACCAGGGCGTATCATATCAGGTATTCCTCCAAGGTTTACAGAAGTATACGGAAGCAACCTTCAAACTTGGAAAATAGGACTAGCAGGTTTGCCCAGATCGCAGCGCAGAGCCAAGCCGAATCACATTCACAGCTTATAGACGACATCGACTCCTAATTGACAATATTCTAATTAACGGACACCACGTAACAATATCATTATATTGCTCTACTCTATATAGCTTATTCAAACCTGATATTGTTACGCCCACCAAGCCTCGCCAGTCAAAGCTAGCCGTTTGAACCTTTATAGACTAGGCGTACTAGGATAAATGGGTTCTTCGGTCAATATGTTAGGAGTTTTATAGAGGTGAGAGTGGTAATTGAGTATGCCGTATTCGGGTTCTCGGCTACAAAAGTATCTGCTGTGAATATTTGTCATATGTATATAATTAGTAGGAGAGCCAGTCCATTTGTGATAAGAGCATTATATTGCCGTTGCAGCATTAGCAAGCATGAGGGTTATTGTTGGATTAATAGAAGTTTATAAGGATTATCAAAACATGGCTTGTTAGGTTCAAACTCGTTGGTTTAATATGGAATACGGCAGCGTAAAGATGAAATTAGCATGTGATAAGCCAATTCATGTCAGGGCCATAGTCAATTGGCTCCCCCGAAGCCGTTATATGCATTATCAGATAAGGCAGGCCATACCTATAGGTATGACGCATGTAAGTCGCACACAAGCTCCAGCCGCGGCAGCCTTGCATCTTAGGAGTTTTAGCGTGGGGTCATATCCCTGTCGAAATTTTATTGATCCCGGGGTAGATCTTCTTCGCACAAACCACCAAAGGGCCTATTCAAAACTTCACAGGCGCCATATTAGAGCCCCTCCTAGAAAATTATAACATGGTGGTATGCAAATCTCTTGATGTTTTAATATAGTTCCCTTACTTACTCTTCTAAGGATATAACCGTCGAGGGCGACGACATGAGTAATCTTCTCCGGCCGCCAACTATACGCTCAGCTTTCGGTGTCCTTGACAGGTCGCTCTTCTCTAAGACGGTCAACCTTGCTGCTGCTTCAATCGCTGACAAGAAGAAAATCTCTGCCTGGCGTCAGAAACTACAGAGCGAAGATACTCTTCTGGCTTTTGAGAGGATACCCAGCGTTGTAGCCCACCCGGACCGGTCCCTCGCAGCGCAGGGCACAAAATGCTTACTTTTAAACCCAAAAGTTAAAGCTGAAGGTAACGTTAGACCGAAAAGTGTATTGTGGTTGATTGCATTCTTTTAACGACGCTACTCACAGTACCTGAAACGTGGACGCCCTCCCTTCAAGATGGTGTAGCTAGTAAGGAGATCGGAATAGTCCCGTATAACTTGTCGCTGGACTATGACTACTGGTCTTATGGTAACAGATACATATTAAACTTTTGGTATTTATGAGCGCAATAATTAACTAGTGGTTCTAGAGGATGTGATGAAATCTCTGCTTCCCCCTGACATACGGGACGAGCACGATGGCATTCCCGGAGGGTTCAACCAGGCAGGACATGTTGCGCACATGAATCTCAGGGAAGCATTCTTGCCGTACAAGAAGCTAATTGCAGAGGTTATACTCGATAAAAACCCAGCGGTCAAAACGGTCATCAACAAAGTCACTAACGTAGGAACTGAATCAGAATTCCGGACGTTTGCTTATGAAGTCCTTGCCGGCCCAGATGACTTAAATGTCGAGGTGCGAGAGAATGAATGCCTATTCCGATTCGATTACTCTAAAGTGTATTGGAATAGTAAGCTGGAGGGTGAGCACAGGCGGTTAGTCAATATCTTCCGACCGGGTGAGGTGGTATGCGATGTGATGGCCGGCATTGGCCCATTTGCAATACCTGCTGGTAAGAAAGATGTTTTTGTCTGGGCTAATGACTATAACCCTGAGAGCTATCGTTATATGGATGAAAACATCAAACGCAATAAGGTGAGTGTCGAATGAAGGAAGTACACTGTACGTCTTGGGCCGAGTTAACAAACTACCCCCAGGTCCATCGATATGTACGGCCATTCAACCAAGACGGACGTACGTTCATCAGAGAAGCAGCCGACATGGTATACGCAGCATCAACCAAGGGCGAATATGTCGTCTCGGGACCGAGTAGAAAATTGAGACGCAGTCAACATCCGAATTCAAATACTGTTGACAAGTCAACGCCCAGCCCGAAACCTAAACATACACCAATTCCGCCAACGATTTCTCATTTCGTTATGAACCTTCCTGCATCTGCTATTACTTTTCTATCGCACTTCCGCGGTCTTTACGCCGCCCGGGAGGCGCTCTTCGTTCCCCACACAAATACGAAGCTACCCATGGTCCACGTCTATTGTTTCGCGGCCAAGGCAGATGATGATACGCCACTTAATGATATCTGCGAACGCATCTCAGCAGAGATCGGCGTCGAGATGAAGTTAGGCGAGGCCGAAAACGCCAAAGAGGTATCCGTTTTAGAAACCAGAAATGTGGCACCTAACAAGTGCATGTTCTGCGCATCCTTCAGAGTGCCCCCTGAAGTGGCATTTGCCGCCCGAGTATGATCAAGATCAGACAAGACCCTCGACGCAGTAAATAGGCCCCCGTATCGTCGGCTTACCAGGTTAAGCGCTAGGAGGCTGCTGAGCAATATATATGCAAGCCAAGCGGGTCATTGCAGCGAGAAGCATGTGAAGATTTCAACTTTAGCGTCGCAGTCCAGGACTGGCCGCCGCCAGTGGATCACGGCATACATAGGGCGCAGCACAAGGATACTACTATGCTAATATAATATGTTTCTTGTTGGCGCCTGGTAAAGAAGATTATGGTGCCGTGGAACGTTTCTCGAGCGCGGATCACTAGGTCCGCCATGGGATACTATGTATTACCCACACCTCGTGCGAAGTTCTCAATTGACGTGTTACGGCACGCATTGCTTCGGGAACCGCACCAACCAGCGAAGGCGTCAAGAATTAAGCCTATCTACCTACCTATCTTAAATCATACTCCCCATGTTGAGGGGAGTGGTATCATTCTCTGTCTAGAAGTTGTATAAATGGAAGGGGAAGACGGACCCCGGTGCGATAGCCGAACGTCGTTCATGCAGATAAGCGTGCATGATTGCAACTCTGGGCCTGCTTCTGTGAATGGGATTGAAGAGGCCTATTGGATAGTAGCCCAGCATCTCTCTCGAAGCTGCGCGGCGCTAACTCATCCTCATGCTTAACACCAGCTGTTACTGGCAAGGGAATTGACGCGACTTCCAGCATCAGTACCTATTACGCCTAGCTTCCCTGCTGTCTCAGCATAATATCAACCCTGATAGCTTCCCCGATGCATATAAGATTTTACGTGATGGATTCTAATGAGCAGGGCTAATTATGTACGGCCTTCCATGAAACCCACAGCTGCTCGACCGTATGAATAGCCTCTCTTCTATACCTAGCTAAGCTTTAAGACATAACCTATCCGATGACTCCGTTCTCAATATTCCGTTTCACCGGTGAAAAGCCGTTTATTGCAAAAATACACCCGCAGAAGACGCTAGTCCGTTCAAGGAGATCTTGCTCCAGACGAAAGCGGAAGACAACAACTTACTGCTCGAATATGCACGCAGGAAGTGGAGAAGACATACGAGATCGGACTGAAACTCTGTGCACCTAGCCTTGTGTCACATTTTATTTGACACGCAGGGCCTGGGGTGATATGGTTGTGCGGACGCAATGTTTATGATCAGATTCTTGCTGCCGTCTTCATCTATAAGATAAAGCACCGCCATAGGGAGCGCGCGGATAGGTTTCCGAAGGGCTCTGGGCCTCGGGAACGGCTCATATGCCATTCAATAGGTGCGGGACTCTAGATGCTAGTGATGATATAGTGACGGCATCCAAACGTTGCGAAGGAACCGGCAATCTGCTCGGCTCGTTTTTGTTTTCGGAACAGAACAACAGAACAACAGAAGGTCTGACGAAGACTCTTCTCCAGCGAGCACAGAATCCGTCCCAGCCGAAAATGCTCCTACTGCCTCGACGGATAGCAGGGAGGAGGCAATGACAACACACCTCTTCATCCACACCGGTCGGTACTATTGGCAAACGATTGGGCTACGAAGCTATGCTCCAACAAATGCCATGGCAGGGGGATCCGTAGATTTGACTTCGATGACTAACTATATGATTTTTATTTATCATGACGGCGACCCGTCGTAAGCTCGGAACGGCTCGAATTCGTGTGCCCACAGGACCCAGGATTGTGTTTTTGATGGAGATCTCGGAGCCCCTGTGTTACCAACAACGAGCAACGCGTCCGGGATCATAGCTGTTGTTGCAGACATCCAAACATCTTACTAGCATGGACGCCATAAAATAGCCAGAGCTTCTTGCATAGTAGCAAACCCAATCTAGCGGGTAACGATACAACTACCTGGGTAGGTATGTACATATATATAAAGATGGAGCGAGTAGATAGATCCAAATATAGTTCTTTACTAGCTTGATCCCGCAAGAAGAAGCGAGATCTGTATAACTACCTACCTACCTAACCTAGGTATATATATGAATATACCCATATATAAAAAAGGGTTATAAAAAAGTGAGGCTAGCTGTGGCTGGCAAAGTTGCTAACCTAGGTTAGTTGCTGACCGACTGACTCAATTCCACCCTACGGAGACATAATAATATAAGACAGCTGCTGTGCGCGTTGCAGATAAGGAGTTGGGAATTGTAAGATGTATGTGTCAGGTCACTAATTATCGAGATCGTCAGCGATCACCCGCAAAGACAAGCCATTGGGTTTTCCTTTAATTCTTTTTTTTTTTTTTCTTTTCTTTTTCTTCATCTTCTTCTCATTTTACCCGTATCTGGGTTGTCTAATCATTGGTTATTGGTCATTGAGTAAGCTGCTGGCTCGGACTTGGGTTTAGTTAGGCCCATGCATAGGTACCTACCTAGGCAGGTAGGTAAGGAATTGTAGATTGTAATTTGGTCTTTGGTCTTTGGTCTTGGTTGTATGTTTGCTATATTACTGCGATACGGCGGCGTGAGGTCGACGTCATCCGCTCGGACTCGGTGTGCAAGGAATGATGGAATCGGTGTTGTATTTGTATTTCCAGTCGCACCACGGGATGGATCATGGGCCATGGACCATGGGGTTCCGTATCTCGAGTCTGGCAGCAGCGCCAAGAGACCCGCGGGAACGGATTGGCTGGTGCGTTTTTACCTTGGGGGGTGGGTGGTTCTTTTTTTTTGTTGTCGCTATCCCCCCAACTTCGGCTTCGGAGCCAGAAGGGCATCATCTGCGGGGAGGCGCTTGGACAAAGCATAGCGTATCGAAGGCCCCATCTTGTCGTACACAACATCCTGGGCGTCGGGGGACGACATCTAGTCACTGCAGATCGTGGAACTTGACATATCTCGCACATCAAGTCAAGTCAGGAAATTGCTGCAGCACAGCATGGCACGGCGTGGCACGGCACTGTAGTGCAGTGTGGTGTGGTATGGTTGTGTACCTAATTATCATCAATGACATCGAGAGATCGCTAATCTATGACTTAATCCGGCTGATGGCAGAGTTCCGAGGCCAGCATTAGTTAGTTGGGTAGTTAGTTAGGTAGTTAGTTGGAAAACGTGGAGAAGGCGTGCAAAGACGTTGTGAATGTACTGTACACTATTACATAGGTACACTATGCGACGGCATTTGTTGTTGAAGCTATTCCGAATATCCCCTAGATCATTGACGGGTGACGTAGAGGTTCAATGCTATAACGTAAAAGGGGGCACGACGGGGCCAGTTCCCCGTCGTTGGGAAAGATGATGGGAAAACAGGGGTTCAGTATGTAAATACATAACATTAGTCTGTAGCCTCCTCCGCCCGTTCGAAGCCAGGTACGTCACACGGAGCGCGGCGGGGGTGGAGATTGAGCCATCGTACCTAGGTAGGTAATACAGACATGGAGTATTCTACGTACTGGTAGCACGAGAACGGCTATGTTGTGACTGTGATAGTACCATGGAAGTGCTACATGAAAGGTGAACAGGTAGGGAAGCACGAATGTATGTTTCTAACCTAGGCCACATAGTTATGAGGAAAACAAATAAAACGAACTCAAACCCCACGATATGGGTATGGATATGGATATGGATATGGATAAGAAAAGACGTGGAATGGAGCCTTGGTCGGGGAAAGGGGAAAAGGGGAAATCTAGATTACTCCTCTTATGTAGATAGCGTGACGAGCGGTCGGTGATCGCTTCTAAGGCTAGTCTAAGCGATCAGCTGCTTGCGTGAGGTAATCTTTAGTCTGTAGTCGTGTGGATATGTTTTAGCCAAGAGATCTAATCCGTACATCACGGAGAACTTTGTGTCTTGAAAAATAAAATAAAAACGCCATCTATTTCATGAGGCTTGATTGTCATCTATCTATGACATCGCCTAGCGGCATGGAGCATGGAACATGGGATGAATACACTTTGTAGCTAGATGATTACTATATACATAGATAGTATACCTACCCGTCTTATCAAGGAACTAAAAGGGAATTACGAATGCATGGAGGATTACGCAGTCTCATAGGTATATCAAGACGTATAAGCTTTCCAAGAAAAAGCCATAACCTTTAAAGCTTATGTGCCTAGGTAGGTAGGTATGAAGGGATGTCCGAATTTTGTTGTTGATGTAAAATAACATTCTTATCTTATAAAGAAAGTTAAGATCTTGATAGATCGAGCGCTTACATAGTACACATAAGACGGTTGACTAGGTAGTTAATTAATCATGATACTTCGGTGTATACGCCAACCCCCCTTTTATCTTTTTTCTTCTTCTGTTTCTGCGGTCGCCTTTTGAATCAACCCCTGCAACGTGGAAGAAATAGGCTTTTCTAGCCCGTCTGCCCGTCCGGGGAAGAGAAACCTACACACCTATCAAAGAAACTAAAATGCTGTCGATCTTCCCTCATCCATGCAGCTTGGAATTCTAGCCTTTAGACTTCGGTAATAAGTGTGCTAGGTTAGGTACCTAGGTAGTCTTTGTCTACCTACTTGAGGTACTGATGTAAGACGTAAAACAGGATGCTTCGATAAGCTACCTAGGTTAGCAGGTACGTAAAAGTTACCTAGGTAGTTATACTGTATGTGGTAGATAATTACATAGTTGTGTGATAAAATACAATGGAATACAATACTTGGCAGCGATGGGATCTTGCGTATGCGTCCGTTCGCGTCGGGTCGGTTAGCGAGCCATGAATTTCCGAAAGAGACTCTTTTTTTTTTTTTTTTTTTCTTCTCTTCCTCATTAGCTCCTTAATCACCCGAAAAGAGGGATATAAGCTGAAAAAAGAAGTCGGCGTTACTTTGTAGAAGTTAGATAAAAACGAATCAATTTACACGGTTTCTGGTCTAGCCTGTGTTCCACCCAATTTTTTTTTGCTCCTGGCGAAGTGTAAAGTGAGACACCTTTTTTTTTCTGCAACTCCCATGCAAGTTCCAGAACCCCCACAGTTTCGCCGGTTCTGATTTGGTATCTATCTTTCGAACTTCGGTCGGTGGTTCCTTTTTTTCTCTAATTTTTTTTTCTCCTACGGCGCGGCGGCTGTTCTTCAACAAGCTAGCCTGACGATGCATTTTTATGAAACCAAGACAGGCGGGAAGAGTCTGACCGCCCGTGGGAAGGAGGCAAAGAGTCCTGGAACTATGTAAAAACCCACTTCCTTACATGTCGCACTGCAATGCAAAAGAGGTATCAACTCGCGGCGCCGCTCGTACATACATAGTGTACATAACAACATCCTTAAGGTAATATGTACTATGTAGTACCTACTATGTAGGCTTGCATGCGTCTAGTGGTACCGTATGCATGCAGCTAATATGTGGGCAAATGGGGCAAATATGTATGTAGTGTAGAGACATGTAGACGTTGATGTAGACGTTGATGTAGACGTTGATGTAGACGTTGATGTAGACATTGATGTATGTACCTTTTGATGTAGGTCTAGGTGTATGTACGTGCAGGCGAGCTGCCGCGCTATCTAGTATACTCCATCCGCTAACTCGAACATATGCGACCCGGTCCAGTTCTGGGCTGCTCTGGGGTACTTCCGTTAGTCACGGCCGTTAATGCAGCGCTTTCCAAGGTTACGTCTGTGGAAAGTTATCTTGTTCGCATTCCTGGCATCTCCACTTCTTCTATTCTAGTTCCGGCGCATACATTGGATACAGACAGGTACCTACCACCTATTAGCAAGTAGTTCAGGTAGGTACTTAGGCATTAGTGGGCATTTAGTGGACCTGTAGTGTAAGTCGATGTTATCAGCTCTCGTAGTTAATACGCAAGTGCGCTGCGCCAAAACGCTTCAGGGAAAACCCCGGCTCGCCCTGCATCTACGCCATGTCCTCATGCCCTCGCAGCATGCCCAGGCAAGTCCAGGTTTGCGGGCTAGGTATGTATGTACGTTCCGGCAAAGCTCAAACGCACTTGGCAGGGCTAGACGCAATAGAGAGTTCCAATTTCGCAAAATAGCGATATATTACCTGCTCACGTATATGTAAGACAATACCTTGAGCACCTTTAAAGTCGCTTAAGGATAGGTAGGTAGGTATGCTTGTACATTAGCTGTTTGTAAGCTGCTTGAAAATGTATGTAACTAATCCGTACCTAAGATACTTATATGTATGGATGTATGTATGTATGTATGTATGTATGGAAAGCGGGCGTGTAACTAGACTCAAATAAGAGACACTAATCAACGGGACTAACCTATGGTAAGTACCTAGGTTAGGTAGGTACCTAGGTATGTAAGTACCTGGCTTCGACATTGCACCTTACATTATTACGTTGCGGCGTACCTACAGCAGGAAGTAGGTAGGTAGCAATGGCAATAACTAGCAGGAGCAGCAGGTGTCTTATTACTTATGTATTATTTTACAGTAAAACAATCATCCCGACTCCCTCCACCAATCTTATCGCATTATTACCTACCAGGTACATACATACACTACACGTTCACCATACCTACACCATACACCATACACCACCATACACCACCCACCATACATACCTCTAGTTATATAGAAAGAATAGAAAGACTTTCCTTCTCTCCTTCTTCCCCTCCATACACTCCATACCGTCCCATACTCATGTAGTTCTCTTCTTAGTGTCCCCCTTCCACCCACGTCGAGTCATCCATGCCACTCGCCATCAGCCTCGCTCCGTGACTGGCTGGCCCTGTCAAGTATCAACCCCTCAATCCTCCTTCACATCCTTGCAAGCTTCCGATCTCCCGGAATTTCCACCCTTCTTGTACTTGTATGTACTAGCCTAGGGCAACTTACTGTACCAAACATTTTGCCGCGGATTGTTTTCGATCCAATACACTCTGAACCGTGGACCAAGGGAAGCCTCTTAAGCCTCTTATCTATGCAAAATCATCCCTCCCTCTACGCACACCACATTCGAATTTACGAATCCGATCCTCTTTGTGCGAGTGTGTTTTGTCTCTCGACGTCGCCGATTATATCCGCGTCACCTTTAGCCGATTACCTTCGAATTATCTCATGCAGAAATTGAATTCAAATATCGGCTTCACTCCGGCTGCGCACCACCCACTCCAGATTTGTCACGTCATCCGGAAATACCCCAGCTAGACGAGAACGATTGGGAGCGATTTAAGACTTTTCGTCTTGTGAGCGAATACTGTCGTGAAGCGGTTGCTAGTCGTCCTATCGTAGACGATAATATCGTTCCCATGAAGGCGGCCACCAGATCCGTATCAGAGTTATAAAACGTCGGAGGATTTGGGTTTCTTTTCTTTGTGGAAGGGGACGAATATCATTTCGTTATGGCTGTGGTTCTCCCTTCAGAGGATAACGACCTCTTTTCCTCCTCCTCTTTGAGGAGATCTCATTCTCAATCTAGATTCATGTCGAGCCCGTCACAGAGTTTCCATGCCTCGGCTTCGACGTCAAAAATAAGCGACGCGTTTCACGAATCCTACCACGAGGTCTACCACCACCATCCTCACATAGTGCCCAATTCTAGCCCGTCTTCTGCTCCATCTTCTCCTCGTACTCTCCAGCCCGACTCTTCCGAACTATCGTATTCTTCTACGCCAGCCACCAATCTATCTCTCGACGGACAATGCGAAGAAGATATTCGCATCCAGCCCGATGACCATCTCTTTGTGTCCGGGCTTGGCCACAATCCGTATTTTGATCCGCTTGAGGACTTGGAACCGCCTCTGAGTCCTCGAACGGGCGATTCATATACCGTATCTCCAACTGACCCTGATACGTCAGCGGCTACCTCCCGCCCAGAATCACCGGATGCCTTAGAGCGTGCTGAAGATGACACAGCCGTTGAGCATCACCCTACCCAGCATGTCGATTACCTATCGCACGACTGGAGGGAAGAAGATATTTGGTCGTCCTGGAGGTATATTGTCGCCAAGAAATCCGAGTACACCAATGGGCCACGACTCGAGAACGCGTCCTGGAGAACTTGGATGAAAGCTAAGTATAAGTTAAAAACAGTAACGCCGGAGACTCTAAATTGGTACGTTTCCCTTTATACACTCCGTTCAAATATCTGACCCGTTTTCTAGGCTCAAGGACTGTGACGTGACTTGGCTCTATGGTCCTCTGCAGACTCGCCGTGGGGAATTATTCCCCAGCGATGCGGAACAAGAGAATTCTAGATTGTCGAGGTGTGACTCGTTTGTTAACAAAAAGCCTATCCTTAAGAAGAGGAGCATGTCGGAGGTCATGCTTCAGAGATCGCTCTCTTCCTCGTCGCTTCTAAAACAAGCTACGGCTGCCGTCCAAGCTCAACAAAAAGATAGTGCTGTCCGTGTTGGCCGACCCATACTACTCCGTGCCACCACAGATTATGTCACCTTCCCCTTCTCGTCCAGAAGGAGGAGCCGCGAGAATACGAGTGTACTACCGTCCACAGCTTCGTCTGGCATTGTCTCGCCTTCCTCGGAACGAAAGCATATTCACTTTGACGAGCAGGTCCAGCAGTGCATCGCAGTTGATGTAAAGGGAGAGGACGAGGATGAGGATGAAGTGGACCACTGCCGTTGGGCATATGACGACGACAGCGATTCCGATGATGGCGCAATCATGATGAAGAGAACTAAGACGTCCAAGAAACCCATCCTTCCGCGAAAGAGATCCCCGGTGAATACGCCTGTCGAGAGTAAGACCATCGCGATGCTACCTTCGACGACTTTGAAGTATAGGGAAGATTCCCCCAATCCCGAAACTGCAATGAAGCACAGTACGGGCAATTTGAGGAGTCCGATCATATCACCGTCTCCTTCCCAGGAGACGTTAAGACCCTCCAAGGCATCAGGCCCATTTCTTGTAGGTGACGATGGCGAAGAATTATACGAGGAGACCAGCTCAACCCCTGTATCTAGCCCGGTGGACGCAACGTCACCCTTTAAACAAAGCCCCCTACGTTCCTCGTCCACGAATAATCACCTCAATGAACCAACAGGCATGCGTCGGACTGCGAGTGGCATGTTCATGCCATTTGAGGAGGGTGATGTCCAGCCTAACGATGGAATAATTGGTCGGGTAATAGACACGGTCAACACTGCTCGGGATATTGCACATGTCATCTGGAATGTCGGTTGGAGGAGGTGATAGGGTCACATCGTTTTATCGACGAAGCACAGGATCTAATAGATGGGAATATCCTTATCACCGGCAGATAAGGATGCTACTTGGTGTGGTTCTTGTTCCAGTATGTCCTGGAACCGCATTTCGTGGCTGGTTCGATAGGATATCGGCTTGCCAACGCACCGTCGGGGGTTTACTACCTCTGACTGTATGGTATCTGGCACCCGACAGATCGACTAATGCGCTAATATTTTTCAAAAGCAAATTCACTTTCATATCAGAGAACTCGGGTCTTTGGAACTGGAGTGGGAAAGACAATTACACGGAACGGAATCATGGAAATACCACGGGAAGGTTTTCCTCTACCGGCGATTTAATGAGGCGTTCTATGTATTGATTTACCATCGGAATTATATCATCGGCGGATTGAGGTGGAAAGGTCAAACTATAGAAGGGAAAAAAAAGCAACATTATCGAAGTGCGTTTCAAGGGCACCCCTTCGAAGAACGGACAACTACGAAGATCCCCTATTGGGCCCTAGGTGTCGTAATGCTGAGGGAGCAGGGAGTTAATTCGACTTATCACACACATGGCCGTAAAATGCCTATGGGTGGCTTTGTTGATTTTCTTGGCTGTTTGTCTCAAAAACACATCATGGGTTAATTGATCGGCGTCTCGTGAATTTGGCCTTGGGGGTGTACTTTTGGTTGTTACAGAGCCGGTAGGGCGGCTTACAGGTAGATTTGCCCAGAGCAATGAGAGTTAGTTGGGCAATAGGCAAGCCTGCCGGGTTTCATGATCATGATAAAATACAAAAGCCTCTGGTGAATTGGTCATGATTCTGCTTCTTCTTCTTTTTCGCTTCGAGTAATGTGATGATCGTGATCGTGTCGACAGAAAATTCCTTACTACTCACGCATCATTTTTTTTTATGACGGAGCCAAAGTTTATGGCAGGTCTACATTAAACATATATCTACCCCCGTCCTGTTGAGGTGGCACCATAGGGGTCTTGACAATTTAATGAGGGTTGCGTACAGTATAATTCTGGGGGAGTCCAAAAATATACCTAGTAATAATAAATCTTCGAAGCGTATATCATCATAACTCCAAGTAGCTTGATCCCACGATACTACCTTCGAAAGCCCTACTCCAATATTGGGTATAAACACATTTATAGGTAGGAATGGTCTAGATGATCAGAGTAGATAACACATGTTAGCGAAGATATCACAGTGAAAATAGAGGCGAAGTAGTATTTTGTATAATGGAGTCGCTTTTATACGTTAGGTATACACCGTATTATACATGACACGCGTAGTACTATCTCATAGCAAGACGCATGTATCTCTTCCCCCCTCAACCCCTTCTCTCCAAGCCGCCACAACAGCCCTAAACCTCGACGACCTCAGCTTTATCCCCCTCCGGCACAATAATCTCCCCCTCGTCCACTCTCTTCAACACCTTAACCGCCTCGACGAAGATCTTATTCATATGCACGTTGACGTTATGCAGCTTAACCTCGTAGACGTCTCCGACGCGCACCTCGGCCATCCGGATGACGTTGTTTACCGTCTCGGCGCGCAAGAGGGCAGTTCGCTCGAACCAATTCAGGCGTCCCTGGGCTGACCGTTGGCCATTCAAGTGCAAGACCGTAAATTGGAAGGTTTTGGGAATCTTGGCCTCGCCGAAGCGCCACGCGCGCACCAACGCCTGCAGGATCCACTGATCGCCACCGTCACCGCGGATCAGGGCGCGCGCTTGCTTTTCGCGCACTCGGATCATGGGGAGCATGCGATCTAGCTGCTCGCGCTTGAAGGGCAGGAATGAGTGGTCATGCTTGTTACCGATTAGCGAAGTACCAGAGGTGTGTTCCTTCAAAAGGGCGGCTTCGATCTGCCAGTGGACGATCAAGTCTGAGAACCGACGGAGCGGGGATGTCGCCTTGGTGTACATATCAACGCCGAGCGTGAAATACGGGCCTGAGGTCGTGGTGAGCTCGTCGTTGCCGGTGAGAGACCAGAGGTGGCGCCACTGGTTATCGTCGGGCCGGATGCCTGCTCTGAGCAGAGGGTAGAAGACGTCCCGGGTGTACTGCTGGACTTTGTCCATGTTCTTCGTGGCGTGAGGCTGCGTGCGGAACGGGATTGGGATGTCACGCTTGTGACACCATTTGGCGGCGATCTCACCAGCTAGTCGCATGGAATTTTCAACTAGATCAGTGGCGGAACGTTTGGAGTACCCGATACGGATCGAAGGGTCCCCCGTCAAAGCCGTGAAATTGTCGGCCTCATGCTGTGGAAGATGGTCAAAGTAGGCCATTGCTTCGGGGCGAGGGTGAAAGAAAGGAGTGGCCCCTTTCTCAAGTCTATGAGCATGGATGGCTTTGCCCAATTCCGAAAGGAGCGCCAAGTCACTCTTTTGGCCCTCACTTACGTGTTGAGGCCGAGTCATATGTCTTGGAGGCGGCTTAGCACTTGGAATAGAACCAATAATTAATTCGTCTTCTTGTCCGGCAGTGGGATACTCCTGGCGGCCTTCGATTACTGAAGCAACATCCCCGTCGGTCATGTACACGACATCTTCTAGAATTCCGGGCGTAATATTGTGTTCCAAAACATGCCCATTCTTGTCTACCAACGCACTGAACGTCAAGCAAGGTTTGCCGGGAGCTAAAGAAAATATGTCTGGGCCAATATTTTGAGGTAGCATACGCTCAAAGTGACCAGACAAGTATATCGTTTCTGGAATCAGTTCGGCGTACTTAGCGATAGGCGTTTCGGGGTGGATTGCAGAAGCCGGATCTGCAACGTGGATATGAATCCAAAATTGGTCGGGATTGGAACTCTTCTCGACTGATACGGCGTCATCGATGTCCATGGTAGCCTCAGAGTCGATGCAATAAGCAGTGAGGTTCCAGGTTTTCCTCATTGGAGCTAAGATGTCTCCTTTTACGTGGCGATCAAGATTTCCAAAGTAGGGTCGAATATAGCCTCCTCCCCGTTTAATCTCAACACCCGGGAAACGTATGTTATATCGAGCAGGAATTTCCCAAGATGGTATCCAGCCAACTTCTTGTAGGAACGTCCATCCCGTTGATACTGAATAGCCTACAGCATCTTGATACCTGTCGAGGCCTCGTAAGATGGCAGATCCAAAGCATTGAAGACGTGAGTAATTGGGAAATTTCTGGTAGCTAGACCATAGCTCCATGAATTGTAATATTTTTAGATCGACCGCGGACCAATAATCGGTGGCTAGTGACGACGCTTGTGTCGACGGTGCTTTTACCTTTGACGGACCGATAATACCGCTTTCTGTCCACTGTCGGGTTTCTCGGCTCCGGTCGATCAGTTTGCGAGCCTTTTTAATGAAATTGTGCACTGGAGATGGTCCGTCCTCGTTGCCTTTGAGCAAACCCACGTCTATTTCTATGAAATCTCGGACTAGGTTCTCTACCGTCTGGATGATTTGTACCTCGGACAGCGGGCTGATTTCGAAAAGATACGATCTTCTGTGGCCAGTCTGCCTGAGAGGTCTGAAGAAAACTTCATCTTGCATAAGAGATCTGTGAACAGCGTACAGGGCTACAGGCTCGAATTTTCCGTTCTTCTGATCAGATTCAGGAAGCAGTAGCTCGGTAATTTCGTGCAGGGTCAAATATCGATGTTTCAGTGGATCACCGATGAAAGAACTAGATGCGTCAAGTGTACCGGCATTTTCTTGATACACGGCTTCTGAATCATGGGCAAATTCCAACATCTTACGCAGCAGCTTAGCTCCTGCGGCTCTAGAAGGGCCATGACCAAGGTCCTGGAGAGCATTTAGGGCTTCTAATGGTATGGCGCCAGTCGGTAGTTCCTTGAGGACAGGTTCGAGCTCAGCCGGCTTGACAAAATTTTGAACAACGAAAAGCGACTTGACGCCAAGGCCGACGAACCATTTCCCGCTGCTTGTGTAATAGTGATCATAGCCGTTATAACGACCCAGGCAAATTGCCAGCATAGGTCGCCTCGACCCTTCAGAGCTGTAGAAGCCCGGTTAGTCTTGATGTGAGTAATCAAAAAGAAAACGATATCATACCTTAACTCAACCATGTCTCCGGGGTTTAAAATAGCATCATCGGAGCGGAGGTCGCCAAGTTCATCTCCATCGAATAACGGCGCGGCCACATCAAAAGTACCCATGGACACATTCTGCGGCCGAGTGAAGCTGTTGGACAACTCTCCTGTATCTGCATAATCAGCCAAGATGGTCCTTACTTCATCTTGGTTTTCTTCCTCCCATATCCTTAAGCGTTGTCGGATGGGTATTTTATTTTTCTTCTTTTCTTCTTGTGCTTCCAGGGCGCGCAACTGCGCAAGTGAATCATTACCACCTAGATTAGAATGTTGTACGGTAGCTAGAGTCTATAGAAATATTTTAGGATTAGGACGTTTAAGAGGGACATGGAAGCCTGCTACCACATACTCTTCTCCATAGAGCTTGGTTAGTTCCTGGTAGAAACTTCGCATTTGACTTTGAAGCTGTAGGTGATGTGACCCCTTGGAAGGCACATCTCCAGCATACATAAGATTTACTGGACGTCCGCAGCATTGTATCCGCGTGTCGTAAATGAATGAAAGACTTTTGTTAAATATAACTTCTCGTTGTCCTGTTTGTTCTCATCGTGGCGAAAAATTGTTGTTGAAAGTTTTAACAGTGAGTGAGTGAGTGGGTCGCATCACACGTCCTTATCAGCTGTTAGGCCTGTACTTACACTAAGAGCAGGTGGCAACGGTCTGCCGCTACACTACTCCGAGATTACTCCATTATCGATATCAAAGTATAAAGAGTTTAGGT
The DNA here is from genome assembly GCA_022432525.1 of Daldinia grandis. Taxonomy (NCBI): domain Eukaryota; kingdom Fungi; phylum Ascomycota; class Sordariomycetes; order Xylariales; family Hypoxylaceae; genus Daldinia; species Daldinia grandis. Next base: position 2,334,558 of record JAJKLB010000001.1, read on the forward strand.
TAAATATGAATAGGTACCTAGGTACCTAACCTACCTACCTCCTACATAGCTAGCGCAACAATAATAGTGCATCCTATCTACATGTAACTAATATGTAGATACCTTCTATAATTTAGGTAGGTCTTTACGCCTTAGACGTGATTCCTTTCTTTTTGTAGTTGAGTACCTACCTAACCTAATGAATTAAGGATTAGTTACCTCACTCTCATGGGTAATGCTCATGACTTGGAACTGTATCCGTCCTGTTTTCGAAAATGTTGCAAGAATTTTACCGAATATCATCTCACATCTTTCAAGTATATCAATTGTACCTCCGCGGCAAATAATATATGAAAGCAGTCTTTCGAGCCCGCCTGTTCGCCAAGTGTAAGCTATGCCATTTTCTCAAAGGCTCACGATCGCCTTTGTGTGCTGCGAGTGGGTTTTACTACTTGACCTCTCGTCTTCGCGCCTACTATGTCCCCCAACTCGTGACTTTTCATTACACTGCTTGTCCCTTTAGCATACTTTCTACCGGATTTAGGAACATGGCTGCCAAACGCTTTGCAACTTTGATGCTGGCCAGCAGTGCCTTAGCGCAGACGTCTGACATGGAAAACATGTCGCATGGGTCGGGCATGTCGGGCATGTCGAGCACTGCCTCTCCTATGAGTGAGATGCCTTCGATCTCACAGTCTGTTGGTTCCTCCACCGGCACGTCCGGCTCGTATACGACGGCTGCGGTTAGCAGTTGGACAACTTCCGTACCGGCGGAACCATCCACGTCTAGTCCTGTCATGGCCAATGAGACATGGACGACGACTGGGATACCGATGGGTACCGGCGGGGTGATGCCAAACGCTACTGGCGGTGGGCAAATCCCTGTGTCAGGTGCCGGAGCCGCGAATAACATTTTGGTAAGTCCGTCGTCTTATGCTCTGAGCTTGTGGTTGACATTTGATCCAGGTTGGCCTATTCGCTGTCTTCATAGCACTTGCCGCCTCAGTACTGCTGTAAAGCATTCTCCGCCGACTGATAGTTGCCTGACCCTCACATATTGCGGTGAAGTTCGATTATGAACGGAGAGTTTCAGACATAATCTAGAATACGTTGTGTAAAACCACTTGGGTCAACTCCCAGAATCAGTTACCAGATCTTACAAGGCCCATCAATGCTCGACAATATTTCTGATCTGGGAATCGTTACGAGATTTCCTTAGTGTGGATATGGATTCGGGGTTGAGTCGTAGATCTGTACTGTTAGTCGTTAATAGAAAAAGGCAACACATATGCCAATCTTCTCAAGACGGTGTACCAAACATAACGTGTTGAGGCTCTAAATAGAAATAATAGGATTGACATTTGATATGCCTGAAATAACGTGTTATTTAAAAGCTTGAATAATGGGGACGTGGAGGATTAACGTGATCCCAACCCTCGATGGAAAGCTGGTGAAGATTATTACCTGTTCTATGCAAGTTCCAAGTCGGGAAAAGAAGACTTGGCTGCTTGGATAGCTGACGCTGACAACACAGCCAACGACCCAATGTCTGTATTATCAGGTCGAATTAACCAACGACGACACCCAACCACGTGTACAACGCCAGCGGTCAATCCATTCTTCCATGATTACTACGTAGTATGCGCCCAGGGCCCAAATTTGACGTCGACCCTGACAGTAGGCTATCTAGACTCTAGGTTTCAGGCTACAAGAACCTGTTAATCTGGCATTAATCTTGTTCGGGTCCACAGTCCAGCCAACACTCTCTCTATTATTAAGGGGTTATTCAAAGCCGTAAGACTCAGGCGTCAGGAAAGGGTTGGTAAAGCCTCATGTAGAATTAATGACCGCTGTCTGGCTGTGTATGTAAAATAGGAGAAGGGAACTAGGTTAGAGTCTTTAAGTGTCTAAGAAGCTTAGCTTTAGTTAGCCTGTGGATAATTACTACGCCCATGTCATCCTACATTGGTCGCATGCTAGGTAGTGTACATAGTGTATGTATGTAGATGTGCTGTCGGTCAGAATCCTGGGGAAGCTAGCTTGTTTTTTTAGTATCTATATACACAGAGGGTCTGGCCGTTTGGCGTAGGGGAAGAGTGGGTGCCGAACAGGAAGGACGATCTGATCAACGATTAACAAGAGTAAACTTGCCGGGTATCTATGTAAGATCACACGGCTGTTAATATGCAAGCCATCCGCTACTCAGCTTAACCTAGCTGCTCTCTACTACGCAGCAGGAAGGAGGATAAACTAGCACTAACTGATAATCATCCTTCGGATCGCAATGACGTGGGTTTATCGAAATGGAATTGAAAGTAGCCAAAGTAGCCAAAGCAGGGGAGGATATGAACCAATCAAGCGGTGATGAACTCGGAACGAAGGAGAAGAGAAAAAAAGGAGTGCCATCTCACTTTTCCCGATTCTCCATGTCTGTCTTAGTTGCTGATGCGCTTAGAAAACCTTACTATGTAATGAGCCCTAATAATAAATGCATACGAGGGTACTTTTCCTATGTACATAGTATGTAGGCCGAGATAAGACTAGTTCTGCAGGTACGCTGCAGCTCTAGACCGGCTCTAGGACAGGATAGGTTTAGTCAGGGCCGATGCTTAATTTCGCTTGTTGATCGGGTAATTTCCCAAGGCGACAAAGGAAAGACCGCAAGTCCCCACTGGAAAGAAAGGGTTGCCTTCCAAGAAGAGTCGATTTTACAGGCCAAGGCCATATTTGATTGGCCATAAGCAAAAGGCTCTATGGGTATTCTCCCAATTGGGGCAAGCCTACACTCCATTCTAACCCCCTTTATTCACCTTTCTTTCGACGAATCTTCCCCGAACCCAGTCCAGTGGTCACAGTTTTGTACAGCTCATCTTGGACCCAATTGGACCCAAGATGAATATTACTTTCTGGTCCAGAATTTCGGAGTTTGACCACTATGGACCTACCTTTATGCCCTGAGGGTCAAGACACTCTGGCCGGCTATTCGTCCGTGGAGGATTCGGCGAGCTGCTAGGTACCCAAGGCAAAGGTGGTAAAGGTGGTAAAGGTGGTAAAGGTGGCTTCCAGTCTGTGCGAATCGAACAGAAACTGGGCCACGCTCGAGCAGGCGACCCTGGTAAGGGATCCATCCATCACAGGAACCATTCGCAGAGATGCAGAGGACGAAGAGCAAGGGGGGACCCAGGATCAGCGGGGACCAATACTGCCACCCCATTTGCCCCATTGCCAAAAACAATCATCAGGTAAAATTGGCGCTGGCTGGCTGGGCAGCGCCGGGACGCAATGGTGCCCTAATAAAAGTACAAGAGATCTGCCGTTTCCATGATACCCTCCTTTCCTCTTTTCTTTCCTCACGAAACGACCCTGTTGATGTCGATGCCGTGACGTGAAAGCATCTCTCCAGCTTTCGTCCTTGTTTTCTGCGTATCCAACCCACCGCTTCACTCTTTTAGCGGGCACTCGTTTTCACGATATCACGAAGATAAACAAACAGCTCTACAGTTAAATTCGCGCAACCGTCTACGGTCAATTGGAGTTTTAGTTCTCAGGAATTTCAAGAAGTAATAATGAAGGCAACTATCGCGGTCGTCGCTGCTGCGGCCCTGACCGGTGTCAACGCAGTCAGCGTTCACCACCGACACGCTCGCGCCCACGATGCGTTCAACGCCCTCGAGAAGAAGGCTGACAATGCCACCTGCGGATGTACTACCATCTACAGCACCTACTACGGTGAAGCCACTCGTAAGTTATATATCCTTTCGTGATTATCAGGACAGCACAGGTTCCTAATCATAGATGTTAGTCTCGTTCCCTCCGGTTCCCCCTACGACTTCTGCTACGACTTCTGCTACGCCTGTGGCTACTCCGTCTTCCACCTCTATCCCTCCGCCTCCGCCACCGCCAGCTACGACTACCTCGACCGCCGTGCTTGTCCCAACGCCAATTCCCCAGACTTGCTCGACTACGGGTGTCTACACTTTCCCCGCTACCACCGTCACTCTAACTGAGTCGACTACGGTCTGCGTTCCCTCCACGACCGCTGTCCCCAGTGGTACTCACACCCTCGGCGGTGTTACCACCGTTGTCACCACCGCAACTACGGTTACCTGCCCGTACGCTACGGTTTCCACCAGCGAAGGTGTTACTACCAGCGTCATCGAGACCACGACTTATGTCTGCCCGTCTGCTGGTACTTACACCATTGCTCCCACTACGACTACAGTCGATAAGTCCACCATTGTGACTGTTCCTTCCGTCACGAACTACCCCCCTGGAACCTACACTCAGCCTGAGGTTGTCACCACTGTCACTGAGACCAACACCGTTGTCTACTGCCCGTTCGACATTCCTACTCCCAGCGTCTCAACCACTCCCGTCCAGATCCCGACTTCAGTCCCGACTTCGATCCCTGTTGTTGTCGTCCCCACAACCCCTATCACCCCTACTGTTCCCAAGGTCCCTACCTCCAAGCCCGTGGTCCCTAAGCCCAGCTCGTACCCGGCTTCGTCTCCCTCTTCTTCCACTCCTTCCAAGCCTAAGCCCAGCGGTACCCTCGGTGGTCCGGCTGGTCAGCCATGGGGTATCTCGTACACTCCTTACGAGACCGGCCAACAGGGTGGATGTAAGAGCGCCAGCCAGGTTGAGCAGGACATTGCTGCTATTGCCTCTGCCGGTATCAAGTCCGTCCGTGTCTACTCCACTGACTGCGACACTCTCCCCAACGTTGGTGGTGCTTGCGCTAAGCATGGCCTGAAGATGATCATCGGTATCTTCATTGATTCTCCTGGCTGCGATGCCCACAACCCCAGTGTTTCTGAGCAGATCAGCGCCATCAAGAGCTGGGCCAAGTGGGAACTTGTTGACCTTATCACTGTTGGTAACGAGGCTGTCTTCCATGGTTACTGCCAGCCTTCTGAGCTTGCTTCCCTCATCACCAAGTGTAAGGGCGAGTTCAGCGGTTACACTGGCCAGTACACTACTGCCGAGACTGTCAACATCTGGCAACAGAGTGACTTCTCTTCTGCCATCTGCGGTGTCGTTGATGTTGCTGGTGCCAATGCTCACGCTTTCTTCAACACTCAGACTGCTCCCTCCCAGGCCGGTCAGTTCGTCAAGGGCCAGCTCGACATCGTCAGCAAGATTTGCCAGAACGTCCCCGGTATCATTCTTGAGACCGGTTGGCCCTCAGCCGGTGAGTCTATGGGTCTTGCCGTTCCCGGTGTGGCCCAGCAAGCCGAGGCCATCAAGAGCATCGTCAAGGAGTGTGGTGACAAGGCTGTCATGTTCAGCTACTCTTCCGACGCATGGAAGGACCCCAACACTGCCTGCAAGTGCGAGCCTCACTTCGGTGTCGCCGCCGCTCTTGGCATTAGCATCAGCATATAAGGTGCCTTCTAAATTCGCGCGCTAATGGTGTTCTATTGTACATTGTTACGTCTTTATCCAAACGGGTTGCAACATACACGCTTTTGGCTACGGAGAAGTATATGACTAGGCTACCGTCAGGGCGGTTCGGTGGTTGTATATCCGGAGGATTCGTATCCGTAGTTCCTTTTGTAATAAGAGCGATGTCTAGGGTTGGACTGGCGGCGCAAGGAAAGCGATAGATGTATTTCTTGAGGGTAGCTCAAATCCTAGGTGTCCATACTCGGCCCGTTCCGAATGTAGGGTCTGATTCATAATGTTGTAATCTACTAGTAACTATCTATTATTGGATAACACTGTTTGTCTTTATTATCTATGGCGTTTTGTGTGACTAGCTCTTTTGCAATATCTACAGCGACTGATCTTGTGAGGTTTTATTATGTTCCATTGTAGACGGAACTTCCTAGGAAGTTGGAGGCGTGCCATCAGGTAGATAGATACATTTCCTATAGTTACAGTAATTACTACTAAGTAGTTGACCTTGCTAACCTGGACATCTCGTTAATTGCAATCCTTTTCTAACAGGCTGCCGTTACGATGTCACATTTGTGTTCCGGACCTGGTTCCGCCATGTCGATCTGCTCGTATATACAGGGTCCCGGGAATAAATCTAGTTTTTTAAGGGTTCTATTCCTGTCTCGTGGCCGAGGCTGAGAGCACGGTTGTCTGCTAGGTGTAAGTAAAACCTATGTTAGTACCCGTTATTTAGTCCGGTTTCATAGTGTTGGCGTAAGAATGTCAACAGGTTTTTTTTGTAATTGCGAGATTAGAAGTACACCTAAACCTACCTAGTCTAGACGACAAGCTTGAAACGTCGGGTAGGGTTGCGGCTTTGGCAAAGGGGGGTTCATGGTTGTTTTATATGGTGTCCGTCATCGTTTAACTATAGGTAATCATCCAAGCTTCACATTATTTTGTAGTTAGTTAATCGATATGGAATCTGGTCATTAATATACTTGGCAACCGAGTGTATGTGCGTGTTCTAATACTATTATAGTTTACCCCCACACACACATTTTTCTTTAACTAGATCTTCAACTTCTGGAAACAACCTACAAGCGATGGGTGCTCCTTTATTAACCTTGCTGCTCCCAGTTTATAGATATGTAACGGAGATGTATTTCTGTCTTTTTATATACCTACTAATTATAAGAACTCACATAGTAACTACCTAGGTTAACTAGTTAGTGGTAAGGTAAGTTATAGGCAATTTAATACTGTTTGGGACACTTGGGAGTGACCGAACACGTCCCAGTGATAAAAGTGCCCTTCTCCTCTGACTATGTTGCTTTCTCTTTAACGACAGCTCCTGATGAATCTCTAGAGATAGGGGCTAGTAGTACCAGATCCGGAAGTCTTGTGATATTTCATATGAACAAGATGTGTAAGGTTATATATAATATCGTGCTATTAATGTGCAATACAGCCATATGTTTCGCGATAACAGACGATTCAAGCAACACCCAAGCACCCATCTCACACTTTTAACACGCACAGTTCACCAAAATCTTGACGGGCAGGCATTGCACACCACACACAATGAGAAGTCGGAATAAGTGTCATCATTACAGCCCGCACTCTAAGTAGGACCCTATCCCTATCCCTATCCCTATCATTATCCCCACCCATTCGTTCTATCCAGTCATGCCCTTCCGTCTGTGTACAAACCACCTATATGGTACACCTGATATCGACGCGCAACGCTTGCTTCGCACCATTTATTCATTCAAACTGCCAAGAACATGGAAAACACCATCCGATAACACACTTTCCGACCAACGCCGCCACGAGTGCTAGAGCCCATATATAGAAAGCGGCCCATTACAAAATCCTGGCCTATGCATTCGTTAAATAATCTTATCCCTCATTCCACGCATCTACTGTGCTCAAGCCGCGGGGTCCGACTCGGGGATCTCGAGCGTGTCTTCCGGGTTGGCTTCAACTGGCAACTCAACTTCCTTAACTGGGTGAAGTAGCATGGGGGGTAGGCACATTCTGCCCTCACCACCCCGCATTTCATTGACGTTGGTCCCGTTCTTGCTCTCGTCCGCGGTTAACTCGAACTCCTCGCCTCCATCGTTGTTGACCTTCAATCCGAGCCATCTTCGGTACAAGTTGGGTGCGAAACCTGAGTTGTAGAACCAGGTGAGACCTATAAGATTATGCTCACGCTGGCCAAATACGGAAGTGCGGGAACCTCCTGTAGCTCCATTTTTGCCGTTGTTGAGGGTTCTCTCGAAGACTTCCGCAGGCCACTCGCGGTCTACGTAAAGGGGGTGCGGTACGAATACGGCCTTGTAACCGTGTTGCAGAGCAACAGTACCTGGCCACATTTCCGGGAAAGCGTGATGCTTCAAAAAGGCAGTCTCTCGGTGCATCTTCATGAGTAGACGCCGAGACATGCGTGATGCTGTGATGATCTGAGCCCTACGAGGCGGCATTCCATTGCTACCCGTTGTGTTATAGCCAGTAATGTCGTCAGCCAGACCCCAAGTAGTTCCTTCTGGATCGAACATAGGGTTGAACGTAATGTAATCAGCCTCTTCGCCAACTCCCCATACGTATTTGTCCTTTTCGTAGGTTGTCTCGGGTACGGGGTCATCGTCTGGTTCAAACCAATCTTTAGGGTCTTTGGGTCTTTCAGGGCCCCAAATAGGCTTTTCACCGCGACTAGACTGCGAATGTTTGCCGGCTCCGGGAACACTGTCCCATATATTATCAGCACTTGTAGTGCCCATTTCAGTCTGCACTCGCGCCATCTGCTTGAAGTCCTCCCACGTTCCATGGACGGAAGGCAGGTAAAACCGGGAGTTTCGTTCCCAGAGACCTTTACGTGGCTGTTCCTTAGCCCAACTCTCTATCTTGGTGAACAAGTCATAGTAATGGCCGATGTATCGAATATCCATTTCCCATTGCCAGTAATAGTCGTATTCTGGGTGTAAGTAGGCAAAATGTTGCATAGCCATCTGCAAGCCACGGTAGACTCCGTGAACGGGCAAATCCGGACCGCGAGCAAAAAGATCGAAAATTCCCTGGTAAAGCGATAGCATCTGGGTTTCTGTCCAGAATGTGACAATGCCTCGGAACTCCTCCGGTATAGTCTCTTCGATTCGTCGTTGATATACAGCCGCATCTGCCCAAATTGGGTGTGCAGCATCATTCTTAACTTGAACGAGCAGGTGAATGTCGTACCGACCACCAGACGCCAGCACCAATTCGCTAATTAGAGAGCGAATGTTCATGATATCCTCTTCTCTCCAGAAGTATTCATCCCAGCACCGGATCACAACGGCGGTCCTTGGCAACTGCTTCCCTGGAGCTACACCTTCGGCGGCTGGCAACGGTTTCTTTTCCTTAACAGTTTTGTCTGTCTTATCGGCTGGTGACTTGGGTGACTCGGGAACTGAAGAATCACGCGCCTGGACCTTTGTGGCAGCAATGTCCTCATTGATGTAGAAACCATGAGGAGAGGGTCGTCTAGCGGGCACTTTCTTGTAACGACCAGCATTCGTCTCATAACACCGTCTCTGAACATCCGCCCAATCTGTCCCTCTCCAGTCGACTTGGGGCACCTTGTCCCAGGTAGCCTCAAAGCCTTCTTTTTCACCGTGTTCCCCAGTACCGAGACCACCAGACCTGACGGAATAGCCGAAACCATATGGTCCATAACGGCCATAGCGTTCGAAGCAGATATCCTCGGGAAGCCCCAGGAGCTCATAAGAACCGAGCACAGGATCAGGGAAACCGTGAGGACGCCCCTCGTAGTAGCGAATAGGAGGTACGCGTACTTTATTTGCCTTATCAATGTAGCACTCCTGAAATTGCTCAGGGGCATCCTGGAAAACGCTCTGGGGGTACCGGATATACTCTTTACTGGGAGGCAAGTTCCGTTCTTCGACGTCAGGGCTTGAGTTGGTGCTATTGATATAGAACAACTTGTCTATAGGCTGCTCTCCTTTAGATCGGGGATACTCGGGCGTGTTCTCGGAAAAGGGCACCAGGTTTCTGATACCACCATAATATCTTGTAAGGAAGGGGAATTTCTCCCACGAAGGAGGCGCGGATGGCGGCCTGTCAATCCTGCCCTCAGCAAGGGCTCTATTCTCATTGTGGCTTGCTCGGATGAGCGAGAATATCATCGAGACAATGAAGAAAGTTAAGCCAAAGCAGAGGTACCGAACGACCTTGTTTGGCAAACGGTAGTTAAGTGGTTGGCGCGGTTTACGAGGAACTGGGAAGGCTCTTTTAGGCATGATGGGGGTTGCTGTGGAAGTTGAAGCACTTGTGAATCTTGAGTTGTTTGTACCAGGAGATGAGGTGGTAGAATAGTCGTCATAATCGGAATCGTCATAAGAATCGTTTGAATTTCGTTCCTTACTTGTAAGGTGTACATTTTCGTAAACAGGTAATTGGGATTGTCGACCCTCGCGGGAACGCAACGGGTTTGAAAGAATACCCATCTTAGATGGGGAGCAAGATTCTGTTTGACCGCATTAGTATTACAATATTTTTAATAAACTGCCTGCTTAAGAGAGGCTACGAACTTGTACACCAAACTCGATCCGACTGCTTGGCCCGTCTCCTTGCGCCCGGCTTGGGTGACGATGCTGGGTAGCGGCAGACTCGTGATAGATACCCAGAGATGTGTTTGATATTCGGTTGGGTGTATTGGATTTGCCCTTTTGCAGAAGTTGATTTCGAGTTTGCAAATAAGCACGAAGAAATATAATTCTCTACGTCGAGGGGTATCGTAATCGATAACTAGGTGAGTTGTTGATGATTTGTTTTGAGATTCCCGCTTTCTCCTTTTCGGTCCAATGGCCACTGGCCCCCTATCCCTGTTATTACCCCTGTCATGTTGACGACCTGGCAACCGTAGGAAGGTACGGGTACCTAGGTACTTCACACGAGGAAACTACGTAATTGCTGATGCCGCCGGGATGAACCAATCAGAATAGAGGTATGTCTCTCCTGAATAGTATGTAGATGCCTAATAACGGCTCGGATAAGTGAGGTTAGATAAGCATTCTCTGATTATTACATACATACCTAGGTACCTATGTACTACACAGGTAATATCGGGAATCTTGTGGTGATTTATTGAATGCATTCGTTACCTCTTGGAGATTTCCAACTCTCAATAAAAGAATCATCCACATGATCATGAAAGCCACAAACTTAACAGATGGTTAAGACAAAGCAAGCGCTTTTAACCACATAGAGTTCATCTTATCGTATGAGTTGAGTTACAACCTCTCACTTTTATATTCTACATGTCTTAGTGAGTAGATACCTACCTACCTACCTAGGTACCTATGTAGGTAGGTATCTATCTCAAGAGCGCATCGGATGTCCACGGGCGCAATGACTTGCAGCTTCTTGCTACCTCATCATTGCCGGGCGATGCTATGTATGCCATATGAATAAGTAAGTGCAGTCCAGAACGCTTCCCTGCAGCGCTCTGTAGCGAAGTTGCGACGTCGTCTCCGAGTGCGGGCTCACCATCTGCAGCCACAGTAAGGAAGAATGCTACTTTGGACAATATATACTTGTGTATATCTGCAGGTCCGGTCACAAGGACGCAGCAAACTGAACTTTACAACAATGACTACCTACCTACCTACCTAGTTTGTTACCTAACTATGTCCAGCTCGGGGGGTTCGACTGAATTGATCCAAAGTTTGGTTTTTAGGGTAAAGAGATCTACTACATCATCCTTTCGTCAAGTCTTAGCCATGGTTATGTCAAATTTCGATCCTCAATCCACTCAACTGTGGATCGATTAGATCAATTGCAATGTATGTATGTGTAAATGTGTAAGCCTAGGTAAGGTAACTGCTGGAGACATGAATTATAGATCATCTCTAGGTAAGGTAGTTTCCCAGGTTATGTCAAGGTTTACATACATACATACATACATACATACCTACCTACATACCTACCTAACCTCATACCGATCCCGCTGACAGCTGCGACTAGCCTGAACATGTATAACATGTACAACCCGTACAACTCATAGGTATATTGTGCTTGCTCTTGGCTTTCTTCCTATCACTTGACTAGTGGCAGGAATTAGCTGGCCAACCTAGATTTCCAATGTCTGTATTTTTTCCTTTCTTTAAAAAGGGGTGATGAACCCTCCCCAAGTTTCGTCTCCCTCATCGCAATATTCTCCTATGGCAAAGACTCCAAGTGGCTTTTAGGCTCCCAGCTCACTCTTCGAAAATAAATTCCTTCAGCTCTAGCTCGTACAACTGTTCCCCTCTTATGATATACAAGCCTCGTCTTACTTATACGGATTAGTCTATGTCCATATTCTGCTCTAACATCCGACATTATGTCCGGCACACTCACAAGGACTAACACGACGAGGCCCTCCTCTCCCATCAATATCTATCCTACCTGCAACGGCGAACCTCTAGCCATTAACGTGACTATTAGGCAAGACCCTCTGTCTGTGACATTGGATGGACCTGCTATCTTCTTCATTGCCATCTTGCTAGTTCTCAGCACTCAATTGCTCCGGCCTTCGGCCGTGGCCTTTCTCATCAGCGTGTTTACGGTCGTTGTATTCGTCCACAATGATTACCATAACTATCTGAAGCTCGGCCCCGGAGGCACTCCTGCGACATTTGCCGGCTATATTCGCATCAACTGGTTTAAACTCTGGGCCTGTCGGGACCCTTTCACCCCTCTCCCAGCAGACCCGGACGTGCAGCCAGCCGCCGGAATCCTTCGCGAGAGACCGCTTCCTTACCGCTGCGGGCCGCGACCTAAAGTCGTCGGAATCGCACCGCAACGGCAGGTTAGTCAGTCTGGGTCTCGGGACTGTTACCTTACTCTACGGCGTATCTTGGAGTCTCACGGCAGTAATAACCCGGAGGAAGTGGGCATCGGCACATCATGCTTTGAAAAGCACGGCTTGGCCCTATTCTCTCGATATCCTTTCAACAAGACCTGCCAGGGCGAGATCTGCCACGTGCATAGCTCGGACTACTCGATGCACCTAAACCTGCACCCGGACGACGCAAAGGAGGTTATCGAGAAAGGTTGGGGTCAGCGACATCCCTTGACAAGCCAGTGTTTTCTGAAGATGCCCGTCCCTAAACAGTTCACCATGGTATACGCTCCACGATCGATAGATGAGCTGGATGTTGTGTGCCAGATCATCGAAGCGGCAGGTTGGTGGGTTAGGGCGAAGGAGATGAAGCTGAATGTGGCGGGAGAGAAGTGAAGTGACACATGGATATTTGCAGACTGGACGGCTGGGCTAAAAAAGTCTTACGGCGAACAAAGCATACGGATGGGTGATAAACGGCAGCCCAGAGACTGGGCTGCCATTAACGTATCGCTTGAGATAGACTTTAGGATGACAATACAAATAGATTTAATTATTAGTGAAACAGGGACATCCGTGAGGAACGTATAGGTAGTAGATGCTCAAGGGAAGTTCACTGATTATACGCTTTAGGTACCTACCTAGTGTAGGACTTAAGTCGTTATATCGGCTTAAGTCAGCAAACCCCCTAAAACCCCCTACATTCGATACCTAGGTACCTACCTACCTATATAGGACAACCTAGGGGTCACTCGCAATCCCATAGCTGAACTCCAGCAATCTGTGTAAGAAATACCATTTGCTTAAGGTAATTATAAGATCTTCTCTGCCATTCTCGCAAACTATCCCCAGAGGAACACGTTTTAGTAACTTTTCAAGTAAACCGTGCAAATCACAACAAGTGTTGCCAATCGCTAATACCAGCCCTAAACAATCGTACATCGTAAAACTCTTCCCGCGGAGTGCGGAGTGTGGCACTCCTCGGCGTATAGTACATAATAAGTGAGTGCGGCCTCGTAATATTAAGTACCTAGGTAAGTAAGTAGGTAAGTAGGTAAGTAGCAATAATAGTAAACCCACCCATCCACGCATCAATCATCGCTATCATCGGCATCCGCGTCATCGCCTTGTTTCTTGCCCGACTTGCGATAGCGTTCACGCCCTGTGGCAATCGTCGCGCGGACCGTGCGGCCGTCGAAGGCGCGCCCATCCATGAGGTTGATGCAGGCCTCGGCGGCTTCTGGCGTGGTGAATTTCACGCTTGCGATGCCTTCTTCCTCGAGGTCGTATAGCACCACGTTGGTCACGGGCCCGAGCTTCGAGCACTCCTCGCGGATGTCCTCTTTGATTTCTAACATGGCGGCTGGGTCCTCTTCTAGTTCGCGCAACGTGAACATGTGCCGTAGGATCACCACGCGGTCGCGCCGTACGCCTGTCTCCAGCTGGCCCCCGTATGGGTCGTCGTCGTCCCAGTCGGCGAGCTTCGCGTCGAGTTTCTGCGTCCGCTTGATGATCTTCTGCTTATCCTGCTCGCGCGCACGATCAGGCACCTTGCCTGCGCCTAGGATGAGCTTGCTGCGCTCGCTGGTACCTTCATCCGCGCCGTTCCCGTTACCCTCTTCCTTAGAGCCTTCGTAGTTCATCTTCTTGTAGCTCGAGTCGGCGGCTTGGACACGCATGCGCCCGCTCGCAAGCCCAGACGAGGTAAACCGGAAATCGGTGTCGTCGAGCAGCATAATGGCCATGTCAACACTCTGGGGCTTGAAGAAGACGATTAGTGCGTCCCCTTTGAAGTTGCCCTTCTCGTCCGTATATAGCTTGATTCGTGGGCGACCGCTATCGATCTCCTCGGCAATGACGCCGCACTTGCGCGAGAACACGTCGTGCACCTCGTCCACGGTCACATCGAGGGGCAGGCCGGTAACGTAGATAGCCGTGTTCTGGCGCGGCTGCGGTGGCTGCTTTTGCCTCTTCTTAGGACGCTGCTGCTGACCTTGAGGTGCGTCTCCGCGACCGTTCGGTTGGTCTGTCTTACGTTTTTTGTTTGGGATACTAGAACTATTACTGCCGTTGTCTGGTCCATTTTCAGGGCTCGCGCTGCCGCCGTAAGCTAACTGCTGCTGGGCGAGCAAATCCTCGTCGACTACCGGTATCCACCGCTTTAGCTGGGAATCCCACTCGAACTCGCTCCCGTCCTCCTGGACCGCGATGTACTTGTTGTCAAGCTTGGAGAATGAGATTCGGTTGTCCTGTTCGAACTCCTGGGGATCTGTCGGGAAAGAAAGGCCTGGACCAGGTTGCAGGTCTGCCATCGTCTCGTAGGTTTATGAAGTTACTATAGGAGGTAGCATGAGTTGGGGTAGGTAGGCGAGGTGGGCGAGGTAAAGCGTGGGAGCGATTTGTTCAGATAGTGTTGATCGTAGTTGAGTGGGTGTTTGGTTTAAATCGACTTAAGCTTCGATTCGCAAGCTTTATGCGCTACGCTAGGAGGGATTACAAGGTACTTATAGGTACGTCAGTGAACTACATACATACATAGGAGAACCCCTGCATTGCCTTATCAGGTTTAGGCTATTAGGTATATTTATGTACCGGAATTAATCCCTTAATCCCATTAAAGCTTCAAGATTGAAACCACATGAGAATTGCCAGTCATTCACTACATAGGAAGGTAGATACCTAGGTACCTAGGTAGGTATGCTTTATTTATATCTACTCTACCTAAGTATATTCCTTTCACAAACTTCTATAGCAGCTTAGTTCCGGTTTCCCTTAAATACCATGTTCAATATAAGCCAACCTCAAGCCCGAGCTTGAATAGGTAGAGCAAGATTTCCAGGATATAAGTTAACATGACGCACCGATGACCATAATGTACCACCATATTGTGCAGTACGTGCGATATAGCTAGGTACCTAGTTATGTTCATCGCATGTCACCTAAACATAAAACATATTCACGAGTAGTTGTGGCTTATCTCTGACCAAGTATGTACGTTGCTGAGCTGTCTCCGAAAGTGTTCACAGACAACACTACCTACTCGATGTGCCTAGCCCGCAATGCAAGGTATATGAGCACCTCACTTTGTATTGCATATTATTTACATCAAGATGTAATGCTTTCTATCCTAATAAATTCATACTTAATTCCTAGACGAGGTTTATTATATCAAGAGCCATGATATGATATATGACTTGGATACCCGTAGTTATATGATAGCCAACATAAGTTATAAGTTATAAGTCACAACCATGAATAAATCAAAAACACGTTCCAATTCTTTTTCGTACCAACTTACACACCACGCAACCCTACCCGCGTAGTCTACCTGCGTAAATACAGCGTGCTGTCGAAACACATTAGCCCTTGTACCTCTACACCTGAACGCCGGATGCAATGCAAATATGCCACCGACTAATAGGTACGGGGCAAGATGGCTCAGCGAGATAATTCCTCGCTCCGCCCTTTCAGCATTTGAGGTGGAGCCGTTCATTTCTTGCCCTTCTTCTTCTTGCTTGCGCCGGGCGAACCCGAGTCGACCAGCACTGCGTCATCGTCACTACCTTTGACAGAACCTTTGGTCGACGATTCCTCGTCCAGCTCCTTCATGAAGTCCTTCTGGATCGTCTCGCGGCGCTTCTCCCACCACTTCTTGTCTGTCTCCGCGCGACTCTCGATCTCCTCGAGTCGTGTGCGGAGCATGGTGTTTGCCGCAATCTCGTTTGCCGATTGGAAGATCGTCTGGCCCCAGCCGGGAGAGAGAGCATTCGCCTGATCGAGTTAGTATAAGTGCGCTTCGGGAATGTATATACGGCGATCTGTCCTTACCTCTGTTACTACATCGCGAAGTTCCTCTTCGATTTCCTTTTCAGCTCTTAAGAATCTTTGATTCAGATCCTCGCCGACGCTACCCCTCTGCAGCAAGCTGTTGAGGGCCTGCTTAGAGGTTCGGACCTGGATGATGCGACGGATGTCCTCGACGGCTCTTCGTAATAGCGCGGCCCGGATAACACTATCGGGAACCTTCGGCGCCTTCTCTTGTCCGGGCTCGGGCTCCATGTGAAGTAGAGTTAGGTAAATGTTTCGTTGTAGGTGCGGCGGGAACCATGGCTCGAGGTTGGCATTTTCGACTGCAAACCTGTTAATTTCAGGGCAACGTCTTGGGGTTGATGCAGGGAATCATACAAGCCTTTCGTTTTCGATAAACCGTTGAAAAGGTATACAAGGAACCTCCTAGAACACTAATATATGCGAACGGGAGCGCAAGGCTCATCCAATCTATGTCGAACATTTTGTGTATTCAGTCGGGTTGTGTAGACTGGATATGTGGAAAGGGAAAGTGAAAGGGACCGTTGATAAAATATCGAAATGTAGCCAAAGTAGGCAATTAGGTATGTGCCCTTTTTGGTAGTCGGGATCTTGACACTTTTCATGTAGCTCGAGTCCGTAGGTACCTGGTACATGTACCACATCTGATACCTGCATGTACCTTTGTATCCGCGCTAAACAATCCCGTCCAAGCCACAGCTACTAAATTTGGCGCGAACACATTGACCGCCTTGCCTACCTAGTTAATTTTTTTAGCTTATCTCTAACCTACGGGCTAGCTATCAATTTTTCTTCTGGAGCTGATACGGCAGAATTTCTTCCATCTCTAAACTTATCACGACAGGCGCGCGTTCGACAAACACTTGCGCAGCCTCGACCAATCCAACCCATACGAGCAATGTCGGCCCCAAGACCAGAGTTTATCAAGTGCACAGGCCATAAGTCATTCACTCAGCGCCTAGTACTTGCGACATTAACAGGCCGACCCCTACATATATCGAAAATCCGGTCGAATTCCCCCACCAATCCTGGTCTCGCCCCGCATGAGATTTCGTTCCTTCGTCTGCTCGAAGCTGTCACCAATGGAAGTTCTATGGAGATTTCCTACACCGGTACGGCGATAACGTATCAGCCTGGTTTGATCACGGGTGCCATACCTGGCTTCGGCGCTACAGACGATGTCCTCGAACATCACCTACCCGCGAATTGCTCACGAGGCGTCACATACTTCCTCCTACCACTATGCCTTCTCGCGCCCTTCTCTAAGTCCCATATGAATGTCCGCTTCTCGGGGCCGGGCGTCATCACATCAGCTACCGAGACGGGCGACCTTTCGGTCGACTCCTTCCGTACAGCCATCCTACCCTTATACAACCTCTTCGGCATTCCCGCAGCACGGATAGAGCTGCGGGTTCTTCAGAGATCATGCGCTGGGCCTCACGGTACTGGTGGCGCGGGTATCGTCGAACTCAGATTTGCAAGCCAGGTTCGGTTGCCTAAGACATTACATCTAAATAGAAGCCCTGGAAGGATAAAAAGAATACGGGGTGTCGCATATGCAACAGGAGTATCGGCGTCGAATAATGCTCGTATGATACATTCTGCGCGTGAAATACTCAACCCTCTCGTATCAGATATACATATCGCGGCGCAATACGACCAGGCGCCGTTGGTACCAGATGCGGCAGAAAAACCTGGAAGCAAGAAAAGAATGGGCATTGGTTTTGGTCTTAGTTTGGTTGCGGAGTCGAGCGCCGTGGGTGTACTGTACTCAGCAGATGTTGTAGTACCACCTAAAGGAGGAACAGTTCCCGAAGATATCGGAAAGAGATGCGCATACCAGCTCCTAGAAACCATAAACCTTGGAGGTTGTGTTACCGGGGCAGCGGCAGGGACAGTCTTGACGCTGATGGCTATGGGATCTGAAGATGTTGGGCGTTTACGTCTTGGAAGGGACGTTGTAGGGACAGAACAGATTATAGGACTTGCACGGGACCTTAAAAAATTTGGAGCCAGCAGTTGGGGGCTTCGGGACGCCGAAGACGACGACTCGGGCGACATAATAGTCTCGGTAAAAGGGACTGGAGTCGGTAACGTGGGTAGAAAGATTGCGTAATAATGATATCCTTGAAATTTGTACAATGTCATTCAATAACTATTTATGGCTGCCTTGGCTGAGCCGCGGCCTGCCTCGCTCTTCTCTGTGCTGCCAAGGCCGCAAGCGTCGCATTATATCCAACATTTTGTATAGCGTATGCAGCTGCGCTTTCGGGTGAGTTTGTTTGTGTATGCCAGGCCGTCCGAAGTGACTGTCGAATATTGAAGTTGGCCAGAACGGCGTTTCCAGATCTCAATGTGTCAGCTAAACCTTCAAGATCGCTTACAGGAGTGGTGGCTTGTCTTAATAGGCCGACCCTCTCTTCCGCATTGCGCCCATTGCCATTCCTGCCTCCTAGAGATTGCATTTCGACATCGTTTGCTTCTTCTACCGTAGGCGCATCTCGTAAAACTCCCCGTTCCTCTGCATCGTGATCTTGCCCAGTAGTAGTCTCCTCCGTGGTGGTTCCGGGGCGTTCTATTTGCCTCCTTGGCTTCACTACTTTGCGCACTCTTTCTTTCTCAATGTTCACAGTTAGCATGAAGCATTGCAGCCCCAAAATTAGGAGGTCCAACAGGAGGAGAGAGAATTTGGAAGAGGGCGCTTTTTGTCCGACAAAATCGAAGAGTATGCCACCGTGGAGGTAGCCTCGGGTTGCTTCGCCGGCTTGGGGTAATGACGTGAGCAGATGTAATAATATACATAAAAAGTTGGGGCCGACAATAGCAGAGACGTGATAGTTGGGTATAATTAAAATGGAATCTTCAGCCTTGGGGCTTATAAACAGGGCTTGAGAAATCCACCGTATCATCAGCCGGAAGAACGAACAACTAGAGATGTCACGTCAGCGCCTTCATATGATGTACCGTGTAGAGCAGGAAGGTCTCATCGTACTCCATATAGTATAGCGCACACAATTCGGCATAGACGACAGTATCTAAACTGATACTTAAATGTATCATGAATTGCAGCTTCTTTGTAAGACCATCCTTTGCGGCCTGGGAAAGCGGCGGATTCTGGGTAGTGGTGCCGCCATCGCGACTCTGCTCGGAGGCTGCGGGTTGTGGTAAGTCGTCGGCATTGTCCCCTTGATGATGGTGGGACATACGATGAGGGTCCGCCGGCGTGGTCGGGGTGGAAGCATTGTTCATAGCTCCACCTCAATCGACGTGAGAAGCCACCGGGTGATATGTCTTTACATGCTGCGAGGCCGTCATAAAGATATAGATCAGTTGCCTATTGCGCAGGCGCTCTGTGTGGAATTAAGGCGACAATTCGGGGAGCGCGTGGTATCTGCGGCGTTGGTTTTCAAAGGACTGCAAAGCCACAAGGATGGAATCTTAGAAGCTGAGGATGATGTTAGAGCAGCTGAGAACGCCGCAGGCACAAGGTACGGAGGTACCTAAATTAAAGTGGTTGTACCTCTATGTACCTAGGTAGGTATGCATGCCACAGGATGTACCTGTGGCTGCCGAACACTATCTCGGTTCGCTGACTAAGTTGCCTACTTAAATGCATAACCCCTAAACTTACTTCCTTTAATATTAACTGGGAGTCCTCAATAATAAAGTATTAAAGAATCGATCAAGCAACTTCATGAGAATGAGAATTTTGGGTAATATTCTTTCTCCAAACGTATTTTATTGTATAACTACCTAGCTACCTATACAATTGGACATGTTATGTCATATGCTAGGAATTTGCTCGTCTTATACATAGGCAAATACTATTCCTTTGCAGCTTTCGCGGCTTCTAAAGCTCCTACAACTGCAAACGATACTATAGGGGTGATAATATAGGAAAGCTATAATGGTAAGCCTAGATCATAACTTCACAATACCTCTGGGATTTATAACGCTTACCGTAAGAAACTTAGCTATCGACATTCGTATTTTCTGATCCGCTCCACTGATATCAGCTAACGCGAGAACTTTCATCGCAGTAGGACCGATGGGCATCATCATTAAAGCCCACCATAACATGGGATCGTTAGGGAGTATATTAGTGTAAGCTGCTAAGGCCCAAATGAGGGGAATGCTAATGCTGTAGTAGAGGTGAGCATAATTGCGTATTGAAGACCAAGCCTAACTTACGCTGGCCAGAGTATGAATCTGACGGAGATCACAGAAAGGACGGTACCTAGAGGTAGTGTACCTGCTTCTTCGCCTTCTTTCATCCGCCGCAAGCTTAAGCTCAATTTGACGCCGACGACAATAACTTGGAGAGATACGAATAGTTCCCCGATGTTCTTCAGACTAGAAGTGAGCCACTAAGTATGCATGTTAATATCATATCTAGAAAATCCAATTCTACTACCGAGGTCGGTTTTATTTCAGAAGGGTAGTTTAGCAAGGGAGGGAACGTAAAATAAAAGTGAACTTCAGTCGACTTCCTGTTGGAAGAAAACAGTTACATAAAACAGGTGATTTGGGTGAAGAAAACAGCTGGCCTTGATGTGGAGTTACTTCTCATACGCACCGCATTGAAATACCCGCCTTCATCCATGTCGTTGAAGAATATTCGGTGCAAAGGCGGCGTGAGTCCTATGATTATACCAATGGCTGCGCCGATGAACGGTGGATTAGCAAACGTCCCGATAGCCGCAAGTGTCTTCTGAACGGGTTTCGGGCTGGCTTGAAAATAGATTCGAAGTCGCGAAGTAAGCTTGTTTTTCAGCCTACGCTCCCAGGACACGACTTTCCTAGGGAGGAGAGATGTGCGCTCATTGGGGTCATCTGAATCATCGCCATTCTCAGAATCGACGGGTGAATGACAACTCTGCCCGTTTTCTTGAACTCGTTGATCTTCAGGATCTGTTTGATCGTCCTGCTTATGCTGATCGCCAGTTATCCATTTTGCGCCTTGACTAAACGTGATAGTGTTATTGACAACCGAGCAGGCGAGGAAGTATGTGCGTGCTCGCTCAATCCCGTCAGACGTCTGGCCCGCACCAACTAAAGTTGCCAATACTCCAGTGGTTTCTAACGACTGAAGCAACAGTAAAGGGAGAGATTCAGTATTATTGAAGGCAATAGCGGGTAATGCCCATTTTGGGAGGTGGAAGAGGGCTACAGCTGCTTTTCCAATAGCGATAGATGAGACAGTAAAAATAATAGCCCAGACTAATAAAGCGTTAGAGAAGTTTCTAAGAGGCCAATTGAGGGACATACTAATAATAGGAACATAGTTCACTATTGTGTCGAGATGTAACTCGGACCCCAGTTTTGTGATCAACAAGCAAGGTAGCAGCACATTAACACAGAGGTGTGATACTTCTTCAGCAGCATCCGTCGTGACCAGACCAAACTGAGCAGCAATAACACCACAACTAATTGTCAACAATACCGACAACGAAGCCTGTATAGCGCCAAGGAAGGAAATAAGTAATGGCGAGACCATCTTATAGGGACTCAATCGACTGAGAAATTCTATTGGAATAGCAGCTAGCTATGTATTAAAAAATCACGACATATCAATTCGGTATATAAATTACCTTATATATGTACAATTTCAGCATACATATACTAACATTGCAGACGACGTCATTACTACCTCTAGGCATAGATCTAACGGCGGACTTGGTACCTGGTGCTTTACTAAAAGAGGAAGTAGAGCACGCACCTTTTAGTAAGTACCTCACCTACGTAATTGAGGGACCTCGCAGCCTCGGGAAAGTGAGATAAGGTTTCTAAGGTACCTACTGTATCCCACTGGATCGGATCTGCCAAGAGATACATAAGCTCCCCCTCCAAGCTGCCTGCTCCGTTAATCGCAGCTCAATTTTTTAGCGGAGCCCTTAGTGCCTCTTTTTTCTATCCTTATCGGGCTTATCTATACATCGATAGGCGCATGCCCTGAATTTTATTAACTTAGACACGGAATCGGATCTTTTAAAGACTTGTTAATTGTTTAGTCTTAGATACAACTTGAGTCATAAGGGTGCAAAGGATCCTTTCCCTCGAAGCTCAATTGACTTCAATTGGGAGTAGGGAGCCCCAAACTCTGGTCTCGCAAGACCTCGTTCCCTTCTAAACCTCCCAACTCTCCCAACATTCCAGCTCCCAGCTCCCAGCTTGTCATGGCCCTCTCCACCAAGCTTGCAGGTCGAGCACCTGTCCTGTTGCGACATGGCCGGCGACTCCCCATCGCCCGGAGGCCACTTACCACGGCAAGTCTCCGGGCCCCCTCACAACTTCTTGCCTCTACTCGAAAAGCTGGTTTCTCTCAAGATAGGAATTTCTCTGTTACCGCCCTCTGCTCTGCAGGAAGTGTAGCTACTTCTCAAGAGGCGCCAAATCCGAAAGCCTACTTAGAGAGCGGCGTCATAAAACCGAGAGACGTCGTGGATGTCAAGAAGGTGCTAGTTATTGGCAGTGGTGGTTTAGCCATTGGACAGGCTGGCGAGTTCGACTACTCAGGTTGGTGCTGCAAACCCGCCCTTCAACCTCACGAGCTTGGCTATCAAGGGTGACTCATACTACAACTGAGTATATTAATGCTAACACCCGGGATTGTATAGGATCTCAGGCGCTTAAGGCTCTTAAGGAGGCCGGTGTAGCATCTGTTCTTATAAACCCTAATATTGCTACTATCCAGACCAACCACGTCCTCGCTGACGAAGTATACTACCTTCCCGTCACTCCCGAGTATGTATCCTACGTTATTGAAAGGGAACGACCTGACGGCATCTTCCTGTCCTTTGGTGGGCAGACTGCATTGAACTTGGGTGTTCAAATGCAGCGTATGGGTATATTAGAGCGATATGGCGTCAAGGTTCTTGGCACTAGCGTTCATACCTTGGAGTTGAGTGAGGACCGAGATCTATTCGCCAAGGCCCTTAACGAGATTGACATTCCAATTGCTAAGTCAATTGCTGTTGGCACCGTCGACGATGCCATAGATGCTGCTTCCAAGGTCGGATACCCTATAATCGTTCGCGCTGCCTACGCGCTAGGAGGTTTAGGCTCCGGCTTCGCCAATAACGAGGAAGAACTTCGCAATATGGCAGCCCGCTCTTTGACCCTCTCGCCGCAGATCCTTGTCGAGAAGTCGTTGAAGGGCTGGAAGGAAGTCGAATACGAAGTCGTCCGTGACGCAAACAACAACTGTATTACTGTTTGTAACATGGAAAATTTTGACCCCCTAGGAACCCACACAGGTGACTCAATTGTCGTTGCGCCCAGTCAAACGCTCAGCGATGAGGAATACCACATGCTTCGGTCCGCCGCCATCAAGATCGTCCGCCACCTTGGCGTTGTTGGCGAATGCAATGTTCAATATGCCCTTCAGCCGGATGGCCTCGATTACAGGGTAATCGAGGTCAATGCCCGTCTTTCTCGTTCATCTGCCCTTGCCTCGAAGGCTACCGGTTATCCTCTAGCATACACTGCGGCGAAGATTGGCCTGGGACACAGCTTGCCTGAGCTACCAAATGCTGTTACCAAAACCACCACTGCCAACTTTGAGCCCTCCCTCGACTATATCGTAACGAAGATCCCTCGTTGGGACTTATCTAAGTTCCAGCACGTCAAGCGTGATATCGGTAGCGCCATGAAGTCTGTTGGTGAGGTAATGGCTATTGGCCGAACTTTTGAAGAGTCATTTCAAAAAGCTATCCGTCAAGTCGACCCTAAATTTCTCGGCTTCCAAGGCGACAAGTTTGAGGACCTCGACTATGAACTCTCGCACCCAACGGACCGTCGGTGGTTAGCTGTTGGCCAGGCTATGCTCCATGAGGGTTACTCGGTTGAAAGGATCCACGAACTGAGCAAGATTGATAAGTGGTTCTTGTACAAGCTTCAAAACCTCGTTAATTGCACCAAGGAAATGGAAGCTGTCGGTAGCTTAGAGGGTCTAAAACGAGACCTTATTCTTAAAGCTAAGAAGATGGGTTTCTCCGATAAGCAGATTGCGAACGCCGTTAAGAGCAACGAGGATTCGGTCCGCGCTCTTCGATTAAGTATGGGTATTCGGCCCTGGGTTAAGAAGATCGATACTTTGGCCGCCGAATTCCCAGCTGACACCAATTACCTGTATACCACTTACAACGCCAGCTCCCACGACGTAACATTTGAGGATAAGGGCACTGTAATCCTTGGTAGTGGTGTGTACAGAATCGGTAGCTCGGTTGAATTCGACTGGTGTGCCGTCAGTGCTACCCTTGCTTTGAGGAAGATGGGCGAGAAGACTGTCATGATCAACTACAACCCCGAAACCTACTCGACTGACTTTGACACGGCCGACAAGCTGTATTTCGAAGAGCTCAGCTACGAGAGGGTTATGGATATCTACGAACTTGAAAATGCCTCTGGTGTTGTTGTTTCTGTCGGTGGCCAGCTTCCGCAGAACATTGCCCTACGTCTCCAGGAGACTGGCAAGGCGAACGTTCTTGGAACTGACCCTAAGGATATTGATAAGGCCGAGGATCGACAAAAGTTCTCTGAGATTCTGGACAGCATCGGAGTTGATCAGCCTGCCTGGAAGGAATTGACTTCCGTAGCCGAAGCTGAGAAGTTTGCTAAGCAGGTTGGCTACCCCGTCTTGGTCCGTCCCAGCTACGTTCTCTCAGGTGCTGCCATGACTGTCATCCGAAGCCATGAAGATCTGAAGGACAAGCTAGAGGCTGCTAGCAATGTTTCTCCAGACCACCCTGTAGTTATCACTAAGTTCATTGAGGGTGCGCAAGAGATTGACGTCGATGGTGTTGCCCACCAAGGTAGCCTGATCCTTCACGCCATTAGCGAGCACGTCGAACATGCGGGCGTTCACTCTGGTGATGCTACTTTAGTCCTCCCTCCTGTCAATTTGGACGACAGGACTATGGAGCGCCTCAAGGAAATTGCCCAAAAGGTTGCGAAGGCGTGGAGCATCACTGGCCCGTTCAACATGCAAATCATCAAGGCTGATAACCCCGAAGGCGGAGAGCCAGCACTCAAGGTCATCGAGTGCAATCTTCGAGCTTCTCGGTCCTTCCCCTTCGTCAGCAAGGTCCTCGGTACCAACTTCATTGATGTTGCAACTAAGGCCCTCGTTGGCAAGGACGTTCCTGACCCCACTGACCTTATGTCTGTTAAGAGGGATTACCTTGCTACCAAGGTTCCTCAATTCTCCTGGACTCGCCTCGCTGGTGCTGACCCGTTCCTGGGCGTTGAAATGGCTAGCACGGGAGAGATGGCCTGCTTCGGCAAAAACCTTGTCGAGGCCTACTGGACATCTCTCCAGTCTGCTATGAACTTCCGCGTACCCGAGCCTGGTGAGGGTATCCTCCTTGGTGGCGAAACCTCAAAGCCTTGGCTCACCCAGGTCGTCGACTACCTCTCCCCTCTCGGCTACAAGTTTTACGCCGCCGGCGAGGACGTCAAGCGGTTCATCGAGTCTACTACTAAGGACAAGGTCGCCGTCGAGGTCATCGAGTTCCCCAAGGAAGACAAGCGAGCTCTCCGAGAAGTCTTCCAGAAGTACGATATCCGCGGAGTCTTCAACCTAGCCCTAGCCCGGGGCAAGACTACTATGGATGTCGACTATGTGATGCGCCGAAACGCTGTCGACTTTGGCGTCCCGCTGTTCATGGAGCCCCAGGTAAGCTTCCCTCCTTTTGTGTAGTACTTTATTTCACATGTACGAATATGCTAACTTAAACGCAATTATAGACCGCGATGCTTTTCGCCCAATGCATGAACGAGAAACTACCTCGTAAGGAGGGCATCCCGTCCGAGGTCCGCCGGTGGTCTGAGTTCCTGGGCGGAAAGCCCTTGTAAATGTATCAGATACCCGGATTCACAACAATTTCCCATCTATACTAAAACAATTCTAACATCGCAATGCCAACTCGATGTTTTCTCCCCCGTTCCTGAACCGAAAAAATTTCATAGGCGTTGAGCTGGGATTCTTGCTCGAGGGGGCGGCCGGGTCGGAGTGAAGGAGGTTTGATGAATGACGGACTGGCCTTACAGTCCGTTATGTTATTTCTGTTAACTACCTTTTTTTTCTTTTCGAGTTTCCTGGTAAGAGGAGGGCGAAGGAAAAAAAGAAAAAGGGGGAGGATAGGGGGACTATTTCATCTTTCGTGCCACGCCACGCCTCGCCTCGCGATAGGAAGAGGGAGGCTGCTGGACACGTGGGTATGTAACTATCTACATAGGTAGGTATGCAGATAGGGCGGTGGGTTTAGGTCTGCTATAGTACCTACTTGAATGAAATAAAAAGTTCAAAATAATCATCTGCCTAGTGTTATGATGTGGTTTGATAGTAGAAAAATGCAGCTCTTCTTGAGTTTAGTACTATTAATTATTTCTCGTGCTTTCTGATGATATTACAGGTACCTAAGATAAATAAGTATTATCTCTGTAACTTCTTTTTTTTGGTATAGAAGGGAAGTTGATAGATCTAAGTTGTCTTACCTGCTGGAACAGGCTCTCTAAGCTAGGTAAGATACGCCTAGGTAGGTAGCTAAACGACATAAGCCAAAATACATACTACGTGAACGTGATAAGAATAATTTATGCACGAAAACTGCACCTCTAATTTACCTTCCCAGTCATCGGCGACGGAAGATGTGTATTACGAATAGGGGTATTACCACAACCATCTCAAAATTTAGGTTGGTTTTCCTCCCCTAAGCACTAAAAAAAGCCGCTCTTCTCTACGCCGACGAGAGATAGACGAGGCCCCCTTTTAGCCTCTATCTAGCCATTGGTGACAAGAAACATCTCCACCTACCTCGCCACTCGTTAGATCTTCGGTTATTTCTTTCCTTTTCTTCGTTCCGAACAAACACGAACCTATGCGAAACATGCGCCAGCGGGATATCTCTCCTTCTTCAATATGTGCCTTTTCATATATCTTCGAACCGGGAACGATCGTAGAAGGGTGCGTTTGAATTTCGTTCGTTCAGCCTAACGGCAGCAAAACGCTTAGTAAGCGGTCCACTGGATGATCTACTGGGGCGGGACGAGGACGATGATGAGGCGAAGGACGTTTCGTCGCCGCGCGCTTGGCCCCCCTCGTCACTTGAACGACGAGGGCGCTTATCTATTCTTTTGGGGAGATTCTCACCAGTCTCTTGTAGAATGGTTTCTAGAGTCTGCCAGCCCGGCTGGGAGAAGAGTTGGTACGTGTCGGCGAGGTCGTGTGTTGTAGCCGCACGGCAGAGCAGCGCCTCCTCTTCCTATTTACTTGTTACCCCCATGATCCTAGAAGGGGGGGAAAAGCGTTGCAGCTAGTCAATACTTACCTTCGACAGAACACCTATTCCGTGTATGAAATTGAGGAGGTGGAAATCTGAAAGAGATGCGAGCTTCTTATCATCAGAGGTACGAAGGGCGTTAGCAACTGATGTGATCTGTTGGCTCTCTCCTAAAGCCTCACGGTTCTCGATAGGGAAGATGGAAGTGTTGAATAGAGGCCTGGGTTCCGCGGGGAAACCGTGTGTTAGTGTTACAAAGAGATATTCAACAGGGAATGCCGGCTTGGCATTCTCTTGCACATTTGCGCCATACTCGTTGATCTTCCGGTAGAATACCTCTGGGATATATCGTGTCCGGCTGGTCGAGCCGTCGTCTTCTTCCTCTTCTCGCACAAGCATGACACTAGGATCAGCCGACGGCTCAATGAGGTCTGCCCGCACCATCTCCACGGCATCATTTGATACCTGGTATGATGAGATGGCAATCTGACCCGATTCATCGCCCGAGATGATGCATGTAACAAAGTTAGAGCCGAATCTCCCTGTATCGCTCCATTTGGTAGGCTTGGGATGTTGAGCCTGTAATCGCCCTGCAAAGCAAACCTCTAGGGAGCTGAGATAGTACGAGTCGGCATGCCGCTTGCATATGACCTTTCCGTCGCCTGTACCTGCATCGAGTAAGTCTGTAAAGATAACCCCGACCTGTTCAAGACCGCATAGCTTGGCGACCTCGTCCACAGCAGTTTCATTTTCCCAAGCGTTCAACGATACTCCGTCAACCTCGTCTACCTGTGGTGTCTCGTATATAGCCTCAACAACCGCTTTAACGCCGAGGGGGACTTCCGAGTACTCGGCATAGCGGCCATACAGGTAGCCGATCCGCTGTGCACCAGTTTTCCGCCACGCGTCGATGAAAGAATTGACAAGTTCAAACGAGGCAAACTCGACATGATCGACCATGCGGAAAGTCTGCGGCTGGAGCGTAATGGCGCTGGGTTGGCACTTGGTACAGATGCCTTCGGGCCATTGCGGGTGACCTGAGGGACAGTCCCTCTTAACTCTGAAATATGGCTCCTTCAGGGGTGGAATGAAGGAGCTCCCTAACTCGGGTTTGTTGGTTGCCGAATTGATCTTCCTGAGATATGAATGGAATGATAGGTATTTGATCTTCTTATCGGCGAGGTATTGTGCGTTGAAAGGGTCGAGGGGCATGCAGTAGTCGCACATGCCTTTGGGTCCATGCTTGCACATCCGGTCCCGACCCCGAGGGATCTTCCCATCCTGCCTGTCTAACCGGTCGTCGAGCGGCGATTGCCTTACCACTTCCCAGGGATTCTTGATGATTTTCGTAGGCGACGTTAGTGGCGGCGGGTCGACCGGTAGATCCTCTGTAGGTAGGATGGGTTTCCCATTTAATCTGTTGGTCGAAGACAAGGTGCTGGACGATGTGGGCGCGCTATTCGTGTGGCCGTTGGCGGCGTTCTGATGTTGGTAGTTGATGAATATCAAATCTCCGTGGCTACACCCATGTTAATATGGGAATTCGGACAAGATAACAGGGGCAACGCAACAGTACCTTAATCCGATTTGCGCCAGCTTGAATTTTGCAATGTCCTTCAGTTTCTTCGAGTCTTTAGCCTGGGGGTCTGGGGACATGCTGATGCTATCCGGGTCGACGGTTGGGGGCAATTGCGCCACGAGCTAAGCTTCAAGTTAGACATGGTAACTCGAATGCAATAAAGGTAGGGGATATACCTGGCGGCCAAGCTCCGCGAATGAGTCGGTTTTCTCGATATTGATCCGGATCATGCCATCCGGCCCTCGTAGTCGCAACAACATGATGGTGTTTTTTGCAATGCTGCGATTATACTAGGGTGCTGTATTTCGCAACGTATGAGAAATGAGGGGGAAAGAGACGTCGCCCATATGCTCCTATGGCTGGAGTTATATGCTACTTCTCAACTTCTGAGTCTGAGTGAAAGATGTCTAAGAAGTGAGCTGTATGATGGCAATGTAAAAAAAAGGTAGGTGGCGGAGAGTAGAAGTGTGAAGAATATATCCGATTGAGAAAGATGATTAAATTGTACATATGTAAGAGGTAAGTACCTACCCAGGTACCTACCTAGGTAATCACAGTATCAGGCACTGATGGCTGATGACGCGCGCCTTAGAACTTTATTGAACATGTTAAAGGTGGGGTTGTTCTTGCAGCTTAATAAAGCTTGGCACGGCCCGAGCTCCAATCTTTACTGTTGTACATACATAGGTACCTTAGGTAGGTAGCTATCCGTACCTAGGTACCTAGGTAGGTTAACGGATTACTTCGAGTTCGAGCTACTTGTTACTGAATACAACAACAAGGCAGTCGAACAAGGCAGTTATATAACAATATACAATTGTATTTAATATGTTCCGTTTACTAGTATCTTGCTGGTCACTCAAAATAGAAACAATGGCTACATGATTCTATAGCAGCTAATGCTATGACTTTTTTACTGCAAAATTCCCGAAATCCTCACAATCCTCCTAAACTAAAAACGCAGCCACTATAACATCCCGAGCCCATCAACTCTACCAGCCGACGAACTAATTAGGGGGTGCCAAATAACGTACTAGGAGCCTGGCCTTTTCGTTCCCTCTCCCCCTCAAGAGAGACCCTTCCTGTGTGAATATCGACTGCTCGAGTAGTACAGCGCATGACCTGATATGAAAAGTATTGCCTAATTTACATACGATGAACACAACCCCGAGCCCAAGTACTGTAATGTCGCATGCATCATTTGGCCGCGCGGCCTACCGTCCGAACAACGATAGCCCTACCTAGTAATGCTGCCTTTCTTATACCCTTAAACGCCCCTGGTTTGCCTCGCTCAATTGAGGCACTGAAAAGGAACTTATCGTTTTCGCATCGAGTTTACTATCTGTTGTCTCTTCATGCCGCCGCCTCGACTTCTGCTGCTGCTTCATTCATAGATGTATCGACATTCTATAGGCAATCAGTATTGTCTTTCATGGGATGGGAGAACTCATGACGTCCATGCTAACATACCTTTTCTGAATCTGCCTTCTCTTCACCTACCGATTCAGCCTTGCTATCTGCCTCATCTTTTGTCTCCTTTTCCGGAGCATCGACCTTGGCATCTTCCTTTTCAGAGCTTGCTTTCTGGTCAGCGGTCTCCTTCACACCATTAGCGGTCCCCTTTCCACCCTTTGCAGCATTGCTAGAAGCACCATTAACGCCGTTAGCCGGAGCTGGAACCGCTTCGTCAGTAGCCAAGAGTTTGTTCCACTTGTTCAGGAGCGTCTGCGATCGCGGCTTGAACTCAAATTCTTCCTCCTTCGGAATCGTCTCCAATTTTAGGATAGCCTTGAGGACCTTGTTAATCTTGGTTGCTCGGATGATGCTGACTTCGAGATCGGGAAAGGTTTCGAGTTTGGCGAGAAACTCCGACATCGATCTCATTTCCTCCTCCTTCGGCTCCTGGTCTCGAATGAGCAGGCCTTTTTGCAATCGATGCCGCAAAAACAGTATCTCCTTCTATAAATTTGTGAGTACTAGACACCACGATAACGATGGGTCGTAATGACTTACCTCTTTGCGTACATGCCTTTCTTCAGGGCTAAGCTCCGGCTCCTTAGGTGCAGAGGCTTCCTTCTCCTTCTTGCTATCAGACTTCTCTTTGCTGCCTTTAGCTGACTTGGCCTTGACCTTCACGGCTTTGGAAGAGTCTTTCGTAGATGGCGATTGGACGCCGTTAGCGGCCTTCGGAGTTGACGAGTTAGTCAACTTAATTTTCGGCTTCTTGACGGATTCGGAGCGTTGAGGAGTCTGTATCGGAATTAGCATGAGGCTTGAACTAATGGCAAGTATTCCCTTACGCTTGTCTCATCTTCGGCCTTGCGCTTCTTGGATTTGGGTTTCTTCTCAATAGGCTCCGCGTCGTCACCCTCTTCCGCATCAGGCATTTCGATGTCTCCATCTTCATCTGCTGCTGCTGCTGCTGCTTCAGCGGCTTTGGCACCCTTCTTCGGTGTTTTAACAGACTTGGCCTTCTTGGCTTCCAACTTCGCTAATCGCTGCTCCTCAAATTCGCGGAGCACATTCTTGTAGTATTCTAGGGAGTTCTGCTCCGCAGCCAATAGGTGGGCATTTTGCAAATCCTTGCGCATCTTAGTCGTGATCATATCGGCGACCGTAGTTGGGTCTAGTTCGCTCAGGTCGGAATTGTTCGTCCAGGAACTAAATACAGTCAGCTCCTAATCACCATATCTAAGGTTAAATAGTCACCATACAATTCATTAGTGTGCAGGTACATGACTGGGAACGTCCGGTCTGCAACCCTCTTACCACCATCGGCAAAATCTTCGCGGTAGGTTCCATCGGGACGGGCGGCCGTGACGGGCCTCGTGCTCAGCATGCTCTGTGGTAGCATATCCTCCTCGGCTATGATAATAGGCCACGGAGGGAAGCCCTTCAGCTTGGCAAAATACTGTTCACCTGGTTTCGCGTCGACGTGTAGAATTTTGGCTCTGGATGCCTTCTTGTTCAACTTCTTGCCCTTGGCGTCGCCAGCAGATTTACGACGCGCCTTAGACTTGTCCCCGGGTGTTGACTCTGTGTCAACTGCAGCACCGTCGGCAGCACCAGCAGCCGCATCCTGCTCCACGCGAGAGGAGTCTTCAGCAGCCTTCTCCGAATCAACCTTTGCGTCAGCAGTAGGCTGCTCGGTCTTGTCGGCCGGCTTGTCAGGCATCTCGGTGTCAGTGTCAGCGTCAGCGGATTTCTCGTCGGCCGGGGCAGAAGCTGGAGCTGTTTCAGTGTCTACGGATACGGCTTCTAAGAATAAGATGTGATGTCAGTAGTTGAGCAAGTCAAGATATAAGTAATAAACAGTTGTGATTGTAATTGAAAGATGTAAACAAGTGTGTGGTGACAGCGCTAGACATGTGGTGAAGAATGACGTGTTTATAAGGGGGGAACTGGTGTTGCGGTAATGGGGAAGTTTCGGTGGCAATGTTTGCGGGACGCGACTTACCCTTGGCTTCGCTTGGCTCTTCAGTAGATACATCCTCTTTGGGCTGGGCATCATCGGCAGTAGGCGCGGTTTCTTCATCAATTGGCTTCGCGTCGGTGACAGGCGCGACGGAGTCGGATGTAGTGTCCCCTGGTGCAGTATCAACGACATCGGGGGCCTGCGCGGTAACAGTTTGCGCGGTTGTCTCGTCAGACATATTGATGATCCACGCGGAAAGTACAGTGATGGGATGGACAATGGGCGCGATGGGGATATGGTGAAGGTAAGATGACCAGCTGCCGACTAGAAAAAAAGGTAAGAAAGATTAAAAAGTTGGGAAGAAAGGTCGGTTGGTTGGTTGCTGCGAAAGTTGTTGGTCAAGGGTTGATCACAGCAGAGCAGAAGGCAGAAAAACGCGTCCAGTCAACTTTCTTTAAATTGGAGAAGTCTAAGAAACTGACGGAGCTAACAACTAGCAGCGGCTGTCGATGGACCGTTGCAATTGAAAGGCGCGATCGGGATGGAGTTGTGTTGGTGGAAAATCGACAGGAGGAGAAGAAAAAAAAAGATGGAGGCAGAAAAGTTGATGAATGAATAAGATAGTCAAGAGAAATTCCCAGGATCGAGATGGGAAGCCTGTGCTCATTCGAGTAGAATGTACGCCGAGTAGCTTTTCTTGATAAAGAGCACGTGACTTGGATGAAGATGGCGTCTCGTGTTGCGTACTATGTAAATGTTCGCGAGGGTAGTAGTGGCTAGGATGTATGTAGGACGGATGGATGTATGATGTAGGTAGGTAGGTAGGTACTATGTAGAGTTAAGCAAGTCTACCCGTCCACTTAACAAGTAGACAAGGAAGGCAAGAAGATGGGCAAGGTAGGTAGGTTATTTCCTTTCCTAGCTTGGCCTGTACGCGGGACGTGGGTCCTCCTTTTTTTTTCCCTCTCACCTGCCTACTGTTTTTACTTGTCCGCTCTGCCGCTCGCCCTAGTGGTCCAGATAGATACCTAGATTAGGTAGATACGGGTGAGAAGTACTTAGGTAAGGGGGCACGTAGGTAACGCCAACCCACCCCCCCGAGAAACACGCCCCCATACGTACATTACTATTATACATACCTACCCTATAGGTATATATGTAGATGTAGCTACCTAAGGTAGGTTAGCCATCGAACCGGCATCTTCCTTCATCAACATAGCCCCCCCCCCTTGTCGTCTCGATTTCTTACATCTATAATACTCCCTTCCCTCCGCCTTCTTTTCTATCTGCTTCCATTCTCCATCCTCGGTGAGCTGAGCCGCGACGACGCCTTCTACGACGTCAGCCCCCCCAGATCGCCCGATAGCCTGCCTACCAACCTAACACCACACCAACGTCCACACCAACGTCCACACAGCACATGCTTCAAGTAAGAAAGTGAAAAGTGAAAGTGACTCGTTTCAGACGCTTTGGAACAAGCAGTAAAAGTTTTGATATATCCCTATTTCCAAGATAATTCACTGGGGAACCCTCTAATCGCCTTTGAATGGGTTTCTATATGTACAGTAAGCTTTTCGTACAGCGGATAGATGTGATCTCACGCATGAGAAGTTCCACGGGGACATCACGAGGCTCTTATTCATCATCTTCCTCCTCCTCCTCCGAATCCACATCCATGCCCTCCGCGACCGTGACGGAAAACGTTGGTTCCTGATCCACACCGACATAACTGTCACTCATTAAGAATAGTTTCAGATCATGCTTGCCCGGTGTCGGGACTGTGTACTCCAACTTAGTCTTGAGCTGTCGTCCAATCGTGACTCGTCTGATAGCCAGCAGTGTCTTTGTGCTCTCCTCTCCAACGACCAGCCACCAGTTCTCCACCTTCTTGGTGGGGTAGAATGGAGCGTGGACTGTCGTGTCAACCTCTCCGTCCTCTTCGACTTCGCGGTCGATCTGGACGTTCATGTACGCCGGCTCTCCAGCACGAATGCTGTCCTCATCTATGAGCTCGAACTCAAGGGAGATATCAGGGTATTTATTGTTTGTGAAAGCTGCCGCCTGGCCTAACTGGGCCTGCGACAAACCGAGGCGTTTGATAAGGGTGCCATAATTGGCATTCTCTTCGGGGTTCATTGCTTCCATGAAATCGAAAATGTCATTAATTCTAGAGCATAACACGTCAGCATCTTCACCGCTAAAATTCACATTTAGTACATACCCAAACTCGTTCGCCACCTTTACTACCTCGGGCGTAAAATGAGGAATTTGTTTCAAAGGACTGTCACGGTCCCACATGGCTTGGACCACCATCTGGGACATTTCCATGGCATTCATGGCATTTAGATGCCCGTCGGACGACAGAACGTCAACTGTCGCGCTGAGAAGACTCAGCACCTTCGATATAATTACCTCTTGGTCTTTAGCCAGATCGATGGGAAGTTGCATTCGGGAAAAGTGTGCTTGCAACAATACGAACGCCTTAAAATGAGGCGAGTCATATGCCGGTTCGGACATTTTAACTGGGACCCTATCGTAAATCCGTCGAAGCAGGTTATCTTCATGCCGACGGATCTGAATCGACTCAAATTCTGTAGCCGACGTTATGATTTCTAGTATACCCTTGAGCTTCGTTCTTGCAGTCAGTGAAAGCAGGAACGTCTGCATTGTGATATATGAGATGTTATAGTACGCCGCAATCATGGCGGCATTCTGAGGGGCGACCGAGCCGTCATCTTCATCGAAGTCGATGATCTTGGACTCGGTGAGCTCCTTCAGCGTAGTCTCAACTAAGTCAGAAAGGTAGCTGCTCAGGCCATCATGCGTTGGACTGGTTAAACTGTAGTAACTCGGGTTCGCTAGAAGTCGACGGTAGAAATACGTAAATGTCGTCCAGTTGATAGCATCATCAGCCGACTCGATCATCTTCGTACTGACCTCGGTAACGAAAGCGTCGTGCATAAAGTTATGAAGATGCGACTCAACTGGAAGGGCTTCGTTTAGGAATTTCTTGAAGTACTCTCTCTTGACGGCCGGAACCATAAGGACACCCCTGCTACGACTGTCTCGAGATGGTCGTAAAGCTTTTCCGAACATCTGCAGCACTTCGCTCAATTGATAATCGACGTAACGGTGCTCCCGACCCTCAAAATACTGAGTACCCATTACTACTACCAGGTGTGCAGTGCAGTCCAGCTCCCAGCACACGTCACGAGATGCGACTAGGACCTGGATTGCACCTTGTTTGTATAGGTGGAGAACAATACGCTTGTCACTCTGGCTGAGAGCTTCATGATAATATCCAACACCGTGCGACAGGGCTTCGGCCAAAGCTTCCTCGTGAACGCGTTCTAGAAGCGGGCGAAGCTGATCAATTTCCACATGCAAGAACCTGTCTTCGTCATCTTCCGCTAGGCAGGCTGCAAGAATGTCACGAGCACTTGACCTTGTTTGCTTCCTGCTCGGCACAAAAACGAGAGCCGGTTGATCAGATGACAACTCGGTGATCGCAAGGTACGCTGGTTTAGCCATAGCAAGCATAAGTGATGGGAAATGAGGAATAGAGAAAGATTGGATGCGTAGCTCGAGAGGTACAGGGCGGACATGAGGACTAAAGTTGTATACATCCTTCTTCTTAGCGTCGATCCATTCGCCAATGTCCCGGGAATTCGCAAGTGAAACGCTCAACCCAACAATCCTCATTGCTAGTTGAGCAGTAGTACGAATATAGTGCATGCGAGATACGATAATCTCGTAGATATACCCTAGCGGACCGCCAAGCAGATGAAGTTCATCGGCAATGAATAATTCAACTGTAAGAATATTCTTGCGTCTCTGCCATTGCCGAGAGAGAACATCCCACTGCGTTGGTGTAGCTAAGATGAGATCTCCCTTCTCGAGCAACTTCAGATCTGTTGCCGTTTCTCCAGTAAGTTTAACGATCTCCTTACCACCGCGCAGATGACTGAGTCGCTTGCTCCAATCTTGATATCTAATGTCGACAATTTCCTGGAACGGCGCGATGTATACGGCGCGGCCAATCTCTGGTTTCGACCATAGGCGCAAAAGGGCGAACTCGGCGCAGACGGTCTTCCCACTACCGGTTGGGGCACCGATCAAGACGTTGTCATCCGTCGTGTAAAGGGAATTAAAAGTCTGCGTCTGAATTTTGTTAAAGTAATTCCAAGACTCGTACAAGTTGGAAAAGTCCTTCGCCTTCAACGCAGCGACCGGGAGAGGTTGTAGGTCCAGAAGTTGGGTATGGGGCGGGAATTTCTCGGGCAAAATGAGCTTTTGAAAGGAGACGGCCAACTTTGTCTCTGATTGCAACCACCGATCAGAAATGACAGAAATGAAGTAATTAGGTGGCATAGGATCGGTGATGGGGACTGTAAAGTCGACCAAGTGCTCGTTCGATTCTGACATAGCATAGTCCTTGCGCAATAGAAATTGGTCATAGAATAAAATATCCTCGCCGTCACAATCTTCGACGATGATCCAGAAGCTTTCTGCCGACCCATGTACTTCGTCGTCCCATTGAAAGTTGGGTGTAATGGACAGTTCAACTCGAAGCATGGAACGAGTCATCGGCTGAGCCTGCGCTTGGATCTCAACCCGCGGGAATTTAGATACCAGATCGCAGACGAGACGCCCTGCTTTCGGCATTCCAAGCAGCTCCCCCATTCGAGGAGGATCGAGATCGAAATAGCTGCTCCACGGGATATCTAATCTGTCAGCTTTGGCTATGATATCACGGGAACACCGAGGGAATTGTCGTAGAGGCGTCATGGTTAGCCACATCCTCTTCTCTGCCATTTTACACAAATCCAGGGCCGTTTTTGCGACGTTAGACCAGCCTTTTTGAAGAGTAATTTCAAAGATAGCGCGAAGGATACGACCAGCAGACTGCGTAACGTAGACCATATCGGCCATGAGAGCTAGACCGTCAAGCTTAAGACGGCTGATATACGCCTGTAACAGGACATTAATCTTGCAGTGTGGCTCCTCGATGCTTTCCTTCACAGGAATTGGTATCCGAGCTAAAATTTTCGCCAGTTCTAACTTCTCATCTTGGCGAACGGGTATATACTTGAACTCGGCACTAAGAGCAAATACTCGGAAAAGCTCAATTGTTGTAATCGAAGGCTGAATTAGCTTGTTGTAGGTATCCATCGACCCGTGGGTGATGTAGTAGTGTGATGCTATCCTTCCAAGCTCAGTTGCCTTAACCTTCCCAGTCTTCTCATCATATGTGATTAGATTAGACTTCTTTAGCACAGTAGCTGCTGAGTGTATAAGATCAACTCGCTTTTGTTCCAAGGCCTCGTCATCCTCGTAGTCAGCTCCGACGCTGTAAAGGCCAGGCGATCTTAGCATTCGAACGAAAAGATAGGTGTACCCCAGCCATTCTACTCCTTCATCTCGGCTTCGAATATTACCCAAGACGATTTCTGCATTGAGGTTATCGACAAGCTTACTGGCCAACTGACTCTCGATTGGTAGCTGTTGGTTGAGTAACGACAAATAATACTGCATTTCACCTTGTGATGTAATTATAATGCCCTCGCCGTACGTATCATACTGGGGTCGCCCAGCACGACCCAACATCTGTAGGACGTCCTGTGGGCTCAATTCCACCCAACTACCTTTCTCCGGGGAGTAGACCTGCGTGCCCTTGATGATGACGGTATGGGCTGGCAGGTTGACACCCCAGGCAAGAGTAGCCGTACAAACAAGGACCTGAATTAGACCAGCAGAGAAAAGACCCTCGACTTCGGATCGGTCGATACGACTCATACCGGCATGGTGAATACCGAACCCATAGGGGATAAGGTCCTTCAAGTCGGCATCCGAGATATCATTAACAATCTCATTCAGAGCTTCCCTCGAGCCTGAATCATGCTTTAGGATTTGATTAATGGTCTCCATCTCGAGAGCTTTATCTCGAACATACTTGGCGGTCTTCGCAGTTTCCTTTCGAGAGTGGACAAAAATAAGCATCTGGTTTCGGTGAGTACCTACGTGCTCGATAACTTTATTATATGTGATATCGTTCATCGTCTTGAGCTGTTTAATGGCCTTTTTCTCAGTAACCCCGATGAACTCTTGTCTCAAGGGACACGGTCTGTAGGAACCATCGAAGTGGAAAAGTCCCTTGACGGTGTCTACACGAAGGAAGCTAGCCACATCTCTGTAGTTAGGTAGAGTAGCAGACAAGCCGATGAGCCTAACAGGGTCCCCAGTTTGCTCTGTCTTTCTGATGGTCCTACTGACGATGCTCTCGATAACGGGTCCACGCTCGTCGTGTAGAAGGTGAATCTCGTCGATAATAATCAGTCGCACGAGATTGGTGTATGTCAAATCGGTGGCTTTTCGTGTGATGACATCCCACTTCTCGGGGGTTGTAACAATTATCTGCGTCTCGGATATTTGCTGCTTGGTTAGCTGGCGATCACCAGTCAATTCGGCTACCGTAATGCCATATGGTTTGAGGCGTGCACCAAAATTCCCAACTTGCTCCTGGACTAGAGCCTTTAAAGGCGCAATGTATACAATCTTGAAAGAATCTAAGTCAATGTCTCCCGTCTTCGGATCCCTGTGCTTCCCAAGCTCCCGTAGAATGGTCAGCATAGCTACATTCGTTTTACCGCTGCCAGTCGGTGCGCAGATAAGCATATTTCCATCGTCTTCGAACGCGGTCGGATAGCACTTAGTCTGGATTTTGTTCAGGGCTTTAGCTGAACTGAAAGGCACACGTGCCCATTCGGGCATATCGGTTATGGGGATATTGGTTTCATCTGCCTGGTTCCGTTTCTTGGGTGGGGGGACGTGGATTTCCTCATAACCTTTGAAGGTCCGCTTGGTCGAGCCTTCGGGGAGTCTAACTTTGGGATTTGTCATAAGATGGTTGCCTTGGTCGAATATGAGATTTTCGAGATTGATGAACTTCCGCGGTTGAAGTCCGCCAACCAGCTGACCTTCCGTTCGCTCGGCCTTTGGCGCTGTGCTGAACGATGCTGGCACATCAATGTCCATCTTGATCTCCATCTTCTTCGCAACATCGCCAGGCTTTTTTCCTCGAAGCTCATCCAGGATCCATCTGACACCTTCGGAGGCCATCTCTCGCTCGATAACACCCCTTTCCTCTTCACCCTCTGCCTTAGCTAAACGCGTGAGCCATACGATCTTTTCTCGGTTCTCGATGAGCTTCTGAACAACCTCATGATGTTCGTAGTCAAGAAGCTCCATCAACTCGTTTTCGACCTCTCTTAGCTGTTTCTCGTCCCCGCCGGGCTCGTCAGGCTCTCCGGAAAGGATGTGTAAAGCTTGGGCGGTCTTCTCGTGGCGGATGTGATCATCGGTGTAGATGTTCCCAATCTCCCTTTGCAACCAGTAGGCGTCGATCTGGCGCGCAGGGATATAATTTTTTTCTTTAGATGATCCTCCACGTGTAGTATCAGGCAGACCAGAATCAATTACCATTTCCTCACCATCGGCCAAGCCAGCCTCTTCATGGTCTCTGTCTTCTCCGGTGCCTCCAGCCGTTGCCTGTTCCTCCAGGCCAGCCAAGTCCTGCTCATCTTTATCAAAGACTGCTTCATCATCTGAAGACTCGTCTCTGATTTCGTTGACCAAGGCTGCTTCTTCATCCTCCTCTTCGTCGTCAAAGACAACGGCGACACCCTGACGTTCGTCAAGCTCTTCGTCACCTTCCGCAGCACCTGCTCCCGTATCCATGTCCTCGTCGTCATTTTGGGTATCATAATCGGTAATTTTCTTTCCGAGGTTGACCAACTCGTTGAATTGCTTAGGATTTAAAGTCGCACCTAATAAGTCGTCGATTTCCTTCTTCTTGTCGAAGTCCTTCATATCCTCATCTTTAAGATATTCTAAGACGGCGTCTGCCGCACTCAAGACAATCTCATGAGATACATCACCCAAATTACTCCTTACAACGTTTAATATAAGGTCATAAGTGGCACGAGTAGCCGGTATACGCGGTCGGTATCTGAGGCCTTCAACCAGCAAATCCGTCTGTCCGAGGATACCAGTTCCTCTCATCTGCGACGGGTCACCTTTACCCTTTCTTTGTTCGCGGGCTAGGATATCCTTGCCTTCTTGTACGTCTCCCCTTTCGATATCTCGCAAGCCTGTGGCCTTCTTCTGTTTGGGTGCAGCGTCGCGCGCAACTCTGGAGCCCATGTCGTTGATCCTCAGACGACCTGCAAGGGACTCGGGGTCGCCAGTAGCCTCGTCGGTTCTTCGCGTAACAAAGCGTCTGTCCGCCTGGAGAACCAGGTTGGACATAGCCGAGTACTTGTACTGCGACACATCTCGATGGTGGTCCGCCATCTTGGGGGTAGTTCGCGTTGAAGAGCTTGCTTGTTGACGGCAATACTATAACGTGGCGGGAAGACGAATACCGGCAGGTCCAATTTCATCAAATGGACAGGGGCGCCGCGCGTGTCCGCAGTTATAGCATTTAGAATATACTATGTATGATGAACAGGCTTTTCCTTGAGTCCTAGAATTCCAGTATATTAATTTTCGATGCTCCTTTGCGGCTCTCTCGAGAAGTGTTGCCAATTCGCCTTGAAATGGGAAATTTATGAAGCTAGATCTTTTCGCGTTCTACGATAACTTTAGCTTGAAGGTACCTAAGCTAAAACTTCTAGACAGTGTTTACGTACAGTGTATGACCGTGCCGTTTTGTAAGTAAGAGCGGGGCGTAGATTGAAAGATCAGCCAATAAACAATTCTAACGGTTGCTAGTGTATTACGGCAGTCAAATTAGACAGGTACAAACGTACCTACATTGTACAAGTAAGTTACCTAGGTACCTAGGCTATGTACCTAGGTTTATTTTATTGAAATAAAGAATAACTAACGTAAATAACGGATCAAAGGCCCATACAGGTTAAAGGCCTACGCTAATATAAAATATTACCTTTTATCTTAAATTATATATTATTTAATTAAAATAAAATGTCTTATCAATTAAAAAAAATTAGGATAAATTTGGTGTTTAATGTTATATAACGCGATAAAAAACTTAATATTAAACGCGTTACGCGCGTATATAATATCGTTTTTATAACGTTGCGCGGTAAAATTAATAGCCGACAATTACGCGTTGATATTATAAAAATATAGCGAAAATTAACTTAATGTAAAAAAAATATTATTATTAAACGTATACTTGAATTAAATACTTAAATATTTCTGCTTTAAGTTATTTATATTAAAGAAATGGTTAATATATTATTGCGTAAACGTAACGGGGAACGCGTTAAAATTAATTAGGTAATAATTTTTATATAACGGTAATTATAGTTTAAAACGTGTTTAAATTGTTAAATCGATTATTAAAAAGTTTTTTACGAAGATTTTGTTATTTATAAGGTTTGGTTTAAGTTTATAACCGATATAATAGCGGAGTATAATATTTTATTTAAAGATACGTATAATTTTAATAAGATTGGGTTTATGATAGGTATAATAATTATAAAAATGGTTGTAATAAGCTTAAAACGGCGTTTTAGGCTTTATTAGGCTTAATTTAAAAATTGCGAATAGTTTATAACTATTTAAGTAGTTAATTTTTAAGGTTAAGTTATGTTATTATTTATTGTAATAATAGGTAAATTATATTTAATATTATAATATTATAATAGTATATTTTTATTTAATTAAGTTATTAAATTATTAAATAATAGTTGGATAATAAATGAAATTAGTTTAAAATGGTTTACGCATTTTAAAAAGTATATAAAATTGCATATAAAAAGCCTTAAACGCTTTTTCATTTTCGACGGTTATAAAAGTTATATTTTAATGAAATTTTAAAAATATTGCCGCGAATATAACATTATAACTTTTTGTATACTTGCTT
This sequence comes from Daldinia grandis, assembly GCA_022432525.1. Lineage (NCBI taxonomy): Eukaryota > Fungi > Ascomycota > Sordariomycetes > Xylariales > Hypoxylaceae > Daldinia > Daldinia grandis. The sequence continues at coordinate 2,376,795 of JAJKLB010000001.1, forward strand.
ATTTATTTTATAAGTTTTAACTTTTAAATGTAGCCGTGTTTTTAATTTTAAAACGCGTGTATAGATTAATTATTGAGGATTTAATTTGTTAAAGCTTTATATATATCGGGAAAGAAAATTTTTTCTTTTTATTTCGTATCGCATTTTAAACCGCTTTTATAAAAAGTAATATACGGGCTGGTTTCGAGGTAATAAGGTTAGTTCTTTTAAATAGCGATAAGGTTATTTTAAATTTTAATATTGTTTAAATTATTTATACGCCGTTTTTAAATCCCGATTTCTTTAACTTTTTTTAAGTATTTAAAATATTATATAATATTACGGAAGTCGTTTTATAGTTTATTTTTTTAAAGAATAGAATTTTTAATCACCAATTTAACTCGTTAATTAAAATTTTTAAAGCTGTAAATAAATTAAGTAAAACTATGTATAAATTGTTATATAAGGTAGTTTTATTAAAAGAAAAAGCCACGAATTTTTAAAAAATAAATTACGTGTTTTTTAAACGTTAGAAAGTTAAAAATAAGCAATTATAACGTGGAGGACTTTTTATTTAAACTAAAGGAGATATTATTCGGGTTAAGAAAGAGGGTAATGGCGTTGTAGCTAACGATGTTATCGCCGAAGGTAGTGCTTTATAAAGGCTTCGACGAGCTTTTTAGCGTTGTGGCATTTGCGGGAATATAGGTTATAATGCGCGAACGTGTTAGGCTAAATTAGAAGATATTAATGAAAAAAATTAATTAAATTTTAATTGGATTAAATGCGTTGTGATTGAGTAATGTTTAATTAAATATAAAAGGTCCGAAATTGTAGGCTTTTAACCTGTGTAGGCCTCTAACCCGTTATTTACGTTATCGTAAATAGAACTGTACATTTGTATAAAATTATAAATGTATCTACTTATTTATACTCGATAATACACGTCTAAGGTCCACTTGAAATTTACTATTATTGTACATCCCAGATATCAGTTCTATACACAGGTCAGTCTTATAAATCAGCCCCCTTTGGCGTCAATAAGTACCTACCTAACACAACTCAGTCTTAGTCTTCATGGACACTGTGGATAAAAAGCTGTGTGAGCAGGCTCGCGAAGTTCTTAATCATCGGATACGTCCTCGCGATGAGGTTACTGCCGTGAGGCGGCATCTGGCTCATGGTTTAGCTCAAAGTTTAGGGACTGAGCAGCTTACCAGTCCTTTGTCTCTGGTTGACTTAGAAACCACCGTCACGCCATCCGAAGCATGGCAGGGCATTTATCGAGAGTATATCCAAGCAGCTCGCAGAAATATTGAAATACGATCTAGCTTTACAGCACTGCAAGAGGAGCATGATGCAGCGAATGCTGCTCTCCCGCCCCCACCGGAGGAAGATCAACAGGCGCAGCTCCTCCAACTCCAAATCGAAGTCAATGCTTTAGAGCAGGAACATGAGAGACTAAGCATAGTCGACAAGTATCTTGAAGAACTGAATCAGCAACCCGCGGCGGCTCCAGACTTCTTAGATCCTGAGGTCATGTTCAAAGGCTGTACCCCTCTTCCCAAATTACCCAAAGAACTTATGGAAGGGTTTACTCAAGACCAGGACGCTCCAACGCGCGAGATCAAGGCTCTCCTTGCACGGCTCCAGTCGGCGGTCCTACGCAATAAATTATTAGCACAGCAAGAAAAACAAAACTTCGAGAAATTAAAGGCCAATAACCCAATCGATCCCGGACGCCTTCCACCAGAAGTGCAACTACAGGCACTTAATGCCGTCAAAGACAGCCTCATCAACTGGATTGAGACCATGCTAAGCAAAGCCGGTGGTGAAGAGGACGAGCCAAGTTCCGAGTCTCCAAGCAAACCGCGGCATAAAGACGAGAAATTCGACCATGAGGCACATACGGCTGCGATCCAGAAAGAATACCAGCAGCATGTCGACCTCCGCAGAGAAATCATCACTTCAATAGCCCAGCTAGAGCAGCTAAGTCTCCAACGGCCACAAAAGCAAAAGAAGCCGCAGGAATTCCTACCCGATGAGCCTATCCCTAGCAACACCGGTAGCGCGGCCTCCGAAGCCTTCCTACTAACACCATACCTGGAGAAACTACAAGCCATCTCGCGCGAGCAAAAAGGCCTCATCCAAGAAAAATCTCACATCAACACCTCCCTCACCAAACAACAACAAGACCTCAACAAGATCCTAGACCACCTCGTCGAAGAAAGCCACCTACTACCCAAGTACCCAGCCAAGCGGACCGCGAAGCCGCGGCAGAGCTTCGGCTCCGCCACGAAGGGATCCAGCAGGGCCAACGTGACGGACCAGATCGAGCCTTGGATCTCGGCGGCGCACTCGGCGCAGATCGCCACTCTCGAGGCCGTCTTCGAGAAAGTCGAGGAGGGCCAGGTGGCGGCTGAAGATGCTATGCAGGCTTTGGACGAGGTCCGCAAACTTCTAAACAAGGAGGAGGAGGTTGCGCCGGAAGAGTCTCGTGGAGAGGAGGGTGGTGCTGGGAGTGATTTGTGGATGGGAGAGGACGAGGGGAGCGGCGCAACGCGTGTTAGGAAGAATAGGGAGAAGAAGGCAGAGAAGCCGAAGGGACAAAGTATTTACGCAAAACTGGATGGGAATCTTGGGTTGATAAATGAGTAAAGGACATGGTCATTTCACCAGTTAAAATTAAGATCTATCCGGGGATCGCCTTGCAAATATAGTCAAAGCCTTATTACTAAAGATCTTCATAGTAAATGCACCCATGTATATTTTGCACACCCAACGCCACATGCCATAATATTCACCACGTGCCGTATTACATTCCCGCCATGCAGGAGTCTTTTGGTAATATAATTTATAATTCTCAAAAAGCTTGGGCTTGGCTCTTTCCAGCTAGTATGTTCGATATTCTCAGAGCCAGGTCTAGAATAGACAAGTGCTCATCAGCGCCGTCCACTAATCGTTTATCCACCTCTGAGAAGACGAGGGTTATCTTGTTCTTCGCTATGTCAGGAACCATTTCGTCTTGGATGATAGCTTGGTATAACTGTAGGTTAACGTCAGTAGGCCGATAGTACTATGAAGAGAGAAGGGTATTTTTACCTGAGAGAGAACCTGCCCAGCACTCCATCCATCCGCAACCATCTCTTCCACGATCTTCGCGATGGCCTGATAAGTCGCACCGGCAGATTTGGGTTGCATCGCCTTTTGTAATGCGGAGATAGTCTGGTCTGGTATCACACCAGCAATCTCTTCCACAATCTTCACAGTGACAACCCGAACGTCGTCATCCACGTCCATCTTATCTCCTTGGTCATCTCCCTTCTCAATAGCACCAACCAGTCTCGCCGCACTCTGTAAGAATGTAATCGCCTTTCTCAGATCACCCTCGCTGCACTTAATAAGCGCATCAACCGCGCCATCTTCTATTGTGACGCCCTCCTTACTGGCGATCTCCTCTAACCGCTTCTTCGCATTGCTCTGGTCCAAGCTCTTGAACCTGAACTTGCTGCATCGACTCGCTAGGGGGTCTATAATTCTAGTGACGTAGTTGCAGATTAGGCAGAATCGCGTGATCTTGCTATATGTTTCCATTGTTCGTCTGAGGGCGCTCTGGGCATCTTGGGTCATACTATCCGCCTCGTCGAGAATGATGATCTTGAAGGGTGGGCAGGGGTAACGATTCTTGTATCCCGCAGGTGGGTTCGTCAATTGCATACGTGCGAAGTCTTTCACCTTCTCTCGTACGATGGATATTCCTCGTTCGTCGGAAGCGTTGAGTTCGAGGACACGCGACTTTATCATCTCAGGTCCGTACAGCTCTTTTGCGAGGGCGAGGATCGTAGAGGTCTTACCCGTTCCGGGGGGACCATAGAAGAGCATGTGAGGAAGCTAGAAGTTTATTAATACCGTAAACATTGGCTATTTTACCTAGTTTCGTAGAATTATAGGCCGTAGACTTACATTAGAAGCTTGGAGCGTCCGTTGGAGAATGTTCACCGTATGATCCTGAGCTGTGACATCGCTTAAGGTTTTCGGACGACTTGTTAAAGACGAGTTAGCTCCTCCGTCATTGTCTTCTTTCAACGAATAACTCAACCTATAAAGGGACATACTATTTTTCCACCCATGGTTGCTTTCTGGCGCTCTGCTTAGATTCTTCAACTTTGGACGTTGTTGCGCCGTTAGCTGCAGCTGCTTTGCGCGCCTTTAGATCGAAGAAGCTAGCCATATCGTAGTTAAATCAACAGTCAAAGGACTATGTAGTCTAATATGGGGGTGTCTTGTCAAATGCGATAGAGACTGGCTTCTTAACTGCCATAAATAGTTGCATAGAGCTGTATTAATCATTAATTGAATCTTGTCTAATCCGTAAGGCGGCTAACATAAAAAGGCCCCACCGACGCGTGAGGAACGCGCTTTCCATTTGCTCGACGTCAATTAAAAGACGGGATAGGAAAGCGGTGAAGCCTGGGTACCAAGGTACATAATGATAAGTATCAATTTATTTCATCTCACCTCTCCAACGCAGTAACTTATTTATTTAACCTCATCAAGGCAACGTCATGGAATTATTTACACATAAATACTCGGTTCTAAGTATAAGTAGAAACTTTGAATCACTATAGCATTTCATAAACATATGTGCTCATTCTCAATTATTCATTTACTTTGCTTCAATCCTATAGTTATATAAACTATGAAGCCCTTATCGTTATTGTGCTTATACCCAATCCTCCAAAGTCATCAAATGCAAATATGTAGTGTATATCACCCAAGGCCCCGTGCTACGCTCTGTTGAAATGCAAAATCAGGAACAGTGATTCCAATGCCCCTTCATATCAATCTATGCGGCACGCACCAACTCCTTCAGCCTCTTTTCGATAATGTCTCGCCCCTCGCTCGTCTCCCAGACTCGATGCGGCGCCCTATTAACGATATCCCAGTGCTTCAACTTGTGTGTGACATGGCTGAGATCCCTCTGCTTATTTTCCCATCCACTATCTTTACGGATCATGTCGCCGGAGCTAATCAGACTCAACGGGACGTCCGGGTTTTGAATTGCTGTGCTGCTAGCTAGATCACGTTTCGACAACGTATCGGCTACTAGATTTTCTTGCAACTTCGCAAACAGATATTTCCCAGTCTGGTATACGGATTGCCCCCATATGCGGTCTTCCTTGGTCCGGCCGTTGAAAAGGGCTCCCGGGACGCGATCAAGACCAAGGGGCGAGATTATGCCCCGTATCCAAAGTAAGAATCCTCGACTAGGTGAACCTACGCCGCCAAGATCGTCTTCGTGGAGCGGATCGATGAAAAGCAGTCCTTTGACGTCGCTACCATGTCGAGCAGAGAAAATGCGTGAATATACGGAACCAATACCAGCACTCGCAAGAACTATCAAACGTGTTAGTAGCAATCATTAAACAGAGCGCTAAACAAGGACTTACCCCAAGGACCATCTTCTCCAGCTCTAGCTAAGGCTTCACTGACAGCCTCGACTGCCATTCCAGCAGATAGAGGCGAAGGTGCGGTATCACTCTATTACATGTCAGCAACCGCACAATAATCATCGGCCATCATCTACTTACCCAGGCAAGTCCAGGGCGGTCAACAAAACAGTACCGACTGATAGACCCGTTGTTGATTGCACTTTCGGCAAACTGCCAGAGGCCATCTTCAACCGGTCTTTCCCCTCCTTCCAGTAAAACTGTCGGTAACTCATTACCCTCCAAGTTGGTCTTGTTCCCGTGGCAATAGACATGTATCATGTATTTGTCTCCATCTACCCAGTACAATTCCCCTGGCGGTGCCAATCCAGCGTCAAGACCACGGAGAATGAGAGTACAGGTTGTTAGAAGGACGGCAAGGGAGAGTATGACCATGGAAATGGTAGACACTAGAACAGCAGTCCACTCGGCCAAAGTGCGACGTGTCTCAGCCCGGCCAGTGAGCCGTTGTTCTTCTTCATATTTACCCCATTCGACCAAGCGGTCAGTGAGTAGGGTCCAGAGAGCCATAAGAAAGGCCCCTAGATTATATGGTTAGTCTTGAACCCCCCCAAATTCATAGGAGAGTATAGACTTACATAGCACGCTGACCATTCCTACCCACCCTTCTTCATGTCTCGTCTTTTCTATTGACAGCAGCAAGACAGCGTTTACTAACAGCAATACTCCTAAAATTATACTCGATACCCGAACCGGTTTCGACGGGATAGCGAAGAATATAAGAGTGAATAGCAGGTTCGCCAGCGCTAAGCTAGCATAGCTAAAGGGAAAGAATCCGGATCCTCGCGTGTGGAAACCCGGGGGCGTAACAAAGGTTGAGACGAGTAAGATGATCCACCATGCGAAGGTGAGGACGGTGAAGAGGATAGTAAGATACCTGACAATCCGTACACTCCATAGGTTATATGGCGAAACCTAGTAGCGTGTGAGTATTAAGATGTGCACGGAAGCATTGGAGATATTGCCTACCGCTGGATCATCCGGACTTAAGTAATTTGTGCTGTCGACTCGATTCGGCAGCAAACGAGTATGCTCACTCGGCGCAATATCTCGTTCCTGATCCAGCGAGTCCCGCGGACTGTCGTCTTGTCCCCTGGACCCTCCCCAGAGCTTATTCATCCTGCAGCTTAAGCGCTCTCGGCGCAATGCCCAATACCAGGGTTAATAGAGTGAGAATGGGTAATTATATTGAAAGCGTGTAACAATGTATAAATTATATTAATAATGAAAATAAAAATTAACATAAAAATAAAAATACGATCCGGCGTAGGGTAGTGAGTTCATTATAATAGAGAAACAAAGACCTATGTAGGTAGTTACACCCTATTCACAACAGGAATGTCTGCTCCGGCCGCCGAAACGACTCGCGTTATATCTACGTCATGACTATTGCATAGGTCTCGGTTGGCCCCGCATCAAAGAACAAAGCTTACATAGTACGGACTAGCACCGAAGGCTAATCGGGATAGCTTCGAATCAATTCGATTAGTTCTGGTCACCTGCACTCTTTTATCGAGAATTGCCTAACCTAGGTTAGTTAATGGTTTACGCTCAATTTGCCCCATCATCTTGGAAAGTAGGTAGTGTAGGTACCTAGGTATGTATGTAATTCAAGATCCATGTAAGAAGTATGTTACACTTCGCTCATCGGATGATAGTTACACTATTATCAATGATCATATAGTTACTTGAAACTTTACCAGCAACCTCCTATTAATATAACCTCCTATTAATATAACCTCTCATAACATCAAATCACCATTTACTGTCATCATCCTACATTCATAAGGCAGCGACTTAGGTTAGTCATTGGTATATAAATATTATTAAACAACTTCCAAATTATCTCGTATCATATCATATCATATCGTATCGTATCGTATTATTTTATACTCCCATGGCAATATCCATGCCAAATTCATACACACATTCGGTACATACATAATGCTGTTTCGCCGCAAAGCTCAAGCCGGGCCCTCTAGCAGGCCCCTCTTCTCAGTGGTGGTATTCTTCTCGAAAGAAACAACAAGCACCTCGCCCTTCTTCTGGTCCGGGAAATAAGGTGCCAGCTTCTCCGTGACATTCGTAGCAGCAGCGGCGGCGCGCTCCACGACGTAACCAGCCTTCTCCTCGCCAATTGTTAGAGACCTGGCCTTGACCTGGCCCACGGGGCTCATCTTGATGTCCCTGATGACGAACCGACCCGCGCCGTTAACGGGGCCGGCGCAGTGAATAACAGCCGTCAAGTCGACGAAGAGATCCTTCTTGACCTTGCTAACGCCCACCTCGTTCTCCGAGACGTGTAGGCTCCACGGGCCGAAAGTCTTGTAGTTGGGGTTGCTGATGCCGATGTTGTACGTGGGCGAGGACTGGAAGCCGTCGGTGCCGGTCCAGGAGGCCGGGGTGCCGGTCAGCCAGCGCACGGTGCAGTCGGCGTTGCTGACAACTTGGCTGCCGCTGACCTGGTTGACGTAGCCCATAGCAAACGTGAAGTCATACTGGATGCCGGGGCACATCTTGACCTTCTTCTGGACCATGGCCGCCTCGCAGCCCTGGCTCGGCAGGCTCGACATTTCCACTGAGATGGCCGAGTCGCTCTTCCCGTTGGCCAAGTAGTTGACGCCTTCGAACTTGATCTTGTCGTTTAAGGCGCAGCCGGAATACGCCGCCATCGTCCAGTTAGTGAAGGTAGGCCACCAGCTGGTGAAGTCGCCGTTCGTGACGCTCTGTTCAGGCGTACACTCCCCCGGCTGTGGTGCGTAGCATCGGCCGTCGAGACAGAAGGACGGGTTGCAGACGTTGCCACATTTACCGCAGTTGTTAGGGTTATTCCTGAAGTCTAAGCATGTGCTGCCGCACTGGTCTTGCGGGCATCCGCATTTTCCACCATGGCTAAAGAAAGGTTAGTATATGGTGTTTAATAGACGAACGCGGATTCACATACCACTTTGAGTTCGGGCCACACTGTCTTCCACAGTTTCCGCAGTTGGCATCGTCGTTGCCGTGGATATCAGCACAATAGAAATTCCCATTGTTGTAGACGCACGTATCGGGAGGGCTAGAGCAGAAGCAGCGGCACGTGGAAGACTGCGACTTGTAGAAGAGATCGCGGCCCTTGCTAGTCGCAGCGACACCGGTGAAATAGCTTGCCTGCGCGGCACATGCGATGGCAGGAATTACCTCCCACCAGCTGTCGAATGCATCCAGACATGAAAGGATCATCATAGTACCAAAAATGCCGGTACAGCTCTGCCAGCCGTAGTCCTCACATTGGTCGTAGCAGCGGCTTTGGATGGCACATGATCCGTCGAAGTCAAACGGGCTAATGGACCAGTACTCGCTGAGGCTCTCGCAGAAGTTGCCTTGGTCCAACTCGTAGCCTTGCTTTCTCTTGGCTACTAGGTCAGGAGGCGAGGAGGGACACTTGGGGGCAGGGCCGTCAGAGTATGAACGCTTCATAAGCCTTTCCGCTAACTGTTTGTTGCGTCTGCGGTTCTTGCGTTCGCTATCCACCGCAGGGATGGTAACAGGAAGAGCCTTCATATTGTTTGCAGGTTTCGCAGCCTTGGTCAATTTGCTCGATGCGCCGTCGGTACTCCAGGTGTACCCGGAGCCGCCTTGGGTGACAGAGATGCGGCCATAACAGTCAACGTTGAAGATGGTCGTGACACGGTTGTTCCGGAAACTGGTTCCTGTAGACGCTCCCACGAGAACAATGGCTCCAGTATTGGTCATGGCGACAAACTGAGGCGTAGCCGACCCAGCATACACCATATCGTAGACATTCGAAACACCCGCTGCTGCTTGAAGGTAGAAGCCAGGCACAGTAAAAGTCTCAGGGTTGAGCATTGGGTCATCAGCAGCAGGCGCTTTGGTGGGCTGTAGCAGAGGGCCAATCGAGCTAGACGTTCTACTGACTATCGGTACGAAGTTTTCATTGAGAACGGTCTGCAGTAGATTAGCCTCAGGGACCCCCGCACGAGGAATTGTGTATTAACTTACAAACTGTGCCTGGGATCCGGGCTCTACCATGCACGGGGCAGACGGTAAAGCAGTTGGCTGGCCGAGACCGGTTGTGATTGGAGGTGATCCTTCAGCAACCACGGTGGGCAGCTCGAACTGCTCATATGTGTAGGACGCTATGAAATCATCGTCGTCGTCTGGCGTTACTAGAGCTCCGGATGGAACATATGGTGGGCTGTCAGTTGTTAAAGCGACCGGGGCCGGTTCCGATGTGAATGTCACTACTTCATCTACAATACTGATCGTAGGGACGGCACTAGTAGCTGACGAGCCTGCAAAAACCAGAGAGGGTCCCTATAAAAAAGAAAGAATCGTCAGTCCAACTTATCAAATACTATATGCTTATATACCTAGGTAGAGAACAAGGTAAACTTTTGTGTAAATTTACTTACCGAGTTTCCAACCGCTCGCGGGCAGTTGACATCCCAATAGATGTTCACATTTTTCGAGTCCGGGCTGAAGTCTTTGACTAAAGCCTTTTTATATAGACGGCACTTTCCACCGGCTGCAAGTTCGATAGAGTAACTTTGGCAACCGGATGTCTTCTTGCAAAGTTCAGAGCATCCCTTGAAGGTGTTGTCGGCAATGCCGTTAGAAGTCGAGAATGCCGGAGTCAGTAACCTAAAGCCATTAACCTCGCACATGTTAGTGCTAGTCGCGCAGGCCCTGTCGTAGAATACGTTGTTCCCGGGCAGAGATTGCGTTATAATCTTGATACTATAGAGTGGTTAGCCCCGTCGTGTATTCCTCTCGAGTATGGTATAAGCACTTACACAGGTAACAGATAGAGGCGACAGTTGCCATTTTCGACTGCGTAGCTCTGGCACAGAATCTTGGATGCACACAGGGCACCGCATTGAGCTGGAACCGCGAAGCTTGCTTGTTGGGTGCTGTAGTAGGCTGCAAGGATACGGTTACCCTTGATCCCACATTTTGCGGCTCGTTTATCTAAGACATCTTCGCCGAGGGCTAGACAGAGCGACACTGTCAGCGTCAGGAAGAGAAGAAGACGCATATTGTACCGAAGAGAAGACTGGCTGCAGCAGAATTTCTCTTTGCTTGTCCGTACAATATCATCAGGAATCCGATGGGAAACATGGTGCTTTTTGAATCCAGCGTCTCCCTCGCCGAATCATGGTTCTAGCCCGCTGGCGTAAGAAATGATTCGAGACTTTAGCCACCCGACAGCTATGATGTCCATCGTAGCTAGAGAGAAGCCTTCTAGACTCTCTTCAGCTCCAGTAGCTGCGTGCTAAGCACGTCTAAGATTCCTATTTGGGCATATATCCACCCAGTCGAGGACAAGCGCGGCGCGAAGACTTAATAGTGTCTACACTACAGTGAGGCGCGACATAGAATAAGGAGCAGATCAGCTACCTCGGTATAGACCAAGAGGGACTGCTCAAGACTCTCACGTATAGCGTCTGCCGGCGCTTCCCACTTCCGGCACCAGAAGTCAGTGATCTTCCAAATGACGTGAACGACTACGTTCAGGTGTTCAATTAACAAGATAAAAAATAGATTCAAAGTTAAATTAAAGAAGATCAACTCATATATGTATAGGATGTACTAAATATGATGTAGTCATTTCGTCAGAATACCTTCAAGTTGAAGCTTGAAGCCATGTATCATGGAGACCGGCGCGAGACAATGCACGTCGCCCACAGAAGAGCACACCTACCCAAATCAAGTACTGTTTACCCTTAAGCGTCGTGATAAACTTCTCTCGCTTACTAGCCTGGCTTATTGTAGAAGCGAATCCTGTAGGGCGTGGTGCGGGCGGACGGCGATAGTGTCCTTTTCTCTATTAGTATACTCGGAGTTGTTGGGCTTAAAGGCGGACTGTACTTCAGGCACGCTGGCACGATAGCTGACCCACCGATCTAGAACCCAGGGGCGTGGGACATATGAAGTCAGCCGTGAGTTTGAACACTCCGCCACCTCCGCAAGACTAGTCCCAGTCTACCAAACAAATTCCCGCTATTCTTGTCAAGACGGCTGATGTTGTCTAGACTCTGAATATTGCTCACGAACGCTAAGAGGTGCCGAGTAGTCGCACCGATTGAGGGCAGTCTAAAACTGCTTAGGTATCTACTTAGGTGTGTTAGCTCAACGTCCGGACACTATAGTATATGATGAGCTGTTTGATAGCTGAACCGAGCTCAGCTGCGAAGGCCTAGACCTAAGGACGTACTTTAGTCTCAGCGGAGACAGTAGACTACTGCGCGACGTGAAACGATGTAACGTCCTTAGTGCGGCTCAGTACCGGACGGAGTTGTCAATAGGAGTTATTATGATTTGGATAATAGCTTCATATTCGATGACAAAAACGGTTCTAATAGTAGTGGAGGTATGTTTGGTTTAAAATAGAAGTATAGGCTTAGGTAAGACTTTGAACGAAAACTTATCATAATAAAAGTGGATACTATCTGCTTCTGTCCCCTTTAAATCAAGGCCAAAGTTAAAATTCCCCCTGAAAATAACTAGGTTAGACTTGTTAAATTGACAGTCTTTCGCTATCGAAGTTGGAATGTGAAAATTTTTATTTTCCGCTATTGACGACAGAAATCAGACGGCATGTTGAGGTTGAGTAGCGGTAGTAGATCGTAAAAACATTCGGTATTATAGAACCGGTTGGTTAACCTGTTATCGTTTACTAATAAAAGAGCCTTGTGCAGCCATTCCTTAAAATATCCAAGATGCTTGGATGGCATATTTTCTGGCTCCAACCTCAAAGTGAGCGGTGCGCCCAGCCGTTCAAGTGGGAGCTTTCCGATGTGTGGTAGCCCGTTTAGGATTCTGATAAATCGCTCTTTAATGTCACAACAGACATATTTCTAGGCATACATAAAGCCGGTTCCAACTTGGATTCCAACAGCGGGACCTCTGTCTTCTAGGAACTATTCTAGAATCCTGACAGGTTCGCAGCGTAAGTGTAGTGATTCCATGCCCATATGTAAACAGAAAAGTATCTCCTGCCTTATCTTCTAAAGAGATGCTATTTAAATTAGGCAGTATTTAATCAAAGTCGTCGCAGTTACCGAACGACCGCTTATTACGGGGCCGTGATGGTGGGGCCGTTGCCGACATAATTCATATATAATCGGGGTTAATTGCTTTTAGTATAGGTAGGTACCTATATGGGAAATCTTAATTAACTTTGTTTAAAGTTGAAACTATACCTTTACTGCGGCGCCGCTTTCACTAGTCTCCTTTGCTCCTAACCTAGTGCCACCCTTAGCCAGTCTGCCAGTCGTGCCATACCGAAGTTCTGCTCACCCGCAATATATGGCCCGTTTATACTGCTAGGTAAGCCAAGATAGTCATATTGCTAAACGCCTTCGGTAGGGTCGACAAGCACAAGTCCAGAAATCCGGAGGTCATCTCACCGATAGCCCATAGAATCAAGGGAGATACGTAGTAGGTCATGTCTTCGTTCTTTCGAAAGTCGATAGTGGCGACAAGTCAGAAGCACCCGGAAATACAACCACTGTTGGCTGCCGTCAGTATGGAATCTGTAGATATATGTTAAAATAAAGGATAAAGGGTAGAGGATGGAACCTTGAAGAAGAATCTAACGTATCTGAGTTCTTGGCAACACTATAATAGCAAACCCAGTTAACACTTACATAGGCCCTCAGTGGGGCGTTCCATTGATAGACGAAGTAGCCGGTGTTGTTCTCGAGAGTGAATACATACCATACATATCCCGCAAAAGTTCCCTGGCACTACCACGGTCAGTGGCATTGAGGACAATAGAAGTTGGCTACATACGAATGCCGCAAGGGTCAAAACTTGGACTCGTTAGTTATCGTTGCAGAATCGCGGGTTTTTCTACATACAATCTTCCAGTCGAAGACTCTTCATAATAGATAGCCTTGAGTAAGCACGTAGCAACAATAGGACAACTGAGATTGCCAAGCATAATACCATGACGGCAAGAACCAAAGCATTATTGTTTGGGGGGTCAATTAGGTAAATTCGAGACTTCACCATCGGGCGGCTTGAGGGCTGGCTAGTTTGGAGACGCCTCAAGCTCAGCTGGTGATAGTTGCTACAAAGCCATATTAGTTGTAAATAGTTGTAAAGTGAGTAATGCAGAAGAATAGTAAGAAATGACTCAGCTAGATGGAGAAGCCATAGGACGGCATTATGAGCGTATTGAAACTTAAGTGTGCATTACTATATGTTGGAAGATCGTGGTAATTATCATAAAGTGAAGCAAGAAGCATGAAAATAACTTCGTTATTCCGTAAGGAAATCTACTCTGACAAGGTACTTATCAAAGAGTGTTCGGATCATCAGGCTATCGACTCAGTTCGTAACTATTTATACCCCCGGAGAGCGGAGATTGTGCTACTGGAGTAACCTAGATAAAAGACACAAATTTCTCTGAGCACGATACTGTCATTTCTCTGCTCGAAATAGACGAGCCAGTCCTCACCATGATATCATGCCTTAGGTAGTGCAAAGGCCTGATAAGAGCCGCAGATATTAAATATCCTGGATAGATCGATCGGCCGAAAAAATCACTTATATTCAGCCAGCACGAGGTTCAGACGAAAGACCATATGCTCAATAACACTAATGACTCGTCTATTTAATTTGTCTGATCTTCTACTTCTTTCACCAAGATTCTAGCTAGCTCTCACGTAAAAGAGTCAATGTGAAATTTCAGTTACGGAGATCCCATACTTGGGCACTTGTAGGTTCGAGTATAAGAACAATGAAACGGTGAATTAGACCTCGTAAAGTATAGTAGCAACCAATCAATTGTAGCATGCCATCAAACCCGCGTGCATAGTTTAGTATAGAGTTTGTCTAGTTAGATATTACTGTAAAGCGTCTCTCGCAGTACCAGAGGTAATGCTACTGGGAGCTAAATAGCGACTAGAGCTCAATTTCGAGCCTCGGTGAGGTTCTCAAGGCCCGGTGCCTGAACGTCTCATCCCTTTCCGTAGTTCTGCCTGTTTCAAGAACATGTCTTCGGGATCGGTTCCCGAGACGGCAGGCTTAATCACATTCGGTGGAAGGGTGCCAATTGATAAGTGGAGTTTAGCGTTTGCTCGGGGGTCATCAAGAGAGAAATGAGCCTTGTCGTAGGTTTCCTTCTTATACTGTTTTGAGGCCTGAGCCGACGGGTCCGAAACGGTAACCCAACTTTTGAGCTGAGATATCCAGCGCCGTTTACCATCCTTCTTCTTGTACTTAGCTAATCCAGTTGGTAAATTATTGGGTTTTCCGTCACTAGCATTCTCGAGAATATCGCGATTCACTCCACTATGATCGTGCGAGGTTTTCTTATGGTAAGCAGGGTGCATTTCAAGGGATTTCATTGCTCCTGTGGCTTGTGATATCAGTGTTCCTTCCCCTTCCCCTATTGATTCATTTCCTCGCGAGTGCATTAATGGCGAATGCACATATCTTGTAGTTATGCTTGGTAACTTGAATGTGGTATCGATGAGTGGAACCCCTGAACTTGATGCGGGCCGGTCAGGGTCACTTGAGGGTAGAGCCATGAGTCTAGATGCGTCTAACGATGCGGTTGTCTTATGTTGGCCGGATGAGTTCCGTTTAAGACGGGATGTGATAATAGATGCCTGAGGAAAGATACGATCTCCTAACGACTGGCCCTTGGTCAACTTTAAGGCCTTATCTTTCAGCCCACCTTTCTCAGCGCTCTTCTAAAGGCGTGAAGAATCTTGGGCTTGAGACGGAGACATATTTAGTAAAGTGCTTCGACGCAGCTTCTTTCTTGGCACGAGATCTTCCCGTGATAGTGACTCTCGATCAAGCTGCTCAGACGATACGCCAATGCCAAATTCTTTGCTTCCATCACTATCCTCGTCATCTAATTGAGAGTAAGACTCCGTATTAGGCCTGAAGGAAAAGGGGTCATCTAGCCCAACAGTTTTCGTTTTATGTGCTCTGGAAACACTATCAGGAGAGAAACTGCAAAGCTCACCCAGCTGATCCCAGGCTGTCTGCTGAGCTATTGGTAACGATGGAAACAGTGGCGGCTGCCTTAGGCTTCCAACATGGATCGGATAGGAGAAATTGCGCAAGACAGGCGGGTTGAAACGTTGTGGTGCCATGGGTGTCTCTGCTGGTGTAGCATCATCCTCGTGTGGAGATCCCAGAGCAATTGGTAGCTTAGGCTTCCGAAGGTGTCCAACTAAACCTACCATTGTATATTGGGAGGCAATATATTAAAATGGATAGGATTCTTGAGAGTTGACCATATGATAGACGAAAATATTGCCTAATGACCTTGTGGGTTAAGAATGAGTATGGCAACTCGTGAAGCAATTGGCCTAAGTTAAGAACTTGGTTTTCAACACTTTAGATAGTGGAGAATTAGATGGACTAACCTCACACTTAGAAGATTTGGTTCTGTTGTAATTAAAGACAGTAATAGGAGGATAGTGTTAAACCCTCTAACTGAAATCTTGGTCGAGTATCTTAGATGGCTATTCGCTTATATCTGGATACGGCGTGATGGTAAATTTATAAAGAAAATAGATAAGTAGATGAAAGAAGACACGAGTCAAATGGGATGATTTAACGTTACGGGTATCTAATCCACCTCGACTCGAAGCTACCTCATTACATAAGATATCATAATAATGTTTACGGGACTAGAGGTAGGCGCGCTACTAAACTATGCGGGTAGGTTGAGACCAGTCATTATTAGTCGTCGAGCTTGCCGTATATAGTTGAAATACTTAGGTACCTAATTGAGTGCAGTCCCATCCTTCCCTACCTTTGTTCGGATAGAAACATGCATCATATGTTAAATTGTTAGGTGATAGGATGTAGATTATAGAACAAACATTTTTATTATTCTCGGCAACCTACATAAACCTCGTTTGCACATAGTACATAGACTAATATTACATGCTAGGTTTAGACTATACCATGCTATATACTACATACTTGGAGGTTAAGTCTAGTGTAAGAGCGATATGTGACGGGTAAATTATGTAAAGTAATAAGCACCTCTTACAAGTGTCATTGTGAGCGCCACAATATTATTGTGAGTAGAATCTAATATAGGCGTCTACATAATATAGTATATAAATTGCGACATGTACCTATTCGATGCTCTATTGATTGCCTTGAGGTATATTGTTGTTAGCAAGAATTAGCTTGTATATTTTACTGAAAGTCACAACACCGCACTTAGTTAAATGGTAGAAATGAGACGTCATCTGCAAATACTCGAGTAACTAAGATCTGCAGGGCACAGCTGTGACCGGGGATCCCGGACCTGCCGCAGCGCACGGATAATGAACCGAGTCTCTTGTTTAACTGGGTCCACTACTTCACTTTCTGCATCTCTTATTGGTTTTTACATCTCTACACTAGTCTTACACATTGACAGCCTGCCCCACTTGCCCTCTAGCCTGGACCACTCTATCTAACGCCGCAGCACCAACCCCAAGCTTATGCGCCTTCAACATATACAACATCATCCTAAACCAGTTCACTATTTTATACATACAAGATAAGGAAGCATTTCAAGGCGCCATATACTTTCCAAAAAGGCGAAAAACCATTGCTTTATCATTGCCTACCTACCTGCTATACTCGTTACTACCCAACGTAAATCAACTCCATACCAAAAGGACAAAGCAGCGCAGCGCAACGCAACTCCACCCAACCTGGACGCACAACACCCACGAGCCCGAGCCACGATGCCGGGTCTCACAGTCAACACAAGCGGCGCTGCCACGCAACCCCCTAGGCAAGCTCCCACCGCGAACGCGAATCCAAACACGCAAGACCTTACGCGCCCCTCCTCGCCACCAAGACCGACCTACAGCCCCATCACACCACCTCTAAACCCAGTCGCGCTACCGCCACGGCCGACGTACACGCACAGCTCACAGCGGGACCAAGTAGGGATAGCGCCGCCGGCACCCGAGCCCATCGACTTCGACAGCAACCCGGATGTTCTAGCCCTCAAATCCGCCATCTCCATCCTGCAGCTGCAGCGTCGCAAGGCCGCCGCCGACATGGCGTTGTTGAGCCGGGTCAAAACTGCCGCGCTCGCCGAACCCGAGGCTTTCGTGCGCGACTTAACGATAGGGCGCGTGGGCATGGAAGGCGATGCGCTGTATGGTGGTAGTAGTCGCGCTGTGTACGACGACGACGACGACGACGATGATGATGAAGATGGTGAAGATGAGAATGACGAGATGGAAGGCACACAGAGTAACATCGCTGCTACCGGCCATCCCGCACTCCCCACAACTTCATACGCCAGCACGAGTGGCAACAGGACACTCACCGACAGCTCAGTAGCATCGCACTCCGAAATTAAGCGCGACCCCGACGACGCCATAGAGACAGAGTCCCCACAACACCATCATCACCACCAACCCAGCCCCGAACCCCGCCCCTGGACCAGGCTGCCCAAGCCGCAAAACGTAGTGCGCTGCCCGCCCATCAACTGGGCGCAATACGCCGTCGTCGGCGAATCCCTAGACAAGCTGCACAGCGAGCAAATCTCGCGGCCCGCGCAAGGGGTCCCGGCTGCCGTAGGGCCCGACGGCCGGTACGAGTTCAAGGGGGACCCCGGGCGGCAGGAGAAGCTGGTTGGGATCGCGGCGCCGTATGCTCCGGGTAAAGACCGCATCGAGAGGAAGCCTAAGGGGCCTAAGCGATGATGGTCTGAGTCTTGCTGGGTGAGCTGACTAGGGGGGGGGGAGGGGAGGTCTATTCCCTGTATATTTGAGGAGAGAGAGAGAGATTGATTAGAGACTAGAGCTACATACATAGCTGGTCGACTACGAAGCCATGGCTGATGACGTATTCATGTATATTATGAAGAACAGCGTCGTGTTTAGAACTGCACATAGTTTTGGGAACTCGACATCATGAATAGCAGTTGCTCTATTTTCAACCGTAATTATCGGTACTACCAGAGGCCATGGATATTCTACCGGGTGGCATAATAAAATAGTTACGAGACTGTTATATAACGAAATTCGAAATAGCATTGCCCTACAAATTTCTAACAATTCTACGTGTTGAATTAGTGAAGGTCAGTATACCTTGTTACAAACGTAAAGTGGCATTTGAATTGAATTCATCGTATTTATCAAGTAGCCCGTGGAAGCAGAAGAGGTATCAATCCTAGTCTAGAAGCCGTCCGTCTCGGCGGCGGCGTACCTATTCTTAAGCTCTGAGACCCGCAATCGTTGAGAGTACATCCACGTTCCTATCTGGAACGTCAAGGAATAGACGCGTTGCTAAGAACTCCCTTAAACACCCGCGCCATGCCCAACAGAGGTTGGTAACCTCCAACACTGGGTAGTCTTCTGATACAACCGGGGAAGCCATTCATATGCTATCCTGGGATAGTTATCCATAGTCGTTACTTGTGGGAGCGCTAGAAGTCTTCCATGCTTCTTTGTACTGCTCTGCGCAACTGTCTGTTGTATAACTTCCTCTGGTCGGCGCTTCCCCAATAAAGCTTATGGGCCTCGGGATGAACTAATGTTCTTGGGTCGTAAGGGGGTTGCTCCTCTTCCAAAGCCTCGATGATTGCTTCTATGTGCTGCTTGATATCTTCACGGCGGCTAGAATTCGGGAAGTAACACGGTGTGCCATCTGCTGCAATCCGATGGTGGAACATAGGCGTCAAGAATTTGATTCTCGGTTGCTCCTCAGGGAAGCGGGGGCTAAAGTTGAGCTTGATTCGAAACATACCCCCATCTAAATTCGTCATGGGTCGTCCGAAGTAGGTGAGGTTCCACACAAAGGGGTTTCCATCTACTAGCTCGACGCTGTGGGGAACATCGCTGCGCTTAAAGGACTCCTTGATCTGTTCAAACTGTCGCGAAATATTAACAGCAACAGTAGTATCCTTCATCCTAGGAGATACCCCTTCCGATGCCCACCTTTCGGACTCTGCATCTAAAGTAGCCTTGATCCGACGTATTCTTTTTTCAAGTTCAGTGTAGTTGAACTTCCCGTCCATGGAATTGGATGCCCCTTCAAAGGGCATGCGTGCAAACGGCTGACCGTCCTTAACCTCTTCTTTTGCCTTAGCAATAGTCTCGAGGTATGAGTCATAGTACCAGAGGAAGCGACGCTTGCAAATATCCTTAAATGGCTCCCAGGGAACGCTCGGGTCGTCTATCTCGATATCGTCGTCCGCGTCGCCGCCGTATTCTTCCCGTTCCATTGCAGATGCTGGTGAGAGGCAGCTTCCTGTGATTCCCAAATATTCTTCCAGTCGTTGGATCACAGAGATGCGTAATGTTTCGTGGCGGATCTATAGTATTCGCCATTAGAATGTCTTACGAGTATATGTTTTTCGACACGAGTTACCTTTGCGATATATTCCTTCTGGTTCTTCTTATCGTGGGTCTCGTTCGCATCCTCAAAGCCCGGTTCATTCTCGTAAGGATTCGTTGACATGAGACTCTGTATTGAAAGTAGGATGGACTCTAGACCCTGAGCGGCAGACCATTCTTCGCCCCGCTCTCCTCGCCACGTACTAAGATCGTGTTAGGTTCGTCGATGAAGGATATATACATATATAAGGGAGGATTATATACCCAAGAATTGACCTAGTATCTTGGTTAGCAAAACACACGACACGGCTGTTCGATGGTATCCGTTTCGCTTACAAGCACACTTTCCCCGAGGCATAGATGTTTGGATTGAATCGACATCGTCCACTGTTGGTAGTTGTTCCCGTGACGGCAGGCGATTTCCGGGGGTAGTCTTGCGAATGCCATTAATTAGCTAGCGATCTGGGGGAGGCGAACGATATTAAGAACCAACCTTTATTAAATTTCACCGAGAACTTGGCAGCATCAGCATCTACAGAAACGGATTATATATGTTTGTTAGGGGGAACCGACCTCGAAGAAACCAAATTCGTAGGGGGTCTCGTGAGGACCGATGATAAGGGCCTTAACACTTCGAACATCGCGATCACGAAAGGCTACTGCGAGAGCTGGTGATTAAGAAAACAATAATATTAGATCAGGACTAGAATACGGATACCGAAGGAAGGGTTGTCTTACAAAGGTCTGAACTCTTTTGAAGCTCACCGATTTCCTGTGGTCTTGTCAGCCTCGTTGCCCCTCTAAGATGTGAGACGCCATAGGGTACCTTAGTGATGCGGATGATGGACTGGTCCGCCATAGCTTCTAACGGCTACTCATAAGGCGAAATGCAATATTGGATTGGTAGAGCCAAGGGCAGGGTCACTGGAATGGGAGAATTAGGATTGAAGTTGGGTGAGGTAAGGTTAAATATGGGCAGTTGTTCAGAGCGCGTCTTATGGGTTTGGGTTGAATTATCGAAGTAAAGCAACGAAATAGGTAGCACTTGCAGCTTGCTCTTGAGGTGCAATGCGGGCAGGTGGGGACCGTCCCAGTGCTGCCCCCAGGCAGAAAGGGCCGGGACCCACTAAGAGGGTCTAGTGTGTCACTGGTAGCGGGGGTGCGACTGCCTTGTTATACGCTATATTAGCCAATCGCATACATTCGTACCTATTATGCAGATTAGATAAGACGTACAATGGGAAGCACATGCAGAATTCTAGACTTTTCCCTCCCGGCCTAAGAAGCCTACGCTTTCATTAAACATCTTTTACTCGTTGGAATTATCTGGATTTTATAAGTTGCTTGTTAGGATTTGTGTCTGTGTCTCACTAAAGAACCACTGCTAGCGCTGTGAAACTAACCTAGTACATGTCTTTAATTATTTCCAGAAGGGTGCAGCTTCCGGGCTTGTAACTAGGTACCTACACAAGATGTAACAGCTGGAGTAAGATGTAGGTTTTGTATGTACCTACACACTACTGCACGTATGTATATCTATACTTTGTACTAGCAGCACTAATTAGTGTACACGACCTATAATAATTCAAACTACCCAAGATAAGCAAGCTATCAACC
The DNA here is from genome assembly GCA_022432525.1 of Daldinia grandis. Classification (NCBI taxonomy): domain Eukaryota; kingdom Fungi; phylum Ascomycota; class Sordariomycetes; order Xylariales; family Hypoxylaceae; genus Daldinia; species Daldinia grandis. Next base: position 2,398,231 of record JAJKLB010000001.1, read on the forward strand.
CCAGAAGTCATACCATCCTGTACTATGTAGTATACGCTACCTAATCATCCTGGATTTCACCCCCTGGCTTCATCGCGGGGAGAGTCAGGAACGCCCCACTCCCAATTTCTCATGGATCTTCAACAATTTAGCATTCTAGCGTGGCTATTTACCTGAGCTCTGATATTGCCAGGCGGTGAAAGGGGGTAAATTACCAAGACAGTCCAACCATACACACACACACCCACAACTAAAGGTTCTCAGGGTCCTCTAGTATAGCGATTACAGCTTGCATAAAACCATCTCGCCATCATGTCCGAAGCTACAACGAAACCCCTATTGGGCAATGTCCTCGTCATCGGCGGCTGTGGTTTCCTCGGCCACCACGTCGTGAATCTTCTCCTACGCGACTGGAAGTGCACCGTCTCCGTTGTCGATCTCAAGTGCCAACGCAACCGAAGACCCGAGTCCGATGGCGTCCAATACGTCGAGGCCGACATCACCGACGCTGATGGCTTAGTCAAGGTCTTCGGAAAGCTGAAACCTGATGTTGTTATACACACTGCCTCGCCACCCGCGCAGGGTCTCGGTGCCGTTGCAAACGAGGTATTCAAGAAGGTGAATGTGGATGGGACCCGCGCTGTAATCGCCGCCTGCCAGCAGAACGGCGTCAAGGCGCTGGTATATACGAGTTCCGCCAGCGTCATGAGCAACAATAAGGATGATCTGGTAAATGCGAACGAGAACTACCCTGTCATCCGGGGTAAATTGCAGACAGAATACTACTCCGAGACAAAGGTGTGTCCACATCGCCGACTTTCTAATACATGGTTTGCATCTTTACTAACGGCTCTGGCTAGGCACATGCCGAGGAACTTGTCTTAAAAGCGAATCGCGTCGAAGGGTCCGACCTCCTGACCGCAGCTATCCGACCATCCGGCATCTTCGGCGAGGGCGACGTACAATTAGTTTTCCACACAGTCAAGATCTACCGCGAGGGAAAGGACAAGGTACAAGTCGGCCTCAACCAAAACCTATTCGACTTCACATATGTCGAGAACGTAGCCCACGCCCACCTCCTTGCCGCCCGCGCCCTACTAGCCACGCACGCCGCCTCCACCGCGCCCCTCGACCACGAGAAAGTCGACGGCGAGGCTTTCATAATCACCAACGGCAGCCCGGTCTACTTCTGGGACCTGATGCGGGCTATATGGCGGGCCGCCGGATCGGAGAAGGGCACCGACCACGTGTGGGTGATGAGCCGGGAATTTGGCATCCTGCTCGGATACTTGAGCGAGGTGTTCTTCGGGATCCTGAAAAAGGCTCCAACTTTCAATCGCCAGCGGATCGTCTACAGCACCATGACGAGATACTACGACATTTCCAAAGCAAGGCGCCGGCTCAGATACCAGCCTCTGGTAAGCCTGAGTGACGGTGTGAAAAGGACAGTTAAATGGACTCTGGATCAGGAAAAGAACGCGGCACCAGCGAAATCGTGAGATTTATCTTAGAATACACTATCTAATTTGCATGGAATATATATATATATATATATATATAGGTAGAAGCTGGATGACTTAATAGTACACTAATTTATACGAGATTTATGTTGTAGATGAGACTTGGTATTAATATTTCGGGTTAATGAGCTTACCTATGTATGATGAATTGAACGATAAGCAATAGGGACCTTGTCTTCTATTCTCACACATTTTATTTTGATATACGGGGGTATGTAGACATTAAAAGGGGGTGATAATTGTTACCTAAGCGGTACGGAAAACGAAAATT